>OY979718.1:43502058-45902058 GCA_963855995.1 Muricea muricata | reverse complement strand
TTGCGAAAAACTGTCTTATTGTGTCCAAGCGCTAGATACCATGAAAAACCTGGACTATATTTAGGGAAACGTTGCCATGACGCTTGAGAAATTGGCTGCGATTAGAGGAGATTTGGTCCGTACAAACCCCGATTGGCAATCTTGGGACTTTATTAAGCTAAGCGAAGCCTTGCGCCAATCGGTAAAACGAAACCCAGACTCGGGGGACGACAATACACGTAAAACTATTTAACGCACGGAAGGAAGAAATAAGATTACGGGGCTGCGTTTACTGTGAGGACACTTCACACAAAGCGACGCAGTGCGACAAAATTACTGAAACAAGCGAGCGAAAGAAAATCTTAGCGGAAAAGGGTTTGTGCTTTAATTGCGCTATGAAGAAACATCGCGCCTCGGAATGTGCAAGTAAGACGTCGTGTCAACATTGCAAAAGACGTCATCACTCATCCATTTGCGAACAGCGTGATCAATCTACCGAAAAACTAAGAAGCTGTTGACAGACGGCGCAGCAGGCCAAGAGACCTTCCCTGTGATCGTAGTAAAAGTAGATGGTGTTATGTGTCGCGCTTTAATCGATTCTGGCGCCGGGGGGTCGTATGCGTCTACAAAACTGATAAAGTTGATTGACAAAAAACCTCGCGAGACGAAATTACAACGTGTTGATGGGATCTAAAACCGGACGAATGGAATTTTACGATGTAGAAGTTAGTTCTCATGACGGAAATTACAAGATGGATGTGAAATTGGCTAAAGTGGAAAAACCAGAACTCATCAGTATAAACAATCCTGGCTACGAGAAGTTGATTCGCAAGTACAACCAGAGTTGCAAAAAAGCCACGGGTATGCGGGTATTACCCGTGAGGAAGGTTTGCAAAATGGGCAGTCAGTGAGGAAGGTTTCATGTCAACACACTACATAATGTATCCTAAACACTAAACTAACAAAAAAATAATAGATGATGATCCATTCCAGAAAACATGCCTTCTTTCCAAAAAAAATAGTGATTCATTTGCAAGACTAATTCTGATCTTCAGTTTGTAAGGCCCAACTTTACAACATTTTGAGGAAGGTTTGCAACCTTAGAAACTTTTGCCCGGAGGAAGTTTGAACGCTTTTTGCAACTCTGAGTACAACCACCTTAAAGATGTCATCATCGAAGATTCAGACGAGAAAGATGAATTGCCTATCCATCTAGTGCTTGGAAATGGTGAATATGCACGCATCAAAGCGACTACGAGACCTTTAATTGGCGGCGAAAACGAACCAGTAGCAGAAAAAACAAGGCTTGGTTGGTTTATGATGAGTCCTGGAATGGATTTTGACCGAAGTGAGATGCTTTTATCCCAGACTACGCAGTCAGATTACGAAAATCTTTGCAGATTGGACGTGCTTGGCTTGGCGGACACTATGGAGAACGATCAGAACGTAGTATATGATGATTTCAAAGAACAACTGACAAGGGATCCAGCTGGTTGGTACAAGACCAACCTTCCTTGGAAAGCAAATGATCTTCACCTCCCAACTAACGAAACAGGTGGCAAGTGCAGATTGACATCTTTGGTAAGGAAATTAACCCGTGAAGGGAATTACGAAAAGTACGATGACATCATAAAGGACCAACTCAATGAAGGGGTCATCGAACGGGCGCCAGACGAACCGAGTGGCAAAGAGTATTACCTTCCACATAAAGGGGTAGTCAAACAGTCGGCAGAAACAACGACGCTACGCGTAGTGTATGATGATGGGTCGGCGAAAGAATCGAATAACAAACCGTCCCTGAATGACTGTTTACACCCCGGACCACCTCTTCAGAACCAATTGTGGAGTATCCTAGTTAGAGCACGGTTTTATGCTATACTCTCGACCAGCGACATAGAGAAAGCGTTCCTTCAAGTGCGTATTAAGGAAGAGGAGCGAGACTCGTTGCGATTTTTCTGGAAGAGCCCTGGAAGTGACGAAGTGGTAGTGTATCGTTTCACTTGGGCTGTGTTTGGACTAACGTGCTCTCCATTCCTCCTTGGAGGAGTTATCAACGAACACTTGAAACACTGGAAGCAAAAGTACCCAGATCTGGTTAAAGAGATCCGAGACGGACTATGCGTGGACGATTTAATGACCGGCGGAGTATCAGTAGAAACAGTGGCAACTAAGAAAGCACAAGCAATCGAGGTGTTCAAAGATGGGACTTTTAAGCTGCACAAGTGGCACTCCAACGTTAAGAGTCTAGAAGAACAAGGAAGTGTGCTAAATCCAATCACTGATGACGGACAAACCACCTACGCAAAGATGGAGTTGGGTCCCAATAAACCTCAAAGTAAACTGCTCGGTCTTTCGTGGGACAAGTCTAAAGATACACTTAGCGTAGAGACGTCTCCTAAGGCAGCAATGACGAAACGAGAGGCACTTTCAGAACTCGCGAAAGTGTATGATCCGCTGGGACTTGTTTCACCAACAACCTTAGTCGCAAAGCAACTCTACCGCGAAATGTGTGAAGCGAAACTTTCGTTGAACGAGAAATTGGCCGAGCGAGTCAAAAGAAACTGGGACGAGTGGCAAGATGCAATAGGAGAAAAGTTCACGATACAGCGCAGTTTGGCACCGTATTTCGAACAATTGACCGCGGTCACACTCCATGCGTTCGGAGATGCGAGCAAACGAGCAAACTCGGGATCTCGGCAGCAGTCTATGCAGTGGTCGAGCAAGAAAGCGGTACAACTCAAGGCTTGGTGTGCGCGAAGTCACGCTCGCCAAGCAGAACCTCACTATACCTCGACTGGAACTCGTTGCTGCACATATGGCGACCAATCTCGTGGGCAATGTTGAGCGTGCACTCGACACCGTGAACGTGTCTTCAGTTCATTGCTGGAGTGACTCGACAGTCGCGCTTTATTGGATCAACGGACAAGGGGAGTATCGCCAGTTCGTATCCAATCGTGTGGCAAAGATAAAAGATCATGAACGCGTCCAATGGCATTACGTATCCTCTGAAGAAAATCCTGCGGACTTGGGAAGTCGAGAGGGCCGATGCGTAGACAGCAAGCTTTGGCGACATGGTCCTGACTGGTTGAGCGATCAGAGCAAGTGGCCTCAGAACGTTACCTTGGAAGCGAACGAAGAGACCAGCGCTGAAGCAAAGATTGTAAAAGCTATTTTGACAACAGCTACAACGAAAGCAAGAGCTCGAGATCAGCTGGACGAATTACTCGAGGCACATACGCTTCACAAGGTCCTGAGGATTGGAGCATGGATACGAAGATTCATAGTCAACTGCCGACAGAAGATTAAAGCGCGAAAGTACGGCCCTATTAGCACGGAAGAAAAGGGCACAATGTGATGCAGCAAGCGATGACGAGATCAAGAAAGATCGTAAAAAGTGACGAGAAAAGTAAATCTTAATCTTCTACCCAATCAAGATGCAATTTTGGAGTGCAGAGGCCAAATAGAAGGTGAATGTCCCATCTACATTCCCAGAAACCATCCACTGGCTCGCAAACTTGTCCAGCAAGCACATTAATCGACCTTGCATGGAGAAGTAGGGATGCATATGGCGAAGATTAGAGATTGTTATTGGATCCCTAAATTACGACAACTAGTGAAGTGCGTTAGAACCGAGTGTTGGGGATGCAAGAGGTTTCGAATCCAAGCCTACAAAATCCACCTCCTGGAAATTTACCGAAATCCCGAACAGAAGGAACAATGCGTTTGAAGTCATTGGAGTGGACTTTGCCGGACCAATCCTTTATAACACGAAAGGGAAACGGACTAGAAAATCATATTTGTTTCTCTATGGATGCAGTTTAACAAGAGCTGTTCATCTCGAAGTATTGAAGACCTTGGAACTCTCCGAATTCCTAGGAAGTTTGAAACGGTTTGTCGCAAGACGAGGCCGCCCTAAGCTTATCTATTCCGATAATGGAGCGACCTTTAAAGCAGCATCAAAATGGCTGAAGCAAGTTCATAAAGATGAACGGTTGCACGACTTTCTCGCAATACGCGAAGTGCATTAAAGGTTCAATTTAAGTCTAGGTCCGTGGTGGGGAGGCCAATATGAGCGTTTAATTGGTCTCTTCAAAAGATCATTCTACAAGCAAATTGGCGGCGGGAAACTTACGTTTGAAGTTAAAAACTGGTAGATGTCGTGTTAGACGTGGAGGTTGCGCTCAACAATCGTCCTTTGAGCTACATTGAGGACGGTGTTGAACTGCCAGTACTAACACCGAATGCCATGCTGAAAATCAATCCTGGCCGAATACCTGAACGGGAAGCGCACCACTTGGGAGAAACTGATCTTCGGAGGAGAGCAAAACTCCTCAAGAAGTGCAAGGAAGCGATGTGGAGCGGTGGTCGCGAGAGTATATTCGAAGTCTTCGAGAGCGTCACCTAAACGGAATTGGTAAACAATCAGCGATCCCTCGAAAGGGATCAACGGTGATCATTCAAGATGACAGTAAAAATAGAAACACGTGGAAACTCGGAGTAATCATCGAGATTATCAGTGGAAAGGACGCTGTTGTCCGGGGAGCTAGAGTTAAAACGGTGAAAGGAACCTTAGAAAGACCAATCCAGCAACTATAACCACTCGAGCTGAATTGCGATGATACTAACTTTCGGAAGCCCGACCCACAGGCGCTCACCTTCGTACCACGACCAAAAAGAGACGTAGCTGAAGCAGCGAAGTTACATATTGAGCAAGAAGCGAAGGACGACGAACGTTGAAAAAACCTAACGAGATAAACCCGTCATAAAACATTTATTCAATTATTTTAAACATTAACATTATAGTTTCTTTAGGGATTGGTGAACCAATGACGAAGTCAGTCTCAAGTGGACATATATCTCACATATATATATATATATATATATATATATATATATATATATATATATATATATATATATATATATATATATATATATATATATATATATATATATATATATATATATAGTGGACATATATTTTACATATATATATATATACATATATATATATATATATATATATATATATATATATATATATATATATATATATATATATATATATATATATATATATATATAAATTCATTGGCTGGTGCTCATGCAGGACGTTGCAGATTTTTTGCTTCAAATATCGGTAAACAAACAAGTTGCAAATCGATAGATCAGGAAATCGAAGCGGCCAGGGCGAATCGCCTTGAGATTAAAGCTCATTTTCCACTTAGCGACTTTGTTCGCGCGACGCGAATAGAAAACAAGAATTCGGCAACGTGATTGGTTAACATTGGTTGGCGAAAAAATTCGCCGCGAACAAGTAGGAACCGTTCCAAGTTTCTTTTCTGTTCGCGCGAAAACATTCGCCAAGTGGAAAACAGGCTTAAAGGTGAGAATTTTCAATACTCGCGGGAAAATAGCAAATGTCTTGGAATAAATTCAATAGGCCGATTTAGTCAATTTTTTCGCCAATTTTCAATCGAACCTCAGCTTAAAACATTAAAATATGTCGTTCAATATTGAATGAAGTTCAAGTGCAAACCCTATACTAAAATTTAAGTTAGCGTTTTTTTAATACCATAAAACTGATTTGAAAGCCATAGCTGGTGTAGTTTTGGATCCTCGTTCAGCTTTCCACAACAACAATTCACAGCCTGTTTCGGGGTCGTTACTGAGCACTATGTCTCCCCATCTCAATCTTCTTGATTCGTCACGCGCTCTAAAGCCAAAATAAAGGGAAAGATGGTCCTCTGGAGAACTTCTGGCTCATGCTTACCGAACAGACCTAACTGAAAGAGCTGGTCTTCTTCGGTAATCGTTACCTCTCTACATGCAAGCTTGTGGTCGGTTTCCTTTGGCGTGTTGCTGCACGAGCTCTCGTTTTTCGCTAAAAAAAACTTCTCGAGGTTTGGGAAATTCTTGGTCTTGCAAGATTGTTACTTGGGAACTCTTATCGTTTAAATATCTTTATAAACTCTTCTGGAAGTCCTTGAGAGAAGTTGGTTCATAAACGTCGCCACTGCTCTTGCGTAGATTCATGAAAAACTTTGCCAGCTGGATATTATGTTCCTTGGGAGGTATGTTTTCAATTTCTCTTGTCTCATTTATATTGATTCAAAATACCTTTTAATGGCATTTATATCATATGCTGTCTTTTTTGACGTGTTATCTGGGCGCTGACTTTCGATAAATTTTTGAAGTTTTCTGTAGGATGGTAGAATTCACTTTCACTGTGCTTGTCTGCCTGCAGACCCTTATTGAGCATGTTAATGGAATAAAATTGGTTCAAATAATGTACGTCCCTGGTTACAACCTGACGGAATTAATGTGTCTCATTTGATAAGTTTTTATTCAAAATGTCTAATATCCGAACTGCGCCCTTGGTGGCTTAGTCTTTCTTGTTACTCGGAATTTGTCGACTTATGCGCGCGCTGCTTTCGGATTATTCCGTTACCGTTCCGAGTTTTCCGAATGTCGAACTTCTTTCTCGTGGCGAAAATTAACTCGAAAATTTCTGTTGAAATTCTGCAAGTTTATTGTCTAAATCCTCGTTCAATTTTAAGGTAAAATGCTTTATTTTACATGTTTGGTTGTAGCAGAGTATCTCTTTGGCTATTAGGGATTGTTTTTGGGAGCAACAAGCTTGAACCGAGCGACATGTTTCGCTTTAAACGTTGCACGTTTTGAACTGCTACGGTTTATGGGTGTATTTTATATGGTACATTGTTGTAATTATTCGTTTAATCATATTCTAATAATGATATACTAAGAAGGGTCGAAAATGTACAGATTTTTTTGAATGGTTTAAAACCAAGCAGTAGAGTATGGAATTTTGCATACCAGAGATATTTTGGTGTTGCCCCAGTTGCACAAATTCGTAATTTGACAAAATGGGTTGCTACACGTATTCTTCTATAAATGGTTTATAATATACTGAAAATACATACTTGATAAAAACCCTGTCAAAAGTAAGTAAAGTACTGTATGTAAGGTATTGCATTCAGTCATTCCCATATTGGTACACCATACTGGAAAGCTTTACAAAATTGAGTAGAAAATATATAGAAGAGATCAAAATTGCATGCCTGGCTGCATTCCATGCATTCAACACCAAAGATCTTCCATGTGGATTTAGCAGAACAAAATAGTAAATATTGGCATGTCTTCGGCGTGGAGTTTACATGGAATGCATCCAGGCTAATATCCCAGTTGCACAGTTTCCTCTTCACATAGCACTGAGCATGAAAGTATTTCTCTTGCAAATCTGCGAACTGGTTACACATTCTTGCACACCGGTTTCATAAAAAATGTCGTGTCATATTCACATGCAATGGGTATATTTTGGCATGAACAAAGGTGAACTTACAAAAAACTTGTGCATGTACAGGTCATTTTCTAGAACAGACTACAACACAAATTGATTTGGTGTGACAGATTATGTGACATTTCAAAAAACCTTAACAATGTACATACTAATTGAGAGAAATGTTGTAGACTTCTTAAAGAGTATACAGGAAGTTCATAGAGCAATCATAGTTACTTGAATTGAAGTTTGAAGCAACTTAATAAATCACATTATGCAACGTTTTGCCAAGTTCTTTTAAAATTCAATAAAATATTTTATGGCAGACCCATGATAAATTGATAAAGGGACTGTGTGTAAATTACTTGAAAAACCCCTTAAAGATGTAACCTCAGCAAAATTCTTATAAATCTTTCCAGATATATGGTACATTTTATGCTTTCCTGAAGAATTGTTGATGATGAAAAAGTGGTTCATTCAAAATCATAAATAGAAGGTATATATATATATAATGGTTACAACTGTCAATAGAACGAATCCTTAAAATTGCTGTTGATTTCAGTTCATTTGGTAACATTGAGAAGCTCATTTGGTCAATTCTGCAATATTTTTCAATATTTTCATTTTTTACTCAAAAAATACCCTACTTCCTGTTGTATGCCAATCATAGTTATGTTTCACCTTGTCGATGATTTTACCCATTTGGCCTCCCAATGGCTTTCTATGTGCTACCTGTCTTGATTCAGAACCTTTGCATTTGGCATCAAAATCAGTTGAAATCTTGCATGCATCACTGTACTACTGGTCTCTTATGAGTAAACCAACTTTGGACATGTCTCGATATGGTTGGAAAACCTTAGTGAGAGATACCACTAGTTACTTTTTCCCTCATTGTTAATTGTACCTGAAATTTTGAAAATGTGGAAACTGTGATGAAATTCTTTGAAACTTGGTGGAAATTACCAAGTGACTCATTGTTTATGAAAAAACTTGGTTTGGAGTTCTGGAAATGCATTATAGTTATGTTTCAGCTTGTCCATAATCTTACCTATTTGATCCACAATGGCTCTTTCCATGAGCTACCTGTCTTCATTTAGAACCTTTGCATTTTTGCATCAAAATCAGTTGAAATTTTGCATGTATCACTGTACCACTGGTCTGTTTTGAATGAACTATTCTTGGACTTGTCTTGTTATGGTTGGAAAAGCTTGATGGGAGATGCCACTTGTTTTAACTTTTTTTCTCATTTTGTATGCATCACTGTACCACTGATCTTTTATGAATAAACTATGGACTTGCCTCGTTTTGGTTGGAAAAGCTTATGTGGGAGATACCACTTGTTGTAACTTTTTTCTCAGTGTTAATTGTACCAGAAATTTTGAATATGTAGAAACTGATAAAATTCATTAAAACTTGGTGGAAATGATTCTTTGTCTAAAACTTTCCCTTTTGTGATTTATTGGTTTTCCTTATAATGATAAAATATTACTCAGGACTCTTACTCAAAGGTTTTCATTAAACTTTTTATTTTTGCGACGTTTCGGACAGTTTTACCATCTGTTTTCAAGCTTTTTACTTAAGTTTACAAAAATCACGGCTACAACTACGAAACTGTCACCAATGCATGAGCATGTGACCCAAAAAATGCACCTGACGAAAGCACAGACAGTGACCAGTGACAGAATGCAGTACACACAACAAGGAGAGACAAACAAGATGCACAAGCAGTCAGCAATTACAAGCAGTTGCAAACATGCAGGGAAGCAGCCTGGATAAACAGTTGGCAAGCAGCCAAGCATAGTGCGAGGTGCAGGCCAACCAATAGAAAACTCAATGCGAACGGGTGGGATGTATGGGAAGGTGAAGCCTACAGTGTAAAACCATTGGTAAAACCCAGTTAGCAGGCAAGCGTAACAAAAGCCAACCACACGAGGCAATTACTAGAACGCATTCTATTGGTCAAATGTCCGAAAATTTGCAAAGCTGCATAAATATACATCTAATGAGCCCACATATAATTGATGTTAACTATTTTTATTGCACAAACACATATATCAGAGACAAGCTTGGGGATTATATCCAGGCACTTAATATTACAATATATTTTGTCATTTTAATTAGTATCTTTACTAATAGAAATATCAATTAATTTTAATCAAATATAGCATAGAGGTCTACATGTATACAGTGGACGTGTAGTAATATGTACCTTCGCATACCTGATACACATATTTGTATGATAAGTGTTAGTTTAGCAGGAATAAAATATGTATGATACATGTAACATATGCTTATGATACACATAAGATATGCGGGCATTGCTGTATTTTATTTCATTTTATTAACACAAGTGAAAAAGTAACCTCTCGTCTTCTGTCTTTTCTTCAAATGACGTTAGTTTTCCTTAGTTTTCCTTCTGATCTCAATGCATTTTAGTAAAATCGACATGCCACCATCTTTTTTGCTATGGTGAATTCTTGTCAGACACGAGGGGTGTAATTTGTCCATTATGATTTAGTCATTTCACATGCAAAATTATGACTTACAGTATTGTTACAATAACATATGGTTGATTTTATTTCTAACCAATAATATTCTTGAATTTTTAGACCTATATTGCAATTTCTAGTGCCTTCAAGTGCCTTCAAAACAAACGCTGGTGATGAAAAGTATTTAAAAGGTCTATATTTTTTTAACTTGTTTAAGTATGAAATGATTTGAAAATTGTATGCTTACTTGTGACAAGTGGCAGTGCCAATTTAATGACCACAAAGAACGTGCAATAACTGCAATGTCAGTATTAGTTGATTCAAAATATTTATATTGTTGCTGGTACCAGCTATAGATTTTATCCCAATTGAAGAGAAACAAAATTTCATGCTGCCACAAATCATGGGAAGATTCATCTCATTTTCAAAACATTTTCCATTTGAAGCAAGCCAAAAATGATAAACTGAGTTTGTTTTGAAAAAAAATATTGCATCTTGTAATATGGTAATATGTTTCAGACGTTCAGTCTGGATTTTTCAGTCTAGATAAAGCTATTTCTTCAAATGTTTATATAAATTTTAACTATGTTCTTTGTGAGAAAATGCATGTTCTACCTTTTATTTTTTTAAAAACTCGGCAATAATATTTTACTGCAATGATACGAAAACAAAAACAACAAAGCATAACGGTTTGTCATTATTAGTCTTTGCCATATTACTGTGTTTGTCTTAGAAGATTGATCGAGATGGTTTTTTAAGAAACCAAAATATTTTATTATGATTTTAAATGTTTTTGGTACTGTTTTATTCAAATAATTTGTACCTTTTCTGTGCTGACACAATTTACATTTCAGAACTTGTTTATTAAAATGAACAAAGGAAAAATATAATTTGGTTTACTTGATCTACCTTCTCAATCGTCTTCTGTTTTATATGTATTTATATCGTTCAAAATGTTTATTTGAAAATCACAAAATCGATTCTTAAACTGCCTATATATTTAAATAACTGCTTAAATGTTTGAGCTAACCCAAGAAAGTTTTTTATTTGCCCAATGCAAATCACTAAACCATGGGTTTTTACTGGGTACTCCGGTTCCATTCACAGAAAAAATTAAGGTTAGGTCGGGCCCACAGTAACCGACTAATGCTGATGTAGGGATCCTTATAGCAAAACTAAGTAAATCAAACCTGGTGATCTCTCCAGTGAATTGAAAAGAAAAACCTAATTGTTTTGTATAATTTGTCATTTTGAAACTGTTTTACACACTGAACTATTTGGGCCTTTTACGCTACAAAATAATTGAAACATGCAAAAAACCAACAAACCTTGTGATTTTAAATGAACATTTTGAAGCGTTTAAACAAATATTTGCTAAAATTACTGGGAAAGTAGGACTTGTTTGAATTTGAGTTGAATTGAAGCAGCAAGACCTGATTTTGCATTGATGACAAAACTTGCCACACAATCAAAAGGAAAGATCTTCTTAAGGAAGTGAGCGGTGTTGCAATGATTAGTCATAAAAAATGAGCAGCCAATCTGTATAACAAATGTGAGCTACTTGGAATATGAAAACGCACCGGTATTTCAAAGTTTTAAAATTACAACATATTTCCTTAATTGATTTTCGTTTTCACTCTATACTGACGTATGTTTATGGAAATTTTGTCTTGTTAGCCAATTGAAATAAACTTTCAACAATGCATTAATTAGTTTGCTTCAGTTTAACTTTACTTTCAAAAGTTCCACTCTGCAATAGTGGGAATATAATGATATAAGAAAACAGGTTTACATGGCTTTTCAACTTGGTCTTCTCAACAAGTAAGTAAAGATAAATCTATACTTCAAATAAGTGCGTTTTTTACCTGACAACAATAATTTTTAGTCTAAATTGGTCCGTGAATTTCCCAACAACCAACAATTGTTTGAAACATTTGATGTTTGAAATTTTGTAGCTTGATTCATTTAACATTTCAGTATAACTGGGTTATATTTGTTCATTTGAGTAATTCAAATAAAGACATTTCAGGATTTAAAAATAGTCCATGATCATTTAAAAAAAGCTTGTCTTTGTATAAAAAAGTATCTTATTGTATAAAAACCTTATAAAAATATCACTGTTACATTGACATTTAAAGACTTGTTCAGTCATAGCTAAAATATAATGGAAACGACATTTTGGAAGTAAAATGGTTGAGAGGTTTATTTGTAGAGCTTCATTTTTGTTGAAAAATAGTCTTAGAACAAACAAAAATAAGAAATGAAATTTTTCAAGCTAAAGTGCTTTTGTATCAACTTGATTAAATATATGCTATTTCAAGTAGACGTAAAATCTGTTAGATTTAGAAAAACACAAAATAATTAGAACGTTTTTGCCTGAAACGTCATCTACATTACACAGTTTCGCTAAATCCAAGTTCGTTTATATATTTTAAATTTAATATTGTCAACAACAACGTCTCTATCTAGGCTAAATTGTTGTCAGGTTAAAAACACCATGAGAGAATTACATGGCTTTAGGATTTCATAAAGATTCACTTGAAAAACAAACTCTGTTTTTACGTTAGAAATGATTTTTTTAAAGTTTTTTTTATTGCAAGATGTTTATAAAATGTCGAGGCCCTTTAAAGACAAATATTTTAATTTTTGTGACATTTGCAAAATTGAATTCGTGGGATTCACTCCAAAAGACAAGACAAGTCTTATTTTTAATAACATAAAAGTTTCACAATAAATGTTTTATAAAGCATGTTTTGTTTCTCTTATTTCATCTTAAAGCCATTTATTTTCTCTAATTGTGGAACAACTCTGTAATGTTTCTTCATCAAAGTTAGTATAGAGTTGTATCATTTATCTTGAAGTATAAATGTTTATCTTGAAAACTTCAATTAAAACCAAGTTCTGTAGCATTGTGTTCATTCACTTGTGCTGAGCGCAATGTCAGTTGTTTTCTTTCTGCCATGTTGTGTTTTCTTCTATTGTTATTTGAATGAGTACAAGTTTGTGCTAGTTAATCTCTTTTTATTGTTGTTCAAATTGTAATCTGTACAAATTCTTTTCAATATATTGTTTACAAAATTTACATGTGACCCCCTTTTAATTAAAAATTCAATTCCCATGGGAATTGAGAAATTGAATAAAAAAAATCCCCCTACCCCGGCCAGCTCCTCAAGTGCTACTTCCACCGAAGTAGAACTACTTATACATACAGTATAAGTACTTCTACTTAATTACAGTGGAAGTAGCACTCGGAGAGCTGGCCGGAGTAGCCGGCAAAGAGAAGACCAACCTTGCAAATGCTAATGCAATTGCTAAGTTGATCTTCTCAGAGAGCAGCCGCGCATACCTAACAAATTAAAACAACTAACGTTAGTGACTTAAGTACTTAGCATGCAAATTTGGTTCCCAAAGCCAAAATGACAAGTGCCCTCCCGCTGATCCTACCAACTTCCTACCTGCCTCAGTTCTAAGCTGTCTTCCTCGGTTCTAAACTCCTGCATTCCATTCGTTACCCTCACATTCCTTACCATCGCACAGTCACTCACAGCTTAACCCACATGCACCACCTCCACCCCGACTGCCACCCAAGTACGAAAATTAAAAGAATTAAAATTTTGGTAAAGCATGCTATGCCAACTGAATTTAATTTATTCGGATATTTTAGGCCAAACAGAAACATCAAAGATCCCATATACAAACAGGTAAACTGCCTGCTTACTTTTGCCTTACTTTGTCAAATATACAAAACTTATCCCACATTTAGTTACTAATAAACCAGCAGTTATATGTCCCTAACAATATCTATTTTAAAAGAAAATTCTAGACCCAAGCTTGTTGAAACTTATCTGTTTTGTTGCAAACAGTTATTGATTTTGGTTTTTTAACATACTTCTAAAATTTTAATTCCTCTAATAAACCTATAACCCCATGCAACTTACACACGGCTCACACCCTCGCATTCCATACATTTAGCTAATAAATTACGTTATAAACAAAAAAGCAAAATAAGAAATAAATTACGTTATCTCTAGCTACTTAAACCCACTTAATCTGAGTTTTTGATCGAATTTCAAGATGAAAAACCTTAGCTGAAAGGGCATGGGCTTTGTGTTCTGTTAACTGGTACGAAGCAAATAGAAACCTAATCTTTACCAATTTCTGAGGCTGGGTGAAATAAGCATGAGAATACAAAGAGTATAAATTACTTTGATTTGAAAGTCTTTAAAAGGTGAAACGCAACTGAAGTTTTTTTTTCATGACTCATCTATACGAATTTTGGTTCAGAATGCAATTCGAGGACCGTACAGCCAGGTACAGTACAAATAGATCGAAATATGTTTTGATTGAATAAGACTTTACCGTAATTTTCATACTTATTTAACCGAAACGCCTTCATTTGCATGGTACGACGCAGCTGCTCTTAAACCACTTGCGTTATTTGCTCTAGTGCACAAAAACAATGGATTAATTGTTCCATTGTTCCTGCTTGCCAAAACAAACCTGAAAGCACCAAGATACTTATCATATTTAAGTCAAAGAGGATTCTCGTTATAAATTTAAGTCTCCACCATACATTATTCCCATGGGAATTTAAAATGAGCAAAAAAATATAATGAAAACATACTGATTTTCATGCACACATGAATGGTAAATTGAACTAAGAAACAAAGAAATAGTATACTCCTTTCGAAATTTAATCTGACAATGACACACTACTTCTATTCAACGTTAATCCAACATAATAAGTGACATGCTTTATTTTGTTTTGTTTTCAGAAATAAGGACAATGTTCATTCAATTTGCCCGCGTGAACGTATTGTTTCTTTTAAAAAACCCTGTCATTATTGTCCACTAAATTTTCTCCTGATTTTTTAACACAAAAATTGAGACCAAACGAAAGTGTCATTTTTCAAAACTTGGAAACTTTTAAAACAGTCCATATCGTTCATTTCTTCACACGCATTAACTCAAGTATCAACCTGGTCACTCAATTTGTCTGTTTTTTCTACCAGAAACAATTTTGTCAGTGAGAAACAATAAAAATAACCTAATCCCCTCTTTGATCTCTTAATAATAAGTATCTTGTTCTCTATTAACTTGTAAATTACCACTATTGTCTATTCCAATGTCACGTCTTCTCATTCTTGAATATTGTTGTTTGTGGGTCAATGTCATATAGGATCGTTCATTTTGATCTTTTTCTTTTACGTTTCTTCACATCACATCACATCACCTTTTGAAAGAAAAGAATCGATTAGATCACAATTACGATAAATTACAAGCTATGCTATTGTAAAAATATATGTACAGAAGTGGGAGGTCGTACTCAGGGGGCGGAGCACGCGGTTATTGTCGCTCATGGTAATCTTCCACTCAAAATTTGCAATCTTTTCCATTTAGAAAATATTAAAACCGAGTCATTACACTGTTTTAATAATATCCGCTTAGTTTTACTCAATATCTGAAAACCGGATTAAGATTTTGCCCTGATTTACATAAACTTTAAGTTTAATTTTGTAACCAAATATCATTTATATCTTTGAGATTATGAAAGAATACGAACGTTTTCATCCAGACATTTTATAAGTACGATAAAGCATTCGCATCCGATCTGTATCGGATCTACAACCTCTAGCGTTTGTAAATCAGATACAGATCAGCTGCCCATGCTTTATCTGTTATAGAACTGTTGACCAGCATAGATAATTAGTTTTAGTATAATTTCGTTAATGAATAATGGTTTTCGAGCATTTTGATTTGTTTCCTGACTGGTAAATATGAGGCATTTACTAGTTGGCATTTTTTCAAAATGGCCGCCAGTGAAAGTGGTTTTGATGTTTTATACTTTTGCCAAAACTAACAAAACCAGAGCGTTACAACGTTCAGGGCTGGGGTGATATTTTTTGAAATGGGGGTGGGCAAAAAACTAAACTACCCAGTATTTTTTACCTAATACCCGATTTTAGTTTGCCGATTTTATCAGGAAATTACTGGCCACTTCAGCCTTCTTATGCGCCAGAAAATGCAATGCTTGGCTGCGATAATGGTAATGACATGTGACATGCGTGGGCACAAAAAATTCAATTGAGTGGTCCTACTGTTCATTCCCTATACTTTGATTTAGTCGGTCGAAAAGTCGTTCCGCTCAAACCACGTAAATGGTCAAATGATCTTCTCTATCAAGTATCAACTCACATTGAGAAACCTTGTACAGTATGAACTGTAGCCGTGGACTGGTCATTTAATGTTGCATTCTCTAGTTGGAAACCAAAACACAAAATTCGAACTGGGACTGAGAAGGAACGGAGAGCGACAAAAGCATACTCGGTAAACAATCTCGTTCCCCGAGCCTGCGATCCCTTGGGAAGGAAACGGAGGCTCTGGGACAATCCGTGATCGACATACAAAAAACTGTATGTCGCTTGTACTGCGCATGCGTTGGAAAAAAATAGTTCAATAAGACGAAGGGAAGAAGCTGGCATTTAAGTGACTTTCCATAACTAGTAGGCAAGATACAAATCGTGTCTTTCCGGTCGACAACAACAGCCTTTACCGCTTCGTATTGACACTCCTTCAATTTGAGATTCTTCTTACCCAGTCGCTCTAACGCTTCGTCCAACACAGAATTAAATAAACTAATATTTTCCACTGACATTACAAACAAAATAGTAAAAGTACTGTTCCAAAAAGCTTTAGAAAAAGGCTATTGCGGCTTATTGAATCGCATGCGCAGTACAGGTGACATACAGTTTTTTGTATGTCGATCACGGATTATCCCAGAGCCTCCGTTTTCTTCCCAAGGGATCGCAGGCTCGGGGAACGAGATTGACTCGGTAAAGTGAGTACAAATAATATATACTTGCATTAATCCAAACTAAGTTTCAAAGATGAATCTGGTACGACGTAATAGTTTAGAACAATTTAAACGTCGCTTTTTTCATGCGCCAAAAGTAATGCATTAAGTGCCCTAGTTTCTTTCTCCCCCGATCATCCTAAATACCGCACGTTAAACTGTTGTATACATTTAGATCGACATATTAAGTTTGCTCGATTGTCGAACTCAATTGTATTAGGTTCAGCGCATGAAAAAACGACGCTCGATTAAAGTCTTATCAATAAACGTACATTCACTCTATCTTTCGATCGTCGTGGCTTCAATTTGTTGAAGCATCGTCATGCTGTCCATAGTTTCATCAGGTTGGGACTCTCTTTATTTTTTAATACATAGAATATCACGTCGGTCCATTAGGTAACAAGCTCACTCATATCCAGTCGACCATCATAAAATAGAAAGAAAATTCTTAATGTTACAAAACACTAATTCAGTCAGAATACGTATACTGGAAACTAAAATTTAGTTTCCAGTATTTCAGAATACGGTTCCTAAACGGATATTTGGATGATTGTGAATGATTTTGACAAACCGTACATTGCGATAGAATTTGGATCTTGACATTTTGTGATGGACACGATTAGTAATTCACTTCTTTCCCATCTTGTTCTGTCCTTGCTTCATGCACTGAATTTTTTTCACTTGGAATCCTTTCAAAAGATAAATAGTTATAGCATTTTATATAAGTATTACAGAAGACTAAGTAATTATTATAGGCGTGGGATATCAGGGGATTATCAAAGGATAAAACTCCGAGAGGACGAAAATTCATGGACAAACTATATTGGATAAACTACGTATCAGTGAACTGTATAACATAGGAAACCTACTAAAAATGACCCCTAAAAATTTCCTCAATTTCCAAAATTTGGGTTAGTTTGTCTCATTACGTGGGGACAAATGGTAATGAAATAGCTTATGGTATTCTGTTCAGGATAAGGTCATTCATGCATGCGAGATATGTTTATACAACAACAATGTCAATGAAACACAAGTCAACGCCAGGAAATTTAAATTTCTCATGTAGGATTGCGTTATCTTGCACACTAATGTCCAAGTGGCGCAATCTCTAGAGCAAGCGCCTGTCACCTGTGAAGTCGTGGTTTCAATCCCCACTTCAGACTTGTGACATCCATGTGAGGGTTTAATCAACGCTCTGCCGACAGTCGTTGCTCCGGGTACTCTGTTTTTGAAATGTTGAAAGGGTGGTTGGAATTGTAAAATCAGGTAAAATATCAGCAACTTATTAGTGCTGCTAGGGCTAGGTATCAACGAGGCGGAATTAAAATGAGTCGTGTTTCACTGTAGTTATCATATAAATGTAATTCTGAAACTGAATGAATAATTCTCCTGTAACTACGACAAATGAACAACTTACAAGCATTGGATGAATAGTGGGAGAAAGAAGGGTTCAAACAGGATAAATATTGAATTTAAGGTGACGAAAGGGGATGCTACTCTAGGAGGGGTAATTTGAGTAAGAAGTGTGTGAAAAGATAAAAATTGAAGTGAAATCAGGAGGTATTACCCTGGGAGAGCTAGTGTAAGAAATAATGGGATGAACAGAAGATTTGATTAGAGAAAAGGGGGGGGGGGGGGTTAATGTCGAAATCAAACGAATTCTCATTTGATCCTAGCTAAGAATTCCTATTAAATTTGAGCTAGAAATCTGAAGTTCCCATTTCTCGTATAGCGTGCTGTGTATCAATGGACACAAAAAGTTTTAAAGAAAAAGTAACAGCAGAAAGAATGAAAGTAAGTTATAATAAATTCCCATAAAACGAAATTACTTCAGGGACATGTATTTCATGTTAATGGCAAGTTACGTCACTGACAGAGGATTTTTTTGGGAGGGGGGGGGGGAGAATACAGATAATGAAATATTTAGTAATATTTGCTTTCTTACCATCTCGAATGCTTTTGAATCTCCTCTTTGGACGTGGATTCTCGTATCACATATGTCTCGTGGTTGTATCCCAGTATCTCCGGATTATGTAAAATGTAGGCAATATTTTAGGCATGAAAAATTAAAAATTTTCAACCAACTGAAAATGTCTGTCTGACAAAATTAATCCCAAATCGTTAGTCCGAACTAGTTGTACAGCTAAAAGACGCAGACTTGAGATACAAATCATCGTAAACCTCGAAACTGAGTTATATTATTACATTAAAGTGATTTTTACTTGGCTACAGAAAATTGAGATTGCGACCTGTTATGCAGGCCGGATTTTTATCACAAAGGTAGCATTTGATAATAAAATATTTACCATTTAAATACGCAGAATAATTAAAGAATCCTGGAATACCAATATTGTTGATGCCCAACTTCACTAGAACGATTTTAGTTGCATTGATTTTAGGAGAAGAAGACGACGCCATCTTGATTTCAAATTCGTCCGACAACACGTTATTTTTCTTCTCAATTTTTGCTCCAATTCTTCGTCATTTTGGTTCGATTTTCATCCACATAGCTTCTGTGAGGCTTTTCTGTTATTTCTGCGTGGTAAATCCGTATTTGTTCTCCTTGAGTAAGGTATTTTCAAGACCCGTTGCTTGGACATTCCTCATCGTGGCAGACATATATTTTTCGAAGCTTCTTCTTGGACTACCAGCAACAAATGACGTCAGATAACCATTGTCCGCCAGCAAATACCCGTATGTATAATCTTTGATGTTCTTTGTACGAAGCTCAAAGTAAGATTTTATTGCGAAAATGAAGTGTTTTTGCCATTATTTTTTACTCAGATGATTCTCCAATTTCCTTGCTTCTAGTTTACTTACTTATTTCGCAAAAGAAACGCCGGTAATGGGCGTTTTTGTATTTTTTTTTTATTTGCATGCTGATGAACAAAGAAAGACCCGTTTAAGTTTTTGTTTGCAAACGTCTTTCCCTCCGTGGCCGAGAGGTAAAGGTAACTGTCTTCCTGATTGTCCCCATCGTTTGACTTTGATTTTGGGAGGTTCGTCGACAGGCCAAGTCCAACTTAAAATTCTTCACCCGCTCAGTTGGACAGACCGGTCGACGATCCACCCAAAACTCAAGTCAAAGTTGAGCGTGGAGTACAGGAAAACACTTAGACAGTACCGCGAGGTCAAGGAGGCAAACGTTATTTGCCTAGTGTTTTTCACTAATATTTAAGCAAATTTCCTTAACTTGACAGTTGGGGACAGACCTGTAGGGATGGTGCTTTGAAGACTTCTCGTCGTTATTTTCCTTCGTTTAACAAGACATGTTGTCTTCGTCGGGAAATGACGGCGAGAAGACTTCAAGGCACCGCTAAACCACTACACTGTAAAACTGCAGCTACAGTGTAGTGGTTGACTAAACCACTACACTGTGCCAAATACGTATGACAGACTTCTTCCCAAAGCTTACGGTACAGAAGTGTGGATGCGCAAAGATGCGCAAACAATTTAGAGCCTTTAAAACAAGTGTTTTCTTTCAGGAAAGTGTTAAAGACGACAACGCTTACCAAATGAAAGCCGTTTAGTCATGTTTTAAGTTGTTTAGCTATGTTTTATAGCAAGGTCTTTGCAAGAAGCGAATCCGAAATTTGCTTTAACTTTCCGTGGGCCTTTCTTAATTCTTTCTTGATCGCGCCTTATGTGCCATTGTGTTCAGTGTCCTTGATATAGGAGTCATTTATTAATGGCCTTGGGTTTAATTCCTAAACACTGAATGGCTGCCTTCAGCTCTTTCAAGTAATGAGATTCTGCGAGCGTCAAGCTTTCTCGTTGATAGGAAACTATTGATCCTAAGAAAGACACATAAAGATATATTGAGTTCATTACCAACATGCGGGAAAGTTTGCGACTCACAGCTTGTACATAACCATGCATTTTATAGATTATCACAAATAAAACTGCAGAATAATTAAACTTCTAAATTAAACTTCGTCGTTCTAAAACAAACCTTCACCCTTCGGGAAAACTGTTTTCTATACCTATCAACGAGAAAGATTGATGCTCACACATTGTATATAACAAGGTGTTTTATAGTTATATTACAAGTAAACAGAAAAATAGTCCTATCAACGAGAAAGCCTGAAGCTCACAGATTGCATATGACCAGGCATTTTTAAAATTATATCACAAGTAAACTGCAGATCAAAGTACATGCATGTCGTTGTCTTAAAACAAACTTATTTATTACTCTTCAGGAATACAGTTTCCTATCAACCAGAAAGCTTGGCGCTCGCAGCTTCGCCTTGTATGTAACCATGCATTTCATACGCTATATCAGATGTAAAACTATTAAGTGATGCAAACTGAATCGCAGGTTCGGCGTTAAGGATACAAGAATATACCATGTTTTTGCCTGTCGTTCTTTCGACGTGAGTTCCGTGTTGACAAATTGGTCACAGCGTAACAACGTAGTGCCATTTGGTTGCATTGTTATCTCATTACTTGAAAGAGCTGAAGACAGTCATGCAGTGTTTGGGAATTAAACCCAAGGCCACAAATAAGTGACTCCTATATCAAGGACACTGAGCGTAATGGCATATAAACCTTAATCAAGAAGAAAGGCCCACAGAAAGTTAAAAAAAGACAATAGTTGTTAGTTATGCAAACTTCGACAAAGCCCAAGCTTTGTAAAGACCTTGCCATAAAAGATCGTTAAACATAGCTAAACAACTTAATACATGACTGCACGGCTTTGATTTAGTAAGCGTTGCCGTCTTTCACTCCTTCCTAAAAGAGAACACATACTTGTACCATAAGCTTTGGGAAGAAGTCAGCCATATGTTATTCGCACAGTGTAGTGGTTTGGCTACTAAACCACTACGCTGTGGTTTTACAGTGTAATGGTTTAGTGGCTTTGAAGTCCCTTCGTCGCTATTTCTCGAGGAAGACAACTTGTCTTCCGGCAACTTGACGGCGAGAGGTCTTCAATGCACCAACCCTACAGACCTGTCCCCAACAATGAAGTTAAGGAAATTTGCTTAAATATTATTTAAAAACACTAGGTAAATAACGTTTGCCTCTCTGGCCTCGCGGTACTGCTTAGTGTTTTCCAGCACTCCACGCCCAGCTTTGACTTGAGTTTTGCCTGGATCGGGGACCGATCTGTCTAACTGAGCTAGTGAAGAATTAAATTTTCACTAACACCACAGTTGGACTTGACCTGTCCGCGATCAACCCAAATGTTTGCAAGTGAAAACTCGAACGAGTCCTTCTTTTCTCATCAGTCATCATGCAAATAGAAAAATTACAAAATTAACTGGTGAATTACGTAAACTAGAAGTAAATAAGTAGAAGAAACATCTGGGCTAAAAATAGTGGTAAAATCGCTTCATCTAGGCCATAAAAACACACTTTAGCTTCATATATACAGTGCGAACCATGGTATTAGTTATTAGTTTTATAATATATTTATGCCGTACGTATTCAAAACGAGCAGTGTTATTCATTAAAACTTACGAACATCATAACAAAGTTGTTAGAAGATCCTGGCGAAGTTGATATTTGACGTTAGTCACATGACTGAAAAAATATGGCGCCGTTCCATACTTGAGGTGGACCCCGCTATTAGTTTTAAAAATATGATAACACGATAGGACGTCGTTTTTAACTTAATTGGAAGTGGAAACGACATTCTTTAACCAAAAAAAAGGAAAAGGTAACAACAAGAGAATGTTTTAGTTGGAAAATAAACGAACTTGGTGTTATAGTTGAAGAATTTTTCAAAGATTACGTGGAACGGTGGAAAAGAGGGATTCTGGATTTCTAAAATGGATAAGAATGAGAGGTATTAGGCGTTTGAAGGAGCACTGTTCGTAAATTATCATGATCAACGTCTGTCAACATTTTGAGAAAGTTTGCTTTGCCATATATCTTCAAAACTAGCAATGATAGATTCCTGGTAAGCAATAACAATTCTAAAAGTACCTCCACTGGTGTCGTGGAATAAACGTTTGGAACGAGATTGAGGCACAAAAAAAAATGCTTGAGAGCACAACAGAAGTTTGTCCTTTTGACAGGCAGACGAAATTAGCATGATAAAGCTTGGAAAATGCATGCATGGGTTAGATTATTGATACTCAATGATGGTATGTGACCGACGAGGCTAAGAAGTCAACAAAAAAGTGGTAAAGTAAACGAGTTCTGCTTGTAACAGCGGAAATAGGGACATATGAAGACATGTTGGTTGCTCATAATACGGATCTAAATGATCGTTCTACCACTTCTTTGGCAGGTACCTAAAACCTTTCATCAGAAGTTCCTTTTCTCAGCATTAGGGCATTATCATGTTGATCTCGACTTGTCTGTGTTGTCTGTCTCGACTTGTTGTGCTTTCATGCACTTTTCGCTTAATCCAGTTTCTTCCATGACAGTATTTAAGGTATATTTTTAGAATCAGTATTGTTTACCAGGAATCCATCATTGCTAGTTTTGAAGATATATGGCAAAGCAAACTTTCTCAAAATGTTGACAGACGTTGATCATGATAATTTACGAACAGTTCTCCTTCAAACGCTTAATACCTCCCATTCTTATCTATTTTAGAAATCCAGAATCCCTCTTTCCACCGTTCCACCTAATCTTGGAAAAATTCTTCAACTATGACACCAAGTTCGTTTATTTTCTAACTAAAAAATTCTCTTGGTGTTACCTTCGCTGTTTTTGGTTAAAGAACGTCGTTTCCACTTCCAATTAAGTTAAAGACGACGTCTTATCGTGTTATCATATTTTTGAAACTAATAGCGTGGTCCACCTCAAATATGGAACAGCGACATATTTTTTCAGTCATATGACTAACATCAAATATCAACATCGCCAGAATCTTCTCACAACTTTGTTTTGATGCTCGTAAGTTTTAATGAATACCAATGCTCATTTTGAATACGTACGTCATAAATATCTTATAAAACTAATACCATATCGCTCTGTAGAGATTTAATTACTACACATACTGACATACGGGTATTTGGCGCCGGACAATGGTCATTTGACGTCATTTGCTCCTGCTCAGTGCAGGAGAAAGCTTCGGGAAAATATGTCTGCCAGAACGAGGTTTTGGACGGGTTTTGAAAGTACCTTAAACAACGAGAATGAATGCGAATTCATTACACAGAAATGGCGAACACACGAAACAAAGTTCATGGTCACGGTCATGGGGAAAATTTTACCAAAATAAAAAAAAACTTCTTTTGGGCTATCTGACCATTTTACAGTTATCATTTTCCCAAATAGTCGACAAAAGTCAACAAATACAAAAAAATTATATCAGTACGTAACAGGAACAAAAGTTCAGTTGAAGCCGTAGGAAGATTCTTGAGCAATATTGACTGGTCTGTACTTAACTCCTTGTCCACTGTTGAAGATCAACTGAATTATTTCAACGATATGATTATGATTGGCCTAAATTCATTGATGCCGTCGAAAGTGTTCAAGTTGCACGTTGATAATACCCCGTCGATGTCTCCATACCTGAAAGATTAAATCCGTAAGCGCCAAACAGCCCTAAAACAAAACAATACCTTGCTTTTTATATTTTATCGTAATAGAGTCAACAGGGAAAGGAAAACACCCATATCAAAATATTAACAAAGCAAGGTCGATTTTTTAAAAGACACATATCCAAAGAAATGGTGGTCCTTCTGCAAAAAGATTTGTGGCATGTCAAAAGCAAACACAAGTAGTGTTAATAAACTACTGGAAACAGAATCGCCATCTACTAACTCTAAAATTAAACTGGCAAATGATATAAACTCAGCATTCCTTGAACCTCTCCAAAATTACCCGAAACTATGTCCATAACTGCAGTGACAAACCATCAAGTTCCCCATGTTACCATCGAATCTGTTGAGAGGAAACTAAGAACAATAAAAGAGTTTATAAAGCTCCTGGACCAGGTTATTCCAAGTGATGATAAACGATTAGGAGATTAAACGGAAATGCAATCATCGTAGATGATACAACATCCTTTGAAATAGTGAAGAATAATCAGGAAAGCACAGCGTAAGCTGTTGTTAATGAAATTGCTGATTGGTCAATTTAGTACTGCATATATAGACATTAAACTGTGGATTCCAGACAATTTGATAGATCGTTAATATAATATGAATTAAGAATATCTACACCAGTCAATTTTCCATTATCCATATTTTCAAACCAGATGTCACACATTTGAATTAAAGCTGATAAAGTTGAAATTTCGATAAAAGTGAGTTTCCTTTCCAATCATCAACAAATACTCCAGTGGAAAGAGATACATTAAATCAATGCCTGTACTTTGAAGTCTGGAAGTGTCTCAAAGTATTTAATACGTAATTAGATTTCGGTTATACAGTTAGATTTGCAAAATTTACCAGTGAGGCAATTTATCAATCTCTAGGTTGTTTTGGGGTCAGTCTTTTCACATTCTTCAAATTTTCGTTAGAAATATCTTGATAAAAAATAATCCTCCTCCCGTAGTCTACTAGGTAAAGTAGACACAATTGTCATCGTTTGCGCACAAACGCCTGCTAGACTGTAGCAATGATTGTATATTTTGTTATAGAAAAATATAACAATATATATTGAAATAAAATTTACTTGCTTATTTGTTTGTTTGCAGTCTTCATGTCAAAGTGACCGAGTGATGCGCGCTTGCATATAGCTAGAAAAACTGAGAAAGATGTGTGGGTAATTAAAGATCAGTTGGAAATTATAAGAAACAAGGAAGAAGCACGAGAGCTGAGTAAGCAAGTGAACTAAGGAAAATGGCAAGATAAAAAGGCCTCCCTCATCAAGGGTCGTCCCCACCACATCATCCCTGACAGCCCAAGGATCTAGCGGCTCTCCCATAACATGTGAATATTGCGGAAAGCAGCATTACTCGGCATGATGTGAAACTGGGGCTACCGAATGAGCGAAAGGACATACTAAGACGAGCAGGAAGATGTGTTGTTTCCCTGCACATTGGTCACTGTGGTAGCCAGTGTTTCCCAACTCGAAAGTCTCACACGGCCACCATCAATCTATATGTACTCATGGTTTTGCAATTGCCTCGTCTCCATTCGCTTTCAACGGGAAGGCGATAACAGGAAAAAATATCGTCGTAGGGCGCGCGAAGAATAACGGGAAGGCGAAAAATAGGGAAGCGACTGGCGATTCCTACATTCAAGATGGCGTCGTCAGCTGTAGCAGACGACTCACTTGAAGACTCTAATGTCTCTAGGCCTTTTCATTATATTTTCCTAGAAAAAATGTCGTTTGTCTGGAGAGCGAGTGTTTTAAAAAGTTGTTATGGCTGGACCAACATTGTCGTGTAATTCACAAGAAAACAGCGACAGAATGTGTCATGAAGAAGGCTTCGTTAAAGTGCATATGTCATAATCACCATTTTTTTTTTCAAAAATTTGCCGTGACGAGACGATTCAAATGAAATATACCATTCTTCGAACAGATAAATACTTCCAGAGATATTCGGCTTCAAACACGCCAAAAATTGGGTTTTTGAAATTATGGCCGAGAGAAAAGAGGCTGGGTCGAATTAGCTCTGTGACGTCATACCGGGAACACGTCTCAATACTGCATATAAAAACAATACAAAAATATAGTCATGTTCGAGACGAAAAGTAGCCAAAAATGATTACTTTTGGGGGATATTTGTTTGTATATGAACTTGTACATTCAAGGCGGTGATATACAGGCATGAATACATAGAACACGAGGATATTAAATCGCTAGCTGAGTAGGCGCATGAAAAGTTAAATGGCGCAAGTATCATAGCAATGTTGACTGTGCTTATGTTAATGACCACGAATATTTGGGATATATACTTCTGCGAATCGTGTAAACGTTGTCTGGTAAAATATTCATTCCTCACAAGCTTTTGACTGGCATGCAGTCTGCAGCCTTCAATGGGTCAATTAAATTTGAATGCTTGCAACAATGAATCTTTATGTGTTTTACACATTGGACATATTATTTATCACTGCATCTCTCTCTATATATAGCAAATTTTGAGAGTAGAGTAAATGTCAGCATTTAGATGAGCTTTTTATTTTCCTGTATCACATGCATCATTGTGCAGCTGCTTAATCTAACTGTAGTGTTTCTCAATATTTTTTACCTTTAGTTTAGGTTTATTACTATATTCGTAAATAAGGTGGTTGTAGAAGCCTAATATGGCCCTACAGTATACTTTCCTACAATCTCTTTCTGTACCTCACGCAGTCATAATAATAAAGTGTTACATACATAAAAATAACAAGTATTCAGTATCCAATGTGGCAATTTGATAAAGCTTTGCTTCTAGGTTTATATGAGCAAGATGATGTGTGTACAAATACTGCAAACAACATAAGAAGTCTTTGCAGTAACTACATCAACGAAGAAAACACGAGTGCTTGCGACTTTTTCACGCGCCTACTCAGCTAGCGATTTGGTGTCCTTTTGTTCTATGTATTCATGCATGTATATCCCCTTGTCCGGCGCTTTTACAGCTTCAAGGCGAAGAATTCCTTTGTAAACAGACGCGTTATGGGACACATGACGCCTGACTCAATGCCAACGTCGCATTTGACTCAATTTCTAAATTTGAGCTATTTCCTTCAGTTTCCAAGATACAATGATGAGTTTTCAGTCGTCTTGAATGTACAAGTTCATATACAAACAAATATGCCCCAAAAGTAATTATTTTTGGCTATTTTTTGCTTCGCATATGACAATATTTTTGTATTGTTTTTATATGCAGTATTGAGACGTGTTCCCGGTATGACGTCACAGAGCTAATTCGACCCAGCCTCTTTTCTCCAGGCCATGATTTCAAAAACCCAATTTTTGGCGTGTTTGAAGCCGAATATCTCTAGAAGTATTTATCTGTTCGAAGAATGGTATATTTCACTTGAATCGTCTCGTCACGGTAAATTTTGGAAAAAAAAATGGCGATTATGGCACATGCACTTTAAAGATTCATTATTGTAACCTTAAACAAGTTGTAATGGAGCCAACTAGAAAAGATAACATGTTGGACTAAATTTTCACGAACATCGCAAAGTCTATGTATGCCCTGATACATTAGCACGGTCATCTTCGTCTGATCACAATATAGTAATTTAATCTATAAGTCAAAAAAGACAAGTCAAGGTACAAATAAGGGTAAAAGAGTTGAAGTGAAGGTAAGGGAGACCAAGCAAACTAACGCTAATCGTTTTGGGGTTTTTTCTTCAAAACTTTGATTGCAACCAAGTTCTTGGTGAGGAAGGGGTTGATAACAAAGTCCAGACCTTTCTTAAATGTACTAATTCATTGACTAACTATTTTTCCGAGAAGACGATAAGAAGACATAGTAATGACAAATTATTCATTACAAAAAAGGTAAAAGCGTTGATCGCTAAAAGAGATGAACCTTATTAAAGTGGTAAAAGAGAATTGTACACTAAGACCACTACGAACTCAAGTCTCGATAGAAATAAGGAAAGCTAAGTTGGCATTTTATGATGAAAAAGTTCGACCGAACATAGTGTATGCCCGAAGTCGTGGTGGGAACAAATTAAGAAAATTACTGGAAAGAAAAAAGACGTGGTGTCATTATTGGATCCAGAGACAGGCCTTGCTTTGGATGATCCTTTCATGAAAATTTTGAAAATGTTTGCCAACTCATTTGCAGCTCCATTAGCAGACATTTACAACGAATCATTCCGATATAAATATTTTCTCGAGATCTGGAAGCAGTATAGGGTAGCGACAATCCCGAAAGTCAAACCATGTACCGTGGTGGAAAATACTAGACCAATTGCACTTACAAGTGTTTTATCCAACGTTCAGGAACCATTTGCTGTTAAATGGATCAGTGAAGACATTCAAGGCAAAATCTCGGATTCTCAAAATGGTGGTATTCATGGGTCGTCAACTGCGCTTGCTCTATTGAACTTAATTCATAAGTGGTATAAAGCTATGGACATAAACCTCAATGAGTGATAAGTGTTATTTTCTTAGACTTTAGGAAAGCTTTTGATGTAATTGATCAGAATATTTTATTTGAGAATATGAGAGCGATCGGTATAAGGCAATCACTGACTAAATGGTTTGCGACGTATCTGAAAAATAGATCCCATTTCACCAAAGTTGATAAAGAGGAATCGGAATATCAATATGTTAATGGCAAGTCCCACAGGGGAGTAAACTTGGACCAATTGCGTTTATTATTAAGACAAATTAATTACCCTTGGTGATAAGAGATGAGATGAATCTTTTCCTGGCATCTAAAAGAAGGTTACGTTGTAATTGAAGATGAAACAATAATGTTTATAGATGACACTACAATGTTTGAAGTACTTGATGTTACAGGTCACATTTCGGGTACAGAAATTGGCAGTTTATCCAGTAAGGTTAATAAAGTTAAAAAGTTCGCAGATGAGGAAAAAATGGAACTGAACCTCAAAAATGTAAAGAGATGATAATTGACTTTCGCAGAAATGAAACTATTATCCCGCCATTGGTAATTAATTAATTAATGAATTAATTATTAATTAATGATCTATCAAATAAATAGAAATTGCAACCATAAAGGTTGAAATACACCTATTATTTACAAATTTCAATAAGTATAAAAAGAATAATTATCTACGTTTATTTACAATGAACAATTACAGTAATAATAAGGAAAAACTTCTGATACTAGTTATTCTACCATTATTTACAGATAAAAAGAGTAATCTAAAAATATACTAATGTTTATTATATATGGAAACAGATGAGGAAAAGAAGGAATTTTGAAAGCGGTTTGTCCTGCAGCTAATTGGAATGAATTTATTTGAGGCGCGTAGATGATAACTACAATGTTCGGCAGATTGCACCAGTTCAGAAAGAGGACTAGTTTGCGGTAGAACCTTCTTTCTGAAAAAATTTGAGCACAGCAGTTCGCGTCTAGAAAACAATGTTGGAATGTTAAGATCTAACAAGGTTCGTTGTATGATAAAGATGGATTGATTACTTTCAACGCTCTTGACTGGATTCTTTCTATTTCTTTAGATAGGTATTCGGGTAGGTTATAATGCCAAACGAGGGCGCAATACTCCAAAATAGGTCAAAATAGATACATGAACAATACACTGCTTATCAACGTTTTAGTGTCACAACGAGCCTGTTTAAGCAATCTAAGCATGTAGAGCCGTTTTGCTGACTTTTTCAATATGTAGTCAACATGGTCATTCCATTTTAGGTCGTCTTTGAAAATTACGCTAAGTAGTTTAGCAGATTTCACTACTTCAATAGGCTGGTCGTCAACAATCATTGAAGGGAACTCTGGCTTGTTTTTCCAAAAACAAGCGAGGATTTCTTTGCATTTGCGGGGGTTTAAAGACATGTTATTCCTTACACACCACAGCTTAATACCATCTAAAATGATTTGAAAATTTGAGTCCTAGTTTCTGGAAAGGGTTTCGGAAGCAGACGAATCGTCGACGTATTTCCACCTGTCCTCCCAATCCACCAATAAGTCATTAATCATTATCATAAATAATATCGGACCCAAAACTGTTCTTTGTGGAACCCCACCATTTACAGGCTCAAAATTCGAGGTGTATTTACTTATCTTCACTCGTTGTTTCCTGCCAGTAAGAAACTGTTTTACCCATTCGACAAGGACGGAATCAATGGCCATTTCCTCCATCATTTTTAAAAGAATATGATGATCGATTCTGTCAAATGCTTTACTAAAATCTAGTAAGAGTACCCGCACACATCGGTCAATTTGATCGGTGGTCTTATACAGATGGCGAAAGAAAGATAGAAGAGCGTGAGTCGTAGATAAACCAGGGAGTGATCCGATTGGTTCCGGTCAACAAGATGTCTAATCTGCGACATGATCCAATCAGCGACAATCAACGTTTTCAAGGTGGTGTTCTAAGAGTGGTAAAGGGTTGGTGATACACAGGAAGCTTTCATTAATTTTTGTTGCTAATTCAGTAGAATGGATTTCTTTACCGGATACAAAAACACTGGATACTGGTAATTTCTCTGGAACACCTCCAAGTTGTTTTATGGATTTGCACCAAGAAGATGCATTGCCACAATTTTTTACCTTATTTGCAAAGAAGGAACTCCTGAGACTGTTATTTAGCCTGTTAACTTTATTTCTAAGTTTTTTGTAGGCAGTTGGGTCTTTATACATTGCTTGTTGTCGTTGTTGGATTAAACTCTTCAATTCAGGAGTGATCCAAGACCTATCTGTGGGGTGTTGTTTGATTTTTTGAAGGGGGAAAAACTTTCAATAGCATAATTTAGCAAAGATTGGGTTGCAGCTAGTTATCCGAACAATTTAGTAAAGTTCCACGGTATGACCATGGATAGTTCAAAAGACGGGTAGAAAACTGATGACGTCAGTAGTCTAAACCTAGTTGCGAATTGTGATGACGAATACAACGAATATAGCGAACTTTGGCTTTGTTTTTTTTTTATTTTCCGATATTTTTCGTATTCAAGTTGGTATATTGAGATTTAAAATGATTTCAGTGTTCTTTAAACTTGCCTGTACCACAATAAAGCATTCATGTTAAATGTTTTTCGTCTTAGTTTTAACGCTTTTTTTGCCTTTTTAATCAAGACTTTGGCGTCACAAAAACTACTGTTCTATAATTGAAATTTGGGACGCGTTTTTCAGTGTCTAATGCTTGATATATTCATTTAAAATTACCACAAGTATTTAGACATTACATTGTAGAGTGGCTTGGTAATATTTTCACGTTTTTTTACCAAAATATTTACCTGTATTATCGCTAAAACTTGGAATTATTGTGGATTTTGTGACGTCACAATTTGCAACTAGGTTTCATCGCGAGCGATCACGAGTTTCCTATCCAGATCGTTTATTATCCATGGTATGACCAATCGATAGATGTTAACCACCTTCCAAAACAGGACTTCATGCTTGGCTTTACATTCCTTATATATTGTATCTACTTTTCCATTGTGAATCCTCCATAAAGGACGAATAAGTAAGGAATTATGGTCACTCAGACCGATTCCGGGTAGGATTTGAGGAATATTATAATGGTGAAACAAATTAGTAAAAATTAAGTCAAGAATTGCAGCACCACCTGTTGGATTTTTGACGATTTGTCGCAAGTTAAAATGGTTACTAATAACTCTGTCGTTAAAACGGTTAAAGTCACCAATTAACATAATTCCATCATCAGGATATTTGTTTAATGCAGTGTCCAATGATGTAATTAGGTGATCCGTAAATAACGCATCATCATCTTGTGGTGGATGGTATATGATACCGATACAGGAAAAGCCTCGTGGAAGTCTATTTAGGCGAAGACATATCCATAAAGACTCGAAAGAAACGTCAAGTTTATCAATTGTTATAGCTAAAATCAATTGATGATTTGATATACACACAAACGCCACTACCACGTTTATCAAGACTTCGATCTTTTTGTACTAATGCGTAATCACTAATGTTGACAACCGAGTCGGGAATATTATATTAGTCAGCCGGGTTTCTGTAATACAGGCAATATCGACATCATTTTGATTCATGACGACTTCTAGATCTTCTATCTTATTAACGAGTGATCTAGTATTTGAGAGGAACATAGAGGGTAAGGAATGGTCAACAACTTGAAAGGGTTACAGCTTATAAATTGCTTGGATTATGGGTCGATGATGACTTAAAGTGGAAATCAAATGTAGAGTATCTAGTGAAAAAGCCGCCAATTGGCACCGAAAACAAGAGTCGCGCCCATCAAACGCCCGTCAATTCCACGTCTTGAGCTTCTCGGAGCCACCATCCTCGCTCGTTCCGTGAGCTCACTTCAAAGAGCTCTTTCACTATTGCCGAAAACCCTCGAGTGTTTTTCTGGACTGACTCGTATACCGTGTTGTGTTAGGTTCTAAACAACAAATCGTGGAAGCCCAATGTTTAACATCGGGTGAATGAAATACAAAAGTTCACCGACGTACAATCGTGGACGTTTTGTCCGGGAGAAAAAACCCCTGCTGACAAACCAATTCCTGGTCCAGATCTAGCCCGGACTCACACTTGGTCGAATGGAGCAGAGTTTCTCAAGTCCCCCAAGGAAAATTGGCCGTTTGAGCCTGAGAATACTGAGATCGATGAGAACGAGGCCAATTTGGAAGTTATGAAGCAAAAAGCACCGTCGATGATTACGAGATCGTTGACTTGTGTGTCAAAAACAGTTGCATCACCGAATATTGAAGTGGTTATTGATTGTAATCGTTACAGCAGCAAGACGGGATTACTACAAGTAACGGCGCGAGTGAGGCGGTTTATCAATAACATTCGAAGCTGTCGAGTAGAATCGGGTGAGCTTACCGTCGACGAATTGACGGCAGCTGAGAAACTCTGGGTCAGATTGATCCAAGCAGCCAGTTTCGAGGATGAAGTACGATGCCTTTCTCGTATCAACAAGAAGAATTCTACCATTTTAGTAGATAATATGTCACACACGTATAACCAAAAAATTTAAAGAATGGCTTGTTGTCGACACACGTGACTAATATTGTTTTAAACTACACTGCGCTTCTGAACTATATGCAAATTCAATTTTTTGTGATAACCTCGGCAATAATAAACAAAATTTGGAGAATTGTTGGTATTGATTGTTCACTACTCTTGTCCACCTATTGTACTAGACTCGCTCAATTCAGATTATTGCCACCGCCTTAGCGGCTATATTCCTGGAATTTTGAGAACTACAGTAGGACTTCCAAAACGCGATTTGTTGCAATTTGGGCGTCGTTTTGATAGCAGTCTCGCAGGAATCTCAATCTGCAGCAAAATGTGTGGGAAAGGGGCCAATCCCTCCGTCTATGCGGTCCCTGTCACGAAGCCATATGAAATAATCCAAGATGGCTGACTGCTAACTATTTTCTGTCAACATATTTTGACATTTCTGTAATACTGTCTAAAGTTGTATCAAAAATTCCAAACTAGAACTATTAATAATTTTGCAGGGATTTAATTAAAGCACGAAACGCACGGGCAATCATATGCATGCATAGACAACAAGAACAATATTGAAGCAAGTCGTTTACGAACATGAATATCTTATAGAAAATTAAAAGTTATTTAAAACATTTTTTAAAAAAACTTAAAAATATATTGTGCAGAGGTCATTTGTTTAAGGCACGATTAGCGTTAACCCTAGCACGTAAGTTCTGTATACGAAAACGAATTACGCGCGGTTTTGGTTTGCATTTCTAATTCAGAAAGCAAACTTCAAACTAAGAATTCTGAATAAATATTTTCAAGTTATAAACAGTCGAGCTTAATCCAGGATTAAGCTATCCATGCAGCTGTGAAACATCTGACCCCAGGTATTTTATTATTCCTAGCTATATAAATGATAAAATATTTATAAGTTATTTCAATTGATTGATTTGTGCAAAAATTATTCATAAAATGTACAGCGACTTTGACAAGGATAAAAAATATTGGTCAACTAAGCGACCTGTGTTTCTTCTTTTATCGAGGTAGATATTTATCTCGTCCGACAGGATATTTTCCCACTGTAAAAATAATGTAAAATGGAAATTGTGCAATTAACTATTCGTATTTAATAAAACATATTTAGCGACCGAAAATTATATAATGCGACTAGCATACAGAATGTGAACAACCCCTGACACTATAGAAATTATATCGTTGTAGCTACACGGCCCTTGGTCGCGTGATTAGACACCAGGGAATCTAATGAAATTGTACTTGCATCACTCCCATCAGCTAAACATTTTAAAACGTTTTCGTTCCGTCTGAAACAGAAATTTATGCACCTGTGGGACGAGCCTATGTACTCCTCAGACATTTAAATCATAACTATAGGATAATGTCTATAGTGTCAGGTACGGTTTTCGGGGGACACTCTGCATTCTATCAATAATGAATAAATAGGAGGGAGGGTTGTTCCATTTCGTTTTACTGACCAGAACAATTTTATATGTATACAAATTTACCGACGATTTGCAATTAATTTACCGACATTAATACTCGATCCATACTATTGTTCTTCGTTAAGCTGTGATAATATTAAGATTAAAAACCGTACCTCATCACCTTATAATCTTCCTTAACATAGCAAATATCTCAGAAGTCTTTGAATGGTTCAAGTTGTTTGGCACTAACTGGTAACGCACTCTGCCAATCTTCATCGGGATAATCGTCGAAATTTTTAGTGTCGCCCGCATGTCTCATTTTTGGAACAATTGGCGGCTGAATGAAAAAGAATTCTTATGCTAAGAAATATTCTTATGCTAACGATGATCACACGACTACAATATGTTACACATTCCATCGCACACAAGTTTAGACATAACAAAACCGTTGAATCCATGCAGATACAGGGTAGCAAAATTTACCGGTAATTTTCTTTGAATGACTACATCCCAGTCTATTCCACGAAACCATTTATGTGCTTTCACATCCTCTGCACCATTCTAAAAAGAGAAACACGCATAGATGAAGTATTCACAACATTACAAGGTGATTGCCTGTTTTAGCCGAAGAAATAAACTAAAGAGTACCTTTAAACAACCTAATCGTCTTGTCCTATCATGAACTAGTAATTTCTTTATTAAATCTCTAAAAAGAATAGTCGCAAAAAATTAGAAACCAACTCCTCGTCGAGACTACAAGGGTAGAGACTACAAAGAGAGACAGGTAGAAAAGAAATACAGTAAGGTGTTCGTCACTGCGCATGTAGTACTGCGCACGGTCGCCATGTTCCTAGCCAGTACCCTAAAAAGTGGAAGTCACCCCCCCCCCCCGGAAATTGTGAACATGGCTACTAATACCAGGGGAAATACTTCTGGCTAACAACATGGCGCCCATCACGTATATCAGTGACGAATCACCTTTACCTAGCAAGCGCAGTGTGCGCACAGTCGTAAATTTACGGCTGTGCGCTATGAGGGGTGATTTACGTCATAATTCCAGATGTATATTTTACATTTGAAATGAGCATTTTGTTATGCCACATTGCATTTAGTTATTTTATCACGCTTTTCGTAGTGCTATATTTTGCATTGTTCTGTTAAAAAACGCAATATTATTATTACACCTTATATTTTGTTATTCGCGCTCGTATTTCATTATGCTGACGTAACATTATGCATGGCTCTCAGTGCACGAATTTTGATACTCGTAGCATTGCGTAATTGCGTGTGCATCACGATAAGTGGTCGCGAACGCGAACATAGAGATTATAAAAGAATAGAGGCAGCACCTGGGGACAAATTGCGAGACAAATTGAACAAATCTAATGGAGGCCAAACTTAAGTCCCAGATGTATATCGATGAAAACATACAGTTTTTGTCAATTTTTGCTTGTTTTTATGACCAGTATGCACACAGATACTGACTATACTAGGAAAACATGTTTTTAGCTTTCTAGTTTTTGTAATTTTAGGTGCAGACAGCCAGATTTTTGTGTAAATATCAGAGTTTTTCAACCTTAGGTTTTCCCTAGCAACGCATAGCAACCACCTTTTTAACGGCTTTTCGCAGCGAGGGTTTGCAAAATATCTGCCAAATTATACCACGTCTGGACACAAATTGAACTTTTTTTGCCTTCAGGCAGTTATCAAAATTGTTTTAGAGGTGCTACAACTGTACAAGGTGTACAACCACAATACTGCGATCTATCTAAACTTTAAATACTTTTCAAGTGTGTTCATCTCATTTTTCGAATACATGGACATTGTCCAGTCGTTCTGCTTCGTTCCGCGCTCCTTGTACTTGCCTTAATATGTTTAAAATACAATTCCTAAGTCGGTTTCGCACAAATCGGGGTTCTTCCGCCATATTGCTTTCATTCGATTTCATTCCCATGTGACATTGCTACGCTAGACGCCAAAATTCGTGCAGTGAGAGTCATGCATAATGTTACGTCAGCATAATGAAATACGAGCGTGAATAACAAAATATAAGGTGTAATAATAATAGTGCGTTTCTTAACAGAACAATGCAAAATATAGTATAACGAAAAGCGTGATAAAATAACTAAATGCAATGTGGCATAACAAAATGCTCATTTCAATTGCAAAATATACATCTTGAATTATGACGTAAATCACCTCTCACAGTGCGCAGGCTACTCTGGTCGTCACTGTACTTTGCATGCAGGTGAGTACGATAATAAGGAAGGTTACAGTAATACCAGAAGCAAGAAATTATTAGAATTTTATATCACATTCTTTTGTTTGGATACAGTCATATAGACATGGCGCAGTTAATGTTAGTGTATTTCTACATGAAAGCCAATTGCGTCAACGGTTATTCTATTACGTTTATTCTGTTTTCTATACAAATCTGTTGCTGCACATGTGAAAGACTAACTGGCGTTACTGCATACAGCAGGTTAGGTTAGGTGAGGAATACAGTAGGCTTGGAGTAAAAATAGTTTGTTGATCGACACATACTTGGCATGTGAATTTTCCATAGTCTTGGGCCACTCAACCTTGCCTGCTAATATTTTTTCATAAATTCCAAATGGATTATCATCAAAGAATGGCGGATATCTGCAAAACGTAAACTGAATTTAAAAAAAAAACACCTTATGCATACAAACTGACCAATTTTGGATGACGTTATGAAAGTTAATCTTGATGCACGACAGTACTGAAAAGAGTCCAACTTGCCGCATTCAACAATGATGACGTTGGACAAACATGTCGACCATGTTTCAAAGGGCTTTACTGTATAAGTTCATCAAAAATTTTAACAGATATTTTATCGATTTCAAATATCGAATAATGATATCACTTACCCTATTAACATTTCATATATTAATACTCCTAGCGCCCACCAGTCTACAGCCTTGTTATGACCTTTACTTTGAATGATTTCTGGTGCCAAATACTCTGGAGTGCCACACAACGTCCACGTTCTAAAACAAATCAAGTATTGAGCATGTAAACTTTTATTCATCATAATACATTTCGTACCACAAAAATTGTTTTCTTAACACAGTGCCCTAATTCTTGATCCTTGAGATTATCAATGACATTTAATAATGACATTATCTCAACACCCACTCTAACGCCAAAGTTTTGAGCAGTGTCCAGCTAACATGTTTATATCATATCACGTCACTAATATCATATCACGTCACTAATATTATATCATATCACGTCACCCATAAACAAATACTGAATACTGGTGAATAAACGTATGTTTCAAGCAGTGCTGTAGAACTGCAATTTCTAGAGGGGGGGTTCTCTTCAGTGACTAAAGTATTATAAAATCGTGAAATATTGGAGACCTTAAGCAAGCGACGGTTTTGAGAACACGGACGTTAACCAGACGTAGATTCACCTTTTTAACCAATCGTGGCTCTGCTTTTTGTGTTTATCATGCACGTCCGTGTTGTCAAAAACTTGCTTGCTCAAGCTCCATAAGTGAACAGTGTCTATACTAATCACCGAATTGTTCAGTCTAATTTTGTTTGGTTTTTTTACTGAAACATCAATATATTAACATGAAGAGTTGCCTGTTTTCAGGGCTTTTTATTTTTGAAATAGACCCTTTAACTGAGGAATATATTGTTTGTAAAAAGTAGAGGGGGGGCTCAGCCCCCCTTGAAATTGTAGAGGGGGGGGCTCAGCCCCCTGCACAGAGAATTAAGTGATCTGTGGAGCAAAAAGATTAAGTGATCTGTGGTGCTCTGATGTAAATTTAACCCATTCCTCTTGCAAATGTCGTCTTGGGTTTATAGACAAATAGAAAAATAAGTGGGATATTAATGGTTAATCGCATGATACATAAGACAATACTTTTATGAAAAACTAAAATTGTAATTTACAACAACTTATCGAAAATGTCATCTATATACCGACACAAGAGTTGAAACATGTGAGGCATCACGTGGTCAAAACTCTCGAAACTGGGAAGGCTATTGTTCATTTTTTGTATTTTTTAGTGACCTCAAGGGGTGCTTTACTTTCAAGGAGTCCTTACTTTCAAGGGGCTCTTACTTTCAGGTGGCACCCACTTTTGAGATGTCAGTTTCAACATTGGTCAAGTTTAGAGCATAAATGGTATACATATGTTTTAGAGAGTTTCTTTGCCATTGTATAGTATTTTTGGGTGAGGGGGGGGGAGGGCTTTAACAATCGAGAAGGTGCTTACTTTTGGGATTTTACAGTGCTTAATAATTTACAATATGATTAATTTAACCAAATAATCAGTATTTCATACATCAAACATCGTTCGGTATATTCTCTGTCTATAGTACGATAAATTAATGTATTATCACATTCACTGTAACAGCTATCTTAATTTAGTTAGTTATAACTCAAATCATATCAAAAGTCAAATCATGACTGTAAAGTATGTTTTGTAAAACATTTTCTATTGCATTTAATTAATTCAATTACACATATATGCACGTGAAGCTCTATTTATGATGTAAAGCAAGAGTTGTTGAAATGATTGCATGAAAAGAAGGAAGGGGACAGAATGAGAAATAATAGGGTTTGAGGGCCTAACTACAAATCACTTTTTTGCATCAAATTGTCATAAATTTCCAATTTCATACGTTAGAAATCCAATCACATAATACATATATTATAAACATATCATACATAAATGCTTAAAAAATTTTGACTGGTTACATATTATACAGTACACAAATACTTTAAAAATTTTGATTGGTTAAGAGCAGTGGATGAAATCATCATATCCATTTAGTAGTTGTCCAAATTTAGAGTTATGACATCACCATAGAATACTGAAAACACATATTCGACATTATGATGTAATTTGTTTGGATATTGAAAACAGATATTTGACATAATGATGTCACATTAATTTATGCTGCTTATGCCAAATGTGGGAAAACACAAACAGCTTCTTCAGTAGGTTGTGTCTTGTTTACACGACAAGCATTTATTCTATATGAGTCCAATATAAGTACAAATAATAAAACAATCATCGAATCAGGTTCTTGTAAAATATGAGGAATTATTAAGGCCTCTGCCTTAATAGTTCCTCATATCCTACTCAACCTCATTCAAACTTATTTAGACCACAGTAATAATTAATTAACAATTAACCTCATATTATCAGTTTTATCAATGCCTGAAATCATTACAAAGCACTATACTTTATATCATAAACTATTCTTAATCATATGCTTGTGAGTGTTAATTTTCTGTAAAATAAAACATGCATATTTTAATATCTTTATTCATATTTTGTATATCTTACAAATATAAAACACAGTCATTTGTTTTTAAGTAGATCATGATGATTCATAATGTTTTCCTTGTTTTATTGTGCTTTCGCCAACAAATTATGGTAGCTTGTCCATACAAAAAAACACAACAAACAGCTGCACTTGAAGATATATTATTTTCTCATGTTGAAAACAATTTTTTGCCAAATAAAAAAAATATCCATATCTTCCTGTCCCATGTAATATCCTCTATATACAGGTATTAATACATGCAGCATCATCCCCATGATAATGTCCAACAGTGGTGCAATTAGTGCAAGAAAGATACTGCAATGGGGAAATTTGTAACTTTGCAGGAAAATTTAATATTTTTCATACAAAATGTGCTTAATTGTTCTTTGCAATGTGCAATAACTTGTTATAGCTATTTATCCAAAGCTGGGTTAGCATTAAACCCTGGATTAAAAATGGTGAATGTCATGGCATGTTTTGATATTTATGGTGTACTCCTGATGTAGTTGTACTCCTTGAATGGTACAATGAGAAAACTGCAAGACATAGGTGGTGGTGGTGGGGGGGGGGGCATCACATAACTTGAACAAACTGATGTCTAGTTATAATTACTAGTAAAATAATTTGAACTCACTTGTCTTGAACTTCTTTGGCAAATCCAAAGTCTGTAATTTTTACATGACCATCAATATCAAGAAGAAGATTTTCTGGTTTTAAGTCTCGATACACAATATTTACAGAATGCAAGTGTGCTAATGCTGAAACAATTTCAGCACTATAAAAAAGTCCAGTTGTATTGCTAAATTTCCCTGCAGTTCTTAAATATGTAAACAGTTCTCCACCACATACATATTCAAATATCATGTAAAGAAACTTGCTGTCGTGATATGTCCACAATCTTGAAAAGAAATGAAAATATAAAATTAGTCAACAATGTTATACTAGGTGTCCAGCCTGGGTCATTGAATTAAAATTGCTGAACTGATCAACATGTCAGATTTATAATGGAAAACTGCAATAATTCTATTACATTGATTAGATGATTTTGGTGCTCAGTATGAAACATAAGATAAGCTAACAGGGGCCTTAGTCTTCATCGGATTATTGCAATTTAAATTGCCTTTGTGCAAAGGAAGTTGATCCTGAAAAGGCATATAGACATGTCAAATTTCACTGCACTTTTTGAAGATAAAATGTCCAGACAGTTTAAAAGTGATTTTTAAGTGGTACCATTAACATCGACTTCCTTTTTCAAAATGTACTATTAACACTGAACAGCATTTCCTGGTTATCCTAAACTTTATGATCTTGTTGATAAATCTCGTTAATTCGGTGCAACGCCAAAAACATTCAACACGAAATAAAAATAGTTAATTGTCAAAAATGTGCAGTACATTTCAAGACAATACCTTGTAAACATTAATTCTCAAATGTCACTTGGAACACATGAAAATCAAAAACCATTTATGGCGAATGTTTGGAAATACGGAATAAAATCAAGCGACTTTATGACTGATTTGTTACAGCGGTGTTCCATTTCCAAACTGAAATACTACTTGCATGTATTGGTTCAAATTTTAGATAGGTGGACATATTAATTTTAACTTCATTCACAGCATTATAACACCTTCGTCAAGTGTAAAAGCATTTAAAACAATTAAATGCTCATGCCCATAGAAACGAGAGCAATTATTATTCACTCGCAAAGTACATACAGAATTTCGCAAAGTTTACTTGTAGAAGTCGACATTAAACAAATCATAATGTTATTTAACGTTTATTTTTTCCTAGGAAGAACTAATCGCAAGACACTCCCAGCATATTTGTACCAAGGTTAAATAAATGTAAACTAAGAGAAACATGATAGCACAATACAAACATACAAAGACCGCCAGAACAAAATAAATCAAATAATTACAAGCCAACTTACAGATTTACTACGAAAGGGTTGTCCACTTTGATTAGGATACTTTTCTCATTCTGCACGTGCTCGACTTGTTTTAGCCGTATAATATCAGCGACACTCATGATTTTTAAGGCAAAATACTCGCCGGTTTTCCTCTCTTTTGCTAAGATGACACGACCAAATGTTCCTGTACCTGCAAGAGAAACTGCACTCACGCTATGCGAACTCGGGTCACGGATGTGGCAATTTAAATAAAGCTAAAAACCGTTTACACATTATGTTTGGCCAACGGCTTAGCTTATGATTTTAATCATTAAACGTTTACGGGTTACAATGTAAATACTACATACCGAGAGTTGTAGATAACTCAAAATCTCCGAGGCTAAAATCACGGCGTTTCGTTCGACCAGCACTAGTGCTGGCCATCGCACAATGCCTTCGTCCAAAATTCGAGGCCAAAAGTCTCGCTCCACAGTGTCAATTAGGCATTCCGGGACTACATCATTTTACGATTCTCAGTTCTTACGGGTCTCGGCTGATCTACGAGCCATTTGGTCACAATTGTACGTAAAATTAGAGCAAATTAACTAGACAAATATACACCAAGCTCAGTTGCCAGCTTCGGATGCCGCTCATGCGCACTCACGCGAAGAGTTCACAATAATATAAGCAAGTTCACGCGAAGTTAATATTTGCTAGATAGCAAGACTGTTCACCTGGGCCGGAAATTGGTTCATCCCTAACTTGCCAAGATGATTCGTCAGTTAGGTATGCCGAAAATAAGTTGGCGGTATTCATCAATGTCAAGCTGCGCACCTATTATTATACTTTAAGTGAGAGTTAAATACCGAGAAGGAGGGCTGTATGTCATATACAGCCCGCGAGGACGCGCAGCGTCCGAGGGGTGTATATGACATACAGCCCGACTTTCGAGGATTTAACTAACTTATTTTATTTTTGAGGAGGTTTTCTAATAGAATCTTTCGACTTTAAACAATTTAAGTCGAAATTCGTCGAGATTTTTCCACAAGTTTGATCTAATTATTTATTCAAGGGCTGTATCTGAGATACAGCCCGCGGTACATCAAAGAAAACCGACTGAAATATAAAATAATATATGTTATATATATTTTTCAAACGTACTTCCAGCTAGTGGACCAAGTTTGCAACCAAGCCCTTATGGATTAACCCTCATTTTGTATAGACTTAGAGTATATATTTGTATAAACTGAATATGTATATCACTATATAATTAAACAAAGAAGAAAATTTGGTCGTACTCTACAGGTTACGCAACTAAGTGTATTTTACTGCTGGCGATCAATTGTGGTAAATTTTGTGACCAAGTGTACATGTACAGGTGGCCATCATTTGTCGTTCTCGTATATTGCACACGTATATTGTGCATGCATAGAAACGCTTGTTACAAGTCTATCGACGAGTTGTAACAAGAGCGTGGTAAAGGGGGGAGGGCTTCGGATCACGTTCCACAGCGCGGAGAAAAAGCAGTTTCACTCACTGTCACGATTCACATGTCTTAAAAAAGCAATTTTACGTTTCTTCTACATTTCTTCTGTTTGTTTACAGATATATACTACGTTCCTTTAAGCCCCGTACAAACGAGCATGTTTTTCTTGACAAGTTGTCCTTGACTGAAAAAATTGTCTGGGCTCCTTGTCAAGGAAAAATTGTCAATTTTCTCGCGTACACACGAGCAAATAAATTGTCAAGGAAAACTTGCTCGTCCGTACGGGGCTTTAGTTACAGATCGTATTATTTATTTCAATATGTATAATCCTCCAATATGAATCGACCTCTGAAAGGCCTCCGATGATGACATCTACTACTTTCATTTCACCGAGCATGTCTAATGAGAATCAGGCCTCCTCACGGGCGTAAATCACATTTCACGGCACCAGAATCAAGCATTTCACATTTCATAAGAACAGATATTAACCAATCAAAGCTCATATGAAAATACCGTTTACCACTTTCAAACAAGTCTGCTCATACGTTGTCCTGTCAAATGGTATTCGCGCTACCTGTTCCTAGCTTAAGGTAACAAGTCTTTTGTCACATTCGGTACGACATGTTGATAATTAGCGCAACAGATTATCCCTTACGGGCGCACGTTGTGCGCACCTCTACCCCACAAGACCGACACAGTTCATACGTAAAATCAGAAATCTCACAACCTCAAATTGTAGCAATTAGTCTGCAAACAAACCGTCAACAACTATATTGTGTTGGCCCGGTCTTTTACAAGTTGTCAACAAGTTTGCAACAAGCTGTTAAAGTGCTTATAAACCAAAAATGGTTTTTTGGTGATCCAAATAGAGCTAAAAAAGTTAGTTAGTAAGTTATAATTTAGTTTTTTTGTTGAGCGTTTAGTTGTGGAGATAAATGCAGTCAAACGTGCTAGTTTGGCCACATTTGGGAAAAAAAGTGCGCATCCAAATTTTATGCTTAGAGGCCTGGGTCCCAGGAACCAATTTTCACAGTCACTAGGCGCGTTCTATTGCGAATGCATGTGTCACCGCAGTTTTTTGTGGAAAAATGCCTGAAAGATGCGTTGTTCACGGGTGTTCTAATACTACAGACAAGGAAAATGATATATTCTTGTACCAGGTACCATTTTGGGATGAAAGCTCATCCGACGCAGTAAAACGAAGGAAGAAATGGATGGACTTCGTTCGACGGAGGCGATATAAATGGACGCCAACACGTTCGTCTGTTGTTTGCTCGAAACACTTTACGCCAGAATGTTTCGAGTATTATACCCAGTACTGATGCTTTATATGTTATTTTGCACAGTTCCAGCCGCATCAACTACCAGCACCAAACCAAAAAGAAATGCACCAAAATGCAAGATGTGCAATAAGCCTATGAAAGGCCACAAAAATGTAGCTTCCTGTCCAAGAAATAAAACAAACTAAAGTTGCACTGCATTGCACTTGGAATGTATATATTACAGAAGCACTTGTTTGCCATTACCAAAAATATTTTTCTTGTTTAAAGGTTACTGTCACACCAGAGTATTGCAGGCTTTTGTTATTGTTTACATTTTGTTATATTTTGTCAAAACTTAAAAATAATATCAAAAAGTCTTTGTTTGCTTCCATACCAGTAACAATAAGGTTAAATAAGCAAAGATTTGCAAATAAATTGATTTGTTATTAGATGGATTATAAAAAGTTTTTATCTTGGTGTCCCAGATAAAATGGCTGCCATAAGCAAATTGAGCACACAATGCCATGGTGTGGCAGTAATCTATTAATGAGATAATAATATATTATGCACACATTAATCCAACACAGATTTCTCTAAATGTAAAAACCTGTCAGTCAATGGAAAATATACTCCCAAGATAGCATCTTGTCAAGCTGGGTTATGAAAACAAACTTTAGGTAATAATAACTGATATTGATGCTTACCATGCAAACTTACGAAGAACTTAATAATAACACTGTTTGACCCAGTATATTTTGAGATGCTCAAGATTCTTGAGTGGCCGATAGAATCAATAATTAGTAGGGGGAGGGCAGCGGGATGATGATAAAATTCAAATTCATTCAAGTTAACGTTGAGGGAAAAATTAATTTTAATGTGGTATAACTAGAAAATATTGTCAAACAAGTTTGTTCATTTTTATGCAAGATGCTATTTCTCAGAGCACATGTAACATTTACTTGCAACTGTGTAGAGACATAATTAACAGAAATTATTGTGGCTGTTAAAAGATTTTATATACTTCAGATACTTAAGTCTTTGAACTTCTAATAGTGAGCTAGCATATTAAAAACATGTCTGTACCCATTTAAAGATAATTATTGACTCTCGTCATCTGTTTCAATATCATCATAGCCAGTAAATGCATGATCAAGCTTAAAAGTGGAACGAATAGCAGTATATGCACAAGAAGGCAATGGTATTCTTTTATCCCTTTACCGACCATGTACCATCCGTGTGAACTGTCTATATGCAACACCTTGAAGACACCTATATTAGAAAAATACATATCAATGTTACATAATAGTTACATCTTCAGAGAAAATGAATGGTAATAAGTCTACCTTTCTTTTGAACCACTCTGTCTGTAACGCTGACCATCTCGAGTTTTATAATTATCAGCCCTAATCTCTAACGACCACTTGTTGAGGCAAACAGCTGGAAAACCGGGGTGATCTGTTATACATTTCAGTGCTCCTTTACCATCTTTACAATAAACTTCAATGAACTGTAAGCAATTTTCGATCTCCAGGCAACAACAGCATTCTTTGGCATTTTGCAACAATCCAGTGCTACCAGTGCACCTATGGTAGAATGAATTTAAATAAACCCACTTTACTGTAATTATGAAACGTAAATGACAATGCTGTTTAATTAATAAGGCAACTCTCAGTTTGTTGAAAATTTAATTTGCGCATATGATTTAAAACACATACCAAGTGACGCGCATGGCAAAAAATAAAAATTGTACGAAAATTACCATGATGTTACAGGTTAACTCTCTTTCCATCGAAGTTGTAATTCCTTAACTTTTTCAGCTTCCCCTTCCCGCCTCCGGTAATACTCTTGAAGCCAATTTTCGTCATCAATTGGCTCGTCTGAGTCATAGAAATAAAAGATATAGAATGCGCGCTCCTATCTATTTTCAGATAAACAAATGACGCCACATTAAAATTCAAAATGGCCGATTTATAAGGGCAAATTAAACTTGCCCCACTGTAATTCGCATAGACCGCTCCTCGGACAAATCCAACATGGCGGATTTATAAGGGCAATTTTTTTTTCAATTTGGGTACCGGCTAGGTTACCAAGCACGCATTCTATATCTATTATTTCTATGGTCTGAGTAAGCATCCATTGATCCATGTAATAGTTTTCGCCATCATGGCTACCTTGAGTGCCTTCATCGTGTGATTTTTCAATTAAATTTCAATTTCGTACTGTTCATCTTCGATTTCAAGAGGCATGCTCGTAGAAGCCTTGCTATGTGTACTTGAGAATGAATTTGAGCAAGACATTCCAACTTTTTTACGCAAAAATAGCTGATCTTTGAGCTTCGAGACTAAAATTACTATGTAATTGTATATAAAGTCTACATAAACATGTTCCTGGGATCCAGTCTCCCACAGGCGCGCACTTTTTCAACGAGCTGGCTTCTTTGAGCCCGGTTATCTCCGTAACTAAACGCTTAACGAAAAAACTAAATGATAACTTACTAACTAACTTTGTTAGCTCTATCTGAATCACCAATAACCCATTTTGGGTTTATAAGCACTTTAAGTATTACCACTCCAGTTGATACGCTTTTCACAAGGTTCCAAGAACGTTGGTTTTTACACATAATGTAACAGCATCGTTACAATTTTTACCCTGTGAGCAGTAACCTGCGATCAGGTCTTAATTTAGATAAAGGCCGGATACAAATACTATCAAACGCCTGTGCCATTACAACCGGATTTCGGTTGTAACTCTAATTGGCTTATTTCTAGCACGAGTATTTTTGATTGTGTGGGCTGAGAGCGACCGGGTTGATTAAGAATTGTATCAGACTCTATTATTTAGTATAGAGCATGATCGCAGGTCACGTTAGCAGAGCCGGAGTTTTATAGCGCTGGGGTAGCGAGAGAATAAGCCTCTGCAGTATTCGCATTCCACTTTCATTGCACATGCTCTGCATTTGGTTGCTTGGTTACATCCAAATTCCCCTTCTCGTGCAAATTGTGCAATTGTTTTGTGCGAAATGAAAATAAATTATTCAAAAGCACTTTTAATGTGTACACTAGCGGACGACGTCTTTTGAACCAATTAGAAGAACTTAATTACGGAAACCTCAATGAATCTGTATATACGTTGTAAAAGATGTTTTATTTTGTTTCAGGGTTGGTATAATATTCATGAATAATTAGACCAAACCATCATTAGTTTCGTCAAGAAATTGTTAAAGTTCCCTAATTATCCATGAATACTACTAACCCTGTCTGTTTACATCGTGGACTCGCATTTAGTAAACGGTCCACCGTCAAATGGAAATCGCGCGCATCAAATACCAGTTTAAACATATTAAAATGGTTTACTTCGTCCAAAATCTTGGAGGAAGCGTTATACGAATGCTGCAGAGCCTTATTTTCTCGGTACACAAGCGCAGTGTGAGCTCTGCTCACTGCAGGGTACTTACTGTTTTGTCAGCCTTGTTGTAATATTTTTGTTAGTTAACGGGCTAACTTGGCTTTATACATAAAATACTCTGTAACAAGTGTGATGAGGCCGGCAGCTTGTTACAAGTTGTTAACAGCTTTTTTTCCGTGGTTTTAAACTTAGTTGCAAATGTGCACTGTTGACATATTTCGCAAAATTCTGTATCAGTTGTGTTGTGTCATTCAGCCCGATGGGCGGTTTAGAATGTTAGGATAGTAGAGCGTTACTAACTTGAGCACGGTTTGAAGGCTGTCAGTAATACCAATCGTAGCAAAATACCATAAAATATAGCTAGCTAAGCTAGCTGGCAGTAGCAAAACATGTTGATCGCAGAAATCGTATTTTAAAACCGTAACTTGCAGTCATCCGACACGTACACGGGCCACACGACTTTGGCGCACGTTACGCAGTCACCACCACAAATATATAGGCTCTTACAATAGTTAGCTATCGGCGCTAATATGGATAAATATCATCTGAATCAACTTGTTTTCAAAGTGACCTCTTGTAAAAATTTTCCTATGAGATCACTTTAAGATGGCCGCATGAGTCTGATCACCAAGAGTTTTGAACGCCAAGTTTTATGAAAACCATTGCTGGAAAAATTTGGAGAAGCTATTTCATACATAACAGTTAAATAGGAAAAGGTATGTATTTTATTGATAATTTGGCCAGGTTGCACACGTCAATCGCAATCGTGTCCTTCGACCGATCCAAAATCTCATCTCACAAATATTCTGGCTTCAAAATTCGCCGACTGAAGATGCTCTATCCAGCTATAGTTCCTCCATCAGTGGCATAGACACACAACAATCATATCATCAACCTTGTAACTAAGGCGTATAAGGTTGATGCAACATCAAAATGCGATTACATATTTTTATGCAAAAAATCATATAACATAAATCATGAAGAAATACAACTATATAAACATCTTTGTCGCAAAACGTCTCTTTTTACGTTTTCACTGGTCATGTAATGCCATGTACTGAATAAATACTAGGTTTGTATATAACAGGTCATTTACACGGTAAACACCATGCAATTTTTGTTGGTAATTGTAAACTGTACATTATCCAGTTTTAGCATAAACATATATGTTAACATGAAATATTTACAGTACATACACGAGCATAATGTACGATTTAGTTTTCAATAAAATCTAAAATTTACACATTTAAAATAATTTATAATCCCCGAAATTGGAATCTGTAGTTGTAGCCTGCATGTTTTCCTGGAGAGCATTTTTATCTCGTAGACGGGCATTTGTTAACGATTGCTCCACCTAAAAACAATTCAGATGAACAAGATTCACTGTTTAGTAAAGATTTTAGCTGCATTGGGCTTACCTAGTTTCAAAAAAATATCATGCCCCGTAAGTATTCAACTTACCACTCCAATTCGCAGCTCCATTTGGGAAACATCAGACTTAAGTCTTGTCAACGCTTGTTTTATGCGAACCAAAGGTCCTTAAAAAGTGACATTCCAGAATATGAAACGAACTACATATCAATGTTATTAAGCGTATATAGTTTTCATATATCTCAATGTCATTGGTAGATGATCATAGATGGAAAAATCCTTTGCCTTTCTACATGCATTTACTTTTTCAAAAATCACGATTGACAGAGCGTACTAAACTGAAAATGACACTATAAAAATTATCCTATTGTTACAAATTGAATGTAACTGAGTATGTTTTATGGTAAGTTTTAATTCCAGAAACGCCTGCTTCTGGAATTAAAACTTACCATAAAAAATCAAATTAAAAGTAAATCAGACGAAGCGAAAACTTTTTAAAGCCTTGTTAAAACTAGGTACATACTAACTAGGCTTTACCTAGGTGTATACTAACTAGGCTTTAACTATTTCTCAATATTTATTCACCCATTCGGGTAATCTGTACCTGAATCTGTCATGTTTGTTCCTCTTTCGTCCATTTGTGCTTTCACAGACTCTAACTCTTCAGTAATCTACAATGAAACAACTTAATGCTAAATGACGTGTGTGCTATATAAGTACTGCTAATACACACTTGCACAATGTGATTGTTTTACCTGTGCCAAAGATTTGGTAAGTTGTGTAACACCTCCACTTCCCTGACGATATCGTTCTTTTGTCTGTAAGAAAGAATGACTTATCAAAGTTATCAAGGGAGACGGATTGCCTAGGCCTTAAAGTACCAATATCATGAATAGGCCACCACACGATAATGTAGAATTGACAGTGTTCATAATTGAAATTAGAGTAATTGGGTAAATAGGGTGTGAGATACCTCACAGTCGACGGGCTACAGAACAGGAGGGCTATAACTCAGCGGAAGTACAAGTTAGGGAGCTTATCACGTGAGCTTATCATTGTGCTCTCTCTATGGCAGAGCTAAAGGACACGCAAAGTATCAATAACGAAGCCGTTTTAGCACTCTCAAACTCTGTTTCCCTTATTGCAGAAACCATGCGGCAATTTCATGAAGATTTTGTTAAAAGTCGTGCCACGGATATGCATAATTTAGCTCATGCACAAACAATCAAAGTTAATGAAGCAAACGATTCCAACGCCCCCGACGTCAGTGTAATTGAGACCTCCTGTCAAAATAATGCTGCTCGCATGACTAATCCAAATAACGCTGTAATTAATGACGTTTCAGCCTCGGGGACTATCTCCCAAAACGACGTTTCAGCCTCGGGGATTACCCCCAAATCCTTGGTTCCATGTCCGTTTTTACGCAGGAAAAATTACTGTTTGAAAGGTTCGAAATGCGATTTTTCTCATGCTAATCTACATCAGCATCAGCATTTTCAAGCTTACCAACAACAATATTATCCACCTCCTTTTTACAGACAATCTCCATACCATCTTCAAAGTCCCCCAACCTTTATGAGATACCCATATCCTCATCCCTACATGAATTACCCGCATGTACTTCCACTGATGGATATTCCAACAAGACCACCCAGGCGTCCTTAAAGAAACCAAATCGCGGCATAAATTGTGAAAAATGTTTTAAATTTATGGTCCTAAATGCCCGCTCTCTCAAAAGTAAATCTTCCGTTTTCAATGACTATGTTTGTGATATCAAACCAGAACTTGTCGCGGTAACAGAAACCTGGTTTAAAGATAGAGATACTGCCGCAAAAATAGACTGCACCCCTTCTGGTTATTGTTTATCAGATTGTCCTCGTTCTGATTCGAGGGGTGGTGGAACAGCTCTGCTCTATAAAGAAACCTTGCCAGTCGAGAAAGTGACTTCTGCAACTTTGAATTCCTTTGAATTTTCGGAATGGATTATTCGTCCTCGTAGGTCGTTGCCTGTGAAACTGATTATTATCTACAGACCTCCCTATTCCAGAGCTCATCCTATTCCAATTGGAATATTTTTCGCCGAACTTACTGATTATTTAGAATCAGTTATTCTTTGCCAACATTCTATTCTGATCACTGGAGACTTTAATATACACGTCGACAATTCCTCAAATGCTGATGCTTTAAAATTTCACGATCTACTTGAGTCATTTGGCCTTGAGCAACATGTCCGTGGTCCAACACACACACACGGCCACACATTGGATCTTATAATCACTAGGACTAGCGATCATATTTTGAAAGAATCGCCCAAAGCTGACTTTTGCATTTCAGACCATATGTCTGTCATATGCTGTTTATCATTGCTGAAACCGCCTTTAAAGAAAAAGTCAGTACAATATAGAAAACTTAGTAACGTTAATATATCTGTGTTGAGAGAAGATCTACGTTCATCCAGCCTATTCTCTCAAGCACATTCGAATATTAATGAACTTGCGGAAAGTTTCAATACAACTCTTTCAGAACTACTGGAAATCCACGCTCCACTTCTAAAGAAGAACATTACAACAAGGCCCTATGTTCCATAGTTCTCTGATGAAATCAAAGCGATAAAAAGGCGCAGAAGAAAAGCAGAAAAATTGTGGAGAAAAACGAACAAAGAATCTGACTTGATGCAGTTTAAATTCATCAAGAATAAAGCAAATCATCTGATGCATCGTGCAAAATGCGAGTTCTACACTAGGATTGTAAATGAAAATTCTCACAATCAAAGTAAGCTGTTTTCAATTGCCAAGAATCTATTAACTCCTAAGAATAATTTAAGCTTTTCGGACCATCAAGATAAAGATTGCCTCGTAAATGAACTTGGCCAGTATTTCATCTCAAAAATTGACACAATTCGCTCTCAATTTAATTCAAACGATTCTCACACGTCAGCAAGTCCATCAACAAGTTCAGCAACGAGTCCATCAACAAGTCCAACAACAGGTCTATTAATAAGTCCATCAACTAGTCCATCAACTAGCCCATCAACTAGCCCATCAAGTCCACTTACGAGTCCATCAACAGGTCCATCAAATCTATGTCGACTACTGAATTTTGCTCCCCTCAGTGAAGATGATGTACAAAAATTGATCTCAAACACCGGCAAGAAATATTGTGCACTTGATCCCATGCCCACACCACTGATGCTGGAATGTCTAGACACCTTACTGCCTGTTATTACTTCTCAAATCAATTTATCTCTTGAATATGGTGTGTTTCCTGATATGTGGAAGGAGGCTATTGGCTACCCGTTGTTGAAAAAGGTGGACCTTGGTTCTAGTTTTCCAAATCTTCGCCTCATTAGTAATCTATCATATGTTTCTAAACTCACGGAGAAAGTTGTATTCCAACAACTGAATAACCATCTGTTAATAAACAAGCTTTATCCCAAACTCCAATCTGCATATCGGAAGTATCACAGCACTGAGACAGCTCTACTCAAAATCACAAACGACATTCTTCTAAATATGAGTAATCAGCAGGTTTCATTACTGGTTCTACTAGATTTGAGTGCAGCTTTCGATACGATTGACCATTCAATATTGTTAAATCGTTTGAAGCAAAACCTTGGAATAAATGGTACCGCTCTATCTTGGTTTAAATCCTATCTCACAAATAGGAAACTACGTATTCATGTTGATGGTTCAATATCAAAAGAATTTGCTCTAAATCATGGAGTTCCTCAGGGTTCCTGCCTTGGCCCGTTGCTGTTTATTATTTATGCAAGCGACATGTTTTCTGTTATTGATAACCCTTCGCAAGGAGCACACGGTTATGCCGATGATACCCAACTGTACCGTACATTGAACCCAAATTGTGCTGGTAAACGGGAACTAGAAGTTGAGGAAATGGAAAACTGCATTTCAAATTTGCGGGACTGGATGGCTGGAAGTAAATTAAAAATGAACGATGATAAGACAGAATGTATGTTAATTGGAACAAGACAGCAAATCTCCAAAGTAGACCTTAATTGTATTTTAGTTGGTGAAAAGAGTATAATTCCTTCCTCTAATCTCAGTAATTTGGGAATTCTGATGGATACCAATCTGACTTTTCACGAACAAATTAACAAACTATGTAAAACGTCTTTTTACTTCCTGCATAATATTCGAAAGATTCGGAAATATTTAACAACGGATGTTACAGCCACTCTCGTTCACGCGCTTGTTATTTCTCGTTTAGACTATTGTAATAGTCTAATGTATGGACTACCGGCTTATCAAATCGCTAAACTACAGAGAGTTCAGAATTCTGCAGCTAGATTGGTCTATATGGTCCCAAAATTTGTGCACATTAGTCCATTTTTAAAGGAACTTCACTGGCTTCCCGTCAAGTATCGGATAGAATTTAAGATTCTTATCTTAACTTTTCAAGCGATTTACGGATTGGCTCCGGAATACTTGTGTGATTTAATCCAAATTAGGGAATTGCCTAACTATAATCTTAGAAGGAGTAATGAAATATTTCTTACTGTACCGTCCCATGAGTCACCAAATTCAATCGGAGACAGAGCGTTTAAATTCGCTGCACCGAAACTATGGAATCGTCTTCCCAAAGAAATAAGACATTTAGATTCACTGGATAATTTTAAGAAACAGTTAAAAACCTATCTATTTCGTCTTGCTTATGATATTACCATTTAATTTTCCATAAATAAATTTGAGTTGTATATATGTAGATTATATCTATTCTTAATTATTTTTAATTAATTCATGTAATAGTTTTTACTGTAACCTTTCTCATAGCGCATTTGAACATTTTCATGATAATTTGCGCTTAATAAATGTATCCTAATAATAATAATAATAATAATAATAAAGCATCTAGAGTGTAGCAAGAGTACAATTATACCTGTGCCAAGTTATCTTGCAGTCCACGGTACTCAGAAAGTAGTTGTTCCAGCTAAACGGAATATAAGTTCAATATTAAATATCAAAATCGCAACTCCACGTTTATTGAAAATGTAATTACTATTTATCATTTTTATTGCATATGTCTGGGGTCGGTTTTACGAAAGTTGAATAGCGCAATCCACCGGATAGAGACTTTTTGCAACTTTCTAAACATTTTTATTAACTAGTAAAAATTATATTAAAGTTCATCATTTTCAAGTTAAAGTCACTTTCTATCTCTTGTGAGGTGAATATTCCTAGTGTCAATGCTTTTTATGCCCTGCTGCGCCAGTCGAAAAAATTCACTTTATATACACCTTTCGTACAACCAACCCCTGACGTATATATAGAATAGCTTAACGTTACACTAACCTGGTTGTTGACATATTTCTCTCTACTGCTTATTTTTTCAAGGGTTTTGCTGATTTCTAACTGCAGCTTGTCCAAATAACCCTAAGTAAAGCGCAGTTTTGTTATAAATAAATAAATAAATACAACCATACTGTATAACAACGTATAAAGTTAGCATTTGAGGTAAAAAAATCCTAACCTTTGTTTCGGTTAAAGTTTCTTTAATTCCTTCACTGTGTTGTTGCATTTGCTCATGATGGTTTCGCCAATCCTGTAACAATGAAGATGAACTAATGAAATAATCATAAAATTTTTTATTGATGCTTCCGCCACGACCAGAACTACATCACATGTGCGATTATTTTTGATGTTTCTTAATATTTCTGTTTATTTTGTCGTATTCTTTGTCGTTATTTCAGAAAGCGAAGATTTCCCTTGATGGAAACATTAATGGTCAGACATCACAAATATCACTGCACGAAAATCGTGAACGTACTTTATTATCACTGCGAATATGCACTTTCAGCATTGGTAACACTCTTTCTACTTCCAGTTTCCATTCTGCAGCGTCCACAGTTGATTCTAACACAGAATCCGGTTTGTTACTCTCATCTTGACGCTAATTGATTAGAAATAATTATAAAATTTCTTAGGACATTCACTGTGCAAAAACGATCATCCTTTACGCCATACCAAGGCCGGTGAGAAAGTTACTCAAACTTCCCTCTTGGAGCCCCCCCCCCTCCCCCTCATCACCTGCGCGCTCAATCTGTAACTGATCTGCATGTACTGCATAGCACTGGATTAACTGATAACATTTTGATTGAACTAAAAAGCGCCTGGGTACGAGACTGAATTCTGAATACGTACTGCATGCACGATGCAGTTGCAATTATGCTACACAGAAACATTTAATTAGATTCAATTACTACAAGCGCTTGCCAGCATCTCTATTACGGAGGTCATTACTTAAGGCACACGATATACATGCAGTAACTATTGACTTTCCGACAAAAGGTCTTCGCTTGAAACATATCCTTTGAGGTGACGAAAGATCCTATGTTTTTGTTTTGTTTGATCCTATGTTTTTTTCCTGTTTTTGTTTGGCTTTCGATTGCACTACCGAACTGGCAACATATTATTACATTCAAACTAAATTTCTATCACGAATAACCAGATACATGGTCAATACAGCATATTCATCGTGTTGTGTTGAAAGGGAAGGAACATATTGTCTTTCTTAAAATAGACCTCTAGTCAACTAACTAGTTACAACACTGAAAAACCCTGTTACATTTGATTGATTTTTTAGAGATTCCAAGTCCATATATACTTCATCTTCTTCTGCCTCTTCCTCTTCTTCCTATATAGTGATATGATGGACCAATTTAATTTCACCAAATTAGAAGTGACATTATGGGACACTTTTACAAATTCATCGTTACCACAACAGAAAACTAGTAGTCGTACATTCACCCTCCAGGCTGAACTAAATTTATTGCGAACGTTTGTGGTTTTCATTTACATCTCATCATTACCAGCTGATCTGACCGTGAGTAAATGGCCTGGAACTAGCTACCGAATAAAAATCCATTTTGCTGTTTTTAATCACTTATATCTTTTATTTTCCTTCATGAAACTTGTTGAAACTTTGTAATGACGTTCAGTAAAAAAATTATAAGTCCACCAGAAATTTGGAACAGAAGTAAAAGATACTTAATGAGAAATTTGCTAGTTTGGCTCAAAAAATGAATTTCTACTTGACTACTAGCGCCAGTACTTTTCCGTGTTTTCACCTACTAGCATTTCAGGTGTGAAGCTTTCACGAGAAATGGCGTTAAAGTGGACACTTTGTAATAGACAAGACATTAGTTTAGTATAGATTTCTGTAGTTTCGGGTTTGTACCTATCTAGGTTTTAATATCTAATTTGTTATGTATAGTTAAGGGTCATCATGTAAAATACTGAGTAATTAGCAACGATGCTTTTACTCTTGGTAAATGAAGTATTTTGCTTTGACTTGATTTGTGTTGCTGATCACAAGTACAAAATGCACGAAATATAAGAGCGCCTTTATCTAACATACGTACAATCATTTCCTCTTCGACTTTATTGACTGTCACTTCAGCATCATCATCTCCTATCGCTTCTTCTTCCATTTCCTCTTCAGGAATTACTGGCCTGTAACGTTTAAAAATATACGACTAGCTACAATCCTGGCAAAAATTATGTGGACAGTAAGCTTTCTAAGAACAGCGTCACATCTGCCTGGCGGTGATCTTCGCTTTAATAAATCCCCCCCCTCACCCCCTCCTCAATGTTGTTGAGTGTAATTTGTTGTTGACATTGCCAAGAACCAGTTTTCGTGATATTCAATATTGATTAGGGGGAAGAGGGGAGAGGAGGGATTCTTTTGACGAAGTTACAACAAGATGTGTGTAATTTGAGATCCGCGCGTGCTGTCCACGATAATTTTTGCCAGGATTGTAGTTTCGCGCCTACATATGGTCTACATCGAAATAAGATGTCGTTCTTCTAATTTCCTGCTAATCATACTCGCAGCCATGGTTTATACTTGCAACAACTTTGTATTCTTATGTAGCAGGTTAATTGCCAAGCATAGGTATATATTATATCAAATTAAATACAATCAAACATGCGATTATTTGTCATATATATATATATATATATATATATATATATATATATATATATATATATATATATATATATATATATATATATATATATATATATATATATATATATATATATATATATATATATATATAATACGCGGTTACGTTTAATCCTCGGTCAACTTGAAATTAAAGGTTAAAGGATGAGCTTGTTTCTTCAGAAATTGTGTCTGCATCAATATTAGGTTTGGTTTTTAAGTCATAAATAAACGAACGTGTAAAAATTAACACAGATACTAAGAGTTAAGCTTGAATCCAAGGTTAGGCCTGCCTCTGTCTTGAACAACCGGCCTATGCAGTGATTTCCTATTTCTTATGTGCACCGATACGGATGAAATTCAAGCTGTTGTTTGAGATATTAATTTTATTTAATTAATAGTCAACGAGTACTAAGTACCTGTTCCAAGAGAATTTTTTGACTTTCAGTGTCTCGTCAACAAGGCAGTCAAGGAGATAACATACCTATATATAGAACATACTCATTTACGATATTGCTTCAAATTATTCAGTTTGTCAGCTGTTTGTGAGAGATATGTCATTGTAATGAAAAATTACTTTCAGCTATGAAGGGAAGAAGATACTGATCAAATTTCTTCTTTGCGTCGATATAGATATGCATATAAATATGTTCAAGTCACTGAGCGTCGATTTTCCATCCCGCTGTCTATATAGCTCAGCAAAATTGATCCTAATTCTCAAGGTCAAATTAATTTATGCCAAATAAAACTTCAGACGGTATTCAAATGCTTGTAGTGAAACCTTTGTCCTTCTTACACGACGTATTCAACAAATATATTCCAATTTTGCGTGCGTCTGTGCTGTAATACACGGCGAAAAATGAACAACCTGTTCTGGCCTGATTAAAACAGCAATGAACAATGTTTTGCTGCCCACATTGTTCAATGTTGTCAACAATATTGTTCAACAATTGCCTGAACAAGCCTGCAATCAGATGTAACAATGTTGAACAGTATTCCGACATAATAAGTGCTACTCTGGTTTTGTTAAATGAATGAAATCACCGAACAAAGATTACATTCACGACCCAACGTTTCGACACTCCGGTTTAGTGTCTTCATCAGGGGTGGTCTGATGTTGAAACTCACGACCTTATATGCTGTCAAGGTGACGTCATCTACCAACAAGATGTGATCTTGTTGGTAGATGACGTCACCTTGACAGCATATAAGGTCGTGAGTTTCAACATCCGACCACCCCTGATGAAGACACTAAACCGGAGGGTCGAAACGTTGGGTCGTGAATGTAATCTTTGTTCGGTGATTTCATTCATTTAACAAAACCAGAGTAGCACTTATTATGTCGGATTATATACCTGGTTGCGATATAGTCACAAATTTCAGTTCGTTGAACAGTATTGTCGACAACATTGAACAATGTTGGCAGCAAAACATTGTCCAATGCTGTTTTCATCAGGCCAGAACTAACTGTGTTTTAGCTGTGTAGATGACTGACTACGTCGTGGCGTGCGAAGGAGAAAAATAGGCACGAAACGAAGTCGAGTGCTCTGACTTTTTGTTCTTCGCACGCAATGACGTCTTCTGTGATCTATTACAGTACAACGAAAATGAAATACATTTGTTTTATATAAGAACAATTAACTTAATTATACACAAAACAACTATTAAACGTTTATATTTCACTCCCTAGGCAAGGCTCAACACGATATCTGATTCACAGACGATATCTGATTCACAAGTAAGCGCCTACATGCACACGTTTCCACCTTTTAGCATAAAACGTGACTATACCTATAGATGGATAAACCGTGCTAGTGGTCTTTGAGACAGTACTTTGAAGTTATTAACGAATAAAGATATACTTCATAACGTACCTGTTCACCTGATCCAGTCTTTAATTTGGATGGTGGAAAATCGGCTGTTATACCCTAGGAAACATATATCAAGAAAAATGTTTAGTAAAGCACCAAGAAAAATTATAGTTAAAGTCAATAATACCAAGAAATATGTTTAGTAAAGCACCATTTTCAAGTACTATGAATATGCCAACCGCCATTTGTACAGTAAATAAGTTTTTCCATAGAAACGTCGGATCCCAGAACTAAAGTCTTGTATGCACGTATATTTTAATGACGGTAGTATACCAGTACTCACCAATTGTTTGCATTCATCAAGTATACTTGAAACTGTAGCGTTAGGATCGTCATACTGTCAAAACACAATATTATAATAATCTAGGATGATATTCTATAAGTATATATACTCAGTACACATATTTACACTAGAGATGTCCATTAAAAAGTACAAAAACCAATTTCTGATCATAAACATGATCGTCTACCCCATGATTACATAAACTTATCTTCAGACAAATCACTTAAAAATAGATTGATACATCACTTTCAAAGCTCGTTACAAACCTACACACCACCATAAGGAAAAAATGTGTGTAGTATGTAAAGTAAATGGGTGTAGTATGTTTGGTTAATCTGTGCACTGTATAGTATGCAACTGTTTAGCATGTAAATGTGTTTTAATTATATGTTTTAATAATGGAACAGTTCTCAATTGGGACAAAACTCATGTTACTGTCTCATGTCATGGTTAAGTAGTCCTTACATGAGACAAATTAAATTAAAATTAAAAGGAGAAATTTTGCCACAAATTTAAGTATTCCCGTGCGTATTACTGAAAGAATGAATTTACATCAGCAAAGGAATGTATTTCGGAACCCAATCAACTGTATCAGCGTCAGTATTAATGATAGTTTGTTTTTACCTAACCATTTCAAGAATCTTAGCTTTTGTCTTATGAATACTCGATCACTCAACAATAAAGCCGCCGAGTTTATCGATTTTATATGTGATTAACAACCTGACGTTGTTGCTTTAACTGAAACTTGGTTTCATGAATATGGAACTGCAGCTAGATCCCTCTGCACGCCCACAGGCTATAAACTCTTAGACTACCCACGATCCGACCGGCATGGTGGTGGCACTGGAGTGCTGTTCAGGAATAACTTGACTGTTAACAGGGTAACCGCTGCAGAACTTCGATCTTTTGAATACTCTGAGTGGAGCATAAAAGCAGGGTCCCGGCGTATTCGTCTAATCGTTGTCTACAGAATACCATATTCCGCTATTCATCCCATCTCTACCACAATATTTTTTGATGAGTTTGCTGAATTTCTTGAATCTGCTGTCCTCTGTACTGACCAGCTCTTGATCACTGGTGACTTCAATATACATGTAGATGTGACCGATAATGTTGATGCTGTCAAATTTCGGGAGCTACTCGAGAGTATTGGTCTACAGCAACATGTCAATGTCCCAACTCATATCCGTGGACATACCCTTGACCTTATAATAACAAGACATTCTGAAAATATTGTTATTTCTCCACCTCGAACTGATTACCTATTTTCAGATCATATGCCTGTTCATTGCAACCTTCTAGTTAACAAGCCTTGTCTTAAGAAATCTCATCTATCCTATAGGAAACTTAAATCCATCAATGTCGATGCTCTCCGCAATGATCTTTTCAACTCAGGTCTCTGCAAAAACATGCTTTCAATGGAGCTTAATGATCTTGTTGACTGCTACAACCATACATTGTCATCATTATTGGATCGATATGCGCCTGTGAATTGTAAAACTGTTGTAAAAAGACCGACCGTTCCTTGGTTTAATGAGGAAGTCAAGTTAGCGAAAAGAGCACGAAGACGAGCTGAAAGAAAATGGAGACGGACTAAACTGCATAGTGACTTCCTTGTTTATAAATCAAAGAAGAACCAAGCTACTTTTGTAATGAAACGTGCACGTAATGAGTACTATACCACTTTCATACAAGAGAATAGCAGTGACCATCGTAAACTGTTCAAGTCTGCCAAATTTCTTTTTAATCAAGAAACTGATTTGCATTTTCCAAAATATAACGATAATACAGTCCTTGCGAATGATATAGGTGATTTCTTCCCCAAGAAAATTGAGTGCATTAGACAAGGTCTCGACAGTGCACCCACCTATGACAACCCTACAAGTGAACTACAGATCATACCTAATGTTCAACTGGACTCGTTCAAGTCATTAACCGAGAACGAGGTTAACCAAATCATCTCAAACTCGAGCAAAAAATCATGCTCCTTAGATCCTATGCCCACTCATCTTGTGGTCGATTGCCTGGATGTACTTCTGCCGGTAATTACAAGAATGATAAACTTGTCTCTGCAATCTGGTTGTTTCCATAAGAACTGGAAACTGGCTAAAGTCCATCCAGGCTTAAAGAAGTCAACGGCTGAGGTTGTATTTGATAATCTTCGTCCCATCAGCAACCTTTCATTTGTTTCCAAACTCACTGAACGAGCTGTCTTTAATCAAATCCATGATCACCTCACCGCTCATAAACTTTACCCTAAAGCCCAATCTTCCTATCGTCAATATCATAGTACTGAAACTGCTCTTCTGCGTGTGAAAAATGACATCTTGATGAACATGAATAAACAACACGTAACTCTTTTAGTACTACTTGATCTAAGTGCAGCATTCGATACTGTTGACCATACCATCTTACTGAATCGACTACACTCTAGCTTTGGCATCACAGGTCGCGTTCTAACCTGGTTTAAATCATACCTTGAGAACAGATCCCAATGTATTCCCATCAATGGTGGTGAATCCAGATCATTTGAAATGAAGTATGGCGTTCCACAAGGGTCATGTCTCGGTCCTCTCTTGTTTGTTATCTATGCAAGTAAACTGTTTGCTATTCTTGAAAGCCACCTACCAGATGTCCATGCATTTGCTGATGACTCGCAATTATATATTTCATTCAAACCTGCCACTGTGATTGAACAATCAGCTGCCATTAAGGCAATGCAAGATTGCATCACAGACATCAGGAAATGGATGCTAGCGGATAAATTGAAGCTAAACGACAATAAAACGGAGTTTATCATAATTGGAACAAGGCAGCAGCTGGCAAAAGTTAGTGTTGATTCATTGTGCATTGGAGACGAAATCATCAAACCATCTAGCGTAGTAAAGAACCTTGGCTCTTGGTTTGATACGCAATTAAAAATGGATATACACATCAATAAATGCTGTAAAGCAGCATTTTTCCATCTATTCAACATTAGACGTATTAGAAAATTTCTCAGCTTTGATACTACACAAATTCTTATTAACGCTTTTGTTACGAATCGATTGGACTACTGTAATAGTCTCTTGTATGGTCTGCCCGCCAATCAGATATGCAAACTCCAACGAGTACAGAATTCGGCAGCAAGACTGATTTGTAATATTGGTCGGTTTGATCATATCACCCCTGCGCTGTGTAAATTACATTGGCTACCTAATAGATACAGAATTAATTTTAAAATATTACTTATCACTTATAAAGCAATTAATGGACTCGCTCCTGAATATATTTCTGAACTCATTAAATTGACGACTGCATCTAGATATAATTTACGATCATCAACTGAACTGTTGCTTGAGAAACCGGGAACAACAACATTAACCACTTTGGGTGACCGATCCTTCGAAATGGCTGCACCTACGCTGTGGAATAGCCTCCCAGCAGAAATTCGTAACGCCTGCAATGTTGCTACATTTAAGAAAATGCTTAAAACTCATTTTCTTATGAAGTCATTTTCCTCCGTGTTGTCATAACCAGGAGAACTAATATATTGTAGCCTTGTTGGCTCTTAGTCTTATTGTAGGACGATTCTTAAATTAGTGTAATATTTCTATTATTTATTAGTATATTTTATGCGATATCATGTAATGCGCGAGTGAGCATCTTTCTATGTAACACGCGCAATATAAATTTTTAAATTAAATTAAATTTAAATTAAAAGACATTACTATGATATATTTTTGTTGGAGAACTTTGGTTGATATGGTTGATAATCAGTTTTTAATTTTTGAAGCCTGTAAGAAACTCTAATGTGTTAAAAACCACAAATTAAACTATGCGGGTAAGAATATAAAAAATAATACAACGCCCAATCTGAAGACTAGCATCTCAAGACCCAAGATATGAATTCATATTTTTTGCACAGGTAATAAACAGAACGCAGACCCGCCAGTGGAAAATATAAAGTTCGTGAAGTGTGTTCATCATGCAGGCTCTGGCCAATCAATTGCACTTTCTAGCAAATTGAAACACTAAACTGGTTGTTCCATCATTAATCTGGTCAGTAAACTGCATGGGGAACATGCATGGCCGTGTAACCGGGAAGGGGGAGAGCATAATCATATATTCTTGTTTTGCCCACAATTTTTTTAAATGTTTTTTAAAAAAATTCAAAAGAAATTAGTAACTCAAGGAATATATAATAATTATATTTGAATATACACCCCCTCCCCCATTAACACTGCAGTTATGGCTCTGAGGATGGACTCTATGATATCTTTGATTTGATCCAAATAATGAATTTCAAGATACCACCAGGATTATGTTTTGTATACATTTATATCTGAGAAGATACAAAAACAGTTTATGTTTAACAGTCTTTGGTGATGTTACCTCTTGAGGATAGTCCATATTTCTACCACAAAGATTCAAAAGCCAAGCACATAGTGAGGTAAATGTAAAGAATTGTTCGCCAGAATTGGTTGCCAATGCAAAATAATGACTAGTACAAAAAAATTAAAAAAACCTTTTTAAATAATATTGTTTCTATCAGGGAACATGTTCCCAGTCTAGATTTATACTGGGCAATTCTTTACCACATGTACATGTTATATGATTTGGCAGTTCCATATTGCTCTTTATCATTCACACAAAACCAAATCAATGTTACATCTGCAACAGGTCAATTCCAAGACTTCATCCAATGAAGTTTATTGTTTCAGGCTAATATTCTATCCTAGCTCATGCAATTGTGAAATAAATTCAGCTTGGTTTTAACTGTACGGGATTTAACCATATATACCCGAGGGTTTAAGAGAGGGGGGGCAGGATTTAAATTGACTAGACAGTGCATTAAGCAGGCCGAATATTCTCCATGTAATCATCCCTAAAATCAGTGAAATACTGTACTCTGTATCAGTTACTTTTTAGCACTAAATAAAACATTTTGGTAACTGACATTTTATCTTATAAGATGAAATGTCATAGACTTTGCAGGGCCTGCTTATATAGTCTAGGCTAGAAAAGATGGAACAGTTGCCGAGATCCCGTCTGAGGTATAAACTTTGTTTATATGATCCTGCTTCCATCCTGCCTACGCAAGATCCCAGCATTGGTTGCGGGATGAATTTCGACTTCTGAGCATGTGAAATTGTAGTTTGTGGGGGGGAAATATGACATTAAGCAAAGGCTTCATCCGGGTAATATGGTAATAATTTCGTGAATTTTGTCTATATATAAACACGCCATCCTAGCCAGGCAAGTCTCCCTACTAGGAGATAAAAATGTCCCGTCCTGGCAAGGCCGGATCATATAAACAGGTCTTTAGCTATGTGGGGGGAAACGTCAGCCAAATTTATACCAAGGCATTGAAGGCAGATTTTTAGCAACCACTGGTCTTCAGACTCTAGTTTTGAAAACTGAAAATATTTACCGTGAGAAATAACGAAATCCCAGTTTTTTGCAAAATTCACTCTCATAATTCAGTAGCTTTAATTTATCTAGCATTTCTTCCATGACAGCAACAGTCAACATGTAGGCTGAATAGCCGTCCACTGCGGCTGGATCGCCACCTCGTCGGGATTCACCTTCCATTCTGCGCAAAAATATTTCCTGCGAAACAAACTGTTCTTAACAAAGACAATTAATTTCTGAGAAACGTAACAACGAACATGTCTTCTGTCATAAAATATACTTCAAAATGCCGTTTCTTGCCATAAAATTCAACAATCTTCGAATTCGCCTTAGTAACTGGTTGCGTCTTCTTGTTTATCTGTTGTTGCGGTTCTGAGTACACATTCCTCTGACAGGCGGTCTGGAGTGTTTCCTAGTCTTTACTTCATGTAATCGAGTCCGACCGTGATGAAAGCGATGAAACCACAGAAAACGCACGGTTGTGTATGGTTGCGTCAAATGTTTGTGCCCGGGCGCTTATCGGCAGTAACGAGAGCTATTTAAAAACGAAAGAAAATACGAAGAAAAACATAGCGAACTGTTAAATTTTTTGCTCATTTATTAGGGTAACCTATCAACTATTCAACTCTTGTGCTGGCACAAGATATTCGGATCATGCACTTTTTAATTTGACCATCTGCAGAATATTGATATTCACTTCAATTTTATCTTTTCCTAGGACATTGTGGGTCTATTTAGTGAATGCGTCACCATACAGATATAATATCACACACTCACAGTAGCATAGCCATGATCTAACATTGGGGATACAGGGCGAAGTAACAATAATAATAGTATATATTTGTCATAAACATATTTATACAAAGTAGCATGTAGTAGTCATATTAAATAATATATCAATTCCGTCAATGAGCGACATTGTTACCTCACCGCGAAACTCTTCAAAGAAATTTTAGAGAACCATAATAATAAATTGAATCATCTTATCCCAAAAGTTAATGAAACTCCCAGACCCATTTTAAGGAAACAAAGACCACTGAATGTACCACGAGCAAAAACTGATCGCTTCTTTAACTCCTTTATAGTATCTGGTTGTAGGGCATATAACGACAGTAACAATTTCTAAATAATTCTTAGAGAATTTTATTGTATATATTCTACCTAACATTCTTACTATTGTATTATTTATTTTCATGTAAAGTTACGCAATTCAGCTTTTTGTGGCTGCAACGTATTTCTAATAAAACGATCTATCTATCTAATATATCGGATGATCGTGAAGATAATTAAACCAATAAAGATTTATGATAGTAATTGTGCAATATGGCGAAGAGACCTCCAGACCGCCATGCTTGTACAGGGGAGGCCACCTCGGGTTAAGCGGGGATTATCTATTTACTTATAATAAATTTATACGATTTCTTTATTTCAATTATCAGGCAGCACGAAAAATGTTTTGTATATGAGTTGGCCTAATAATTTAAGATGACTTTTCTTATAGAAATTTAATCATTCTGTTCCTGAAACAGCGAGAAGTTTCTTGACTAACGATATCTTTTGGTAATAAACAATAATAAACGAGATCAGTAAATTGTTTTCACTGATTTAGAAATCTTTTTACAGACATAACCAATATGTTCTGATCATGAAAAATTTTCATCATTATACACTCCTTAAGCGGGGTTTACTCTAGCCTATAATTAATTCTAAAACATGATAATAATTCAGAACAGGGGAATATCGTTCAGCTGCGTTGATTATTTGCACCACTTTGCCTGACCACCAGACCACGTTGGCTATTACACTCGCCCTATGTGGTTTAAATTATTTACCCGTTTTAAACCTAATGAGCTTAAAAGAATGGTTAAACAATATAAACCACTAAAAATCGTAGATGTGTAGCCAGGATTAGACATAAATGAAAAAGGTGAGACGTTCTCTGATACAATATATTTATTTGTTTACAAGCTTTCGGCCATCAGTCTGTAGCCTTCAACGGGTATATTTCTAATGATTTATAAACTGCGAACGTGTCAAATGAAGCTAGATATGACGTGCATACATGTGCATTGTGAAATACGATAAGGTGATACTATGTTCTCTTTATTAAGATTGTACATTGTCCAGGAATCGGTGTTGTTATCAGCATTCCTGTCTTTGGCTGTATGCCATGATTCTAGTGTTAGGCCAGTATGGAAATTCCCTGTGTCAATGATTTTCGCGTTGTCAAAATCAATTATATGATCATTGACTCATGCATGTTTTTCGATGTTTGAGCCATTATTATGTTTCTTAACGTTTCTGATGTGTTCAGCCTTTCTTGTTTTCAGAGATCTGCCTGTTTCCCCAAGAAAAGCAAATGATCACGCATGGCAATAGTGCCTACCTGGTCGTCATGCATCACAATTAGTACCACCGATTACCACAATTAGTAATACAATAGTACCACCGATTTGTATATATATACGTCATGCTCTGCTGTTGCTCTAATTGTGGTTGAATTACGACCAGGTAGGCACATGGATCTGTATATAGGCTGCTGTTACTAACGTGCTGTATAAGTTTTATCATAAACATCAAAATATATTTTGCGTGTCATTTATGCAATCTGCGAACAACATTTCCATTTATTTAATACTTATCGTCTCTGTAGTGCCTCAGCAATAATGCTGTTCTTCGACATTAGATTTAAATAGTGATCTGTTTTTTCAATGATATATATATTGGACGCCTATAGCTAGGTCATTTAAATTTGGAAATGTATGTTTGATCAGAATTTACAAGGTCTTCTCCGAGTATAAGAGAAGGCTGATTTCAACACACATTTATTTTTCAAATGTTTTATTACTCACAAAAATATAGGCTTTTAAAATTCGTAGCACCAGAAACCTACTATATGCTCAAGTTTTGACCTTACCCATTTTTGTTATTTGTGATATTGCAAAAGACTCAACTGGATTTATTTAGAAATAAATTTGTACATAATTTAAAAATGTAATTACACTCAAAAGCAACTTCAAGGTCTTCCTCGACAGAGTATGATTAAATATTATTCGATGAAATGCGAACAAAAGCTCGCGAATGGCTTCGAATAACTTTGATTTAATCTAGCGTGTATATCTATAATAATTCTTAACCCAGTCAAAGTGGTAACTAACATAGAAAGTGGTAACTAACATAGTCCAGTGGTAAAGACAATGTGCATCCCTTCAGAATCAATCACTGAGTGCGGGAGCAATACCTACCTTTGATAAAAATCGTTCTGGATTTCGTCAGTTTCAAGAATTAAGCATAGGCTAGAAGAACGTATAGACAACTTAAACCAACTTGCCGAAGCCTCATAACCAACGTAATGCAGTGGTCAAATACAAATTGCCCTACAAAAGTGGGTAGGATCAATTCCTGCCCTTGCCATGCATTAAATAGTTTTCGTCTTGTGTAAGAATTAATAACCCTTTCCAAAGTATCTTTTCGTCTATTCTGCAAACTTTTTTAGAAAAAAATTCGTAACAATTTGACAATTACTTCTTTTTATCATACAGTCTGATAAAGAAAAATTTTTATTTCCTTGTTAACCGCACTGGCAAAATTTTCGGTAAATGGAGAAAATAAAAGTTCTAAAAAACCATCGAAAAAAATTGAACAGAAAACCGTGCTCAAAATGCTATAGTTTTTCTTAACGGTGGGAGCCATCTTTTTTGGCGAAAAAACCCCAAATAAATAATTGAAAAGAATTACGCTCTACCACTTACATTAGGGCTATTGAAAAGCGTCATAAGAGATTGTACGCCAGCGTAATCAATTTAAATTAAAAGGTTCCAAAAGGTGTCAGGATTTCTGCTACCTTCGAAGGATTAGCCTTGGAAATGTATAACGATGGTAAAAAGGACCGGGGTATTGTAATAAAAGTTTGCACACGGATGGCGCGCACGGGTGGCTTCGCACAATTGGCCTCGACAGCCCACCAAATGCGGTTGCCTTTCGACAACGACATCGAATTGACTGCCTCAACCGTCTGTATCATAAACTCCACCACCTCTGGTTCGAAATGTAGGGGAGGGTAGAAGCGGCCCCCAGACCGTAAGTGCTAAAACCCTGTATCTTCGAATCAGACCATCAACGTATAGTATCACCGATTTGTATATATATACCTCATGCTCTGCTGTTGCAGTGATTGTGGTTGAATTACGACCGGGTAGACACTATTGCCATGCGCACATGCATCTATATATAGGCTGCTGTTATTAACGTGCTGTATAAGTTTTATCATATCAAAATATAATTTGCGTGGTCATTTATGCAATCAGCGAAAAACATTTCCATTTATTTAATACTTATCGTGTCTGTAGTGCCTCAGCAATAAAATTGTTCTTCGACATTAGATTTAAATAGTGATCTGTTTAGTTCAATGATATATATTGAACGTCATATAGCTGGGTCATTAAATTGGGAAATGTATGTTTGATCAGAATTTACATGGTCTTCTCCGAGTATAAGAGAAGGCTGATTTCAACACACATTTATCTTTCAAATGTTCTACTTACAAAAATATGGGATTTTAAAATTCGTAGCACCAGAAACCTACTGTATGCTCAAGTTGTGATCTTACCCGTTTTTGTTATTGTGATATTGCAAAAGACTCAATTGGATTTATTTAGAAATAAATTTGTGCATATAAATGTAATTACACTCAAAAGCAACTTCAAGATCTTTCTCGACAGAGTATGAGTAAATATTATTCGATGAAATGCGAACAAAAGCTCGCGAATGGCTTCGAATAACTTTGATTTAATCTAGCGTGTACATTTATAATAATTCTTACCCCAGACAAAAACCTATGGGGTTTGTGACAAGGGCAATTAGGTTTGACCAAAAACTCGTTGACTTGAGACATTTTGCATTGGCCACTAGACTATATATGTTTGCTATCACGCGCTTGCCACTTAAATTGTTTAAGCGGGCTTTTCTCTAGCCTATAATTAATTCTAAAACATGAAAAGAATTCAGAGCAAGGGAATTATCGTTCAGCTGCGTTGTTTATTTACCGCCACTTTGCCTTACCACCAAACCGCGTTGGCTATTACACTCGCCCTATTTTACCCGTTTTTAACTGAATGAGCTTTAAGAAATGGTTAAACAATATAAACCACTAAAAATCGTAGATGTGTCAATTAGACATAAATGAAAAGGGTGAGACGTTCTCTGACTAAAATATATTTATTTGTTTACGAGCTTTCGGCCACCAGTCTGTAGCCTTCAACGGGTATATTTATAATAATTGCAGTAAACTGTGAAAGTGTGAAATGAAGCTAGATATGACGTGTATACATGTGCACTGTGAAATACGATAAGGTGATACTATGTTTTCTTTATTAAGATTGTACATTGTCGAGGAAGCGGTTTTGAGTTGTTATCAGCATTGCTGTGTTTGGCAGCTGTATGCCATGATTCTAGACTTTCTAGAGTTAGGCGACTACGGAAATTCCCTGTGTCAATGATTTTCGCGTTGCACGTTTTTCGATGCTTGAACCATTATCATGTTCCTTAACGTTTCTGATGTGTTCAGCCTTTCTTGTTTCCAGAGATCTGCCTGTTTCCCCTAAGTACGGGCAGATATTTTAAAAGAAGAAAAGCAAATGATCACGCATGGCAATAGTGCCTACCTGGTCGTAATTCAACCACAATTAGTGCAACAGCAAAGCATGACGTATATAAATACAAATCGGTGATACTATAGTACGACCGATTTGTATTTATATACGTCATGCTTTGCTGTTGCACTGATTGTGGTTGAATTACGACCAGGTAGGCACTATTGCCATGCGCACATGCATCTATATATAGGCTGCTGTTATTAACGTGCTGTGTAAGTTTTATCATAAACATCAAAATATAATTTGCGTGGTCATTTATGCAATCTGCGAAACACATTTCCATTTATTTAATACTTATCGTCTCTGTAGTGCTCCAGCAATAATGTTGTTCTTCGAAATTAGATTTAAATAGTGATCTGCTTTGTTCAATGATATATATATTGGACGCCTATAGCTAGGTCATTATATTTGGAAAAGTATGTTTGATCAGAATTTACAAGGTCTTCTCCGAGTATAAGAGAAGGCTGATTTCAACACACATTTATTTTTCAAATGTTTTATTACTCACAAAAATATAGGCTTTTAAAATTCGTAGCACCAGAAACCTACTATATGCTCAAGTTTTGACCTTACCCATTTTTGTTATTTGTGATATTGCAAAAGACTCAATTGGATTTATTTAGAAATAAATTTGTACATAATTTAAAAATGTAATTACACTCAAAAGCAACTTCAAGGTCTTCCTCGACAGAGTATGATTAAATATTATTCGATGAAATGCGAACAAAAGCTCGCGAATGGCTTCGAATAACTTTGATTTAATCTAGCGTGTATATCTATAATAATTCTTAACCCAGTCAAAGTGGTAACTAACATAGAAAGTGGTAACTAACATAGTCCAGTGGTAAAGACAATGTGCATCCCTTCAGAATCAATCACTGAGTCCGAGAGCAATACCTACCTTTGATAAAAATCGTTCTGGATTTCGTCAGTTTCAAGAATTAAGCATAGGCTAGAAGAACGTATAGACAACTTAAACCAACTTGCCGAAGCCTCATAACCAACGTAATGCAGTGGTCAAATACAAATTACCCTACAAAAGTGGGTAGGATCAATTCCTGCCCTTGCCATGCATTAAATAGTTTTCGTCTTGTGTAAGAATTAATAACCCTTTCCAAAGTATCTTTTCGTCTATTTTGCAAATTTTTTTAGAAAAAAATTCGTAACAATTTGACAATTACTTCTTTTTATCATACAGTCTGATAAAGAAAAATTTTTATTTCCTTGTTAACCGCACTGGCAAAATTTTCGGTAAATGGAGAAAATAAAAGTTCTAAAAAACCATCGAAAAAAATTGAACAGAAAACCGTGCTCAAAATGCTATAGTTTTTCTTAACGGTGGGAGCCATCTTTTTTGGCGAAAAAACCCCAAATAAATAATTGAAAAGAATTACGCTCTACCACTTACATTAGGGCTATTGAAAAGCGTCATAAGAGATTGTACGCCAGCGTAATCAATTTAAATTAAAAGGTTCCAAAAGGTGTCAGGATTTCTGCTACCTTCGAAGGATTAGCCTTGGAAATGTATAACGATGGTAAAAAGGACCGGGGTATTGTAATAAAAGTTTGCACACGGATGGCGCGCACGGGTGGCTTCGCACAATTGGCCTCGACAGCCCACCAAATGCGGTTGCCTTTCGACAACGACATCGAATTGACTGCCTCAACCGTCTGTATCATAAACTCCACCACCTCTGGTTCGAAATATAGGGGAGGGTAGAAGCGGCCCCCAGACCGTAAGTGCTAAAACCCTGTATCTTCGAATCAGACCATCAACGTATAGTATCACCGATTTGTATATATATACCTCATGCTCTGCTGTTGCAGTGATTGTGGTTGAATTACGACCGGGTAGACACTATTGCCATGCGCACATGCATCTATATATAGGCTGCTGTTATTAACGTGCTGTATAAGTTTTATCATATCAAAATATAATTTGCGTGGTCATTTATGCAATCAGCGAAAAACATTTCCATTTATTTAATACTTATCGTGTCTGTAGTGCCTCAGCAATAAAATTGTTCTTCGACATTAGATTTAAATAGTGATCTGTTTAGTTCAATGATATATATTGAACGTCATATAGCTGGGTCATTAAATTTGGAAATGTATGTTTGATCAGAATTTACATGGTCTTCTCCGAGTATAAGAGAAGGCTGATTTCAACACACATTTATCTTTCAAATGTTCTACTTACAAAAATATGGGATTTTAAAATTCGTAGCACCAGAAACCTACTGTATGCTCAAGTTGTGATCTTACCCGTTTTTGTTATTGTGATATTGCAAAAGACTCAATTGGATTTATTTAGAAATAAACTTGTGCATATAAATGTAATTACACTCAAAAGCAACTTCAAGATCTTTCTCGACAGAGTATGAGTAAATATTATTCGATGAAATGCGAACAAAAGCTCGCGAATGGCTTCGAATAACTTTGATTTAATCTAGCGTGTATATTTATAATAATTCTTACCCCAGACAAAAACCTATGGGGTTTGTGACAAGGGCAATTAGGTTTGACCAAAAACTCGTTGACTTGAGACATTTTGCATTGGCCACTAGACTATATATGTTTGCTATCACGCGCTTGCCACTTAAATTGTTTAAGCGGGCTTTTCTCTAGCCTATAATTAATTCTAAAACATGAAAAGAATTCAGAGCAAGGGAATTATCGTTCAGCTGCGTTGTTTATTTACCGCCACTTTGCCTTACCACCAAACCGCGTTGGCTATTACACTCGCCCTATTTTACCCGTTTTTAACTGAATGAGCTTTAAGAAATGGTTAAACAATATAAACCACTAAAAATCGTAGATGTGTCAATTAGACATAAATGAAAAGGGTGAGACGTTCTCTGACTAAAATATATTTATTTGTTTACGAGCTTTCGGCCACCAGTCTGTAGCCTTCAACGGGTATATTTATAATAATTGCAGTAAACTGTGAAAGTGTGAAATGAAGCTAGATATGACGTGTATACATGTGCACTGTGAAATACGATAAGGTGATACTATGTTTTCTTTATTAAGATTGTACATTGTCGAGGAAGCGGTTTTGAGTTGTTATCAGCATTGCTGTGTTTGGCAGCTGTATGCCATGATTCTAGACTTTCTAGAGTTAGGCGACTACGGAAATTCCCTGTGTCAATGATTTTCGCGTTGCACGTTTTTCGATGCTTGAACCATTATCATGTTCCTTAACGTTTCTGATGTGTTCAGCCTTTCTTGTTTCCAGAGATCTGCCTGTTTCCCCTAAGTACGGGCAGATATTTTAAAAGAAGAAAAGCAAATGATCACGCATGGCAATAGTGCCTACCTGGTCGTAATTCAACCACAATTAGTGCAACAGCAAAGCATGACGTATATAAATACAAATCGGTGATACTATAGTACGACCGATTTGTATTTATATACGTCATGCTTTGCTGTTGCACTGGTTGTGGTTGAATTACGACCAGGTAGGCACTATTGCCATGCGCACATGCATCTATATATAGGCTGCTGTTATTAACGTGCTGTGTAAGTTTTATCATAAACATCAAAATATAATTTGCGTGGTCATTTATGCAATCTGCGAAACACATTTCCATTTATTTAATACTTATCGTCTCTGTAGTGCTCCAGCAATAATGTTGTTCTTCGAAATTAGATTTAAATAGTGATCTGCTTTGTTCAATGATATATATATTGGACGCCTATAGCTAGGTCATTATATTTGGAAAAGTATGTTTGATCAGAATTTACAAGGTCTTCTCCGAGTATAAGAGAAGGCTGATTTCAACACACATTTATTTTTCAAATGTTTTATTACTCACAAAAATATAGGCTTTTAAAATTCGTAGCACCAGAAACCTACTATATGCTCAAGTTTTGACCTTACCCATTTTTGTTATTTGTGATATTGCAAAAGACTCAATTGGATTTATTTAGAAATAAATTTGTACATAATTTAAAAATGTAATTACACTCAAAAGCAACTTCAAGGTCTTCCTCGACAGAGTATGATTAAATATTATTCGATGAAATGCGAACAAAAGCTCGCGAATGGCTTCGAATAACTTTGATTTAATCTAGCGTGTATATCTATAATAATTCTTAACCCAGTCAAAGTGGTAACTAACATAGAAAGTGGTAACTAACATAGTCCAGTGGTAAAGACAATGTGCATCCCTTCAGAATCAATCACTGAGTCCAAGAGCAATACCTACCTTTGATAAAAATCGTTCTGGATTTCGTCAGTTTCAAGAATTAAGCATAGGCTAGAAGAACGTATAGACAACTTAAACCAACTTGCCGAAGCCTCATAACCAACGTAATGCAGTGGTCAAATACAAATTACCCTACAAAAGTGGGTAGGATCAATTCCTGCCCTTGCCATGCATTAAATAGTTTTCGTCTTGTGTAAGAATTAATAACCCTTTCCAAAGTATCTTTTCGTCTATTTTGCAAATTTTTTTAGAAAAAAATTCGTAACAATTTGACAATTACTTCTTTTTATCATACAGTCTGATAAAGAACAATTTTTATTTCCTTGTTAACCGCACTGGCAAAATTTTCGGTAAATGGAGAAAATAAAAGTTCTAAAAAACCATCGAAAAAAATTGAACAGAAAACCGTGCTCAAAATGCTATAGTTTTTCTTAACGGTGGGAGCCATCTTTTTTGGCGAAAAAACCCCAAATAAATAATTGAAAAGAATTACGCTCTACCACTTACATTAGGGCTATTGAAAAGCGTCATAAGAGATTGTACGCCAGCGTAATCAATTTAAATTAAAAGGTTCCAAAAGGCGTCAGGATTTCTGCTACCTTCGAAGGATTAGCCTTGGAAATGTATAACGATGGTAAAAAGGACCGGGGTATTGTAATAAAAGTTGGCACACGGATGGCGCGCACGGGTGGCTTCGCACAATTGGCCTCGACAGCCCACCAAATGCGGTTGCCTTTCGACAACGACATCGAATTGACTGCCTCAACCGTCTGTATCATAAACTCCACCACCTCTGGTTCGAAATATAGGGGAGGGTAGAAGCGGCCCCCAGACCGTAAGTGCTAAAACCCTGTATCTTCGAATCAGACCATCAACGTATAGTATCACCGATTTGTATATATATACCTCATGCTCTGCTGTTGCAGTGATTGTGGTTGAATTACGACCGGGTAGACACTATTGCCATGCGCACATGCATCTATATATAGGCTGCTGTTATTAACGTGCTGTATAAGTTTTATCATATCAAAATATAATTTGCGTGGTCATTTATGCAATCAGCGAAAAACATTTCCATTTATTTAATACTTATCGTGTCTGTAGTGCCTCAGCAATAAAATTGTTCTTCGACATTAGATTTAAATAGTGATCTGTTTAGTTCAATGATATATATTGAACGTCATATAGCTGGGTCATTAAATTGGGAAATGTATGTTTGATCAGAATTTACATGGTCTTCTCCGAGTATAAGAGAAGGCTGATTTCAACACACATTTATCTTTCAAATGTTCTACTTACAAAAATATGGGATTTTAAAATTCGTAGCACCAGAAACCTACTGTATGCTCAAGTTGTGATCTTACCCGTTTTTGTTATTGTGATATTGCAAAAGACTCAATTGGATTTATTTAGAAATAAATTTGTGCATATAAATGTAATTACACTCAAAAGCAACTTCAAGATCTTTCTCGACAGAGTATGAGTAAATATTATTCGATGAAATGCGAACAAAAGCTCGCGAATGGCTTCGAATAACTTTGATTTAATCTAGCGTGTATATTTATAATAATTCTTACCCCAGACAAAAACCTATGGGGTTTGTGACAAGGGCAATTAGGTTTGACCAAAAACTCGTTGACTTTAGACATTTTGCATTGGCCACTAGACTATATATGTTTGCTATCACGCGCTTGCCACTTAAATTGTTTAAGCGGGCTTTTCTCTAGCCTATAATTAATTCTAAAACATGAAAAGAATTCAGAGCAAGGGAATTATCGTTCAGCTGCGTTGTTTATTTACCGCCACTTTGCCTTACCACCAGACCGCGTTGGCTATTACACTCGCCCTATTTTACCCGTTTTTAACTGAATGAGCTTTAAGAAATGGTTAAACAATATAAACCACTAAAAATCGTAGATGTGTCAATTAGACATAAATGAAAAGGGTGAGACGTTCTCTGACTAAAATATATTTATTTGTTTACGAGCTTTCGGCCACCAGTCTGTAGCCTTCAACGGGTATATTTATAATAATTGCAGTAAACTGTGAAAGTGTGAAATGAAGCTAGATATGACGTGTATACATGTGCACTGTGAAATACGATAAGGTGATACTATGTTTTCTTTATTAAGATTGTACATTGTCGAGGAAGCGGTTTTGAGTTGTTATCAGCATTGCTGTGTTTGGCAGCTGTATGCCATGATTCTAGACTTTCTAGAGTTAGGCGACTACGGAAATTCCCTGTGTCAATGATTTTCGCGTTGCACGTTTTTCGATGCTTGAACCATTATCATGTTCCTTAACGTTTCTGATGTGTTCAGCCTTTCTTGTTTCCAGAGATCTGCCTGTTTCCCCTAAGTACGGGCAGATATTTTAAAAGAAGAAAAGCAAATGATCACGCATGGCAATAGTGCCTACCTGGTCGTAATTCAACCACAATTAGTGCAACAGCAAAGCATGACGTATATAAATACAAATCGGTGATACTATAGTACGACCGATTTGTATTTATATACGTCATGCTTTGCTGTTGCACTGATTGTGGTTGAATTACGACCAGGTAGGCACTATTGCCATGCGCACATGCATCTATATATAGGCTGCTGTTATTAACGTGCTGTGTAAGTTTTATCATAAACATCAAAATATAATTTGCGTGGTCATTTATGCAATCTGCGAAACACATTTCCATTTATTTAATACTTATCGTCTCTGTAGTGCTCCAGCAATAATGTTGTTCTTCGAAATTAGATTTAAATAGTGATCTGCTTTGTTCAATGATATATATATTGGACGCCTATAGCTAGGTCATTATATTTGGAAAAGTATGTTTGATCAGAATTTACAAGGTCTTCTCCGAGTATAAGAGAAGGCTGATTTCAACACACATTTATTTTTCAAATGTTTTATTACTCACAAAAATATAGGCTTTTAAAATTCGTAGCACCAGAAACCTACTATATGCTCAAGTTTTGACCTTACCCATTTTTGTTATTTGTGATATTGCAAAAGACTCAATTGGATTTATTTAGAAATAAATTTGTACATAATTTAAAAATGTAATTACACTCAAAAGCAACTTCAAGGTCTTCCTCGACAGAGTATGATTAAATATTATTCGATGAAATGCGAACAAAAGCTCGCGAATGGCTTCGAATAACTTTGATTTAATCTAGCGTGTATATCTATAATAATTCTTAACCCAGTCAAAGTGGTAACTAACATAGAAAGTGGTAACTAACATAGTCCAGTGGTAAAGACAATGTGCATCCCTTCAGAATCAATCACTGAGTCCGAGAGCAATACCTACCTTTGATAAAAATCGTTCTGGATTTCGTCAGTTTCAAGAATTAAGCATAGGCTAGAAGAACGTATAGACAACTTAAACCAACTTGCCGAAGCCTCATAACCAACGTAATGCAGTGGTCAAATACAAATTACCCTACAAAAGTGGGTAGGATCAATTCCTGCCCTTGCCATGCATTAAATAGTTTTCGTCTTGTGTAAGAATTAATAACCCTTTCCAAAGTATCTTTTCGTCTATTTTGCAAATTTTTTTAGAAAAAAATTCGTAACAATTTGACAATTACTTCTTTTTATCATACAGTCTGATAAAGAAAAATTTTTATTTCCTTGTTAACCGCACTGGCAAAATTTTCGGTAAATGGAGAAAATAAAAGTTCTAAAAAACCATCGAAAAAAATTGAACAGAAAACCGTGCTCAAAATGCTATAGTTTTTCTTAACGGTGGGAGCCATCTTTTTTGGCGAAAAAACCCCAAATAAATAATTGAAAAGAATTACGCTCTACCACTTACATTAGGGCTATTGAAAAGCGTCATAAGAGATTGTACGCCAGCGTAATCAATTTAAATTAAAAGGTTCCAAAAGGTGTCAGGATTTCTGCTACCTTCGAAGGATTAGCCTTGGAAATGTATAACGATGGTAAAAAGGACCGGGGTATTGTAATAAAAGTTTGCACACGGATGGCGCGCACGGGTGGCTTCGCACAATTGGCCTCGACAGCCCACCAAATGCGGTTGCCTTTCGACAACGACATCGAATTGACTGCCTCAACCGTCTGTATCATAAACTCCACCACCTCTGGTTCGAAATATAGGGGAGGGTAGAAGCGGCCCCCAGACCGTAAGTGCTAAAACCCTGTATCTTCGAATCAGACCATCAACGTATAGTATCACCGATTTGTATATATATACCTCATGCTCTGCTGTTGCAGTGATTGTGGTTGAATTACGACCGGGTAGACACTATTGCCATGCGCACATGCATCTATATATAGGCTGCTGTTATTAACGTGCTGTATAAGTTTTATCATATCAAAATATAATTTGCGTGGTCATTTATGCAATCAGCGAAAAACATTTCCATTTATTTAATACTTATCGTGTCTGTAGTGCCTCAGCAATAAAATTGTTCTTCGACATTAGATTTAAATAGTGATCTGTTTAGTTCAATGATATATATTGAACGTCATATAGCTGGGTCATTAAATTTGGAAATGTATGTTTGATCAGAATTTACATGGTCTTCTCCGAGTATAAGAGAAGGCTGATTTCAACACACATTTATCTTTCAAATGTTCTACTTACAAAAATATGGGATTTTAAAATTCGTAGCACCAGAAACCTACTGTATGCTCAAGTTGTGATCTTACCCGTTTTTGTTATTGTGATATTGCAAAAGACTCAATTGGATTTATTTAGAAATAAACTTGTGCATATAAATGTAATTACACTCAAAAGCAACTTCAAGATCTTTCTCGACAGAGTATGAGTAAATATTATTCGATGAAATGCGAACAAAAGCTCGCGAATGGCTTCGAATAACTTTGATTTAATCTAGCGTGTATATTTATAATAATTCTTACCCCAGACAAAAACCTATGGGGTTTGTGACAAGGGCAATTAGGTTTGACCAAAAACTCGTTGACTTGAGACATTTTGCATTGGCCACTAGACTATATATGTTTGCTATCACGCGCTTGCCACTTAAATTGTTTAAGCGGGCTTTTCTCTAGCCTATAATTAATTCTAAAACATGAAAAGAATTCAGAGCAAGGGAATTATCGTTCAGCTGCGTTGTTTATTTACCGCCACTTTGCCTTACCACCAAACCGCGTTGGCTATTACACTCGCCCTATTTTACCCGTTTTTAACTGAATGAGCTTTAAGAAATGGTTAAACAATATAAACCACTAAAAATCGTAGATGTGTCAATTAGACATAAATGAAAAGGGTGAGACGTTCTCTGACTAAAATATATTTATTTGTTTACGAGCTTTCGGCCACCAGTCTGTAGCCTTCAACGGGTATATTTATAATAATTGCAGTAAACTGTGAAAGTGTGAAATGAAGCTAGATATGACGTGTATACATGTGCACTGTGAAATACGATAAGGTGATACTATGTTTTCTTTATTAAGATTGTACATTGTCGAGGAAGCGGTTTTGAGTTGTTATCAGCATTGCTGTGTTTGGCAGCTGTATGCCATGATTCTAGACTTTCTAGAGTTAGGCGACTACGGAAATTCCCTGTGTCAATGATTTTCGCGTTGCACGTTTTTCGATGCTTGAACCATTATCATGTTCCTTAACGTTTCTGATGTGTTCAGCCTTTCTTGTTTCCAGAGATCTGCCTGTTTCCCCTAAGTACGGGCAGATATTTTAAAAGAAGAAAAGCAAATGATCACGCATGGCAATAGTGCCTACCTGGTCGTAATTCAACCACAATTAGTGCAACAGCAAAGCATGACGTATATAAATACAAATCGGTGATACTATAGTACGACCGATTTGTATTTATATACGTCATGCTTTGCTGTTGCACTGGTTGTGGTTGAATTACGACCAGGTAGGCACTATTGCCATGCGCACATGCATCTATATATAGGCTGCTGTTATTAACGTGCTGTGTAAGTTTTATCATAAACATCAAAATATAATTTGCGTGGTCATTTATGCAATCTGCGAAACACATTTCCATTTATTTAATACTTATCGTCTCTGTAGTGCTCCAGCAATAATGTTGTTCTTCGAAATTAGATTTAAATAGTGATCTGCTTTGTTCAATGATATATATATTGGACGCCTATAGCTAGGTCATTATATTTGGAAAAGTATGTTTGATCAGAATTTACAAGGTCTTCTCCGAGTATAAGAGAAGGCTGATTTCAACACACATTTATTTTTCAAATGTTTTATTACTCACAAAAATATAGGCTTTTAAAATTCGTAGCACCAGAAACCTACTATATGCTCAAGTTTTGACCTTACCCATTTTTGTTATTTGTGATATTGCAAAAGACTCAATTGGATTTATTTAGAAATAAATTTGTACATAATTTAAAAATGTAATTACACTCAAAAGCAACTTCAAGGTCTTCCTCGACAGAGTATGATTAAATATTATTCGATGAAATGCGAACAAAAGCTCGCGAATGGCTTCGAATAACTTTGATTTAATCTAGCGTGTATATCTATAATAATTCTTAACCCAGTCAAAGTGGTAACTAACATAGAAAGTGGTAACTAACATAGTCCAGTGGTAAAGACAATGTGCATCCCTTCAGAATCAATCACTGAGTCCAAGAGCAATACCTACCTTTGATAAAAATCGTTCTGGATTTCGTCAGTTTCAAGAATTAAGCATAGGCTAGAAGAACGTATAGACAACTTAAACCAACTTGCCGAAGCCTCATAACCAACGTAATGCAGTGGTCAAATACAAATTACCCTACAAAAGTGGGTAGGATCAATTCCTGCCCTTGCCATGCATTAAATAGTTTTCGTCTTGTGTAAGAATTAATAACCCTTTCCAAAGTATCTTTTCGTCTATTTTGCAAATTTTTTTAGAAAAAAATTCGTAACAATTTGACAATTACTTCTTTTTATCATACAGTCTGATAAAGAACAATTTTTATTTCCTTGTTAACCGCACTGGCAAAATTTTCGGTAAATGGAGAAAATAAAAGTTCTAAAAAACCATCGAAAAAAATTGAACAGAAAACCGTGCTCAAAATGCTATAGTTTTTCTTAACGGTGGGAGCCATCTTTTTTGGCGAAAAAACCCCAAATAAATAATTGAAAAGAATTACGCTCTACCACTTACATTAGGGCTATTGAAAAGCGTCATAAGAGATTGTACGCCAGCGTAATCAATTTAAATTAAAAGGTTCCAAAAGGCGTCAGGATTTCTGCTACCTTCGAAGGATTAGCCTTGGAAATGTATAACGATGGTAAAAAGGACCGGGGTATTGTAATAAAAGTTTGCACACGGATGGCGCGCACGGGTGGCTTCGCACAATTGGCCTCGACAGCCCACCAAATGCGGTTGCCTTTCGACAACGACATCGAATTGACTGCCTCAACCGTCTGTATCATAAACTCCACCACCTCTGGTTCGAAATATAGGGGAGGGTAGAAGCGGCCCCCAGACCGTAAGTGCTAAAACCCTGTATCTTCGAATCAGACCATCAACGTATAGTATCACCGATTTGTATATATATACCTCATGCTCTGCTGTTGCAGTGATTGTGGTTGAATTACGACCGGGTAGACACTATTGCCATGCGCACATGCATCTATATATAGGCTGCTGTTATTAACGTGCTGTATAAGTTTTATCATATCAAAATATAATTTGCGTGGTCATTTATGCAATCAGCGAAAAACATTTCCATTTATTTAATACTTATCGTGTCTGTAGTGCCTCAGCAATAAAATTGTTCTTCGACATTAGATTTAAATAGTGATCTGTTTAGTTCAATGATATATATTGAACGTCATATAGCTGGGTCATTAAATTGGGAAATGTATGTTTGATCAGAATTTACATGGTCTTCTCCGAGTATAAGAGAAGGCTGATTTCAACACACATTTATCTTTCAAATGTTCTACTTACAAAAATATGGGATTTTAAAATTCGTAGCACCAGAAACCTACTGTATGCTCAAGTTGTGATCTTACCCGTTTTTGTTATTGTGATATTGCAAAAGACTCAATTGGATTTATTTAGAAATAAATTTGTGCATATAAATGTAATTACACTCAAAAGCAACTTCAAGATCTTTCTCGACAGAGTATGAGTAAATATTATTCGATGAAATGCGAACAAAAGCTCGCGAATGGCTTCGAATAACTTTGATTTAATCTAGCGTGTATATTTATAATAATTCTTACCCCAGACAAAAACCTATGGGGTTTGTGACAAGGGCAATTAGGTTTGACCAAAAACTCGTTGACTTTAGACATTTTGCATTGGCCACTAGACTATATATGTTTGCTATCACGCGCTTGCCACTTAAATTGTTTAAGCGGGCTTTTCTCTAGCCTATAATTAATTCTAAAACATGAAAAGAATTCAGAGCAAGGGAATTATCGTTCAGCTGCGTTGTTTATTTACCGCCACTTTGCCTTACCACCAGACCGCGTTGGCTATTACACTCGCCCTATTTTACCCGTTTTTAACTGAATGAGCTTTAAGAAATGGTTAAACAATATAAACCACTAAAAATCGTAGATGTGTCAATTAGACATAAATGAAAAGGGTGAGACGTTCTCTGACTAAAATATATTTATTTGTTTACGAGCTTTCGGCCACCAGTCTGTAGCCTTCAACGGGTATATTTATAATAATTGCAGTAAACTGTGAAAGTGTGAAATGAAGCTAGATATGACGTGTATACATGTGCACTGTGAAATACGATAAGGTGATACTATGTTTTCTTTATTAAGATTGTACATTGTCGAGGAAGCGGTTTTGAGTTGTTATCAGCATTGCTGTGTTTGGCAGCTGTATGCCATGATTCTAGACTTTCTAGAGTTAGGCGACTACGGAAATTCCCTGTGTCAATGATTTTCGCGTTGCACGTTTTTCGATGCTTGAACCATTATCATGTTCCTTAACGTTTCTGATGTGTTCAGCCTTTCTTGTTTCCAGAGATCTGCCTGTTTCCCCTAAGTACGGGCAGATATTTTAAAAGAAGAAAAGCAAATGATCACGCATGGCAATAGTGCCTACCTGGTCGTAATTCAACCACAATTAGTGCAACAGCAAAGCATGACGTATATAAATACAAATCGGTGATACTATAGTACGACCGATTTGTATTTATATACGTCATGCTTTGCTGTTGCACTGATTGTGGTTGAATTACGACCAGGTAGGCACTATTGCCATGCGCACATGCATCTATATATAGGCTGCTGTTATTAACGTGCTGTGTAAGTTTTATCATAAACATCAAAATATAATTTGCGTGGTCATTTATGCAATCTGCGAAACACATTTCCATTTATTTAATACTTATCGTCTCTGTAGTGCTCCAGCAATAATGTTGTTCTTCGAAATTAGATTTAAATAGTGATCTGCTTTGTTCAATGATATATATATTGGACGCCTATAGCTAGGTCATTATATTTGGAAAAGTATGTTTGATCAGAATTTACAAGGTCTTCTCCGAGTATAAGAGAAGGCTGATTTCAACACACATTTATTTTTCAAATGTTTTATTACTCACAAAAATATAGGCTTTTAAAATTCGTAGCACCAGAAACCTACTATATGCTCAAGTTTTGACCTTACCCATTTTTGTTATTTGTGATATTGCAAAAGACTCAATTGGATTTATTTAGAAATAAATTTGTACATAATTTAAAAATGTAATTACACTCAAAAGCAACTTCAAGGTCTTCCTCGACAGAGTATGATTAAATATTATTCGATGAAATGCGAACAAAAGCTCGCGAATGGCTTCGAATAACTTTGATTTAATCTAGCGTGTATATCTATAATAATTCTTAACCCAGTCAAAGTGGTAACTAACATAGAAAGTGGTAACTAACATAGTCCAGTGGTAAAGACAATGTGCATCCCTTCAGAATCAATCACTGAGTCCGAGAGCAATACCTACCTTTGATAAAAATCGTTCTGGATTTCGTCAGTTTCAAGAATTAAGCATAGGCTAGAAGAACGTATAGACAACTTAAACCAACTTGCCGAAGCCTCATAACCAACGTAATGCAGTGGTCAAATACAAATTACCCTACAAAAGTGGGTAGGATCAATTCCTGCCCTTGCCATGCATTAAATAGTTTTCGTCTTGTGTAAGAATTAATAACCCTTTCCAAAGTATCTTTTCGTCTATTTTGCAAATTTTTTTAGAAAAAAATTCGTAACAATTTGACAATTACTTCTTTTTATCATACAGTCTGATAAAGAAAAATTTTTATTTCCTTGTTAACCGCACTGGCAAAATTTTCGGTAAATGGAGAAAATAAAAGTTCTAAAAAACCATCGAAAAAAATTGAACAGAAAACCGTGCTCAAAATGCTATAGTTTTTCTTAACGGTGGGAGCCATCTTTTTTGGCGAAAAAACCCCAAATAAATAATTGAAAAGAATTACGCTCTACCACTTACATTAGGGCTATTGAAAAGCGTCATAAGAGATTGTACGCCAGCGTAATCAATTTAAATTAAAAGGTTCCAAAAGGTGTCAGGATTTCTGCTACCTTCGAAGGATTAGCCTTGGAAATGTATAACGATGGTAAAAAGGACCGGGGTATTGTAATAAAAGTTTGCACACGGATGGCGCGCACGGGTGGCTTCGCACAATTGGCCTCGACAGCCCACCAAATGCGGTTGCCTTTCGACAACGACATCGAATTGACTGCCTCAACCGTCTGTATCATAAACTCCACCACCTCTGGTTCGAAATATAGGGGAGGGTAGAAGCGGCCCCCAGACCGTAAGTGCTAAAACCCTGTATCTTCGAATCAGACCATCAACGTATAGTATCACCGATTTGTATATATATACCTCATGCTCTGCTGTTGCAGTGATTGTGGTTGAATTACGACCGGGTAGACACTATTGCCATGCGCACATGCATCTATATATAGGCTGCTGTTATTAACGTGCTGTATAAGTTTTATCATATCAAAATATAATTTGCGTGGTCATTTATGCAATCAGCGAAAAACATTTCCATTTATTTAATACTTATCGTGTCTGTAGTGCCTCAGCAATAAAATTGTTCTTCGACATTAGATTTAAATAGTGATCTGTTTTGTTCAATGATATATATTGAACGTCATATAGCTGGGTCATTAAATTTGGAAATGTATGTTTGATCAGAATTTACATGGTCTTCTCCGAGTATAAGAGAAGGCTGATTTCAACACACATTTATCTTTCAAATGTTCTACTTACAAAAATATGGGATTTTAAAATTCGTAGCACCAGAAACCTACTGTATGCTCAAGTTGTGATCTTACCCGTTTTTGTTATTGTGATATTGCAAAAGACTCAATTGGATTTATTTAGAAATAAATTTGTGCATATAAATGTAATTACACTCAAAAGCAACTTCAAGATCTTTCTCGACAGAGTATGAGTAAATATTATTCGATGAAATGCGAACAAAAGCTCGCGAATGGCTTCGAATAACTTTGATTTAATCTAGCGTGTATATTTATAATAATTCTTACCCCAGACAAAAACCTATGGGGTTTGTGACAAGGGCAATTAGGTTTGACCAAAAACTCGTTGACTTTAGACATTTTGCATTGGCCACTAGACTATATATGTTTGCTATCACGCGCTTGCCACTTAAATTGTTTAAGCGGGCTTTTCTCTAGCCTATAATTAATTCTAAAACATGAAAAGAATTCAGAGCAAGGGAATTATCGTTCAGCTGCGTTGTTTATTTACCGCCACTTTGCCTTACCACCAGACCGCGTTGGCTATTACACTCGCCCTATTTTACCCGTTTTTAACTGAATGAGCTTTAAGAAATGGTTAAACAATATAAACCACTAAAAATCGTAGATGTGTCAATTAGACATAAATGAAAAGGGTGAGACGTTCTCTGACTAAAATATATTTATTTGTTTACGAGCTTTCGGCCACCAGTCTGTAGCCTTCAACGGGCATATTTATAATAATTGCAGTAAACTGTGAAAGTGTGAAATGAAGCTAGATATGACGTGTATACATGTGCACTGTGAAATACGATAAGGTGATACTATGTTTTCTTTATTAAGATTGTACATTGTCGAGGAAGCGGTTTTGAGTTGTTATCAGCATTGCTGTGTTTGGCAGCTGTATGCCATGATTCTAGACTTTCTAGAGTTAGGCGACTACGGAAATTCCCTGTGTCAATGATTTTCGCGTTGCACGTTTTTCGATGCTTGAACCATTATCATGTTCCTTAACGTTTCTGATGTGTTCAGCCTTTCTTGTTTCCAGAGATCTGCCTGTTTCCCCTAAGTACAGGCAGATATTTTAAAAGAAGAAAAGCAAATGATCACGCATGGCAATAGTGCCTACCTGGTCGTAATTCAACCACAATTAGTGCAACAGCAAAGCATGACGTATATAAATACAAATCGGTGATACTATAGTACGACCGATTTGTATTTATATACGTCATGCTTTGCTGTTGCACTGATTGTGGTTGAATTACGACCAGGTAGGCACTATTGCCATGCGCACATGCATCTATATATAGGCTGCTGTTATTAACGTGCTGTGTAAGTTTTATCATAAACATCAAAATATAATTTGCGTGGTCATTTATGCAATCTGCGAAACACATTTCCATTTATTTAATACTTATCGTCTCTGTAGTGCTCCAGCAATAATGTTGTTCTTCGAAATTAGATTTAAATAGTGATCTGCTTTGTTCAATGATATATATATTGGACGCCTATAGCTAGGTCATTATATTTGGAAAAGTATGTTTGATCAGAATTTAGAAGGTCTTCTCCGAGTATAAGAGAAGGCTGATTTCAACACACATTTATTTTTCAAATGTTTTATTACTCACAAAAATATAGGCTTTTAAAATTCGTAGCACCAGAAACCTACTATATGCTCAAGTTTTGACCTTACCCATTTTTGTTATTTGTGATATTGCAAAAGACTCAATTGGATTTATTTAGAAATAAATTTGTACATAATTTAAAAATGTAATTACACTCAAAAGCAACTTCAAGGTCTTCCTCGACAGAGTATGATTAAATATTATTCGATGAAATGCGAACAAAAGCTCGCGAATGGCTTCGAATAACTTTGATTTAATCTAGCGTGTATATCTATAATAATTCTTAACCCAGTCAAAGTGGTAACTAACATAGAAAGTGGTAACTAACATAGTCCAGTGGTAAAGACAATGTGCATCCCTTCAGAATCAATCACTGAGTCCGAGAGCAATACCTACCTTTGATAAAAATCGTTCTGGATTTCGTCAGTTTCAAGAATTAAGCATAGGCTAGAAGAACGTATAGACAACTAAAACCAACTTGCCGAAGCCTCATAACCAACGTAATGCAGTGGTCAAATACAAATTACCCTACAAAAGTGGGTAGGATCAATTCCTGCCCTTGCCATGCATTAAATAGTTTTCGTCTTGTGTAAGAATTAATAACCCTTTCCAAAGTATCTTTTCGTCTATTTTGCAAATTTTTTTAGAAAAAAATTCGTAACAATTTGACAATTACTTCTTTTTATCATACAGTCTGATAAAGAAAAATTTTTATTTCCTTGTTAACCGCACTGGCAAAATTTTCGGTAAATGGAGAAAATAAAAGTTCTAAAAAACCATCGAAAAAAATTGAACAGAAAACCGTGCTCAAAATGCTATAGTTTTTCTTAACGGTGGGAGCCATCTTTTTTGGCGAAAAAACCCCGAATAAATAATTGAAAAGAATTACGCTCTACCACTTACATTAGGGCTATTGAAAAGCGTCATAAGAGATTGTACGCCAGCGTAATCAATTTAAATTAAAAGGTTCCAAAAGGTGTCAGGATTTCTGCTACCTTCGAAGGATTAGCCTTGGAAATGTATAACGATGGTAAAAAGGACCGGGGTATTGTAATAAAAGTTTGCACACGGATGGCGCGCACGGGTGGCTTCCCACAATTGGCCTCGTCAACCCACCAAATGCCGTTGCCTTTCGACAACGACAACGACATCGAATTGACTTCCTCAACCGTCTTGTGTCATAACTCCACCACCTCTGGTTCGAAATATAGGGGAGGGTAGAAGCGGCCCCCAGACCATAAGTGCTAAAACCCTGTATCTTCGAATCAGACCATCAAGATATAGTATCACCGATTTGTATATATATACCTCATGCTCTGCTGTTGCAGTGATTGTGGTTGAATTACGACCGGGTAGACACTATTGCCATGCGCACATGCATCTATATATAGGCTGCTGTTATTAACGTGCTGTATAAGTTTTATCATATCAAAATATAATTTGCGTGGTCATTTATGCAATCAGCGAAAAACATTTCCATTTATTTAATACTTATCGTGTCTGTAGTGCCTCAGCAATAAAATTGTTCTTCGACATTGAGATTTAAATAGTGATCTGTTTAGTTCAATGATATATATTGAACGTCATATAGCTGGGTCATTAAATTTGGAAATGTATGTTTGATCAGAATTTACATGGTCTTCTCCGAGTATAAGAGAAGGCTGATTTCAACACACATTTATCTTTCAAATGTTCTACTTACAAAATTATGGGATTTTAAATAATTTAAAATTCGTAGCACCAGAAACCTACTGTATGCTCAAGTTGTAATCTTACTCATTTTTGTTATTGTGATATTGCAAAAGACTCAATTGGATTTATTTAGAAATAAATTTGTGCATATAAATGTAATTACACTCAAAAGCAACTTCAAGATCTTCCTCGACAGAGTATGAGCAAATATTATTCGATGAAATGCGAACAAAAGCTCGCGAATGGCTTCGAATAACTTTGATTTAATCTAGCGTGTATATTTATAATAATTCTTACCCCAGACAAAAACCTATGGGGTTTGTGACAAGGGCAATTAGGTTTGACCAAAAACTCGTTGACTTTAGACATTTTGCATTGGCCACTAGACTATATATGTTTGCTATCACGCGCTTGCCACTTAAATTGTTTAAGCGGGCTTTTCTCTAGCCTATAATTAATTCTAAAACATGAAAAGAATTCAGAGCAAGGGAATTATCGTTCAGCTGCGTTGTTTATTTACCGCCACTTTGCCTTACCACCAGACCGCGTTGGCTATTACACTCGCCCTATTTTACCCGTTTTTAACTGAATGAGCTTTAAGAAATGGTTAAACAATATAAACCACTAAAAATCGTAGATGTGTCAATTAGACATAAATGAAAAGGGTGAGACGTTCTCTGACTAAAATATATTTATTTGTTTACGAGCTTTCGGCCACCAGTCTGTAGCCTTCAACGGGTATATTTATAATAATTGCAGTAAACTGTGAAAGTGTGAAATGAAGCTAGATATGACGTGTATACATGTGCACTGTGAAATACGATAAGGTGATACTATGTTTTCTTTATTAAGATTGTACATTGTCGAGGAAGCGGTTTTGAGTTGTTATCAGCATTGCTGTGTTTGGCAGCTGTATGCCATGATTCTAGACTTTCTAGAGTTAGGCGACTACGGAAATTCCCTGTGTCAATGATTTTCGCGTTGCACGTTTTTCGATGCTTGAACCATTATCATGTTCCTTAACGTTTCTGATGTGTTCAGCCTTTCTTGTTTCCAGAGATCTGCCTGTTTCCCCTAAGCACAGGCAGATATTTTAAAAGAAGAAAAGCAAATGATCACGCATGGCAATAGTGCCTACCTGGTCGTAATTCAACCACAATTAGTGCAACAGCAAAGCATGACGTATATAAATACAAATCGGTGATACTATAGTACGACCGATTTGTATTTATATACGTCATGCTTTGCTGTTGCACTGGTTGTGGTTGAATTACGACCAGGTAGGCACTATTGCCATGCGCACATGCATCTATATATAGGCTGCTGTTATTAACGTGCTGTGTAAGTTTTATCATAAACATCAAAATATAATTTGCGTGGTCATTTATGCAATCTGCGAAACACATTTCCATTTATTTAATACTTATCGTCTCTGTAGTGCTCCAGCAATAATGTTGTTCTTCGAAATTAGATTTAAATAGTGATCTGCTTTGTTCAATGATATATATATTGGACGCCTATAGCTAGGTCATTATATTTGGAAAAGTATGTTTGATCAGAATTTACAAGGTCTTCTCCGAGTATAAGAGAAGGCTGATTTCAACACACATTTATTTTTCAAATGTTTTATTACTCACAAAAATATAGGCTTTTAAAATTCGTAGCACCAGAAACCTACTATATGCTCAAGTTTTGACCTTACCCATTTTTGTTATTTGTGATATTGCAAAAGACTCAATTGGATTTATTTAGAAATAAATTTGTACATAATTTAAAAATGTAATTACACTCAAAAGCAACTTCAAGGTCTTCCTCGACAGAGTATGATTAAATATTATTCGATGAAATGCGAACAAAAGCTCGCGAATGGCTTCGAATAACTTTGATTTAATCTAGCGTGTATATCTATAATAATTCTTAACCCAGTCAAAGTGGTAACTAACATAGAAAGTGGTAACTAACATAGTCCAGTGGTAAAGACAATGTGCATCCCTTCAGAATCAATCACTGAGTCCGAGAGCAATACCTACCTTTGATAAAAATCGTTCTGGATTTCGTCAGTTTCAAGAATTAAGCATAGGCTAGAAGAACGTATAGACAACTTAAACCAACTTGCCGAAGCCTCATAACCAACGTAATGCAGTGGTCAAATACAAATTACCCTACAAAAGTGGGTAGGATCAATTCCTGCCCTTGCCATGCATTAAATAGTTTTCGTCTTGTGTAAGAATTAATAACCCTTTCCAAAGTATCTTTTCGTCTATTTTGCAAATTTTTTTAGAAAAAAATTCGTAACAATTTGACAATTACTTCTTTTTATCATACAGTCTGATAAAGAAAAATTTTTATTTCCTTGTTAACCGCACTGGCAAAATTTTCGGTAAATGGAGAAAATAAAAGTTCTAAAAAACCATCGAAAAAAATTGAACAGAAAACCGTGCTCAAAATGCTATAGTTTTTCTTAACGGTGGGAGCCATCTTTTTTGGCGAAAAAACCCCAAATAAATAATTGAAAAGAATTACGCTCTACCACTTACATTAGGGCTATTGAAAAGCGTCATAAGAGATTGTACGCCAGCGTAATCAATTTAAATTAAAAGGTTCCAAAAGGTGTCAGGATTTCTGCTACCTTCGAAGGATTAGCCTTGGAAATGTATAACGATGGTAAAAAGGACCGGGGTATTGTAATAAAAGTTTGCACACGGATGGCGCGCACGGGTGGCTTCGCACAATTGGCCTCGACAGCCCACCAAATGCGGTTGCCTTTCGACAACGACATCGAATTGACTGCCTCAACCGTCTGTATCATAAACTCCACCACCTCTGGTTCGAAATATAGGGGAGGGTAGAAGCGGCCCCCAGACCGTAAGTGCTAAAACCCTGTATCTTCGAATCAGACCATCAACGTATAGTATCACCGATTTGTATATATATACCTCATGCTCTGCTGTTGCAGTGATTGTGGTTGAATTACGACCGGGTAGACACTATTGCCATGCGCACATGCATCTATATATAGGCTGCTGTTATTAACGTGCTGTATAAGTTTTATCATATCAAAATATAATTTGCGTGGTCATTTATGCAATCAGCGAAAAACATTTCCATTTATTTAATACTTATCGTGTCTGTAGTGCCTCAGCAATAAAATTGTTCTTCGACATTAGATTTAAATAGTGATCTGTTTAGTTCAATGATATATATTGAACGTCATATAGCTGGGTCATTAAATTTGGAAATGTATGTTTGATCAGAATTTACATGGTCTTCTCCGAGTATAAGAGAAGGCTGATTTCAACACACATTTATCTTTCAAATGTTCTACTTACAAAAATATGGGATTTTAAAATTCGTAGCACCAGAAACCTACTGTATGCTCAAGTTGTGATCTTACCCGTTTTTGTTATTGTGATATTGCAAAAGACTCAATTGGATTTATTTAGAAATAAACTTGTGCATATAAATGTAATTACACTCAAAAGCAACTTCAAGATCTTTCTCGACAGAGTATGAGTAAATATTATTCGATGAAATGCGAACAAAAGCTCGCGAATGGCTTCGAATAACTTTGATTTAATCTAGCGTGTATATTTATAATAATTCTTACCCCAGACAAAAACCTATGGGGTTTGTGACAAGGGCAATTAGGTTTGACCAAAAACTCGTTGACTTGAGACATTTTGCATTGGCCACTAGACTATATATGTTTGCTATCACGCGCTTGCCACTTAAATTGTTTAAGCGGGCTTTTCTCTAGCCTATAATTAATTCTAAAACATGAAAAGAATTCAGAGCAAGGGAATTATCGTTCAGCTGCGTTGTTTATTTACCGCCACTTTGCCTTACCACCAAACCGCGTTGGCTATTACACTCGCCCTATTTTACCCGTTTTTAACTGAATGAGCTTTAAGAAATGGTTAAACAATATAAACCACTAAAAATCGTAGATGTGTCAATTAGACATAAATGAAAAGGGTGAGACGTTCTCTGACTAAAATATATTTATTTGTTTACGAGCTTTCGGCCACCAGTCTGTAGCCTTCAACGGGTATATTTATAATAATTGCAGTAAACTGTGAAAGTGTGAAATGAAGCTAGATATGACGTGTATACATGTGCACTGTGAAATACGATAAGGTGATACTATGTTTTCTTTATTAAGATTGTACATTGTCGAGGAAGCGGTTTTGAGTTGTTATCAGCATTGCTGTGTTTGGCAGCTGTATGCCATGATTCTAGACTTTCTAGAGTTAGGCGACTACGGAAATTCCCTGTGTCAATGATTTTCGCGTTGCACGTTTTTCGATGCTTGAACCATTATCATGTTCCTTAACGTTTCTGATGTGTTCAGCCTTTCTTGTTTCCAGAGATCTGCCTGTTTCCCCTAAGTACGGGCAGATATTTTAAAAGAAGAAAAGCAAATGATCACGCATGGCAATAGTGCCTACCTGGTCGTAATTCAACCACAATTAGTGCAACAGCAAAGCATGACGTATATAAATACAAATCGGTGATACTATAGTACGACCGATTTGTATTTATATACGTCATGCTTTGCTGTTGCACTGGTTGTGGTTGAATTACGACCAGGTAGGCACTATTGCCATGCGCACATGCATCTATATATAGGCTGCTGTTATTAACGTGCTGTGTAAGTTTTATCATAAACATCAAAATATAATTTGCGTGGTCATTTATGCAATCTGCGAAACACATTTCCATTTATTTAATACTTATCGTCTCTGTAGTGCTCCAGCAATAATGTTGTTCTTCGAAATTAGATTTAAATAGTGATCTGCTTTGTTCAATGATATATATATTGGACGCCTATAGCTAGGTCATTATATTTGGAAAAGTATGTTTGATCAGAATTTACAAGGTCTTCTCCGAGTATAAGAGAAGGCTGATTTCAACACACATTTATTTTTCAAATGTTTTATTACTCACAAAAATATAGGCTTTTAAAATTCGTAGCACCAGAAACCTACTATATGCTCAAGTTTTGACCTTACCCATTTTTGTTATTTGTGATATTGCAAAAGACTCAATTGGATTTATTTAGAAATAAATTTGTACATAATTTAAAAATGTAATTACACTCAAAAGCAACTTCAAGGTCTTCCTCGACAGAGTATGATTAAATATTATTCGATGAAATGCGAACAAAAGCTCGCGAATGGCTTCGAATAACTTTGATTTAATCTAGCGTGTATATCTATAATAATTCTTAACCCAGTCAAAGTGGTAACTAACATAGAAAGTGGTAACTAACATAGTCCAGTGGTAAAGACAATGTGCATCCCTTCAGAATCAATCACTGAGTCCAAGAGCAATACCTACCTTTGATAAAAATCGTTCTGGATTTCGTCAGTTTCAAGAATTAAGCATAGGCTAGAAGAACGTATAGACAACTTAAACCAACTTGCCGAAGCCTCATAACCAACGTAATGCAGTGGTCAAATACAAATTACCCTACAAAAGTGGGTAGGATCAATTCCTGCCCTTGCCATGCATTAAATAGTTTTCGTCTTGTGTAAGAATTAATAACCCTTTCCAAAGTATCTTTTCGTCTATTTTGCAAATTTTTTTAGAAAAAAATTCGTAACAATTTGACAATTACTTCTTTTTATCATACAGTCTGATAAAGAACAATTTTTATTTCCTTGTTAACCGCACTGGCAAAATTTTCGGTAAATGGAGAAAATAAAAGTTCTAAAAAACCATCGAAAAAAATTGAACAGAAAACCGTGCTCAAAATGCTATAGTTTTTCTTAACGGTGGGAGCCATCTTTTTTGGCGAAAAAACCCCAAATAAATAATTGAAAAGAATTACGCTCTACCACTTACATTAGGGCTATTGAAAAGCGTCATAAGAGATTGTACGCCAGCGTAATCAATTTAAATTAAAAGGTTCCAAAAGGCGTCAGGATTTCTGCTACCTTCGAAGGATTAGCCTTGGAAATGTATAACGATGGTAAAAAGGACCGGGGTATTGTAATAAAAGTTTGCACACGGATGGCGCGCACGGGTGGCTTCGCACAATTGGCCTCGACAGCCCACCAAATGCGGTTGCCTTTCGACAACGACATCGAATTGACTGCCTCAACCGTCTGTATCATAAACTCCACCACCTCTGGTTCGAAATATAGGGGAGGGTAGAAGCGGCCCCCAGACCGTAAGTGCTAAAACCCTGTATCTTCGAATCAGACCATCAACGTATAGTATCACCGATTTGTATATATATACCTCATGCTCTGCTGTTGCAGTGATTGTGGTTGAATTACGACCGGGTAGACACTATTGCCATGCGCACATGCATCTATATATAGGCTGCTGTTATTAACGTGCTGTATAAGTTTTATCATATCAAAATATAATTTGCGTGGTCATTTATGCAATCAGCGAAAAACATTTCCATTTATTTAATACTTATCGTGTCTGTAGTGCCTCAGCAATAAAATTGTTCTTCGACATTAGATTTAAATAGTGATCTGTTTAGTTCAATGATATATATTGAACGTCATATAGCTGGGTCATTAAATTGGGAAATGTATGTTTGATCAGAATTTACATGGTCTTCTCCGAGTATAAGAGAAGGCTGATTTCAACACACATTTATCTTTCAAATGTTCTACTTACAAAAATATGGGATTTTAAAATTCGTAGCACCAGAAACCTACTGTATGCTCAAGTTGTGATCTTACCCGTTTTTGTTATTGTGATATTGCAAAAGACTCAATTGGATTTATTTAGAAATAAATTTGTGCATATAAATGTAATTACACTCAAAAGCAACTTCAAGATCTTTCTCGACAGAGTATGAGTAAATATTATTCGATGAAATGCGAACAAAAGCTCGCGAATGGCTTCGAATAACTTTGATTTAATCTAGCGTGTATATTTATAATAATTCTTACCCCAGACAAAAACCTATGGGGTTTGTGACAAGGGCAATTAGGTTTGACCAAAAACTCGTTGACTTTAGACATTTTGCATTGGCCACTAGACTATATATGTTTGCTATCACGCGCTTGCCACTTAAATTGTTTAAGCGGGCTTTTCTCTAGCCTATAATTAATTCTAAAACATGAAAAGAATTCAGAGCAAGGGAATTATCGTTCAGCTGCGTTGTTTATTTACCGCCACTTTGCCTTACCACCAGACCGCGTTGGCTATTACACTCGCCCTATTTTACCCGTTTTTAACTGAATGAGCTTTAAGAAATGGTTAAACAATATAAACCACTAAAAATCGTAGATGTGTCAATTAGACATAAATGAAAAGGGTGAGACGTTCTCTGACTAAAATATATTTATTTGTTTACGAGCTTTCGGCCACCAGTCTGTAGCCTTCAACGGGTATATTTATAATAATTGCAGTAAACTGTGAAAGTGTGAAATGAAGCTAGATATGACGTGTATACATGTGCACTGTGAAATACGATAAGGTGATACTATGTTTTCTTTATTAAGATTGTACATTGTCGAGGAAGCGGTTTTGAGTTGTTATCAGCATTGCTGTGTTTGGCAGCTGTATGCCATGATTCTAGACTTTCTAGAGTTAGGCGACTACGGAAATTCCCTGTGTCAATGATTTTCGCGTTGCACGTTTTTCGATGCTTGAACCATTATCATGTTCCTTAACGTTTCTGATGTGTTCAGCCTTTCTTGTTTCCAGAGATCTGCCTGTTTCCCCTAAGTACGGGCAGATATTTTAAAAGAAGAAAAGCAAATGATCACGCATGGCAATAGTGCCTACCTGGTCGTAATTCAACCACAATTAGTGCAACAGCAAAGCATGACGTATATAAATACAAATCGGTGATACTATAGTACGACCGATTTGTATTTATATACGTCATGCTTTGCTGTTGCACTGATTGTGGTTGAATTACGACCAGGTAGGCACTATTGCCATGCGCACATGCATCTATATATAGGCTGCTGTTATTAACGTGCTGTGTAAGTTTTATCATAAACATCAAAATATAATTTGCGTGGTCATTTATGCAATCTGCGAAACACATTTCCATTTATTTAATACTTATCGTCTCTGTAGTGCTCCAGCAATAATGTTGTTCTTCGAAATTAGATTTAAATAGTGATCTGCTTTGTTCAATGATATATATATTGGACGCCTATAGCTAGGTCATTATATTTGGAAAAGTATGTTTGATCAGAATTTACAAGGTCTTCTCCGAGTATAAGAGAAGGCTGATTTCAACACACATTTATTTTTCAAATGTTTTATTACTCACAAAAATATAGGCTTTTAAAATTCGTAGCACCAGAAACCTACTATATGCTCAAGTTTTGACCTTACCCATTTTTGTTATTTGTGATATTGCAAAAGACTCAATTGGATTTATTTAGAAATAAATTTGTACATAATTTAAAAATGTAATTACACTCAAAAGCAACTTCAAGGTCTTCCTCGACAGAGTATGATTAAATATTATTCGATGAAATGCGAACAAAAGCTCGCGAATGGCTTCGAATAACTTTGATTTAATCTAGCGTGTATATCTATAATAATTCTTAACCCAGTCAAAGTGGTAACTAACATAGAAAGTGGTAACTAACATAGTCCAGTGGTAAAGACAATGTGCATCCCTTCAGAATCAATCACTGAGTCCGAGAGCAATACCTACCTTTGATAAAAATCGTTCTGGATTTCGTCAGTTTCAAGAATTAAGCATAGGCTAGAAGAACGTATAGACAACTTAAACCAACTTGCCGAAGCCTCATAACCAACGTAATGCAGTGGTCAAATACAAATTACCCTACAAAAGTGGGTAGGATCAATTCCTGCCCTTGCCATGCATTAAATAGTTTTCGTCTTGTGTAAGAATTAATAACCCTTTCCAAAGTATCTTTTCGTCTATTTTGCAAATTTTTTTAGAAAAAAATTCGTAACAATTTGACAATTACTTCTTTTTATCATACAGTCTGATAAAGAAAAATTTTTATTTCCTTGTTAACCGCACTGGCAAAATTTTCGGTAAATGGAGAAAATAAAAGTTCTAAAAAACCATCGAAAAAAATTGAACAGAAAACCGTGCTCAAAATGCTATAGTTTTTCTTAACGGTGGGAGCCATCTTTTTTGGCGAAAAAACCCCAAATAAATAATTGAAAAGAATTACGCTCTACCACTTACATTAGGGCTATTGAAAAGCGTCATAAGAGATTGTACGCCAGCGTAATCAATTTAAATTAAAAGGTTCCAAAAGGTGTCAGGATTTCTGCTACCTTCGAAGGATTAGCCTTGGAAATGTATAACGATGGTAAAAAGGACCGGGGTATTGTAATAAAAGTTTGCACACGGATGGCGCGCACGGGTGGCTTCGCACAATTGGCCTCGACAGCCCACCAAATGCGGTTGCCTTTCGACAACGACATCGAATTGACTGCCTCAACCGTCTGTATCATAAACTCCACCACCTCTGGTTCGAAATATAGGGGAGGGTAGAAGCGGCCCCCAGACCGTAAGTGCTAAAACCCTGTATCTTCGAATCAGACCATCAACGTATAGTATCACCGATTTGTATATATATACCTCATGCTCTGCTGTTGCAGTGATTGTGGTTGAATTACGACCGGGTAGACACTATTGCCATGCGCACATGCATCTATATATAGGCTGCTGTTATTAACGTGCTGTATAAGTTTTATCATATCAAAATATAATTTGCGTGGTCATTTATGCAATCAGCGAAAAACATTTCCATTTATTTAATACTTATCGTGTCTGTAGTGCCTCAGCAATAAAATTGTTCTTCGACATTAGATTTAAATAGTGATCTGTTTTGTTCAATGATATATATTGAACGTCATATAGCTGGGTCATTAAATTTGGAAATGTATGTTTGATCAGAATTTACATGGTCTTCTCCGAGTATAAGAGAAGGCTGATTTCAACACACATTTATCTTTCAAATGTTCTACTTACAAAAATATGGGATTTTAAAATTCGTAGCACCAGAAACCTACTGTATGCTCAAGTTGTGATCTTACCCGTTTTTGTTATTGTGATATTGCAAAAGACTCAATTGGATTTATTTCGAAATAAATTTGTGCATATAAATGTAATTACACTCAAAAGCAACTTCAAGATCTTTCTCGACAGAGTATGAGTAAATATTATTCGATGAAATGCGAACAAAAGCTCGCGAATGGCTTCGAATAACTTTGATTTAATCTAGCGTGTATATTTATAATAATTCTTACCCCAGACAAAAACCTATGGGGTTTGTGACAAGGGCAATTAGGTTTGACCAAAAACTCGTTGACTTTAGACATTTTGCATTGGCCACTAGACTATATATGTTTGCTATCACGCGCTTGCCACTTAAATTGTTTAAGCGGGCTTTTCTCTAGCCTATAATTAATTCTAAAACATGAAAAGAATTCAGAGCAAGGGAATTATCGTTCAGCTGCGTTGTTTATTTACCGCCACTTTGCCTTACCACCAGACCGCGTTGGCTATTACACTCGCCCTATTTTACCCGTTTTTAACTGAATGAGCTTTAAGAAATGGTTAAACAATATAAACCACTAAAAATCGTAGATGTGTCAATTAGACATAAATGAAAAGGGTGAGACGTTCTCTGACTAAAATATATTTATTTGTTTACGAGCTTTCGGCCACCAGTCTGTAGCCTTCAACGGGCATATTTATAATAATTGCAGTAAACTGTGAAAGTGTGAAATGAAGCTAGATATGACGTGTATACATGTGCACTGTGAAATACGATAAGGTGATACTATGTTTTCTTTATTAAGATTGTACATTGTCGAGGAAGCGGTTTTGAGTTGTTATCAGCATTGCTGTGTTTGGCAGCTGTATGCCATGATTCTAGACTTTCTAGAGTTAGGCGACTACGGAAATTCCCTGTGTCAATGATTTTCGCGTTGCACGTTTTTCGATGCTTGAACCATTATCATGTTCCTTAACGTTTCTGATGTGTTCAGCCTTTCTTGTTTCCAGAGATCTGCCTGTTTCCCCTAAGTACAGGCAGATATTTTAAAAGAAGAAAAGCAAATGATCACGCATGGCAATAGTGCCTACCTGGTCGTAATTCAACCACAATTAGTGCAACAGCAAAGCATGACGTATATAAATACAAATCGGTGATACTATAGTACGACCGATTTGTATTTATATACGTCATGCTTTGCTGTTGCACTGATTGTGGTTGAATTACGACCAGGTAGGCACTATTGCCATGCGCACATGCATCTATATATAGGCTGCTGTTATTAACGTGCTGTGTAAGTTTTATCATAAACATCAAAATATAATTTGCGTGGTCATTTATGCAATCTGCGAAACACATTTCCATTTATTTAATACTTATCGTCTCTGTAGTGCTCCAGCAATAATGTTGTTCTTCGAAATTAGATTTAAATAGTGATCTGCTTTGTTCAATGATATATATATTGGACGCCTATAGCTAGGTCATTATATTTGGAAAAGTATGTTTGATCAGAATTTAGAAGGTCTTCTCCGAGTATAAGAGAAGGCTGATTTCAACACACATTTATTTTTCAAATGTTTTATTACTCACAAAAATATAGGCTTTTAAAATTCGTAGCACCAGAAACCTACTATATGCTCAAGTTTTGACCTTACCCATTTTTGTTATTTGTGATATTGCAAAAGACTCAATTGGATTTATTTAGAAATAAATTTGTACATAATTTAAAAATGTAATTACACTCAAAAGCAACTTCAAGGTCTTCCTCGACAGAGTATGATTAAATATTATTCGATGAAATGCGAACAAAAGCTCGCGAATGGCTTCGAATAACTTTGATTTAATCTAGCGTGTATATCTATAATAATTCTTAACCCAGTCAAAGTGGTAACTAACATAGAAAGTGGTAACTAACATAGTCCAGTGGTAAAGACAATGTGCATCCCTTCAGAATCAATCACTGAGTCCGAGAGCAATACCTACCTTTGATAAAAATCGTTCTGGATTTCGTCAGTTTCAAGAATTAAGCATAGGCTAGAAGAACGTATAGACAACTAAAACCAACTTGCCGAAGCCTCATAACCAACGTAATGCAGTGGTCAAATACAAATTACCCTACAAAAGTGGGTAGGATCAATTCCTGCCCTTGCCATGCATTAAATAGTTTTCGTCTTGTGTAAGAATTAATAACCCTTTCCAAAGTATCTTTTCGTCTATTTTGCAAATTTTTTTAGAAAAAAATTCGTAACAATTTGACAATTACTTCTTTTTATCATACAGTCTGATAAAGAAAAATTTTTATTTCCTTGTTAACCGCACTGGCAAAATTTTCGGTAAATGGAGAAAATAAAAGTTCTAAAAAACCATCGAAAAAAATTGAACAGAAAACCGTGCTCAAAATGCTATAGTTTTTCTTAACGGTGGGAGCCATCTTTTTTGGCGAAAAAACCCCGAATAAATAATTGAAAAGAATTACGCTCTACCACTTACATTAGGGCTATTGAAAAGCGTCATAAGAGATTGTACGCCAGCGTAATCAATTTAAATTAAAAGGTTCCAAAAGGTGTCAGGATTTCTGCTACCTTCGAAGGATTAGCCTTGGAAATGTATAACGATGGTAAAAAGGACCGGGGTATTGTAATAAAAGTTTGCACACGGATGGCGCGCACGGGTGGCTTCCCACAATTGGCCTCGTCAACCCACCAAATGCCGTTGCCTTTCGACAACGACAACGACATCGAATTGACTTCCTCAACCGTCTTGTGTCATAACTCCACCACCTCTGGTTCGAAATATAGGGGAGGGTAGAAGCGGCCCCCAGACCATAAGTGCTAAAACCCTGTATCTTCGAATCAGACCATCAAGATATAGTATCACCGATTTGTATATATATACCTCATGCTCTGCTGTTGCAGTGATTGTGGTTGAATTACGACCGGGTAGACACTATTGCCATGCGCACATGCATCTATATATAGGCTGCTGTTATTAACGTGCTGTATAAGTTTTATCATATCAAAATATAATTTGCGTGGTCATTTATGCAATCAGCGAAAAACATTTCCATTTATTTAATACTTATCGTGTCTGTAGTGCCTCAGCAATAAAATTGTTCTTCGACATTGAGATTTAAATAGTGATCTGTTTAGTTCAATGATATATATTGAACGTCATATAGCTGGGTCATTAAATTTGGAAATGTATGTTTGATCAGAATTTACATGGTCTTCTCCGAGTATAAGAGAAGGCTGATTTCAACACACATTTATCTTTCAAATGTTCTACTTACAAAATTATGGGATTTTAAATAATTTAAAATTCGTAGCACCAGAAACCTACTGTATGCTCAAGTTGTAATCTTACTCATTTTTGTTATTGTGATATTGCAAAAGACTCAATTGGATTTATTTAGAAATAAATTTGTGCATATAAATGTAATTACACTCAAAAGCAACTTCAAGATCTTCCTCGACAGAGTATGAGCAAATATTATTCGATGAAATGCGAACAAAAGCTCGCGAATGGCTTCGAATAACTTTGATTTAATCTAGCGTGTATATTTATAATAATTCTTACCCCAGACAAAAACCTATGGGGTTTGTGACAAGGGCAATTAGGTTTGACCAAAAACTCGTTGACTTTAGACATTTTGCATTGGCCACTAGACTATATATGTTTGCTATCACGCGCTTGCCACTTAAATTGTTTAAGCGGGCTTTTCTCTAGCCTATAATTAATTCTAAAACATGAAAAGAATTCAGAGCAAGGGAATTATCGTTCAGCTGCGTTGTTTATTTACCGCCACTTTGCCTTACCACCAGACCGCGTTGGCTATTACACTCGCCCTATTTTACCCGTTTTTAACTGAATGAGCTTTAAGAAATGGTTAAACAATATAAACCACTAAAAATCGTAGATGTGTCAATTAGACATAAATGAAAAGGGTGAGACGTTCTCTGACTAAAATATATTTATTTGTTTACGAGCTTTCGGCCACCAGTCTGTAGCCTTCAACGGGTATATTTATAATAATTGCAGTAAACTGTGAAAGTGTGAAATGAAGCTAGATATGACGTGTATACATGTGCACTGTGAAATACGATAAGGTGATACTATGTTTTCTTTATTAAGATTGTACATTGTCGAGGAAGCGGTTTTGAGTTGTTATCAGCATTGCTGTGTTTGGCAGCTGTATGCCATGATTCTAGACTTTCTAGAGTTAGGCGACTACGGAAATTCCCTGTGTCAATGATTTTCGCGTTGCACGTTTTTCGATGCTTGAACCATTATCATGTTCCTTAACGTTTCTGATGTGTTCAGCCTTTCTTGTTTCCAGAGATCTGCCTGTTTCCCCTAAGCACAGGCAGATATTTTAAAAGAAGAAAAGCAAATGATCACGCATGGCAATAGTGCCTACCTGGTCGTAATTCAACCACAATTAGTGCAACAGCAAAGCATGACGTATATAAATACAAATCGGTGATACTATAGTACGACCGATTTGTATTTATATACGTCATGCTTTGCTGTTGCACTGGTTGTGGTTGAATTACGACCAGGTAGGCACTATTGCCATGCGCACATGCATCTATATATAGGCTGCTGTTATTAACGTGCTGTGTAAGTTTTATCATAAACATCAAAATATAATTTGCGTGGTCATTTATGCAATCTGCGAAACACATTTCCATTTATTTAATACTTATCGTCTCTGTAGTGCTCCAGCAATAATGTTGTTCTTCGAAATTAGATTTAAATAGTGATCTGCTTTGTTCAATGATATATATATTGGACGCCTATAGCTAGGTCATTATATTTGGAAAAGTATGTTTGATCAGAATTTACAAGGTCTTCTCCGAGTATAAGAGAAGGCTGATTTCAACACACATTTATTTTTCAAATGTTTTATTACTCACAAAAATATAGGCTTTTAAAATTCGTAGCACCAGAAACCTACTATATGCTCAAGTTTTGACCTTACCCATTTTTGTTATTTGTGATATTGCAAAAGACTCAATTGGATTTATTTAGAAATAAATTTGTACATAATTTAAAAATGTAATTACACTCAAAAGCAACTTCAAGGTCTTCCTCGACAGAGTATGATTAAATATTATTCGATGAAATGCGAACAAAAGCTCGCGAATGGCTTCGAATAACTTTGATTTAATCTAGCGTGTATATCTATAATAATTCTTAACCCAGTCAAAGTGGTAACTAACATAGAAAGTGGTAACTAACATAGTCCAGTGGTAAAGACAATGTGCATCCCTTCAGAATCAATCACTGAGTCCGAGAGCAATACCTACCTTTGATAAAAATCGTTCTGGATTTCGTCAGTTTCAAGAATTAAGCATAGGCTAGAAGAACGTATAGACAACTTAAACCAACTTGCCGAAGCCTCATAACCAACGTAATGCAGTGGTCAAATACAAATTACCCTACAAAAGTGGGTAGGATCAATTCCTGCCCTTGCCATGCATTAAATAGTTTTCGTCTTGTGTAAGAATTAATAACCCTTTCCAAAGTATCTTTTCGTCTATTTTGCAAATTTTTTTAGAAAAAAATTCGTAACAATTTGACAATTACTTCTTTTTATCATACAGTCTGATAAAGAAAAATTTTTATTTCCTTGTTAACCGCACTGGCAAAATTTTCGGTAAATGGAGAAAATAAAAGTTCTAAAAAACCATCGAAAAAAATTGAACAGAAAACCGTGCTCAAAATGCTATAGTTTTTCTTAACGGTGGGAGCCATCTTTTTTGGCGAAAAAACCCCAAATAAATAATTGAAAAGAATTACGCTCTACCACTTACATTAGGGCTATTGAAAAGCGTCATAAGAGATTGTACGCCAGCGTAATCAATTTAAATTAAAAGGTTCCAAAAGGTGTCAGGATTTCTGCTACCTTCGAAGGATTAGCCTTGGAAATGTATAACGATGGTAAAAAGGACCGGGGTATTGTAATAAAAGTTTGCACACGGATGGCGCGCACGGGTGGCTTCGCACAATTGGCCTCGACAGCCCACCAAATGCGGTTGCCTTTCGACAACGACATCGAATTGACTGCCTCAACCGTCTGTATCATAAACTCCACCACCTCTGGTTCGAAATATAGGGGAGGGTAGAAGCGGCCCCCAGACCGTAAGTGCTAAAACCCTGTATCTTCGAATCAGACCATCAACGTATAGTATCACCGATTTGTATATATATACCTCATGCTCTGCTGTTGCAGTGATTGTGGTTGAATTACGACCGGGTAGACACTATTGCCATGCGCACATGCATCTATATATAGGCTGCTGTTATTAACGTGCTGTATAAGTTTTATCATATCAAAATATAATTTGCGTGGTCATTTATGCAATCAGCGAAAAACATTTCCATTTATTTAATACTTATCGTGTCTGTAGTGCCTCAGCAATAAAATTGTTCTTCGACATTAGATTTAAATAGTGATCTGTTTAGTTCAATGATATATATTGAACGTCATATAGCTGGGTCATTAAATTTGGAAATGTATGTTTGATCAGAATTTACATGGTCTTCTCCGAGTATAAGAGAAGGCTGATTTCAACACACATTTATCTTTCAAATGTTCTACTTACAAAAATATGGGATTTTAAAATTCGTAGCACCAGAAACCTACTGTATGCTCAAGTTGTGATCTTACCCGTTTTTGTTATTGTGATATTGCAAAAGACTCAATTGGATTTATTTAGAAATAAACTTGTGCATATAAATGTAATTACACTCAAAAGCAACTTCAAGATCTTTCTCGACAGAGTATGAGTAAATATTATTCGATGAAATGCGAACAAAAGCTCGCGAATGGCTTCGAATAACTTTGATTTAATCTAGCGTGTATATTTATAATAATTCTTACCCCAGACAAAAACCTATGGGGTTTGTGACAAGGGCAATTAGGTTTGACCAAAAACTCGTTGACTTGAGACATTTTGCATTGGCCACTAGACTATATATGTTTGCTATCACGCGCTTGCCACTTAAATTGTTTAAGCGGGCTTTTCTCTAGCCTATAATTAATTCTAAAACATGAAAAGAATTCAGAGCAAGGGAATTATCGTTCAGCTGCGTTGTTTATTTACCGCCACTTTGCCTTACCACCAAACCGCGTTGGCTATTACACTCGCCCTATTTTACCCGTTTTTAACTGAATGAGCTTTAAGAAATGGTTAAACAATATAAACCACTAAAAATCGTAGATGTGTCAATTAGACATAAATGAAAAGGGTGAGACGTTCTCTGACTAAAATATATTTATTTGTTTACGAGCTTTCGGCCACCAGTCTGTAGCCTTCAACGGGTATATTTATAATAATTGCAGTAAACTGTGAAAGTGTGAAATGAAGCTAGATATGACGTGTATACATGTGCACTGTGAAATACGATAAGGTGATACTATGTTTTCTTTATTAAGATTGTACATTGTCGAGGAAGCGGTTTTGAGTTGTTATCAGCATTGCTGTGTTTGGCAGCTGTATGCCATGATTCTAGACTTTCTAGAGTTAGGCGACTACGGAAATTCCCTGTGTCAATGATTTTCGCGTTGCACGTTTTTCGATGCTTGAACCATTATCATGTTCCTTAACGTTTCTGATGTGTTCAGCCTTTCTTGTTTCCAGAGATCTGCCTGTTTCCCCTAAGTACGGGCAGATATTTTAAAAGAAGAAAAGCAAATGATCACGCATGGCAATAGTGCCTACCTGGTCGTAATTCAACCACAATTAGTGCAACAGCAAAGCATGACGTATATAAATACAAATCGGTGATACTATAGTACGACCGATTTGTATTTATATACGTCATGCTTTGCTGTTGCACTGGTTGTGGTTGAATTACGACCAGGTAGGCACTATTGCCATGCGCACATGCATCTATATATAGGCTGCTGTTATTAACGTGCTGTGTAAGTTTTATCATAAACATCAAAATATAATTTGCGTGGTCATTTATGCAATCTGCGAAACACATTTCCATTTATTTAATACTTATCGTCTCTGTAGTGCTCCAGCAATAATGTTGTTCTTCGAAATTAGATTTAAATAGTGATCTGCTTTGTTCAATGATATATATATTGGACGCCTATAGCTAGGTCATTATATTTGGAAAAGTATGTTTGATCAGAATTTACAAGGTCTTCTCCGAGTATAAGAGAAGGCTGATTTCAACACACATTTATTTTTCAAATGTTTTATTACTCACAAAAATATAGGCTTTTAAAATTCGTAGCACCAGAAACCTACTATATGCTCAAGTTTTGACCTTACCCATTTTTGTTATTTGTGATATTGCAAAAGACTCAATTGGATTTATTTAGAAATAAATTTGTACATAATTTAAAAATGTAATTACACTCAAAAGCAACTTCAAGGTCTTCCTCGACAGAGTATGATTAAATATTATTCGATGAAATGCGAACAAAAGCTCGCGAATGGCTTCGAATAACTTTGATTTAATCTAGCGTGTATATCTATAATAATTCTTAACCCAGTCAAAGTGGTAACTAACATAGAAAGTGGTAACTAACATAGTCCAGTGGTAAAGACAATGTGCATCCCTTCAGAATCAATCACTGAGTCCAAGAGCAATACCTACCTTTGATAAAAATCGTTCTGGATTTCGTCAGTTTCAAGAATTAAGCATAGGCTAGAAGAACGTATAGACAACTTAAACCAACTTGCCGAAGCCTCATAACCAACGTAATGCAGTGGTCAAATACAAATTACCCTACAAAAGTGGGTAGGATCAATTCCTGCCCTTGCCATGCATTAAATAGTTTTCGTCTTGTGTAAGAATTAATAACCCTTTCCAAAGTATCTTTTCGTCTATTTTGCAAATTTTTTTAGAAAAAAATTCGTAACAATTTGACAATTACTTCTTTTTATCATACAGTCTGATAAAGAACAATTTTTATTTCCTTGTTAACCGCACTGGCAAAATTTTCGGTAAATGGAGAAAATAAAAGTTCTAAAAAACCATCGAAAAAAATTGAACAGAAAACCGTGCTCAAAATGCTATAGTTTTTCTTAACGGTGGGAGCCATCTTTTTTGGCGAAAAAACCCCAAATAAATAATTGAAAAGAATTACGCTCTACCACTTACATTAGGGCTATTGAAAAGCGTCATAAGAGATTGTACGCCAGCGTAATCAATTTAAATTAAAAGGTTCCAAAAGGCGTCAGGATTTCTGCTACCTTCGAAGGATTAGCCTTGGAAATGTATAACGATGGTAAAAAGGACCGGGGTATTGTAATAAAAGTTGGCACACGGATGGCGCGCACGGGTGGCTTCGCACAATTGGCCTCGACAGCCCACCAAATGCGGTTGCCTTTCGACAACGACATCGAATTGACTGCCTCAACCGTCTGTATCATAAACTCCACCACCTCTGGTTCGAAATATAGGGGAGGGTAGAAGCGGCCCCCAGACCGTAAGTGCTAAAACCCTGTATCTTCGAATCAGACCATCAACGTATAGTATCACCGATTTGTATATATATACCTCATGCTCTGCTGTTGCAGTGATTGTGGTTGAATTACGACCGGGTAGACACTATTGCCATGCGCACATGCATCTATATATAGGCTGCTGTTATTAACGTGCTGTATAAGTTTTATCATATCAAAATATAATTTGCGTGGTCATTTATGCAATCAGCGAAAAACATTTCCATTTATTTAATACTTATCGTGTCTGTAGTGCCTCAGCAATAAAATTGTTCTTCGACATTAGATTTAAATAGTGATCTGTTTAGTTCAATGATATATATTGAACGTCATATAGCTGGGTCATTAAATTGGGAAATGTATGTTTGATCAGAATTTACATGGTCTTCTCCGAGTATAAGAGAAGGCTGATTTCAACACACATTTATCTTTCAAATGTTCTACTTACAAAAATATGGGATTTTAAAATTCGTAGCACCAGAAACCTACTGTATGCTCAAGTTGTGATCTTACCCGTTTTTGTTATTGTGATATTGCAAAAGACTCAATTGGATTTATTTAGAAATAAATTTGTGCATATAAATGTAATTACACTCAAAAGCAACTTCAAGATCTTTCTCGACAGAGTATGAGTAAATATTATTCGATGAAATGCGAACAAAAGCTCGCGAATGGCTTCGAATAACTTTGATTTAATCTAGCGTGTATATTTATAATAATTCTTACCCCAGACAAAAACCTATGGGGTTTGTGACAAGGGCAATTAGGTTTGACCAAAAACTCGTTGACTTTAGACATTTTGCATTGGCCACTAGACTATATATGTTTGCTATCACGCGCTTGCCACTTAAATTGTTTAAGCGGGCTTTTCTCTAGCCTATAATTAATTCTAAAACATGAAAAGAATTCAGAGCAAGGGAATTATCGTTCAGCTGCGTTGTTTATTTACCGCCACTTTGCCTTACCACCAGACCGCGTTGGCTATTACACTCGCCCTATTTTACCCGTTTTTAACTGAATGAGCTTTAAGAAATGGTTAAACAATATAAACCACTAAAAATCGTAGATGTGTCAATTAGACATAAATGAAAAGGGTGAGACGTTCTCTGACTAAAATATATTTATTTGTTTACGAGCTTTCGGCCACCAGTCTGTAGCCTTCAACGGGTATATTTATAATAATTGCAGTAAACTGTGAAAGTGTGAAATGAAGCTAGATATGACGTGTATACATGTGCACTGTGAAATACGATAAGGTGATACTATGTTTTCTTTATTAAGATTGTACATTGTCGAGGAAGCGGTTTTGAGTTGTTATCAGCATTGCTGTGTTTGGCAGCTGTATGCCATGATTCTAGACTTTCTAGAGTTAGGCGACTACGGAAATTCCCTGTGTCAATGATTTTCGCGTTGCACGTTTTTCGATGCTTGAACCATTATCATGTTCCTTAACGTTTCTGATGTGTTCAGCCTTTCTTGTTTCCAGAGATCTGCCTGTTTCCCCTAAGTACGGGCAGATATTTTAAAAGAAGAAAAGCAAATGATCACGCATGGCAATAGTGCCTACCTGGTCGTAATTCAACCACAATTAGTGCAACAGCAAAGCATGACGTATATAAATACAAATCGGTGATACTATAGTACGACCGATTTGTATTTATATACGTCATGCTTTGCTGTTGCACTGATTGTGGTTGAATTACGACCAGGTAGGCACTATTGCCATGCGCACATGCATCTATATATAGGCTGCTGTTATTAACGTGCTGTGTAAGTTTTATCATAAACATCAAAATATAATTTGCGTGGTCATTTATGCAATCTGCGAAACACATTTCCATTTATTTAATACTTATCGTCTCTGTAGTGCTCCAGCAATAATGTTGTTCTTCGAAATTAGATTTAAATAGTGATCTGCTTTGTTCAATGATATATATATTGGACGCCTATAGCTAGGTCATTATATTTGGAAAAGTATGTTTGATCAGAATTTACAAGGTCTTCTCCGAGTATAAGAGAAGGCTGATTTCAACACACATTTATTTTTCAAATGTTTTATTACTCACAAAAATATAGGCTTTTAAAATTCGTAGCACCAGAAACCTACTATATGCTCAAGTTTTGACCTTACCCATTTTTGTTATTTGTGATATTGCAAAAGACTCAATTGGATTTATTTAGAAATAAATTTGTACATAATTTAAAAATGTAATTACACTCAAAAGCAACTTCAAGGTCTTCCTCGACAGAGTATGATTAAATATTATTCGATGAAATGCGAACAAAAGCTCGCGAATGGCTTCGAATAACTTTGATTTAATCTAGCGTGTATATCTATAATAATTCTTAACCCAGTCAAAGTGGTAACTAACATAGAAAGTGGTAACTAACATAGTCCAGTGGTAAAGACAATGTGCATCCCTTCAGAATCAATCACTGAGTCCGAGAGCAATACCTACCTTTGATAAAAATCGTTCTGGATTTCGTCAGTTTCAAGAATTAAGCATAGGCTAGAAGAACGTATAGACAACTTAAACCAACTTGCCGAAGCCTCATAACCAACGTAATGCAGTGGTCAAATACAAATTACCCTACAAAAGTGGGTAGGATCAATTCCTGCCCTTGCCATGCATTAAATAGTTTTCGTCTTGTGTAAGAATTAATAACCCTTTCCAAAGTATCTTTTCGTCTATTTTGCAAATTTTTTTAGAAAAAAATTCGTAACAATTTGACAATTACTTCTTTTTATCATACAGTCTGATAAAGAAAAATTTTTATTTCCTTGTTAACCGCACTGGCAAAATTTTCGGTAAATGGAGAAAATAAAAGTTCTAAAAAACCATCGAAAAAAATTGAACAGAAAACCGTGCTCAAAATGCTATAGTTTTTCTTAACGGTGGGAGCCATCTTTTTTGGCGAAAAAACCCCAAATAAATAATTGAAAAGAATTACGCTCTACCACTTACATTAGGGCTATTGAAAAGCGTCATAAGAGATTGTACGCCAGCGTAATCAATTTAAATTAAAAGGTTCCAAAAGGTGTCAGGATTTCTGCTACCTTCGAAGGATTAGCCTTGGAAATGTATAACGATGGTAAAAAGGACCGGGGTATTGTAATAAAAGTTTGCACACGGATGGCGCGCACGGGTGGCTTCGCACAATTGGCCTCGACAGCCCACCAAATGCGGTTGCCTTTCGACAACGACATCGAATTGACTGCCTCAACCGTCTGTATCATAAACTCCACCACCTCTGGTTCGAAATATAGGGGAGGGTAGAAGCGGCCCCCAGACCGTAAGTGCTAAAACCCTGTATCTTCGAATCAGACCATCAACGTATAGTATCACCGATTTGTATATATATACCTCATGCTCTGCTGTTGCAGTGATTGTGGTTGAATTACGACCGGGTAGACACTATTGCCATGCGCACATGCATCTATATATAGGCTGCTGTTATTAACGTGCTGTATAAGTTTTATCATATCAAAATATAATTTGCGTGGTCATTTATGCAATCAGCGAAAAACATTTCCATTTATTTAATACTTATCGTGTCTGTAGTGCCTCAGCAATAAAATTGTTCTTCGACATTAGATTTAAATAGTGATCTGTTTAGTTCAATGATATATATTGAACGTCATATAGCTGGGTCATTAAATTTGGAAATGTATGTTTGATCAGAATTTACATGGTCTTCTCCGAGTATAAGAGAAGGCTGATTTCAACACACATTTATCTTTCAAATGTTCTACTTACAAAAATATGGGATTTTAAAATTCGTAGCACCAGAAACCTACTGTATGCTCAAGTTGTGATCTTACCCGTTTTTGTTATTGTGATATTGCAAAAGACTCAATTGGATTTATTTAGAAATAAACTTGTGCATATAAATGTAATTACACTCAAAAGCAACTTCAAGATCTTTCTCGACAGAGTATGAGTAAATATTATTCGATGAAATGCGAACAAAAGCTCGCGAATGGCTTCGAATAACTTTGATTTAATCTAGCGTGTATATTTATAATAATTCTTACCCCAGACAAAAACCTATGGGGTTTGTGACAAGGGCAATTAGGTTTGACCAAAAACTCGTTGACTTGAGACATTTTGCATTGGCCACTAGACTATATATGTTTGCTATCACGCGCTTGCCACTTAAATTGTTTAAGCGGGCTTTTCTCTAGCCTATAATTAATTCTAAAACATGAAAAGAATTCAGAGCAAGGGAATTATCGTTCAGCTGCGTTGTTTATTTACCGCCACTTTGCCTTACCACCAAACCGCGTTGGCTATTACACTCGCCCTATTTTACCCGTTTTTAACTGAATGAGCTTTAAGAAATGGTTAAACAATATAAACCACTAAAAATCGTAGATGTGTCAATTAGACATAAATGAAAAGGGTGAGACGTTCTCTGACTAAAATATATTTATTTGTTTACGAGCTTTCGGCCACCAGTCTGTAGCCTTCAACGGGTATATTTATAATAATTGCAGTAAACTGTGAAAGTGTGAAATGAAGCTAGATATGACGTGTATACATGTGCACTGTGAAATACGATAAGGTGATACTATGTTTTCTTTATTAAGATTGTACATTGTCGAGGAAGCGGTTTTGAGTTGTTATCAGCATTGCTGTGTTTGGCAGCTGTATGCCATGATTCTAGACTTTCTAGAGTTAGGCGACTACGGAAATTCCCTGTGTCAATGATTTTCGCGTTGCACGTTTTTCGATGCTTGAACCATTATCATGTTCCTTAACGTTTCTGATGTGTTCAGCCTTTCTTGTTTCCAGAGATCTGCCTGTTTCCCCTAAGTACGGGCAGATATTTTAAAAGAAGAAAAGCAAATGATCACGCATGGCAATAGTGCCTACCTGGTCGTAATTCAACCACAATTAGTGCAACAGCAAAGCATGACGTATATAAATACAAATCGGTGATACTATAGTACGACCGATTTGTATTTATATACGTCATGCTTTGCTGTTGCACTGGTTGTGGTTGAATTACGACCAGGTAGGCACTATTGCCATGCGCACATGCATCTATATATAGGCTGCTGTTATTAACGTGCTGTGTAAGTTTTATCATAAACATCAAAATATAATTTGCGTGGTCATTTATGCAATCTGCGAAACACATTTCCATTTATTTAATACTTATCGTCTCTGTAGTGCTCCAGCAATAATGTTGTTCTTCGAAATTAGATTTAAATAGTGATCTGCTTTGTTCAATGATATATATATTGGACGCCTATAGCTAGGTCATTATATTTGGAAAAGTATGTTTGATCAGAATTTACAAGGTCTTCTCCGAGTATAAGAGAAGGCTGATTTCAACACACATTTATTTTTCAAATGTTTTATTACTCACAAAAATATAGGCTTTTAAAATTCGTAGCACCAGAAACCTACTATATGCTCAAGTTTTGACCTTACCCATTTTTGTTATTTGTGATATTGCAAAAGACTCAATTGGATTTATTTAGAAATAAATTTGTACATAATTTAAAAATGTAATTACACTCAAAAGCAACTTCAAGGTCTTCCTCGACAGAGTATGATTAAATATTATTCGATGAAATGCGAACAAAAGCTCGCGAATGGCTTCGAATAACTTTGATTTAATCTAGCGTGTATATCTATAATAATTCTTAACCCAGTCAAAGTGGTAACTAACATAGAAAGTGGTAACTAACATAGTCCAGTGGTAAAGACAATGTGCATCCCTTCAGAATCAATCACTGAGTCCAAGAGCAATACCTACCTTTGATAAAAATCGTTCTGGATTTCGTCAGTTTCAAGAATTAAGCATAGGCTAGAAGAACGTATAGACAACTTAAACCAACTTGCCGAAGCCTCATAACCAACGTAATGCAGTGGTCAAATACAAATTACCCTACAAAAGTGGGTAGGATCAATTCCTGCCCTTGCCATGCATTAAATAGTTTTCGTCTTGTGTAAGAATTAATAACCCTTTCCAAAGTATCTTTTCGTCTATTTTGCAAATTTTTTTAGAAAAAAATTCGTAACAATTTGACAATTACTTCTTTTTATCATACAGTCTGATAAAGAACAATTTTTATTTCCTTGTTAACCGCACTGGCAAAATTTTCGGTAAATGGAGAAAATAAAAGTTCTAAAAAACCATCGAAAAAAATTGAACAGAAAACCGTGCTCAAAATGCTATAGTTTTTCTTAACGGTGGGAGCCATCTTTTTTGGCGAAAAAACCCCAAATAAATAATTGAAAAGAATTACGCTCTACCACTTACATTAGGGCTATTGAAAAGCGTCATAAGAGATTGTACGCCAGCGTAATCAATTTAAATTAAAAGGTTCCAAAAGGCGTCAGGATTTCTGCTACCTTCGAAGGATTAGCCTTGGAAATGTATAACGATGGTAAAAAGGACCGGGGTATTGTAATAAAAGTTGGCACACGGATGGCGCGCACGGGTGGCTTCGCACAATTGGCCTCGACAGCCCACCAAATGCGGTTGCCTTTCGACAACGACATCGAATTGACTGCCTCAACCGTCTGTATCATAAACTCCACCACCTCTGGTTCGAAATATAGGGGAGGGTAGAAGCGGCCCCCAGACCGTAAGTGCTAAAACCCTGTATCTTCGAATCAGACCATCAACGTATAGTATCACCGATTTGTATATATATACCTCATGCTCTGCTGTTGCAGTGATTGTGGTTGAATTACGACCGGGTAGACACTATTGCCATGCGCACATGCATCTATATATAGGCTGCTGTTATTAACGTGCTGTATAAGTTTTATCATATCAAAATATAATTTGCGTGGTCATTTATGCAATCAGCGAAAAACATTTCCATTTATTTAATACTTATCGTGTCTGTAGTGCCTCAGCAATAAAATTGTTCTTCGACATTAGATTTAAATAGTGATCTGTTTAGTTCAATGATATATATTGAACGTCATATAGCTGGGTCATTAAATTGGGAAATGTATGTTTGATCAGAATTTACATGGTCTTCTCCGAGTATAAGAGAAGGCTGATTTCAACACACATTTATCTTTCAAATGTTCTACTTACAAAAATATGGGATTTTAAAATTCGTAGCACCAGAAACCTACTGTATGCTCAAGTTGTGATCTTACCCGTTTTTGTTATTGTGATATTGCAAAAGACTCAATTGGATTTATTTAGAAATAAATTTGTGCATATAAATGTAATTACACTCAAAAGCAACTTCAAGATCTTTCTCGACAGAGTATGAGTAAATATTATTCGATGAAATGCGAACAAAAGCTCGCGAATGGCTTCGAATAACTTTGATTTAATCTAGCGTGTATATTTATAATAATTCTTACCCCAGACAAAAACCTATGGGGTTTGTGACAAGGGCAATTAGGTTTGACCAAAAACTCGTTGACTTTAGACATTTTGCATTGGCCACTAGACTATATATGTTTGCTATCACGCGCTTGCCACTTAAATTGTTTAAGCGGGCTTTTCTCTAGCCTATAATTAATTCTAAAACATGAAAAGAATTCAGAGCAAGGGAATTATCGTTCAGCTGCGTTGTTTATTTACCGCCACTTTGCCTTACCACCAGACCGCGTTGGCTATTACACTCGCCCTATTTTACCCGTTTTTAACTGAATGAGCTTTAAGAAATGGTTAAACAATATAAACCACTAAAAATCGTAGATGTGTCAATTAGACATAAATGAAAAGGGTGAGACGTTCTCTGACTAAAATATATTTATTTGTTTACGAGCTTTCGGCCACCAGTCTGTAGCCTTCAACGGGTATATTTATAATAATTGCAGTAAACTGTGAAAGTGTGAAATGAAGCTAGATATGACGTGTATACATGTGCACTGTGAAATACGATAAGGTGATACTATGTTTTCTTTATTAAGATTGTACATTGTCGAGGAAGCGGTTTTGAGTTGTTATCAGCATTGCTGTGTTTGGCAGCTGTATGCCATGATTCTAGACTTTCTAGAGTTAGGCGACTACGGAAATTCCCTGTGTCAATGATTTTCGCGTTGCACGTTTTTCGATGCTTGAACCATTATCATGTTCCTTAACGTTTCTGATGTGTTCAGCCTTTCTTGTTTCCAGAGATCTGCCTGTTTCCCCTAAGTACGGGCAGATATTTTAAAAGAAGAAAAGCAAATGATCACGCATGGCAATAGTGCCTACCTGGTCGTAATTCAACCACAATTAGTGCAACAGCAAAGCATGACGTATATAAATACAAATCGGTGATACTATAGTACGACCGATTTGTATTTATATACGTCATGCTTTGCTGTTGCACTGATTGTGGTTGAATTACGACCAGGTAGGCACTATTGCCATGCGCACATGCATCTATATATAGGCTGCTGTTATTAACGTGCTGTGTAAGTTTTATCATAAACATCAAAATATAATTTGCGTGGTCATTTATGCAATCTGCGAAACACATTTCCATTTATTTAATACTTATCGTCTCTGTAGTGCTCCAGCAATAATGTTGTTCTTCGAAATTAGATTTAAATAGTGATCTGCTTTGTTCAATGATATATATATTGGACGCCTATAGCTAGGTCATTATATTTGGAAAAGTATGTTTGATCAGAATTTACAAGGTCTTCTCCGAGTATAAGAGAAGGCTGATTTCAACACACATTTATTTTTCAAATGTTTTATTACTCACAAAAATATAGGCTTTTAAAATTCGTAGCACCAGAAACCTACTATATGCTCAAGTTTTGACCTTACCCATTTTTGTTATTTGTGATATTGCAAAAGACTCAATTGGATTTATTTAGAAATAAATTTGTACATAATTTAAAAATGTAATTACACTCAAAAGCAACTTCAAGGTCTTCCTCGACAGAGTATGATTAAATATTATTCGATGAAATGCGAACAAAAGCTCGCGAATGGCTTCGAATAACTTTGATTTAATCTAGCGTGTATATCTATAATAATTCTTAACCCAGTCAAAGTGGTAACTAACATAGAAAGTGGTAACTAACATAGTCCAGTGGTAAAGACAATGTGCATCCCTTCAGAATCAATCACTGAGTCCGAGAGCAATACCTACCTTTGATAAAAATCGTTCTGGATTTCGTCAGTTTCAAGAATTAAGCATAGGCTAGAAGAACGTATAGACAACTTAAACCAACTTGCCGAAGCCTCATAACCAACGTAATGCAGTGGTCAAATACAAATTACCCTACAAAAGTGGGTAGGATCAATTCCTGCCCTTGCCATGCATTAAATAGTTTTCGTCTTGTGTAAGAATTAATAACCCTTTCCAAAGTATCTTTTCGTCTATTTTGCAAATTTTTTTAGAAAAAAATTCGTAACAATTTGACAATTACTTCTTTTTATCATACAGTCTGATAAAGAAAAATTTTTATTTCCTTGTTAACCGCACTGGCAAAATTTTCGGTAAATGGAGAAAATAAAAGTTCTAAAAAACCATCGAAAAAAATTGAACAGAAAACCGTGCTCAAAATGCTATAGTTTTTCTTAACGGTGGGAGCCATCTTTTTTGGCGAAAAAACCCCAAATAAATAATTGAAAAGAATTACGCTCTACCACTTACATTAGGGCTATTGAAAAGCGTCATAAGAGATTGTACGCCAGCGTAATCAATTTAAATTAAAAGGTTCCAAAAGGTGTCAGGATTTCTGCTACCTTCGAAGGATTAGCCTTGGAAATGTATAACGATGGTAAAAAGGACCGGGGTATTGTAATAAAAGTTTGCACACGGATGGCGCGCACGGGTGGCTTCGCACAATTGGCCTCGACAGCCCACCAAATGCGGTTGCCTTTCGACAACGACATCGAATTGACTGCCTCAACCGTCTGTATCATAAACTCCACCACCTCTGGTTCGAAATATAGGGGAGGGTAGAAGCGGCCCCCAGACCGTAAGTGCTAAAACCCTGTATCTTCGAATCAGACCATCAACGTATAGTATCACCGATTTGTATATATATACCTCATGCTCTGCTGTTGCAGTGATTGTGGTTGAATTACGACCGGGTAGACACTATTGCCATGCGCACATGCATCTATATATAGGCTGCTGTTATTAACGTGCTGTATAAGTTTTATCATATCAAAATATAATTTGCGTGGTCATTTATGCAATCAGCGAAAAACATTTCCATTTATTTAATACTTATCGTGTCTGTAGTGCCTCAGCAATAAAATTGTTCTTCGACATTAGATTTAAATAGTGATCTGTTTTGTTCAATGATATATATTGAACGTCATATAGCTGGGTCATTAAATTTGGAAATGTATGTTTGATCAGAATTTACATGGTCTTCTCCGAGTATAAGAGAAGGCTGATTTCAACACACATTTATCTTTCAAATGTTCTACTTACAAAAATATGGGATTTTAAAATTCGTAGCACCAGAAACCTACTGTATGCTCAAGTTGTGATCTTACCCGTTTTTGTTATTGTGATATTGCAAAAGACTCAATTGGATTTATTTAGAAATAAATTTGTGCATATAAATGTAATTACACTCAAAAGCAACTTCAAGATCTTTCTCGACAGAGTATGAGTAAATATTATTCGATGAAATGCGAACAAAAGCTCGCGAATGGCTTCGAATAACTTTGATTTAATCTAGCGTGTATATTTATAATAATTCTTACCCCAGACAAAAACCTATGGGGTTTGTGACAAGGGCAATTAGGTTTGACCAAAAACTCGTTGACTTTAGACATTTTGCATTGGCCACTAGACTATATATGTTTGCTATCACGCGCTTGCCACTTAAATTGTTTAAGCGGGCTTTTCTCTAGCCTATAATTAATTCTAAAACATGAAAAGAATTCAGAGCAAGGGAATTATCGTTCAGCTGCGTTGTTTATTTACCGCCACTTTGCCTTACCACCAGACCGCGTTGGCTATTACACTCGCCCTATTTTACCCGTTTTTAACTGAATGAGCTTTAAGAAATGGTTAAACAATATAAACCACTAAAAATCGTAGATGTGTCAATTAGACATAAATGAAAAGGGTGAGACGTTCTCTGACTAAAATATATTTATTTGTTTACGAGCTTTCGGCCACCAGTCTGTAGCCTTCAACGGGCATATTTATAATAATTGCAGTAAACTGTGAAAGTGTGAAATGAAGCTAGATATGACGTGTATACATGTGCACTGTGAAATACGATAAGGTGATACTATGTTTTCTTTATTAAGATTGTACATTGTCGAGGAAGCGGTTTTGAGTTGTTATCAGCATTGCTGTGTTTGGCAGCTGTATGCCATGATTCTAGACTTTCTAGAGTTAGGCGACTACGGAAATTCCCTGTGTCAATGATTTTCGCGTTGCACGTTTTTCGATGCTTGAACCATTATCATGTTCCTTAACGTTTCTGATGTGTTCAGCCTTTCTTGTTTCCAGAGATCTGCCTGTTTCCCCTAAGTACAGGCAGATATTTTAAAAGAAGAAAAGCAAATGATCACGCATGGCAATAGTGCCTACCTGGTCGTAATTCAACCACAATTAGTGCAACAGCAAAGCATGACGTATATAAATACAAATCGGTGATACTATAGTACGACCGATTTGTATTTATATACGTCATGCTTTGCTGTTGCACTGATTGTGGTTGAATTACGACCAGGTAGGCACTATTGCCATGCGCACATGCATCTATATATAGGCTGCTGTTATTAACGTGCTGTGTAAGTTTTATCATAAACATCAAAATATAATTTGCGTGGTCATTTATGCAATCTGCGAAACACATTTCCATTTATTTAATACTTATCGTCTCTGTAGTGCTCCAGCAATAATGTTGTTCTTCGAAATTAGATTTAAATAGTGATCTGCTTTGTTCAATGATATATATATTGGACGCCTATAGCTAGGTCATTATATTTGGAAAAGTATGTTTGATCAGAATTTAGAAGGTCTTCTCCGAGTATAAGAGAAGGCTGATTTCAACACACATTTATTTTTCAAATGTTTTATTACTCACAAAAATATAGGCTTTTAAAATTCGTAGCACCAGAAACCTACTATATGCTCAAGTTTTGACCTTACCCATTTTTGTTATTTGTGATATTGCAAAAGACTCAATTGGATTTATTTAGAAATAAATTTGTACATAATTTAAAAATGTAATTACACTCAAAAGCAACTTCAAGGTCTTCCTCGACAGAGTATGATTAAATATTATTCGATGAAATGCGAACAAAAGCTCGCGAATGGCTTCGAATAACTTTGATTTAATCTAGCGTGTATATCTATAATAATTCTTAACCCAGTCAAAGTGGTAACTAACATAGAAAGTGGTAACTAACATAGTCCAGTGGTAAAGACAATGTGCATCCCTTCAGAATCAATCACTGAGTCCGAGAGCAATACCTACCTTTGATAAAAATCGTTCTGGATTTCGTCAGTTTCAAGAATTAAGCATAGGCTAGAAGAACGTATAGACAACTAAAACCAACTTGCCGAAGCCTCATAACCAACGTAATGCAGTGGTCAAATACAAATTACCCTACAAAAGTGGGTAGGATCAATTCCTGCCCTTGCCATGCATTAAATAGTTTTCGTCTTGTGTAAGAATTAATAACCCTTTCCAAAGTATCTTTTCGTCTATTTTGCAAATTTTTTTAGAAAAAAATTCGTAACAATTTGACAATTACTTCTTTTTATCATACAGTCTGATAAAGAAAAATTTTTATTTCCTTGTTAACCGCACTGGCAAAATTTTCGGTAAATGGAGAAAATAAAAGTTCTAAAAAACCATCGAAAAAAATTGAACAGAAAACCGTGCTCAAAATGCTATAGTTTTTCTTAACGGTGGGAGCCATCTTTTTTGGCGAAAAAACCCCGAATAAATAATTGAAAAGAATTACGCTCTACCACTTACATTAGGGCTATTGAAAAGCGTCATAAGAGATTGTACGCCAGCGTAATCAATTTAAATTAAAAGGTTCCAAAAGGTGTCAGGATTTCTGCTACCTTCGAAGGATTAGCCTTGGAAATGTATAACGATGGTAAAAAGGACCGGGGTATTGTAATAAAAGTTTGCACACGGATGGCGCGCACGGGTGGCTTCCCACAATTGGCCTCGTCAACCCACCAAATGCCGTTGCCTTTCGACAACGACAACGACATCGAATTGACTTCCTCAACCGTCTTGTGTCATAACTCCACCACCTCTGGTTCGAAATATAGGGGAGGGTAGAAGCGGCCCCCAGACCATAAGTGCTAAAACCCTGTATCTTCGAATCAGACCATCAAGATATAGTATCACCGATTTGTATATATATACCTCATGCTCTGCTGTTGCAGTGATTGTGGTTGAATTACGACCGGGTAGACACTATTGCCATGCGCACATGCATCTATATATAGGCTGCTGTTATTAACGTGCTGTATAAGTTTTATCATATCAAAATATAATTTGCGTGGTCATTTATGCAATCAGCGAAAAACATTTCCATTTATTTAATACTTATCGTGTCTGTAGTGCCTCAGCAATAAAATTGTTCTTCGACATTGAGATTTAAATAGTGATCTGTTTAGTTCAATGATATATATTGAACGTCATATAGCTGGGTCATTAAATTTGGAAATGTATGTTTGATCAGAATTTACATGGTCTTCTCCGAGTATAAGAGAAGGCTGATTTCAACACACATTTATCTTTCAAATGTTCTACTTACAAAATTATGGGATTTTAAATAATTTAAAATTCGTAGCACCAGAAACCTACTGTATGCTCAAGTTGTAATCTTACTCATTTTTGTTATTGTGATATTGCAAAAGACTCAATTGGATTTATTTAGAAATAAATTTGTGCATATAAATGTAATTACACTCAAAAGCAACTTCAAGATCTTCCTCGACAGAGTATGAGCAAATATTATTCGATGAAATGCGAACAAAAGCTCGCGAATGGCTTCGAATAACTTTGATTTAATCTAGCGTGTATATTTATAATAATTCTTACCCCAGACAAAAACCTATGGGGTTTGTGACAAGGGCAATTAGGTTTGACCAAAAACTCGTTGACTTTAGACATTTTGCATTGGCCACTAGACTATATATGTTTGCTATCACGCGCTTGCCACTTAAATTGTTTAAGCGGGCTTTTCTCTAGCCTATAATTAATTCTAAAACATGAAAAGAATTCAGAGCAAGGGAATTATCGTTCAGCTGCGTTGTTTATTTACCGCCACTTTGCCTTACCACCAGACCGCGTTGGCTATTACACTCGCCCTATTTTACCCGTTTTTAACTGAATGAGCTTTAAGAAATGGTTAAACAATATAAACCACTAAAAATCGTAGATGTGTCAATTAGACATAAATGAAAAGGGTGAGACGTTCTCTGACTAAAATATATTTATTTGTTTACGAGCTTTCGGCCACCAGTCTGTAGCCTTCAACGGGTATATTTATAATAATTGCAGTAAACTGTGAAAGTGTGAAATGAAGCTAGATATGACGTGTATACATGTGCACTGTGAAATACGATAAGGTGATACTATGTTTTCTTTATTAAGATTGTACATTGTCGAGGAAGCGGTTTTGAGTTGTTATCAGCATTGCTGTGTTTGGCAGCTGTATGCCATGATTCTAGACTTTCTAGAGTTAGGCGACTACGGAAATTCCCTGTGTCAATGATTTTCGCGTTGCACGTTTTTCGATGCTTGAACCATTATCATGTTCCTTAACGTTTCTGATGTGTTCAGCCTTTCTTGTTTCCAGAGATCTGCCTGTTTCCCCTAAGCACAGGCAGATATTTTAAAAGAAGAAAAGCAAATGATCACGCATGGCAATAGTGCCTACCTGGTCGTAATTCAACCACAATTAGTGCAACAGCAAAGCATGACGTATATAAATACAAATCGGTGATACTATAGTACGACCGATTTGTATTTATATACGTCATGCTTTGCTGTTGCACTGGTTGTGGTTGAATTACGACCAGGTAGGCACTATTGCCATGCGCACATGCATCTATATATAGGCTGCTGTTATTAACGTGCTGTGTAAGTTTTATCATAAACATCAAAATATAATTTGCGTGGTCATTTATGCAATCTGCGAAACACATTTCCATTTATTTAATACTTATCGTCTCTGTAGTGCTCCAGCAATAATGTTGTTCTTCGAAATTAGATTTAAATAGTGATCTGCTTTGTTCAATGATATATATATTGGACGCCTATAGCTAGGTCATTATATTTGGAAAAGTATGTTTGATCAGAATTTACAAGGTCTTCTCCGAGTATAAGAGAAGGCTGATTTCAACACACATTTATTTTTCAAATGTTTTATTACTCACAAAAATATAGGCTTTTAAAATTCGTAGCACCAGAAACCTACTATATGCTCAAGTTTTGACCTTACCCATTTTTGTTATTTGTGATATTGCAAAAGACTCAATTGGATTTATTTAGAAATAAATTTGTACATAATTTAAAAATGTAATTACACTCAAAAGCAACTTCAAGGTCTTCCTCGACAGAGTATGATTAAATATTATTCGATGAAATGCGAACAAAAGCTCGCGAATGGCTTCGAATAACTTTGATTTAATCTAGCGTGTATATCTATAATAATTCTTAACCCAGTCAAAGTGGTAACTAACATAGAAAGTGGTAACTAACATAGTCCAGTGGTAAAGACAATGTGCATCCCTTCAGAATCAATCACTGAGTCCGAGAGCAATACCTACCTTTGATAAAAATCGTTCTGGATTTCGTCAGTTTCAAGAATTAAGCATAGGCTAGAAGAACGTATAGACAACTTAAACCAACTTGCCGAAGCCTCATAACCAACGTAATGCAGTGGTCAAATACAAATTACCCTACAAAAGTGGGTAGGATCAATTCCTGCCCTTGCCATGCATTAAATAGTTTTCGTCTTGTGTAAGAATTAATAACCCTTTCCAAAGTATCTTTTCGTCTATTTTGCAAATTTTTTTAGAAAAAAATTCGTAACAATTTGACAATTACTTCTTTTTATCATACAGTCTGATAAAGAAAAATTTTTATTTCCTTGTTAACCGCACTGGCAAAATTTTCGGTAAATGGAGAAAATAAAAGTTCTAAAAAACCATCGAAAAAAATTGAACAGAAAACCGTGCTCAAAATGCTATAGTTTTTCTTAACGGTGGGAGCCATCTTTTTTGGCGAAAAAACCCCAAATAAATAATTGAAAAGAATTACGCTCTACCACTTACATTAGGGCTATTGAAAAGCGTCATAAGAGATTGTACGCCAGCGTAATCAATTTAAATTAAAAGGTTCCAAAAGGTGTCAGGATTTCTGCTACCTTCGAAGGATTAGCCTTGGAAATGTATAACGATGGTAAAAAGGACCGGGGTATTGTAATAAAAGTTTGCACACGGATGGCGCGCACGGGTGGCTTCGCACAATTGGCCTCGACAGCCCACCAAATGCGGTTGCCTTTCGACAACGACATCGAATTGACTGCCTCAACCGTCTGTATCATAAACTCCACCACCTCTGGTTCGAAATATAGGGGAGGGTAGAAGCGGCCCCCAGACCGTAAGTGCTAAAACCCTGTATCTTCGAATCAGACCATCAACGTATAGTATCACCGATTTGTATATATATACCTCATGCTCTGCTGTTGCAGTGATTGTGGTTGAATTACGACCGGGTAGACACTATTGCCATGCGCACATGCATCTATATATAGGCTGCTGTTATTAACGTGCTGTATAAGTTTTATCATATCAAAATATAATTTGCGTGGTCATTTATGCAATCAGCGAAAAACATTTCCATTTATTTAATACTTATCGTGTCTGTAGTGCCTCAGCAATAAAATTGTTCTTCGACATTAGATTTAAATAGTGATCTGTTTAGTTCAATGATATATATTGAACGTCATATAGCTGGGTCATTAAATTTGGAAATGTATGTTTGATCAGAATTTACATGGTCTTCTCCGAGTATAAGAGAAGGCTGATTTCAACACACATTTATCTTTCAAATGTTCTACTTACAAAAATATGGGATTTTAAAATTCGTAGCACCAGAAACCTACTGTATGCTCAAGTTGTGATCTTACCCGTTTTTGTTATTGTGATATTGCAAAAGACTCAATTGGATTTATTTAGAAATAAACTTGTGCATATAAATGTAATTACACTCAAAAGCAACTTCAAGATCTTTCTCGACAGAGTATGAGTAAATATTATTCGATGAAATGCGAACAAAAGCTCGCGAATGGCTTCGAATAACTTTGATTTAATCTAGCGTGTATATTTATAATAATTCTTACCCCAGACAAAAACCTATGGGGTTTGTGACAAGGGCAATTAGGTTTGACCAAAAACTCGTTGACTTGAGACATTTTGCATTGGCCACTAGACTATATATGTTTGCTATCACGCGCTTGCCACTTAAATTGTTTAAGCGGGCTTTTCTCTAGCCTATAATTAATTCTAAAACATGAAAAGAATTCAGAGCAAGGGAATTATCGTTCAGCTGCGTTGTTTATTTACCGCCACTTTGCCTTACCACCAAACCGCGTTGGCTATTACACTCGCCCTATTTTACCCGTTTTTAACTGAATGAGCTTTAAGAAATGGTTAAACAATATAAACCACTAAAAATCGTAGATGTGTCAATTAGACATAAATGAAAAGGGTGAGACGTTCTCTGACTAAAATATATTTATTTGTTTACGAGCTTTCGGCCACCAGTCTGTAGCCTTCAACGGGTATATTTATAATAATTGCAGTAAACTGTGAAAGTGTGAAATGAAGCTAGATATGACGTGTATACATGTGCACTGTGAAATACGATAAGGTGATACTATGTTTTCTTTATTAAGATTGTACATTGTCGAGGAAGCGGTTTTGAGTTGTTATCAGCATTGCTGTGTTTGGCAGCTGTATGCCATGATTCTAGACTTTCTAGAGTTAGGCGACTACGGAAATTCCCTGTGTCAATGATTTTCGCGTTGCACGTTTTTCGATGCTTGAACCATTATCATGTTCCTTAACGTTTCTGATGTGTTCAGCCTTTCTTGTTTCCAGAGATCTGCCTGTTTCCCCTAAGTACGGGCAGATATTTTAAAAGAAGAAAAGCAAATGATCACGCATGGCAATAGTGCCTACCTGGTCGTAATTCAACCACAATTAGTGCAACAGCAAAGCATGACGTATATAAATACAAATCGGTGATACTATAGTACGACCGATTTGTATTTATATACGTCATGCTTTGCTGTTGCACTGGTTGTGGTTGAATTACGACCAGGTAGGCACTATTGCCATGCGCACATGCATCTATATATAGGCTGCTGTTATTAACGTGCTGTGTAAGTTTTATCATAAACATCAAAATATAATTTGCGTGGTCATTTATGCAATCTGCGAAACACATTTCCATTTATTTAATACTTATCGTCTCTGTAGTGCTCCAGCAATAATGTTGTTCTTCGAAATTAGATTTAAATAGTGATCTGCTTTGTTCAATGATATATATATTGGACGCCTATAGCTAGGTCATTATATTTGGAAAAGTATGTTTGATCAGAATTTACAAGGTCTTCTCCGAGTATAAGAGAAGGCTGATTTCAACACACATTTATTTTTCAAATGTTTTATTACTCACAAAAATATAGGCTTTTAAAATTCGTAGCACCAGAAACCTACTATATGCTCAAGTTTTGACCTTACCCATTTTTGTTATTTGTGATATTGCAAAAGACTCAATTGGATTTATTTAGAAATAAATTTGTACATAATTTAAAAATGTAATTACACTCAAAAGCAACTTCAAGGTCTTCCTCGACAGAGTATGATTAAATATTATTCGATGAAATGCGAACAAAAGCTCGCGAATGGCTTCGAATAACTTTGATTTAATCTAGCGTGTATATCTATAATAATTCTTAACCCAGTCAAAGTGGTAACTAACATAGAAAGTGGTAACTAACATAGTCCAGTGGTAAAGACAATGTGCATCCCTTCAGAATCAATCACTGAGTCCAAGAGCAATACCTACCTTTGATAAAAATCGTTCTGGATTTCGTCAGTTTCAAGAATTAAGCATAGGCTAGAAGAACGTATAGACAACTTAAACCAACTTGCCGAAGCCTCATAACCAACGTAATGCAGTGGTCAAATACAAATTACCCTACAAAAGTGGGTAGGATCAATTCCTGCCCTTGCCATGCATTAAATAGTTTTCGTCTTGTGTAAGAATTAATAACCCTTTCCAAAGTATCTTTTCGTCTATTTTGCAAATTTTTTTAGAAAAAAATTCGTAACAATTTGACAATTACTTCTTTTTATCATACAGTCTGATAAAGAACAATTTTTATTTCCTTGTTAACCGCACTGGCAAAATTTTCGGTAAATGGAGAAAATAAAAGTTCTAAAAAACCATCGAAAAAAATTGAACAGAAAACCGTGCTCAAAATGCTATAGTTTTTCTTAACGGTGGGAGCCATCTTTTTTGGCGAAAAAACCCCAAATAAATAATTGAAAAGAATTACGCTCTACCACTTACATTAGGGCTATTGAAAAGCGTCATAAGAGATTGTACGCCAGCGTAATCAATTTAAATTAAAAGGTTCCAAAAGGCGTCAGGATTTCTGCTACCTTCGAAGGATTAGCCTTGGAAATGTATAACGATGGTAAAAAGGACCGGGGTATTGTAATAAAAGTTTGCACACGGATGGCGCGCACGGGTGGCTTCGCACAATTGGCCTCGACAGCCCACCAAATGCGGTTGCCTTTCGACAACGACATCGAATTGACTGCCTCAACCGTCTGTATCATAAACTCCACCACCTCTGGTTCGAAATATAGGGGAGGGTAGAAGCGGCCCCCAGACCGTAAGTGCTAAAACCCTGTATCTTCGAATCAGACCATCAACGTATAGTATCACCGATTTGTATATATATACCTCATGCTCTGCTGTTGCAGTGATTGTGGTTGAATTACGACCGGGTAGACACTATTGCCATGCGCACATGCATCTATATATAGGCTGCTGTTATTAACGTGCTGTATAAGTTTTATCATATCAAAATATAATTTGCGTGGTCATTTATGCAATCAGCGAAAAACATTTCCATTTATTTAATACTTATCGTGTCTGTAGTGCCTCAGCAATAAAATTGTTCTTCGACATTAGATTTAAATAGTGATCTGTTTAGTTCAATGATATATATTGAACGTCATATAGCTGGGTCATTAAATTGGGAAATGTATGTTTGATCAGAATTTACATGGTCTTCTCCGAGTATAAGAGAAGGCTGATTTCAACACACATTTATCTTTCAAATGTTCTACTTACAAAAATATGGGATTTTAAAATTCGTAGCACCAGAAACCTACTGTATGCTCAAGTTGTGATCTTACCCGTTTTTGTTATTGTGATATTGCAAAAGACTCAATTGGATTTATTTAGAAATAAATTTGTGCATATAAATGTAATTACACTCAAAAGCAACTTCAAGATCTTTCTCGACAGAGTATGAGTAAATATTATTCGATGAAATGCGAACAAAAGCTCGCGAATGGCTTCGAATAACTTTGATTTAATCTAGCGTGTATATTTATAATAATTCTTACCCCAGACAAAAACCTATGGGGTTTGTGACAAGGGCAATTAGGTTTGACCAAAAACTCGTTGACTTTAGACATTTTGCATTGGCCACTAGACTATATATGTTTGCTATCACGCGCTTGCCACTTAAATTGTTTAAGCGGGCTTTTCTCTAGCCTATAATTAATTCTAAAACATGAAAAGAATTCAGAGCAAGGGAATTATCGTTCAGCTGCGTTGTTTATTTACCGCCACTTTGCCTTACCACCAGACCGCGTTGGCTATTACACTCGCCCTATTTTACCCGTTTTTAACTGAATGAGCTTTAAGAAATGGTTAAACAATATAAACCACTAAAAATCGTAGATGTGTCAATTAGACATAAATGAAAAGGGTGAGACGTTCTCTGACTAAAATATATTTATTTGTTTACGAGCTTTCGGCCACCAGTCTGTAGCCTTCAACGGGTATATTTATAATAATTGCAGTAAACTGTGAAAGTGTGAAATGAAGCTAGATATGACGTGTATACATGTGCACTGTGAAATACGATAAGGTGATACTATGTTTTCTTTATTAAGATTGTACATTGTCGAGGAAGCGGTTTTGAGTTGTTATCAGCATTGCTGTGTTTGGCAGCTGTATGCCATGATTCTAGACTTTCTAGAGTTAGGCGACTACGGAAATTCCCTGTGTCAATGATTTTCGCGTTGCACGTTTTTCGATGCTTGAACCATTATCATGTTCCTTAACGTTTCTGATGTGTTCAGCCTTTCTTGTTTCCAGAGATCTGCCTGTTTCCCCTAAGTACGGGCAGATATTTTAAAAGAAGAAAAGCAAATGATCACGCATGGCAATAGTGCCTACCTGGTCGTAATTCAACCACAATTAGTGCAACAGCAAAGCATGACGTATATAAATACAAATCGGTGATACTATAGTACGACCGATTTGTATTTATATACGTCATGCTTTGCTGTTGCACTGATTGTGGTTGAATTACGACCAGGTAGGCACTATTGCCATGCGCACATGCATCTATATATAGGCTGCTGTTATTAACGTGCTGTGTAAGTTTTATCATAAACATCAAAATATAATTTGCGTGGTCATTTATGCAATCTGCGAAACACATTTCCATTTATTTAATACTTATCGTCTCTGTAGTGCTCCAGCAATAATGTTGTTCTTCGAAATTAGATTTAAATAGTGATCTGCTTTGTTCAATGATATATATATTGGACGCCTATAGCTAGGTCATTATATTTGGAAAAGTATGTTTGATCAGAATTTACAAGGTCTTCTCCGAGTATAAGAGAAGGCTGATTTCAACACACATTTATTTTTCAAATGTTTTATTACTCACAAAAATATAGGCTTTTAAAATTCGTAGCACCAGAAACCTACTATATGCTCAAGTTTTGACCTTACCCATTTTTGTTATTTGTGATATTGCAAAAGACTCAATTGGATTTATTTAGAAATAAATTTGTACATAATTTAAAAATGTAATTACACTCAAAAGCAACTTCAAGGTCTTCCTCGACAGAGTATGATTAAATATTATTCGATGAAATGCGAACAAAAGCTCGCGAATGGCTTCGAATAACTTTGATTTAATCTAGCGTGTATATCTATAATAATTCTTAACCCAGTCAAAGTGGTAACTAACATAGAAAGTGGTAACTAACATAGTCCAGTGGTAAAGACAATGTGCATCCCTTCAGAATCAATCACTGAGTCCGAGAGCAATACCTACCTTTGATAAAAATCGTTCTGGATTTCGTCAGTTTCAAGAATTAAGCATAGGCTAGAAGAACGTATAGACAACTTAAACCAACTTGCCGAAGCCTCATAACCAACGTAATGCAGTGGTCAAATACAAATTACCCTACAAAAGTGGGTAGGATCAATTCCTGCCCTTGCCATGCATTAAATAGTTTTCGTCTTGTGTAAGAATTAATAACCCTTTCCAAAGTATCTTTTCGTCTATTTTGCAAATTTTTTTAGAAAAAAATTCGTAACAATTTGACAATTACTTCTTTTTATCATACAGTCTGATAAAGAAAAATTTTTATTTCCTTGTTAACCGCACTGGCAAAATTTTCGGTAAATGGAGAAAATAAAAGTTCTAAAAAACCATCGAAAAAAATTGAACAGAAAACCGTGCTCAAAATGCTATAGTTTTTCTTAACGGTGGGAGCCATCTTTTTTGGCGAAAAAACCCCAAATAAATAATTGAAAAGAATTACGCTCTACCACTTACATTAGGGCTATTGAAAAGCGTCATAAGAGATTGTACGCCAGCGTAATCAATTTAAATTAAAAGGTTCCAAAAGGTGTCAGGATTTCTGCTACCTTCGAAGGATTAGCCTTGGAAATGTATAACGATGGTAAAAAGGACCGGGGTATTGTAATAAAAGTTTGCACACGGATGGCGCGCACGGGTGGCTTCGCACAATTGGCCTCGACAGCCCACCAAATGCGGTTGCCTTTCGACAACGACATCGAATTGACTGCCTCAACCGTCTGTATCATAAACTCCACCACCTCTGGTTCGAAATATAGGGGAGGGTAGAAGCGGCCCCCAGACCGTAAGTGCTAAAACCCTGTATCTTCGAATCAGACCATCAACGTATAGTATCACCGATTTGTATATATATACCTCATGCTCTGCTGTTGCAGTGATTGTGGTTGAATTACGACCGGGTAGACACTATTGCCATGCGCACATGCATCTATATATAGGCTGCTGTTATTAACGTGCTGTATAAGTTTTATCATATCAAAATATAATTTGCGTGGTCATTTATGCAATCAGCGAAAAACATTTCCATTTATTTAATACTTATCGTGTCTGTAGTGCCTCAGCAATAAAATTGTTCTTCGACATTAGATTTAAATAGTGATCTGTTTTGTTCAATGATATATATTGAACGTCATATAGCTGGGTCATTAAATTTGGAAATGTATGTTTGATCAGAATTTACATGGTCTTCTCCGAGTATAAGAGAAGGCTGATTTCAACACACATTTATCTTTCAAATGTTCTACTTACAAAAATATGGGATTTTAAAATTCGTAGCACCAGAAACCTACTGTATGCTCAAGTTGTGATCTTACCCGTTTTTGTTATTGTGATATTGCAAAAGACTCAATTGGATTTATTTCGAAATAAATTTGTGCATATAAATGTAATTACACTCAAAAGCAACTTCAAGATCTTTCTCGACAGAGTATGAGTAAATATTATTCGATGAAATGCGAACAAAAGCTCGCGAATGGCTTCGAATAACTTTGATTTAATCTAGCGTGTATATTTATAATAATTCTTACCCCAGACAAAAACCTATGGGGTTTGTGACAAGGGCAATTAGGTTTGACCAAAAACTCGTTGACTTTAGACATTTTGCATTGGCCACTAGACTATATATGTTTGCTATCACGCGCTTGCCACTTAAATTGTTTAAGCGGGCTTTTCTCTAGCCTATAATTAATTCTAAAACATGAAAAGAATTCAGAGCAAGGGAATTATCGTTCAGCTGCGTTGTTTATTTACCGCCACTTTGCCTTACCACCAGACCGCGTTGGCTATTACACTCGCCCTATTTTACCCGTTTTTAACTGAATGAGCTTTAAGAAATGGTTAAACAATATAAACCACTAAAAATCGTAGATGTGTCAATTAGACATAAATGAAAAGGGTGAGACGTTCTCTGACTAAAATATATTTATTTGTTTACGAGCTTTCGGCCACCAGTCTGTAGCCTTCAACGGGCATATTTATAATAATTGCAGTAAACTGTGAAAGTGTGAAATGAAGCTAGATATGACGTGTATACATGTGCACTGTGAAATACGATAAGGTGATACTATGTTTTCTTTATTAAGATTGTACATTGTCGAGGAAGCGGTTTTGAGTTGTTATCAGCATTGCTGTGTTTGGCAGCTGTATGCCATGATTCTAGACTTTCTAGAGTTAGGCGACTACGGAAATTCCCTGTGTCAATGATTTTCGCGTTGCACGTTTTTCGATGCTTGAACCATTATCATGTTCCTTAACGTTTCTGATGTGTTCAGCCTTTCTTGTTTCCAGAGATCTGCCTGTTTCCCCTAAGTACAGGCAGATATTTTAAAAGAAGAAAAGCAAATGATCACGCATGGCAATAGTGCCTACCTGGTCGTAATTCAACCACAATTAGTGCAACAGCAAAGCATGACGTATATAAATACAAATCGGTGATACTATAGTACGACCGATTTGTATTTATATACGTCATGCTTTGCTGTTGCACTGATTGTGGTTGAATTACGACCAGGTAGGCACTATTGCCATGCGCACATGCATCTATATATAGGCTGCTGTTATTAACGTGCTGTGTAAGTTTTATCATAAACATCAAAATATAATTTGCGTGGTCATTTATGCAATCTGCGAAACACATTTCCATTTATTTAATACTTATCGTCTCTGTAGTGCTCCAGCAATAATGTTGTTCTTCGAAATTAGATTTAAATAGTGATCTGCTTTGTTCAATGATATATATATTGGACGCCTATAGCTAGGTCATTATATTTGGAAAAGTATGTTTGATCAGAATTTAGAAGGTCTTCTCCGAGTATAAGAGAAGGCTGATTTCAACACACATTTATTTTTCAAATGTTTTATTACTCACAAAAATATAGGCTTTTAAAATTCGTAGCACCAGAAACCTACTATATGCTCAAGTTTTGACCTTACCCATTTTTGTTATTTGTGATATTGCAAAAGACTCAATTGGATTTATTTAGAAATAAATTTGTACATAATTTAAAAATGTAATTACACTCAAAAGCAACTTCAAGGTCTTCCTCGACAGAGTATGATTAAATATTATTCGATGAAATGCGAACAAAAGCTCGCGAATGGCTTCGAATAACTTTGATTTAATCTAGCGTGTATATCTATAATAATTCTTAACCCAGTCAAAGTGGTAACTAACATAGAAAGTGGTAACTAACATAGTCCAGTGGTAAAGACAATGTGCATCCCTTCAGAATCAATCACTGAGTCCGAGAGCAATACCTACCTTTGATAAAAATCGTTCTGGATTTCGTCAGTTTCAAGAATTAAGCATAGGCTAGAAGAACGTATAGACAACTAAAACCAACTTGCCGAAGCCTCATAACCAACGTAATGCAGTGGTCAAATACAAATTACCCTACAAAAGTGGGTAGGATCAATTCCTGCCCTTGCCATGCATTAAATAGTTTTCGTCTTGTGTAAGAATTAATAACCCTTTCCAAAGTATCTTTTCGTCTATTTTGCAAATTTTTTTAGAAAAAAATTCGTAACAATTTGACAATTACTTCTTTTTATCATACAGTCTGATAAAGAAAAATTTTTATTTCCTTGTTAACCGCACTGGCAAAATTTTCGGTAAATGGAGAAAATAAAAGTTCTAAAAAACCATCGAAAAAAATTGAACAGAAAACCGTGCTCAAAATGCTATAGTTTTTCTTAACGGTGGGAGCCATCTTTTTTGGCGAAAAAACCCCGAATAAATAATTGAAAAGAATTACGCTCTACCACTTACATTAGGGCTATTGAAAAGCGTCATAAGAGATTGTACGCCAGCGTAATCAATTTAAATTAAAAGGTTCCAAAAGGTGTCAGGATTTCTGCTACCTTCGAAGGATTAGCCTTGGAAATGTATAACGATGGTAAAAAGGACCGGGGTATTGTAATAAAAGTTTGCACACGGATGGCGCGCACGGGTGGCTTCCCACAATTGGCCTCGTCAACCCACCAAATGCCGTTGCCTTTCGACAACGACAACGACATCGAATTGACTTCCTCAACCGTCTTGTGTCATAACTCCACCACCTCTGGTTCGAAATATAGGGGAGGGTAGAAGCGGCCCCCAGACCATAAGTGCTAAAACCCTGTATCTTCGAATCAGACCATCAAGATATAGTATCACCGATTTGTATATATATACCTCATGCTCTGCTGTTGCAGTGATTGTGGTTGAATTACGACCGGGTAGACACTATTGCCATGCGCACATGCATCTATATATAGGCTGCTGTTATTAACGTGCTGTATAAGTTTTATCATATCAAAATATAATTTGCGTGGTCATTTATGCAATCAGCGAAAAACATTTCCATTTATTTAATACTTATCGTGTCTGTAGTGCCTCAGCAATAAAATTGTTCTTCGACATTGAGATTTAAATAGTGATCTGTTTAGTTCAATGATATATATTGAACGTCATATAGCTGGGTCATTAAATTTGGAAATGTATGTTTGATCAGAATTTACATGGTCTTCTCCGAGTATAAGAGAAGGCTGATTTCAACACACATTTATCTTTCAAATGTTCTACTTACAAAATTATGGGATTTTAAATAATTTAAAATTCGTAGCACCAGAAACCTACTGTATGCTCAAGTTGTAATCTTACTCATTTTTGTTATTGTGATATTGCAAAAGACTCAATTGGATTTATTTAGAAATAAATTTGTGCATATAAATGTAATTACACTCAAAAGCAACTTCAAGATCTTCCTCGACAGAGTATGAGCAAATATTATTCGATGAAATGCGAACAAAAGCTCGCGAATGGCTTCGAATAACTTTGATTTAATCTAGCGTGTATATTTATAATAATTCTTACCCCAGACAAAAACCTATGGGGTTTGTGACAAGGGCAATTAGGTTTGACCAAAAACTCGTTGACTTTAGACATTTTGCATTGGCCACTAGACTATATATGTTTGCTATCACGCGCTTGCCACTTAAATTGTTTAAGCGGGCTTTTCTCTAGCCTATAATTAATTCTAAAACATGAAAAGAATTCAGAGCAAGGGAATTATCGTTCAGCTGCGTTGTTTATTTACCGCCACTTTGCCTTACCACCAGACCGCGTTGGCTATTACACTCGCCCTATTTTACCCGTTTTTAACTGAATGAGCTTTAAGAAATGGTTAAACAATATAAACCACTAAAAATCGTAGATGTGTCAATTAGACATAAATGAAAAGGGTGAGACGTTCTCTGACTAAAATATATTTATTTGTTTACGAGCTTTCGGCCACCAGTCTGTAGCCTTCAACGGGTATATTTATAATAATTGCAGTAAACTGTGAAAGTGTGAAATGAAGCTAGATATGACGTGTATACATGTGCACTGTGAAATACGATAAGGTGATACTATGTTTTCTTTATTAAGATTGTACATTGTCGAGGAAGCGGTTTTGAGTTGTTATCAGCATTGCTGTGTTTGGCAGCTGTATGCCATGATTCTAGACTTTCTAGAGTTAGGCGACTACGGAAATTCCCTGTGTCAATGATTTTCGCGTTGCACGTTTTTCGATGCTTGAACCATTATCATGTTCCTTAACGTTTCTGATGTGTTCAGCCTTTCTTGTTTCCAGAGATCTGCCTGTTTCCCCTAAGCACAGGCAGATATTTTAAAAGAAGAAAAGCAAATGATCACGCATGGCAATAGTGCCTACCTGGTCGTAATTCAACCACAATTAGTGCAACAGCAAAGCATGACGTATATAAATACAAATCGGTGATACTATAGTACGACCGATTTGTATTTATATACGTCATGCTTTGCTGTTGCACTGGTTGTGGTTGAATTACGACCAGGTAGGCACTATTGCCATGCGCACATGCATCTATATATAGGCTGCTGTTATTAACGTGCTGTGTAAGTTTTATCATAAACATCAAAATATAATTTGCGTGGTCATTTATGCAATCTGCGAAACACATTTCCATTTATTTAATACTTATCGTCTCTGTAGTGCTCCAGCAATAATGTTGTTCTTCGAAATTAGATTTAAATAGTGATCTGCTTTGTTCAATGATATATATATTGGACGCCTATAGCTAGGTCATTATATTTGGAAAAGTATGTTTGATCAGAATTTACAAGGTCTTCTCCGAGTATAAGAGAAGGCTGATTTCAACACACATTTATTTTTCAAATGTTTTATTACTCACAAAAATATAGGCTTTTAAAATTCGTAGCACCAGAAACCTACTATATGCTCAAGTTTTGACCTTACCCATTTTTGTTATTTGTGATATTGCAAAAGACTCAATTGGATTTATTTAGAAATAAATTTGTACATAATTTAAAAATGTAATTACACTCAAAAGCAACTTCAAGGTCTTCCTCGACAGAGTATGATTAAATATTATTCGATGAAATGCGAACAAAAGCTCGCGAATGGCTTCGAATAACTTTGATTTAATCTAGCGTGTATATCTATAATAATTCTTAACCCAGTCAAAGTGGTAACTAACATAGAAAGTGGTAACTAACATAGTCCAGTGGTAAAGACAATGTGCATCCCTTCAGAATCAATCACTGAGTCCGAGAGCAATACCTACCTTTGATAAAAATCGTTCTGGATTTCGTCAGTTTCAAGAATTAAGCATAGGCTAGAAGAACGTATAGACAACTTAAACCAACTTGCCGAAGCCTCATAACCAACGTAATGCAGTGGTCAAATACAAATTACCCTACAAAAGTGGGTAGGATCAATTCCTGCCCTTGCCATGCATTAAATAGTTTTCGTCTTGTGTAAGAATTAATAACCCTTTCCAAAGTATCTTTTCGTCTATTTTGCAAATTTTTTTAGAAAAAAATTCGTAACAATTTGACAATTACTTCTTTTTATCATACAGTCTGATAAAGAAAAATTTTTATTTCCTTGTTAACCGCACTGGCAAAATTTTCGGTAAATGGAGAAAATAAAAGTTCTAAAAAACCATCGAAAAAAATTGAACAGAAAACCGTGCTCAAAATGCTATAGTTTTTCTTAACGGTGGGAGCCATCTTTTTTGGCGAAAAAACCCCAAATAAATAATTGAAAAGAATTACGCTCTACCACTTACATTAGGGCTATTGAAAAGCGTCATAAGAGATTGTACGCCAGCGTAATCAATTTAAATTAAAAGGTTCCAAAAGGTGTCAGGATTTCTGCTACCTTCGAAGGATTAGCCTTGGAAATGTATAACGATGGTAAAAAGGACCGGGGTATTGTAATAAAAGTTTGCACACGGATGGCGCGCACGGGTGGCTTCGCACAATTGGCCTCGACAGCCCACCAAATGCGGTTGCCTTTCGACAACGACATCGAATTGACTGCCTCAACCGTCTGTATCATAAACTCCACCACCTCTGGTTCGAAATATAGGGGAGGGTAGAAGCGGCCCCCAGACCGTAAGTGCTAAAACCCTGTATCTTCGAATCAGACCATCAACGTATAGTATCACCGATTTGTATATATATACCTCATGCTCTGCTGTTGCAGTGATTGTGGTTGAATTACGACCGGGTAGACACTATTGCCATGCGCACATGCATCTATATATAGGCTGCTGTTATTAACGTGCTGTATAAGTTTTATCATATCAAAATATAATTTGCGTGGTCATTTATGCAATCAGCGAAAAACATTTCCATTTATTTAATACTTATCGTGTCTGTAGTGCCTCAGCAATAAAATTGTTCTTCGACATTAGATTTAAATAGTGATCTGTTTAGTTCAATGATATATATTGAACGTCATATAGCTGGGTCATTAAATTTGGAAATGTATGTTTGATCAGAATTTACATGGTCTTCTCCGAGTATAAGAGAAGGCTGATTTCAACACACATTTATCTTTCAAATGTTCTACTTACAAAAATATGGGATTTTAAAATTCGTAGCACCAGAAACCTACTGTATGCTCAAGTTGTGATCTTACCCGTTTTTGTTATTGTGATATTGCAAAAGACTCAATTGGATTTATTTAGAAATAAATTTGTGCATATAAATGTAATTACACTCAAAAGCAACTTCAAGATCTTTCTCGACAGAGTATGAGTAAATATTATTCGATGAAATGCGAACAAAAGCTCGCGAATGGCTTCGAATAACTTTGATTTAATCTAGCGTGTATATCTATAATAATTCTTAACCTAGTCAAAGTGGTAACTAACATAGAAAGTGGTAACTAACATAGTCCAGTGGTAAAGACAATGTGCATCCCTTCAGAATCAATCACTGAGTCCGAGAGCAATACCTACCTTTGATAAAAATCGTTCTGGATTTCGTCAGTTTCAAGAATTAAGCATAGGCTAGAAGAACGTATAGACAACTTAAACCAACTTGCCGAAGCCTCATAACCAACGTAATGCAGTGGTCAAATACAAATTACCCTACAAAAGTGGGTAGGATCAATTCCTGCCCTTGCCATGCATTAAATAGTTTTCGTCTTGTGTAAGAATTAATAACCCTTTCCAAAGTATCTTTTCGTCTATTTTGCAAATTTTTTTAGAAAAAAATTCGTAACAATTTGACAATTACTTCTTTTTATCATACAGTCTGATAAAGAAAAATTTTTATTTCCTTGTTAACCGCACTGGCAAAATTTTCGGTAAATGGAGAAAATAAAAGTTCTAAAAAACCATCGAAAAAAATTGAACAGAAAACCGTGCTCAAAATGCTATAGTTTTTCTTAACGGTGGGAGCCATCTTTTTTGGCGAAAAAACCCCAAATAAATAATTGAAAAGAATTACGCTCTACCACTTACATTAGGGCTATTGAAAAGCGTCATAAGAGATTGTACGCCAGCGTAATCAATTTAAATTAAAAGGTTCCAAAAGGTGTCAGGATTTCTGCTACCTTCGAAGGATTAGCCTTGGAAATGTATAACGATGGTAAAAAGGACCGGGGTATTGTAATAAAAGTTTGCACACGGATGGCGCGCACGGGTGGCTTCGCACAATTGGCCTCGACAGCCCACCAAATGCGGTTGCCTTTCGACAACGACATCGAATTGACTGCCTCAACCGTCTGTATCATAAACTCCACCACCTCTGGTTCGAAATATAGGGGAGGGTAGAAGCGGCCTCCAGACCGTAAGTGCTAAAACCCTGTATCTTCGAATCAGACCATCAACGTATAGTATCACCGATTTGTATATATATACCTCATGCTCTGCTGTTGCAGTGATTGTGGTTGAATTACGACCGGGTAGACACTATTGCCATGCGCACATGCATCTATATATAGGCTGCTGTTATTAACGTGCTGTATAAGTTTTATCATATCAAAATATAATTTGCGTGGTCATTTATGCAATCAGCGAAAAACATTTCCATTTATTTAATACTTATCGTGTCTGTAGTGCCTCAGCAATAAAATTGTTCTTCGACATTAGATTTAAATAGTGATCTGTTTAGTTCAATGATATATATTGAACGTCATATAGCTGGGTCATTAAATTTGGAAATGTATGTTTGATCAGAATTTACATGGTCTTCTCCGAGTATAAGAGAAGGCTGATTTCAACACACATTTATCTTTCAAATGTTCTACTTACAAAAATATGGGATTTTAAATAATTTAAAATTCGTAGCACCAGAAACCTACTGTATGCTCAAGTTGTAATCTTACTCATTTTTGTTATTGTGATATTGCAAAAGACTCAATTGGATTTATTTAGAAATAAATTTGTGCATATAAATGTAATTACACTCAAAAGCAACTTCAAGATCTTTCTCGACAGAGTATGAGTAAATATTATTCGATGAAATGCGAACAAAAGCTCGCGAATGGCTTCGAATAACTTTGATTTAATCTAGCGTGTATATTTATAATAATTCTTACCCCAGACAAAAACCTATGGGGTTTGTGACAAGGGCAATTAGGTTTGACCAAAAACTCGTTGACTTGAGACATTTTGCATTGGCCACTAGACTGTATATGTTTGCTATCACGCGCTTGCCACTTAAATTGTTTAAGCGGGCTTTTCTCTAGCCTATAATTAATTCTAAAACATGAAAAGAATTCAGAGCAAGGGAATTATCGTTCAGCTGCGTTGTTTATTTACCGCCACTTTGCCTTACCACCAAACCGCGTTGGCTATTACACTCGCCCTATTTTACCCGTTTTTAACTGAATGAGCTTTAAGAAATGGTTAAACAATATAAACCACTAAAAATCGTAGATGTGTCAATTAGACATAACTGAAAAGGGTGAGACGTTCTCTGACTAAAATATATTTATTTGTTTACGAGCTTTCGGCCACCAGTCTGTAGCCTTCAACGGGTATATTTATAATAATTGCAGTAAACTGTGAAAGTGTGAAATGAAGCTAGATATGACGTGTATACATGTGCACTGTGAAATACGATAAGGTGATACTATGTTTTCTTTATTAAGATTGTACATTGTCGAGGAAGCGGTTTTGAGTTGTTATCAGCATTGCTGTGTTTGGCAGCTGTATGCCATGATTCTAGACTTTCTAGAGTTAGGCGACTACGGAAATTCCCTGTGTCAATGATTTTCGCGTTGCACGTTTTTCGATGCTTGAACCATTATCATGTTCCTTAACGTTTCTGATGTGTTCAGCCTTTCTTGTTTCCAGAGATCTGCCTGTTTCCCCTAAGTACGGGCAGATATTTTAAAAGAAGAAAAGCAAATGATCACGCATGGCAATAGTGCCTACCTGGTCGTAATTCAACCACAATTAGTGCAACAGCAAAGCATGACGTATATAAATACAAATCGGTGATACTATAGTACGACCGATTTGTATTTATATACGTCATGCTTTGCTGTTGCACTGATTGTGGTTGAATTACGACCAGGTAGGCACTATTGCCATGCGCACATGCATCTATATATAGGCTGCTGTTATTAACGTGCTGTGTAAGTTTTATCATAAACATCAAAATATAATTTGCGTGGTCATTTATGCAATCTGCGAAACACATTTCCATTTATTTAATACTTATCGTCTCTGTAGTGCTCCAGCAATAATGTTGTTCTTCGAAATTAGATTTAAATAGTGATCTGCTTTGTTCAATGATATATATATTGGACGCCTATAGCTAGGTCATTATATTTGGAAAAGTATGTTTGATCAGAATTTACAAGGTCTTCTCCGAGTATAAGAGAAGGCTGATTTCAACACACATTTATTTTTCAAATGTTTTATTACTCACAAAAATATAGGCTTTTAAAATTCGTAGCACCAGAAACCTACTATATGCTCAAGTTTTGACCTTACCCATTTTTGTTATTTGTGATATTGCAAAAGACTCAATTGGATTTATTTAGAAATAAATTTGTACATAATTTAAAAATGTAATTACACTCAAAAGCAACTTCAAGGTCTTCCTCGACAGAGTATGATTAAATATTATTCGATGAAATGCGAACAAAAGCTCGCGAATGGCTTCGAATAACTTTGATTTAATCTAGCGTGTATATCTATAATAATTCTTAACCCAGTCAAAGTGGTAACTAACATAGAAAGTGGTAACTAACATAGTCCAGTGGTAAAGACAATGTGCATCCCTTCAGAATCAATCACTGAGTCCGAGAGCAATACCTACCTTTGATAAAAATCGTTCTGGATTTCGTCAGTTTCAAGAATTAAGCATAGGCTAGAAGAACGTATAGACAACTTAAACCAACTTGCCGAAGCCTCATAACCAACGTAATGCAGTGGTCAAATACAAATTACCCTACAAAAGTGGGTAGGATCAATTCCTGCCCTTGCCATGCATTAAATAGTTTTCGTCTTGTGTAAGAATTAATAACCCTTTCCAAAGTATCTTTTCGTCTATTTTGCAAATTTTTTTAGAAAAAAATTCGTAACAATTTGACAATTACTTCTTTTTATCATACAGTCTGATAAAGAAAAATTTTTATTTCCTTGTTAACCGCACTGGCAAAATTTTCGGTAAATGGAGAAAATAAAAGTTCTAAAAAACCATCGAAAAAAATTGAACAGAAAACCGTGCTCAAAATGCTATAGTTTTTCTTAACGGTGGGAGCCATCTTTTTTGGCGAAAAAACCCCAAATAAATAATTGAAAAGAATTACGCTCTACCACTTACATTAGGGCTATTGAAAAGCGTCATAAGAGATTGTACGCCAGCGTAATCAATTTAAATTAAAAGGTTCCAAAAGGTGTCAGGATTTCTGCTACCTTCGAAGGATTAGCCTTGGAAATGTATAACGATGGTAAAAAGGACCGGGGTATTGTAATAAAAGTTTGCACACGGATGGCGCGCACGGGTGGCTTCGCACAATTGGCCTCGACAGCCCACCAAATGCGGTTGCCTTTCGACAACGACATCGAATTGACTGCCTCAACCGTCTGTATCATAAACTCCACCACCTCTGGTTCGAAATATAGGGGAGGGTAGAAGCGGCCCCCAGACCGTAAGTGCTAAAACCCTGTATCTTCGAATCAGACCATCAACGTATAGTATCACCGATTTGTATATATATACCTCATGCTCTGCTGTTGCAGTGATTGTGGTTGAATTACGACCGGGTAGACACTATTGCCATGCGCACATGCATCTATATATAGGCTGCTGTTATTAACGTGCTGTATAAGTTTTATCATATCAAAATATAATTTGCGTGGTCATTTATGCAATCAGCGAAAAACATTTCCATTTATTTAATACTTATCGTGTCTGTAGTGCCTCAGCAATAAAATTGTTCTTCGACATTAGATTTAAATAGTGATCTGTTTAGTTCAATGATATATATTGAACGTCATATAGCTGGGTCATTAAATTTGGAAATGTATGTTTGATCAGAATTTACATGGTCTTCTCCGAGTATAAGAGAAGGCTGATTTCAACACACATTTATCTTTCAAATGTTCTACTTACAAAAATATGGGATTTTAAAATTCGTAGCACCAGAAACCTACTGTATGCTCAAGTTGTGATCTTACCCGTTTTTGTTATTGTGATATTGCAAAAGACTCAATTGGATTTATTTAGAAATAAATTTGTGCATATAAATGTAATTACACTCAAAAGCAACTTCAAGATCTTTCTCGACAGAGTATGAGTAAATATTATTCGATGAAATGCGAACAAAAGCTCGCGAATGGCTTCGAATAACTTTGATTTAATCTAGCGTGTATATTTATAATAATTCTTACCCCAGACAAAAACCTATCGGGTTTGTGACAAGGGCAATTAGGTTTGACCAAAAACTCGTTGACTTGAGACATTTTGCATTGGCCACTAGACTATATATGTTTGCTATCACGCGCTTGCCACTTAAATTGTTTAAGCGGGCTTTTCTCTAGCCTATAATTAATTCTAAAACATGAAAAGAATTCAGAGCAAGGGAATTATCGTTCAGCTGCGTTGTTTACTTACCGCCACTTTGCCTTACCACCAGACCGCGTTGGCTATTACACTCGCCCTATTTTACCCGTTTTTAACTGAATGAGCTTTAAGAAATGGTTAAACAATATAAACCACTAAAAATCGTAGATGTGTCAATTAGACATAAATGAAAAGGGTGAGACGTTCTCTGACTAAAATATATTTATTTGTTTACGAGCTTTCGGCCACCAGTCTGTAGCCTTCAACGGGTATATTTATAATAATTGCAGTAAACTGTGAAAGTGTGAAATGAAGCTAGATATGACGTGTATACATGTGCACTGTGAAATACGATAAGGTGATACTATGTTTTCTTTATTAAGATTGTACATTGTCGAGGAAGCGGTTTTGAGTTGTTATCAGCATTGCTGTGTTTGGCAGCTGTATGCCATGATTCTAGACTTTCTAGAGTTAGGCGACTACGGAAATTCCCTGTGTCAATGATTTTCGCGTTGCACGTTTTTCGATGCTTGAACCATTATCATGTTCCTTAACGTTTCTGATGTGTTCAGCCTTTCTTGTTTCCAGAGATCTGCCTGTTTCCCCTAAGTACGGGCAGATATTTTAAAAGAAGAAAAGCAAATGATCACGCATGGCAATAGTGCCTACCTGGTCGTAATTCAACCACAATTAGTGCAACAGCAAAGCATGACGTATATAAATACAAATCGGTGATACTATAGTACGACCGATTTGTATTTATATACGTCATGCTTTGCTGTTGCACTGATTGTGGTTGAATTACGACCAGGTAGGCACTATTGCCATGCGCACATGCATCTATATATAGGCTGCTGTTATTAACGTGCTGTGTAAGTTTTATCATAAACATCAAAATATAATTTGCGTGGTCATTTATGCAATCTGCGAAACACATTTCCATTTATTTAATACTTATCGTCTCTGTAGTGCTCCAGCAATAATGTTGTTCTTCGAAATTAGATTTAAATAGTGATCTGCTTTGTTCAATGATATATATATTGGACGCCTATAGCTAGGTCATTATATTTGGAAAAGTATGTTTGATCAGAATTTACAAGGTCTTCTCCGAGTATAAGAGAAGGCTGATTTCAACACACATTTATTTTTCAAATGTTTTATTACTCACAAAAATATAGGCTTTTAAAATTCGTAGCACCAGAAACCTACTATATGCTCAAGTTTTGACCTTACCCATTTTTGTTATTTGTGATATTGCAAAAGACTCAATTGGATTTATTTAGAAATAAATTTGTACATAATTTAAAAATGTAATTACACTCAAAAGCAACTTCAAGGTCTTCCTCGACAGAGTATGATTAAATATTATTCGATGAAATGCGAACAAAAGCTCGCGAATGGCTTCGAATAACTTTGATTTAATCTAGCGTGTATATCTATAATAATTCTTAACCCAGTCAAAGTGGTAACTAACATAGAAAGTGGTAACTAACATAGTCCAGTGGTAAAGACAATGTGCATCCCTTCAGAATCAATCACTGAGTCCGAGAGCAATACCTACCTTTGATAAAAATCGTTCTGGATTTCGTCAGTTTCAAGAATTAAGCATAGGCTAGAAGAACGTATAGATAACTTAAACCAACTTGCCGAAGCCTCATAACCAACGTAATGCAGTGGTCAAATACAAATTACCCTACAAAAGTGGGTAGGATCAATTCCTGCCCTTGCCATGCATTAAATAGTTTTCGTCTTGTGTAAGAATTAATAACCCTTTCCAAAGTATCTTTTCGTCTATTTTGCAAATTTTTTTAGAAAAAAATTCGTAACAATTTGACAATTACTTCTTTTTATCATACAGTCTGATAAAGAAAAATTTTTATTTCCTTGTTAACCGCACTGGCAAAATTTTTGGTAAATGGAGAAAATAAAAGTTCTAAAAAACCATCGAAAAAAATTGAACAGAAAACCGTGCTCAAAATGCTATAGTTTTTCTTAACGGTGGGAGCCATCTTTTTTGGCGAAAAAACCCCAAATAAATAATTGAAAAGAATTACGCTCTACCACTTACATTAGGGCTATTGAAAAGCGTCATAAGAGATTGTACGCCAGCGTAATCAATTTAAATTAAAAGGTTCCAAAAGGTGTCAGGATTTCTGCTACCTTCGAAGGATTAGCCTTGGAAATGTATAACGATGGTAAAAAGGACCGGGGTATTGTAATAAAAGTTTGCACACGGATGGCGCGCACGGGTGGCTTCGCACAATTGGCCTCGACAGCCCACCAAACGCGGTTGCCTTTCGACAACGACATCGAATTGACTGCCTCAACCGTCTGTATCATAAACTCCACCACCTCTGGTTCGAAATATAGGGGAGGGTAGAAGCGGCCCCCAGACCGTAAGTGCTAAAACCCTGTATCTTCGAATCAGACCATCAACGTATAGTATCACCGATTTGTATATATATACCTCATGCTCTGCTGTTGCAGTGATTGTGGTTGAATTACGACCGGGTAGACACTATTGCCATGCGCACATGCATCTATATATAGGCTGCTGTTATTAACGTGCTGTATAAGTTTTATCATATCAAAATATAATTTGCGTGGTCATTTATGCAATCAGCGAAAAACATTTCCATTTATTTAATACTTATCGTGTCTGTAGTGCCTCAGCAATAAAATTGTTCTTCGACATTAGATTTAAATAGTGATCTGTTTAGTTCAATGATATATATTGAACGTCATATAGCTGGGTCATTAAATTTGGAAATGTATGTTTGATCAGAATTTACATGGTCTTCTCCGAGTATAAGAGAAGGCTGATTTCAACACACATTTATCTTTCAAATGTTCTACTTACAAAAATATGGGATTTTAAAATTCGTAGCACCAGAAACCTACTGTATGCTCAAGTTGTGATCTTACCCGTTTTTGTTATTGTGATATTGCAAAAGACTCAATTGGATTTATTTAGAAATAAATTTGTGCATATAAATGTAATTACACTCAAAAGCAACTTCAAGATCTTTCTCGACAGAGTATGAGTAAATATTATTCGATGAAATGCGAACAAAAGCTCGCGAATGGCTTCGAATAACTTTGATTTAATCTAGCGTGTATATTTATAATAATTCTTACCCCAGACAAAAACCTATCGGGTTTGTGACAAGGGCAATTAGGTTTGACCAAAAACTCGTTGACTTGAGACATTTTGCATTGGCCACTAGACTATATATGTTTGCTATCACGCGCTTGCCACTTAAATTGTTTAAGCGGGCTTTTCTCTAGCCTATAATTAATTCTAAAACATGAAAAGAATTCAGAGCAAGGGAATTATCGTTCAGCTGCGTTGTTTATTTACCGCCACTTTGCCTTACCACCAGACCGCGTTGGCTATTACACTCGCCCTATTTTACCCGTTTTTAACTGAATGAGCTTTAAGAAATGGTTAAACAATATAAACCACTAAAAATCGTAGATGTGTCAATTAGACATAAATGAAAAGGGTGAGACGTTCTCTGACTAAAATGTATTTATTTGTTTACGAGCTTTCGGCCACCAGTCTGTAGCCTTCAACGGGTATATTTATAATAATTGCAGTAAACTGTGAAAGTGTGAAATGAAGCTAGATATGACGTGTATACATGTGCACTGTGAAATACGATAAGGTGATACTATGTTTTCTTTATTAAGATTGTACATTGTCGAGGAAGCGGTTTTGAGTTGTTATCAGCATTGCTGTGTTTGGCAGCTGTATGCCATGATTCTAGACTTTCTAGAGTTAGGCGACTACGGAAATTCCCTGTGTCAATGATTTTCGCGTTGCACGTTTTTCGATGCTTGAACCATTATCATGTTCCTTAACGTTTCTGATGTGTTCAGCCTTTCTTGTTTCCAGAGATCTGCCTGTTTCCCCTAAGTACGGGCAGATATTTTAAAAGAAGAAAAGCAAATGATCACGCATGGCAATAGTGCCTACCTGGTCGTAATTCAACCACAATTAGTGCAACAGCAAAGCATGACGTATATAAATACAAATCGGTGATACTATAGTACGACCGATTTGTATTTATATACGTCATGCTTTGCTGTTGCACTGATTGTGGTTGAATTACGACCAGGTAGGCACTATTGCCATGCGCACATGCATCTATATATAGGCTGCTGTTATTAACGTGCTGTGTAAGTTTTATCATAAACATCAAAATATAATTTGCGTGGTCATTTATGCAATCTGCGAAACACATTTCCATTTATTTAATACTTATCGTCTCTGTAGTGCTCCAGCAATAATGTTGTTCTTCGAAATTAGATTTAAATAGTGATCTGCTTTGTTCAATGATATATATATTGGACGCCTATAGCTAGGTCATTATATTTGGAAAAGTATGTTTGATCAGAATTTACAAGGTCTTCTCCGAGTATAAGAGAAGGCTGATTTCAACACACATTTATTTTTCAAATGTTTTATTACTCACAAAAATATAGGCTTTTAAAATTCGTAGCACCAGAAACCTACTATATGCTCAAGTTTTGACCTTACCCATTTTTGTTATTTGTGATATTGCAAAAGACTCAATTGGATTTATTTAGAAATAAATTTGTACATAATTTAAAAATGTAATTACACTCAAAAGCAACTTCAAGGTCTTCCTCGACAGAGTATGATTAAATATTATTCGATGAAATGCGAACAAAAGCTCGCGAATGGCTACGAATAACTTTGATTTAATCTAGCGTGTATATCTATAATAATTCTTAACCCAGTCAAAGTGGTAACTAACATAGAAAGTGGTAACTAACATAGTCCAGTGGTAAAGACAATGTGCATCCCTTCAGAATCAATCACTGAGTCCGAGAGCAATACCTACCTTTGATAAAAATCGTTCTGGATTTCGTCAGTTTCAAGAATTAAGCATAGGCTAGAAGAACGTATAGACAACTTAAACCAACTTGCCGAAGCCTCATAACCAACGTAATGCAGTGGTCAAATACAAATTACCCTACAAAAGTGGGTAGGATCAATTCCTGCCCTTGCCATGCATTAAATAGTTTTCGTCTTGTGTAAGAATTAATAACCCTTTCCAAAGTATCTTTTCGTCTATTTTGCAAATTTTTTTAGAAAAAAATTCGTAACAATTTGACAATTACTTCTTTTTATCATACAGTCTGATAAAGAAAAATTTTTATTTCCTTGTTAACCGCACTGGCAAAATTTTCGGTAAATGGAGAAAATAAAAGTTCTAAAAAACCATCGAAAAAAATTGAACAGAAAACCGTGCTAAAAATGCTATAGTTTTTCTTAACGGTGGGAGCCATCTTTTTTGGCGAAAAAACCCCAAATAAATAATTGAAAAGAATTACGCTCTACCACTTACATTAGGGCTATTGAAAAGCGTCATAAGAGATTGTACGCCAGCGTAATCAATTTAAATTAAAAGGTTCCAAAAGGTGTCAGGATTTCTGCTACCTTCGAAGGATTAGCCTTGGAAATGTATAACGATGGTAAAAAGGACCGGGGTATTGTAATAAAAGTTTGCACACGGATGGCGCGCACGGGTGGCTTCGCACAATTGGCCTCGACAGCCCACCAAATGCGGTTGCCTTTCGACAACGACATCGAATTGACTGCCTCAACCGTCTGTATCATAAACTCCACCACCTCTGGTTCGAAATATAGGGGAGGGTAGAAGCGGCCCCCAGACCGTAAGTGCTAAGACCCTCTATCTTCGAATCAGACCATCAACGTATAGTATCACCGATTTGTATATATATACCTCATGCTCTGCTGTTGCAGTGATTGTGGTTGAATTACGACCGGGTAGACACTATTGCCATGCGCACATGCATCTATATATAGGCTGCTGTTATTAACGTGCTGTATAAGTTTTATCATATCAAAATATAATTTGCGTGGTCATTTATGCAATCAGCGAAAAACATTTCCATTTATTTAATACTTATCGTGTCTGTAGTGCCTCAGCAATAAAATTGTTCTTCGACATTAGATTTAAATAGTGATCTGTTTAGTTCAATGATATATATTGAACGTCATATAGCTGGGTCATTAAATTTGGAAATGTATGTTTGATCAGAATTTACATGGTCTTCTCCGAGTATAAGAGAAGGCTGATTTCAACACACATTTATCTTTCAAATGTTCTACTTACAAAAATATGGGATTTTAAAATTCGTAGCACCAGAAACCTACTGTATGCTCAAGTTGTGATCTTACCCGTTTTTGTTATTGTGATATTGCAAAAGACTCAATTGGATTTATTTAGAAATAAATTTGTGCATATAAATGTAATTACACTCAAAAGCAACTTCAAGATCTTTCTCGACAGAGTATGAGTAAATATTATTCGATGAAATGCGAACAAAAGCTCGCGAATGGCTTCGAATAACTTTGATTTAATCTAGCGTGTATATTTATAATAATTCTTACCCCAGACAAAAACCTATCGGGTTTGTGACAAGGGCAATTAGGTTTGACCAAAAACTCGTTGACTTGAGACATTTTGCATTGGCCACTAGACTATATATGTTTGCTATCACGCGCTTGCCACTTAAATTGTTTAAGCGGGCTTTTCTCTAGCCTATAATTAATTCTAAAACATGAAAAGAATTCAGAGCAAGGGAATTATCGTTCAGCTGCGTTGTTTACTTACCGCCACTTTGCCTTACCACCAGACCGCGTTGGCTATTACACTCGCCCTATTTTACCCGTTTTTAACTGAATGAGCTTTAAGAAATGGTTAAACAATATAAACCACTAAAAATCGTAGATGTGTCAATTAGACATAAATGAAAAGGGTGAGACGTTCTCTGACTAAAATATATTTATTTGTTTACGAGCTTTCGGCCACCAGTCTGTAGCCTTCAACGGGTATATTTATAATAATTGCAGTAAACTGTGAAAGTGTGAAATGAAGCTAGATATGACGTGTATACATGTGCACTGTGAAATACGATAAGGTGATACTATGTTTTCTTTATTAAGATTGTACACTGTCGAGGAAGCGGTTTTGAGTTGTTATCAGCATTGCTGTGTTTGGCAGCTGTATGCCATGATTCTAGACTTTCTAGAGTTAGGCGACTACGGAAATTCCCTGTGTCAATGATTTTCGCGTTGCACGTTTTTCGATGCTTGAACCATTATCATGTTCCTTAACGTTTCTGATGTGTTCAGCCTTTCTTGTTTCCAGAGATCTGCCTGTTTCCCCTAAGTACGGGCAGATATTTTAAAAGAAGAAAAGCAAATGATCACGCATGGCAATAGTGCCTACCTGGTCGTAATTCAACCACAATTAGTGCAACAGCAAAGCATGACGTATATAAATACAAATCGGTGATACTATAGTACGACCGATTTGTATTTATATACGTCATGCTTTGCTGTTGCACTGATTGTGGTTGAATTACGACCAGGTAGGCACTATTGCCATGCGCACATGCATCTATATATAGGCTGCTGTTATTAACGTGCTGTGTAAGTTTTATCATAAACATCAAAATATAATTTGCGTGGTCATTTATGCAATCTGCGAAACACATTTCCATTTATTTAATACTTATCGTCTCTGTAGTGCTCCAGCAATAATGTTGTTCTTCGAAATTAGATTTAAATAGTGATCTGCTTTGTTCAATGATATATATATTGGACGCCTATAGCTAGGTCATTATATTTGGAAAAGTATGTTTGATCAGAATTTACAAGGTCTTCTCCGAGTATAAGAGAAGGCTGATTTCAACACACATTTATTTTTCAAATGTTTTATTACTCACAAAAATATAGGCTTTTAAAATTCGTAGCACCAGAAACCTACTATATGCTCAAGTTTTGACCTTACCCATTTTTGTTATTTGTGATATTGCAAAAGACTCAATTGGATTTATTTAGAAATAAATTTGTACATAATTTAAAAATGTAATTACACTCAAAAGCAACTTCAAGGTCTTCCTCGACAGAGTATGATTAAATATTATTCGATGAAATGCGAACAAAAGCTCGCGAATGGCTACGAATAACTTTGATTTAATCTAGCGTGTATATCTATAATAATTCTTAACCCAGTCAAAGTGGTAACTAACATAGAAAGTGGTAACTAACATAGTCCAGTGGTAAAGACAATGTGCATCCCTTCAGAATCAATCACTGAGTCCGAGAGCAATACCTACCTTTGATAAAAATCGTTCTGGATTTCGTCAGTTTCAAGAATTAAGCATAGGCTAGAAGAACGTATAGACAACTTAAACCAACTTGCCGAAGCCTCATAACCAACGTAATGCAGTGGTCAAATACAAATTACCCTACAAAAGTGGGTAGGATCAATTCCTGCCCTTGCCATGCATTAAATAGTTTTCGTCTTGTGTAAGAATTAATAACCCTTTCCAAAGTATCTTTTCGTCTATTTTGCAAATTTTTTTAGAAAAAAATTCGTAACAATTTGACAATTACTTCTTTTTATCATACAGTCTGATAAAGAAAAATTTTTATTTCCTTGTTAACCGCACTGGCAAAATTTTCGGTAAATGGAGAAAATAAAAGTTCTAAAAAACCATCGAAAAAAATTGAACAGAAAACCGTGCTAAAAATGCTATAGTTTTTCTTAACGGTGGGAGCCATCTTTTTTGGCGAAAAAACCCCAAATAAATAATTGAAAAGAATTACGCTCTACCACTTACATTAGGGCTATTGAAAAGCGTCATAAGAGATTGTACGCCAGCGTAATCAATTTAAATTAAAAGGTTCCAAAAGGTGTCAGGATTTCTGCTACCTTCGAAGGATTAGCCTTGGAAATGTATAACGATGGTAAAAAGGACCGGGGTATTGTAATAAAAGTTTGCACACGGATGGCGCGCACGGGTGGCTTCGCACAATTGGCCTCGACAGCCCACCAAATGCGGTTGCCTTTCGACAACGACATCGAATTGACTGCCTCAACCGTCTGTATCATAAACTCCACCACCTCTGGTTCGAAATATAGGGGAGGGTAGAAGCGGCCCCCAGACCGTAAGTGCTAAAACCCTGTATCTTCGAATCAGACCATCAACGTATAGTATCACCGATTTGTATATATATACCTCATGCTCTGCTGTTGCAGTGATTGTGGTTGAATTACGACCGGGTAGACACTATTGCCATGCGCACATGCATCTATATATAGGCTGCTGTTATTAACGTGCTGTATAAGTTTTATCATATCAAAATATAATTTGCGTGGTCATTTATGCAATCAGCGAAAAACATTTCCATTTATTTAATACTTATCGTGTCTGTAGTGCCTCAGCAATAAAATTGTTCTTCGACATTAGATTTAAATAGTGATCTGTTTAGTTCAATGATATATATTGAACGTCATATAGCTGGGTCATTAAATTTGGAAATGTATGTTTGATCAGAATTTACATGGTCTTCTCCGAGTATAAGAGAAGGCTGATTTCAACACACATTTATCTTTCAAATGTTCTACTTACAAAAATATGGGATTTTAAATAATTTAAAATTCGTAGCACCAGAAACCTACTGTATGCTCAAGTTGTGATCTTACCCGTTTTTGTTATTGTGATATTGCAAAAGACTCAATTGGATTTATTTAGAAATAAATTTGTGCATATAAATGTAATTACACTCAAAAGCAACTTCAAGATCTTTCTCGACAGAGTATGAGTAAATATTATTCGATGAAATGCGAACAAAAGCTCGCGAATGGCTTCGAATAACTTTGATTTAATCTAGCGTGTATATTTATAATAATTCTTACCCCAGACAAAAACCTATGGGGTTTGTGACAAGGGCAATTAGGTTTGACCAAAAACTCGTTGACTTGAGACATTTTGCATTGGCCACTAGACTATATATGTTTGCTATCACGCGCTTGCCACTTAAATTGTTTAAGCGGGCTTTTCTCTAGCCTATAATTAATTCTAAAACATGAAAAGAATTCAGAGCAAGGGAATTATCGTTCAGCTGCGTTGTTTATTTACCGCCACTTTGCCTTACCACCAGACCGCGTTGGCTATTACACTCGCCCTATTTTACCCGTTTTTAACTGAATGAGCTTTAAGAAATGGTTAAACAATATAAACCACTAAAAATCGTAGATGTGTCAATTAGACATAAATGAAAAGGGTGAGACGTTCTCTGACTAAAATATATTTATTTGTTTACGAGCTTTCGGCCACCAGTCTGTAGCCTTCAACGGGTATATTTATAATAATTGCAGTAAACTGTGAAAGTGTGAAATGAAGCTAGATATGACGTGTATACATGTGCACTGTGAAATACGATAAGGTGATACTATGTTTTCTTTATTAAGATTGTACATTGTCGAGGAAGCGGTTTTGAGTTGTTATCAGCATTGCTGTGTTTGGCAGCTGTATGCCATGATTCTAGACTTTCTAGAGTTAGGCGACTACGGAAATTCCCTGTGTCAATGATTTTCGCGTTGCACGTTTTTCGATGCTTGAACCATTATCATGTTCCTTAACGTTTCTGATGTGTTCAGCCTTTCTTGTTTCCAGAGATCTGCCTGTTTCCCCTAAGTACGGGCAGATATTTTAAAAGAAGAAAAGCAAATGATCACGCATGGCAATAGTGCCTACCTGGTCGTAATTCAACCACAATTAGTGCAACAGCAAAGCATGACGTATATAAATACAAATCGGTGATACTATAGTACGACCGATTTGTATTTATATACGTCATGCTTTGCTGTTGCACTGATTGTGGTTGAATTACGACCAGGTAGGCACTATTGCCATGCGCACATGCATCTATATATAGGCTGCTGTTATTAACGTGCTGTGTAAGTTTTATCATAAACATCAAAATATAATTTGCGTGGTCATTTATGCAATCTGCGAAACACATTTCCATTTATTTAATACTTATCGTCTCTGTAGTGCTCCAGCAATAATGTTGTTCTTCGAAATTAGATTTAAATAGTGATCTGCTTTGTTCAATGATATATATATTGGACGCCTATAGCTAGGTCATTATATTTGGAAAAGTATGTTTGATCAGAATTTACAAGGTCTTCTCCGAGTATAAGAGAAGGCTGATTTCAACACACATTTATTTTTCAAATGTTTTATTACTCACAAAAATATAGGCTTTTAAAATTCGTAGCACCAGAAACCTACTATATGCTCAAGTTTTGACCTTACCCATTTTTGTTATTTGTGATATTGCAAAAGACTCAATTGGATTTATTTAGAAATAAATTTGTACATAATTTAAAAATGTAATTACACTCAAAAGCAACTTCAAGGTCTTCCTCGACAGAGTATGATTAAATATTATTCGATGAAATGCGAACAAAAGCTCGCGAATGGCTTCGAATAACTTTGATTTAATCTAGCGTGTATATCTATAATAATTCTTAACCCAGTCAAAGTGGTAACTAACATAGAAAGTGGTAACTAACATAGTCCAGTGGTAAAGACAATGTGCATCCCTTCAGAATCAATCACTGAGTCCGAGAGCAATACCTACCTTTGATAAAAATCGTTCTGGATTTCGTCAGTTTCAAGAATTAAGCATAGGCTAGAAGAACGTATAGACAACTTAAACCAACTTGCCGAAGCCTCATAACCAACGTAATGCAGTGGTCAAATACAAATTACCCTACAAAAGTGGGTAGGATCAATTCCTGCCCTTGCCATGCATTAAATAGTTTTCGTCTTGTGTAAGAATTAATAACCCTTTCCAAAGTATCTTTTCGTCTATTTTGCAAATTTTTTTAGAAAAAAATTCGTAACAATTTGACAATTACTTCTTTTTATCATACAGTCTGATAAAGAAAAATTTTTATTTCCTTGTTAACCGCACTGGCAAAATTTTCGGTAAATGGAGAAAATAAAAGTTCTAAAAAACCATCGAAAAAAATTGAACAGAAAACCGTGCTCAAAATGCTATAGTTTTTCTTAACGGTGGGAGCCATCTTTTTTGGCGAAAAAACCCCAAATAAATAATTGAAAAGAATTACGCTCTACCACTTACATTAGGGCTATTGAAAAGCGTCATAAGAGATTGTACGCCAGCGTAATCAATTTAAATTAAAAGGTTCCAAAAGGTGTCAGGATTTCTGCTACCTTCGAAGGATTAGCCTTGGAAATGTATAACGATGGTAAAAAGGACCGGGGTATTGTAATAAAAGTTTGCACACGGATGGCGCGCACGGGTGGCTTCGCACAATTGGCCTCGACAGCCCACCAAATGCGGTTGCCTTTCGACAACGACATCGAATTGACTGCCTCAACCGTCTGTATCATAAACTCCACCACCTCTGGTTCGAAATATAGGGGAGGGTAGAAGCGGCCCCCAGACCGTAAGTGCTAAAACCCTGTATCTTCGAATCAGACCATCAACGTATAGTATCACCGATTTGTATATATATACCTCATGCTCTGCTGTTGCAGTGATTGTGGTTGAATTACGACCGGGTAGACACTATTGCCATGCGCACATGCATCTATATATAGGCTGCTGTTATTAACGTGCTGTATAAGTTTTATCATATCAAAATATAATTTGCGTGGTCATTTATGCAATCAGCGAAAAACATTTCCATTTATTTAATACTTATCGTGTCTGTAGTGCCTCAGCAATAAAATTGTTCTTCGACATTAGATTTAAATAGTGATCTGTTTTGTTCAATGATATATATTGAACGTCATATAGCTGGGTCATTAAATTTGGAAATGTATGTTTGATCAGAATTTACATGGTCTTCTCCGAGTATAAGAGAAGGCTGATTTCAACACACATTTATCTTTCAAATGTTCTACTTACAAAAATATGGGATTTTAAAATTCGTAGCACCAGAAACCTACTGTATGCTCAAGTTGTGATCTTACCCGTTTTTGTTATTGTGATATTGCAAAAGACTCAATTGGATTTATTTCGAAATAAATTTGTGCATATAAATGTAATTACACTCAAAAGCAACTTCAAGATCTTTCTCGACAGAGTATGAGTAAATATTATTCGATGAAATGCGAACAAAAGCTCGCGAATGGCTTCGAATAACTTTGATTTAATCTAGCGTGTATATTTATAATAATTCTTACCCCAGACAAAAACCTATGGGGTTTGTGACAAGGGCAATTAGGTTTGACCAAAAACTCGTTGACTTTAGACATTTTGCATTGGCCACTAGACTATATATGTTTGCTATCACGCGCTTGCCACTTAAATTGTTTAAGCGGGCTTTTCTCTAGCCTATAATTAATTCTAAAACATGAAAAGAATTCAGAGCAAGGGAATTATCGTTCAGCTGCGTTGTTTATTTACCGCCACTTTGCCTTACCACCAGACCGCGTTGGCTATTACACTCGCCCTATTTTACCCGTTTTTAACTGAATGAGCTTTAAGAAATGGTTAAACAATATAAACCACTAAAAATCGTAGATGTGTCAATTAGACATAAATGAAAAGGGTGAGACGTTCTCTGACTAAAATATATTTATTTGTTTACGAGCTTTCGGCCACCAGTCTGTAGCCTTCAACGGGCATATTTATAATAATTGCAGTAAACTGTGAAAGTGTGAAATGAAGCTAGATATGACGTGTATACATGTGCACTGTGAAATACGATAAGGTGATACTATGTTTTCTTTATTAAGATTGTACATTGTCGAGGAAGCGGTTTTGAGTTGTTATCAGCATTGCTGTGTTTGGCAGCTGTATGCCATGATTCTAGACTTTCTAGAGTTAGGCGACTACGGAAATTCCCTGTGTCAATGATTTTCGCGTTGCACGTTTTTCGATGCTTGAACCATTATCATGTTCCTTAACGTTTCTGATGTGTTCAGCCTTTCTTGTTTCCAGAGATCTGCCTGTTTCCCCTAAGTACAGGCAGATATTTTAAAAGAAGAAAAGCAAATGATCACGCATGGCAATAGTGCCTACCTGGTCGTAATTCAACCACAATTAGTGCAACAGCAAAGCATGACGTATATAAATACAAATCGGTGATACTATAGTACGACCGATTTGTATTTATATACGTCATGCTTTGCTGTTGCACTGATTGTGGTTGAATTACGACCAGGTAGGCACTATTGCCATGCGCACATGCATCTATATATAGGCTGCTGTTATTAACGTGCTGTGTAAGTTTTATCATATCAAAATATAATTTGCGTGGTCATTTATGCAATCAGCGAAAAACATTTCCATTTATTTAATACTTATCGTGTCTGTAGTGCCTCAGCAATAAAATTGTTCTTCGACATTAGATTTAAATAGTGATCTGTTTAGTTCAATGATATATATTGAACGTCATATAGCTGGGTCATTAAATTTGGAAATGTATGTTTGATCAGAATTTACATGGTCTTCTCCGAGTATAAGAGAAGGCTGATTTCAACACACATTTATCTTTCAAATGTTCTACTTACAAAAATATGGGATTTTAAAATTCGTAGCACCAGAAACCTACTGTATGCTCAAGTTGTGATCTTACCCGTTTTTGTTATTGTGATATTGCAAAAGACTCAATTGGATTTATTTAGAAATAAATTTGTGCATATAAATGTAATTACACTCAAAAGCAACTTCAAGATCTTTCTCGACAGAGTATGAGTAAATATTATTCGATGAAATGCGAACAAAAGCTCGCGAATGGCTTCGAATAACTTTGATTTAATCTAGCGTGTATATTTATAATAATTCTTACCCCAGACAAAAACCTATCGGGTTTGTGACAAGGGCAATTAGGTTTGACCAAAAACTCGTTGACTTGAGACATTTTGCATTGGCCACTAGACTATATATGTTTGCTATCACGCGCTTGCCACTTAAATTGTTTAAGCGGGCTTTTCTCTAGCCTATAATTAATTCTAAAACATGAAAAGAATTCAGAGCAAGGGAATTATCGTTCAGCTGCGTTGTTTACTTACCGCCACTTTGCCTTACCACCAGACCGCGTTGGCTATTACACTCGCCCTATTTTACCCGTTTTTAACTGAATGAGCTTTAAGAAATGGTTAAACAATATAAACCACTAAAAATCGTAGATGTGTCAATTAGACATAAATGAAAAGGGTGAGACGTTCTCTGACTAAAATATATTTATTTGTTTACGAGCTTTCGGCCACCAGTCTGTAGCCTTCAACGGGTATATTTATAATAATTGCAGTAAACTGTGAAAGTGTGAAATGAAGCTAGATATGACGTGTATACATGTGCACTGTGAAATACGATAAGGTGATACTATGTTTTCTTTATTAAGATTGTACATTGTCGAGGAAGCGGTTTTGAGTTGTTATCAGCATTGCTGTGTTTGGCAGCTGTATGCCATGATTCTAGACTTTCTAGAGTTAGGCGACTACGGAAATTCCCTGTGTCAATGATTTTCGCGTTGCACGTTTTTCGATGCTTGAACCATTATCATGTTCCTTAACGTTTCTGATGTGTTCAGCCTTTCTTGTTTCCAGAGATCTGCCTGTTTCCCCTAAGTACGGGCAGATATTTTAAAAGAAGAAAAGCAAATGATCACGCATGGCAATAGTGCCTACCTGGTCGTAATTCAACCACAATTAGTGCAACAGCAAAGCATGACGTATATAAATACAAATCGGTGATACTATAGTACGACCGATTTGTATTTATATACGTCATGCTTTGCTGTTGCACTGATTGTGGTTGAATTACGACCAGGTAGGCACTATTGCCATGCGCACATGCATCTATATATAGGCTGCTGTTATTAACGTGCTGTGTAAGTTTTATCATAAACATCAAAATATAATTTGCGTGGTCATTTATGCAATCTGCGAAACACATTTCCATTTATTTAATACTTATCGTCTCTGTAGTGCTCCAGCAATAATGTTGTTCTTCGAAATTAGATTTAAATAGTGATCTGCTTTGTTCAATGATATATATATTGGACGCCTATAGCTAGGTCATTATATTTGGAAAAGTATGTTTGATCAGAATTTACAAGGTCTTCTCCGAGTATAAGAGAAGGCTGATTTCAACACACATTTATTTTTCAAATGTTTTATTACTCACAAAAATATAGGCTTTTAAAATTCGTAGCACCAGAAACCTACTATATGCTCAAGTTTTGACCTTACCCATTTTTGTTATTTGTGATATTGCAAAAGACTCAATTGGATTTATTTAGAAATAAATTTGTACATAATTTAAAAATGTAATTACACTCAAAAGCAACTTCAAGGTCTTCCTCGACAGAGTATGATTAAATATTATTCGATGAAATGCGAACAAAAGCTCGCGAATGGCTTCGAATAACTTTGATTTAATCTAGCGTGTATATCTATAATAATTCTTAACCCAGTCAAAGTGGTAACTAACATAGAAAGTGGTAACTAACATAGTCCAGTGGTAAAGACAATGTGCATCCCTTCAGAATCAATCACTGAGTCCGAGAGCAATACCTACCTTTGATAAAAATCGTTCTGGATTTCGTCAGTTTCAAGAATTAAGCATAGGCTAGAAGAACGTATAGATAACTTAAACCAACTTGCCGAAGCCTCATAACCAACGTAATGCAGTGGTCAAATACAAATTACCCTACAAAAGTGGGTAGGATCAATTCCTGCCCTTGCCATGCATTAAATAGTTTTCGTCTTGTGTAAGAATTAATAACCCTTTCCAAAGTATCTTTTCGTCTATTTTGCAAATTTTTTTAGAAAAAAATTCGTAACAATTTGACAATTACTTCTTTTTATCATACAGTCTGATAAAGAAAAATTTTTATTTCCTTGTTAACCGCACTGGCAAAATTTTTGGTAAATGGAGAAAATAAAAGTTCTAAAAAACCATCGAAAAAAATTGAACAGAAAACCGTGCTCAAAATGCTATAGTTTTTCTTAACGGTGGGAGCCATCTTTTTTGGCGAAAAAACCCCAAATAAATAATTGAAAAGAATTACGCTCTACCACTTACATTAGGGCTATTGAAAAGCGTCATAAGAGATTGTACGCCAGCGTAATCAATTTAAATTAAAAGGTTCCAAAAGGTGTCAGGATTTCTGCTACCTTCGAAGGATTAGCCTTGGAAATGTATAACGATGGTAAAAAGGACCGGGGTATTGTAATAAAAGTTTGCACACGGATGGCGCGCACGGGTGGCTTCGCACAATTGGCCTCGACAGCCCACCAAATGCGGTTGCCTTTCGACAACGACATCGAATTGACTGCCTCAACCGTCTGTATCATAAACTCCACCACCTCTGGTTCGAAATATAGGGGAGGGTAGAAGCGGCCCCCAGACCGTAAGTGCTAAAACCCTGTATCTTCGAATCAGACCATCAACGTATAGTATCACCGATTTGTATATATATACCTCATGCTTTGCTGTTGCAGTGATTGTGGTTGAATTACGACCGGGTAGACACTATTGCCATGCGCACATGCATCTATATATAGGCTGCTGTTATTAACGTGCTGTATAAGTTTTATCATATCAAAATATAATTTGCGTGGTCATTTATGCAATCAGCGAAAAACATTTCCATTTATTTAATACTTATCGTGTCTGTAGTGCCTCAGCAATAAAATTGTTCTTCGACATTAGATTTAAATAGTGATCTGTTTAGTTCAATGATATATATTGAACGTCATATAGCTGGGTCATTAAATTTGGAAATGTATGTTTGATCAGAATTTACATGGTCTTCTCCGAGTATAAGAGAAGGCTGATTTCAACACACATTTATCTTTCAAATGTTCTACTTACAAAAATATGGGATTTTAAAATTCGTAGCACCAGAAACCTACTGTATGCTCAAGTTGTGATCTTACCCGTTTTTGTTATTGTGATATTGCAAAAGACTCAATTGGATTTATTTAGAAATAAATTTGTGCATATAAATGTAATTACACTCAAAAGCAACTTCAAGATCTTTCTCGACAGAGTATGAGTAAATATTATTCGATGAAATGCGAACAAAAGCTCGCGAATGGCTTCGAATAACTTTGATTTAATCTAGCGTGTATATTTATAATAATTCTTACCCCAGACAAAAACCTATCGGGTTTGTGACAAGGGCAATTAGGTTTGACCAAAAACTCGTTGACTTGAGACATTTTGCATTGGCCACTAGACTATATGTGTTTGCTATCACGCGCTTGCCACTTAAATTGTTTAAGCGGGCTTTTCTCTAGCCTATAATTAATTCTAAAACATGAAAAGAATTCAGAGCAAGGGAATTATCGTTCAGCTGCGTTGTTTACTTACCGCCACTTTGCCTTACCACCAGACCGCGTTGGCTATTACACTCGCCCTATTTTACCCGTTTTTAACTGAATGAGCTTTAAGAAATGGTTAAACAATATAAACCACTAAAAATCGTAGATGTGTCAATTAGACATAAATGAAAAGGGTGAGACGTTCTCTGACTAAAATATATTTATTTGTTTACGAGCTTTCGGCCACCAGTCTGTAGCCTTCAACGGGTATATTTATAATAATTGCAGTAAACTGTGAAAGTGTGAAATGAAGCTAGATATGACGTGTATACATGTGCACTGTGAAATACGATAAGGTGATACTATGTTTTCTTTATTAAGATTGTACATTGTCGAGGAAGCGGTTTTGAGTTGTTATCAGCATTGCTGTGTTTGGCAGCTGTATGCCATGATTCTAGACTTTCTAGAGTTAGGCGACTACGGAAATTCCCTGTGTCAATGATTTTCGCGTTGCACGTTTTTCGATGCTTGAACCATTATCATGTTCCTTAACGTTTCTGATGTGTTCAGCCTTTCTTGTTTCCAGAGATCTGCCTGTTTCCCCTAAGTACGGGCAGATATTTTAAAAGAAGAAAAGCAAATGATCACGCATGGCAATAGTGCCTACCTGGTCGTAATTCAACCACAATTAGTGCAACAGCAAAGCATGACGTATATAAATACAAATCGGTGATACTATAGTACGACCGATTTGTATTTATATACGTCATGCTTTGCTGTTGCACTGATTGTGGTTGAATTACGACCAGGTAGGCACTATTGCCATGCGCACATGCATCTATATATAGGCTGCTGTTATTAACGTGCTGTGTAAGTTTTATCATAAACATCAAAATATAATTTGCGTGGTCATTTATGCAATCTGCGAAACACATTTCCATTTATTTAATACTTATCGTCTCTGTAGTGCTCCAGCAATAATGTTGTTCTTCGAAATTAGATTTAAATAGTGATCTGCTTTGTTCAATGATATATATATTGGACGCCTATAGCTAGGTCATTATATTTGGAAAAGTATGTTTGATCAGAATTTACAAGGTCTTCTCCGAGTATAAGAGAAGGCTGATTTCAACACACATTTATTTTTCAAATGTTTTATTACTCACAAAAATATAGGCTTTTAAAATTCGTAGCACCAGAAACCTACTATATGCTCAAGTTTTGACCTTACCCATTTTTGTTATTTGTGATATTGCAAAAGACTCAATTGGATTTATTTAGAAATAAATTTGTACATAATTTAAAAATGTAATTACACTCAAAAGCAACTTCAAGGTCTTCCTCGACAGAGTATGATTAAATATTATTCGATGAAATGCGAACAAAAGCTCGCGAATGGCTTCGAATAACTTTGATTTAATCTAGCGTGTATATCTATAATAATTCTTAACCCAGTCAAAGTGGTAACTAACATAGAAAGTGGTAACTAACATAGTCCAGTGGTAAAGACAATGTGCATCCCTTCAGAATCAATCACTGAGTCCGAGAGCAATACCTACCTTTGATAAAAATCGTTCTGGATTTCGTCAGTTTCAAGAATTAAGCATAGGCTAGAAGAACGTATAGACAACTTAAACCAACTTGCCGAAGCCTCATAACCAACGTAATGCAGTGGTCAAATACAAATTACCCTACAAAAGTGGGTAGGATCAATTCCTGCCCTTGCCATGCATTAAATAGTTTTCGTCTTGTGTAAGAATTAATAACCCTTTCCAAAGTATCTTTTCGTCTATTTTGCAAATTTTTTTAGAAAAAAATTCGTAACAATTTGACAATTACTTCTTTTTATCATACAGTCTGATAAAGAAAAATTTTTATTTCCTTGTTAACCGCACTGGCAAAATTTTCGGTAAATGGAGAAAATAAAAGTTCTAAAAAACCATCGAAAAAAATTGAACAGAAAACCGTGCTCAAAATGCTATAGTTTTTCTTAACGGTGGGAGCCATCTTTTTTGGCGAAAAAACCCCAAATAAATAATTGAAAAGAATTACGCTCTACCACTTACATTAGGGCTATTGAAAAGCGTCATAAGAGATTGTACGCCAGCGTAATCAATTTAAATTAAAAGGTTCCAAAAGGTGTCAGGATTTCTGCTACCTTCGAAGGATTAGCCTTGGAAATGTATAACGATGGTAAAAAGGACCGGGGTATTGTAATAAAAGTTTGCACACGGATGGCGCGCACGGGTGGCTTCGCACAATTGGCCTCGACAGCCCACCAAATGCGGTTGCCTTTCGACAACGACATCGAATTGACTGCCTCAACCGTCTGTATCATAAACTCCACCACCTCTGGTTCGAAATATAGGGGAGGGTAGAAGCGGCCCCCAGACCGTAAGTGCTAAAACCCTGTATCTTCGAATCAGACCATCAACGTATAGTATCACCGATTTGTATATATATACCTCATGCTCTGCTGTTGCAGTGATTGTGGTTGAATTACGACCGGGTAGACACTATTGCCATGCGCACATGCATCTATATATAGGCTGCTGTTATTAACGTGCTGTATAAGTTTTATCATATCAAAATATAATTTGCGTGGTCATTTATGCAATCAGCGAAAAACATTTCCATTTATTTAATACTTATCGTGTCTGTAGTGCCTCAGCAATAAAATTGTTCTTCGACATTAGATTTAAATAGTGATCTGTTTAGTTCAATGATATATATTGAACGTCATATAGCTGGGTCATTAAATTTGGAAATGTATGTTTGATCAGAATTTACATGGTCTTCTCCGAGTATAAGAGAAGGCTGATTTCAACACACATTTATCTTTCAAATGTTCTACTTACAAAAATATGGGATTTTAAAATTCGTAGCACCAGAAACCTACTGTATGCTCAAGTTGTGATCTTACCCGTTTTTGTTATTGTGATATTGCAAAAGACTCAATTGGATTTATTTAGAAATAAATTTGTGCATATAAATGTAATTACACTCAAAAGCAACTTCAAGATCTTTCTCGACAGAGTATGAGTAAATATTATTCGATGAAATGCGAACAAAAGCTCGCGAATGGCTTCGAATAACTTTGATTTAATCTAGCGTGTATATTTATAATAATTCTTACCCCAGACAAAAACCTATGGGGTTTGTGACAAGGGCAATTAGGTTTGACCAAAAACTCGTTGACTTGAGACATTTTGCATTGGCCACTAGACTATATATGTTTGCTATCACGCGCTTGCCACTTAAATTGTTTAAGCGGGCTTTTCTCTAGCCTATAATTAATTCTAAAACATGAAAAGAATTCAGAGCAAGGGAATTATCGTTCAGCTGCGTTGTTTATTTACCGCCACTTTGCCTTACCACCAGACCGCGTTGGCTATTACACTCGCCCTATTTTACCCGTTTTTAACTGAATGAGCTTTAAGAAATGGTTAAACAATATAAACCACTAAAAATCGTAGATGTGTCAATTAGACATAAATGAAAAGGGTGAGACGTTCTCTGACTAAAATGTATTTATTTGTTTACGAGCTTTCGGCCACCAGTCTGTAGCCTTCAACGGGTATATTTATAATAATTGCAGTAAACTGTGAAAGTGTGAAATGAAGCTAGATATGACGTGTATACATGTGCACTGTGAAATACGATAAGGTGATACTATGTTTTCTTTATTAAGATTGTACATTGTCGAGGAAGCGGTTTTGAGTTGTTATCAGCATTGCTGTGTTTGGCAGCTGTATGCCATGATTCTAGACTTTCTAGAGTTAGGCGACTACGGAAATTCCCTGTGTCAATGATTTTCGCGTTGCACGTTTTTCGATGCTTGAACCATTATCATGTTCCTTAACGTTTCTGATGTGTTCAGCCTTTCTTGTTTCCAGAGATCTGCCTGTTTCCCCTAAGTACGGGCAGATATTTTAAAAGAAGAAAAGCAAATGATCACGCATGGCAATAGTGCCTACCTGGTCGTAATTCAACCACAATTAGTGCAACAGCAAAGCATGACGTATATAAATACAAATCGGTGATACTATAGTACGACCGATTTGTATTTATATACGTCATGCTTTGCTGTTGCACTGATTGTGGTTGAATTACGACCAGGTAGGCACTATTGCCATGCGCACATGCATCTATATATAGGCTGCTGTTATTAACGTGCTGTGTAAGTTTTATCATAAACATCAAAATATAATTTGCGTGGTCATTTATGCAATCTGCGAAACACATTTCCATTTATTTAATACTTATCGTCTCTGTAGTGCTCCAGCAATAATGTTGTTCTTCGAAATTAGATTTAAATAGTGATCTGCTTTGTTCAATGATATATATATTGGACGCCTATAGCTAGGTCATTATATTTGGAAAAGTATGTTTGATCAGAATTTACAAGGTCTTCTCCGAGTATAAGAGAAGGCTGATTTCAACACACATTTATTTTTCAAATGTTTTATTACTCACAAAAATATAGGCTTTTAAAATTCGTAGCACCAGAAACCTACTATATGCTCAAGTTTTGACCTTACCCATTTTTGTTATTTGTGATATTGCAAAAGACTCAATTGGATTTATTTAGAAATAAATTTGTACATAATTTAAAAATGTAATTACACTCAAAAGCAACTTCAAGGTCTTCCTCGACAGAGTATGATTAAATATTATTCGATGAAATGCGAACAAAAGCTCGCGAATGGCTACGAATAACTTTGATTTAATCTAGCGTGTATATCTATAATAATTCTTAACCCAGTCAAAGTGGTAACTAACATAGAAAGTGGTAACTAACATAGTCCAGTGGTAAAGACAATGTGCATCCCTTCAGAATCAATCACTGAGTCCGAGAGCAATACCTACCTTTGATAAAAATCGTTCTGGATTTCGTCAGTTTCAAGAATTAAGCATAGGCTAGAAGAACGTATAGACAACTTAAACCAACTTGCCGAAGCCTCATAACCAACGTAATGCAGTGGTCAAATACAAATTACCCTACAAAAGTGGGTAGGATCAATTCCTGCCCTTGCCATGCATTAAATAGTTTTCGTCTTGTGTAAGAATTAATAACCCTTTCCAAAGTATCTTTTCGTCTATTTTGCAAATTTTTTTAGAAAAAAATTCGTAACAATTTGACAATTACTTCTTTTTATCATACAGTCTGATAAAGAAAAATTTTTATTTCCTTGTTAACCGCACTGGCAAAATTTTCGGTAAATGGAGAAAATAAAAGTTCTAAAAAACCATCGAAAAAAATTGAACAGAAAACCGTGCTAAAAATGCTATAGTTTTTCTTAACGGTGGGAGCCATCTTTTTTGGCGAAAAAACCCCAAATAAATAATTGAAAAGAATTACGCTCTACCACTTACATTAGGGCTATTGAAAAGCGTCATAAGAGATTGTACGCCAGCGTAATCAATTTAAATTAAAAGGTTCCAAAAGGTGTCAGGATTTCTGCTACCTTCGAAGGATTAGCCTTGGAAATGTATAACGATGGTAAAAAGGACCGGGGTATTGTAATAAAAGTTTGCACACGGATGGCGCGCACGGGTGGCTTCGCACAATTGGCCTCGACAGCCCACCAAATGCGGTTGCCTTTCGACAACGACATCGAATTGACTGCCTCAACCGTCTGTATCATAAACTCCACCACCTCTGGTTCGAAATATAGGGGAGGGTAGAAGCGGCCCCCAGACCGTAAGTGCTAAGACCCTCTATCTTCGAATCAGACCATCAACGTATAGTATCACCGATTTGTATATATATACCTCATGCTCTGCTGTTGCAGTGATTGTGGTTGAATTACGACCGGGTAGACACTATTGCCATGCGCACATGCATCTATATATAGGCTGCTGTTATTAACGTGCTGTATAAGTTTTATCATATCAAAATATAATTTGCGTGGTCATTTATGCAATCAGCGAAAAACATTTCCATTTATTTAATACTTATCGTGTCTGTAGTGCCTCAGCAATAAAATTGTTCTTCGACATTGAGATTTAAATAGTGATCTGTTTAGTTCAATGATATATATTGAACGTCATATAGCTGGGTCATTAAATTTGGAAATGTATGTTTGATCAGAATTTACATGGTCTTCTCCGAGTATAAGAGAAGGCTGATTTCAACACACATTTATCTTTCAAATGTTCTACTTACAAAAATATGGGATTTTAAAATTCGTAGCACCAGAAACCTACTGCATGCTCAAGTTGTGATCTTACCCGTTTTTGTTATTGTGATATTGCAAAAGACTCAATTGGATTTATTTAGAAATAAATTTGTGCATATAAATGTAATTACACTCAAAAGCAACTTCAAGATCTTTCTCCACAGAGTATGAGTAAATATTATTCGATGAAATGCGAACAAAAGCTCGCGAATGGCTTCGAATAACTTTGATTTAATCTAGCGTGTATATTTATAATAATTCTTACCCCAGACAAAAACCTATGGGGTTTGTGACAAGGGCAATTAGGTTTGACCAAAAACTCGTTGACTTGAGACATTTTGCATTGGCCACTAGACTATATATGTTTGCTATCACGCGCTTGCCACTTAAATTGTTTAAGCGGGCTTTTCTCTAGCCTATAATTAATTCTAAAACATGAAAAGAATTCAGAGCAAGGGAATTATCGTTCAGCTGCGTTGTTTATTTACCGCCACTTTGCCTTACCGCCAGACCGCGTTGGCTATTACACTCGCCCTATTTTACCCGTTTTTAACTGAATGAGCTTTAAGAAATGGTTAAACAATATAAACCACTAAAAATCGTAGATGTGTCAATTAGACATAAATGAAAAGGGTGAGACGTTCTCTGACTAAAATATATTTATTTGTTTACGAGCTTTCGGCCACCAGTCTGTAGCCTTCAACGGGTATATTTATAATAATTGCAGTAAACTGTGAAAGTGTGAAATGAAGCTAGATATGACGTGTATACATGTGCACTGTGAAATACGATAAGGTGATACTATGTTTTCTTTATTAAGATTGTACATTGTCGAGGAAGCGGTTTTGAGTTGTTATCAGCATTGCTGTGTTTGGCAGCTGTATGCCATGATTCTAGACTTTCTAGAGTTAGGCGACTACGGAAATTCCCTGTGTCAATGATTTTCGCGTTGCACGTTTTTCGATGCTTGAACCATTATCATGTTCCTTAACGTTTCTGATGTGTTCAGCCTTTCTTGTTTCCAGAGATCTGCCTGTTTCCCCTAAGTACGGGCAGATATTTTAAAAGAAGAAAAGCAAATGATCACGCATGGCAATAGTGCCTACCTGGTCGTAATTCAACCACAATTAGTGCAACAGCAAAGCATGACGTATATAAATACAAATCGGTGATACTATAGTACGACCGATTTGTATTTATATACGTCATGCTTTGCTGTTGCACTGATTGTGGTTGAATTACGACCAGGTAGGCACTATTGCCATGCGCACATGCATCTATATATAGGCTGCTGTTATTAACGTGCTGTGTAAGTTTTATCATAAACATCAAAATATAATTTGCGTGGTCATTTATGCAATCTGCGAAACACATTTCCATTTATTTAATACTTATCGTCTCTGTAGTGCTCCAGCAATAATGTTGTTCTTCGAAATTAGATTTAAATAGTGATCTGCTTTGTTCAATGATATATATATTGGACGCCTATAGCTAGGTCATTATATTTGGAAAAGTATGTTTGATCAGAATTTACAAGGTCTTCTCCGAGTATAAGAGAAGGCTGATTTCAACACACATTTATTTTTCAAATGTTTTATTACTCACAAAAATATAGGCTTTTAAAATTCGTAGCACCAGAAACCTACTATATGCTCAAGTTTTGACCTTACCCATTTTTGTTATTTGTGATATTGCAAAAGACTCAATTGGATTTATTTAGAAATAAATTTGTACATAATTTAAAAATGTAATTACACTCAAAAGCAACTTCAAGGTCTTCCTCGACAGAGTATGATTAAATATTATTCGATGAAATGCGAACAAAAGCTCGCGAATGGCTACGAATAACTTTGATTTAATCTAGCGTGTATATCTATAATAATTCTTAACCCAGTCAAAGTGGTAACTAACATAGAAAGTGGTAACTAACATAGTCCAGTGGTAAAGACAATGTGCATCCCTTCAGAATCAATCACTGAGTCCGAGAGCAATACCTACCTTTGATAAAAATCGTTCTGGATTTCGTCAGTTTCAAGAATTAAGCATAGGCTAGAAGAACGTATAGACAACTTAAACCAACTTGCCGAAGCCTCATAACCAACGTAATGCAGTGGTCAAATACAAATTACCCTACAAAAGTGGGTAGGATCAATTCCTGCCCTTGCCATGCATTAAATAGTTTTCGTCTTGTGTAAGAATTAATAACCCTTTCCAAAGTATCTTTTCGTCTATTTTGCAAATTTTTTTAGAAAAAAATTCGTAACAATTTGACAATTACTTCTTTTTATCATACAGTCTGATAAAGAAAAATTTTTATTTCCTTGTTAACCGCACTGGCAAAATTTTCGGTAAATGGAGAAAATAAAAGTTCTAAAAAACCATCGAAAAAAATTGAACAGAAAACCGTGCTCAAAATGCTATAGTTTTTCTTAACGGTGGGAGCCATCTTTTTTGGCGAAAAAACCCCAAATAAATAATTGAAAAGAATTACGCTCTACCACTTACATTAGGGCTATTGAAAAGCGTCATAAGAGATTGTACGCCAGCGTAATCAATTTAAATTAAAAGGTTCCAAAAGGTGTCAGGATTTCTGCTACCTTCGAAGGATTAGCCTTGGAAATGTATAACGATGGTAAAAAGGACCGGGGTATTGTAATAAAAGTTTGCACACGGATGGCGCGCACGGGTGGCTTCGCACAATTGGCCTCGACAGCCCACCAAATGCGGTTGCCTTTCGACAACGACATCGAATTGACTGCCTCAACCGTCTGTATCATAAACTCCACCACCTCTGGTTCGAAATATAGGGGAGGGTAGAAGCGGCCCCCAGACCGTAAGTGCTAAGACCCTGTATCTTCGAATCAGACCATCAACGTATAGTATCACCGATTTGTATATATATACCTCATGCTCTGCTGTTGCAGTGATTGTGGTTGAATTACGACCGGGTAGACACTATTGCCATGCGCACATGCATCTATATATAGGCTGCTGTTATTAACGTGCTGTATAAGTTTTATCATATCAAAATATAATTTGCGTGGTCATTTATGCAATCAGCGAAAAACATTTCCATTTATTTAATACTTATCGTGTCTGTAGTGCCTCAGCAATAAAATTGTTCTTCGACATTGAGATTTAAATAGTGATCTGTTTAGTTCAATGATATATATTGAACGTCATATAGCTGGGTCATTAAATTTGGAAATGTATGTTTGATCAGAATTTACATGGTCTTCTCCGAGTATAAGAGAAGGCTGATTTCAACACACATTTATCTTTCAAATGTTCTACTTACAAAAATATGGGATTTTAAAATTCGTAGCACCAGAAACCTACTGCATGCTCAAGTTGTGATCTTACCCGTTTTTGTTATTGTGATATTGCAAAAGACTCAATTGGATTTATTTAGAAATAAATTTGTGCATATAAATGTAATTACACTCAAAAGCAACTTCAAGATCTTTCTCGACAGAGTATGAGTAAATATTATTCGATGAAATGCGAACAAAAGCTCGCGAATGGCTTCGAATAACTTTGATTTAATCTAGCGTGTATATTTATAATAATTCTTACCCCAGACAAAAACCTATGGGGTTTGTGACAAGGGCAATTAGGTTTGACCAAAAACTCGTTGACTTGAGACATTTTGCATTGGCCACTAGACTATATATGTTTGCTATCACGCGCTTGCCACTTAAATTGTTTAAGCGGGCTTTTCTCTAGCCTATAATTAATTAATTCTAAAACATGAAAAGAATTCAGAGCAAGGGAATTATCGTTCAGCTGCGTTGTTTGTTTACCGCCACTTTGCCTTACCACCAAACCGCGTTGGCTATTACACTCGCCCTATTTTACCCGTTTTTAACTGAATGAGCTTTAAGAAATGGTTAAACAATATAAACCACTAAAAATCGTAGATGTGTCAATTAGACATAAATGAAAAGGGTGAGACGTTCTCTGACTAAAATATATTTATTTGTTTACGAGCTTTCGGCCACCAGTCTGTAGCCTTCAACGGGTATATTTATAATAATTGCAGTAAACTGTGAAAGTGTGAAATGAAGCTAGATATGACGTGTATACATGTGCACTGTGAAATACGATAAGGTGATACTATGTTTTCTTTATTAAGATTGTACATTGTCGAGGAAGCGGTTTTGAGTTGTTATCAGCATTGCTGTGTTTGGCAGCTGTATGCCATGATTCTAGACTTTCTAGAGTTAGGCGACTACGGAAATTCCCCGTGTCAATGATTTTCGCGTTGCACGTTTTTCGATGCTTGAACCATTATCATGTTCCTTAACGTTTCTGATGTGTTCAGCCTTTCTTGTTTCCAGAGATCTGCCTGTTTCCCCTAAGTACAGGCAGATATTTTAAAAGAAGAAAAGCAAATGATCACGCATGGCAATAGTGCCTACCTGGTCGTAATTCAACCACAATTAGTGCAACAGCAAAGCATGACGTATATAAATACAAATCGGTGATACTATAGTACGACCGATTTGTATTTATATACGTCATGCTTTGCTGTTGCACTGATTGTGGTTGAATTACGACCAGGTAGGCACTATTGCCATGCGCACATGCATCTATATATAGGCTGCTGTTATTAACGTGCTGTGTAAGTTTTATCATAAACATCAAAATATAATTTGCGTGGTCATTTATGCAATCTGCGAAACACATTTCCATTTATTTAATACTTATCGTCTCTGTAGTGCTCCAGCAATAATGTTGTTCTTCGAAATTAGATTTAAATAGTGATCTGCTTTGTTCAATGATATATATATTGGACGCCTATAGCTAGGTCATTATATTTGGAAAAGTATGTTTGATCAGAATTTACAAGGTCTTCTCCGAGTATAAGAGAAGGCTGATTTCAACACACATTTATTTTTCAAATGTTTTATTACTCACAAAAATATAGGCTTTTAAAATTCGTAGCACCAGAAACCTACTATATGCTCAAGTTTTGACCTTACCCATTTTTGTTATTTGTGATATTGCAAAAGACTCAATTGGATTTATTTAGAAATAAATTTGTACATAATTTAAAAATGTAATTACACTCAAAAGCAACTTCAAGGTCTTCCTCGACAGAGTATGATTAAATATTATTCGATGAAATGCGAACAAAAGCTCGCGAATGGCTACGAATAACTTTGATTTAATCTAGCGTGTATATCTATAATAATTCTTAACCCAGTCAAAGTGGTAACTAACATAGAAAGTGGTAACTAACATAGTCCAGTGGTAAAGACAATGTGCATCCCTTCAGAATCAATCACTGAGTCCGAGAGCAATACCTACCTTTGATAAAAATCGTTCTGGATTTCGTCAGTTTCAAGAATTAAGCATAGGCTAGAAGAACGTATAGACAACTTAAACCAACTTGCCGAAGCCTCATAACCAACGTAATGCAGTGGTCAAATACAAATTACCCTACAAAAGTGGGTAGGATCAATTCCTGCCCTTGCCATGCATTAAATAGTTTTCGTCTTGTGTAAGAATTAATAACCCTTTCCAAAGTATCTTTTCGTCTATTTTGCAAATTTTTTTAGAAAAAAATTCGTAACAATTTGACAATTACTTCTTTTTATCATACAGTCTGATAAAGAAAAATTTTTATTTCCTTGTTAACCGCACTGGCAAAATTTTCGGTAAATGGAGAAAATAAAAGTTCTAAAAAACCATCGAAAAAAATTGAACAGAAAACCGTGCTCAAAATGCTATAGTTTTTCTTAACGGTGGGAGCCATCTTTTTTGGCGAAAAAACCCCAAATAAATAATTGAAAAGAATTACGCTCTACCACTTACATTAGGGCTATTGAAAAGCGTCATAAGAGATTGTACGCCAGCGTAATCAATTTAAATTAAAAGGTTCCAAAAGGTGTCAGGATTTCTGCTACCTTCGAAGGATTAGCCTTGGAAATGTATAACGATGGTAAAAAGGACCGGGGTATTGTAATAAAAGTTTGCACACGGATGGCGCGCACGGGTGGCTTCGCACAATTGGCCTCGACAGCCCACCAAATGCGGTTGCCTTTCGACAACGACATCGAATTGACTGCCTCAACCGTCTGTATCATAAACTCCACCACCTCTGGTTCGAAATATAGGGGAGGGTAGAAGCGGCCCCCAGACCGTAAGTGCTAAGACCCTGTATCTTCGAATCAGACCATCAACGTATAGTATCACCGATTTGTATATATATACCTCATGCTCTGCTGTTGCAGTGATTGTGGTTGAATTACGACCGGGTAGACACTATTGCCATGCGCACATGCATCTATATATAGGCTGCTGTTATTAACGTGCTGTATAAGTTTTATCATATCAAAATATAATTTGCGTGGTCATTTATGCAATCAGCGAAAAACATTTCCATTTATTTAATACTTATCGTGTCTGTAGTGCCTCAGCAATAAAATTGTTCTTCGACATTGAGATTTAAATAGTGATCTGTTTAGTTCAATGATATATATTGAACGTCATATAGCTGGGTCATTAAATTTGGAAATGTATGTTTGATCAGAATTTACATGGTCTTCTCCGAGTATAAGAGAAGGCTGATTTCAACACACATTTATCTTTCAAATGTTCTACTTACAAAAATATGGGATTTTAAAATTCGTAGCACCAGAAACCTACTGCATGCTCAAGTTGTGATCTTACCCGTTTTTGTTATTGTGATATTGCAAAAGACTCAATTGGATTTATTTAGAAATAAATTTGTGCATATAAATGTAATTACACTCAAAAGCAACTTCAAGATCTTTCTCGACAGAGTATGAGTAAATATTATTCGATGAAATGCGAACAAAAGCTCGCGAATGGCTTCGAATAACTTTGATTTAATCTAGCGTGTATATTTATAATAATTCTTACCCCAGACAAAAACCTATGGGGTTTGTGACAAGGGCAATTAGGTTTGACCAAAAACTCGTTGACTTGAGACATTTTGCATTGGCCACTAGACTATATATGTTTGCTATCACGCGCTTGCCACTTAAATTGTTTAAGCGGGCTTTTCTCTAGCCTATAATTAATTCTAAAACATGAAAAGAATTCAGAGCAAGGGAATTATCGTTCAGCTGCGTTGTTTATTTACCGCCACTTTGCCTTACCACCAAACCGCGTTGGCTATTACACTCGCCCTATTTTACCCGTTTTTAACTGAATGAGCTTTAAGAAATGGTTAAACAATATAAACCACTAAAAATCGTAGATGTGTCAATTAGACATAAATGAAAAGGGTGAGACGTTCTCTGACTAAAATATATTTATTTGTTTACGGGCTTTCGGCCACCAGTCTGTAGCCTTCAACGGGTATATTTATAATAATTGCAGTAAACTGTGAAAGTGTGAAATGAAGCTAGATATGACGTGTATACATGTGCACTGTGAAATACGATAAGGTGATACTATGTTTTCTTTATTAAGATTGTACATTGTCGAGGAAGCGGTTTTGAGTTGTTATCAGCATTGCTGTGTTTGGCAGCTGTATGCCATGATTCTAGACTTTCTAGAGTTAGGCGACTACGGAAATTCCCCGTGTCAATGATTTTCGCGTTGCACGTTTTTCGATGCTTGAACCATTATCATGTTCCTTAACGTTTCTGATGTGTTCAGCCTTTCTTGTTTCCAGAGATCTGCCTGTTTCCCCTAAGTACAGGCAGATATTTTAAAAGAAGAAAAGCAAATGATCACGCATGGCAATAGTGCCTACCTGGTCGTAATTCAACCACAATTAGTGCAACAGCAAAGCATGACGTATATAAATACAAATCGGTGATACTATAGTACGACCGATTTGTATTTATATACGTCATGCTTTGCTGTTGCACTGATTGTGGTTGAATTACGACCAGGTAGGCACTATTGCCATGCGCACATGCATCTATATATAGGCTGCTGTTATTAACGTGCTGTGTAAGTTTTATCATAAACATCAAAATATAATTTGCGTGGTCATTTATGCAATCTGCGAAACACATTTCCATTTATTTAATACTTATCGTCTCTGTAGTGCTCCAGCAATAATGTTGTTCTTCGAAATTAGATTTAAATAGTGATCTGCTTTGTTCAATGATATATATATTGGACGCCTATAGCTAGGTCATTATATTTGGAAAAGTATGTTTGATCAGAATTTACAAGGTCTTCTCCGAGTATAAGAGAAGGCTGATTTCAACACACATTTATTTTTCAAATGTTTTATTACTCACAAAAATATAGGCTTTTAAAATTCGTAGCACCAGAAACCTACTATATGCTCAAGTTTTGACCTTACCCATTTTTGTTATTTGTGATATTGCAAAAGACTCAATTGGATTTATTTAGAAATAAATTTGTACATAATTTAAAAATGTAATTACACTCAAAAGCAACTTCAAGGTCTTCCTCGACAGAGTATGATTAAATATTATTCGATGAAATGCGAACAAAAGCTCGCGAATGGCTTCGAATAACTTTGATTTAATCTAGCGTGTATATCTATAATAATTCTTAACCCAGTCAAAGTGGTAACTAACATAGAAAGTGGTAACTAACATAGTCCAGTGGTAAAGACAATGTGCATCCCTTCAGAATCAATCACTGAGTCCGAGAGCAATACCTACCTTTGATAAAAATCGTTCTGGATTTCGTCAGTTTCAAGAATTAAGCATAGGCTAGAAGAACGTATAGACAACTTAAACCAACTTGCCGAAGCCTCATAACCAACGTAATGCAGTGGTCAAATACAAATTACCCTACAAAAGTGGGTAGGATCAATTCCTGCCCTTGCCATGCATTAAATAGTTTTCGTCTTGTGTAAGAATTAATAACCCTTTCCAAAGTATCTTTTCGTCTATTTTGCAAATTTTTTTAGAAAAAAATTCGTAACAATTTGACAATTACTTCTTTTTATCATACAGTCTGATAAAGAAAAATTTTTATTTCCTTGTTAACCGCACTGGCAAAATTTTCGGTAAATGGAGAAAATAAAAGTTCTAAAAAACCATCGAAAAAAATTGAACAGAAAACCGTGCTCAAAATGCTATAGTTTTTCTTAACGGTGGGAGCCATCTTTTTTGGCGAAAAAACCCCAAATAAATAATTGAAAAGAATTACGCTCTACCACTTACATTAGGGCTATTGAAAAGCGTCATAAGAGATTGTACGCCAGCGTAATCAATTTAAATTAAAAGGTTCCAAAAGGTGTCAGGATTTCTGCTACCTTCGAAGGATTAGCCTTGGAAATGTATAACGATGGTAAAAAGGACCGGGGTATTGTAATAAAAGTTTGCACACGGATGGCGCGCACGGGTGGCTTCGCACAATTGGCCTCGACAGCCCACCAAATGCGGTTGCCTTTCGACAACGACATCGAATTGACTGCCTCAACCGTCTGTATCATAAACTCCACCACCTCTGGTTCGAAATATAGGGGAGGGTAGAAGCGGCCCCCAGACCGTAAGTGCTAAAACCCTGTATCTTCGAATCAGACCATCAACGTATAGTATCACCGATTTGTATATATATACCTCATGCTCTGCTGTTGCAGTGATTGTGGTTGAATTACGACCGGGTAGACACTATTGCCATGCGCACATGCATCTATATATAGGCTGCTGTTATTAACGTGCTGTATAAGTTTTATCATATCAAAATATAATTTGCGTGGTCATTTATGCAATCAGCGAAAAACATTTCCATTTATTTAATACTTATCGTGTCTGTAGTGCCTCAGCAATAAAATTGTTCTTCGACATTAGATTTAAATAGTGATCTGTTTAGTTCAATGATATATATTGAACGTCATATAGCTGGGTCATTAAATTTGGAAATGTATGTTTGATCAGAATTTACATGGTCTTCTCCGAGTATAAGAGAAGGCTGATTTCAACACACATTTATCTTTCAAATGTTCTACTTACAAAAATATGGGATTTTAAAATTCGTAGCACCAGAAACCTACTGTATGCTCAAGTTGTGATCTTACCCGTTTTTGTTATTGTGATATTGCAAAAGACTCAATTGGATTTATTTAGAAATAAATTTGTGCATATAAATGTAATTACACTCAAAAGCAACTTCAAGATCTTTCTCGACAGAGTATGAGTAAATATTATTCGATGAAATGCGAACAAAAGCTCGCGAATGGCTTCGAATAACTTTGATTTAATCTAGCGTGTATATTTATAATAATTCTTACCCCAGACAAAAACCTATCGGGTTTGTGACAAGGGCAATTAGGTTTGACCAAAAACTCGTTGACTTGAGACATTTTGCATTGGCCACTAGACTATATATGTTTGCTATCACGCGCTTGCCACTTAAATTGTTTAAGCGGGCTTTTCTCTAGCCTATAATTAATTCTAAAACATGAAAAGAATTCAGAGCAAGGGAATTATCGTTCAGCTGCGTTGTTTACTTACCGCCACTTTGCCTTACCACCAGACCGCGTTGGCTATTACACTCGCCCTATTTTACCCGTTTTTAACTGAATGAGCTTTAAGAAATGGTTAAACAATATAAACCACTAAAAATCGTAGATGTGTCAATTAGACATAAATGAAAAGGGTGAGACGTTCTCTGACTAAAATATATTTATTTGTTTACGAGCTTTCGGCCACCAGTCTGTAGCCTTCAACGGGTATATTTATAATAATTGCAGTAAACTGTGAAAGTGTGAAATGAAGCTAGATATGACGTGTATACATGTGCACTGTGAAATACGATAAGGTGATACTATGTTTTCTTTATTAAGATTGTACATTGTCGAGGAAGCGGTTTTGAGTTGTTATCAGCATTGCTGTGTTTGGCAGCTGTATGCCATGATTCTAGACTTTCTAGAGTTAGGCGACTACGGAAATTCCCTGTGTCAATGATTTTCGCGTTGCACGTTTTTCGATGCTTGAACCATTATCATGTTCCTTAACGTTTCTGATGTGTTCAGCCTTTCTTGTTTCCAGAGATCTGCCTGTTTCCCCTAAGTACGGGCAGATATTTTAAAAGAAGAAAAGCAAATGATCACGCATGGCAATAGTGCCTACCTGGTCGTAATTCAACCACAATTAGTGCAACAGCAAAGCATGACGTATATAAATACAAATCGGTGATACTATAGTACGACCGATTTGTATTTATATACGTCATGCTTTGCTGTTGCACTGATTGTGGTTGAATTACGACCAGGTAGGCACTATTGCCATGCGCACATGCATCTATATATAGGCTGCTGTTATTAACGTGCTGTGTAAGTTTTATCATAAACATCAAAATATAATTTGCGTGGTCATTTATGCAATCTGCGAAACACATTTCCATTTATTTAATACTTATCGTCTCTGTAGTGCTCCAGCAATAATGTTGTTCTTCGAAATTAGATTTAAATAGTGATCTGCTTTGTTCAATGATATATATATTGGACGCCTATAGCTAGGTCATTATATTTGGAAAAGTATGTTTGATCAGAATTTACAAGGTCTTCTCCGAGTATAAGAGAAGGCTGATTTCAACACACATTTATTTTTCAAATGTTTTATTACTCACAAAAATATAGGCTTTTAAAATTCGTAGCACCAGAAACCTACTATATGCTCAAGTTTTGACCTTACCCATTTTTGTTATTTGTGATATTGCAAAAGACTCAATTGGATTTATTTAGAAATAAATTTGTACATAATTTAAAAATGTAATTACACTCAAAAGCAACTTCAAGGTCTTCCTCGACAGAGTATGATTAAATATTATTCGATGAAATGCGAACAAAAGCTCGCGAATGGCTACGAATAACTTTGATTTAATCTAGCGTGTATATCTATAATAATTCTTAACCCAGTCAAAGTGGTAACTAACATAGAAAGTGGTAACTAACATAGTCCAGTGGTAAAGACAATGTGCATCCCTTCAGAATCAATCACTGAGTCCGAGAGCAATACCTACCTTTGATAAAAATCGTTCTGGATTTCGTCAGTTTCAAGAATTAAGCATAGGCTAGAAGAACGTATAGACAACTTAAACCAACTTGCCGAAGCCTCATAACCAACGTAATGCAGTGGTCAAATACAAATTACCCTACAAAAGTGGGTAGGATCAATTCCTGCCCTTGTAATGCATTAAATAGTTTTCGTCTTGTGTAAGAATTAATAACCCTTTCCAAAGTATCTTTTCGTCTATTTTGCAAATTTTTTTAGAAAAAAATTCGTAACAATTTGACAATTACTTCTTTTTATCATACAGTCTGATAAAGAAAAATTTTTATTTCCTTGTTAACCGCACTGGCAAAATTTTCGGTAAATGGAGAAAATAAAAGTTCTAAAAAACCATCGAAAAAAATTGAACAGAAAACCGTGCTCAAAATGCTATAGTTTTTCTTAACGGTGGGAGCCATCTTTTTTGGCGAAAAAACCCCAAATAAATAATTGAAAAGAATTACGCTCTACCACTTACATTAGGGCTATTGAAAAGCGTCATAAGAGATTGTACGCCAGCGTAATCAATTTAAATTAAAAGGTTCCAAAAGGTGTCAGGATTTCTGCTACCTTCGAAGGATTAGCCTTGGAAATGTATAACGATGGTAAAAAGGACCGGGGTATTGTAATAAAAGTTTGCACACGGATGGCGCGCACGGGTGGCTTCGCACAATTGGCCTCGACAGCCCACCAAATGCGGTTGCCTTTCGACAACGACATCGAATTGACTGCCTCAACCGTCTGTATCATGAACTCCACCACCTCTGGTTCGAAATATAGGGGAGGGTAGAAGCGGCCCCCAGACCGTAAGTGCTAAAACCCTGTATCTTCGAATCAGACCATCAAGATATAGTATCACCGATTTGTATATATATACCTCATGCTCTGCTGTTGCAGTGATTGTGGTTGAATTACGACCGGGTAGACACTATTGCCATGCGCACATGCATCTATATATAGGCTGCTGTTATTAACGTGCTGTATAAGTTTTATCATATCAAAATATAATTTGCGTGGTCATTTATGCAATCAGCGAAAAACATTTCCATTTATTTAATACTTATCGTGTCTGTAGTGCCTCAGCAATAAAATTGTTCTTCGACATTAGATTTAAATAGTGATCTGTTTAGTTCAATGATATATATTGAACGTCATATAGCTGGGTCATTAAATTTGGAAATGTATGTTTGATCAGAATTTACATGGTCTTCTCCGAGTATAAGAGAAGGCTGATTTCAACACACATTTATCTTTCAAATGTTCTACTTACAAAAATATGGGATTTTAAATAATTTAAAATTCGTAGCACCAGAAACCTACTGTATGCTCAAGTTGTAATCTTACTCATTTTTGTTATTGTGATATTGCAAAAGACTCAATTGGATTTATTTAGAAATAAATTTGTGCATATAAATGTAATTACACTCAAAAGCAACTTCAAGATCTTCCTCGACAGAGTATGAGCAAATATTATTCGATGAAATGCGAACAAAAGCTCGCGAATGGCTTCGAATAACTTTGATTTAATCTAGCGTGTATATTTATAATAATTCTTACCCCAGACAAAAACCTATGGGGTTTGTGACAAGGGCAATTAGGTTTGACCAAAAACTCGTTGACTTGAGACATTTTGCATTGGCCACTAGACTATATATGTTTGCTATCACGCGCTTGCCACTTAAATTGTTTAAGCGGGCTTTTCTCTAGCCTATAATTAATTCTAAAACATGAAAAGAATTCAGAGCAAGGGAATTATCGTTCAGCTGCGTTGTTTATTTACCGCCACTTTGCCTTACCACCAAACCGCGTAGGCTATTACACTCGCCCTATTTTACCCGTTTTTAACTGAATGAGCTTTAAGAAATGGTTAAACAATATAAACCACTAAAAATCGTAGATGTGTCAATTAGACATAAATGAAAAGGGTGAGACGTTCTCTGACTAAAATATATTTATTTGTTTACGAGCTTTCGGCCACCAGTCTGTAGCCTTCAACGGGTATATTTATAATAATTGCAGTAAACTGTGAAAGTGTGAAATGAAGCTAGATATGACGTGTATACATGTGCACTGTGAAATACGATAAGGTGATACTATGTTTTCTTTATTAAGATTGTACATTGTCGAGGAAGCGGTTTTGAGTTGTTATCAGCATTGCTGTGTTTGGCAGCTGTATGCCATGATTCTAGACTTTCTAGAGTTAGGCGACTACGGAAATTCCCTGTGTCAATGATTTTCGCGTTGCACGTTTTTCGATGCTTGAACCATTATCATGTTCCTTAACGTTTCTGATGTGTTCAGCCTTTCTTGTTTCCAGAGATCTGCCTGTTTCCCCTAAGTACAGGCAGATATTTTAAAAGAAGAAAAGCAAATGATCACGCATGGCAATAGTGCCTACCTGGTCGTAATTCAACCACAATTAGTGCAACAGCAAAGCATGACGTATATAAATACAAATCGGTGATACTATAGTACGACCGATTTGTATTTATATACGTCATGCTTTGCTGTTGCACTGATTGTGGTTGAATTACGACCAGGTAGGCACTATTGCCATGCGCACATGCATCTATATATAGGCTGCTGTTATTAACGTGCTGTGTAAGTTTTATCATAAACATCAAAATATAATTTGCGTGGTCATTTATGCAATCTGCGAAACACATTTCCATTTATTTAATACTTATCGTCTCTGTAGTGCTCCAGCAATAATGTTGTTCTTCGAAATTAGATTTAAATAGTGATCTGCTTTGTTCAATGATATATATATTGGACGCCTATAGCTAGGTCATTATATTTGGAAAAGTATGTTTGATCAGAATTTACAAGGTCTTCTCCGAGTATAAGAGAAGGCTGATTTCAACACACATTTATTTTTCAAATGTTTTATTACTCACAAAAATATAGGCTTTTAAAATTCGTAGCACCAGAAACCTACTATATGCTCAAGTTTTGACCTTACCCATTTTTGTTATTTGTGATATTGCAAAAGACTCAATTGGATTTATTTAGAAATAAATTTGTACATAATTTAAAAATGTAATTACACTCAAAAGCAACTTCAAGGTCTTCCTCGACAGAGTATGATTAAATATTATTCGATGAAATGCGAACAAAAGCTCGCGAATGGCTTCGAATAACTTTGATTTAATCTAGCGTGTATATCTATAATAATTCTTAACCCAGTCAAAGTGGTAACTAACATAGAAAGTGGTAACTAACATAGTCCAGTGGTAAAGACAATGTGCATCCCTTCAGAATCAATCACTGAGTCCGAGAGCAATACCTACCTTTGATAAAAATCGTTCTGGATTTCGTCAGTTTCAAGAATTAAGCATAGGCTAGAAGAACGTATAGACAACTTAAACCAACTTGCCGAAGCCTCATAACCAACGTAATGCAGTGGTCAAATACAAATTACCCTACAAAAGTGGGTAGGATCAATTCCTGCCCTTGCCATGCATTAAATAGTTTTCGTCTTGTGTAAGAATTAATAACCCTTTCCAAAGTATCTTTTCGTCTATTTTGCAAATTTTTTTAGAAAAAAATTCGTAACAATTTGACAATTACTTCTTTTTATCATACAGTCTGATAAAGAAAAATTTTTATTTCCTTGTTAACCGCACTGGCAAAATTTTCGGTAAATGGAGAAAATAAAAGTTCTAAAAAACCATCGAAAAAAATTGAACAGAAAACCGTGCTCAAAATGCTATAGTTTTTCTTAACGGTGGGAGCCATCTTTTTTGGCGAAAAAACCCCAAATAAATAATTGAAAAGAATTACGCTCTACCACTTACATTAGGGCTATTGAAAAGCGTCATAAGAGATTGTACGCCAGCGTAATCAATTTAAATTAAAAGGTTCCAAAAGGTGTCAGGATTTCTGCTACCTTCGAAGGATTAGCCTTGGAAATGTATAACGATGGTAAAAAGGACCGGGGTATTGTAATAAAAGTTTGCACACGGATGGCGCGCACGGGTGGCTTCGCACAATTGGCCTCGACAGCCCACCAAATGCGGTTGCCTTTCGACAACGACATCGAATTGACTGCCTCAACCGTCTGTATCATAAACTCCACCACCTCTGGTTCGAAATATAGGGGAGGGTAGAAGCGGCCCCCAGACTGTAAGTGCTAAAACCCTGTGTCTTCGAATCAGACCATCAACGTATAGTATCACCGATTTGTATATATATACCTCATGCTCTGCTGTTGCAGTGATTGTGGTTGAATTACGACCGGGTAGACACTATTGCCATGCGCACATGCATCTATATATAGGCTGCTGTTATTAACGTGCTGTATAAGTTTTATCATATCAAAATATAATTTGCGTGGTCATTTATGCAATCAGCGAAAAACATTTCCATTTATTTAATACTTATCGTGTCTGTAGTGCCTCAGCAATAAAATTGTTCTTCGACATTGAGATTTAAATAGTGATCTGTTTAGTTCAATAATATATATTGAACGTCATATAGCTGGGTCATTAAATTTGGAAATGTATGTTTGATCAGAATTTACATGGTCTTCTCCGAGTATAAGAGAAGGCTGATTTCAACACACATTTATCTTTCAAATGTTCTACTTACAAAAATATGGGATTTTAAAATTCGTAGCACCAGAAACCTACTGTATGCTCAAGTTGTGATCTTACCCGTTTTTGTTATTGTGATATTGCAAAAGACTCAATTGGATTTATTTAGAAATAAATTTGTGCATATAAATGTAATTACACTCAAAAGCAACTTCAAGATCTTTCTCGACAGAGTATGAGTAAATATTATTCGATGAAATGCGAACAAAAGCTCGCGAATGGCTTCGAATAACTTTGATTTAATCTAGCGTGTATATTTATAATAATTCTTACCCCAGACAAAAACCTATGGGGTTTGTGACAAGGGCAATTAGGTTTGACCAAAAACTCGTTGACTTGAGACATTTTGCATTGGCCACTAGACTATATATGTTTGCTATCACGCGCTTGCCACTTAAATTGTTTAAGCGGGCTTTTCTCTAGCCTATAATTAATTCTAAAACATGAAAAGAATTCAGAGCAAGGGAATTATCGTTCAGCTGCGTTGTTTATTTACCGCCACTTTGCCTTACCACCAAACCGCGTTGGCTATTACACTCGCCCTATTTTACCCGTTTTTAACTGAATGAGCTTTAAGAAATGGTTAAACAATATAAACCACTAAAAATCGTAGATGTGTCAATTAGACATAAATGAAAAGGGTGAGACGTTCTCTGACTAAAATATATTTATTTGTTTACGAGCTTTCGGCCACCAGTCTGTAGCCTTCAACGGGTATATTTATAATAATTGCAGTAAACTGTGAAAGTGTGAAATGAAGCTAGATATGACGTGTATACATGTGCACTGTGAAATACGATAAGGTGATACTATGTTTTCTTTATTAAGATTGTACATTGACGAGGAAGCGGTTTTGAGTTGTTATCAGCATTGCTGTGTTTGGCAGCTGTATGCCATGATTCTAGACTTTCTAGAGTTAGGCGACTACGGAAATTCCCTGTGTCAATGATTTTCGCGTTGCACGTTTTTCGATGCTTGAACCATTATCATGTTCCTTAACGTTTCTGATGTGTTCAGCCTTTCTTGTTTCCAGAGATCTGCCTGTTTCCCCTAAGTACGGGCAGATATTTTAAAAGAAGAAAAGCAAATGATCACGCATGGCAATAGTGCCTACCTGGTCGTAATTCAACCACAATTAGTGCAACAGCAAAGCATGACGTATATAAATACAAATCGGTGATACTATAGTACGACCGATTTGTATTTATATACGTCATGCTTTGCTGTTGCACTGATTGTGGTTGAATTACGACCAGGTAGGCACTATTGCCATGCGCACATGCATCTATATATAGGCTGCTGTTATTAACGTGCTGTGTAAGTTTTATCATAAACATCAAAATATAATTTGCGTGGTCATTTATGCAATCTGCGAAACACATTTCCATTTATTTAATACTTATCGTCTCTGTAGTGCTCCAGCAATAATGTTGTTCTTCGAAATTAGATTTAAATAGTGATCTGCTTTGTTCAATGATATATATATTGGACGCCTATAGCTAGGTCATTATATTTGGAAAAGTATGTTTGATCAGAATTTACAAGGTCTTCTCCGAGTATAAGAGAAGGCTGATTTCAACACACATTTATTTTTCAAATGTTTTATTACTCACAAAAATATAGGCTTTTAAAATTCGTAGCACCAGAAACCTACTATATGCTCAAGTTTTGACCTTACCCATTTTTGTTATTTGTGATATTGCAAAAGACTCAATTGGATTTATTTAGAAATAAATTTGTACATAATTTAAAAATGTAATTACACTCAAAAGCAACTTCAAGGTCTTCCTCGACAGAGTATGATTAAATATTATTCGATGAAATGCGAACAAAAGCTCGCGAATGGCTTCGAATAACTTTGATTTAATCTAGCGTGTATATCTATAATAATTCTTAACCCAGTCAAAGTGGTAACTAACATAGAAAGTGGTAACTAACATAGTCCAGTGGTAAAGACAATGTGCATCCCTTCAGAATCAATCACTGAGTCCGAGAGCAATACCTACCTTTGATAAAAATCGTTCTGGATTTCGTCAGTTTCAAGAATTAAGCATAGGCTAGAAGAACGTATAGACAACTTAAACCAACTTGCCGAAGCCTCATAACCAACGTAATGCAGTGGTCAAATACAAATTACCCTACAAAAGTGGGTAGGATCAATTCCTGCCCTTGCCATGCATTAAATAGTTTTCGTCTTGTGTAAGAATTAATAACCCTTTCCAAAGTATCTTTTCGTCTATTTTGCAAATTTTTTTAGAAAAAAATTCGTAACAATTTGACAATTACTTCTTTTTATCATACAGTCTGATAAAGAAAAATTTTTATTTCCTTGTTAACCGCACTGGCAAAATTTTCGGTAAATGGAGAAAATAAAAGTTCTAAAAAACCATCGAAAAAAATTGAACAGAAAACCGTGCTCAAAATGCTATAGTTTTTCTTAACGGTGGGAGCCATCTTTTTTGGCGAAAAAACCCCAAATAAATAATTGAAAAGAATTACGCTCTACCACTTACATTAGGGCTATTGAAAAGCGTCATAAGAGATTGTACGCCAGCGTAATCAATTTAAATTAAAAGGTTCCAAAAGGTGTCAGGATTTCTGCTACCTTCGAAGGATTAGCCTTGGAAATGTATAACGATGGTAAAAAGGACCGGGGTATTGTAATAAAAGTTTGCACACGGATGGCGCGCACGGGTGGCTTCGCACAATTGGCCTCGACAGCCCACCAAATGCGGTTGCCTTTCGACAACGACATCGAATTGACTGCCTCAACCGTCTGTATCATAAACTCCACCACCTCTGGTTCGAAATATAGGGGAGGGTAGAAGCGGCCCCCAGACCGTAAGTGCTAAAACCCTGTATCTTCGAATCAGACCATCAACGTATAGTATCACCGATTTGTATATATATACCTCATGCTCTGCTGTTGCAGTGATTGTGGTTGAATTACGACCGGGTAGACACTATTGCCATGCGCACATGCATCTATATATAGGCTGCTGTTATTAACGTGCTGTATAAGTTTTATCATATCAAAATATAATTTGCGTGGTCATTTATGCAATCAGCGAAAAACATTTCCATTTATTTAATACTTATCGTGTCTGTAGTGCCTCAGCAATAAAATTGTTCTTCGACATTAGATTTAAATAGTGATCTGTTTAGTTCAATGATATATATTGAACGTCATATAGCTGGGTCATTAAATTTGGAAATGTATGTTTGATCAGAATTTACATGGTCTTCTCCGAGTATAAGAGAAGGCTGATTTCAACACACATTTATCTTTCAAATGTTCTACTTACAAAAATATGGGATTTTAAAATTCGTAGCACCAGAAACCTACTGTATGCTCAAGTTGTGATCTTACCCGTTTTTGTTATTGTGATATTGCAAAAGACTCAATTGGATTTATTTAGAAATAAATTTGTGCATATAAATGTAATTACACTCAAAAGCAACTTCAAGATCTTTCTCGACAGAGTATGAGTAAATATTATTCGATGAAATGCGAACAAAAGCTCGCGAATGGCTTCGAATAACTTTGATTTAATCTAGCGTGTATATTTATAATAATTCTTACCCCAGACAAAAACCTATGGGGTTTGTGACAAGGGCAATTAGGTTTGACCAAAAACTCGTTGACTTGAGACATTTTGCATTGGCCACTAGACTATATATGTTTGCTATCACGCGCTTGCCACTTAAATTGTTTAAGCGGGCTTTTCTCTAGCCTATAATTAATTCTAAAACATGAAAAGAATTCAGAGCAAGGGAATTATCGTTCAGCTGCGTTGTTTATTTACCGCCACTTTGCCTTACCACCAGACCGCGTTGGCTATTACACTCGCCCTATTTTACCCGTTTTTAACTGAATGAGCTTTAAGAAATGGTTAAACAATATAAACCACTAAAAATCGTAGATGTGTCAATTAGACATAAATGAAAAGGGTGAGACGTTCTCTGACTAAAATATATTTATTTGTTTACGAGCTTTCGGCCACCAGTCTGTAGCCTTCAACGGGCATATTTATAATAATTGCAGTAAACTGTGAAAGTGTGAAATGAAGCTAGATATGACGTGTATACATGTGCACTGTGAAATACGATAAGGTGATACTATGTTTTCTTTATTAAGATTGTACATTGTCGAGGAAGCGGTTTTGAGTTGTTATCAGCATTGCTGTGTTTGGCAGCTGTATGCCATGATTCTAGACTTTCTAGAGTTAGGCGACTACGGAAATTCCCTGTGTCAATGATTTTCGCGTTGCACGTTTTTCGATGCTTGAACCATTATCATGTTCCTTAACGTTTCTGATGTGTTCAGCCTTTCTTGTTTCCAGAGATCTGCCTGTTTCCCCTAAGTACGGGCAGATATTTTAAAAGAAGAAAAGCAAATGATCACGCATGGCAATAGTGCCTACCTGGTCGTAATTCAACCACAATTAGTGCAACAGCAAAGCATGACGTATATAAATACAAATCGGTGATACTATAGTACGACCGATTTGTATTTATATACGTCATGCTTTGCTGTTGCACTGATTGTGGTTGAATTACGACCAGGTAGGCACTATTGCCATGCGCACATGCATCTATATATAGGCTGCTGTTATTAACGTGCTGTGTAAGTTTTATCATAAACATCAAAATATAATTTGCGTGGTCATTTATGCAATCTGCGAAACACATTTCCATTTATTTAATACTTATCGTCTCTGTAGTGCTCCAGCAATAATGTTGTTCTTCGAAATTAGATTTAAATAGTGATCTGCTTTGTTCAATGATATATATATTGGACGCCTATAGCTAGGTCATTATATTTGGAAAAGTATGTTTGATCAGAATTTACAAGGTCTTCTCCGAGTATAAGAGAAGGCTGATTTCAACACACATTTATTTTTCAAATGTTTTATTACTCACAAAAATATAGGCTTTTAAAATTCGTAGCACCAGAAACCTACTATATGCTCAAGTTTTGACCTTACCCATTTTTGTTATTTGTGATATTGCAAAAGACTCAATTGGATTTATTTAGAAATAAATTTGTACATAATTTAAAAATGTAATTACACTCAAAAGCAACTTCAAGGTCTTCCTCGACAGAGTATGATTAAATATTATTCGATGAAATGCGAACAAAAGCTCGCGAATGGCTTCGAATAACTTTGATTTAATCTAGCGTGTATATCTATAATAATTCTTAACCCAGTCAAAGTGGTAACTAACATAGAAAGTGGTAACTAACATAGTCCAGTGGTAAAGACAATGTGCATCCCTTCAGAATCAATCACTGAGTCCGAGAGCAATACCTACCTTTGATAAAAATCGTTCTGGATTTCGTCAGTTTCAAGAATTAAGCATAGGCTAGAAGAACGTATAGATAACTTAAACCAACTTGCCGAAGCCTCATAACCAACGTAATGCAGTGGTCAAATACAAATTACCCTACAAAAGTGGGTAGGATCAATTCCTGCCCTTGCCATGCATTAAATAGTTTTCGTCTTGTGTAAGAATTAATAACCCTTTCCAAAGTATCTTTTCGTCTATTTTGCAAATTTTTTTAGAAAAAAATTCGTAACAATTTGACAATTACTTCTTTTTATCATACAGTCTGATAAAGAAAAATTTTTATTTCCTTGTTAACCGCACTGGCAAAATTTTTGGTAAATGGAGAAAATAAAAGTTCTAAAAAACCATCGAAAAAAATTGAACAGAAAACCGTGCTCAAAATGCTATAGTTTTTCTTAACGGTGGGAGCCATCTTTTTTGGCGAAAAAACCCCAAATAAATAATTGAAAAGAATTACGCTCTACCACTTACATTAGGGCTATTGAAAAGCGTCATAAGAGATTGTACGCCAGCGTAATCAATTTAAATTAAAAGGTTCCAAAAGGTGTCAGGATTTCTGCTACCTTCGAAGGATTAGCCTTGGAAATGTATAACGATGGTAAAAAGGACCGGGGTATTGTAATAAAAGTTTGCACACGGATGGCGCGCACGGGTGGCTTCGCACAATTGGCCTCGACAGCCCACCAAATGCGGTTGCCTTTCGACAACGACATCGAATTGACTGCCTCAACCGTCTGTATCATAAACTCCACCACCTCTGGTTCGAAATATAGGGGAGGGTAGAAGCGGCCCCCAGACCGTAAGTGCTAAAACCCTGTATCTTCGAATCAGACCATCAACGTATAGTATCACCGATTTGTATATATATACCTCATGCTTTGCTGTTGCAGTGATTGTGGTTGAATTACGACCGGGTAGACACTATTGCCATGCGCACATGCATCTATATATAGGCTGCTGTTATTAACGTGCTGTATAAGTTTTATCATATCAAAATATAATTTGCGTGGTCATTTATGCAATCAGCGAAAAACATTTCCATTTATTTAATACTTATCGTGTCTGTAGTGCCTCAGCAATAAAATTGTTCTTCGACATTAGATTTAAATAGTGATCTGTTTAGTTCAATGATATATATTGAACGTCATATAGCTGGGTCATTAAATTTGGAAATGTATGTTTGATCAGAATTTACATGGTCTTCTCCGAGTATAAGAGAAGGCTGATTTCAACACACATTTATCTTTCAAATGTTCTACTTACAAAAATATGGGATTTTAAAATTCGTAGCACCAGAAACCTACTGTATGCTCAAGTTGTGATCTTACCCGTTTTTGTTATTGTGATATTGCAAAAGACTCAATTGGATTTATTTAGAAATAAATTTGTGCATATAAATGTAATTACACTCAAAAGCAACTTCAAGATCTTTCTCGACAGAGTATGAGTAAATATTATTCGATGAAATGCGAACAAAAGCTCGCGAATGGCTTCGAATAACTTTGATTTAATCTAGCGTGTATATTTATAATAATTCTTACCCCAGACAAAAACCTATGGGGTTTGTGACAAGGGCAATTAGGTTTGACCAAAAACTCGTTGACTTGAGACATTTTGCATTGGCCACTAGACTATATATGTTTGCTATCACGCGCTTGCCACTTAAATTGTTTAAGCGGGCTTTTCTCTAGCCTATAATTAATTCTAAAACATGAAAAGAATTCAGAGCAAGGGAATTATCGTTCAGCTGCGTTGTTTATTTACCGCCACTTTGCCTTACCACCAGACCGCGTTGGCTATTACACTCGCCCTATTTTACCCGTTTTTAACTGAATGAGCTTTAAGAAATGGTTAAACAATATAAACCACTAAAAATCGTAGATGTGTCAATTAGACATAAATGAAAAGGGTGAGACGTTCTCTGACTAAAATATATTTATTTGTTTACGAGCTTTCGGCCACCAGTCTGTAGCCTTCAACGGGTATATTTATAATAATTGCAGTAAACTGTGAAAGTGTGAAATGAAGCTAGATATGACGTGTATACATGTGCACTGTGAAATACGATAAGGTGATACTATGTTTTCTTTATTAAGATTGTACATTGTCGAGGAAGCGGTTTTGAGTTGTTATCAGCATTGCTGTGTTTGGCAGCTGTATGCCATGATTCTAGACTTTCTAGAGTTAGGCGACTACGGAAATTCCCTGTGTCAATGATTTTCGCGTTGCACGTTTTTCGATGCTTGAACCATTATCATGTTCCTTAACGTTTCTGATGTGTTCAGCCTTTCTTGTTTCCAGAGATCTGCCTGTTTCCCCTAAGTACGGGCAGATATTTCAAAAGAAGAAAAGCAAATGATCACGCATGGCAATAGTGCCTACCTGGTCGTAATTCAACCACAATTAGTGCAACAGCAAAGCATGACGTATATAAATACAAATCGGTGATACTATAGTACGACCGATTTGTATTTATATACGTCATGCTTTGCTGTTGCACTGATTGTGGTTGAATTACGACCAGGTAGGCACTATTGCCATGCGCACATGCATCTATATATAGGCTGCTGTTATTAACGTGCTGTGTAAGTTTTATCATAAACATCAAAATATAATTTGCGTGGTCATTTATGCAATCTGCGAAACACATTTCCATTTATTTAATACTTATCGTCTCTGTAGTGCTCCAGCAATAATGTTGTTCTTCGAAATTAGATTTAAATAGTGATCTGCTTTGTTCAATGATATATATATTGGACGCCTATAGCTAGGTCATTATATTTGGAAAAGTATGTTTGATCAGAATTTACAAGGTCTTCTCCGAGTATAAGAGAAGGCTGATTTCAACACACATTTATTTTTCAAATGTTTTATTACTCACAAAAATATAGGCTTTTAAAATTCGTAGCACCAGAAACCTACTATATGCTCAAGTTTTGACCTTACCCATTTTTGTTATTTGTGATATTGCAAAAGACTCAATTGGATTTATTTAGAAATAAATTTGTACATAATTTAAAAATGTAATTACACTCAAAAGCAACTTCAAGGTCTTCCTCGACAGAGTATGATTAAATATTATTCGATGAAATGCGAACAAAAGCTCGCGAATGGCTTCGAATAACTTTGATTTAATCTAGCGTGTATATCTATAATAATTCTTAACCCAGTCAAAGTGGTAACTAACATAGAAAGTGGTAACTAACATAGTCCAGTGGTAAAGACAATGTGCATCCCTTCAGAATCAATCACTGAGTCCGAGAGCAATACCTACCTTTGATAAAAATCGTTCTGGATTTCGTCAGTTTCAAGAATTAAGCATAGGCTAGAAGAACGTATAGACAACTTAAACCAACTTGCCGAAGCCTCATAACCAACGTAATGCAGTGGTCAAATACAAATTACCCTACAAAAGTGGGTAGGATCAATTCCTGCCCTTGCCATGCATTAAATAGTTTTCGTCTTGTGTAAGAATTAATAACCCTTTCCAAAGTATCTTTTCGTCTATTTTGCAAATTTTTTTAGAAAAAAATTCGTAACAATTTGACAATTACTTCTTTTTATCATACAGTCTGATAAAGAAAAATTTTTATTTCCTTGTTAACCGCACTGGCAAAATTTTCGGTAAATGGAGAAAATAAAAGTTCTAAAAAATCATCGAAAAAAATTGAACAGAAAACCGTGCTCAAAATGCTATAGTTTTTCTTAACGGTGGGAGCCATCTTTTTTGGCGAAAAAACCCCAAATAAATAATTGAAAAGAATTACGCTCTACCACTTACATTAGGGCTATTGAAAAGCGTCATAAGAGATTGTACGCCAGCGTAATCAATTTAAATTAAAAGGTTCCAAAAGGTGTCAGGATTTCTGCTACCTTCGAAGGATTAGCCTTGGAAATGTATAACGATGGTAAAAAGGACCGGGGTATTGTAATAAAAGTTTGCACACGGATGGCGCGCACGGGTGGCTTCGCACAATTGGCCTCGACAGCCCACCAAATGCGGTTGCCTTTCGACAACGACATCGAATTGACTGCCTCAACCGTCTGTATCATAAACTCCACCACCTCTGGTTCGAAATATAGGGGAGGGTAGAAGCGGCCCCCAGACCGTAAGTGCTAAAACCCTGTATCTTCGAATCAGACCATCAACGTATAGTATCACCGATTTGTATATATATACCTCATGCTCTGCTGTTGCAGTGATTGTGGTTGAATTACGACCGGGTAGACACTATTGCCATGCGCACATGCATCTATATATAGGCTGCTGTTATTAACGTGCTGTATAAGTTTTATCATATCAAAATATAATTTGCGTGGTCATTTATGCAATCAGCGAAAAACATTTCCATTTATTTAATACTTATCGTGTCTGTAGTGCCTCAGCAATAAAATTGTTCTTCGACATTAGATTTAAATAGTGATCTGTTTAGTTCAATGATATATATTGAACGTCATATAGCTGGGTCATTAAATTTGGAAATGTATGTTTGATCAGAATTTACATGGTCTTCTCCGAGTATAAGAGAAGGCTGATTTCAACACACATTTATCTTTCAAATGTTCTACTTACAAAAATATGGGATTTTAAATAATTTAAAATTCGTAGCACCAGAAACCTACTGTATGCTCAAGTTGTAATCTTACTCATTTTTGTTATTGTGATATTGCAAAAGACTCAATTGGATTTATTTAGAAATAAATTTGTGCATATAAATGTAATTACACTCAAAAGCAACTTCAAGATCTTCCTCGACAGAGTATGAGCAAATATTATTCGATGAAATGCGAACAAAAGCTCGCGAATGGCTTCGAATAACTTTGATTTAATCTAGCGTGTATATTTATAATAATTCTTACCCCAGACAAAAACCTATGGGGTTTGTGACAAGGGCAATTAGGTTTGACCAAAAACTCGTTGACTTGAGACATTTTGCATTGGCCACTAGACTATATATGTTTGCTATCACGCGCTTGCCACTTAAATTGTTTAAGCGGGCTTTTCTCTAGCCGATAATTAATTCTAAAACATGAAAAGAATTCAGAGCAAGGGAATTATCGTTCAGCTGCGTTGTTTATTTACCGCCACTTTGCCTTACCACCAAACCGCGTTGGCTATTACACTCGCCCTATTTTACCCGTTTTTAACTGAATGAGCTTTAAGAAATGGTTAAACAATATAAACCACTAAAAATCGTAGATGTGTCAATTAGACATAAATGAAAAGGGTGAGACGTTCTCTGACTAAAATATATTTATTTGTTTACGAGCTTTCGGCCACCAGTCTGTAGCCTTCAACGGGTATATTTATAATAATTGCAGTAAACTGTGAAAGTGTGAAATGAAGCTAGATATGACGTGTATACATGTGCACTGTGAAATACGATAAGGTGATACTATGTTTTCTTTATTAAGATTGTACATTGTCGAGGAAGCGGTTTTGAGTTGTTATCAGCATTGCTGTGTTTGGCAGCTGTATGCCATGATTCTAGACTTTCTAGAGTTAGGCGACTACGGAAATTCCCTGTGTCAATGATTTTCGCGTTGCACGTTTTTCGATGCTTGAACCATTATCATGTTCCTTAACGTTTCTGATGTGTTCAGCCTTTCTTGTTTCCAGAGATCTGCCTGTTTCCCCTAAGTACGGGCAGATATTTTAAAAGAAGAAAAGCAAATGATCACGCATGGCAATAGTGCCTACCTGGTCGTAATTCAACCACAATTAGTGCAACAGCAAAGCATGACGTATATAAATACAAATCGGTGATACTATAGTACGACCGATTTGTATTTATATACGTCATGCTTTGCTGTTGCACTGATTGTGGTTGAATTACGACCAGGTAGGCACTATTGCCATGCGCACATGCATCTATATATAGGCTGCTGTTATTAACGTGCTGTGTAAGTTTTATCATAAACATCAAAATATAATTTGCGTGGTCATTTATGCAATCTGCGAAACACATTTCCATTTATTTAATACTTATCGTCTCTGTAGTGCTCCAGCAATAATGTTGTTCTTCGAAATTAGATTTAAATAGTGATCTGCTTTGTTCAATGATATATATATTGGACGCCTATAGCTAGGTCATTATATTTGGAAAAGTATGTTTGATCAGAATTTACAAGGTCTTCTCCGAGTATAAGAGAAGGCTGATTTCAACACACATTTATTTTTCAAATGTTTTATTACTCACAAAAATATAGGCTTTTAAAATTCGTAGCACCAGAAACCTACTATATGCTCAAGTTTTGACCTTACCCATTTTTGTTATTTGTGATATTGCAAAAGACTCAATTGGATTTATTTAGAAATAAATTTGTACATAATTTAAAAATGTAATTACACTCAAAAGCAACTTCAAGGTCTTCCTCGACAGAGTATGATTAAATATTATTCGATGAAATGCGAACAAAAGCTCGCGAATGGCTTCGAATAACTTTGATTTAATCTAGCGTGTATATCTATAATAATTCTTAACCCAGTCAAAGTGGTAACTAACATAGAAAGTGGTAACTAACATAGTCCAGTGGTAAAGACAATGTGCATCCCTTCAGAATCAATCACTGAGTCCGAGAGCAATACCTACCTTTGATAAAAATCGTTCTGGATTTCGTCAGTTTCAAGAATTAAGCATAGGCTAGAAGAACGTATAGACAACTTAAACCAACTTGCCGAAGCCTCATAACCAACGTAATGCAGTGGTCAAATACAAATTACCCTACAAAAGTGGGTAGGATCAATTCCTGCCCTTGCCATGCATTAAATAGTTTTCGTCTTGTGTAAGAATTATAATAACCCTTTCCAAAGTATCTTTTCGTCTATTTTGCAAATTTTTTTAGAAAAAAATTCGTAACAATTTGACAATTACTTCTTTTTATCATACAGTCTGATAAAGAAAAATTTTTATTTCCTTGTTAACCGCACTGGCAAAATTTTCGGTAAATGGAGAAAATAAAAGTTCTAAAAAACCATCGAAAAAAATTGAACAGAAAACCGTGCTCAAAATGCTATAGTTTTTCTTAACGGTGGGAGCCATCTTTTTTGGCGAAAAAACCCCAAATAAATAATTGAAAAGAATTACGCTCTACCACTTACATTAGGGCTATTGAAAAGCGTCATAAGAGATTGTACGCCAGCGTAATCAATTTAAATTAAAAGGTTCCAAAAGGTGTCAGGATTTCTGCTACCTTCGAAGGATTAGCCTTGGAAATGTATAACGATGGTAAAAAGGACCGGGGTATTGTAATAAAAGTTTGCACACGGATGGCGCGCACGGGTGGCTTCGCACAATTGGCCTCGACAGCCCACCAAATGCGGTTGCCTTTCGACAACGACATCGAATTGACTGCCTCAACCGTCTGTATCATAAACTCCACCACCTCTGGTTCGAAATATAGGGGAGGGTAGAAGCGGCCCCCAGACCGTAAGTGCTAAAACCCTGTATCTTCGAATCAGACCATCAACGTATAGTATCACCGATTTGTATATATATACCTCATGCTCTGCTGTTGCAGTGATTGTGGTTGAATTACGACCGGGTAGACACTATTGCCATGCGCACATGCATCTATATATAGGCTGCTGTTATTAACGTGCTGTATAAGTTTTATCATATCAAAATATAATTTGCGTGGTCATTTATGCAATCAGCGAAAAACATTTCCATTTATTTAATACTTATCGTGTCTGTAGTGCCTCAGCAATAAAATTGTTCTTCGACATTAGATTTAAATAGTGATCTGTTTAGTTCAATGATATATATTGAACGTCATATAGCTGGGTCATTAAATTTGGAAATGTATGTTTGATCAGAATTTACATGGTCTTCTCCGAGTATAAGAGAAGGCTGATTTCAACACACATTTATCTTTCAAATGTTCTACTTACAAAAATATGGGATTTTAAAATTCGTAGCACCAGAAACCTACTGTATGCTCAAGTTGTGATCTTACCCGTTTTTGTTATTGTGATATTGCAAAAGACTCAATTGGATTTATTTAGAAATAAATTTGTGCATATAAATGTAATTACACTCAAAAGCAACTTCAAGATCTTTCTCGACAGAGTATGAGTAAATATTATTCGATGAAATGCGAACAAAAGCTCGCGAATGGCTTCGAATAACTTTGATTTAATCTAGCGTGTATATTTATAATAATTCTTACCCCAGACAAAAACCTATGGGGTTTGTGACAAGGGCAATTAGGTTTGACCAAAAACTCGTTGACTTGAGACATTTTGCATTGGCCACTAGACTATATATGTTTGCTATCACGCGCTTGCCACTTAAATTGTTTAAGCGGGCTTTTCTCTAGCCTATAATTAATTCTAAAACATGAAAAGAATTCAGAGCAAGGGAATTATCGTTCAGCTGCGTTGTTTATTTACCGCCACTTTGCCTTACCACCAGACCGCGTTGGCTATTACACTCGCCCTATTTTACCCGTTTTTAACTGAATGAGCTTTAAGAAATGGTTAAACAATATAAACCACTAAAAATCGTAGATGTGTCAATTAGACATAAATGAAAAGGGTGAGACGTTCTCTGACTAAAATATATTTATTTGTTTACGAGCTTTCGGCCACCAGTCTGTAGCCTTCAACGGGTATATTTATAATAATTGCAGTAAACTGTGAAAGTGTGAAATGAAGCTAGATATGACGTGTATACATGTGCACTGTGAAATACGATAAGGTGATACTATGTTTTCTTTATTAAGATTGTACATTGTCGAGGAAGCGGTTTTGAGTTGTTATCAGCATTGCTGTGTTTGGCAGCTGTATGCCATGATTCTAGACTTTCTAGAGTTAGGCGACTACGGAAATTCCCTGTGTCAATGATTTTCGCGTTGCACGTTTTTCGATGCTTGAACCATTATCATGTTCCTTAACGTTTCTGATGTGTTCAGCCTTTCTTGTTTCCAGAGATCTGCCTGTTTCCCCTAAGTACGGGCAGATATTTTAAAAGAAGAAAAGCAAATGATCACGCATGGCAATAGTGCCTACCTGGTCGTAATTCAACCACAATTAGTGCAACAGCAAAGCATGACGTATATAAATACAAATCGGTGATACTATAGTACGACCGATTTGTATTTATATACGTCATGCTTTGCTGTTGCACTGATTGTGGTTGAATTACGACCAGGTAGGCACTATTGCCATGCGCACATGCATCTATATATAGGCTGCTGTTATTAACGTGCTGTGTAAGTTTTATCATAAACATCAAAATATAATTTGCGTGGTCATTTATGCAATCTGCGAAACACATTTCCATTTATTTAATACTTATCGTCTCTGTAGTGCTCCAGCAATAATGTTGTTCTTCGAAATTAGATTTAAATAGTGATCTGCTTTGTTCAATGATATATATATTGGACGCCTATAGCTAGGTCATTATATTTGGAAAAGTATGTTTGATCAGAATTTACAAGGTCTTCTCCGAGTATAAGAGAAGGCTGATTTCAACACACATTTATTTTTCAAATGTTTTATTACTCACAAAAATATAGGCTTTTAAAATTCGTAGCACCAGAAACCTACTATATGCTCAAGTTTTGACCTTACCCATTTTTGTTATTTGTGATATTGCAAAAGACTCAATTGGATTTATTTAGAAATAAATTTGTACATAATTTAAAAATGTAATTACACTCAAAAGCAACTTCAAGGTCTTCCTCGACAGAGTATGATTAAATATTATTCGATGAAATGCGAACAAAAGCTCGCGAATGGCTTCGAATAACTTTGATTTAATCTAGCGTGTATATCTATAATAATTCTTAACCCAGTCAAAGTGGTAACTAACATAGAAAGTGGTAACTAACATAGTCCAGTGGTAAAGACAATGTGCATCCCTTCAGAATCAATCACTGAGTCCGAGAGCAATACCTACCTTTGATAAAAATCGTTCTGGATTTCGTCAGTTTCAAGAATTAAGCATAGGCTAGAAGAACGTATAGACAACTTAAACCAACTTGCCGAAGCCTCATAACCAACGTAATGCAGTGGTCAAATACAAATTACCCTACAAAAGTGGGTAGGATCAATTCCTGCCCTTGCCATGCATTAAATAGTTTTCGTCTTGTGTAAGAATTAATAACCCTTTCCAAAGTATCTTTTCGTCTATTTTGCAAATTTTTTTAGAAAAAAATTCGTAACAATTTGACAATTACTTCTTTTTATCATACAGTCTGATAAAGAAAAATTTTTATTTCCTTGTTAACCGCACTGGCAAAATTTTCGGTAAATGGAGAAAATAAAAGTTCTAAAAAATCATCGAAAAAAATTGAACAGAAAACCGTGCTCAAAATGCTATAGTTTTTCTTAACGGTGGGAGCCATCTTTTTTGGCGAAAAAACCCCAAATAAATAATTGAAAAGAATTACGCTCTACCACTTACATTAGGGCTATTGAAAAGCGTCATAAGAGATTGTACGCCAGCGTAATCAATTTAAATTAAAAGGTTCCAAAAGGTGTCAGGATTTCTGCTACCTTCGAAGGATTAGCCTTGGAAATGTATAACGATGGTAAAAAGGACCGGGGTATTGTAATAAAAGTTTGCACACGGATGGCGCGCACGGGTGGCTTCGCACAATTGGCCTCGACAGCCCACCAAATGCGGTTGCCTTTCGACAACGACATCGAATTGACTGCCTCAACCGTCTGTATCATAAACTCCACCACCTCTGGTTCGAAATATAGGGGAGGGTAGAAGCGGCCCCCAGACCGTAAGTGCTAAAACCCTGTATCTTCGAATCAGACCATCAACGTATAGTATCACCGATTTGTATATATATACCTCATGCTCTGCTGTTGCAGTGATTGTGGTTGAATTACGACCGGGTAGACACTATTGCCATGCGCACATGCATCTATATATAGGCTGCTGTTATTAACGTGCTGTATAAGTTTTATCATATCAAAATATAATTTGCGTGGTCATTTATGCAATCAGCGAAAAACATTTCCATTTATTTAATACTTATCGTGTCTGTAGTGCCTCAGCAATAAAATTGTTCTTCGACATTAGATTTAAATAGTGATCTGTTTAGTTCAATGATATATATTGAACGTCATATAGCTGGGTCATTAAATTTGGAAATGTATGTTTGATCAGAATTTACATGGTCTTCTCCGAGTATAAGAGAAGGCTGATTTCAACACACATTTATCTTTCAAATGTTCTACTTACAAAAATATGGGATTTTAAAATTCGTAGCACCAGAAACCTACTGTATGCTCAAGTTGTGATCTTACCCGTTTTTGTTATTGTGATATTGCAAAAGACTCAATTGGATTTATTTAGAAATAAATTTGTGCATATAAATGTAATTACACTCAAAAGCAACTTCAAGATCTTTCTCGACAGAGTATGAGTAAATATTATTCGATGAAATGCGAACAAAAGCTCGCGAATGGCTTCGAATAACTTTGATTTAATCTAGCGTGTATATTTATAATAATTCTTACCCCAGACAAAAACCTATCGGGTTTGTGACAAGGGCAATTAGGTTTGACCAAAAACTCGTTGACTTGAGACATTTTGCATTGGCCACTAGACTATATATGTTTGCTATCACGCGCTTGCCACTTAAATTGTTTAAGCGGGCTTTTCTCTAGCCTATAATTAATTCTAAAACATGAAAAGAATTCAGAGCAAGGGAATTATCGTTCAGCTGCGTTGTTTATTTACCGCCACTTTGCCTTACCACCAGACCGCGTTGGCTATTACACTCGCCCTATTTTACCCGTTTTTAACTGAATGAGCTTTAAGAAATGGTTAAACAATATAAACCACTAAAAATCGTAGATGTGTCAATTAGACATAAATGAAAAGGGTGAGACGTTCTCTGACTAAAATATATTTATTTGTTTACGAGCTTTCGGCCACCAGTCTGTAGCCTTCAACGGGTATATTTATAATAATTGCAGTAAACTGTGAAAGTGTGAAATGAAGCTAGATATGACGTGTATACATGTGCACTGTGAAATACGATAAGGTGATACTATGTTTTCTTTATTAAGATTGTACATTGTCGAGGAAGCGGTTTTGAGTTGTTATCAGCATTGCTGTGTTTGGCAGCTGTATGCCATGATTCTAGACTTTCTAGAGTTAGGCGACTACGGAAATTCCCTGTGTCAATGATTTTCGCGTTGCACGTTTTTCGATGCTTGAACCATTATCATGTTCCTTAACGTTTCTGATGTGTTCAGCCTTTCTTGTTTCCAGAGATCTGCCTGTTTCCCCTAAGTACGGGCAGATATTTTAAAAGAAGAAAAGCAAATGATCACGCATGGCAATAGTGCCTACCTGGTCGTAATTCAACCACAATTAGTGCAACAGCAAAGCATGACGTATATAAATACAAATCGGTGATACTATAGTACGACCGATTTGTATTTATATACGTCATGCTTTGCTGTTGCACTGATTGTGGTTGAATTACGACCAGGTAGGCACTATTGCCATGCGCACATGCATCTATATATAGGCTGCTGTTATTAACGTGCTGTGTAAGTTTTATCATAAACATCAAAATATAATTTGCGTGGTCATTTATGCAATCTGCGAAACACATTTCCATTTATTTAATACTTATCGTCTCTGTAGTGCTCCAGCAATAATGTTGTTCTTCGAAATTAGATTTAAATAGTGATCTGCTTTGTTCAATGATATATATATTGGACGCCTATAGCTAGGTCATTATATTTGGAAAAGTATGTTTGATCAGAATTTACAAGGTCTTCTCCGAGTATAAGAGAAGGCTGATTTCAACACACATTTATTTTTCAAATGTTTTATTACTCACAAAAATATAGGCTTTTAAAATTCGTAGCACCAGAAACCTACTATATGCTCAAGTTTTGACCTTACCCATTTTTGTTATTTGTGATATTGCAAAAGACTCAATTGGATTTATTTAGAAATAAATTTGTACATAATTTAAAAATGTAATTACACTCAAAAGCAACTTCAAGGTCTTCCTCGACAGAGTATGATTAAATATTATTCGATGAAATGCGAACAAAAGCTCGCGAATGGCTTCGAATAACTTTGATTTAATCTAGCGTGTATATCTATAATAATTCTTAACCCAGTCAAAGTGGTAACTAACATAGAAAGTGGTAACTAACATAGTCCAGTGGTAAAGACAATGTGCATCCCTTCAGAATCAATCACTGAGTCCGAGAGCAATACCTACCTTTGATAAAAATCGTTCTGGATTTCGTCAGTTTCAAGAATTAAGCATAGGCTAGAAGAACGTATAGACAACTTAAACCAACTTGCCGAAGCCTCATAACCAACGTAATGCAGTGGTCAAATACAAATTACCCTACAAAAGTGGGTAGGATCAATTCCTGCCCTTGCCATGCATTAAATAGTTTTCGTCTTGTGTAAGAATTAATAACCCTTTCCAAAGTATCTTTTCGTCTATTTTGCAAATTTTTTTAGAAAAAAATTCGTAACAATTTGACAATTACTTCTTTTTATCATACAGTCTGATAAAGAAAAATTTTTATTTCCTTGTTAACCGCACTGGCAAAATTTTCGGTAAATGGAGAAAATAAAAGTTCTAAAAAACCATCGAAAAAAATTGAACAGAAAACCGTGCTCAAAATGCTATAGTTTTTCTTAACGGTGGGAGCCATCTTTTTTGGCGAAAAAACCCCAAATAAATAATTGAAAAGAATTACGCTCTACCACTTACATTAGGGCTATTGAAAAGCGTCATAAGAGATTGTACGCCAGCGTAATCAATTTAAATTAAAAGGTTCCAAAAGGTGTCAGGATTTCTGCTACCTTCGAAGGATTAGCCTTGGAAATGTATAACGATGGTAAAAAGGACCGGGGTATTGTAATAAAAGTTTGCACACGGATGGCGCGCACGGGTGGCTTCGCACAATTGGCCTCGACAGCCCACCAAATGCGGTTGCCTTTCGACAACGACATCGAATTGACTGCCTCAACCGTCTGTATCATAAACTCCACCACCTCTGGTTCGAAATATAGGGGAGGGTAGAAGCGGCCCCCAGACCGTAAGTGCTAAAACCCTGTATCTTCGAATCAGACCATCAACGTATAGTATCACCGATTTGTATATATATACCTCATGCTCTGCTGTTGCAGTGATTGTGGTTGAATTACGACCGGGTAGACACTATTGCCATGCGCACATGCATCTATATATAGGCTGCTGTTATTAACGTGCTGTATAAGTTTTATCATATCAAAATATAATTTGCGTGGTCATTTATGCAATCAGCGAAAAACATTTCCATTTATTTAATACTTATCGTGTCTGTAGTGCCTCAGCAATAAAATTGTTCTTCGACATTAGATTTAAATAGTGATCTGTTTAGTTCAATGATATATATTGAACGTCATATAGCTGGGTCATTAAATTTGGAAATGTATGTTTGATCAGAATTTACATGGTCTTCTCCGAGTATAAGAGAAGGCTGATTTCAACACACATTTATCTTTCAAATGTTCTACTTACAAAAATATGGGATTTTAAAATTCGTAGCACCAGAAACCTACTGTATGCTCAAGTTGTGATCTTACCCGTTTTTGTTATTGTGATATTGCAAAAGACTCAATTGGATTTATTTAGAAATAAATTTGTGCATATAAATGTAATTACACTCAAAAGCAACTTCAAGATCTTTCTCGACAGAGTATGAGCAAATATTATTCGATGAAATGCGAACAAAAGCTCGCGAATGGCTTCGAATAACTTTGATTTAATCTAGCGTGTATATTTATAATAATTCTTACCCCAGACAAAAACCTATGGGGTTTGTGACAAGGGCAATTAGGTTTGACCAAAAACTCGTTGACTTGAGACATTTTGCATTGGCCACTAGACTATATATGTTTGCTATCACGCGCTTGCCACTTAAATTGTTTAAGCGGGCTTTTCTCTAGCCTATAATTAATTCTAAAACATGAAAAGAATTCAGAGCAAGGGAATTATCGTTCAGCTGCGTTGTTTATTTACCGCCACTTTGCCTTACCACCAAACCGCGTTGGCTATTACACTCGCCCTATTTTACCCGTTTTTAACTGAATGAGCTTTAAGAAATGGTTAAACAATATAAACCACTAAAAATCGTAGATGTGTCAATTAGACATAAATGAAAAGGGTGAGACGTTCTCTGACTAAAATATATTTATTTGTTTACGAGCTTTCGGCCACCAGTCTGTAGCCTTCAACGGGTATATTTATAATAATGCAGTAAACTGTGAAAGTGTGAAATGAAGCTAGATATGACGTGTATACATGTGCACTGTGAAATACGATAAGGTGATACTATGTTTTCTTTATTAAGATTGTACATTGTCGAGGAAGCGGTTTTGAGTTGTTATCAGCATTGCTGTGTTTGGCAGCTGTATGCCATGATTCTAGACTTTCTAGAGTTAGGCGACTACGGAAATTCCCTGTGTCAATGATTTTCGCGTTGCACGTTTTTCGATGCTTGAACCATTATCATGTTCCTTAACGTTTCTGATGTGTTCAGCCTTTCTTGTTTCCAGAGATCTGCCTGTTTCCCCTAAGTACGGGCAGATATTTTAAAAGAAGAAAAGCAAATGATCACGCATGGCAATAGTGCCTACCTGGTCGTAATTCAACCACAATTAGTGCAACAGCAAAGCATGACGTATATAAATACAAATCGGTGATACTATAGTACGACCGATTTGTATTTATATACGTCATGCTTTGCTGTTGCATTGGATTGGTTGAATTACGACCAGGTAGGCACTATTGCCATGCGCACATGCATCTATATATAGGCTGCTGTTATTAACGTGCTGTGTAAGTTTTATCATAAACATCAAAATATAATTTGCGTGGTCATTTATGCAATCTGCGAAACACATTTCCATTTATTTAATACTTATCGTCTCTGTAGTGCTCCAGCAATGATGTTGTTCTTCGAAATTAGATTTAAATAGTGATCTGCTTTGTTCAATGATATATATATTGGACGCCTATAGCTAGGTCATTATATTTGGAAAAGTATGTTTGATCAGAATTTACAAGGTCTTCTCCGAGTATAAGAGAAGGCTGATTTCAACACACATTTATTTTTCAAATGTTTTATTACTCACAAAAATATAGGCTTTTAAAATTCGTAGCACCAGAAACCTACTATATGCTCAAGTTTTGACCTTACCCATTTTTGTTATTTGTGATATTGCAAAAGACTCAATTGGATTTATTTAGAAATAAATTTGTACATAATTTAAAAATGTAATTACACTCAAAAGCAACTTCAAGGTCTTCCTCGACAGAGTATGATTAAATATTATTCGATGAAATGCGAACAAAAGCTCGCGAATGGCTTCGAATAACTTTGATTTAATCTAGCGTGTATATCTATAATAATTCTTAACCCAGTCAAAGTGGTAACTAACATAGAAAGTGGTAACTAACATAGTCCAGTGGTAAAGACAATGTGCATCCCTTCAGAATCAATCACTGAGTCCGAGAGCAATACCTACCTTTGATAAAAATCGTTCTGGATTTCGTCAGTTTCAAGAATTAAGCATAGGCTAGAAGAACGTATAGACAACTTAAACCAACTTGCCGAAGCCTCATAACCAACGTAATGCAGTGGTCAAATACAAATTACCCTACAAAAGTGGGTAGGATCAATTCCTGCCCTTGCCATGCATTAAATAGTTTTCGTCTTGTGTAAGAATTAATAACCCTTTCCAAAGTATCTTTTCGTCTATTTTGCAAATTTTTTTAGAAAAAAATTCGTAACAATTTGACAATTACTTCTTTTTATCATACAGTCTGATAAAGAAAAATTTTTATTTCCTTGTTAACCGCACTGGCAAAATTTTCGGTAAATGGAGAAAATAAAAGTTCTAAAAAACCATCGAAAAAAATTGAACAGAAAACCGTGCTCAAAATGCTATAGTTTTTCTTAACGGTGGGAGCCATCTTTTTTGGCGAAAAAACCCCAAATAAATAATTGAAAAGAATTACGCTCTACCACTTACATTAGGGCTATTGAAAAGCGTCATAAGAGATTGTACGCCAGCGTAATCAATTTAAATTAAAAGGTTCCAAAAGGTGTCAGGATTTCTGCTACCTTCGAAGGATTAGCCTTGGAAATGTATAACGATGGTAAAAAGGACCGGGGTATTGTAATAAAAGTTTGCACACGGATGGCGCGCACGGGTGGCTTCGCACAATTGGCCTCGACAGCCCACCAAATGCGGTTGCCTTTCGACAACGACATCGAATTGACTGCCTCAACCGTCTGTATCATAAACTCCACCACCTCTGGTTCGAAATATAGGGGAGGGTAGAAGCGGCCTCCAGACCGTAAGTGCTAAAACCCTGTATCTTCGAATCAGACCATCAACGTATAGTATCACCGATTTGTATATATATACCTCATGCTCTGCTGTTGCAGTGATTGTGGTTGAATTACGACCGGGTAGACACTATTGCCATGCGCACATGCATCTATATATAGGCTGCTGTTATTAACGTGCTGTATAAGTTTTATCATATCAAAATATAATTTGCGTGGTCATTTATGCAATCAGCGAAAAACATTTCCATTTATTTAATACTTATCGTGTCTGTAGTGCCTCAGCAATAAAATTGTTCTTCGACATTAGATTTAAATAGTGATCTGTTTAGTTCAATGATATATATTGAACGTCATATAGCTGGGTCATTAAATTTGGAAATGTATGTTTGATCAGAATTTACATGGTCTTCTCCGAGTATAAGAGAAGGCTGATTTCAACACACATTTATCTTTCAAATGTTCTACTTACAAAAATATGGGATTTTAAATAATTTAAAATTCGTAGCACCAGAAACCTACTGTATGCTCAAGTTGTAATCTTACTCATTTTTGTTATTGTGATATTGCAAAAGACTCAATTGGATTTATTTAGAAATAAATTTGTGCATATAAATGTAATTACACTCAAAAGCAACTTCAAGATCTTTCTCGACAGAGTATGAGTAAATATTATTCGATGAAATGCGAACAAAAGCTCGCGAATGGCTTCGAATAACTTTGATTTAATCTAGCGTGTATATTTATAATAATTCTTACCCCAGACAAAAACCTATGGGGTTTGTGACAAGGGCAATTAGGTTTGACCAAAAACTCGTTGACTTGAGACATTTTGCATTGGCCACTAGACTGTATATGTTTGCTATCACGCGCTTGCCACTTAAATTGTTTAAGCGGGCTTTTCTCTAGCCTATAATTAATTCTAAAACATGAAAAGAATTCAGAGCAAGGGAATTATCGTTCAGCTGCGTTGTTTATTTACCGCCACTTTGCCTTACCACCAGACCGCGTTGGCTATTACACTCGCCCTATTTTACCCGTTTTTAACTGAATGAGCTTTAAGAAATGGTTAAACAATATAAACCACTAAAAATCGTAGATGTGTCAATTAGACATAACTGAAAAGGGTGAGACGTTCTCTGACTAAAATATATTTATTTGTTTACGAGCTTTCGGCCACCAGTCTGTAGCCTTCAACGGGTATATTTATAATAATTGCAGTAAACTGTGAAAGTGTGAAATGAAGCTAGATATGACGTGTATACATGTGCACTGTGAAATACGATAAGGTGATACTATGTTTTCTTTATTAAGATTGTACATTGTCGAGGAAGCGGTTTTGAGTTGTTATCAGCATTGCTGTGTTTGGCAGCTGTATGCCATGATTCTAGACTTTCTAGAGTTAGGCGACTACGGAAATTCCCTGTGTCAATGATTTTCGCGTTGCACGTTTTTCGATGCTTGAACCATTATCATGTTCCTTAACGTTTCTGATGTGTTCAGCCTTTCTTGTTTCCAGAGATCTGCCTGTTTCCCCTAAGTACGGGCAGATATTTTAAAAGAAGAAAAGCAAATGATCACGCATGGCAATAGTGCCTACCTGGTCGTAATTCAACCACAATTAGTGCAACAGCAAAGCATGACGTATATAAATACAAATCGGTGATACTATAGTACGACCGATTTGTATTTATATACGTCATGCTTTGCTGTTGCACTGATTGTGGTTGAATTACGACCAGGTAGGCACTATTGCCATGCGCACATGCATCTATATATAGGCTGCTGTTATTAACGTGCTGTGTAAGTTTTATCATAAACATCAAAATATAATTTGCGTGGTCATTTATGCAATCTGCGAAACACATTTCCATTTATTTAATACTTATCGTCTCTGTAGTGCTCCAGCAATAATGTTGTTCTTCGAAATTAGATTTAAATAGTGATCTGCTTTGTTCAATGATATATATATTGGACGCCTATAGCTAGGTCATTATATTTGGAAAAGTATGTTTGATCAGAATTTACAAGGTCTTCTCCGAGTATAAGAGAAGGCTGATTTCAACACACATTTATTTTTCAAATGTTTTATTACTCACAAAAATATAGGCTTTTAAAATTCGTAGCACCAGAAACCTACTATATGCTCAAGTTTTGACCTTACCCATTTTTGTTATTTGTGATATTGCAAAAGACTCAATTGGATTTATTTAGAAATAAATTTGTACATAATTTAAAAATGTAATTACACTCAAAAGCAACTTCAAGGTCTTCCTCGACAGAGTATGATTAAATATTATTCGATGAAATGCGAACAAAAGCTCGCGAATGGCTTCGAATAACTTTGATTTAATCTAGCGTGTATATCTATAATAATTCTTAACCCAGTCAAAGTGGTAACTAACATAGAAAGTGGTAACTAACATAGTCCAGTGGTAAAGACAATGTGCATCCCTTCAGAATCAATCACTGAGTCCGAGAGCAATACCTACCTTTGATAAAAATCGTTCTGGATTTCGTCAGTTTCAAGAATTAAGCATAGGCTAGAAGAACGTATAGACAACTTAAACCAACTTGCCGAAGCCTCATAACCAACGTAATGCAGTGGTCAAATACAAATTACCCTACAAAAGTGGGTAGGATCAATTCCTGCCCTTGCCATGCATTAAATAGTTTTCGTCTTGTGTAAGAATTAATAACCCTTTCCAAAGTATCTTTTCGTCTATTTTGCAAATTTTTTTAGAAAAAAATTCGTAACAATTTGACAATTACTTCTTTTTATCATACAGTCTGATAAAGAAAAATTTTTATTTCCTTGTTAACCGCACTGGCAAAATTTTCGGTAAATGGAGAAAATAAAAGTTCTAAAAAACCATCGAAAAAAATTGAACAGAAAACCGTGCTCAAAATGCTATAGTTTTTCTTAACGGTGGGAGCCATCTTTTTTGGCGAAAAAACCCCAAATAAATAATTGAAAAGAATTACGCTCTACCACTTACATTAGGGCTATTGAAAAGCGTCATAAGAGATTGTACGCCAGCGTAATCAATTTAAACTAAAAGGTTCCAAAAGGTGTCAGGATTTCTGCTACCTTCGAAGGATTAGCCTTGGAAATGTATAACGATGGTAAAAAGGACCGGGGTATTGTAATAAAAGTTTGCACACGGATGGCGCGCACGGGTGGCTTCGCACAATTGGCCTCGACAGCCCACCAAATGCGGTTGCCTTTCGACAACGACATCGAATTGACTGCCTCAACCGTCTGTATCATAAACTCCACCACCTCTGGTTCGAAATATAGGGGAGGGTAGAAGCGGCCCCCAGACCGTAAGTGCTAAAACCCTGTATCTTCGAATCAGACCATCAACGTATAGTATCACCGATTTGTATATATATACCTCATGCTCTGCTGTTGCAGTGATTGTGGTTGAATTACGACCGGGTAGACACTATTGCCATGCGCACATGCATCTATATATAGGCTGCTGTTATTAACGTGCTGTATAAGTTTTATCATATCAAAATATAATTTGCGTGGTCATTTATGCAATCAGCGAAAAACATTTCCATTTATTTAATACTTATCGTGTCTGTAGTGCCTCAGCAATAAAATTGTTCTTCGACATTAGATTTAAATAGTGATCTGTTTAGTTCAATGATATATATTGAACGTCATATAGCTGGGTCATTAAATTTGGAAATGTATGTTTGATCAGAATTTACATGGTCTTCTCCGAGTATAAGAGAAGGCTGATTTCAACACACATTTATCTTTCAAATGTTCTACTTACAAAAATATGGGATTTTAAAATTCGTAGCACCAGAAACCTACTGTATGCTCAAGTTGTGATCTTACCCGTTTTTGTTATTGTGATATTGCAAAAGACTCAATTGGATTTATTTAGAAATAAATTTGTGCATATAAATGTAATTACACTCAAAAGCAACTTCAAGATCTTTCTCGACAGAGTATGAGTAAATATTATTCGATGAAATGCGAACAAAAGCTCGCGAATGGCTTCGAATAACTTTGATTTAATCTAGCGTGTATATTTATAATAATTCTTACCCCAGACAAAAACCTATGGGGTTTGTGACAAGGGCAATTAGGTTTGACCAAAAACTCGTTGACTTGAGACATTTTGCATTGGCCACTAGACTATATATGTTTGCTATCACGCGCTTGCCACTTAAATTGTTTAAGCGGGCTTTTCTCTAGCCTATAATTAATTCTAAAACATGAAAAGAATTCAGAGCAAGGGAATTATCGTTCAGCTGCGTTGTTTATTTACCGCCACTTTGCCTTACCACCAGACCGCGTTGGCTATTACACTCGCCCTATTTTACCCGTTTTTAACTGAATGAGCTTTAAGAAATGGTTAAACAATATAAACCACTAAAAATCGTAGATGTGTCAATTAGACATAAATGAAAAGGGTGAGACGTTCTCTGACTAAAATATATTTATTTGTTTACGAGCTTTCGGCCACCAGTCTGTAGCCTTCAACGGGTATATTTATAATAATTGCAGTAAACTGTGAAAGTGTGAAATGAAGCTAGATATGACGTGTATACATGTGCACTGTGAAATACGATAAGGTGATACTATGTTTTCTTTATTAAGATTGTACATTGTCGAGGAAGCGGTTTTGAGTTGTTATCAGCATTGCTGTGTTTGGCAGCTGTATGCCATGATTCTAGACTTTCTAGAGTTAGGCGACTACGGAAATTCCCTGTGTCAATGATTTTCGCGTTGCACGTTTTTCGATGCTTGAACCATTATCATGTTCCTTAACGTTTCTGATGTGTTCAGCCTTTCTTGTTTCCAGAGATCTGCCTGTTTCCCCTAAGTACGGGCAGATATTTTAAAAGAAGAAAAGCAAATGATCACGCATGGCAATAGTGCCTACCTGGTCGTAATTCAACCACAATTAGTGCAACAGCAAAGCATGACGTATATAAATACAAATCGGTGATACTATAGTACGACCGATTTGTATTTATATACGTCATGCTTTGCTGTTGCACTGATTGTGGTTGAATTACGACCAGGTAGGCACTATTGCCATGCGCACATGCATCTATATATAGGCTGCTGTTATTAACGTGCTGTGTAAGTTTTATCATAAACATCAAAATATAATTTGCGTGGTCATTTATGCAATCTGCGAAACACATTTCCATTTATTTAATACTTATCGTCTCTGTAGTGCTCCAGCAATAATGTTGTTCTTCGAAATTAGATTTAAATAGTGATCTGCTTTGTTCAATGATATATATATTGGACGCCTATAGCTAGGTCATTATATTTGGAAAAGTATGTTTGATCAGAATTTACAAGGTCTTCTCCGAGTATAAGAGAAGGCTGATTTCAACACACATTTATTTTTCAAATGTTTTATTACTCACAAAAATATAGGCTTTTAAAATTCGTAGCACCAGAAACCTACTATATGCTCAAGTTTTGACCTTACCCATTTTTGTTATTTGTGATATTGCAAAAGACTCAATTGGATTTATTTAGAAATAAATTTGTACATAATTTAAAAATGTAATTACACTCAAAAGCAACTTCAAGGTCTTCCTCGACAGAGTATGATTAAATATTATTCGATGAAATGCGAACAAAAGCTCGCGAATGGCTTCGAATAACTTTGATTTAATCTAGCGTGTATATCTATAATAATTCTTAACCCAGTCAAAGTGGTAACTAACATAGAAAGTGGTAACTAACATAGTCCAGTGGTAAAGACAATGTGCATCCCTTCAGAATCAATCACTGAGTCCGAGAGCAATACCTACCTTTGATAAAAATCGTTCTGGATTTCGTCAGTTTCAAGAATTAAGCATAGGCTAGAAGAACGTATAGACAACTTAAACCAACTTGCCGAAGCCTCATAACCAACGTAATGCAGTGGTCAAATACAAATTACCCTACAAAAGTGGGTAGGATCAATTCCTGCCCTTGCCATGCATTAAATAGTTTTCGTCTTGTGTAAGAATTAATAACCCTTTCCAAAGTATCTTTTCGTCTATTTTGCAAATTTTTTTAGAAAAAAATTCGTAACAATTTGACAATTACTTCTTTTTATCATACAGTCTGATAAAGAACAATTTTTATTTCCTTGTTAACCGCACTGGCAAAATTTTCGGTAAATGGAGAAAATAAAAGTTCTAAAAAACCATCGAAAAAAATTGAACAGAAAACCGTGCTCAAAATGCTATAGTTTTTCTTAACGGTGGGAGCCATCTTTTTTGGCGAAAAAACCCCAAATAAATAATTGAAAAGAATTACGCTCTACCACTTACATTAGGGCTATTGAAAAGCGTCATAAGAGATTGTACGCCAGCGTAATCAATTTAAATTAAAAGGTTCCAAAAGGTGTCAGGATTTCTGCTACCTTCGAAGGATTAGCCTTGGAAATGTATAACGATGGTAAAAAGGACCGGGGTATTGTAATAAAAGTTTGCACACGGATGGCGCGCACGGGTGGCTTCGCACAATTGGCCTCGACAGCCCACCAAATGCGGTTGCCTTTCGACAACGACATCGAATCGACTGCCTCAACCGTCTGTATCATAAACTCCACCACCTCTGGTTCGAAATATAGGGGAGGGTAGAAGCGGCCCCCAGACCGTGAGTGCTAAAACCCTGTATCTTCGAATCAGACCATCAACGTATAGTATCACCGATTTGTATATATATACCTCATGCTCTGCTGTTGCAGTGATTGTGGTTGAATTACGACCGGGTAGACACTATTGCCATGCGCACATGCATCTATATATAGGCTGCTGTTATTAACGTGCTGTATAAGTTTTATCATATCAAAATATAATTTGCGTGGTCATTTATGCAATCAGCGAAAAACATTTCCATTTATTTAATACTTATCGTGTCTGTAGTGCCTCAGCAATAAAATTGTTCTTCGACATTAGATTTAAATAGTGATCTGTTTTGTTCAATGATATATATTGAACGTCATATAGCTGGGTCATTAAATTTGGAAATGTATGTTTGATCAGAATTTACATGGTCTTCTCCGAGTATAAGAGAAGGCTGATTTCAACACACATTTATCTTTCAAATGTTCTACTTACAAAAATATGGGATTTTAAAATTCGTAGCACCAGAAACCTACTGTATGCTCAAGTTGTGATCTTACCCGTTTTTGTTATTGTGATATTGCAAAAGACTCAATTGGATTTATTTAGAAATAAATTTGTGCATATAAATGTAATTACACTCAAAAGCAACTTCAAGATCTTTCTCGACAGAGTATGAGTAAATATTATTCGATGAAATGCGAACAAAAGCTCGCGAATGGCTTCGAATAACTTTGATTTAATCTAGCGTGTATATTTATAATAATTCTTACCCCAGACAAAAACCTATGGGGTTTGTGACAAGGGCAATTAGGTTTGACCAAAAACTCGTTGACTTGAGACATTTTGCATTGGCCACTAGACTGTATATGTTTGCTATCACGCGCTTGCCACTTAAATTGTTTAAGCGGGCTTTTCTCTAGCCTATAATTAATTCTAAAACATGAAAAGAATTCAGAGCAAGGGAATTATCGTTCAGCTGCGTTGTTTATTTACCGCCACTTTGCCTTACCACCAAACCGCGTTGGCTATTACACTCGCCCTATTTTACCCGTTTTTAACTGAATGAGCTTTAAGAAATGGTTAAACAATATAAACCACTAAAAATCGTAGATGTGTCAATTAGACATAAATGAAAAGGGTGAGACGTTCTCTGACTAAAATATATTTATTTGTTTACGAGCTTTCGGCCACCAGTCTGTAGCCTTCAACGGGTATATTTATAATAATTGCAGTAAACTGTGAAAGTGTGAAATGAAGCTAGATATGACGTGTATACATGTGCACTGTGAAATACGATAAGGTGATACTATGTTTTCTTTATTAAGATTGTACATTGTCGAGGAAGCGGTTTTGAGTTGTTATCAGCATTGCTGTGTTTGGCAGCTGTATGCCATGATTCTAGACTTTCTAGAGTTAGGCGACTACGGAAATTCCCTGTGTCAATGATTTTCGCGTTGCACGTTTTTCGATGCTTGAACCATTATCATGTTCCTTAACGTTTCTGATGTGTTCAGCCTTTCTTGTTTCCAGAGATCTGCCTGTTTCCCCTAAGTACGGGCAGATATTTTAAAAGAAGAAAAGCAAATGATCACGCATGGCAATAGTGCCTACCTGGTCGTAATTCAACCACAATTAGTGCAACAGCAAAGCATGACGTATATAAATACAAATCGGTGATACTATAGTACGACCGATTTGTATTTATATACGTCATGCTTTGCTGTTGCACTGATTGTGGTTGAATTACGACCAGGTAGGCACTATTGCCATGCGCACATGCATCTATATATAGGCTGCTGTTATTAACGTGCTGTGTAAGTTTTATCATAAACATCAAAATATAATTTGCGTGGTCATTTATGCAATCTGCGAAACACATTTCCATTTATTTAATACTTATCGTCTCTGTAGTGCTCCAGCAATAATGTTGTTCTTCGAAATTAGATTTAAATAGTGATCTGCTTTGTTCAATGATATATATATTGGACGCCTATAGCTAGGTCATTATATTTGGAAAAGTATGTTTGATCAGAATTTACAAGGTCTTCTCCGAGTATAAGAGAAGGCTGATTTCAACACACATTTATTTTTCAAATGTTTTATTACTCACAAAAATATAGGCTTTTAAAATTCGTAGCACCAGAAACCTACTATATGCTCAAGTTTTGACCTTACCCATTTTTGTTATTTGTGATATTGCAAAAGACTCAATTGGATTTATTTAGAAATAAATTTGTACATAATTTAAAAATGTAATTACACTCAAAAGCAACTTCAAGGTCTTCCTCGACAGAGTATGATTAAATATTATTCGATGAAATGCGAACAAAAGCTCGCGAATGGCTTCGAATAACTTTGATTTAATCTAGCGTGTATATCTATAATAATTCTTAACCCAGTCAAAGTGGTAACTAACATAGAAAGTGGTAACTAACATAGTCCAGTGGTAAAGACAATGTGCATCCCTTCAGAATCAATCACTGAGTCCGAGAGCAATACCTACCTTTGATAAAAATCGTTCTGGATTTCGTCAGTTTCAAGAATTAAGCATAGGCTAGAAGAACGTATAGACAACTTAAACCAACTTGCCGAAGCCTCATAACCAACGTAATGCAGTGGTCAAATACAAATTACCCTACAAAAGTGGGTAGGATCAATTCCTGCCCTTGCCATGCATTAAATAGTTTTCGTCTTGTGTAAGAATTAATAACCCTTTCCAAAGTATCTTTTCGTCTATTTTGCAAATTTTTTTAGAAAAAAATTCGTAACAATTTGACAATTACTTCTTTTTATCATACAGTCTGATAAAGAAAAATTTTTATTTCCTTGTTAACCGCACTGGCAAAATTTTCGGTAAATGGAGAAAATAAAAGTTCTAAAAAACCATCGAAAAAAATTGAACAGAAAACCGTGCTCAAAATGCTATAGTTTTTCTTAACGGTGGGAGCCATCTTTTTTGGCGAAAAAACCCCAAATAAATAATTGAAAAGAATTACGCTCTACCACTTACATTAGGGCTATTGAAAAGCGTCATAAGAGATTGTACGCCAGCGTAATCAATTTAAATTAAAAGGTTCCAAAAGGTGTCAGGATTTCTGCTACCTTCGAAGGATTAGCCTTGGAAATGTATAACGATGGTAAAAAGGACCGGGGTATTGTAATAAAAGTTTGCACACGGATGGCGCGCACGGGTGGCTTCGCACAATTGGCCTCGACAGCCCACCAAATGCGGTTGCCTTTCGACAACGACATCGAATTGACTGCCTCAACCGTCTGTATCATAAACTCCACCACCTCTGGTTCGAAATATAGGGGAGGGTAGAAGCGGCCCCCAGACCGTAAGTGCTAAAACCCTGTATCTTCGAATCAGACCATCAACGTATAGTATCACCGATTTGTATATATATACCTCATGCTCTGCTGTTGCAGTGATTGTGGTTGAATTACGACCGGGTAGACACTATTGCCATGCGCACATGCATCTATATATAGGCTGCTGTTATTAACGTGCTGTATAAGTTTTATCATATCAAAATATAATTTGCGTGGTCATTTATGCAATCAGCGAAAAACATTTCCATTTATTTAATACTTATCGTGTCTGTAGTGCCTCAGCAATAAAATTGTTCTTCGACATTAGATTTAAATAGTGATCTGTTTAGTTCAATGATATATATTGAACGTCATATAGCTGGGTCATTAAATTTGGAAATGTATGTTTGATCAGAATTTACATGGTCTTCTCCGAGTATAAGAGAAGGCTGATTTCAACACACATTTATCTTTCAAATGTTCTACTTACAAAAATATGGGATTTTAAATAATTTAAAATTCGTAGCACCAGAAACCTACTGTATGCTCAAGTTGTAATCTTACTCATTTTTGTTATTGTGATATTGCAAAAGACTCAATTGGATTTATTTAGAAATAAATTTGTGCATATAAATGTAATTACACTCAAAAGCAACTTCAAGATCTTCCTCGACAGAGTATGAGCAAATATTATTCGATGAAATGCGAACAAAAGCTCGCGAATGGCTTCGAATAACTTTGATTTAATCTAGCGTGTATATTTATAATAATTCTTACCCCAGACAAAAACCTATGGGGTTTGTGACAAGGGCAATTAGGTTTGACCAAAAACTCGTTGACTTGAGACATTTTGCATTGGCCACTAGACTATATATGTTTGCTATCACGCGCTTGCCACTTAAATTGTTTAAGCGGGCTTTTCTCTAGCCGATAATTAATTCTAAAACATGAAAAGAATTCAGAGCAAGGGAATTATCGTTCAGCTGCGTTGTTTATTTACCGCCACTTTGCCTTACCACCAAACCGCGTTGGCTATTACACTCGCCCTATTTTACCCGTTTTTAACTGAATGAGCTTTAAGAAATGGTTAAACAATATAAACCACTAAAAATCGTAGATGTGTCAATTAGACATAAATGAAAAGGGTGAGACGTTCTCTGACTAAAATATATTTATTTGTTTACGAGCTTTCGGCCACCAGTCTGTAGCCTTCAACGGGTATATTTATAATAATTGCAGTAAACTGTGAAAGTGTGAAATGAAGCTAGATATGACGTGTATACATGTGCACTGTGAAATACGATAAGGTGATACTATGTTTTCTTTATTAAGATTGTACATTGTCGAGGAAGCGGTTTTGAGTTGTTATCAGCATTGCTGTGTTTGGCAGCTGTATGCCATGATTCTAGACTTTCTAGAGTTAGGCGACTACGGAAATTCCCTGTGTCAATGATTTTCGCGTTGCACGTTTTTCGATGCTTGAACCATTATCATGTTCCTTAACGTTTCTGATGTGTTCAGCCTTTCTTGTTTCCAGAGATCTGCCTGTTTCCCCTAAGTACGGGCAGATATTTTAAAAGAAGAAAAGCAAATGATCACGCATGGCAATAGTGCCTACCTGGTCGTAATTCAACCACAATTAGTGCAACAGCAAAGCATGACGTATATAAATACAAATCGGTGATACTATAGTACGACCGATTTGTATTTATATACGTCATGCTTTGCTGTTGCACTGATTGTGGTTGAATTACGACCAGGTAGGCACTATTGCCATGCGCACATGCATCTATATATAGGCTGCTGTTATTAACGTGCTGTGTAAGTTTTATCATAAACATCAAAATATAATTTGCGTGGTCATTTATGCAATCTGCGAAACACATTTCCATTTATTTAATACTTATCGTCTCTGTAGTGCTCCAGCAATAATGTTGTTCTTCGAAATTAGATTTAAATAGTGATCTGCTTTGTTCAATGATATATATATTGGACGCCTATAGCTAGGTCATTATATTTGGAAAAGTATGTTTGATCAGAATTTACAAGGTCTTCTCCGAGTATAAGAGAAGGCTGATTTCAACACACATTTATTTTTCAAATGTTTTATTACTCACAAAAATATAGGCTTTTAAAATTCGTAGCACCAGAAACCTACTATATGCTCAAGTTTTGACCTTACCCATTTTTGTTATTTGTGATATTGCAAAAGACTCAATTGGATTTATTTAGAAATAAATTTGTACATAATTTAAAAATGTAATTACACTCAAAAGCAACTTCAAGGTCTTCCTCGACAGAGTATGATTAAATATTATTCGATGAAATGCGAACAAAAGCTCGCGAATGGCTTCGAATAACTTTGATTTAATCTAGCGTGTATATCTATAATAATTCTTAACCCAGTCAAAGTGGTAACTAACATAGAAAGTGGTAACTAACATAGTCCAGTGGTAAAGACAATGTGCATCCCTTCAGAATCAATCACTGAGTCCGAGAGCAATACCTACCTTTGATAAAAATCGTTCTGGATTTCGTCAGTTTCAAGAATTAAGCATAGGCTAGAAGAACGTATAGACAACTTAAACCAACTTGCCGAAGCCTCATAACCAACGTAATGCAGTGGTCAAATACAAATTACCCTACAAAAGTGGGTAGGATCAATTCCTGCCCTTGCCATGCATTAAATAGTTTTCGTCTTGTGTAAGAATTAATAACCCTTTCCAAAGTATCTTTTCGTCTATTTTGCAAATTTTTTTAGAAAAAAATTCGTAACAATTTGACAATTACTTCTTTTTATCATACAGTCTGATAAAGAAAAATTTTTATTTCCTTGTTAACCGCACTGGCAAAATTTTCGGTAAATGGAGAAAATAAAAGTTCTAAAAAACCATCGAAAAAAATTGAACAGAAAACCGTGCTCAAAATGCTATAGTTTTTCTTAACGGTGGGAGCCATCTTTTTTGGCGAAAAAACCCCAAATAAATAATTGAAAAGAATTACGCTCTACCACTTACATTAGGGCTATTGAAAAGCGTCATAAGAGATTGTACGCCAGCGTAATCAATTTAAATTAAAAGGTTCCAAAAGGTGTCAGGATTTCTGCTACCTTCGAAGGATTAGCCTTGGAAATGTATAACGATGGTAAAAAGGACCGGGGTATTGTAATAAAAGTTTGCACACGGATGGCGCGCACGGGTGGCTTCGCACAATTGGCCTCGACAGCCCACCAAATGCGGTTGCCTTTCGACAACGACATCGAATTGACTGCCTCAACCGTCTGTATCATAAACTCCACCACCTCTGGTTCGAAATATAGGGGAGGGTAGAAGCGGCCCCCAGACCGTAAGTGCTAAAACCCTGTATCTTCGAATCAGACCATCAACGTATAGTATCACCGATTTGTATATATATACCTCATGCTCTGCTGTTGCAGTGATTGTGGTTGAATTACGACCGGGTAGACACTATTGCCATGCGCACATGCATCTATATATAGGCTGCTGTTATTAACGTGCTGTATAAGTTTTATCATATCAAAATATAATTTGCGTGGTCATTTATGCAATCAGCGAAAAACATTTCCATTTATTTAATACTTATCGTGTCTGTAGTGCCTCAGCAATAAAATTGTTCTTCGACATTAGATTTAAATAGTGATCTGTTTAGTTCAATGATATATATTGAACGTCATATAGCTGGGTCATTAAATTTGGAAATGTATGTTTGATCAGAATTTACATGGTCTTCTCCGAGTATAAGAGAAGGCTGATTTCAACACACATTTATCTTTCAAATGTTCTACTTACAAAAATATGGGATTTTAAATAATTTAAAATTCGTAGCACCAGAAACCTACTGTATGCTCAAGTTGTAATCTTACTCATTTTTGTTATTGTGATATTGCAAAAGACTCAATTGGATTTATTTAGAAATAAATTTGTGCATATAAATGTAATTACACTCAAAAGCAACTTCAAGATCTTCCTCGACAGAGTATGAGCAAATATTATTCGATGAAATGCGAACAAAAGCTCGCGAATGGCTTCGAATAACTTTGATTTAATCTAGCGTGTATATTTATAATAATTCTTACCCCAGACAAAAACCTATGGGGTTTGTGACAAGGGCAATTAGGTTTGACCAAAAACTCGTTGACTTGAGACATTTTGCATTGGCCACTAGACTATATATGTTTGCTATCACGCGCTTGCCACTTAAATTGTTTAAGCGGGCTTTTCTCTAGCCGATAATTAATTCTAAAACATGAAAAGAATTCAGAGCAAGGGAATTATCGTTCAGCTGCGTTGTTTATTTACCGCCACTTTGCCTTACCACCAAACCGCGTTGGCTATTACACTCGCCCTATTTTACCCGTTTTTAACTGAATGAGCTTTAAGAAATGGTTAAACAATATAAACCACTAAAAATCGTAGATGTGTCAATTAGACATAAATGAAAAGGGTGAGACGTTCTCTGACTAAAATATATTTATTTGTTTACGAGCTTTCGGCCACCAGTCTGTAGCCTTCAACGGGTATATTTATAATAATTGCAGTAAACTGTGAAAGTGTGAAATGAAGCTAGATATGACGTGTATACATGTGCACTGTGAAATACGATAAGGTGATACTATGTTTTCTTTATTAAGATTGTACATTGTCGAGGAAGCGGTTTTGAGTTGTTATCAGCATTGCTGTGTTTGGCAGCTGTATGCCATGATTCTAGACTTTCTAGAGTTAGGCGACTACGGAAATTCCCTGTGTCAATGATTTTCGCGTTGCACGTTTTTCGATGCTTGAACCATTATCATGTTCCTTAACGTTTCTGATGTGTTCAGCCTTTCTTGTTTCCAGAGATCTGCCTGTTTCCCCTAAGTACGGGCAGATATTTTAAAAGAAGAAAAGCAAATGATCACGCATGGCAATAGTGCCTACCTGGTCGTAATTCAACCACAATTAGTGCAACAGCAAAGCATGACGTATATAAATACAAATCGGTGATACTATAGTACGACCGATTTGTATTTATATACGTCATGCTTTGCTGTTGCACTGATTGTGGTTGAATTACGACCAGGTAGGCACTATTGCCATGCGCACATGCATCTATATATAGGCTGCTGTTATTAACGTGCTGTGTAAGTTTTATCATAAACATCAAAATATAATTTGCGTGGTCATTTATGCAATCTGCGAAACACATTTCCATTTATTTAATACTTATCGTCTCTGTAGTGCTCCAGCAATAATGTTGTTCTTCGAAATTAGATTTAAATAGTGATCTGCTTTGTTCAATGATATATATATTGGACGCCTATAGCTAGGTCATTATATTTGGAAAAGTATGTTTGATCAGAATTTACAAGGTCTTCTCCGAGTATAAGAGAAGGCTGATTTCAACACACATTTATTTTTCAAATGTTTTATTACTCACAAAAATATAGGCTTTTAAAATTCGTAGCACCAGAAACCTACTATATGCTCAAGTTTTGACCTTACCCATTTTTGTTATTTGTGATATTGCAAAAGACTCAATTGGATTTATTTAGAAATAAATTTGTACATAATTTAAAAATGTAATTACACTCAAAAGCAACTTCAAGGTCTTCCTCGACAGAGTATGATTAAATATTATTCGATGAAATGCGAACAAAAGCTCGCGAATGGCTTCGAATAACTTTGATTTAATCTAGCGTGTATATCTATAATAATTCTTAACCCAGTCAAAGTGGTAACTAACATAGAAAGTGGTAACTAACATAGTCCAGTGGTAAAGACAATGTGCATCCCTTCAGAATCAATCACTGAGTCCGAGAGCAATACCTACCTTTGATAAAAATCGTTCTGGATTTCGTCAGTTTCAAGAATTAAGCATAGGCTAGAAGAACGTATAGACAACTTAAACCAACTTGCCGAAGCCTCATAACCAACGTAATGCAGTGGTCAAATACAAATTACCCTACAAAAGTGGGTAGGATCAATTCCTGCCCTTGCCATGCATTAAATAGTTTTCGTCTTGTGTAAGAATTAATAACCCTTTCCAAAGTATCTTTTCGTCTATTTTGCAAATTTTTTTAGAAAAAAATTCGTAACAATTTGACAATTACTTCTTTTTATCATACAGTCTGATAAAGAAAAATTTTTATTTCCTTGTTAACCGCACTGGCAAAATTTTCGGTAAATGGAGAAAATAAAAGTTCTAAAAAACCATCGAAAAAAATTGAACAGAAAACCGTGCTCAAAATGCTATAGTTTTTCTTAACGGTGGGAGCCATCTTTTTTGGCGAAAAAACCCCAAATAAATAATTGAAAAGAATTACGCTCTACCACTTACATTAGGGCTATTGAAAAGCGTCATAAGAGATTGTACGCCAGCGTAATCAATTTAAATTAAAAGGTTCCAAAAGGTGTCAGGATTTCTGCTACCTTCGAAGGATTAGCCTTGGAAATGTATAACGATGGTAAAAAGGACCGGGGTATTGTAATAAAAGTTTGCACACGGATGGCGCGCACGGGTGGCTTCGCACAATTGGCCTCGACAGCCCACCAAATGCGGTTGCCTTTCGACAACGACATCGAATTGACTGCCTCAACCGTCTGTATCATAAACTCCACCACCTCTGGTTCGAAATATAGGGGAGGGTAGAAGCGGCCCCCAGACCGTAAGTGCTAAAACCCTGTATCTTCGAATCAGACCATCAACGTATAGTATCACCGATTTGTATATATATACCTCATGCTCTGCTGTTGCAGTGATTGTGGTTGAATTACGACCGGGTAGACACTATTGCCATGCGCACATGCATCTATATATAGGCTGCTGTTATTAACGTGCTGTATAAGTTTTATCATATCAAAATATAATTTGCGTGGTCATTTATGCAATCAGCGAAAAACATTTCCATTTATTTAATACTTATCGTGTCTGTAGTGCCTCAGCAATAAAATTGTTCTTCGACATTAGATTTAAATAGTGATCTGTTTAGTTCAATGATATATATTGAACGTCATATAGCTGGGTCATTAAATTTGGAAATGTATGTTTGATCAGAATTTACATGGTCTTCTCCGAGTATAAGAGAAGGCTGATTTCAACACACATTTATCTTTCAAATGTTCTACTTACAAAAATATGGGATTTTAAATAATTTAAAATTCGTAGCACCAGAAACCTACTGTATGCTCAAGTTGTAATCTTACTCATTTTTGTTATTGTGATATTGCAAAAGACTCAATTGGATTTATTTAGAAATAAATTTGTGCATATAAATGTAATTACACTCAAAAGCAACTTCAAGATCTTCCTCGACAGAGTATGAGCAAATATTATTCGATGAAATGCGAACAAAAGCTCGCGAATGGCTTCGAATAACTTTGATTTAATCTAGCGTGTATATTTATAATAATTCTTACCCCAGACAAAAACCTATGGGGTTTGTGACAAGGGCAATTAGGTTTGACCAAAAACTCGTTGACTTGAGACATTTTGCATTGGCCACTAGACTATATATGTTTGCTATCACGCGCTTGCCACTTAAATTGTTTAAGCGGGCTTTTCTCTAGCCGATAATTAATTCTAAAACATGAAAAGAATTCAGAGCAAGGGAATTATCGTTCAGCTGCGTTGTTTATTTACCGCCACTTTGCCTTACCACCAAACCGCGTTGGCTATTACACTCGCCCTATTTTACCCGTTTTTAACTGAATGAGCTTTAAGAAATGGTTAAACAATATAAACCACTAAAAATCGTAGATGTGTCAATTAGACATAAATGAAAAGGGTGAGACGTTCTCTGACTAAAATATATTTATTTGTTTACGAGCTTTCGGCCACCAGTCTGTAGCCTTCAACGGGTATATTTATAATAATTGCAGTAAACTGTGAAAGTGTGAAATGAAGCTAGATATGACGTGTATACATGTGCACTGTGAAATACGATAAGGTGATACTATGTTTTCTTTATTAAGATTGTACATTGTCGAGGAAGCGGTTTTGAGTTGTTATCAGCATTGCTGTGTTTGGCAGCTGTATGCCATGATTCTAGACTTTCTAGAGTTAGGCGACTACGGAAATTCCCTGTGTCAATGATTTTCGCGTTGCACGTTTTTCGATGCTTGAACCATTATCATGTTCCTTAACGTTTCTGATGTGTTCAGCCTTTCTTGTTTCCAGAGATCTGCCTGTTTCCCCTAAGTACGGGCAGATATTTTAAAAGAAGAAAAGCAAATGATCACGCATGGCAATAGTGCCTACCTGGTCGTAATTCAACCACAATTAGTGCAACAGCAAAGCATGACGTATATAAATATAAATCGGTGATACTATAGTACGACCGATTTGTATTTATATACGTCATGCTTTGCTGTTGCACTGATTGTGGTTGAATTACGACCAGGTAGGCACTATTGCCATGCGCACATGCATCTATATATAGGCTGCTGTTATTAACGTGCTGTGTAAGTTTTATCATAAACATCAAAATATAATTTGCGTGGTCATTTATGCAATCTGCGAAACACATTTCCATTTATTTAATACTTATCGTCTCTGTAGTGCTCCAGCAATAATGTTGTTCTTCGAAATTAGATTTAAATAGTGATCTGCTTTGTTCAATGATATATATATTGGACGCCTATAGCTAGGTCATTATATTTGGAAAAGTATGTTTGATCAGAATTTACAAGGTCTTCTCCGAGTATAAGAGAAGGCTGATTTCAACACACATTTATTTTTCAAATGTTTTATTACTCACAAAAATATAGGCTTTTAAAATTCGTAGCACCAGAAACCTACTATATGCTCAAGTTTTGACCTTACCCATTTTTGTTATTTGTGATATTGCAAAAGACTCAATTGGATTTATTTAGAAATAAATTTGTACATAATTTAAAAATGTAATTACACTCAAAAGCAACTTCAAGGTCTTCCTCGACAGAGTATGATTAAATATTATTCGATGAAATGCGAACAAAAGCTCGCGAATGGCTTCGAATAACTTTGATTTAATCTAGCGTGTATATCTATAATAATTCTTAACCCAGTCAAAGTGGTAACTAACATAGAAAGTGGTAACTAACATAGTCCAGTGGTAAAGACAATGTGCATCCCTTCAGAATCAATCACTGAGTCCGAGAGCAATACCTACCTTTGATAAAAATCGTTCTGGATTTCGTCAGTTTCAAGAATTAAGCATAGGCTAGAAGAACGTATAGACAACTTAAACCAACTTGCCGAAGCCTCATAACCAACGTAATGCAGTGGTCAAATACAAATTACCCTACAAAAGTGGGTAGGATCAATTCCTGCCCTTGCCATGCATTAAATAGTTTTCGTCTTGTGTAAGAATTAATAACCCTTTCCAAAGTATCTTTTCGTCTATTTTGCAAATTTTTTTAGAAAAAAATTCGTAACAATTTGACAATTACTTCTTTTTATCATACAGTCTGATAAAGAAAAATTTTTATTTCCTTGTTAACCGCACTGGCAAAATTTTCGGTAAATGGAGAAAATAAAAGTTCTAAAAAACCATCGAAAAAAATTGAACAGAAAACCGTGCTCAAAATGCTATAGTTTTTCTTAACGGTGGGAGCCATCTTTTTTGGCGAAAAAACCCCAAATAAATAATTGAAAAGAATTACGCTCTACCACTTACATTAGGGCTATTGAAAAGCGTCATAAGAGATTGTACGCCAGCGTAATCAATTTAAATTAAAAGGTTCCAAAAGGTGTCAGGATTTCTGCTACCTTCGAAGGATTAGCCTTGGAAATGTATAACGATGGTAAAAAGGACCGGGGTATTGTAATAAAAGTTTGCACACGGATGGCGCGCACGGGTGGCTTCGCACAATTGGCCTCGACAGCCCACCAAATGCGGTTGCCTTTCGACAACGACATCGAATTGACTGCCTCAACCGTCTGTATCATAAACTCCACCACCTCTGGTTCGAAATATAGGGGAGGGTAGAAGCGGCCCCCAGACCGTAAGTGCTAAAACCCTGTATCTTCGAATCAGACCATCAACGTATAGTATCACCGATTTGTATATATATACCTCATGCTCTGCTGTTGCAGTGATTGTGGTTGAATTACGACCGGGTAGACACTATTGCCATGCGCACATGCATCTATATATAGGCTGCTGTTATTAACGTGCTGTATAAGTTTTATCATATCAAAATATAATTTGCGTGGTCATTTATGCAATCAGCGAAAAACATTTCCATTTATTTAATACTTATCGTGTCTGTAGTGCCTCAGCAATAAAATTGTTCTTCGACATTAGATTTAAATAGTGATCTGTTTAGTTCAATGATATATATTGAACGTCATATAGCTGGGTCATTAAATTTGGAAATGTATGTTTGATCAGAATTTACATGGTCTTCTCCGAGTATAAGAGAAGGCTGATTTCAACACACATTTATCTTTCAAATGTTCTACTTACAAAAATATGGGATTTTAAATAATTTAAAATTCGTAGCACCAGAAACCTACTGTATGCTCAAGTTGTAATCTTACTCATTTTTGTTATTGTGATATTGCAAAAGACTCAATTGGATTTATTTAGAAATAAATTTGTGCATATAAATGTAATTACACTCAAAAGCAACTTCAAGATCTTCCTCGACAGAGTATGAGCAAATATTATTCGATGAAATGCGAACAAAAGCTCGCGAATGGCTTCGAATAACTTTGATTTAATCTAGCGTGTATATTTATAATAATTCTTACCCCAGACAAAAACCTATGGGGTTTGTGACAAGGGCAATTAGGTTTGACCAAAAACTCGTTGACTTGAGACATTTTGCATTGGCCACTAGACTATATATGTTTGCTATCACGCGCTTGCCACTTAAATTGTTTAAGCGGGCTTTTCTCTAGCCGATAATTAATTCTAAAACATGAAAAGAATTCAGAGCAAGGGAATTATCGTTCAGCTGCGTTGTTTATTTACCGCCACTTTGCCTTACCACCAAACCGCGTTGGCTATTACACTCGCCCTATTTTACCCGTTTTTAACTGAATGAGCTTTAAGAAATGGTTAAACAATATAAACCACTAAAAATCGTAGATGTGTCAATTAGACATAAATGAAAAGGGTGAGACGTTCTCTGACTAAAATATATTTATTTGTTTACGAGCTTTCGGCCACCAGTCTGTAGCCTTCAACGGGTATATTTATAATAATTGCAGTAAACTGTGAAAGTGTGAAATGAAGCTAGATATGACGTGTATACATGTGCACTGTGAAATACGATAAGGTGATACTATGTTTTCTTTATTAAGATTGTACATTGTCGAGGAAGCGGTTTTGAGTTGTTATCAGCATTGCTGTGTTTGGCAGCTGTATGCCATGATTCTAGACTTTCTAGAGTTAGGCGACTACGGAAATTCCCTGTGTCAATGATTTTCGCGTTGCACGTTTTTCGATGCTTGAACCATTATCATGTTCCTTAACGTTTCTGATGTGTTCAGCCTTTCTTGTTTCCAGAGATCTGCCTGTTTCCCCTAAGTACGGGCAGATATTTTAAAAGAAGAAAAGCAAATGATCACGCATGGCAATAGTGCCTACCTGGTCGTAATTCAACCACAATTAGTGCAACAGCAAAGCATGACGTATATAAATACAAATCGGTGATACTATAGTACGACCGATTTGTATTTATATACGTCATGCTTTGCTGTTGCACTGATTGTGGTTGAATTACGACCAGGTAGGCACTATTGCCATGCGCACATGCATCTATATATAGGCTGCTGTTATTAACGTGCTGTGTAAGTTTTATCATAAACATCAAAATATAATTTGCGTGGTCATTTATGCAATCTGCGAAACACATTTCCATTTATTTAATACTTATCGTCTCTGTAGTGCTCCAGCAATAATGTTGTTCTTCGAAATTAGATTTAAATAGTGATCTGCTTTGTTCAATGATATATATATTGGACGCCTATAGCTAGGTCATTATATTTGGAAAAGTATGTTTGATCAGAATTTACAAGGTCTTCTCCGAGTATAAGAGAAGGCTGATTTCAACACACATTTATTTTTCAAATGTTTTATTACTCACAAAAATATAGGCTTTTAAAATTCGTAGCACCAGAAACCTACTATATGCTCAAGTTTTGACCTTACCCATTTTTGTTATTTGTGATATTGCAAAAGACTCAATTGGATTTATTTAGAAATAAATTTGTACATAATTTAAAAATGTAATTACACTCAAAAGCAACTTCAAGGTCTTCCTCGACAGAGTATGATTAAATATTATTCGATGAAATGCGAACAAAAGCTCGCGAATGGCTTCGAATAACTTTGATTTAATCTAGCGTGTATATCTACAATAATTCTTAACCCAGTCAAAGTGGTAACTAACATAGAAAGTGGTAACTAACATAGTCCAGTGGTAAAGACAATGTGCATCCCTTCAGAATCAATCACTGAGTCCGAGAGCAATACCTACCTTTGATAAAAATCGTTCTGGATTTCGTCAGTTTCAAGAATTAAGCATAGGCTAGAAGAACGTATAGACAACTTAAACCAACTTGCCGAAGCCTCATAACCAACGTAATGCAGTGGTCAAATACAAATTACCCTACAAAAGTGGGTAGGATCAATTCCTGCCCTTGCCATGCATTAAATAGTTTTCGTCTTGTGTAAGAATTAATAACCCTTTCCAAAGTATCTTTTCGTCTATTTTGCAAATTTTTTTAGAAAAAAATTCGTAACAATTTGACAATTACTTCTTTTTATCATACAGTCTGATAAAGAAAAATTTTTATTTCCTTGTTAACCGCACTGGCAAAATTTTCGGTAAATGGAGAAAATAAAAGTTCTAAAAAACCATCGAAAAAAATTGAACAGAAAACCGTGCTCAAAATGCTATAGTTTTTCTTAACGGTGGGAGCCATCTTTTTTGGCGAAAAAACCCCAAATAAATAATTGAAAAGAATTACGCTCTACCACTTACATTAGGGCTATTGAAAAGCGTCATAAGAGATTGTACGCCAGCGTAATCAATTTAAATTAAAAGGTTCCAAAAGGTGTCAGGATTTCTGCTACCTTCGAAGGATTAGCCTTGGAAATGTATAACGATGGTAAAAAGGACCGGGGTATTGTAATAAAAGTTTGCACACGGATGGCGCGCACGGGTGGCTTCGCACAATTGGCCTCGACAGCCCACCAAATGCGGTTGCCTTTCGACAACGACATCGAATTGACTGCCTCAACCGTCTGTATCATAAACTCCACCACCTCTGGTTCGAAATATAGGGGAGGGTAGAAGCGGCCCCCAGACCGTAAGTGCTAAAACCCTGTATCTTCGAATCAGACCATCAAGATATAGTATCACCGATTTGTATATATATACCTCATGCTCTGCTGTTGCAGTGATTGTGGTTGAATTACGACCGGGTAGACACTATTGCCATGCGCACATGCATCTATATATAGGCTGCTGTTATTAACGTGCTGTATAAGTTTTATCATATCAAAATATAATTTGCGTGGTCATTTATGCAATCAGCGAAAAACATTTCCATTTATTTAATACTTATCGTGTCTGTAGTGCCTCAGCAATAAAATTGTTCTTCGACATTAGATTTAAATAGTGATCTGTTTAGTTCAATGATATATATTGAACGTCATATAGCTGGGTCATTAAATTTGGAAATGTATGTTTGATCAGAATTTACATGGTCTTCTCCGAGTATAAGAGAAGGCTGATTTCAACACACATTTATCTTTCAAATGTTCTACTTACAAAAATATGGGATTTTAAATAATTTAAAATTCGTAGCACCAGAAACCTACTGTATGCTCAAGTTGTAATCTTACTCATTTTTGTTATTGTGATATTGCAAAAGACTCAATTGGATTTATTTAGAAATAAATTTGTGCATATAAATGTAATTACACTCAAAAGCAACTTCAAGATCTTCCTCGACAGAGTATGAGCAAATATTATTCGATGAAATGCGAACAAAAGCTCGCGAATGGCTTCGAATAACTTTGATTTAATCTAGCGTGTATATTTATAATAATTCTTACCCCAGACAAAAACCTATGGGGTTTGTGACAAGGGCAATTAGGTTTGACCAAAAACTCGTTGACTTGAGACATTTTGCATTGGCCACTAGACTATATATGTTTGCTATCACGCGCTTGCCACTTAAATTGTTTAAGCGGGCTTTTCTCTAGCCGATAATTAATTCTAAAACATGAAAAGAATTCAGAGCAAGGGAATTATCGTTCAGCTGCGTTGTTTATTTACCGCCACTTTGCCTTACCACCAAACCGCGTTGGCTATTACACTCGCCCTATTTTACCCGTTTTTAACTGAATGAGCTTTAAGAAATGGTTAAACAATAAAAACCACTAAAAATCGTAGATGTGTCAATTAGACATAAATGAAAAGGGTGAGACGTTCTCTGACTAAAATATATTTATTTGTTTACGAGCTTTCGGCCACCAGTCTGTAGCCTTCAACGGGTATATTTATAATAATTGCAGTAAACTGTGAAAGTGTGAAATGAAGCTAGATATGACGTGTATACATGTGCACTGTGAAATACGATAAGGTGATACTATGTTTTCTTTATTAAGATTGTACATTGTCAAGGAAGCGGTTTTGAGTTGTTATCAGCATTGCTGTGTTTGGCAGCTGTATGCCATGATTCTAGACTTTCTAGAGTTAGGCGACTACGGAAATTCCCTGTGTCAATGATTTTCGCGTTGCACGTTTTTCGATGCTTGAACCATTATCATGTTCCTTAACGTTTCTGATGTGTTCAGCCTTTCTTGTTTCCAGAGATCTGCCTGTTTCCCCTAAGTACGGGCAGATATTTTAAAAGAAGAAAAGCAAATGATCACGCATGGCAATAGTGCCTACCTGGTCGTAATTCAACCACAATTAGTGCAACAGCAAAGCATGACGTATATAAATACAAATCGGTGATACTATAGTACGACCGATTTGTATTTATATACGTCATGCTTTGCTGTTGCACTGATTGTGGTTGAATTACGACCAGGTAGGCACTATTGCCATGCGCACATGCATCTATATATAGGCTGCTGTTATTAACGTGCTGTGTAAGTTTTATCATAAACATCAAAATATAATTTGCGTGGTCATTTATGCAATCTGCGAAACACATTTCCATTTATTTAATACTTATCGTCTCTGTAGTGCTCCAGCAATAATGTTGTTCTTCGAAATTAGATTTAAATAGTGATCTGCTTTGTTCAATGATATATATATTGGACGCCTATAGCTAGGTCATTATATTTGGAAAAGTATGTTTGATCAGAATTTACAAGGTTTTCTCCGAGTATAAGAGAAGGCTGATTTCAACACACATTTATTTTTCAAATGTTTTATTACTCACAAAAATATAGGCTTTTAAAATTCGTAGCACCAGAAACCTACTATATGCTCAAGTTTTGACCTTACCCATTTTTGTTATTTGTGATATTGCAAAAGACTCAATTGGATTTATTTAGAAATAAATTTGTACATAATTTAAAAATGTAATTACACTCAAAAGCAACTTCAAGGTCTTCCTCGACAGAGTATGATTAAATATTATTCGATGAAATGCGAACAAAAGCTCGCGAATGGCTTCGAATAACTTTGATTTAATCTAGCGTGTATATCTATAATAATTCTTAACCCAGTCAAAGTGGTAACTAACATAGAAAGTGGTAACTAACATAGTCCAGTGGTAAAGACAATGTGCATCCCTTCAGAATCAATCACTGAGTCCGAGAGCAATACCTACCTTTGATAAAAATCGTTCTGGATTTCGTCAGTTTCAAGAATTAAGCATAGGCTAGAAGAACGTATAGACAACTTAAACCAACTTGCCGAAGCCTCATAACCAACGTAATGCAGTGGTCAAATACAAATTACCCTACAAAAGTGGGTAGGATCAATTCCTGCCCTTGCCATGCATTAAATAGTTTTCGTCTTGTGTAAGAATTAATAACCCTTTCCAAAGTATCTTTTCGTCTATTTTGCAAATTTTTTTAGAAAAAAATTCGTAACAATTTGACAATTACTTCTTTTTATCATACAGTCTGATAAAGAAAAATTTTTATTTCCTTGTTAACCGCACTGGCAAAATTTTCGGTAAATGGAGAAAATAAAAGTTCTAAAAAATCATCGAAAAAAATTGAACAGAAAACCGTGCTCAAAATGCTATAGTTTTTCTTAACGGTGGGAGCCATCTTTTTTGGCGAAAAAACCCCAAATAAATAATTGAAAAGAATTACGCTCTACCACTTACATTAGGGCTATTGAAAAGCGTCATAAGAGATTGTACGCCAGCGTAATCAATTTAAATTAAAAGGTTCCAAAAGGTGTCAGGATTTCTGCTACCTTCGAAGGATTAGCCTTGGAAATGTATAACGATGGTAAAAAGGACCGGGGTATTGTAATAAAAGTTTGCACACGGATGGCGCGCACGGGTGGCTTCGCACAATTGGCCTCGACAGCCCACCAAATGCGGTTGCCTTTCGACAACGACATCGAATTGACTGCCTCAACCGTCTGTATCATAAACTCCACCACCTCTGGTTCGAAATATAGGGGAGGGTAGAAGCGGCCCCCAGACCGTAAGTGCTAAAACCCTGTATCTTCGAATCAGACCATCAACGTATAGTATCACCGATTTGTATATATATACCTCATGCTCTGCTGTTGCAGTGATTGTGGTTGAATTACGACCGGGTAGACACTATTGCCATGCGCACATGCATCTATATATAGGCTGCTGTTATTAACGTGCTGTATAAGTTTTATCATATCAAAATATAATTTGCGTGGTCATTTATGCAATCAGCGAAAAACATTTCCATTTATTTAATACTTATCGTGTCTGTAGTGCCTCAGCAATAAAATTGTTCTTCGACATTAGATTTAAATAGTGATCTGTTTAGTTCAATGATATATATTGAACGTCATATAGCTGGGTCATTAAATTTGGAAATGTATGTTTGATCAGAATTTACATGGTCTTCTCCGAGTATAAGAGAAGGCTGATTTCAACACACATTTATCTTTCAAATGTTCTACTTACAAAAATATGGGATTTTAAAATTCGTAGCACCAGAAACCTACTGTATGCTCAAGTTGTGATCTTACCCGTTTTTGTTATTGTGATATTGCAAAAGACTCAATTGGATTTATTTAGAAATAAATTTGTGCATATAAATGTAATTACACTCAAAAGCAACTTCAAGATCTTTCTCGACAGAGTATGAGTAAATATTATTCGATGAAATGCGAACAAAAGCTCGCGAATGGCTTCGAATAACTTTGATTTAATCTAGCGTGTATATTTATAATAATTCTTACCCCAGACAAAAACCTATGGGGTTTGTGACAAGGGCAATTAGGTTTGACCAAAAACTCGTTGACTTGAGACATTTTGCATTGGCCACTAGACTATATATGTTTGCTATCACGCGCTTGCCACTTAAATTGTTTAAGCGGGCTTTTCTCTAGCCTATAATTAATTCTAAAACATGAAAAGAATTCAGAGCAAGGGAATTATCGTTCAGCTGCGTTGTTTATTTACCGCCACTTTGCCTTACCACCAGACCGCGTTGGCTATTACACTCGCCCTATTTTACCCGTTTTTAACTGAATGAGCTTTAAGAAATGGTTAAACAATATAAACCACTAAAAATCGTAGATGTGTCAATTAGACATAAATGAAAAGGGTGAGACGTTCTCTGACTAAAATATATTTATTTGTTTACGAGCTTTCGGCCACCAGTCTGTAGCCTTCAACGGGTATATTTATAATAATTGCAGTAAACTGTGAAAGTGTGAAATGAAGCTAGATATGACGTGTATACATGTGCACTGTGAAATACGATAAGGTGATACTATGTTTTCTTTATTAAGATTGTACATTGTCGAGGAAGCGGTTTTGAGTTGTTATCAGCATTGCTGTGTTTGGCAGCTGTATGCCATGATTCTAGACTTTCTAGAGTTAGGCGACTACGGAAATTCCCTGTGTCAATGATTTTCGCGTTGCACGTTTTTCGATGCTTGAACCATTATCATGTTCCTTAACGTTTCTGATGTGTTCAGCCTTTCTTGTTTCCAGAGATCTGCCTGTTTCCCCTAAGTACGGGCAGATATTTTAAAAGAAGAAAAGCAAATGATCACGCATGGCAATAGTGCCTACCTGGTCGTAATTCAACCACAATTAGTGCAACAGCAAAGCATGACGTATATAAATACAAATCGGTGATACTATAGTACGACCGATTTGTATTTATATACGTCATGCTTTGCTGTTGCACTGATTGTGGTTGAATTACGACCAGGTAGGCACTATTGCCATGCGCACATGCATCTATATATAGGCTGCTGTTATTAACGTGCTGTGTAAGTTTTATCATAAACATCAAAATATAATTTGCGTGGTCATTTATGCAATCTGCGAAACACATTTCCATTTATTTAATACTTATCGTCTCTGTAGTGCTCCAGCAATAATGTTGTTCTTCGAAATTAGATTTAAATAGTGATCTGCTTTGTTCAATGATATATATATTGGACGCCTATAGCTAGGTCATTATATTTGGAAAAGTATGTTTGATCAGAATTTACAAGGTCTTCTCCGAGTATAAGAGAAGGCTGATTTCAACACACATTTATTTTTCAAATGTTTTATTACTCACAAAAATATAGGCTTTTAAAATTCGTAGCACCAGAAACCTACTATATGCTCAAGTTTTGACCTTACCCATTTTTGTTATTTGTGATATTGCAAAAGACTCAATTGGATTTATTTAGAAATAAATTTGTACATAATTTAAAAATGTAATTACACTCAAAAGCAACTTCAAGGTCTTCCTCGACAGAGTATGATTAAATATTATTCGATGAAATGCGAACAAAAGCTCGCGAATGGCTTCGAATAACTTTGATTTAATCTAGCGTGTATATCTATAATAATTCTTAACCCAGTCAAAGTGGTAACTAACATAGAAAGTGGTAACTAACATAGTCCAGTGGTAAAGACAATGTGCATCCCTTCAGAATCAATCACTGAGTCCGAGAGCAATACCTACCTTTGATAAAAATCGTTCTGGATTTCGTCAGTTTCAAGAATTAAGCATAGGCTAGAAGAACGTATAGACAACTTAAACCAACTTGCCGAAGCCTCATAACCAACGTAATGCAGTGGTCAAATACAAATTACCCTACAAAAGTGGGTAGGATCAATTCCTGCCCTTGCCATGCATTAAATAGTTTTCGTCTTGTGTAAGAATTAATAACCCTTTCCAAAGTATCTTTTCGTCTATTTTGCAAATTTTTTTAGAAAAAAATTCGTAACAATTTGACAATTACTTCTTTTTATCATACAGTCTGATAAAGAAAAATTTTTATTTCCTTGTTAACCGCACTGGCAAAATTTTCGGTAAATGGAGAAAATAAAAGTTCTAAAAAACCATCGAAAAAAATTGAACAGAAAACCGTGCTCAAAATGCTATAGTTTTTCTTAACGGTGGGAGCCATCTTTTTTGGCGAAAAAACCCCAAATAAATAATTGAAAAGAATTACGCTCTACCACTTACATTAGGGCTATTGAAAAGCGTCATAAGAGATTGTACGCCAGCGTAATCAATTTAAATTAAAAGGTTCCAAAAGGTGTCAGGATTTCTGCTACCTTCGAAGGATTAGCCTTGGAAATGTATAACGATGGTAAAAAGGACCGGGGTATTGTAATAAAAGTTTGCACACGGATGGCGCGCACGGGTGGCTTCGCACAATTGGCCTCGACAGCCCACCAAATGCGGTTGCCTTTCGACAACGACATCGAATTGACTGCCTCAACCGTCTGTATCATAAACTCCACCACCTCTGGTTCGAAATATAGGGGAGGGTAGAAGCGGCCCCCAGACCGTAAGTGCTAAAACCCTGTATCTTCGAATCAGACCATCAACGTATAGTATCACCGATTTGTATATATATACCTCATGCTCTGCTGTTGCAGTGATTGTGGTTGAATTACGACCGGGTAGACACTATTGCCATGCGCACATGCATCTATATATAGGCTGCTGTTATTAACGTGCTGTATAAGTTTTATCATATCAAAATATAATTTGCGTGGTCATTTATGCAATCAGCGAAAAACATTTCCATTTATTTAATACTTATCGTGTCTGTAGTGCCTCAGCAATAAAATTGTTCTTCGACATTAGATTTAAATAGTGATCTGTTTAGTTCAATGATATATATTGAACGTCATATAGCTGGGTCATTAAATTTGGAAATGTATGTTTGATCAGAATTTACATGGTCTTCTCCGAGTATAAGAGAAGGCTGATTTCAACACACATTTATCTTTCAAATGTTCTACTTACAAAAATATGGGATTTTAAATAATTTAAAATTCGTAGCACCAGAAACCTACTGTATGCTCAAGTTGTAATCTTACTCATTTTTGTTATTGTGATATTGCAAAAGACTCAATTGGATTTATTTAGAAATAAATTTGTGCATATAAATGTAATTACACTCAAAAGCAACTTCAAGATCTTCCTCGACAGAGTATGAGCAAATATTATTCGATGAAATGCGAACAAAAGCTCGCGAATGGCTTCGAATAACTTTGATTTAATCTAGCGTGTATATTTATAATAATTCTTACCCCAGACAAAAACCTATGGGGTTTGTGACAAGGGCAATTAGGTTTGACCAAAAACTCGTTGACTTGAGACATTTTGCATTGGCCACTAGACTATATATGTTTGCTATCACGCGCTTGCCACTTAAATTGTTTAAGCGGGCTTTTCTCTAGCCGATAATTAATTCTAAAACATGAAAAGAATTCAGAGCAAGGGAATTATCGTTCAGCTGCGTTGTTTATTTACCGCCACTTTGCCTTACCACCAAACCGCGTTGGCTATTACACTCGCCCTATTTTACCCGTTTTTAACTGAATGAGCTTTAAGAAATGGTTAAACAATAAAAACCACTAAAAATCGTAGATGTGTCAATTAGACATAAATGAAAAGGGTGAGACGTTCTCTGACTAAAATATATTTATTTGTTTACGAGCTTTCGGCCACCAGTCTGTAGCCTTCAACGGGTATATTTATAATAATTGCAGTAAACTGTGAAAGTGTGAAATGAAGCTAGATATGACGTGTATACATGTGCACTGTGAAATACGATAAGGTGATACTATGTTTTCTTTATTAAGATTGTACATTGTCGAGGAAGCGGTTTTGAGTTGTTATCAGCATTGCTGTGTTTGGCAGCTGTATGCCATGATTCTAGACTTTCTAGAGTTAGGCGACTACGGAAATTCCCTGTGTCAATGATTTTCGCGTTGCACGTTTTTCGATGCTTGAACCATTATCATGTTCCTTAACGTTTCTGATGTGTTCAGCCTTTCTTGTTTCCAGAGATCTGCCTGTTTCCCCTAAGTACGGGCAGATATTTTAAAAGAAGAAAAGCAAATGATCACGCATGGCAATAGTGCCTACCTGGTCGTAATTCAACCACAATTAGTACAACAGCAAAGCATGACGTATATAAATACAAATCGGTGATACTATAGTACGACCGATTTGTATTTATATACGTCATGCTTTGCTGTTGCACTGATTGTGGTTGAATTACGACCAGGTAGGCACTATTGCCATGCGCACATGCATCTATATATAGGCTGCTGTTATTAACGTGCTGTGTAAGTTTTATCATAAACATCAAAATATAATTTGCGTGGTCATTTATGCAATCTGCGAAACACATTTCCATTTATTTAATACTTATCGTCTCTGTAGTGCTCCAGCAATAATGTTGTTCTTCGAAATTAGATTTAAATAGTGATCTGCTTTGTTCAATGATATATATATTGGACGCCTATAGCTAGGTCATTATATTTGGAAAAGTATGTTTGATCAGAATTTACAAGGTTTTCTCCGAGTATAAGAGAAGGCTGATTTCAACACACATTTATTTTTCAAATGTTTTATTACTCACAAAAATATAGGCTTTTAAAATTCGTAGCACCAGAAACCTACTATATGCTCAAGTTTTGACCTTACCCATTTTTGTTATTTGTGATATTGCAAAAGACTCAATTGGATTTATTTAGAAATAAATTTGTACATAATTTAAAAATGTAATTACACTCAAAAGCAACTTCAAGGTCTTCCTCGACAGAGTATGATTAAATATTATTCGATGAAATGCGAACAAAAGCTCGCGAATGGCTTCGAATAACTTTGATTTAATCTAGCGTGTATATCTATAATAATTCTTAACCCAGTCAAAGTGGTAACTAACATAGAAAGTGGTAACTAACATAGTCCAGTGGTAAAGACAATGTGCATCCCTTCAGAATCAATCACTGAGTCCGAGAGCAATACCTACCTTTGATAAAAATCGTTCTGGATTTCGTCAGTTTCAAGAATTAAGCATAGGCTAGAAGAACGTATAGACAACTTAAACCAACTTGCCGAAGCCTCATAACCAACGTAATGCAGTGGTCAAATACAAATTACCCTACAAAAGTGGGTAGGATCAATTCCTGCCCTTGCCATGCATTAAATAGTTTTCGTCTTGTGTAAGAATTAATAACCCTTTCCAAAGTATCTTTTCGTCTATTTTGCAAATTTTTTTAGAAAAAAATTCGTAACAATTTGACAATTACTTCTTTTTATCATACAGTCTGATAAAGAAAAATTTTTATTTCCTTGTTAACCGCACTGGCAAAATTTTCGGTAAATGGAGAAAATAAAAGTTCTAAAAAATCATCGAAAAAAATTGAACAGAAAACCGTGCTCAAAATGCTATAGTTTTTCTTAACGGTGGGAGCCATCTTTTTTGGCGAAAAAACCCCAAATAAATAATTGAAAAGAATTACGCTCTACCACTTACATTAGGGCTATTGAAAAGCGTCATAAGAGATTGTACGCCAGCGTAATCAATTTAAATTAAAAGGTTCCAAAAGGTGTCAGGATTTCTGCTACCTTCGAAGGATTAGCCTTGGAAATGTATAACGATGGTAAAAAGGACCGGGGTATTGTAATAAAAGTTTGCACACGGATGGCGCGCACGGGTGGCTTCGCACAATTGGCCTCGACAGCCCACCAAATGCGGTTGCCTTTCGACAACGACATCGAATTGACTGCCTCAACCGTCTGTATCATAAACTCCACCACCTCTGGTTCGAAATATAGGGGAGGGTAGAAGCGGCCCCCAGACCGTAAGTGCTAAAACCCTGTATCTTCGAATCAGACCATCAACGTATAGTATCATCGATTTGTATATATATACCTCATGCTCTGCTGTTGCAGTGATTGTGGTTGAATTACGACCGGGTAGACACTATTGCCATGCGCACATGCATCTATATATAGGCTGCTGTTATTAACGTGCTGTATAAGTTTTATCATATCAAAATATAATTTGCGTGGTCATTTATGCAATCAGCGAAAAACATTTCCATTTATTTAATACTTATCGTGTCTGTAGTGCCTCAGCAATAAAATTGTTCTTCGACATTAGATTTAAATAGTGATCTGTTTAGTTCAATGATATATATTGAACGTCATATAGCTGGGTCATTAAATTTGGAAATGTATGTTTGATCAGAATTTACATGGTCTTCTCCGAGTATAAGAGAAGGCTGATTTCAACACACATTTATCTTTCAAATGTTCTACTTACAAAAATATGGGATTTTAAAATTCGTAGCACCAGAAACCTACTGTATGCTCAAGTTGTGATCTTACCCGTTTTTGTTATTGTGATATTGCAAAAGACTCAATTGGATTTATTTAGAAATAAATTTGTGCATATAAATGTAATTACACTCAAAAGCAACTTCAAGATCTTTCTCGACAGAGTATGAGTAAATATTATTCGATGAAATGCGAACAAAAGCTCGCGAATGGCTTCGAATAACTTTGATTTAATCTAGCGTGTATATTTATAATAATTCTTACCCCAGACAAAAACCTATGGGGTTTGTGACAAGGGCAATTAGGTTTGACCAAAAACTCGTTGACTTGAGACATTTTGCATTGGCCACTAGACTATATATGTTTGCTATCACGCGCTTGCCACTTAAATTGTTTAAGCGGGCTTTTCTCTAGCCTATAATTAATTCTAAAACATGAAAAGAATTCAGAGCAAGGGAATTATCGTTCAGCTGCGTTGTTTATTTACCGCCACTTTGCCTTACCACCAGACCGCGTTGGCTATTACACTCGCCCTATTTTACCCGTTTTTAACTGAATGAGCTTTAAGAAATGGTTAAACAATATAAACCACTAAAAATCGTAGATGTGTCAATTAGACATAAATGAAAAGGGTGAGACGTTCTCTGACTAAAATATATTTATTTGTTTACGAGCTTTCGGCCACCAGTCTGTAGCCTTCAACGGGTATATTTATAATAATTGCAGTAAACTGTGAAAGTGTGAAATGAAGCTAGATATGACGTGTATACATGTGCACTGTGAAATACGATAAGGTGATACTATGTTTTCTTTATTAAGATTGTACATTGTCGAGGAAGCGGTTTTGAGTTGTTATCAGCATTGCTGTGTTTGGCAGCTGTATGCCATGATTCTAGACTTTCTAGAGTTAGGCGACTACGGAAATTCCCTGTGTCAATGATTTTCGCGTTGCACGTTTTTCGATGCTTGAACCATTATCATGTTCCTTAACGTTTCTGATGTGTTCAGCCTTTCTTGTTTCCAGAGATCTGCCTGTTTCCCCTAAGTACGGGCAGATATTTTAAAAGAAGAAAAGCAAATGATCACGCATGGCAATAGTGCCTACCTGGTCGTAATTCAACCACAATTAGTGCAACAGCAAAGCATGACGTATATAAATACAAATCGGTGATACTATAGTACGACCGATTTGTATTTATATACGTCATGCTTTGCTGTTGCACTGATTGTGGTTGAATTACGACCAGGTAGGCACTATTGCCATGCGCACATGCATCTATATATAGGCTGCTGTTATTAACGTGCTGTGTAAGTTTTATCATAAACATCAAAATATAATTTGCGTGGTCATTTATGCAATCTGCGAAACACATTTCCATTTATTTAATACTTATCGTCTCTGTAGTGCTCCAGCAATAATGTTGTTCTTCGAAATTAGATTTAAATAGTGATCTGCTTTGTTCAATGATATATATATTGGACGCCTATAGCTAGGTCATTATATTTGGAAAAGTATGTTTGATCAGAATTTACAAGGTCTTCTCCGAGTATAAGAGAAGGCTGATTTCAACACACATTTATTTTTCAAATGTTTTATTACTCACAAAAATATAGGCTTTTAAAATTCGTAGCACCAGAAACCTACTATATGCTCAAGTTTTGACCTTACCCATTTTTGTTATTTGTGATATTGCAAAAGACTCAATTGGATTTATTTAGAAATAAATTTGTACATAATTTAAAAATGTAATTACACTCAAAAGCAACTTCAAGGTCTTCCTCGACAGAGTATGATTAAATATTATTCGATGAAATGCGAACAAAAGCTCGCGAATGGCTTCGAATAACTTTGATTTAATCTAGCGTGTATATCTATAATAATTCTTAACCCAGTCAAAGTGGTAACTAACATAGAAAGTGGTAACTAACATAGTCCAGTGGTAAAGACAATGTGCATCCCTTCAGAATCAATCACTGAGTCCGAGAGCAATACCTACCTTTGATAAAAATCGTTCTGGATTTCGTCAGTTTCAAGAATTAAGCATAGGCTAGAAGAACGTATAGACAACTTAAACCAACTTGCCGAAGCCTCATAACCAACGTAATGCAGTGGTCAAATACAAATTACCCTACAAAAGTGGGTAGGATCAATTCCTGCCCTTGCCATGCATTAAATAGTTTTCGTCTTGTGTAAGAATTAATAACCCTTTCCAAAGTATCTTTTCGTCTATTTTGCAAATTTTTTTAGAAAAAAATTCGTAACAATTTGACAATTACTTCTTTTTATCATACAGTCTGATAAAGAAAAATTTTTATTTCCTTGTTAACCGCACTGGCAAAATTTTCGGTAAATGGAGAAAATAAAAGTTCTAAAAAACCATCGAAAAAAATTGAACAGAAAACCGTGCTCAAAATGCTATAGTTTTTCTTAACGGTGGGAGCCATCTTTTTTGGCGAAAAAACCCCAAATAAATAATTGAAAAGAATTACGCTCTACCACTTACATTAGGGCTATTGAAAAGCGTCATAAGAGATTGTACGCCAGCGTAATCAATTTAAATTAAAAGGTTCCAAAAGGTGTCAGGATTTCTGCTACCTTCGAAGGATTAGCCTTGGAAATGTATAACGATGGTAAAAAGGACCGGGGTATTGTAATAAAAGTTTGCACACGGATGGCGCGCACGGGTGGCTTCGCACAATTGGCCTCGACAGCCCACCAAATGCGGTTGCCTTTCGACAACGACATCGAATTGACTGCCTCAACCGTCTGTATCATAAACTCCACCACCTCTGGTTCGAAATATAGGGGAGGGTAGAAGCGGCCCCCAGACCGTAAGTGCTAAAACCCTGTATCTTCGAATCAGACCATCAACGTATAGTATCATCGATTTGTATATATATACCTCATGCTCTGCTGTTGCAGTGATTGTGGTTGAATTACGACCGGGTAGACACTATTGCCATGCGCACATGCATCTATATATAGGCTGCTGTTATTAACGTGCTGTATAAGTTTTATCATATCAAAATATAATTTGCGTGGTCATTTATGCAATCAGCGAAAAACATTTCCATTTATTTAATACTTATCGTGTCTGTAGTGCCTCAGCAATAAAATTGTTCTTCGACATTAGATTTAAATAGTGATCTGTTTAGTTCAATGATATATATTGAACGTCATATAGCTGGGTCATTAAATTTGGAAATGTATGTTTGATCAGAATTTACATGGTCTTCTCCGAGTATAAGAGAAGGCTGATTTCAACACACATTTATCTTTCAAATGTTCTACTTACAAAAATATGGGATTTTAAAATTCGTAGCACCAGAAACCTACTGTATGCTCAAGTTGTGATCTTACCCGTTTTTGTTATTGTGATATTGCAAAAGACTCAATTGGATTTATTTAGAAATAAATTTGTGCATATAAATGTAATTACACTCAAAAGCAACTTCAAGATCTTTCTCGACAGAGTATGAGTAAATATTATTCGATGAAATGCGAACAAAAGCTCGCGAATGGCTTCGAATAACTTTGATTTAATCTAGCGTGTATATTTATAATAATTCTTACCCCAGACAAAAACCTATGGGGTTTGTGACAAGGGCAATTAGGTTTGACCAAAAACTCGTTGACTTGAGACATTTTGCATTGGCCACTAGACTATATATGTTTGCTATCACGCGCTTGCCACTTAAATTGTTTAAGCGGGCTTTTCTCTAGCCTATAATTAATTCTAAAACATGAAAAGAATTCAGAGCAAGGGAATTATCGTTCAGCTGCGTTGTTTATTTACCGCCACTTTGCCTTACCACCAGACCGCGTTGGCTATTACACTCGCCCTATTTTACCCGTTTTTAACTGAATGAGCTTTAAGAAATGGTTAAACAATATAAACCACTAAAAATCGTAGATGTGTCAATTAGACATAAATGAAAAGGGTGAGACGTTCTCTGACTAAAATATATTTATTTGTTTACGAGCTTTCGGCCACCAGTCTGTAGCCTTCAACGGGTATATTTATAATAATTGCAGTAAACTGTGAAAGTGTGAAATGAAGCTAGATATGACGTGTATACATGTGCACTGTGAAATACGATAAGGTGATACTATGTTTTCTTTATTAAGATTGTACATTGTCGAGGAAGCGGTTTTGAGTTGTTATCAGCATTGCTGTGTTTGGCAGCTGTATGCCATGATTCTAGACTTTCTAGAGTTAGGCGACTACGGAAATTCCCTGTGTCAATGATTTTCGCGTTGCACGTTTTTCGATGCTTGAACCATTATCATGTTCCTTAACGTTTCTGATGTGTTCAGCCTTTCTTGTTTCCAGAGATCTGCCTGTTTCCCCTAAGTACGGGCAGATATTTTAAAAGAAGAAAAGCAAATGATCACGCATGGCAATAGTGCCTACCTGGTCGTAATTCAACCACAATTAGTGCAACAGCAAAGCATGACGTATATAAATACAAATCGGTGATACTATAGTACGACCGATTTGTATTTATATACGTCATGCTTTGCTGTTGCACTGATTGTGGTTGAATTACGACCAGGTAGGCACTATTGCCATGCGCACATGCATCTATATATAGGCTGCTGTTATTAACGTGCTGTGTAAGTTTTATCATAAACATCAAAATATAATTTGCGTGGTCATTTATGCAATCTGCGAAACACATTTCCATTTATTTAATACTTATCGTCTCTGTAGTGCTCCAGCAATAATGTTGTTCTTCGAAATTAGATTTAAATAGTGATCTGCTTTGTTCAATGATATATATATTGGACGCCTATAGCTAGGTCATTATATTTGGAAAAGTATGTTTGATCAGAATTTACAAGGTCTTCTCCGAGTATAAGAGAAGGCTGATTTCAACACACATTTATTTTTCAAATGTTTTATTACTCACAAAAATATAGGCTTTTAAAATTCGTAGCACCAGAAACCTACTATATGCTCAAGTTTTGACCTTACCCATTTTTGTTATTTGTGATATTGCAAAAGACTCAATTGGATTTATTTAGAAATAAATTTGTACATAATTTAAAAATGTAATTACACTCAAAAGCAACTTCAAGGTCTTCCTCGACAGAGTATGATTAAATATTATTCGATGAAATGCGAACAAAAGCTCGCGAATGGCTTCGAATAACTTTGATTTAATCTAGCGTGTATATCTATAATAATTCTTAACCCAGTCAAAGTGGTAACTAACATAGAAAGTGGTAACTAACATAGTCCAGTGGTAAAGACAATGTGCATCCCTTCAGAATCAATCACTGAGTCCGAGAGCAATACCTACCTTTGATAAAAATCGTTCTGGATTTCGTCAGTTTCAAGAATTAAGCATAGGCTAGAAGAACGTATAGACAACTTAAACCAACTTGCCGAAGCCTCATAACCAACGTAATGCAGTGGTCAAATACAAATTACCCTACAAAAGTGGGTAGGATCAATTCCTGCCCTTGCCATGCATTAAATAGTTTTCGTCTTGTGTAAGAATTAATAACCCTTTCCAAAGTATCTTTTCGTCTATTTTGCAAATTTTTTTAGAAAAAAATTCGTAACAATTTGACAATTACTTCTTTTTATCATACAGTCTGATAAAGAAAAATTTTTATTTCCTTGTTAACCGCACTGGCAAAATTTTCGGTAAATGGAGAAAATAAAAGTTCTAAAAAACCATCGAAAAAAATTGAACAGAAAACCGTGCTCAAAATGCTATAGTTTTTCTTAACGGTGGGAGCCATCTTTTTTGGCGAAAAAACCCCAAATAAATAATTGAAAAGAATTACGCTCTACCACTTACATTAGGGCTATTGAAAAGCGTCATAAGAGATTGTACGCCAGCGTAATCAATTTAAATTAAAAGGTTCCAAAAGGTGTCAGGATTTCTGCTACCTTCGAAGGATTAGCCTTGGAAATGTATAACGATGGTAAAAAGGACCGGGGTATTGTAATAAAAGTTTGCACACGGATGGCGCGCACGGGTGGCTTCGCACAATTGGCCTCGACAGCCCACCAAATGCGGTTGCCTTTCGACAACGACATCGAATTGACTGCCTCAACCGTCTGTATCATAAACTCCACCACCTCTGGTTCGAAATATAGGGGAGGGTAGAAGCGGCCCCCAGACCGTAAGTGCTAAAACCCTGTATCTTCGAATCAGACCATCAAGATATAGTATCACCGATTTGTATATATATACCTCATGCTCTGCTGTTGCAGTGATTGTGGTTGAATTACGACCGGGTAGACACTATTGCCATGCGCACATGCATCTATATATAGGCTGCTGTTATTAACGTGCTGTATAAGTTTTATCATATCAAAATATAATTTGCGTGGTCATTTATGCAATCAGCGAAAAACATTTCCATTTATTTAATACTTATCGTGTCTGTAGTGCCTCAGCAATAAAATTGTTCTTCGACATTAGATTTAAATAGTGATCTGTTTAGTTCAATGATATATATTGAACGTCATATAGCTGGGTCATTAAATTTGGAAATGTATGTTTGATCAGAATTTACATGGTCTTCTCCGAGTATAAGAGAAGGCTGATTTCAACACACATTTATCTTTCAAATGTTCTACTTACAAAAATATGGGATTTTAAATAATTTAAAATTCGTAGCACCAGAAACCTACTGTATGCTCAAGTTGTAATCTTACTCATTTTTGTTATTGTGATATTGCAAAAGACTCAATTGGATTTATTTAGAAATAAATTTGTGCATATAAATGTAATTACACTCAAAAGCAACTTCAAGATCTTCCTCGACAGAGTATGAGCAAATATTATTCGATGAAATGCGAACAAAAGCTCGCGAATGGCTTCGAATAACTTTGATTTAATCTAGCGTGTATATTTATAATAATTCTTACCCCAGACAAAAACCTATGGGGTTTGTGACAAGGGCAATTAGGTTTGACCAAAAACTCGTTGACTTGAGACATTTTGCATTGGCCACTAGACTATATATGTTTGCTATCACGCGCTTGCCACTTAAATTGTTTAAGCGGGCTTTTCTCTAGCCGATAATTAATTCTAAAACATGAAAAGAATTCAGAGCAAGGGAATTATCGTTCAGCTGCGTTGTTTATTTACCGCCACTTTGCCTTACCACCAAACCGCGTTGGCTATTACACTCGCCCTATTTTACCCGTTTTTAACTGAATGAGCTTTAAGAAATGGTTAAACAATAAAAACCACTAAAAATCGTAGATGTGTCAATTAGACATAAATGAAAAGGGTGAGACGTTCTCTGACTAAAATATATTTATTTGTTTACGAGCTTTCGGCCACCAGTCTGTAGCCTTCAACGGGTATATTTATAATAATTGCAGTAAACTGTGAAAGTGTGAAATGAAGCTAGATATGACGTGTATACATGTGCACTGTGAAATACGATAAGGTGATACTATGTTTTCTTTATTAAGATTGTACATTGTCGAGGAAGCGGTTTTGAGTTGTTATCAGCATTGCTGTGTTTGGCAGCTGTATGCCATGATTCTAGACTTTCTAGAGTTAGGCGACTACGGAAATTCCCTGTGTCAATGATTTTCGCGTTGCACGTTTTTCGATGCTTGAACCATTATCATGTTCCTTAACGTTTCTGATGTGTTCAGCCTTTCTTGTTTCCAGAGATCTGCCTGTTTCCCCTAAGTACGGGCAGATATTTTAAAAGAAGAAAAGCAAATGATCACGCATGGCAATAGTGCCTACCTGGTCGTAATTCAACCACAATTAGTGCAACAGCAAAGCATGACGTATATAAATACAAATCGGTGATACTATAGTACGACCGATTTGTATTTATATACGTCATGCTTTGCTGTTGCACTGATTGTGGTTGAATTACGACCAGGTAGGCACTATTGCCATGCGCACATGCATCTATATATAGGCTGCTGTTATTAACGTGCTGTGTAAGTTTTATCATAAACATCAAAATATAATTTGCGTGGTCATTTATGCAATCTGCGAAACACATTTCCATTTATTTAATACTTATCGTCTCTGTAGTGCTCCAGCAATAATGTTGTTCTTCGAAATTAGATTTAAATAGTGATCTGCTTTGTTCAATGATATATATATTGGACGCCTATAGCTAGGTCATTATATTTGGAAAAGTATGTTTGATCAGAATTTACAAGGTCTTCTCCGAGTATAAGAGAAGGCTGATTTCAACACACATTTATTTTTCAAATGTTTTATTACTCACAAAAATATAGGCTTTTAAAATTCGTAGCACCAGAAACCTACTATATGCTCAAGTTTTGACCTTACCCATTTTTGTTATTTGTGATATTGCAAAAGACTCAATTGGATTTATTTAGAAATAAATTTGTACATAATTTAAAAATGTAATTACACTCAAAAGCAACTTCAAGGTCTTCCTCGACAGAGTATGATTAAATATTATTCGATGAAATGCGAACAAAAGCTCGCGAATGGCTTCGAATAACTTTGATTTAATCTAGCGTGTATATCTATAATAATTCTTAACCCAGTCAAAGTGGTAACTAACATAGAAAGTGGTAACTAACATAGTCCAGTGGTAAAGACAATGTGCATCCCTTCAGAATCAATCACTGAGTCCGAGAGCAATACCTACCTTTGATAAAAATCGTTCTGGATTTCGTCAGTTTCAAGAATTAAGCATAGGCTAGAAGAACGTATAGACAACTTAAACCAACTTGCCGAAGCCTCATAACCAACGTAATGCAGTGGTCAAATACAAATTACCCTACAAAAGTGGGTAGGATCAATTCCTGCCCTTGCCATGCATTAAATAGTTTTCGTCTTGTGTAAGAATTAATAACCCTTTCCAAAGTATCTTTTCGTCTATTTTGCAAATTTTTTTAGAAAAAAATTCGTAACAATTTGACAATTACTTCTTTTTATCATACAGTCTGATAAAGAAAAATTTTTATTTCCTTGTTAACCGCACTGGCAAAATTTTCGGTAAATGGAGAAAATAAAAGTTCTAAAAAACCATCGAAAAAAATTGAACAGAAAACCGTGCTCAAAATGCTATAGTTTTTCTTAACGGTGGGAGCCATCTTTTTTGGCGAAAAAACCCCAAATAAATAATTGAAAAGAATTACGCTCTACCACTTACATTAGGGCTATTGAAAAGCGTCATAAGAGATTGTACGCCAGCGTAATCAATTTAAATTAAAAGGTTCCAAAAGGTGTCAGGATTTCTGCTACCTTCGAAGGATTAGCCTTGGAAATGTATAACGATGGTAAAAAGGACCGGGGTATTGTAATAAAAGTTTGCACACGGATGGCGCGCACGGGTGGCTTCGCACAATTGGCCTCGACAGCCCACCAAATGCGGTTGCCTTTCGACAACGACATCGAATTGACTGCCTCAACCGTCTGTATCATAAACTCCACCACCTCTGGTTCGAAATATAGGGGAGGGTAGAAGCGGCCCCCAGACCGTAAGTGCTAAAACCCTGTATCTTCGAATCAGACCATCAACGTATAGTATCACCGATTTGTATATATATACCTCATGCTCTGCTGTTGCAGTGATTGTGGTTGAATTACGACCGGGTAGACACTATTGCCATGCGCACATGCATCTATATATAGGCTGCTGTTATTAACGTGCTGTATAAGTTTTATCATATCAAAATATAATTTGCGTGGTCATTTATGCAATCAGCGAAAAACATTTCCATTTATTTAATACTTATCGTGTCTGTAGTGCCTCAGCAATAAAATTGTTCTTCGACATTAGATTTAAATAGTGATCTGTTTAGTTCAATGATATATATTGAACGTCATATAGCTGGGTCATTAAATTTGGAAATGTATGTTTGATCAGAATTTACATGGTCTTCTCCGAGTATAAGAGAAGGCTGATTTCAACACACATTTATCTTTCAAATGTTCTACTTACAAAAATATGGGATTTTAAAATTCGTAGCACCAGAAACCTACTGTATGCTCAAGTTGTAATCTTACTCATTTTTGTTATTGTGATATTGCAAAAGACTCAATTGGATTTATTTAGAAATAAATTTGTGCATATAAATGTAATTACACTCAAAAGCAACTTCAAAATCTTCCTCGACAGAGTATGAGCAAATATTATTCGATGAAATGCGAACAAAAGCTCGCGAATGGCTTCGAATAACTTTGATTTAATCTAGCGTGTATATTTATAATAATTCTTACCCCAGACAAAAACCTATGGGGTTTGTGACAAGGGCAATTAGGTTTGACCAAAAACTCGTTGACTTGAGACATTTTGCATTGGCCACTAGACTATATATGTTTGCTATCACGCGCTTGCCACTTAAATTGTTTAAGCGGGCTTTTCTCTAGCCTATAATTAATTCTAAAACATGAAAAGAATTCAGAGCAAGGGAATTATCGTTCAGCTGCGTTGTTTATTTACCGCCACTTTGCCTTACCACCAAACCGCGTTGGCTATTACACTCGCCCTATTTTACCCGTTTTTAACTGAATGAGCTTTAAGAAATGGTTAAACAATATAAACCACTAAAAATCGTAGATGTGTCAATTAGACATAAATGAAAAGGGTGAGACGTTCTCTGACTAAAATATATTTATTTGTTTACGAGCTTTCGGCCACCAGTCTGTAGCCTTCAACGGGTATATTTATAATAATTGCAGTAAACTGTGAAAGTGTGAAATGAAGCTAGATATGACGTGTATACATGTGCACTGTGAAATACGATAAGGTGATACTATGTTTTCTTTATTAAGATTGTACATTGTCGAGGAAGCGGTTTTGAGTTGTTATCAGCATTGCTGTGTTTGGCAGCTGTATGCCATGATTCTAGACTTTCTAGAGTTAGGCGACTACGGAAATTCCCCGTGTCAATGATTTTCGCGTTGCACGTTTTTCGATGCTTGAACCATTATCATGTTCCTTAACGTTTCTGATGTGTTCAGCCTTTCTTGTTTCCAGAGATCTGCCTGTTTCCCCTAAGTACGGGCAGATATTTTAAAAGAAGAAAAGCAAATGATCACGCATGGCAATAGTGCCTACCTGGTCGTAATTCAACCACAATTAGTGCAACAGCAAAGCATGACGTATATAAATACAAATCGGTGATACTATAGTACGACCGATTTGTATTTATATACGTCATGCTTTGCTGTTGCACTGATTGTGGTTGAATTACGACCAGGTAGGCACTATTGCCATGCGCACATGCATCTATATATAGGCTGCTGTTATTAACGTGCTGTGTAAGTTTTATCATAAACATCAAAATATAATTTGCGTGGTCATTTATGCAATCTGCGAAACACATTTCCATTTATTTAATACTTATCGTCTCTGTAGTGCTCCAGCAATAATGTTGTTCTTCGAAATTAGATTTAAATAGTGATCTGCTTTGTTCAATGATATATATATTGGACGCCTATAGCTAGGTCATTATATTTGGAAAAGTATGTTTGATCAGAATTTACAAGGTCTTCTCCGAGTATAAGAGAAGGCTGATTTCAACACACATTTATTTTTCAAATGTTTTATTACTCACAAAAATATAGGCTTTTAAAATTCGTAGCACCAGAAACCTACTATATGCTCAAGTTTTGACCTTACCCATTTTTGTTATTTGTGATATTGCAAAAGACTCAATTGGATTTATTTAGAAATAAATTTGTACATAATTTAAAAATGTAATTACACTCAAAAGCAACTTCAAGGTCTTCCTCGACAGAGTATGATTAAATATTATTCGATGAAATGCGAACAAAAGCTCGCGAATGGCTTCGAATAACTTTGATTTAATCTAGCGTGTATATCTATAATAATTCTTAACCCAGTCAAAGTGGTAACTAACATAGAAAGTGGTAACTAACATAGTCCAGTGGTAAAGACAATGTGCATCCCTTCAGAATCAATCACTGAGTCCGAGAGCAATACCTACCTTTGATAAAAATCGTTCTGGATTTCGTCAGTTTCAAGAATTAAGCATAGGCTAGAAGAACGTATAGACAACTTAAACCAACTTGCCGAAGCCTCATAACCAACGTAATGCAGTGGTCAAATACAAATTACCCTACAAAAGTGGGTAGGATCAATTCCTGCCCTTGCCATGCATTAAATAGTTTTCGTCTTGTGTAAGAATTAATAACCCTTTCCAAAGTATCTTTTCGTCTATTTTGCAAATTTTTTTAGAAAAAAATTCGTAACAATTTGACAATTACTTCTTTTTATCATACAGTCTGATAAAGAAAAATTTTTATTTCCTTGTTAACCGCACTGGCAAAATTTTCGGTAAATGGAGAAAATAAAAGTTCTAAAAAACCATCGAAAAAAATTGAACAGAAAACCGTGCTCAAAATGCTATAGTTTTTCTTAACGGTGGGAGCCATCTTTTTTGGCGAAAAAACCCCAAATAAATAATTGAAAAGAATTACGCTCTACCACTTACATTAGGGCTATTGAAAAGCGTCATAAGAGATTGTACGCCAGCGTAATCAATTTAAATTAAAAGGTTCCAAAAGGTGTCAGGATTTCTGCTACCTTCGAAGGATTAGCCTTGGAAATGTATAACGATGGTAAAAAGGACCGGGGTATTGTAATAAAAGTTTGCACACGGATGGCGCGCACGGGTGGCTTCGCACAATTGGCCTCGACAGCCCACCAAATGCGGTTGCCTTTCGACAACGACATCGAATTGACTGCCTCAACCGTCTGTATCATAAACTCCACCACCTCTGGTTCGAAATATAGGGGAGGGTAGAAGCGGCCCCCAGACCGTAAGTGCTAAGACCCTGTATCTTCGAATCAGACCATCAACGTATAGTATCACCGATTTGTATATATATACCTCATGCTCTGCTGTTGCAGTGATTGTGGTTGAATTACGACCGGGTAGACACTATTGCCATGCGCACATGCATCTATATATAGGCTGCTGTTATTAACGTGCTGTATAAGTTTTATCATATCAAAATATAATTTGCGTGGTCATTTATGCAATCAGCGAAAAACATTTCCATTTATTTAATACTTATCGTGTCTGTAGTGCCTCAGCAATAAAATTGTTCTTCGACATTGAGATTTAAATAGTGATCTGTTTAGTTCAATGATATATATTGAACGTCATATAGCTGGGTCATTAAATTTGGAAATGTATGTTTGATCAGAATTTACATGGTCTTCTCCGAGTATAAGAGAAGGCTGATTTCAACACACATTTATCTTTCAAATGTTCTACTTACAAAAATATGGGATTTTAAAATTCGTAGCACCAGAAACCTACTGTATGCTCAAGTTGTGATCTTACCCGTTTTTGTTATTGTGATATTGCAAAAGACTCAATTGGATTTATTTAGAAATAAATTTGTGCATATAAATGTAATTACACTCAAAAGCAACTTCAAGATCTTTCTCGACAGAGTATGAGTAAATATTATTCGATGAAATGCGAACAAAAGCTCGCGAATGGCTTCGAATAACTTTGATTTAATCTAGCGTGTATATTTATAATAATTCTTACCCCAGACAAAAACCTATGGGGTTTGTGACAAGGGCAATTAGGTTTGACCAAAAACTCGTTGACTTGAGACATTTTGCATTGGCCACTAGACTATATATGTTTGCTATCACGCGCTTGCCACTTAAATTGTTTAAGCGGGCTTTTCTCTAGCCTATAATTAATTCTAAAACATGAAAAGAATTCAGAGCAAGGGAATTATCGTTCAGCTGCGTTGTTTATTTACCGCCACTTTGCCTTCCCGCCAGACCGCGTTGGCTATTACACTCGCCCTATTTTACCCGTTTTTAACTGAATGAGCTTTAAGAAATGGTTAAACAATATAAACCACTAAAAATCGTAGATGTGTCAATTAGACATAAATGAAAAGGGTGAGACGTTCTCTGACTAAAATATATTTATTTGTTTACGAGCTTTCGGCCACCAGTCTGTAGCCTTCAACGGGTATATTTATAATAATTGCAGTAAACTGTGAAAGTGTGAAATGAAGCTAGATATGACGTGTATACATGTGCACTGTGAAATACGATAAGGTGATACTATGTTTTCTTTATTAAGATTGTACATTGTCGAGGAAGCGGTTTTGAGTTGTTATCAGCATTGCTGTGTTTGGCAGCTGTATGCCATGATTCTAGACTTTCTAGAGTTAGGCGACTACGGAAATTCCCTGTGTCAATGATTTTCGCGTTGCACGTTTTTCGATGCTTGAACCATTATCATGTTCCTTAACGTTTCTGATGTGTTCAGCCTTTCTTGTTTCCAGAGATCTGCCTGTTTCCCCTAAGTACGGGCAGATATTTTAAAAGAAGAAAAGCAAATGATCACGCATGGCAATAGTGCCTACCTGGTCGTAATTCAACCACAATTAGTGCAACAGCAAAGCATGACGTATATAAATACAAATCGGTGATACTATAGTACGACCGATTTGTATTTATATACGTCATGCTTTGCTGTTGCACTGATTGTGGTTGAATTACGACCAGGTAGGCACTATTGCCATGCGCACATGCATCTATATATAGGCTGCTGTTATTAACGTGCTGTGTAAGTTTTATCATAAACATCAAAATATAATTTGCGTGGTCATTTATGCAATCTGCGAAACACATTTCCATTTATTTAATACTTATCGTCTCTGTAGTGCTCCAGCAATAATGTTGTTCTTCGAAATTAGATTTAAATAGTGATCTGCTTTGTTCAATGATATATATATTGGACGCCTATAGCTAGGTCATTATATTTGGAAAAGTATGTTTGATCAGAATTTACAAGGTCTTCTCCGAGTATAAGAGAAGGCTGATTTCAACACACATTTATTTTTCAAATGTTTTATTACTCACAAAAATATAGGCTTTTAAAATTCGTAGCACCAGAAACCTACTATATGCTCAAGTTTTGACCTTACCCATTTTTGTTATTTGTGATATTGCAAAAGACTCAATTGGATTTATTTAGAAATAAATTTGTACATAATTTAAAAATGTAATTACACTCAAAAGCAACTTCAAGGTCTTCCTCGACAGAGTATGATTAAATATTATTCGATGAAATGCGAACAAAAGCTCGCGAATGGCTTCGAATAACTTTGATTTAATCTAGCGTGTATATCTATAATAATTCTTAACCCAGTCAAAGTGGTAACTAACATAGAAAGTGGTAACTAACATAGTCCAGTGGTAAAGACAATGTGCATCCCTTCAGAATCAATCACTGAGTCCGAGAGCAATACCTACCTTTGATAAAAATCGTTCTGGATTTCGTCAGTTTCAAGAATTAAGCATAGGCTAGAAGAACGTATAGACAACTTAAACCAACTTGCCGAAGCCTCATAACCAACGTAATGCAGTGGTCAAATACAAATTACCCTACAAAAGTGGGTAGGATCAATTCCTGCCCTTGCCATGCATTAAATAGTTTTCGTCTTGTGTAAGAATTAATAACCCTTTCCAAAGTATCTTTTCGTCTATTTTGCAAATTTTTTTAGAAAAAAATTCGTAACAATTTGACAATTACTTCTTTTTATCATACAGTCTGATAAAGAAAAATTTTTATTTCCTTGTTAACCGCACTGGCAAAATTTTCGGTAAATGGAGAAAATAAAAGTTCTAAAAAACCATCGAAAAAAATTGAACAGAAAACCGTGCTCAAAATGCTATAGTTTTTCTTAACGGTGGGAGCCATCTTTTTTGGCGAAAAAACCCCAAATAAATAATTGAAAAGAATTACGCTCTACCACTTACATTAGGGCTATTGAAAAGCGTCATAAGAGATTGTACGCCAGCGTAATCAATTTAAATTAAAAGGTTCCAAAAGGTGTCAGGATTTCTGCTACCTTCGAAGGATTAGCCTTGGAAATGTATAACGATGGTAAAAAGGACCGGGGTATTGTAATAAAAGTTTGCACACGGATGGCGCGCACGGGTGGCTTCGCACAATTGGCCTCGACAGCCCACCAAATGCGGTTGCCTTTCGACAACGACATCGAATTGACTGCCTCAACCGTCTGTATCATAAACTCCACCACCTCTGGTTCGAAATATAGGGGAGGGTAGAAGCGGCCCCCAGACCGTAAGTGCTAAAACCCTGTATCTTCGAATCAGACCATCAACGTATAGTATCACCGATTTGTATATATATACCTCATGCTCTGCTGTTGCAGTGATTGTGGTTGAATTACGACCGGGTAGACACTATTGCCATGCGCACATGCATCTATATATAGGCTGCTGTTATTAACGTGCTGTATAAGTTTTATCATATCAAAATATAATTTGCGTGGTCATTTATGCAATCAGCGAAAAACATTTCCATTTATTTAATACTTATCGTGTCTGTAGTGCCTCAGCAATAAAATTGTTCTTCGACATTAGATTTAAATAGTGATCTGTTTAGTTCAATGATATATATTGAACGTCATATAGCTGGGTCATTAAATTTGGAAATGTATGTTTGATCAGAATTTACATGGTCTTCTCCGAGTATAAGAGAAGGCTGATTTCAACACACATTTATCTTTCAAATGTTCTACTTACAAAAATATGGGATTTTAAAATTCGTAGCACCAGAAACCTACTGTATGCTCAAGTTGTGATCTTACCCGTTTTTGTTATTGTGATATTGCAAAAGACTCAATTGGATTTATTTAGAAATAAATTTGTGCATATAAATGTAATTACACTCAAAAGCAACTTCAAGATCTTCCTCGACAGAGTATGAGCAAATATTATTCGATGAAATGCGAACAAAAGCTCGCGAATGGCTTCGAATAACTTTGATTTAATCTAGCGTGTATATTTATAATAATTCTTACCCCAGACAAAAACCTATGGGGTTTGTGACAAGGGCAATTAGGTTTGACCAAAAACTCGTTGACTTGAGACATTTTGCATTGGCCACTAGACTATATATGTTTGCTATCACGCGCTTGCCACTTAAATTGTTTAAGCGGGCTTTTCTCTAGCCTATAATTAATTCTAAAACATGAAAAGAATTCAGAGCAAGGGAATTATCGTTCAGCTGCGTTGTTTATTTACCGCCACTTTGCCTTACCACCAAACCGCGTTGGCTATTACACTCGCCCTATTTTACCCGTTTTTAACTGAATGAGCTTTAAGAAATGGTTAAACAATATAAACCACTAAAAATCGTAGATGTGTCAATTAGACATAAATGAAAAGGGTGAGACGTTCTCTGACTAAAATATATTTATTTGTTTACGAGCTTTCGGCCACCAGTCTGTAGCCTTCAACGGGTATATTTATAATAATGCAGTAAACTGTGAAAGTGTGAAATGAAGCTAGATATGACGTGTATACATGTGCACTGTGAAATACGATAAGGTGATACTATGTTTTCTTTATTAAGATTGTACATTGTCGAGGAAGCGGTTTTGAGTTGTTATCAGCATTGCTGTGTTTGGCAGCTGTATGCCATGATTCTAGACTTTCTAGAGTTAGGCGACTACGGAAATTCCCTGTGTCAATGATTTTCGCGTTGCACGTTTTTCGATGCTTGAACCATTATCATGTTCCTTAACGTTTCTGATGTGTTCAGCCTTTCTTGTTTCCAGAGATCTGCCTGTTTCCCCTAAGTACGGGCAGATATTTTAAAAGAAGAAAAGCAAATGATCACGCATGGCAATAGTGCCTACCTGGTCGTAATTCAACCACAATTAGTGCAACAGCAAAGCATGACGTATATAAATACAAATCGGTGATACTATAGTACGACCGATTTGTATTTATATACGTCATGCTTTGCTGTTGCATTGGATTGGTTGAATTACGACCAGGTAGGCACTATTGCCATGCGCACATGCATCTATATATAGGCTGCTGTTATTAACGTGCTGTGTAAGTTTTATCATAAACATCAAAATATAATTTGCGTGGTCATTTATGCAATCTGCGAAACACATTTCCATTTATTTAATACTTATCGTCTCTGTAGTGCTCCAGCAATGATGTTGTTCTTCGAAATTAGATTTAAATAGTGATCTGCTTTGTTCAATGATATATATATTGGACGCCTATAGCTAGGTCATTATATTTGGAAAAGTATGTTTGATCAGAATTTACAAGGTCTTCTCCGAGTATAAGAGAAGGCTGATTTCAACACACATTTATTTTTCAAATGTTTTATTACTCACAAAAATATAGGCTTTTAAAATTCGTAGCACCAGAAACCTACTATATGCTCAAGTTTTGACCTTACCCATTTTTGTTATTTGTGATATTGCAAAAGACTCAATTGGATTTATTTAGAAATAAATTTGTACATAATTTAAAAATGTAATTACACTCAAAAGCAACTTCAAGGTCTTCCTCGACAGAGTATGATTAAATATTATTCGATGAAATGCGAACAAAAGCTCGCGAATGGCTTCGAATAACTTTGATTTAATCTAGCGTGTATATCTATAATAATTCTTAACCCAGTCAAAGTGGTAACTAACATAGAAAGTGGTAACTAACATAGTCCAGTGGTAAAGACAATGTGCATCCCTTCAGAATCAATCACTGAGTCCGAGAGCAATACCTACCTTTGATAAAAATCGTTCTGGATTTCGTCAGTTTCAAGAATTAAGCATAGGCTAGAAGAACGTATAGACAACTTAAACCAACTTGCCGAAGCCTCATAACCAACGTAATGCAGTGGTCAAATACAAATTACCCTACAAAAGTGGGTAGGATCAATTCCTGCCCTTGCCATGCATTAAATAGTTTTCGTCTTGTGTAAGAATTAATAACCCTTTCCAAAGTATCTTTTCGTCTATTTTGCAAATTTTTTTAGAAAAAAATTCGTAACAATTTGACAATTACTTCTTTTTATCATACAGTCTGATAAAGAAAAATTTTTATTTCCTTGTTAACCGCACTGGCAAAATTTTCGGTAAATGGAGAAAATAAAAGTTCTAAAAAACCATCGAAAAAAATTGAACAGAAAACCGTGCTCAAAATGCTATAGTTTTTCTTAACGGTGGGAGCCATCTTTTTTGGCGAAAAAACCCCAAATAAATAATTGAAAAGAATTACGCTCTACCACTTACATTAGGGCTATTGAAAAGCGTCATAAGAGATTGTACGCCAGCGTAATCAATTTAAATTAAAAGGTTCCAAAAGGTGTCAGGATTTCTGCTACCTTCGAAGGATTAGCCTTGGAAATGTATAACGATGGTAAAAAGGACCGGGGTATTGTAATAAAAGTTTGCACACGGATGGCGCGCACGGGTGGCTTCGCACAATTGGCCTCGACAGCCCACCAAATGCGGTTGCCTTTCGACAACGACATCGAATTGACTGCCTCAACCGTCTGTATCATAAACTCCACCACCTCTGGTTCGAAATATAGGGGAGGGTAGAAGCGGCCCCCAGACCGTAAGTGCTAAAACCCTGTATCTTCGAATCAGACCATCAACGTATAGTATCACCGATTTGTATATATATACCTCATGCTCTGCTGTTGCAGTGATTGTGGTTGAATTACGACCGGGTAGACACTATTGCCATGCGCACATGCATCTATATATAGGCTGCTGTTATTAACGTGCTGTATAAGTTTTATCATATCAAAATATAATTTGCGTGGTCATTTATGCAATCAGCGAAAAACATTTCCATTTATTTAATACTTATCGTGTCTGTAGTGCCTCAGCAATAAAATTGTTCTTCGACATTAGATTTAAATAGTGATCTGTTTAGTTCAATGATATATATTGAACGTCATATAGCTGGGTCATTAAATTTGGAAATGTATGTTTGATCAGAATTTACATGGTCTTCTCCGAGTATAAGAGAAGGCTGATTTCAACACACATTTATCTTTCAAATGTTCTACTTACAAAAATATGGGATTTTAAAATTCGTAGCACCAGAAACCTACTGTATGCTCAAGTTGTGATCTTACCCGTTTTTGTTATTGTGATATTGCAAAAGACTCAATTGGATTTATTTAGAAATAAATTTGTGCATATAAATGTAATTACACTCAAAAGCAACTTCAAGATCTTTCTCGACAGAGTATGAGTAAATATTATTCGATGAAATGCGAACAAAAGCTCGCGAATGGCTTCGAATAACTTTGATTTAATCTAGCGTGTATATTTATAATAATTCTTACCCCAGACAAAAACCTATGGGGTTTGTGACAAGGGCAATTAGGTTTGACCAAAAACTCGTTGACTTGAGACATTTTGCATTGGCCACTAGACTATATATGTTTGCTATCACGCGCTTGCCACTTAAATTGTTTAAGCGGGCTTTTCTCTAGCCTATAATTAATTCTAAAACATGAAAAGAATTCAGAGCAAGGGAATTATCGTTCAGCTGCGTTGTTTATTTACCGCCACTTTGCCTTACCACCAGACCGCGTTGGCTATTACACTCGCCCTATTTTACCCGTTTTTAACTGAATGAGCTTTAAGAAATGGTTAAACAATATAAACCACTAAAAATCGTAGATGTGTCAATTAGACATAAATGAAAAGGGTGAGACGTTCTCTGACTAAAATATATTTATTTGTTTACGAGCTTTCGGCCACCAGTCTGTAGCCTTCAACGGGTATATTTATAATAATTGCAGTAAACTGTGAAAGTGTGAAATGAAGCTAGATATGACGTGTATACATGTGCACTGTGAAATACGATAAGGTGATACTATGTTTTCTTTATTAAGATTGTACATTGTCGAGGAAGCGGTTTTGAGTTGTTATCAGCATTGCTGTGTTTGGCAGCTGTATGCCATGATTCTAGACTTTCTAGAGTTAGGCGACTACGGAAATTCCCTGTGTCAATGATTTTCGCGTTGCACGTTTTTCGATGCTTGAACCATTATCATGTTCCTTAACGTTTCTGATGTGTTCAGCCTTTCTTGTTTCCAGAGATCTGCCTGTTTCCCCTAAGTACGGGCAGATATTTTAAAAGAAGAAAAGCAAATGATCACGCATGGCAATAGTGCCTACCTGGTCGTAATTCAACCACAATTAGTGCAACAGCAAAGCATGACGTATATAAATACAAATCGGTGATACTATAGTACGACCGATTTGTATTTATATACGTCATGCTTTGCTGTTGCACTGGTTGTGGTTGAATTACGACCAGGTAGGCACTATTGCCATGCGCACATGCATCTATATATAGGCTGCTGTTATTAACGTGCTGTGTAAGTTTTATCATAAACATCAAAATATAATTTGCGTGGTCATTTATGCAATCTGCGAAACACATTTCCATTTATTTAATACTTATCGTCTCTGTAGTGCTCCAGCAATAATGTTGTTCTTCGAAATTAGATTTAAATAGTGATCTGCTTTGTTCAATGATATATATATTGGACGCCTATAGCTAGGTCATTATATTTGGAAAAGTATGTTTGATCAGAATTTACAAGGTCTTCTCCGAGTATAAGAGAAGGCTGATTTCAACACACATTTATTTTTCAAATGTTTTATTACTCACAAAAATATAGGCTTTTAAAATTCGTAGCACCAGAAACCTACTATATGCTCAAGTTTTGACCTTACCCATTTTTGTTATTTGTGATATTGCAAAAGACTCAATTGGATTTATTTAGAAATAAATTTGTACATAATTTAAAAATGTAATTACACTCAAAAGCAACTTCAAGGTCTTCCTCGACAGAGTATGATTAAATATTATTCGATGAAATGCGAACAAAAGCTCGCGAATGGCTTCGAATAACTTTGATTTAATCTAGCGTGTATATCTATAATAATTCTTAACCCAGTCAAAGTGGTAACTAACATAGAAAGTGGTAACTAACATAGTCCAGTGGTAAAGACAATGTGCATCCCTTCAGAATCAATCACTGAGTCCGAGAGCAATACCTACCTTTGATAAAAATCGTTCTGGATTTCGTCAGTTTCAAGAATTAAGCATAGGCTAGAAGAACGTATAGACAACTTAAACCAACTTGCCGAAGCCTCATAACCAACGTAATGCAGTGGTCAAATACAAATTACCCTACAAAAGTGGGTAGGATCAATTCCTGCCCTTGCCATGCATTAAATAGTTTTCGTCTTGTGTAAGAATTAATAACCCTTTCCAAAGTATCTTTTCGTCTATTTTGCAAATTTTTTTAGAAAAAAATTCGTAACAATTTGACAATTACTTCTTTTTATCATACAGTCTGATAAAGAAAAATTTTTATTTCCTTGTTAACCGCACTGGCAAAATTTTCGGTAAATGGAGAAAATAAAAGTTCTAAAAAACCATCGAAAAAAATTGAACAGAAAACCGTGCTCAAAATGCTATAGTTTTTCTTAACGGTGGGAGCCATCTTTTTTGGCGAAAAAACCCCAAATAAATAATTGAAAAGAATTACGCTCTACCACTTACATTAGGGCTATTGAAAAGCGTCATAAGAGATTGTACGCCAGCGTAATCAATTTAAATTAAAAGGTTCCAAAAGGTGTCAGGATTTCTGCTACCTTCGAAGGATTAGCCTTGGAAATGTATAACGATGGTAAAAAGGACCGGGGTATTGTAATAAAAGTTTGCACACGGATGGCGCGCACGGGTGGCTTCGCACAATTGGCCTCGACAGCCCACCAAATGCGGTTGCCTTTCGACAACGACATCGAATTGACTGCCTCAACCGTCTGTATCATAAACTCCACCACCTCTGGTTCGAAATATAGGGGAGGGTAGAAGCGGCCCCCAGACCGTAAGTGCTAAAACCCTGTATCTTCGAATCAGACCATCAACGTATAGTATCACCGATTTGTATATATATACCTCATGCTCTGCTGTTGCAGTGATTGTGGTTGAATTACGACCGGGTAGACACTATTGCCATGCGCACATGCATCTATATATAGGCTGCTGTTATTAACGTGCTGTATAAGTTTTATCATATCAAAATATAATTTGCGTGGTCATTTATGCAATCAGCGAAAAACATTTCCATTTATTTAATACTTATCGTGTCTGTAGTGCCTCAGCAATAAAATTGTTCTTCGACATTAGATTTAAATAGTGATCTGTTTAGTTCAATGATATATATTGAACGTCATATAGCTGGGTCATTAAATTTGGAAATGTATGTTTGATCAGAATTTACATGGTCTTCTCCGAGTATAAGAGAAGGCTGATTTCAACACACATTTATCTTTCAAATGTTCTACTTACAAAAATATGGGATTTTAAATAATTTAAAATTCGTAGCACCAGAAACCTACTGTATGCTCAAGTTGTAATCTTACTCATTTTTGTTATTGTGATATTGCAAAAGACTCAATTGGATTTATTTAGAAATAAATTTGTGCATATAAATGTAATTACACTCAAAAGCAACTTCAAGATCTTCCTCGACAGAGTATGAGCAAATATTATTCGATGAAATGCGAACAAAAGCTCGCGAATGGCTTCGAATAACTTTGATTTAATCTAGCGTGTATATTTATAATAATTCTTACCCCAGACAAAAACCTATGGGGTTTGTGACAAGGGCAATTAGGTTTGACCAAAAACTCGTTGACTTGAGACATTTTGCATTGGCCACTAGACTATATATGTTTGCTATCACGCGCTTGCCACTTAAATTGTTTAAGCGGGCTTTTCTCTAGCCGATAATTAATTCTAAAACATGAAAAGAATTCAGAGCAAGGGAATTATCGTTCAGCTGCGTTGTTTATTTACCGCCACTTTGCCTTACCACCAAACCGCGTTGGCTATTACACTCGCCCTATTTTACCCGTTTTTAACTGAATGAGCTTTAAGAAATGGTTAAACAATATAAACCACTAAAAATCGTAGATGTGTCAATTAGACATAAATGAAAAGGGTGAGACGTTCTCTGACTAAAATATATTTATTTGTTTACGAGCTTTCGGCCACCAGTCTGTAGCCTTCAACGGGTATATTTATAATAATTGCAGTAAACTGTGAAAGTGTGAAATGAAGCTAGATATGACGTGTATACATGTGCACTGTGAAATACGATAAGGTGATACTATGTTTTCTTTATTAAGATTGTACATTGTCGAGGAAGCGGTTTTGAGTTGTTATCAGCATTGCTGTGTTTGGCAGCTGTATGCCATGATTCTAGACTTTCTAGAGTTAGGCGACTACGGAAATTCCCTGTGTCAATGATTTTCGCGTTGCACGTTTTTCGATGCTTGAACCATTATCATGTTCCTTAACGTTTCTGATGTGTTCAGCCTTTCTTGTTTCCAGAGATCTGCCTGTTTCCCCTAAGTACGGGCAGATATTTTAAAAGAAGAAAAGCAAATGATCACGCATGGCAATAGTGCCTACCTGGTCGTAATTCAACCACAATTAGTGCAACAGCAAAGCATGACGTATATAAATACAAATCGATGATACTATAGTACGACCGATTTGTATTTATATACGTCATGCTTTGCTGTTGCACTGGTTGTGGTTGAATTACGACCAGGTAGGCACTATTGCCATGCGCACATGCATCTATATATAGGCTGCTGTTATTAACGTGCTGTGTAAGTTTTATCATAAACATCAAAATATAATTTGCGTGGTCATTTATGCAATCTGCGAAACACATTTCCATTTATTTAATACTTATCGTCTCTGTAGTGCTCCAGCAATAATGTTGTTCTTCGAAATTAGATTTAAATAGTGATCTGCTTTGTTCAATGATATATATATTGGACGCCTATAGCTAGGTCATTATATTTGGAAAAGTATGTTTGATCAGAATTTACAAGGTCTTCTCCGAGTATAAGAGAAGGCTGATTTCAACACACATTTATTTTTCAAATGTTTTATTACTCACAAAAATATAGGCTTTTAAAATTCGTAGCACCAGAAACCTACTATATGCTCAAGTTTTGACCTTACCCATTTTTGTTATTTGTGATATTGCAAAAGACTCAATTGGATTTATTTAGAAATAAATTTGTACATAATTTAAAAATGTAATTACACTCAAAAGCAACTTCAAGGTCTTCCTCGACAGAGTATGATTAAATATTATTCGATGAAATGCGAACAAAAGCTCGCGAATGGCTTCGAATAACTTTGATTTAATCTAGCGTGTATATCTATAATAATTCTTAACCCAGTCAAAGTGGTAACTAACATAGAAAGTGGTAACTAACATAGTCCAGTGGTAAAGACAATGTGCATCCCTTCAGAATCAATCACTGAGTCCGAGAGCAATACCTACCTTTGATAAAAATCGTTCTGGATTTCGTCAGTTTCAAGAATTAAGCATAGGCTAGAAGAACGTATAGACAACTTAAACCAACTTGCCGAAGCCTCATAACCAACGTAATGCAGTGGTCAAATACAAATTACCCTACAAAAGTGGGTAGGATCAATTCCTGCCCTTGCCATGCATTAAATAGTTTTCGTCTTGTGTAAGAATTAATAGCCCTTTCCAAAGTATCTTTTCGTCTATTTTGCAAATTTTTTTAGAAAAAAATTCGTAACAATTTGACAATTACTTCTTTTTATCATACAGTCTGATAAAGAAAAATTTTTATTTCCTTGTTAACCGCACTGGCAAAATTTTCGGTAAATGGAGAAAATAAAAGTTCTAAAAAATCATCGAAAAAAATTGAACAGAAAACCGTGCTCAAAATGCTATAGTTTTTCTTAACGGTGGGAGCCATCTTTTTTGGCGAAAAAACCCCAAATAAATAATTGAAAAGAATTACGCTCTACCACTTACATTAGGGCTATTGAAAAGCGTCATAAGAGATTGTACGCCAGCGTAATCAATTTAAATTAAAAGGTTCCAAAAGGTGTCAGGATTTCTGCTACCTTCGAAGGATTAGCCTTGGAAATGTATAACGATGGTAAAAAGGACCGGGGTATTGTAATAAAAGTTTGCACACGGATTGCGCGCACGGGTGGCTTCGCACAATTGGCCTCGACAGCCCACCAAATGCGGTTGCCTTTCGACAACGACATCGAATTGACTGCCTCAACCGTCTGTATCATAAACTCCACCACCTCTGGTTCGAAATATAGGGGAGGGTAGAAGCGGCCCCCAGACCGTAAGTGCTAAAACCCTGTATCTTCGAATCAGACCATCAAGATATAGTATCACCGATTTGTATATATATACCTCATGCTCTGCTGTTGCAGTGATTGTGGTTGAATTACGACCGGGTAGACACTATTGCCATGCGCACATGCATCTATATATAGGCTGCTGTTATTAACGTGCTGTATAAGTTTTATCATATCAAAATATAATTTGCGTGGTCATTTATGCAATCAGCGAAAAACATTTCCATTTATTTAATACTTATCGTGTCTGTAGTGCCTCAGCAATAAAATTGTTCTTCGACATTAGATTTAAATAGTGATCTGTTTAGTTCAATGATATATATTGAACGTCATATAGCTGGGTCATTAAATTTGGAAATGTATGTTTGATCAGAATTTACATGGTCTTCTCCGAGTATAAGAGAAGGCTGATTTCAACACACATTTATCTTTCAAATGTTCTACTTACAAAAATATGGGATTTTAAAATTCGTAGCACCAGAAACCTACTGTATGCTCAAGTTGTGATCTTACCCGTTTTTGTTATTGTGATATTGCAAAAGACTCAATTGGATTTATTTAGAAATAAATTTGTGCATATAAATGTAATTACACTCAAAAGCAACTTCAAGATCTTTCTCGACAGAGTATGAGTAAATATTATTCGATGAAATGCGAACAAAAGCTCGCGAATGGCTTCGAATAACTTTGATTTAATCTAGCGTGTATATTTATAATAATTCTTACCCCAGACAAAAACCTATGGGGTTTGTGACAAGGGCAATTAGGTTTGACCAAAAACTCGTTGACTTGAGACATTTTGCATTGGCCACTAGACTATATATGTTTGCTATCACGCGCTTGCCACTTAAATTGTTTAAGCGGGCTTTTCTCTAGCCTATAATTAATTCTAAAACATGAAAAGAATTCAGAGCAAGGGAATTATCGTTCAGCTGCGTTGTTTATTTACCGCCACTTTGCCTTACCACCAGACCGCGTTGGCTATTACACTCGCCCTATTTTACCCGTTTTTAACTGAATGAGCTTTAAGAAATGGTTAAACAATATAAACCACTAAAAATCGTAGATGTGTCAATTAGACATAAATGAAAAGGGTGAGACGTTCTCTGACTAAAATATATTTATTTGTTTACGAGCTTTCGGCCACCAGTCTGTAGCCTTCAACGGGTATATTTATAATAATTGCAGTAAACTGTGAAAGTGTGAAATGAAGCTAGATATGACGTGTATACATGTGCACTGTGAAATACGATAAGGTGATACTATGTTTTCTTTATTAAGATTGTACATTGTCGAGGAAGCGGTTTTGAGTTGTTATCAGCATTGCTGTGTTTGGCAGCTGTATGCCATGATTCTAGACTTTCTAGAGTTAGGCGACTACGGAAATTCCCTGTGTCAATGATTTTCGCGTTGCACGTTTTTCGATGCTTGAACCATTATCATGTTCCTTAACGTTTCTGATGTGTTCAGCCTTTCTTGTTTCCAGAGATCTGCCTGTTTCCCCTAAGTACGGGCAGATATTTTAAAAGAAGAAAAGCAAATGATCACGCATGGCAATAGTGCCTACCTGGTCGTAATTCAACCACAATTAGTGCAACAGCAAAGCATGACGTATATAAATACAAATCGGTGATACTATAGTACGACCGATTTGTATTTATATACGTCATGCTTTGCTGTTGCACTGATTGTGGTTGAATTACGACCAGGTAGGCACTATTGCCATGCGCACATGCATCTATATATAGGCTGCTGTTATTAACGTGCTGTGTAAGTTTTATCATAAACATCAAAATATAATTTGCGTGGTCATTTATGCAATCTGCGAAACACATTTCCATTTATTTAATACTTATCGTCTCTGTAGTGCTCCAGCAATAATGTTGTTCTTCGAAATTAGATTTAAATAGTGATCTGCTTTGTTCAATGATATATATATTGGACGCCTATAGCTAGGTCATTATATTTGGAAAAGTATGTTTGATCAGAATTTACAAGGTCTTCTCCGAGTATAAGAGAAGGCTGATTTCAACACACATTTATTTTTCAAATGTTTTATTACTCACAAAAATATAGGCTTTTAAAATTCGTAGCACCAGAAACCTACTATATACTCAAGTTTTGACCTTACCCATTTTTGTTATTTGTGATATTGCAAAAGACTCAATTGGATTTATTTAGAAATAAATTTGTACATAATTTAAAAATGTAATTACACTCAAAAGCAACTTCAAGGTCTTCCTCGACAGAGTATGATTAAATATTATTCGATGAAATGCGAACAAAAGCTCGCGAATGGCTTCGAATAACTTTGATTTAATCTAGCGTGTATATCTATAATAATTCTTAACCCAGTCAAAGTGGTAACTAACATAGAAAGTGGTAACTAACATAGTCCAGTGGTAAAGACAATGTGCATCCCTTCAGAATCAATCACTGAGTCCGAGAGCAATACCTACCTTTGATAAAAATCGTTCTGGATTTCGTCAGTTTCAAGAATTAAGCATAGGCTAGAAGAACGTATAGACAACTTAAACCAACTTGCCGAAGCCTCATAACCAACGTAATGCAGTGGTCAAATACAAATTACCCTACAAAAGTGGGTAGGATCAATTCCTGCCCTTGCCATGCATTAAATAGTTTTCGTCTTGTGTAAGAATTAATAGCCCTTTCCAAAGTATCTTTTCGTCTATTTTGCAAATTTTTTTAGAAAAAAATTCGTAACAATTTGACAATTACTTCTTTTTATCATACAGTCTGATAAAGAAAAATTTTTATTTCCTTGTTAACCGCACTGGCAAAATTTTCGGTAAATGGAGAAAATAAAAGTTCTAAAAAATCATCGAAAAAAATTGAACAGAAAACCGTGCTCAAAATGCTATAGTTTTTCTCAACGGTGGGAGCCATCTTTTTTGGCGAAAAAACCCCAAATAAATAATTGAAAAGAATTACGCTCTACCACTTACATTAGGGCTATTGAAAAGCGTCATAAGAGATTGTACGCCAGCGTAATCAATTTAAATTAAAAGGTTCCAAAAGGTGTCAGGATTTCTGCTACCTTCGAAGGATTAGCCTTGGAAATGTATAACGATGGTAAAAAGGACCGGGGTATTGTAATAAAAGTTTGCACACGGATGGCGCGCACGGGTGGCTTCGCACAATTGGCCTCGACAGCCCACCAAATGCGGTTGCCTTTCGACAACGACATCGAATTGACTGCCTCAACCGTCTGTATCATAAACTCCACCACCTCTGGTTCGAAATGTAGGGGAGGGTAGAAGCGGCCCCCAGACCGTAAGTGCTAAGACCCTGTATCTTCGAATCAGACCATCAACGTATAGTATCACCGATTTGTATATATATACCTCATGCTCTGCTGTTGCAGTGATTGTGGTTGAATTACGACCGGGTAGACACTATTGCCATGCGCACATGCATCTATATATAGGCTGCTGTTATTAACGTGCTGTATAAGTTTTATCATATCAAAATATAATTTGCGTGGTCATTTATGCAATCAGCGAAAAACATTTCCATTTATTTAATACTTATCGTGTCTGTAGTGCCTCAGCAATAAAATTGTTCTTCGACATTAGATTTAAATAGTGATCTGTTTAGTTCAATGATATATATTGAACGTCATATAGCTGGGTCATTAAATTTGGAAATGTATGTTTGATCAGAATTTACATGGTCTTCTCCGAGTATAAGAGAAGGCTGATTTCAACACACATTTATCTTTCAAATGTTCTACTTACAAAAATATGGGATTTTAAAATTCGTAGCACCAGAAACCTACTGTATGCTCAAGTTGTGATCTTACCCGTTTTTGTTATTGTGATATTGCAAAAGACTCAATTGGATTTATTTAGAAATAAATTTGTGCATATAAATGTAATTACACTCAAAAGCAACTTCAAGATCTTTCTCGACAGAGTATGAGTAAATATTATTCGATGAAATGCGAACAAAAGCTCGCGAATGGCTTCGAATAACTTTGATTTAATCTAGCGTGTATATTTATAATAATTCTTACCCCAGACAAAAACCTATGGGGTTTGTGACAAGGGCAATTAGGTTTGACCAAAAACTCGTTGACTTGAGACATTTTGCATTGGCCACTAGACTATATATGTTTGCTATCACGCGCTTGCCACTTAAATTGTTTAAGCGGGCTTTTCTCTAGCCTATAATTAATTCTAAAACATGAAAAGAATTCAGAGCAAGGGAATTATCGTTCAGCTGCGTTGTTTATTTACCGCCACTTTGCCTTACCACCAGACCGCGTTGGCTATTACACTCGCCCTATTTTACCCGTTTTTAACTGAATGAGCTTTAAGAAATGGTTAAACAATATAAACCACTAAAAATCGTAGATGTGTCAATTAGACATAAATGAAAAGGGTGAGACGTTCTCTGACTAAAATATATTTATTTGTTTACGAGCTTTCGGCCACCAGTCTGTAGCCTTCAACGGGTATATTTATAATAATTGCAGTAAACTGTGAAAGTGTGAAATGAAGCTAGATATGACGTGTATACATGTGCACTGTGAAATACGATAAGGTGATACTATGTTTTCTTTATTAAGATTGTACATTGTCGAGGAAGCGGTTTTGAGTTGTTATCAGCATTGCTGTGTTTGGCAGCTGTATGCCATGATTCTAGACTTTCTAGAGTTAGGCGACTACGGAAATTCCCTGTGTCAATGATTTTCGCGTTGCACGTTTTTCGATGCTTGAACCATTATCATGTTCCTTAACGTTTCTGATGTGTTCAGCCTTTCTTGTTTCCAGAGATCTGCCTGTTTCCCCTAAGTACGGGCAGATATTTTAAAAGAAGAAAAGCAAATGATCACGCATGGCAATAGTGCCTACCTGGTCGTAATTCAACCACAATTAGTGCAACAGCAAAGCATGACGTATATAAATACAAATCGGTGATACTATAGTACGACCGATTTGTATTTATATACGTCATGCTTTGCTGTTGCACTGATTGTGGTTGAATTACGACCAGGTAGGCACTATTGCCATGCGCACATGCATCTATATATAGGCTGCTGTTATTAACGTGCTGTGTAAGTTTTATCATAAACATCAAAATATAATTTGCGTGGTCATTTATGCAATCTGCGAAACACATTTCCATTTATTTAATACTTATCGTCTCTGTAGTGCTCCAGCAATAATGTTGTTCTTCGAAATTAGATTTAAATAGTGATCTGCTTTGTTCAATGATATATATATTGGACGCCTATAGCTAGGTCATTATATTTGGAAAAGTATGTTTGATCAGAATTTACAAGGTCTTCTCCGAGTATAAGAGAAGGCTGATTTCAACACACATTTATTTTTCAAATGTTTTATTACTCACAAAAATATAGGCTTTTAAAATTCGTAGCACCAGAAACCTACTATATACTCAAGTTTTGACCTTACCCATTTTTGTTATTTGTGATATTGCAAAAGACTCAATTGGATTTATTTAGAAATAAATTTGTACATAATTTAAAAATGTAATTACACTCAAAAGCAACTTCAAGGTCTTCCTCGACAGAGTATGATTAAATATTATTCGATGAAATGCGAACAAAAGCTCGCGAATGGCTTCGAATAACTTTGATTTAATCTAGCGTGTATATCTATAATAATTCTTAACCCAGTCAAAGTGGTAACTAACATAGAAAGTGGTAACTAACATAGTCCAGTGGTAAAGACAATGTGCATCCCTTCAGAATCAATCACTGAGTCCGAGAGCAATACCTACCTTTGATAAAAATCGTTCTGGATTTCGTCAGTTTCAAGAATTAAGCATAGGCTAGAAGAACGTATAGACAACTTAAACCAACTTGCCGAAGCCTCATAACCAACGTAATGCAGTGGTCAAATACAAATTACCCTACAAAAGTGGGTAGGATCAATTCCTGCCCTTGCCATGCATTAAATAGTTTTCGTCTTGTGTAAGAATTAATAGCCCTTTCCAAAGTATCTTTTCGTCTATTTTGCAAATTTTTTTAGAAAAAAATTCGTAACAATTTGACAATTACTTCTTTTTATCATACAGTCTGATAAAGAAAAATTTTTATTTCCTTGTTAACCGCACTGGCAAAATTTTCGGTAAATGGAGAAAATAAAAGTTCTAAAAAATCATCGAAAAAAATTGAACAGAAAACCGTGCTCAAAATGCTATAGTTTTTCTTAACGGTGGGAGCCATCTTTTTTGGCGAAAAAACCCCAAATAAATAATTGAAAAGAATTACGCTCTACCACTTACATTAGGGCTATTGAAAAGCGTCATAAGAGATTGTACGCCAGCGTAATCAATTTAAATTAAAAGGTTCCAAAAGGTGTCAGGATTTCTGCTACCTTCGAAGGATTAGCCTTGGAAATGTATAACGATGGTAAAAAGGACCGGGGTATTGTAATAAAAGTTTGCACACGGATGGCGCGCACGGGTGGCTTCGCACAATTGGCCTCGACAGCCCACCAAATGCGGTTGCCTTTCGACAACGACATCGAATTGACTGCCTCAACCGTCTGTATCATAAACTCCACCACCTCTGGTTCGAAATGTAGGGGAGGGTAGAAGCGGCCCCCAGACCGTAAGTGCTAAGACCCTGTATCTTCGAATCAGACCATCAACGTATAGTATCACCGATTTGTATATATATACCTCATGCTCTGCTGTTGCAGTGATTGTGGTTGAATTACGACCGGGTAGACACTATTGCCATGCGCACATGCATCTATATATAGGCTGCTGTTATTAACGTGCTGTATAAGTTTTATCATATCAAAATATAATTTGCGTGGTCATTTATGCAATCAGCGAAAAACATTTCCATTTATTTAATACTTATCGTGTCTGTAGTGCCTCAGCAATAAAATTGTTCTTCGACATTAGATTTAAATAGTGATCTGTTTAGTTCAATGATATATATTGAACGTCATATAGCTGGGTCATTAAATTTGGAAATGTATGTTTGATCAGAATTTACATGGTCTTCTCCGAGTATAAGAGAAGGCTGATTTCAACACACATTTATCTTTCAAATGTTCTACTTACAAAAATATGGGATTTTAAAATTCGTAGCACCAGAAACCTACTGTATGCTCAAGTTGTGATCTTACCCGTTTTTGTTATTGTGATATTGCAAAAGACTCAATTGGATTTATTTAGAAATAAATTTGTGCATATAAATGTAATTACACTCAAAAGCAACTTCAAGATCTTTCTCGACAGAGTATGAGTAAATATTATTCGATGAAATGCGAACAAAAGCTCGCGAATGGCTTCGAATAACTTTGATTTAATCTAGCGTGTATATTTATAATAATTCTTACCCCAGACAAAAACCTATGGGGTTTGTGACAAGGGCAATTAGGTTTGACCAAAAACTCGTTGACTTGAGACATTTTGCATTGGCCACTAGACTATATATGTTTGCTATCACGCGCTTGCCACTTAAATTGTTTAAGCGGGCTTTTCTCTAGCCTATAATTAATTCTAAAACATGAAAAGAATTCAGAGCAAGGGAATTATCGTTCAGCTGCGTTGTTTATTTACCGCCACTTTGCCTTACCACCAGACCGCGTTGGCTATTACACTCGCCCTATTTTACCCGTTTTTAACTGAATGAGCTTTAAGAAATGGTTAAACAGTATAAACCACTAAAAATCGTAGATGTGTCAATTAGACATAAATGAAAAGGGTGAGACGTTCTCTGACTAAAATATATTTATTTGTTTACGAGCTTTCGGCCACCAGTCTGTAGCCTTCAACGGGTATATTTATAATAATTGCAGTAAACTGTGAAAGTGTGAAATGAAGCTAGATATGACGTGTATACATGTGCACTGTGAAATACGATAAGGTGATACTATGTTTTCTTTATTAAGATTGTACATTGTCGAGGAAGCGGTTTTGAGTTGTTATCAGCATTGCTGTGTTTGGCAGCTGTATGCCATGATTCTAGACTTTCTAGAGTTAGGCGACTACGGAAATTCCCTGTGTCAATGATTTTCGCGTTGCACGTTTTTCGATGCTTGAACCATTATCATGTTCCTTAACGTTTCTGATGTGTTCAGCCTTTCTTGTTTCCAGAGATCTGCCTGTTTCCCCTAAGTACGGGCAGATATTTTAAAAGAAGAAAAGCAAATGATCACGCATGGCAATAGTGCCTACCTGGTCGTAATTCAACCACAATTAGTGCAACAGCAAAGCATGACGTATATAAATACAAATCGGTGATACTATAGTACGACCGATTTGTATTTATATACGTCATGCTTTGCTGTTGCACTGATTGTGGTTGAATTACGACCAGGTAGGCACTATTGCCATGCGCACATGCATCTATATATAGGCTGCTGTTATTAACGTGCTGTGTAAGTTTTATCATAAACATCAAAATATAATTTGCGTGGTCATTTATGCAATCTGCGAAACACATTTCCATTTATTTAATACTTATCGTCTCTGTAGTGCTCCAGCAATAATGTTGTTCTTCGAAATTAGATTTAAATAGTGATCTGCTTTGTTCAATGATATATATATTGGACGCCTATAGCTAGGTCATTATATTTGGAAAAGTATGTTTGATCAGAATTTACAAGGTCTTCTCCGAGTATAAGAGAAGGCTGATTTCAACACACATTTATTTTTCAAATGTTTTATTACTCACAAAAATATAGGCTTTTAAAATTCGTAGCACCAGAAACCTACTATATGCTCAAGTTTTGACCTTACCCATTTTTGTTATTTGTGATATTGCAAAAGACTCAATTGGATTTATTTAGAAATAAATTTGTACATAATTTAAAAATGTAATTACACTCAAAAGCAACTTCAAGGTCTTCCTCGACAGAGTATGATTAAATATTATTCGATGAAATGCGAACAAAAGCTCGCGAATGGCTTCGAATAACTTTGATTTAATCTAGCGTGTATATCTATAATAATTCTTAACCCAGTCAAAGTGGTAACTAACATAGAAAGTGGTAACTAACATAGTCCAGTGGTAAAGACAATGTGCATCCCTTCAGAATCAATCACTGAGTCCGAGAGCAATACCTACCTTTGATAAAAATCGTTCTGGATTTCGTCAGTTTCAAGAATTAAGCATAGGCTAGAAGAACGTATAGACAACTTAAACCAACTTGCCGAAGCCTCATAACCAACGTAATGCAGTGGTCAAATACAAATTACCCTACAAAAGTGGGTAGGATCAATTCCTGCCCTTGCCATGCATTAAATAGTTTTCGTCTTGTGTAAGAATTAATAACCCTTTCCAAAGTATCTTTTCGTCTATTTTGCAAATTTTTTTAGAAAAAAATTCGTAACAATTTGACAATTACTTCTTTTTATCATACAGTCTGATAAAGAAAAATTTTTATTTCCTTGTTAACCGCACTGGCAAAATTTTCGGTAAATGGAGAAAATAAAAGTTCTAAAAAACCATCGAAAAAAATTGAACAGAAAACCGTGCTCAAAATGCTATAGTTTTTCTTAACGGTGGGAGCCATCTTTTTTGGCGAAAAAACCCCAAATAAATAATTGAAAAGAATTACGCTCTACCACTTACATTAGGGCTATTGAAAAGCGTCATAAGAGATTGTACGCCAGCGTAATCAATTTAAATTAAAAGGTTCCAAAAGGTGTCAGGATTTCTGCTACCTTCGAAGGATTAGCCTTGGAAATGTATAACGATGGTAAAAAGGACCGGGGTATTGTAATGAAAGTTTGCACACGGATGGCGCGCACGGGTGGCTTCGCACAATTGGCCTCGACAGCCCACCAAATGCGGTTGCCTTTCGACAACGACATCGAATTGACTGCCTCAACCGTCTGTATCATAAACTCCACCACCTCTGGTTCGAAATATAGGGGAGGGTAGAAGCGGCCCCCAGACCGAAAGTGCTAAAACCCTGTATCTTCGAATCAGACCATCAACGTATAGTATCACCGATTTGTATATATATACCTCATGCTCTGCTGTTGCAGTGATTGTGGTTGAATTACGACCGGGTAGACACTATTGCCATGCGCACATGCATCTATATATAGGCTGCTGTTATTAACGTGCTGTATAAGTTTTATCATATCAAAATATAATTTGCGTGGTCATTTATGCAATCAGCGAAAAACATTTCCATTTATTTAATACTTATCGTGTCTGTAGTGCCTCAGCAATAAAATTGTTCTTCGACATTAGATTTAAATAGTGATCTGTTTAGTTCAATGATATATATTGAACGTCATATAGCTGGGTCATTAAATTTGGAAATGTATGTTTGATCAGAATTTACATGGTCTTCTCCGAGTATAAGAGAAGGCTGATTTCAACACACATTTATCTTTCAAATGTTCTACTTACAGAAATATGGGATTTTAAATAATTTAAAATTCGTAGCACCAGAAACCTACTGTATGCTCAAGTTGTGATCTTATTACCCATATTAATTATTTGTGATATTGCAAAAGGCTCAATTGGATTTATTTAGAAATAAATTTGTACATACATTTTAAAATGTAATTACACTCAAAAGCAACTTTAAGATCTTCCTCGACAGAGTATCATTAAATATTATTCGATGAAATGCGAACAAAAGCTCGCGAATGGGTTGGAATAACTTTGAATTAATCTAGCGTGTATATTTATAATAATTCTTACCCCAGACAGGGCAAGATTGCTGTTTACGGCAAACGGCTAACCTCAAAAAATTCTCTTGTAGTGAAATCAAAATCATGAACCGTGAAATGTTCCAGCCATAAGATTTATCACAAGAATCTAAAATGCTGCACTAAGACACCTTGTATTTGTACAATCACCGAAACGTTACAACTTATGTGAAACAATTTGAGGCATCCATCGCTTGACGTTTGAGTTGACGTTTGCAGTGAGGGGTTGTGAGCTTGTCTAGCCGTCCAATTGTAAAATGCAAACGTCAAACGCAACACAAGTCAAACGTCAAGCTATGTGGGCAGAAAATCATTTGATATCAACCGCCAAGTTTCTATCGTTAAACAAGGTGTATCTATACGTAGTTTTCAGTATTTTGAATAAATCCTATATGTAATACATTTCACCCTCAATGATTTTGTTTTTATACCAAACAAAGCGTCTGACGTTAGCCGTTTGCCATAAACGACAATCTTAAGGTCTCTATTTGACTAAAAACTCGTTGACTTGAGACATTTTGCATTGGCCACTAGACTATATGATTGCTATCACGCTCTTGCCACTTGAATTGTTTAAAATTTAACTTAAAATTTAACGACATGTCCTTTCTTAGTAGTTGCCGCAGACAGAATAGTTTCGTCTATGCTAGAGACAATTAGTAGGCCATAATATAAAAAAGAGAGAATAACGGTCTTAAAGTAGATCCTTGCGGTGCACCACATTTGATACTTTGTAAAGGTGATGAAATATTTCTGTATTGTTTCTACTGTACAAATTGTTTGCGGTTAGTAACTTTTTATCCATTGTAATGTCAGTCCGCGAATGCCATATAATGTTCAAGTTTAGAGAATAGAATTTCATGATTTAAAGTACTGAATGCTTCAGATAAACAAAGAAAACTCCAAATTCCATTGCGGTTAATTGCTGATGATATATTGTTGACGAGATGGACAAGAGCATGACTGATAGAGTGACCTTTTTAATATAAAATATTGAATTCAGCGAAGTCAATCAAGCGATCATAGATCAACTTCTCAAAAAATTTCGAGAATTAAATTGGTCGAAAGCGATACAGTTACTGAAGATTTCAGGATGATCCGCTTTTAAGTTAGGATTACCTATATTTGTAAAATATTCGCAAATTTTTGGATCAGAGACAGTCAAATGATTTAATTTATTCTTAAATGCCTTATGTCTTTCATTCCTCACCGACTTTGGCTTGCTAACAAATGGTCTGCAAAATTAGTTCTTTTTCCTGCATGACGGAAACAATCAGGCCATTACTTATCCAAGGTGTTTTAGGTGTTTGGTTGTTTCTTTTAGCCTTTTTGAGCGGAAACAAGCTTCAAAGTGGGAAGTGTGTTCAGATAAGAAGTTTGAGAAGGATTCATTAAGGCGCTGTTACACTATGCAACTTCTGTCGCAACTTGTCTCGCAACGAATTTATTTCAAAAATTGGAGTTTCATGATCAGAGATGTTACACAGTGCAACGTTTCTTGCAAATTGTCTTGTCAAACAGCGAGTTCCTATTGGCTGCTCAACAGAAATATTGCGAGACAAGTTGCAAGAGGGATGTTACACTGTGCAATGACTAGAAAATGCGTTGCGGCGTTGCGGCAATCGTTGCGAAAAGTAGAACCTGATTCTACTTCGTGCAATGCTTCTTGCAACAAAAATGTTGCGTGACTTTATGATTGCGAGGCATGTTCACCTTGCAATTTCGCTTGCAATTTGTGTCGCAACAAAATTGCGAAACAAGTTGCGACGCAAGTAGCATAGTGTAACAGCGCCTTTAGGATCATGGAAACCATACATTACATTAAGCCAGTCTACCTGATTAAGACGTACAAAAATTTTTTGAAAATGAATGGTAAATAAATGTAAAAAAAGAATTCATAAATTCTTGTGTTGCCATACGGTATTCATAATGTAAGAGATTTAAATTTAAGGCGCTGTTACACTTTGCAACTTGTGCCGCAACTTGTCTCGCAATTTTGTTGCAACACAAGTGGCAAGCGAAATTGCAAGGTGTAACATGCCTGTTACAAGAAGCATTGCCTTGTTGCAGGAAGCATTGCACGAAGTAGAATCAAAATAAATTCGTTGCAGGACAAGTTGCATGATGTAACAGCGCCTTAAAATCTCCCATTAGGTAACATTAGGGCCATTTATACGAGTGAAAATAAGCCGCGGCTTAAATAGGCCGCGGCTTAAATAAGTCGAGAACACAGCCTTTTAAGCCCGTTTTCCACTTGGCGAATTTATTCGCGCGACGCGAAGCGAAAACAAGAATTCGGCAACGTGATTGGTTAACATTGGTTGGCGAAAAAATTCGCCGCGAACATGTAGGAACCGTTCCTACTTTTTTTTCTGTTCGCGCGAACAAATTCGCCAAGTGGAAAACGGGCTTTATACGCCAGTTTCACTAAATTTATTAAAATAGCCCAAAACACTGGTATAAAAAGGGCAACACATTATATAAACAGACTTGCCTTGGTCGCGAATATCATATTAATAAACTAAGCTAATAATAAGTAATATTAATAAACATCGTATAAATAGACTAGCCTTGGTCGCGAACGAAGCGTTTTTACGAGGTTTTCCCGCCTAAAATTGGCCGCGGTTAATTTAAGACGAGGCCCGAACCCTGGGCTAAAATTAGCCGCGGCTTATTTTAGTCGCAAAGAAATTGTACGTTTATACAGACGTTCTCGACTTATCTAAGCCGCGGCCTACTTAAGCCGTGGCTTATTTTCGCTCGTATAAATGGCCCTAATGTTTAATGTTCTCAGAACTAAATAATAAACATAACGGTGTTGAATATGTTCAGAAAGACTTCTAAGTTTTGATTTAAAGGGCGATAAAATTGTTCCAGCAATTATGTTTTTCCTATTAGGGATATGAATGTCAAGAAATAGAGACTCAAAACACAATTTGTATTCCAAACTATCCTGTATATAAAGTCCACTTCCACCTCCAAATTTTTCTTTGCGGTGATTAAGCAGAAATTTATAACCTGCAATATTTACAAAGCCAATCTTTTGATCCTTCAGTCAGGTCTCAACTTAGTCAACCAATTACAGATGTTTATGCATTTGTGCGAGCTGGATTTAATTTATTAAAATTGCCTATCAAACAACGAATGTTAATTGCATAAGCAAAAATGTCAGATCGATGTAGGGTCGATGTGGGATGGATGTGGGGTGGATGTGGGGTGGATGTATATCTCAATATTCTCGTTTTATAGTCCTGGTAGGATAACTGAAAACCAATCAGATTTCAGTAAGCTATGCCCCCTCCTCCAAGCTCCCTTTCTCTACCGTGCCTAGGATCCTTAATGTAGATTATTGTCTCCCACATATGCATAATGATTCTAATGTCTTGAAACCAGCCTTCCTCAATTCTCTGCTGCTCCAAAAGAATAAAAGACAGTTGATTGTTGACAATGAAACAGCCAATGTTTCTCCCCATATTTGTCCCGCTGCCAGAACATTTGATGTTTGCTGCCCCGTTTTGATGTCACTTTGCATCACCTTACAAACTGTTATTGGAATACAACAAATGCATGTCAACACAACAATATAGAAATAATTTTTTGCGACTTTAATATCACTCAAGAATGAGTATTTACTTCTCAGTTGTTTGATATCGAAGTCAGTAGCGGTGTGAAAGCTTATCATATTTAATCGTTTCCTTGCCGCTCGGAATATAAAAATGTAGGCAATAAGAGAACTGAAACTGACAGATAATGAGAAAGTTGGGACTATAACCGTACTGCAAATTTTTCCAAGTTGATAACATGGCGCCATGTTAAAAACTGTAAACATCCAAAGTATGACACATAAAAACAAAAGTCGTCGTTTTGTAATGTTAGCTTTGTGCCATAACGGATAGACTATACACAAGAATCTTTCAATGTTCAAAACGCAAAGTGTCGAAAACGACAGGCCAACGAATAGTGTACCAAAAAGATCGGAAATTCCTTCGAACAAACAGTTTGGTTGTTTAAGAATTTCCATAATCCCCTGCGTGATGAAGATAGGATGTGTAATAGTTACTACCGCGAGGTCGTTCGTTGACAAAACCATCACTGTAAATACAGAGAGTTTCGATCTCAATGTTTTCGAAGACCAGAAAGTCACCACCACAGTCAGGTTAAGAATTGTTCCACAAATGAACAGCAAGAAGTGAGCAGTGCAGGTTATTATCATATTAGTGATAAAAATGGACGATGGCGCATGGACCACGTACGATTGTCCGCAACGCTCTAACGTTAATTCTGCCATGTTACCCGAACTGTTGTTGAGCATATTGGTTATCGGTACAAATTTTCGTTCCAAACCAAACTTTTCGTAAGTTGGTGATGAGAGATATTTATCCTTCCATTCGCGTGCAGCCTTTTATTATGCGCGGCCTGAAAAATACCGGTAAATTGTGTGTGTGGGTTTGCTAAATGACAGCTGAATATACTTTTAGCCCTGTATTAGTACATGGATCTTAATCAATACGAGGCTGTATATCACGTAGCGCTGTGTAAACTTGATCCGCTTCTATATTCTTTGAATAATAGCCGCATTTGACGCAGACTACTAATTATAAAATAGGAATCAACTTAGTTTTTAATTTAGTCTCTGCCATGCAAAACGAAATATCTTCTTTTGACTGGTAATAAAACTGTAAGAAAAATAGTTATTTCTTTTCGACCCGTTGATGTTTAAGATTATTATAAGCAATAATGTGGCTCTATCATGTAAAGACCATGTAAATATATGCGTTACAGATTTTTATTATATGGCTTTCAAGAATCCTGCATTCTGATTCGTCTACGTGCGATCCTTAAAAACCGGTATTCGGACCGTGATCTGTATATTTCCGTATTCGGACCGGGCTTTTTTCCAGTGTTTTTAATCGTACTTTTTACTGCTTGCAGTATATGTTGTATGAAGACTTTATGTGTAAAAAATAATGTTTTGTCATGTTCAACTTTTTTGTATTCTAATTACCGACGTCATTTAAATAAAAAATGTCACACAGTCACACTAACTCTGAAAATGACTGCGAGCCATATAATAAACAGTTTATTGACGTACCTCGCTTGTACAGACCTCATGTTCGGTCAACAATCCTTTATTATTTTGCGTTGTTCATGTCAACTTTAAGTCAACATTAACTGCCAGCTTAATTTGAATTTTCATATGTGTGTTGGACTTATGTATTGATATATATTATGTATTTCTTACCATAACTCATCGCTTTCTATTACCATTTGATAGTGCAGTGTGCAATTTATGACATGTGCACGCGGACGTTAGGATATGGCGTTTTATTTTCGTTTTACTTTTGTTGATTACAAAGTTTTGTTGAAAAAAGATCATTTGAAATGACAGATGAATTTTATCTTTTTGAAATATTCCAGACAATGCGGAGGCCAAGTGATTAATCGTTGGCCTACACCCATTGAGTAATTTGTTTTAGTTACTAATTAGGTAGGGGTATAGTCTAAAACGCGGAACAACTAGAACAACTTGAACTAGTTTAATCTAAAAATTCCCCGTTCTTTAAACTAGTTCCAGTCGTTCCGCGTTTTAGACTATGCCTCTGATAGGTTCGTGTCTCACTGAATCTCGCTGCATGACTAATATAGTAAACCGCCGTAAATTCAGAGGGTCTGAGTGGGGGAGTCAGTGTTTTGACAGGTAATTAGGTAAACCTTCATTGATCGTTTGTCTCTTGCCACCCACCTCTAATACATTGCTCATACATTACGCCTAAACATGGTTTTCAGCCTCAATGAAAAATGCAATTTATATCTTTGACAATAAGACCACAATCGCAAACATTTCCTGCATGGACAGAGGATGACAAGGCGACATTAGTAGTTGGTTTTGAATATTTTCCAGGTTAAAGACAGGTTAGAGCACAAAATAAAGCAATTATTTTACGTGTAAAACGAGGACTAACATGTAAACATCGATATCATATACAGACTTGTGGGGGTGTAGCAAGCTACAGTGCAATAAATGCGTGTTTGCATCAAGTTTACCATATTTCTACATGAATGAAGAAGCTATATCATGGGGGGTTTTCTAGTTTCATAGTCTAATGCAAATGCGAAAATGGAACAATATTAAAATTTTTTGAAAGTAAATTGTAGTTTAAAATTTGTGGGGCGTTAATTTTTCCACTTCATCTCGCAAAATCGGCAGATATCGTTGAAGCGCCCAGAAACCTTATACAGGGACATAATCAGGGTATAAGCTTTAAGGGGGGGGGGGGGGTGAAACTTATCTTCGCCCAACGATGGAAACGGTCAAAATTTATGGTGTGTGATCTACGCATTGCTACGAAACCAATGAATGACATCCTTGCATACGAGGCGCCATACTATAGTTGGCGCTGAGTGAGGAAACGTTTAAAAATTTGGAGCCTTAGGTCACTAGAAATGGCTTTTTCAGGTTCCTCTAATCCCTTAAGGCGGATTTCCATTCAGTGCAAAATGTCGCGCGATCGATTTTTAGCGAGCGCTTTCTTTTGAATTACAAACAGTCAAGCGGAACAAATCTCATTAGCTGTGGTTGACTTCACACATTTCAAAAGAAAGCGCTCGCTAAAAATCGATCGCGCGACATTTTGCACTGAATGGAAATCCGCCTTTATTTTTTGTAGCTACCTCTTATATCGGCTGCCTCTTTATAATCACAGGTGACAGATACACTTCTGGACGCATATCCACTTCTAGAGCAGGAAGTAAAAAAACCTGCTGGAGAACGGAGTAATAATCGAGTACCTTTCAGCAAAAAACGGTTTTTACAGTCTGTTATTTGTAATCCCAAAAAAAGGACGGAAATATGCGTCCGGTCATAGACCTGAGTTCTCTGAATCATTTTATCGAGACACCACATTTTCAGGTAGAGAACTTAACCACAATAAAGCCTCTTTTCAGGCAAAGACATTTCATGACCAAGCTGGATCTGAAGAACGCATACCTCTCAGTAGCTATTCATCCTCAGAGCAAAACATTTCAGAGTTTCCTGTGGTAAAACAAAGCTTACCAGTTCTGTGCTGTTCCGTTCAGTCTGAACGTTGCACTGTCTCTCTTTATTCGCCCTATGAAACCAGTTGCGGGTTAATTTCTGAGAAATCGGGGCGTTCGTCTGATCCTTTATTTGGACGATATATGCTCATAATTGGTTCGACCCATCAAGAAGTCAACGACTTCAACCAGATGGGCGTGGATTGTCTGGATCACTGTAACCTGCGATCAACTCAATATCCGTGCGTTTTATTTACTCTACCCTCCAAGAAAGTAAAGAAATTACAAACGCTTTGTCGACAGATTCAGTCAAACTCGAAGATTCTTACCTTCAGATCTGACGATATACGCAGACTCCTCTTTAACGGGCTGTGGAGCTGCTTGTGGGAACACCAAAACCAACGGGAAATGGTCGTCCAAAGAGAAACAGTTATATATAAATGTTCTCGAACTGAAAGATGCAATGTTGAGAATACAGTCGCTCGAGCTCCTGAAGAACAACGATCAAAAATAATATTCCTCAATATGGAAAGCTCTAGCTACGGCGGGGGCTTATATCAACCACAAAGGAGGCACCCACTGCCCAGACCGCCTCCAGGTAGCGCTACAACTATGTGATTAGAGGATTCAGTACAACCTTTACATGATAGCGCATTACGTCCCAGGGAAAATCAGTGAGGCTGCAGACCAAGAGAATTCATCGACAACTCCGACTAGAAATAGTATAGCCAGTATAGTAATTTCTCCCTTTCTGCGGGGTTACTTCACGGACCTCTTTGCATCACTGCTCACACATCAACTCGCCAGATACAGTTGAAGGCCAGACCCTCAAGTACTCCATTTGGATCGCTTCAGTTTGAATTGGAAACACCGGGAGGTTATGCATTCCTTTTGTTCAACCTCGTCGCGCGGGATCTCAACAAGGTGATCTTGTTCTGGTAGCACCAATATGGCAAGCGCAACCGCGGTGGTTCCTTCTGCTCAGTATGCCGGTGCATCAACCAGTTCTCCTTCCCTTCTCAATAACTCTTCTTATAGATCCAACAGATCCTGACCATACTCTCCCCATGTTCACTGGTCCACGTAAAAATGGCATAGTTCAAATCTGTGTTTATTATCAAATAATGAGTAATTTGGTTTCATTTCCTTACGACAGAATGACAATCGTACACGAAAATCGTATCACTTATAATAAATAGGCGTTAATGGTGCCACTGGGTGCCAACGTTAAATTTCTGAATGGACAGTTTAATCTTCCGAAATCACCGGCGTACGCAAAAAATTATGACATTGATTACTAGTTAACAGCTGTTTCAAGCCGATAGGCAGCTAACCCCATTCAGACTCTCAATTTATAAAAGAACGAGACACTATCATGTTGCCATTAATAACCACTAGTGCCCAATAATAATTTCACAGTGTGCAAGATCTCTTCAGGAGATTGACCTCTTTATGTGCCTTATGAGACAATCCGTTAAAACTCTTTAGTCTGCTGGTCTTTTCGTAAAAAAATAGATTATTTTTACTATGCTTGTATCTATTTGTAATACAGTTGCATAACTCTGCACATCACTTTTATTGTGAATGAAAAACTGCAAGATTGCCACAGTTAGATGGTCTTAGATTGCCTACACTACCACAGCACAACTCTTAAACGTACGTGAATACAGTCTTTCATTCATACCAAGATTAGCACATTTGTGGGAGTAAAATCATTAATCAAAATACACATTAAAGATTAAATTTACTTGCCTGTCGGATTGTGTGTGATTCTCGTTTTACAGCCCTTTTGTTTTCATAATATTTCTTTTTTGAATACAAGAGCATAAACTCTCGTACACATTTTTGCACTCATGTTTGGGATTAACTGCTCTGAAATCGACCAATGACAGACGCGAAACATCATGTACATTATTACAAAAGAAACTAATTGTGCAGGACGCGAATATAGAACCCACTCACCAGATTTATCGAGCTGGCGACGCCACCGACGAGCAGTTGAAATAAATAGATTCTAGTAAGAATAGTCAATAGACCAATTCCCTATTTCCACATTTTACAATACTTTGCAACCTAACTCCACAATTTCACTAAATTTAGGAAGCTCTAAAATTGTTTTCGACTTTAAAAGTTTGTCTAATTGGGGAACGGTCCATTAAAACGCTACAAGGAGAACCTTTGCATGTACTTTTCTCTACTATGATTAACTGCATTCAAGCAAAAACTAAGTATTTTGCTAAAAACAATTCGCCATTACATGCTGGTGAATTGTTGTTATCATAATACATTGTCGATAAAGTAGTACTGATAGTTAGTGACTAAAATACGCGTATTTTATGTTACTTATAAGTAATTTTAATTAACATTTTTACAATTAAAACTTTTATTACAAGCATTGCCATTAATAAACAAATGATTCATCACTTTATCCTTATTTAGTATAAATGTCCAGGTTACCATTGATTTTTCTGCATTCTAATCGTTAAATAATCAAGATACCAGTGTTTAGACTGACGGTGCCCACCTTTCGAAAATAATGCAACTATTTCCTTTTTTCAGCTATTGTCGGTGAACATTGGTACACTCTATTATTGAAAACAAACGCTACGACGTTTTCCAAACCTTTCAGTTTTTGAATAACTTCTCTATAAGATTTGGTTAGTTGAAGTTCATTTTTGTAATGCAGTGGAAGATAATACCGAAATAATCAACACATCTCCTTCGTTCATTTTGATTGAATAACATAACGTTGTGTTATGATTGAACAATTCTGAATGGGTAGCTTCGCCTGCACGATATTCCATCACACATATTTACATTGCAAAACGAGTTGGCTACGCTTTAAGACGTTTGAGCATGACTTGCATGTATGCCATACATTGTTAAGTGCCACACCAATCAATAACACGCGAAACATGTAGTATTTCTACACCATAGATTTTTTCCAGTAAGCGTAATCACTAACAGGTTGTGGCTCCTCAGACGAATCACGATCTTTGTCTAAGTCACGTAAATCAATTCTTTCTTTTTCTTTCCCTGTTAAACTTGTGTCAATATATCCATCAAGTTCACGCCCTCGAAGACTAAAGTGAAGTTAGAAAAGAAAATCAGATTATATGAAATAAATTCGTTGTGATGTTTAAAATTAGTTTGTGATCATGCAGTCTTAACAGAGTTGGACACGCACACTGACTTAGACAATAAATGCATATTTACAGTTACAACGTGTATAAAAAATGAGAATTGAAAGCTCTGCATGCTTCGAGTTAAGCTGTTGTACGCATATAGAAAATTAACAGTGACGTCCTACAATTTCCATGCCTACAAGACGTGAATAATTTCTTTATAAACGCTGTAGGTATACACTAGATGACAAGGAAATTGAGGGGAGTCAGTGATCATATTCTAAATCTCTTTATATAATTTGTTTACTTGTAGCGCAATATAGTGAACCAATAACAAAATCATTGGCAAAGATGAAGATATCTACGAGCTATAGACTCCATATTTTATTATACATGGTCATATAAACAGGAATGACACCATAAATGTATCAATTTTTGTTCATATAATACCGATCAAATCTAACTGTTCATTATGTAAATTCAAATTGTAAGGCTTATTTCAATTTGTCAACCGAAATTTTGAATTAATCTCATCAGTGTCCCAATGCACAAATCATATCGTGTCAGTAGCTGTCTTATTAACATCTTAAACATTTTTCTATTTATACTGTTTTTTCTTGCTGGTAATTTAAAACAGAATATCAATACACGGAAACCCATTTGCCTAGCAAAGAATAGGCAACTCCCATTTTAAGGTTTCAAGATGCAGTATAGAAAACGTTTATTTTTCTGCGCATCAATAGATAGGCCCTTGGATGCATCATCCTTGCAATTTAATTTATATAACGTGCGCGATGTTATGTGCATGATAATTAAACTGAATTAGCCTGCATACAAACCTTTATTCAGTATCATTGTAATTACATAACTGTTCACTATCATCATTCATTTAATCTTACCATTTTACATCTGGCGCTTTCATTATTTCTGGTACGTGGTCATTTTGCATTTTTTCGACCTCGCTATCATTCCTTCCTTTATTTCCTATGGCTTTATCGAAACGGAACTTCCCTCTCCTTGCATTTTGATCTTTGAGCAAAAGTGAATCATTCTCATTATCCCCCGGTGATGGGATGGGTGGTAAAGGTGAATTACATTCAAACGGGTCCATTTCCGGTGTCTTCACGTCTGACGGTGATAAATATTCATTCATTACCTCTCCTTGTACTTCTAGATAACCGCATCCACCCTGACAAAGGAAAATATCAGTGTCCAGATGCGCGTATAAAATCAAAACAAACTTGTATGCATGATTTAGAAGCCTTTCATATATTATGTATTATATATTCCGTATATATTATATATGTAATATTTCATAAACGAGTGCGAGTGTTTTACCAGGGTTTCCAAACACGCCAGAGCAATAGAATACACGAGCTGCTTACCAAGCGACGTTTATTGTTCTTTAGAGCTTGTAAAGCACGAAAGAAAATAAAAATCACGAAGCCGTTTAGGCCGAGTGATTTTCATTGTCTTGAGTGCTTTACAAACTCTGAAGAACAATAAACGTCGCGCGGTAAACAGTCAAGTAAATTCTATTGTTCTTAAGTGTTTGGAAGCCCTGGTAAAACACAATCCACGAGTTTATGAAATAATTTCTCAGATGTTTATTGTTAAAGCGGAACTCCTTAACTGCATGCCGTTGCTTTAAAAACGAGGCTATTTACTCAAGCAATGCTGTAAAATGAGTGCGGGAAGGAAAGATGTTTCGATCAGCTAGATCAGCAATGGAACAGGAAGACGCTATGGAAAACGCTGTACCGTGTTCGACGCGGTGCAAAAACAAATGGGCTGTCGAAGTGCTTAAAGAATGGCAGCATTACCGTGCACAGAAAGTACAAGCAAGCGACGCAGTAGCGGCGCCAGCGCGATAAGTGAGGGGGACATATTCATATATTCGTGTTCTGCACAATTAATTTCTTTTGAAATCGAATCGACTTCAAAAGAAATTAATTGTGCAGAACACGAATATATGAATATGTCCCCCTCACTTATCGCGCTGGCGCCGCTACTGAAGCGACGAAGTCGATGTGGCTAAAAAAAGTGTTGACACACCTTTTGAAGCAATGAATTGCGAAAGCATGGTCTATTGGCTTGGAAAATTTGTGCAAGAGGTTGTCAAGAAAAATGGCAAGAGGTATCCCTCACGTAGCGTGTATGGTTTAGTGGCTGGTTTGAAGAGATATCTTGACGAAAAGAAATGAATCACTAGCGGTAAATCCCTTGGATAGGTCAGATAAACGGTGACTCGGTGTTTGTATTGTATGCTCATCCACAAGTAAACAGATAAGATTGCTTTGAAAACTTTTCGTATGTTTTTAGGTTTTTGCGTTTTCAAAAGTTGCTGGATTGTGAATGAAGAAGTGCACGAGGGAGCGCGTCGGTATGGCTGAGAGGAAGGGTGAAAAAGAGGAAATAAGTCGAGAGGAGGAAGAACAATTTTAGACTACGGGACAATTAGGCGGGCGTACGTCTAAAAGTTTGCTTAACACCGTATACTACGATAATGAGAAGTTGTTTAGTCTTAGGCACGGAAAGCATCGTAATATAACGGTTAATAATTTTAAAGTAGGCAGTAATTACATCGAGTTTGAGGAGAATATCAGCAAAACCTTTCATGGTGGGCTTTGGGACTTGAAATATGTTTCAAGGAAAGTTCGGCATGTGTCAGTGTCAGAAAGACGGTGAAAAACATGAGCGTTGTCTTGTTGAACTTTACAAGGAATACATAGATCTTATCAAGATCGAAATGTGTAAAGTTGATGCATTATATTTTCGGCCTCTGACAAAAGGTTTCGGTTTTGCCAAAAGCCCTGTTGGTTTAAATACCTTAGGTAAAAATATTACCAGATATGTGTAAGGCAATAGGTATAAAGGTCAAAAACGGCTCATTGCCTTAGGGTGAATTGTGCCACTGCAGTTTTTCCGCAGGGCGTAGAAGAAAAGGCTAATACGAGAGAGAACAGGCGACAAGTGTAATGCGTTCTTTAGGTATGAGAAAGTGAGCGAAGAGCAAACGTTGAATGGAAGTCGGATTTTAGGTCCGTCGACTAGTTTTGAAGTGGAAAATAGCGCTTAAGATGAAATAGCTTGTTCAAAATCAACTGCGTATACGTCTACAAATGTTGTAGAGGATGAAAATGTTATTTCTACAACGGTTAGTGGTGAGCGGGTTTGTAATGGCATGAACTTTTAATCGCGATATTTCGCAAATTGCGACTTGAATATTGTTGTGAATAAAGTATGAGCGTTAATATATATAATTGGGCTATTGTGTGTAAATGTGATTATTTAGTTTGGTATTTCTGTTGCGTTTATAATTAAGAAATGTTGTAATATATGAAACCGTTTTCATTGTTTTGAGTGTTTTTGTAACTAAGAAATGTTGTAATAACGCATTGGCTAATGTTAAAAAACGTTTATTATCTAATTTCTTACTTATTTATTCAATTTGCAGTTTATTACTGGGGGTTCAAAAGTTGTGCATGTGATGTAATACGGGTTTGTGATTGGTTTATTTATGAACTATTAATGATTTGAGAAATATATATATAAAGAATGAGTTTGTTGGAGTTGCTATAAAAACATTTAACAAAGTGCTCAATGGAAAACCAGAACATTATCTATTAATTGAGAATAACAACTTAACAATTTGTATTTGTAATAATTGTTTGTGATGGCAATATCAATTTTGGTTATTATGTGCATATTCCAAATTTCATTTTCTACAGATCATAAATAAATAACCTGGTAGGCTAAAATCACCTCGGAAGAAGTATGAAGTTCAATAATTTTGTCCAATATTTCAACCAACTCTTTGAATGTTGGTCTGCAATCTTTATCTTCTTGCCAGCATTTCATCATCAATGTTGATCTAATAAAAAGTCACAAAGTTAAAAGGAAATCTAACAGCAGATTGATTATTCATGAGCAGGAAAGTCGTACTATTTAACAGCTCCATTAAAGTAAGTGTGACTAGCTCGAGGTACCCACACAGTTGATGGGGGAAAAGCCAGATCTAGAATTATCTAATTCCTCGTAGAAACTGAGCGTGAGTAATTACAGTTTTAGTATATAATCAGAAATCAAACATCAATTGTTTCATGCGCAAAAATTAAAATATTTTAAGCCATTTTGTTAAAAGATGCACGGTATGCATCAGGGGCCGGGTTGTTCGAAGCCCGTTTAGCGTAAACGGTGGATAAGTCAAAATTAAATAACACTCTTACATTACTCGTTAAACAGTTAACTTAAATATTTTGCAGTAAATATGTAGTTGTAAGCATAATCATTCTATTAAGGTTCAAAACTTTTAGTTTGGTTGTTCAATGAATTTATAAACTTGGTTTCTATTTTGAGCTTAACCACCGTTTAAGCTAAACGGGCTTCGAACAAAGGTGTTTAGCTCAAACGGTGGGCTAAGTGAAATTTAAAAATAACTTTTACACCTAGTACGGAACCGAAATTATGAGTTTAAGCAGAATATTTAATTTTATACATAATTGTTCTTCTCAGGTCAAATAACTTTAGCTCGTTTGTTAAAACAACGTAACATGCAAAGTTATTTTTATTTATATTTTTTACTTATCCATCGTTTAAACTAAACGTCTTTGACACAGACGGCTCCAGGAAAATGATTGTCTTGCTACACGCTCTCTACCGAAAATATATGTAGAAAGCGAATAGAAGTAGCCACGGGCACTCTTCTGACTCTATACTAATCAGATCATATAGTTTTATGCTTGTAATCCTTATGTTTAGTAAGACATTGTACTTCATCATATTGGGTTATAAATCGTTATATTATATCTAATATATGCCATCCGGTGGAATATTCACTGCGTGGAGCAATGGCGCTTCAAATTCAACATGCAGATTATCACAGAATTATTCTTCGTAGATATTTTAGATAATTTATTGATAGGTCTATTAGCTTACATTTCGTCTGGACATGCGTGAGGTGCTTCCATTCTATGTCCACGTGCTAAAAATTCAGCTACTTCATTTGGCGATATGTTTGGATATGGAGTTCCACCTAAATCACAAAATAAAACAATTGAGCACATTTATTTCATAGTCGTGTCTATACGAATTGCCCGAATTATGTATAGTCAATTAATATTGTACACATTCATATTTCACTTTCGATTTTTTATGAAGTTCAAAAACAGCCAAATTGTAGACTTTCTAACAAATAGATTTAGAGTTGGTTATAAGTTGGTTATCCAATACGTTACGGTTCTTTGATTTTTGTAAAATGTGTTTAAATTGAAATAAGCGTGGTTTCCAACCTATTGAAACTTGTCTTCATGTAGAGTGAAAGACACCTAATCGTCGGTCCTAAATTATCTTCAAACTGTTGTTCTTACCTAGAGTAAACAACTCCCACAGGACAATTCCAAAAGACCAACTGAAAAGAAATAAAAATTTTTCACGCAACGGTATACGTGCATTGTGCAACATTAACTGTGAGAAAATGATTCGTTACAAACTTACACGTCGCTTTTTTCTGTAAATAATCTTTGAATGATCGCTTCAATTGCCATCCATTTAACTGGTAATAAGCCCTGTATAAAGAAATCACATTTAGTTGTATGTAGTTGTGAATTTCTTTACAAAACACTGCAATAAATGTGTGTTATTCGTGTCATTTATTTTAACACTGCCGTTATTTTTGTACTATAAATATGGCAAAGTGATGCTATTCATGTCTCCACTGTTTGGATAGAGAAATGCTGTAGCTAAGAGCTACACAAATTGTAATTAGACAAAAATCGTACTATCACGGAAAAATGTTAAAGCAAAGATGAAAATTACAAAAGATCTGCCAGATTTTGGTTGTATTGTCTAAGTTTTTGAAAGTTCGATTTCAAGTAAGAACTAAGACGTGAAACCACAGGAATTATTTAACTCCATGCAAAATACATCCGTATGCGAAGTTCAAGAAGATTGGCCTTTTTAGGGTCGAAAAAATGCATTTAAAAAATATTGTTTATGCTATTCATGTTTCCACTGTTTGGATAGAGAAATGCTGTAGCAAAAAGCTCCACAAATTTAACTTACAGTTGAAGTCTTCACGTATTGACTATCTTCTCCAACGTCACGTGCCAAACCAAAATCAGCAATTTTGATGACGTAATTGTCGGTTACCAGGATATTTCTTGTTGCTAAGTCCCTGTGAATGCACTGCAAATTCGAAATATAAATACTGTGTTAGGTGTTGCCTTCACAGCGTATGTCTCTCTACATAGTGTTGCTTGGCCGTGCAACCTTATTATGGTACAATAATTGACTGGGAGGTAGGGAAATGTTTACTTACAAGTCTCGAAGCAAGGAACTCCATTCCTCTTGCAACCTGGTATGCAACTATAACAAGGTCTGTCATAGTTAACTGAACGTTTGGATCCTTAGAAACGCCTTTCCATTCAGTTTCATAAATGTCTCTTCTGTTTCTGAGAAACTGCAGCAGATTTCCATTTGAACAGAACTCAATAATGACCCATAACTCGCTTTCACGACCTAGGTTGGAAGACGCTACGGATTAAAGGGAAAGCTGAACTGTTAACTTACAATCGTATTTTTTGTATTCAAATTCCGTACATTTTGTTATACACATACATTTTTTGTTTCACACAAACTTTAATCCCTATCGATCCTTTGAAATAAAATTAAATGATATTAAGCAAAAATGTACAAACCTTTGGTGCACGCGCCAAGTAAATTAACAATATTCTTGTGTTCACCAACGTGGATAAGAATCTTTAACTCTGACAAAAGGTCCTTATATTCGGTCTCCCCACTATCCTCTGAAAAAATTACATAAATTTCAGTTAATTTTCTTCTTAATATAATTTTTCACGATAGTTTACAGTGCTGCCAAGAAATAACTTTGCACTGCGTCTGCCTGTGCGTCGAGCATTTTTAATGCTCCCAGTTTTTTTTTACAACTTTGCGAGTTTTTACTCCATCTTTCCATCTTCGTTTTCCAAGATCCTTACTATCGTATCTTGCTTATAATAGCATTAGCGGTACGTAAGGGAACGATTTGATTACTTGCATACTGCGATAGTTTTCCCATCTTGATTTTAAAATGAGCAACTTAAAATCATCTCACTATAACACGAGGTTTTTGACGCGATTGTTTTCAACGTGTGCTTTACAAAATGCGTCTGTTCTCTGCAAAACGGACGCGCAGTGCCTGCACAGTGGACACACGACGCCCGCAGTTTGGACGCAGGACAGACACAAAATGATGGGCACAAGATGACGGACACAAGACGACGGAGACAAGACGCCCGCATTTCGGACGCAAAATAGACGCGTCTTGGACGCAGTTTTTGATAAGTTATTTCTTGGCAGTGCTGTATGTTGGGTACAGAGATCTATAAATATTTCAACTTATATAATAAACAAAAACAATATGATAACTAAAACTGCAATATACAAGTAGTTGTGTTGCAATGACGAAGAGACAGCGAGAAAGACAATGAAATAACGATAAGAATACTGATAAAACAAGACATTATCAGTGAAAAGGAACAATAAAAACGATAACGGTGAGAATACAACGACAATCGGAAAAAACAATAGCTCCTCATTTATTAAAATCTAACAATTGAATACCTTTAAGAGTTTTCACTGCAACCTTTGTCATTTTATTGTTGTTAACGTAATGATTACGTCTTACTGATCCACCGAATCTTCGCCTAGAGGATCTTTTTTTAGTACTTCCACGAGGATCAAACGCAACAATACCTAAAGCATCTGCCAAGAATACTTTACCAAAGGCACCAGATCCCAGTTCTCGAGCTATAAATAAAGTAAACAAACAACAAAGCTTCCTTATTGAGCTGGAAGGTACTTTCGCAATAATGCTTGCGTGTATGGTCAGACGAAGAAAGGTGGATGAGAACAATATATACTTATCGTGCTGCCCTCGCTACTCTAATAAATACATTATTCTCAAGATGGGCGCTTTGTATTTGAACATAACCAGAGAAGCAAGCGCGTAGCAAGTTTAGTACACCTGGTTACCTTGGCATACATTCTTGTTAATCATAAAAATACAACGGTTAATGGCAAGTAATATCAAACTTTGAAAACGTGCTTCTTACTAAAGTTCTTATTAACTCAAGCACGAATCAAATCGTCAGGCATGACTGGTATGACGTAACAAACGGGCATTCTTTTTTAAATTTTAAATCTAGCGAGAGATCTATTTTACCAGTAAGACTAATATGCCAAAAACCTCAATTATATTTTTCATTTTTGTGCCTAAAAATACTTACAGAACTTTAATCTGTTTCTTGGAAATTCCCACTCAGCATCGTACGGTAATTTGTTTGTTTGCTCAGTTAGTGGTGTATGTGGGTCTAATTTTTTGATGTAGTCAGGAAGAGGAGGCAATGTCAAGATGTAGAAACCACCATACGCTTTCTTTCTTTTGTACAAAATAACGGCAACAATTATCACTATTGCAACAATGAAGAAGCTGACACAACCAATGACGATAGGATATTTATTAGACATGTTTGTAGGAGCTCCTGCATTACTTCTGCCGATAACTGGCGAGAGGGCTGTTAAAAGACATATAATTTATCATATATAGTTGATAGTAATATACTAAAAACACACAGTGAGGTATTTTCCAATTCTTCACTAACAAAGATATTGATCACATGATATTTGATCACATTTTTAAACTCTGAAGTTTGCAAGAGCCGGGAACTAATTTTCATCTTTTCTTTAAAAACCCCCAGCACTTTTTCCAAAAATGAAAGTACTTTCAAAAAACACTAACATGTTGCACAGAAATTTTTCGAACTTAAATATATAGCTTGATTTATGAAAAATCAATATGGTTTTGAAGAGCCTAAAAATTAAAGCGGAAGCCTAAATGATGATTGAAAACAAAACTCGTCCCATTTCTCTTCTATTTAGGTGCGACACTTTTCATTTCAAACATTTGCTATATGCAATTAGTACTAAATGCACAAATTAACCGGCAAAACGCTGATTTTTCGGGCTTTCTCCTCTACAATTACATATCTCCTCATAGTCCAAAAGTCGTTTTGTATAAACTAATTGTTAGTTATATTTAATTGTATCACATTATATATTATGAAACAAACCTATTGTAAAGTTTCTTGTGTCGGTTTCATCATTCTCATTTTGTGCAATACATCGATAAATCCCAAGATCACTTTCTTCAAGTTGATCAAAACGCAGCTCGTCATTCCGAGCATTTTCCAACCGTGTGAATTTTGATGTCTCTTTATCTTTTTTCTCCCACCAAACTTGCGGTTTAGGATAACCACTCGCTAAGCACTGTAAGAAGAATCTTTGACCAAGTTCTATTTCCTGATTGTTTTTAAATTCACTGATTGTAGGGGGAGCTGTTAAGAAATAAAACAAATGACTTTTTTAGTTTTTCCTATTGTATTCAATATTTATATATCTTAATTATTAAATTTTGTATTTACTGTCCGTCGCAGCCATTTATTTTGTTTCATATATATATATGAACCAAACAGGATAATTTTTGTTGAATCGTTTGCATCGAAATTCGTCGGTGGTAAAATTGCATTGTATGTTCATAAAAATTGCCATTGTTTAATATTAGTTAATTAAAATGAACCGCTTTTAACGCTTGTCCAAATATAGATATTGAGTATAAAAACACTTCGTGAGACATGAAATAAAATACTCACCAAGTATGTCTATCGAAGCTTTAGCTGTGTCATTTCCGAGCTTGTTGCGTGCTGTACATGAAAATCGACCTGAATATTTGTAATCAGCTTTACAGATAACCAATACAGTAGCATGATCCCTTTTTTCCACGTCTGTGATGTAGTAACCTGTCACCCTGTTACCGCAGTCACGTATCCCTTTAACAGAGTCTGAAATTTTCACCAATTCACCATTTCTTTTCCATGTAATTTTGGGTTCAGGATGTCCAGTAACATTGCAACGAATAAAGAAAGAAGAGCTTTGTGTTGTTGTAATGTTTTTGAGCGACACTTTTGGTGCTTCCGATTCTAAAATAAGCAAGGCGATATTCCAGTTGAACATTAAAAGTATTGGCACTAGTTGTCAAATAGAAATCCATTTTTCGATCCAAATTATCAAATTTCTCATGAAATATAATTCAATTTGTTTCTAAATTTCTGGCAGACTTATTCTTTTCTTTATTAAAAGCAGTTACTAAGTTTCAACAAGTTTCACAAAGGAAAACAAAGGATATAAGTGATTAACAACAGCGAAATGGATTTCTATTCGGAAGCTGGTTCCAGGCCCTTTACTCACGGTCAGATCAGCTATAGTTAGCATACATGTATACCGAGTATACAACTTATTAAATCCAAACATTTACTAAGTATTTGTTTTCAAATACTGTAAATACATATCATTTTATCTGAGACGTCTTTACCTCGAACTTTTAACTGTATTTCAGCTGTGAGGGCGGCACCTTTGAACTCTCCGAAGCACTTGTATTTCCCAGAATCGGTAACGTTGACCTCTCTAATATGTAACGTGTTGTAAATAGTATCATTACTAGACGAGTTTACAACTGTCATTCGTGAGCCAAGTTCTACAAACTCGTTCTTGTATGACCAACGGATTAGCGTCGATGTAAACCTTGAAACTTGACATGACAGCTTTGCATTTTCGCCTTCGTCGACCTCCACTAAACGTTGTACAGCCTTCAATGGCCGTATTTCTAAAACGTCAGATCAATCATTCACTATCTTATTTTTTCTTGTATAAATATATCCTATGCATCAGGGTTTTTCGGACTTATTTCTGACTATATTAAAACTTATCGATAATATTACTGTCGGTGTTATCGGCAATGATATTTCGCTAAATAAGCAGAAATATTTTCTATTCTATATTTTCTGTGTGTCACTGTGTAAAATATATAACATCATGCAAATTGTTCTCTAATAATAACCTTTCACTAGAACAACATTCCAAACACGGGAGTCGCTTCCAATACTGTTTTTCGCTGTACATCTGTAGAAGAAGTGCTGGTCACGTGTTTTAGTAGTTAATGTACTCCCATCTTTACTGATTTGAAAACCAATTTCGGTTCCTGTAATTGATTGCCAATTGGAATTATTTGGCTTACAGTCCGCATTTGTGCAGCCTGATAGTTGTACTTCCCAGGAGAAGCTGATTTGCTTTGGGTTTGCTGATTTAACCTTGCAGACTAACTTCGGTTCTGGACTTTCATCGTACACATGAACCAAGTCAACTTCTCTTTCGTTACTCTTGGCAATCTTGGGTTTAGCTAAATTAAACATAAAATCAAGTATTAAATTCTTTGTATGTTTGAATCATATATTAATATAAATCTGAATTAAATTTTGTGAAAACACCACGTAAATTTACGTAAACCGTAAAGCTTTCATTCTGTAAGCTCGGATCTGAAGCTCGGAGGTGCTGATAATGCGACTAATTTAAATTCACGAAAAAATGTGACTTTACTCAATACTATAATACCCTTTTGTCCTTTCACATAATAGTTTTTGTTTTCTTTTGTTTGTTTCACCATTTTTGTTGTACTTACAATCTGGCAAGGCTGTATATTAGATCGGGGAAGTCGAGCGATTCAGTGTTCAACCATTTTTCGCCGAAGGCGAAGTGACTATTGGTCACCTTAATCACTAGCCTGGGGCGAATAATTGTTTTAGTGTAATTTCTTTAGTTAAACGTGTATAAAATGCACTTCTGTTATGAATAGAGTATACGTCGGAAAATTCCTAACCAAAGATTAAAGATTATTTGTAATTTTTAAATAGTGAAAAAAGTATTTAATAAGTTATTAGCAGACGATCTATTACTGTACCTTAACATATTTTAACATCAAAGTTTGTTTATATTCTTTGAATTTGCGTTAATGCGATTTTTTTTTTCATTTATTAATTTTGCCAAAAATATAAAACATCAAAACGACTTTCACTGGCAGCCATTTTGAAAAAATGCCAACTAGTAAATAATGCTTCTAATGTACTTGTCAAGCAACCAATGAATGAAAATGGTCGAAAACCATTACTTACTAAGGAAATTATACTAAATATTTTTATGTATATATATGTTTACTGAAAGTTACAAACTGCCAACAAAATTCAAGCTACTCTGTCATACTGGTTGCCTCAATAACTTTAATTCAAACTTGTAAAAAGCTATATAGTGTAATATATGATACAAACTGATGGAAAACTAGCTGTTCAGGGCTACTACATACATGCTATATCCATCAACATATTGCCAATGATGGTGACTTACCCAACACATTAAGCCGAAATACCTTCGCCGCATTACCCAAAATGTTCGAAGCAACGCATTTGTACATAGTACTGTCTTTCGGAAAGGTTGATGGAGACATGAAAAATTCATTGTTGTAGATATATAGGTTACTGTTGCCATGTTGGTTAGAGCATTGGCTATGCTCATCACCATCACACGTCGATAGAAGTTCTTCTTTTTCGCCATACATTTTGTACCAGGTAATCACAGGTTTGGGTGAACCTGTTACTTCGTAATTTCTTTCAAAATAGTCACCTTCATTTACAGTAACAAGAGGTTCAAGAAACTTGGTAAAATTTGGTGCGTGAAGATCTGGATAAATACATTTAAAAAATTTTTAGTAGACAATACACAGGGAGTATAAAAAAGGGTTATCGTATGTTGGATTGCTCTAGAGCGCATACCCGTGGCTTTTTTGCAACTCTGGCATGGATCACTTTAACGATATACTATCAGACATTAAACGACCACTGCATGGGCTAAATAACTGGGCTGTTCAATCTAGATACAATAGTGAAGTTATATAGCTCAACAATTTAGTCCTTCTACGCTCCTTTCAACAGTATATTATCATTTTTAATTTCTTGAGAAATTCTTCGGTAAAGGATTACGGAAATTTTTGCGTGGCACGACTAAATCGTCTTGCCAAACCACTAAAAACGCACAAGTTGTAGCACGTTCTGCTGGCCTGTTAACTGGCAGTCATCAAGCTGATCTCAGGATGCATTCGTATTGCTTGCTCCGACTTGATGAGAACAATTATGCATCTTTGTTCATGCTTGCGGTGCAAGTCGATTGTCCTGAACACTTTTTATTCACAACTTTTATGCAAGTTGTTTCAACGACTTGCAGCAAGTCGGCAAATATCAAGTTGCATCTGACAAACTGCATCAAATCGGTAAAATCCGCAATCTGCATCAAATCTGTGGCGCTATACGTCAATGTCAATGTATTGTTATGCAATTATATAATTATGTAATTAGATAAGAACTATATATGCTAAATGGAGGAAATCTTTATTGTACTCCGTAAATGCTGCAAGTGGAAGAATAATAATACCTTCAATGCCAACATACTTCTCCACAGAACTCTTCCACTTGACGTAATGTCTTTTGAGGATACATTTGTATACTCCATTGTCGCTTATATTAAACTTTTTAATTATTAAATGTCTACTAGTTTCTAGTCTTGCAAAGTTTGTATTCTGTTTCCCAGAGTTCATTAATTGCCAACGGTTGATGGTTCCATTCGATATTCTTTTATACCAAGTTAAAGTAAATAAATTCCCAGGGGCAGAACACCGTAGCGTAACATTTTTCCCATATTCTGCCTTATTCATCTCTGTTATCTTAGGCATTGGTCTTGGTACGGCATCTGAAAATACATGGATGTGTATGAAAACTATGTTAAAAGACTTCTCATTGGTCGAGAACCGTGATCTATTAGAGGACATGCGCACGGTGTGATAAGCCAATCACAGCCATTTTAGAATTTTTAGAGCCAATGGTGTTTTTTGTTTTGTATGGATCATGATCACGTCATATGGTGTGCAAAAGTCTTTTCGCTGCACTGGCAAAACTCAGCTTGGCAAACATTAGTACACAAAATCACAGGCAACACAAAGCAATCAAAGAACAAAAACAAACAACATATTATTGCTACTCACGATGACTTAGATAAACTTCTAATACATTGAATGACGTCATGTTTGCTGCTCGACACTGATATTCACCCTTGTCTGTTTGGCCTACGTTTATTAGTCGAAACATTTGATTAAACTGTTGAATGCGTCCAACCTTGGGCATAACTTGACGGTAATTAACATGGTCAGGTGACTTCCATAATGTTACGTTTATTGTGGGATCAGTGAGGTTGCAGTTGATATCAATTTCGTCGCCAATCTCGAAAATTTGACTCGCTGCATTTTGCTGAAGCCAACTTGCAGAATCTTAAATTGACAAAGAAGCATGGTGAGCTATATCCCGTATAATGTGCATTTGTAACTGACACACTCTATTTTGACAACATGTAACCCGTATGCACTGCGAACCATATGACACAAGAGTTTAAAAACCAATATTCATTAAAACTGATTAAAATATTGGCTTGAAACCTTTCGCATTTTAATGCTAAATCAAAGTTTAGTTTAAAATTTGTTAAGTTTATTTCAATTGTGCTTTCTTCTAGTGAAACCAATGGTGACTACAAGCAAAACAAATACAGAACAATTTCTCAATTTATGGATATTCTTTACTGTAATGAATACTATTATATCCATGACGCTCCAACGAACATCTTGACTCATCAGTGAAGACAACCGTCTTTACGTCCGCCGTCATGCATGCATTTTGTATTCCTTTTGCAGACATTTGTGCCAATTTGTGGCCAGATGTCAGAGAAGACCTTTTAATCATACTTTTAATCGAACCTATATTCCCTAGGGTAGCCACTATTGGTTTTTCCTATACTAGGAGGCCTAGCTTTGTTTAAAAGATTCTTTCATTTTTTGCTGCCGGAATTTTACGTATATACGCTAGTTTTCAATCGTATCACGCATTTACAATGTCTACAAATAAATCCGCTGATGAAAAGTTGTTTAAACCGGAGAGGAAAAGCATGAAACACCGTCAATCTTCTTCGTATTTCACCAAAACACACGAATAATTTTGAGAACAAGGGAATTTTTAAGCAATTTATAGTGAAAAACGAGCATTGGCCTGAGAATGAAGTAGTGCATGTTTTAGTAGTACATAATCTGAAAGGTGAGCTCTACTAGCAATCCTGTTTGCCTGAATTCTTCTTTATGACTTCAGCAAATATCCAATAAAAAATTGTTTTTGGCTTTCAGTACTTAAATCACGCCTTTAAATCCAAAGCCCACTACATGCTTTATAGAATAAATTTTATTGAAGCTTAAGAGTTGAGCGTACATTGAATCCCATATTATCACGCTAGAGCAGGAACGTTGCTGACTCTGACGTAGAGCAAGCAAGCTGCAAGATGAAAAGTCGCAAAGTAATGACAAAATGTTATATTTGCTAATGAATTATTGCAGGATTTTTTGTCATCTTTCACGAAATATCAAAGCGTTTAACACTCGATTCAAAAACCATCGTTTGATGAAAATATACATGCATTTAACGTGCTTCGATGCAAGTGGACTTTGCAAGTATTAAAATTTGCCTGTAAAAACATATAGATCTTTCTATGCATGCATTCTTTTGTCATCTATTTCGATTATTTTAAAAGTATGTCCTGTTATCATCGATTTTTACTTGAGTCTTGACTTAAGAAGTGTTAAAAACACCTGTTTGGGAACTATACAAATGGGTTTGAAATTGCGGAATCTATTTGCTGTAGCTGTATTTGAATTTCTATACATATATATTGCTGCATACTTTTAAAGAGTATTGACAATAAAATTTTTATTGTTTCATGTGAACGAGCAGGAAATAGACAATCTCTTTTAGTTCCGAAATTTTTCAAACTGTACAAAATATCAATTGCTGATTCAGCAAAATGTGTGACGTCACTAGATGTTGGGGGAAGTAACAATTGTAATAACAGTCATTCATTCAAAGTCAAGAAAATTCTGCACACAGATGCTACATGACAAGACGCATCAAAGTTACACTATCAAATCAACAGTCCAAAATCTAAACAGAGAATATGCAAATAATATGCTCGGAAAATTTGATAAACTGTCTTAAATTATTTGATATTTTTCACGTCAGTTTTGTCGAGAAATGATTTACTGCTGCATTTTAGGCCAATGGATACCTATTTTATTGCCACGCATTATGACACATATAAATCAGAATCGAATCTTTAATATTACATATATCAGCATCGGGAAAACCTAAATAATATGGCCACTGTCGTTGGAACCAGAAACAAAAATAATTTATAATATTAATAAAACAGAAATAGATCATCAAATTCAACCTGTCACCTTTGTTCATGATTTCAATTTAAATTTTTATTTACGTGATAGAAAATATTTTCAATAACTTTCGGACTTTTCAATAATTTTCAATAATTTATGCAACGTTTCGGACAGTTTCTTCATGCAGGCTTTGGCAAGTAGGACTATAGTGCAGTCTTTTAAAAATATTTCGTTCCAAATGAAAATAGAAATTTAATTTTGTTTAGGAAGCATGTCCATGTCCCGCTTCTTGTATATCTTTTGGATTACAACCAGTGATTACAACCATACGATAAGCTGAGCAAATACAATTTACAGGCTTTCTATTAAAACAGATAACTCGGGTCTAAATATAGCAATTAACTTTAAAATGGCATACTGATATTTTGTTTTCTTTTGTGACATAATTACATACTAGATGCTAACGATTTTCGCTCGTTCTGCTCCAGCACGCTCGTTGCAGAATTTTATTTCTCCAAAAATGAAACACTATCAACCAACTGAATAGCATAATAATTATATACAAGAAAGTTCAAAGGAAGGTTTACTTGATATAAATTTTCCACATTCGGCTGGTTTACGTTTGTTATACGATATATAACCAAATATATAACCAAATATATATATATATATTAATATATATATATATATATATATATATATATATATATATATATATATATATATATATATATATATATATATATATATATATATATATATATATATTAATATAACATTGCACGCAGGCGTTTATTGGGAAAGGGCAGATCCAATTTGTTCTGAAGATATTGTCACTTTCTCCGCTCCGCCCTTTGTCTCGACTTAGTGACGACGGACATCTTATGATTTATTTAAAAAACACTGTAGCTGGAACTCATATCACAAAAACACCGTTCAGAAAGCATTTTGATAGTTCCCATTTTACTATAATGAAACCAGTTTACGAAAGCCGCAAAAAACGGTCGCTCACACTGTCAGACAACAATGCCAATGGTACTATCGAATGCAATTACTTGTTACGACTAAAGAGAAAATTTTCAAGAATAAAGTGCTTGGAACGTTTTTGTTTTGACTCGTTTTAAAAAATAAAAGGATGGGCGTCGCAACACTCATTCATAATCATTCCATATTTTTCAACGCAGGATTTGTAATAAAACGAGTTTGATACATTGGTAAACATAGCCATTGGAGACAGAAAGACAGCTGTTCGTTTATTGATTTTCTTAAAACATTAAAAGACATGGCGTAAATGCTAAAAAAAAACAACGCTGTTAAAAACCAACGCTTTTCATTTCAAAAAGTAATTATAATGTCATCATTCTAGCAGTGAATTTCCAATTAAGATTATATAAAACACCTGCTCCTTTCACTTATTTTAAAAATCATCATTAAATACCACGGGGTTCTTATTTTTACCAGTTGATGCAGATTCGTATAAAATGTATGTTAAAATCCCACAAAGGTCCATAAGATTAAAAATTTATCGCAGGTCATTATTTGTAAACCACAACTTTAGGTATAGAATAACGCAAGTTCTCAAATGTCAATTGACAATCAAGAACTCAGCGTCAAACATCCACTATTCATATATTATTTACATTACATGTTACGCAAAAATCGCTTTTCAATTAAATAAATTACGGCAAAATTATACTGTATTTCTGCATGTTACTGTTAGTCAAAAAGTCAGAAAAAGATCGCATGTGATTATTACTCCAGACAATGTATTCTCATATCCAGCTGGGAATATAATACAACCTTCGAAAACGGATATATATAAGGACAGTGTCCATATACTCTTTCGAAATGATATGCATTTATACATATATTATATCCATCAAATAAATGTTCATAAAATCTTGTCCCCACAAACATAATTTCACTCCATATAATCCTTCGTCTGAAGGGAGAATATATCAAATACAAAAGCAAAGTTTAAAGGTGCGAGTAACATACTTAGAAACATCAAAAGTCGTTTTAATCGGTCTGACTGATTGCCAAATCGCACAAGCTCTCAACAATACAACCTACATAACCGGATTTAGACTCAGGCAAACAACAATAACCTTTGTAAACGAATCGAACAAACATTTAAAGCAATCTTGCTCAACTATACTCATACTCGATACCTTTGCGAGCTATTATTTAGGTCTTACGTCTATGAAACTGGTAACTATGAGTATCAATTTGAAAATTTCTCTAGACCGTGCGTATGGTTTGTATAACCTCAGTGATTATCTTGGAAATGTATAATATACTAATTACATTGGGTTGCTACATAGAATCGAACTTACCGCAAGTCGTCAGACATATCAACACCATAATGAAATTTTGAACAACGATAGACATTTTCGGTTTCATCTTGATCCTTCGCACAGTCTGACTATAACTTTATGATATTCGTAGTTAAACCTTCAAGACAAGAACGTGAGTGTGAACACGGATATTCCTGTTTGTTTTGAGAGTTTTATACTTGTTAACTTCAGTTAAACGAATCAATTCTATGAGTTATATTTTGTATTGCTTCTCAGTTACTGACTCATAGAGTTACCCTGAGTCACTGCACCATTGGTGTCCATCAATTAATCATAGAGTTACTGACTGGCAGTAAATGTTTGAAGATCTGCGGAAATTAACTGCAGCTATTCTTAATTAATACGTGAGTAGGCGTATATGTGACGTCAACGCTTTTACCATGCATGATTCCGCAAGTGATAGCAACTCCCTGGAAGAGCCACCCGATTTTTCGAAGGAAAACAAAACTTCTTTAACAACTTTGCGCATGAACATATTCCAGCACGTTTTTCGTTGGAACTCTCTTGTGCTTCTTCGCATTTTTAATGAGCAAATTATTTCCCCTAACAATAGGTCATATTGCAAAAAAATACAATTATAACTGAATATAAGGCATCATGAGACTTATTGTGTGCCCGGTTAATAAATTATCTGTGGGGGACAGATCTTTAATTTCTTTTGGTGATAATATTCTTTTAAAGCTGGACGGAGTTCTGTTACTGCACTGAAGTATACTATATCTGTAAATACATTATAATCAAGAACGACAAAAAGTGTTTACATTCTTTACCAGACCAAGTAACATGCCAACAATTGCTCCAGAATATAGCAACTATGCTCTATATTCTTCAATTAAAAGTATTTTATAATACAGGTATAAAGACAAGTAAGTAGTGGCAAGAATATCCGAGTTCACTACATGTTACAGTTACATAATTATATAGATACAAGCTAGCCCTTGTAGTTTATTTGGTTGGATCATGAATGCTGCTCAAGAAAAATTGCTAAATCTCCTAATCTTTGGGTTGGATGAAGAACTGGCTTCCACAGAGCGTGCAAAACACAAGCACAAGAAAAACGTGATCCAAAATATATATTATTATATATTATTATATTTCAACAGATTCACAAGAAATATAATACATGTTGCAAGCTAATTTGCCAATGCATTTTGAATTTCGTAATTAAGACGTTCGTGGGTTTCTCTCCGTCTCCGGCGGGATATACTGATTTTTTACCTGCTTTAAAATCAACAACCGCAGCCACGAGTTCATGTCAGGATTACTTACTGTCAAGTACGACAGTTAACAAAAATATAGTATATTATATATGGCTCCCTTGGGACTATGATGCCTACAAAATTGTACGAACAACTTCGTAATACGCAATGACAAAATGAACTCCTTGGCGCAGTCAAAAGGATGCATTAAAATGATTAATTAACAATAGGACATGAGTGTATACACATTAGAGAGATTAATATCTTTGCTACATGCGTCTTTATACGATGAATGATTAATACAGTACCTGCAGCTTTCACTCTTTGTGACTTCCTGCAATGTTCACTCACTTATTTCAATAAATGTGAAACTTCTCTAATTAAAAATAAAATTTTTTTCTAAACCTTCCTTTTTTTCTTTGCATGGATTAGCATGCATTTTGTGAATTAAAGTGAATTAACGTGTATTGACATAAGGAAAGGGCATAACATCAAGTCAAAAAATAGATATAGACATAAATATATTAAGACTTCGTATTTCCTTTTGATAAATTTTGTTTTTTAGTCAACATGCTGCATGTTTTTTTATTGATGTGACCGGATGCTCATATACCCGATGGTTTATAGATCAGTATCATTTGTTACAATGGCATGATAACATATCAAGCTATCGTTCATCTGAAACCCCTAATCTATCGTCAAGCATAGCCATAGGGTCTGGTACTTAGTGTTAACTGAGTTAAGAAATAAAATAAATACGGGATTAATGCGTAACAAATTTTATGCGGCATTGCTGCAAGTTATATCACGTATAATACATTATATATATGCAGTTGAGAGTTGAGTCTATAAAATTCGCCAAAATGCTACGAGGAACAGACTACGTTCAGTGTTACTTATGATTCGGAAATGAGTAGAAAGTGGACTTACGTGATGAAAGTGATGCCTAAGGATAAACCGTGCCTGCGTTAGCAAAGCTGTATGCTTCTATGAATCAGTGTATAGCAATCACTAGTGTTCCATTTGGTTTCTGAACTGACGCATTTCGAGTCAAATGTTGATTTTAAAAAACCCATGGCAGTGATATCGTTAGCAGAAATTATACAGATGGAAACACATTGTAGCCAACCGGATCGACCCGTGAATATACTTATAGTGTCTCTTAATGTCTTCTTTGTTTGAAACTCACTTATGCAAAACATGCATAAGCCAATATACACACCACTTTGCTTTGAAATCGTCATATAAAGACAAACAAAAACAATGAAAGACAAATAAACAACTCATATTTGAAGATTTCCAACATTTCTTTCGTCCGTTATGTGTATTACATTTATTTGTAAATATATATATTCACTCCAAGTGGCACCCCAAAACTGAAAGACTTCACAGATTCATCATTCATGTCATATAATAGGAAGAAACTATTCAACTTAATATACTCAGCCTAAATTTTAGCCCACTCACAGGCCATTATACCTCTGGTGTCTTAAAGGCGAATTTTCCGTACTTTATCTTTAGTATCTTTTTTGTATTCTCTATATACTTGATTCTCGTTCTGGATAATTGTACTTCCAATTGTAATTACAATGCATGGGCTACTATATATACTATATAATATATACATACATTGGAACAGCTAGATTGTAGTTTTGAGACTATCGATTTATATATATATATATATATACATCTACATCTACATCTACGATCTATATATATATATCTAACTACAATCTGCCGGCACGTAATAATCAAACACGGGCACATATTCAGCTTCGCATACAGTACAGTACAGTTCTGTTTCGTACAGCCTACAGGTTATAAACCTGCACTCTTCAGTGCTATTTGGCACAGCACTGAAGAGTGCAGGTTTATAACCTGTACGAAACAGAACTGTGTCTATATATGATTCACAAATTGTTTATATTCTATATATATATATATATATATATATATATATATATATATATATATATATATATATATATATATATATATATATATATATATATATATATATATATATATATATATATATATATATATATATATATATATGGGACATTCGAGTATTGTACACAATTCATTAATTTTCTTTTCTCAAAATAACACCAAAAGCGGAACAGGTTTTTGGGAACTGGCGATAAATATTTTAATTTCATTTTTTGCCTTGCGATAGTGCGTAATTATATTGACAATCCACATGCTATTCCATGACTTACATGGGGTACAATTGCGTGACGAGTATTTTAATCATGACTGTAGAGTTTCACATCTTTACAAAACATTTGTGCATGCTACATTGTGACGTACGACTGTGTCAACAAAATCCTTGTTCTTTCTTTTGGGCATGTTTTACATAATATAAAACTTCCGTCGAATTCTTGAGCACATCAATATTGAGTTTATACTACGAAAATTCTTTCTATATATTAAACGAAATCTCATCAATTATAACTGATTATTCTACCATGTTTCACTTCAATCAAAACCAATTAAAACATCTATGCCTTTAGCTCGAGTGAAAAACGGCATTAAAATAATAGTCTCATACCCATGGAGTTAGATGCGATAGAAATTCAATATCTAATGCATGAGACTTATATAAGCCCTAAATTAAGTCATCTATAAGTATTTTAACTTGTGTATGAATTTCCAGAGCTTTCGGTACATTCACTTCTGAATCAGCATGCTGAAAAAATTAAATGAAAGACACATTACATACCTGTTTAAAACACTGTAATACTTTGCTGCTCTCGTGTACAGATCGATGTCCATGTAGACTGACTGATGGTTGGTTAGCCTTGGTGCACCTTATGTATATACAATTGGTACTTGAAATTTAAATTTTGATAATTAGATGAATTTTTGCTGGAAGGTTATATATAGTCATAGGAACATTGCAGAGTGCATGTATATAGCATATTTATGCACTGGGCAATCCTAAAAGATTATACTCAACGCAATGTGTGTAAATACAGACATGGCATGCAGTAGATATCTTCAGTAATTATACACACATAATGCTCGTATGCAGCAGATGGTTATCATTTACCATTATCTGAGTGTTCTTCGTTCACAATATACAATTCAAATCATTCTGACATGCAGATAAAATTTTATGTATTTAAAAAAACAGTTACAGAATGCTCTTATGCTGCACCGGAGACAGATCAAACCAATACAGCTTTTATAATTCTTCGCTCTGTAGTTTTTCTTTTCTCTTTGTGGTTTGTGGCAAATTGGTACGGGCGGAACTGCTCCTTCTAAATAAACAAATATGTGGTCAAGTGGTTGTTTTTAAATTTCATACAAACAATATTGGCAATATATATTTGACTAATGGCGCTGCATTTTTACTTACAATATATATATATATATATATATATATATATATATATATATATATATATATATATATATATATATATATATATATTGTAGGTTAATTGAATCTTTGTTTACATTTATCGCTTGATGGATATAAATTTTACAATATTGATTCTGTAAACATTGACCAACTGCATGCATGGGTACTTGTATTGAATTCATTGGTCACCATATAGCTATGTGTCAAATCAGTTTAGGATTATAATTAAGTTTGGAAAGTGGTAATTCCTGTTCAATTCCTGTGAAGATGTATCGTTGAATAGCGTCTCTTTAAGGAAAGCGTGGTGATTCAATATAAGGTAAGTCGGATGAGTAAATATTTGAAATGTCTATGTCAGATATCATCTCAGTGAAATTTATGGTTATGTGAAATCATGCTGATATTTTTTGGTCATTTCCCATGCCACGCAGCATGGAAGCCGTCAAACTTGTCGGACAATATCTATTAAGACAATAAGTGTATTCTTGATATGGGTCCGCTTTATAATTACACCCTATAGAGTTGTAATTACTTTACTGTATTTATCCGCTATGGGCAAAAAAACACGATGTCTTGCAGACAGGGGCGAATATCGCAAAATCCTTTTGTCTATCAGACTATATTTATAGTTACTTATATAACAGTATTATTACTGAATAAAGAGAATGTTATATTAGACGAACTGAAGCTCGACTAATTATTTTTTCTAGTCTGGGCTTAAAATTACTTATGAAAGGAGATCGTACTATATATTCTAACTATGTACACTATAGTTATGACAATGAATATTCTCAAAACCTTAATACTGAACGCATTTCATCTGCTTTTTTTCTCCTTTCAATGTACCATTCAAATTAACACTTAATTCAGTATGATATGGATAGATCGCGTGAAACTTGCGTTGATATATAGCTGTGGTTACAAGCTAACAAATTTAAAGGGTAGAATTCAAACTTCTATGCGACTGAGCTCCGAGCATTCACGATTTTGGAATAGGCATGGACTTAGACAGAGACCGCGAAAGCTAATGAGGTTGACAGGTCTGTACAAGCTATTTATAGAGGGTCTGGGGATGGTTTCCTGGAAATTTGATTTAGTGCGATCTGGCCCGCATTGAATTGTTAGCTGCAATTTTGGCGACTTATAAAAATATTGTAGCCCTATACGGTCCAAAAGCGCCGTTAGAGTCTTCATCTTCGATGAAGAGAGGGGGTGGGCACGGACCAATCCAGATGGTAGATCCAATATTTCAATTGTATACCAATGGCGTAGCCAACACATTGATTTGGTAATGCTATGCGAATTTTGGATCATTGTTATTATTCATTTCTTCAGAACTTAATTGTTTTCGCAGTCCATATAAAACCAAAATATTTGCATAACATACATGACCGGCATTGCCAGGCTACATGTCTCTGCGGTGTGAAGTATCTATAGTTGCATTAAAACATACTCTTCTTGCATGGGGTTGAATGGTTAAAATGCTCTTCCTGAGAAAAAAGGACATGCCCAGATATGGCAAAACAAAACACAATTGTACATCAGACAACGCCTCAATATAGATGTTAATCGTATCATGCCAACTAAGCAATGTTTTAGTTTTGTAGCCATAGTCAGTTATAGTATAATGTTGTTCGAATTTTTCTTGGAATTTTAGCCTCGTCGCTTGGGTCTTGATATGAAACCAATTTGCAATACATTTTCTAACTGTCTGAGAGCTATCTTGCTCGAGACGCTATCCATTTGCTTGGGGTATCATCGTTGCATTTTCAAGGATGTTCTTCCCGGATAATGTACTAAATAGGACAAGTTAAAGGGTTTTCACGTTGAACAAACGGTGTCGATGAAAGTCGCATATATTGAGGACAGAGGCGTTTCCTTGGATCTTAATGTAAACAAAAAATTCTGAAATTCAAATTTTCAAAATCCAGAAGATGTCGTCACCGACGGACGGATTAAAAATGATTTGCATTTAAAATATGAATGCTGAAACTTGGCAAAAACCGTTCAACAATCCTCCGCAAATTTCTTTTTTCAGTTTGCAAACCTTCCTCAAAATGTTGTAAAGCTGGGCTTTCCCAATTGAACAACGGAATGAAGCTTTGCCTCAGAAAGAACGCACGATTTCTGAAATAGACCATTTGTCTATTAAATATTGTTTGTCATGTTTGTATAGTGTCCGTTTATTGAGTAGCAACAGTGAATTATATAATTATGTAGTGTGTTGAATCGAAACCTTCCTCGTTGACCACCTATTTTTCAAACATGCATCACGGCAATGCCCACCTGCCTGTGGCTTGTTTTGCAACTCTTAGTTCAATGCCATGGTCACTGCGCACGTCTTTATTGACGTCCTTGTCCTTCGACCAGTTCTTTTATTTTATTTTATCAAGTTTAGCGTCATCGTCACAAATTCCGCCTTTTGATTGCAATCAAAGCTACTTAAACGACTTAAGATAACGCTTTCCTTGATAATACGACAAATGCTTCTAGTCATCAAATGCTATAAATAGGCTTAAGACATCCGCAATGGGGTAGCATTTTAGTTTTTCGGCACTTTGTTAAATCGAAGTAATTTGACCGTAATGGTCGTAAATACTTACAAAGAATTTATAGGTTTGGAATGTTCAATATTCTCGGAGGATTGCCCCGATTAATATAAAATGTAGTAACATTCTAGTTGATATTGAATTGCTTTGTCATTTTATATAGAGGATATTACACGGCGATGCGAAGATATGAATTTATCTGTTCGAGCGGTGAAAACAAATATTTTACGAATGAGCACAGTGAGTGGGTAAAATATTGTTTTCACCACGAGAAGATAAAATTCATATCTTCAAACTGCAGTGTAATGTTGTAGACCCAAGTAAATTGTAGACCCAAGTCAGTATTATTAATGTTCAATCGATAATGCTAAAAACTTTATTTCAACTAATTATAATAATTACATCATATTATTCAAAGTCAAAGAGTATCTGCATATGCTAGTATATGCTTTTGGTGATTTACTTGAAGTCCTTACATTTTTGGACAAAAACAGGTAGTTTTTTTTAAACAGGGATGAAAATTGGTTCGTTGCTCTTACAAACATCGCCATTTTGCATTAGATCTTTTACCGCTTTGCTATGATAGGGAGTTAAAAAACTTAACATTCTTTTATAAGGCATTGTATAGACATATTGGCATAGACATTTCCAACTTTGTCTCCTTCGTCAATAATGGTAGGACCAGGTCAAGTAATTTGAGAACACTGAAAACACCCTGTTGTCGAACCAGCACCTTTCAGTCATCTTATTTCCGAGAAACTTCTCTAGTTTATTGCTCTTTAAAAGGTCAATTAAAGACTTGTTTAAAATGGAGCTGAAGTGCTGAACAGATCTTTTAACTTGTCAATGCCTTGCATATGCACTTTCGTGCCTGACTGTTCTTGCCACGGGCAATCAAGTAGTTGTTAAATGTGAAGTCTCAACAGAGGCGATATTCCGCGATGATATTGTTCCTACTCGCTTACAAGCTGAGTTAATCATTCTGCTATTCATCATTCGCTTCTGTTAGATTGCTCTGCTTTTGTTTTGTTGTGTTGTGTTGTGTATTGTTTGTTGCATTGTGATACTGTACAATGTGTACATACTGTACTAGTTTCTATATTACTGTGAGGGAGATGCCTTGCACGGGACGTAGTAACTGTCCCGTTCGCATATTTCCCTTTTGGGTCATTGTTTGCATGTACTTATTTATATTGTGGTTCCAATAAAGCTGTTAAAACCAGTGAACTCTATAAATACTGGAACGATAACTCCAGATAAAAACCCTACGTTTGGGTGAAGGCAAGATAGCGGCAACAACTACAAATGTCGTAAACAGTCTTAGTACTATTTTCCCGAGGTATTTGCTATTTTTAAAAGACACTGTATCGCAAACTAGGTTATAAGTTCATAAACCATAAAATTTCCTCTTAAATCAAAATAAAAACATCAAATATCGGTACATTCCCAGAAGAATGGTGTCAACCGTGCCGAGAGAAACAATAGAAAAGGACTGAACTTGATAACCTATTGATAACCAATTTGGCTTCAAAGATGGCGGCCAAGTTATCGTTCCAGTCTAATTTAGAGTTCACTGGTTAAAACTTATAAAAACTTAAAAATTTTGAAAAAGGAAAATTATTGGTCAGGTGATCGATGTCTTGACTGATGAATATATGGAAAATATCTAACTGTGTAATTTAATAATATCATAGTCACCTCGAAATCCTTTGTTTTACTAGTGATGATTAACAACTAAATAACCCGATGCATATACATTAGGCAGGATTAGTAACTAATCGTACCTAATATTTATGCATTAGGTACGATTACTAGCTAATCGTACCTAATTTTATGCATTAGGTACGATTACTTGCTAATCGTACCTAATGTTTATGCCAAACACCTCTGCTTATTATTTATGCAAGACAGAAAGTTTACAACACACAAAGTTTCATTCCATTTCAACTATAGTTAAATCCCCTAAAAGCGTTCCTATTGTCTCGGTGACAATAATATTACAAAGTAATAACATGGCTTTGCGGTTGTTTAGTGATTAAATGTACCTTTCGGGTACATTTAATCACTAAGCAACTCAAAGCCATGTTATTGCTTATAAGTATCTTATGTCTAACTTGTGAAACTCGTAAAACTGAGACTGAGTTTACTTGAATTTTTTAAAAGTCATTAAAATGCCTTTTTCTGCGTTTTCTACATCTTTATGGGAGGCATGAAATGCCAAAATAGCATTTTTGGTGCATCGTTTAGTATTTTTAGAGTACTTGTTCTGTAAAATTCGATTTATTTCTTCGTCAGAATCCGATAAAATTTTATTCATTACTGTCCTGCCGTATTTGATTTTTTGTGTGTTATTTAGCGAGCGGAATACCAGAAGAAATCACCCTATCACGTAACAGAAATACGATATTTTGATTGCAGAATTTGAATTTGAGGTATAATTTTATAATAAACAACATTAGCATGTACTCTGTTGTCTGTATCACAACAGTAATTATTCCATCAATCGGAATCAAGTTATTTTACGGAATAAGTCAGTACAACATTTTTACCGATACAAATTGCAGTTGGTGAATTATTGTATATAGTTGCAAACTCTACTGAAAAACACATATTGTGACGTAGGTTTCCATAGTAAAATTGCTTGATTGATTGAAACTACAATGTATTTTTGTAAATAGTTACAAGTCACAAAGTTAAAAATATGTGCTGCAGGTCATTTGGGCTTAGCATTCTTAATTTAGCATTAACAAATTCAGTCCCTAAATTTGGCATGGAGGCTCCCAACATAACTGCTTTATCTATCTTGTTTCTTGATACTGAACTTTGATACTTGTATATAGCTGCAAAGGAAAATGTAGATTTTACGTTCAAGCTAGATGAGTAGATTCAAGATGGCGGTTTTGAACTGATTAAGTGCTATAAGTTGATGAAGGATGCTATAAAACTGGAGAGAGAATTGAATAAATATATTATGAAGTATAAATATTACTGCATGTAATTCAGTATTTATTATAGATATAAATAAATAATTAATTTAATAATAAATAAATTCATTTTCTATATAAATATGTTACTAAGATAAGTTACTAAAAGTTTAAATATTACTTCATCAGGTCGCTGTTCTTTGGGTAATTGTAGACTCAAAGACTCCGGTAACCACAAAAAAAGGCGTGCCTTATAAAGAACTGTGTTCCATTCCGGAACTCAGTATATACAACAGTCTGCGCAAATGAAATACAGGTGTGTCAACTTGTCAGCTTGTTGCACGTAGCTATAATTTCGTTTTTCGTCCTCTTTTTTGAATATCAAATTTTCACGAAACAACATTTTACAGGCTCGAAATTTAGGTTAAATTTATGAATGCTTTCTAGTTATATCGATTGACAATATATTAGCTGGCTGTACCAAATAAGCCAACGGCTATAAGTTCAACTTATAACTTGGCTAATTAGCCAGCCTGACAATTTGGTCATGCTATATATGTATGGGTTAAATAACGAGAAGGAAGGATTTTTGTCATGTATAGAACAGTAAGAAGACTCCGAGGACGCGCAACGTCAGAGGGCCTTATATGACATAAATCGCGACTTTCGGGGAATTCAACCTACTTAATATATTTTTGTGGAGTTTCTCGAGTATAGTCTTTCAACTTTAAACAATTTAAGTCGAGATTCTTCTCTTACAAGTTTCATCTAATTATTTATTCAAGGTAAATAACCTAAATATTATCCGCGGTGAAATGAAAATCGAATACAAAATAAATTAAAGAAAATTAAATGCTTTATCATGCAGTAATAATTTCTTTATAGAAACCAATTGTTTTTACAGTCTTATTTCCCAAAATTTCAGATTGACTTTGCCATTCGAATTTATACCTTGAGTTTTGCTGAAAATTAATCCGATCACGTTTTTCAAAAATCTTGCGCTAGCTACAATACTTTATTTTACATCATCATTCTACAATCCTGGTAAAAGGCAGCATCGTTTCCACGGTATACTTCCCCTCATACATAAACCTGTATAAAGTTGTATTTAAAAAACTTCTGTGGATAAAGGAAATTTCTAATTTAGTAATTTAGTTAGTGAACAGCGAGTATAAACGTTTTACTTGCGCTTTCACTGGAATTTAAGTTAAATATGCCGGATGTATAAGGTGCATAGATAGGGAAAATATTGAAGATATAATGGTAATGATACACATTTTGTATTTAACTATTATTTTTACCCAAAACAACGCACAATTTTTTTTAACCTGGAAATTTTAACTGCGAAGTTGACAAAATAAGCAATAAGCATATTAACTGCATGAAGATACGCCTTAATGGTAATGATGTAAAATGAATTGTTGCTGATTGTTTTCTCGAATAAATTAAAAAAAGGGAATTAAGGCTTTACTAAGAAATTTTAGTAGCTACATGACTTCAATATATTAATAAATGATGTGCATGATTAAAATTATAATACTCCTCTCTAAATTTTAAATTCCAGACAATGCTGGTCTAGCAGAAAACGTATATGTATGACATTCTTACTCATCATTATAGCTCTTGAATATGTGCGGAGCCACTCCTTGATCTACTTAATTTTGTTCCGAGTGCAAGTGCTGACAAGTCTTTATTTGAGAGCGACTAATTTGCCTTGAACTTTCGCCATGCACGAAACACCCTATAAGTTCTTTACTGATGTTATAATGTTTGCGTAAGTTAACCTTAACCTTTACGTGATGTCTGAAATTTTTGATAGAGAAAATTTAATTGGATTACATGCACGCTCATGTCATGTTCTTCGCGCATTGTCAAATGTTTTATGTTTTTGTAAAGTGTTATTGAGATTCAGCCAGACATGAACACGTGCATTATACCAAGTTTCACTAAATGTCACTTCGCTAAAATGTCTCGCAGTATATATATTTTTAATTTCTTGTTTAGCTGTTCCACCGAATAAAACTGCTTTTATCGCGATTGAAGCAATATGGCGGCCAGTACATCAAATAGACAACTTGGAGAGATCATTCCTGTTAGGAATCAATAACATTCAGCAGCTCTAAAATAACATGCACCGATGTATTATTTGTCGGTCCTATATATATATATATATATATATATATATATATATATATATATATATATATATATATAATGCACAAAGTCAGTCTCACCAATACGCATGAGATCTGCATGTCGCAGTTTTTTATCAGCGATAGGCCCATGAAGAATGAGTATATATATATATACCATGCCATTATACTGCGACTCCTAGATATAGCTATACTATATTCAAGCAGTATATATATTCTTCTACTACTTTCTTTCTACTACGCTTTAGCTATATGTAGTGAAATCAGTATACCTTACATGATTGCATGAAACTAATTACGTCGGGAAAAATTATGAAAATCGTCCAGAATAGACAAATTAATTTTTGGAACCGATCTTTAAAAAACTTTCAGTTGATAATGTCAAGTCAGAAAACTATGAACCGTGCACAGACATATGTGTGAAATAAAGTTATTATAAATAATAAAAGTTTTGTTTTAATCCCTCGTTCTCTGTATAATTTCTTCTTAGTTTATCTGTTGGCAAAACATTTTGCTTTTTAGGCATTGTTCCATGAATGCTTAATCTGTGAGCTGGTATTTCGAAATCTTCTAGAACGAAGCTAAACTATTTTTTCAATATCATCAGTATAGTGCGGTTGCATGATACATGAAGGTCGACGCAATACATTTTCCGATATATTAAGGAGCTAAAGTGATTATATAAAAGAGCACAAGATACACCTTTAACTAGTGCTTTTGGCCTATGTTTGATCATACCTTAGTTTTTGACTGACTGAAATGAAGTTAATATGGTTTATATATAACGACTATACAGTTGGTGATAACGCGATCATTTATTTTTCTTAAACGGATCCCACCATATTACATTATGCAGATGTATGCATGCATGTATTTATATAATGCCACTGTACTGCTGGTAAGGAAAATATTATAGTCTTTGGGACTTAGGAAAGTAATCAATTATTTCAACCATATGGCATACGATGTGCGTGCATGTCTTAATACTAAAATACTTTTCAAATCTGAAGTTTTAGATCAGATAAAATGTAAAGTCAGTTTCAACCACATCATACAGGAACTGTATGGTTGGGAATCTTGCGTCAAAGATGAATGGATTCTTATATACAGTACAACCGTATTAATTTCCTGTTAATAAAAGATTTCAAATCCATGCTTTTCTAACAGAAGCTAGTAAATTAATACCATGTTAGCGCAATATCTCACTGTATATAATGTGATATTAATCTTTACGTTCGTTAGTTATAGCCAAGCTTGTCATTGATGTAGAGTCAATCAAAATTTAACGATAGTGAAATATTAGTCAGGTCCACACGGAAAAAATGTAGCTCTATATAACTCGCTGTAAATTTCTTCTTTCTTGTGACACAAATTTTGTTAAAGAACAATCGGTTAAACCACGGTCGGTGTTACTTTTCACACTTTTATAATGCAAATTTATGATATAAAATTGTGTTTAATTGACGTCGTACGTACATTTTTCATAATGACTACTTAGCTTGAAAAAGTCTTAGACAAAGCGTTTGTTTTTGCTATAAATAATTTAAAAACGCACCCCCTTCCCTGTTCTTTCCCGTCTATACTATTGTAAAAACTTATAAAAAAAACACAATAAAAAAGCATCTGGATGCAGTCACACAACAAAATCTCTGTTGAAATCTTGTTCGCCAGTGCAGCAAGTATCTTAAATATAACCATAAGCAACATCAGCAATTCTAAAGGCACATTAAAACTCTGTCATACTTCTAAGCAGAATAAAGTTATCTATATCATGCATATGAAATTTGGGGTATACGAATGCGGAAATACACAATACTGACAAAAATGCATGCTGGCATACATATATTACACAAGTTTTTACAATACACACATATACATGCACATGCATGGTAAAGTTAATGGTCAAGTAAAAATAAAAATTATTGCATAGGGTCAAAGATACAGATCGAGGATTAGCATCTCTCTCTCTCTCGCATTCTCTCAACAAGAGTAGAACGATAGAAGAACAGGAAAAAGGAAGATGGAAATCTTAAGCATTTATATAAGATGGACGGCCTGCTGTGACAGATAATGAGTTAGGATATTAAAGAAATATGAAAGAAGATGTTTCGAGAAGCGACATATTACGAAACGTAAAAGCTTTTTAAAATAAAAAATATTTATTTTGATTTATATTGGCTATGGCTGCATTTGATATATGTTTGTCTGGGTATTTAGTCATTTTAGCAAAACGTCGATATATCTACCGTATATGGCACAAACACAAATATAAACAGAAATAAAGTTTTTCTACTAGTAACACTTGATTAAGAATATTGATACCTTAATTAACGACTTAAGAGACTCCTATCAAGTTAACTTTGACCTTTTAAATAATCAATTCACGTTTTAGCGCTTTTATTTACAAAAATAGCCGCTGTCTTGCGTACTGAATTATATAGGGGAATAAATAATGTCTGGCAGGATGAATTGCATAACTCTAAATTCATTTAAATCACAAAGATCCTGTATAAAATGAGTAAAATGGAAAGCTGCACATCTTATGATAACGTTCATGCACTTATGTCTTCCACTTCGGAAGGAAGAATTCTAGTGGAAAAACTTATCAAAACAACCAAATCTATTGTCCTTAGCTCTCCAACTAACGCATGACGTCCATACTGAAAAAGCCAGAGCCAGGATGTTTTTCTCTTCCAACACACTTCACATGCAGATAAAAGAGACTGAGGTCAAGTAGACAGGAAGTCCTTGCAAGGGCACTTGATTCGGAAAACTTCAAAGAAGCAATTCAGTTGGTGGTTTGGAACCAGTATTTTGGCATCGAATGCATGTTCATATTTACTATGAAAAAAACACTTCTGGCTAACACAACCGCATTCACACCCTATATATACCGTACCTTTCGCAATCACCATGCACGTATAAACTTATTTAGAAGTTACGATTTGGGACACATACATTTATATTACCGTAATGTAGACACAACCCGTATTCTCTTCATACATGTACGGTTTATGTATGTGTACAGACCATAATATATCGATCTGGTTATCATTGTTTTTGATTTTGTAAATAACTGCAGCAGTCGAATTAAACCTAAAAACACAAATCGAGTAGAGTATATAAACTCTATATATAAATAGATATGATGAAACTAGTTTACTTTTATCGAAGTGCTATATCAATACTTGTCTTTGAGAACGAAAAAAGCATAAATCAAAAAAAGATAAAGATAAAGATAAAGATGCTTATGCCGAAAACACAATGTATTATATAACAGAAGTTCTGTGTGTGCACTATTATGTCAAGTGTTTGTGTAATTTTATATGCGTAACGTGATTAAATATATTGACTTTCAAAGCCAGGCTATCATTAGTTCTTTTATTCACAGTCTTCACAGTCTTCGATGTTTATATAGCTGCTAGTGAGACTCCTATCATTATTAATTATTATTCTAAAGTTACTTTGCATGTGCACGTGTCTGCTGACTATATCACGCCATGTTTTCATTGTACAAGTCATGCAGGCATGTCTTTTTGGTCGATTTATAATTGGCTTTTTTATTTTGGCTGACTTATAATCATTTCATGCATAAACATCGGTCGTTTTCTATAAAAGCCATTTTCCTAAGCAACTATATAGGTGATAATTGTAACTTGAGTAGAAGCGGTTTTCAAATGCTAATTAGGATGAAACATTAAATAAAGAATAATGGACATGTATAAAGCCACCACGTATATATATATATATATATATATATATATATATATATATATATATATATATATATATATATATATATATATATATATATATATATATATATATATAACTAGATGAAACAAGATTGGTTACTTCATAGATTTATTCGCTACAAATTTGTTTCGTATGGCAAGCAACGCTTTTCAGGCGATAATCGCGTTTGATGGTAATTCTTAGGAAACTTGATACTATATACAATACAAGAGGGTAATGTGATACTAGAAATTACAAAGGTCAATGCGTGCTAAGTAAGTGTTTCTTTCGGTGCCTACACGATGAAATAAGTTCGTTCCTAGAGTTCAATGTAGCCATTTCGGGATGGCGGATAATAAAAAGCTTCTCATGTAAACATAGACTACATCTCTTCGTTCTGCCAGAGTATGCCTTGCAGCGTTTCATGATTTTCCACTTCAGTGAAAAGTTCGCGTTTGTATCTTTTAAGTTCCAAATATATCTGCTCAGTGCGGTGCTGTGCTTACGTTTGGGGTTTCTAAAGGTGCTCGTATGATTGTTATAGCGCGACTTGAAGCTACCCTCGGTAATGCAACGTACGTTTGGACATCGCCAGTGTCCTCTCTTTTAACTGTCGCTTGGTATACGACTCCCTCTGTTTCTGTTTCCCACAGAATCACCCCCTCCGGAAAATTTGCAATCGCAACACATTAAAATTGAGCTACAGCTGCATGCCGAACATAGCAAGTATCATTTCGTCCCACAACAAAGCCATACTCACGAAACATACCAACACGAAACCAACTGTTTGTGATACCTGCAACTGCCGTCGAAAAATGTCCTGCCCATTGGATGGGAAGTGCCTAACAGAGGGAGTCGTATACCAAGCGACAGTTAAAAGAGAGGACACTGGCGATGTCCAAACGTACGTTGGCATTACCGAGGGTAGCTTCAAGTCGCGCTATAACAATCATACGAGCACCTTTAGAAACCCCAAACGTAAGCACAGCACCGCACTGAGCAGATATATTTGGAACTTAAAAGATACAAACGCGAACTTTTCACTGAAGTGGAAAATCATGAAACGCTGCAAGGCATACTCTGGCAGAACGAAGAGATGTAGTCTATGTTTACATGAGAAGCTTTTTATTATCCGCCATCCCGAAATGGCTACATTGAACTCTAGGAACGAACTTATTTCATCGTGTAGGCACCGAAAGAAACACTTACTTAGCACGCATTGACCTTTGTAATTTCTAGTATCACATTACCCTCTTGTATTGTATATAGTATCAAGTTTCCTAAGAATTACCATCAAACGCGATTATCGCCTGAAGAGTGTGGCAAGCGTTGCTTGCCATACGAAACAAATTTGTAGCGAATAAATCTATGAAGTAACCAATCTTGTTTCATCTAGTTATCTTGCTCTACTTCGGTATTGAGCACTCTGTTCATATGATTTTAAACATATTACTTGTCTATATATATATATATATATATATATATATATATATATATATATATATATATATATATATATATATATATATATATATATATATATATATATATATATATATATATATATATATATGTATATATATATATATATATATATATATATATATATATATATATATATATATATATATATACATATATATATATATATATATATATATATATATATATATATATATACATATAGTAACAGAATTGAAGTGGTTCCGTCTGTATGTAGCCAGAGTATGTATCGAGTGCTCGATACCGTTTGGTAGAGCAGAAATATGCAAGTAATAATCAAACACGGACACACATTTAGCTTCGCATACAGTTCTGTTTCGTACAGGTTAATAAACCTGCACTCTTCAGTGCTGTGCCAAATCACATAATACAAATAACATTGTTTACAGCGCTTTTAAACCTATCTAATTAAATAATTTTCGAATAAAAGTCTGTTAGAAATTAGTAATTTAAAATTGCTTTTGTTCTTAATTAATTAGGGAATATTTTAAGGGTGTTAAATGTTAAAATTCTAAAGTTCTATACTAAAGATTTCAATAAAAACTTGTCCTTATGTCTACATTTACTTAGCAATTCACTCTTTTTGTTCAAAGATGCTGTGTTTTGTTTGCAAAGAATATAGTATTTTTCTGACAGGCATAAATTGCATTTCTTTGTTTTGTTGGAATAGTGAGATGCGCGGCAGAGAATTTTCCATTTAATTGCGTAATTCAGGTTATTGTCTTTCAATTCCCAAATGTGCTTGCTAAGCTCTGTGCTGTTTCGTTTCTGCTTTGATTTGAATGATGCCTTGTGGTTCGCGAATCCTGCTTTAAAACTTGTAGCTGTGATACCAACATATGTTTCTTCTTTATCACCACACGTCACGGTAGCTTGGTATACTATGTCGCTTACTAGACACTCTCCGTTTAGAGGGCATGTGGCATTCTTTGGGCAGTTGCATTTCCTTGGATCACTCTTTTCTATCTCAAGTAGCTTCTTGTTGTTCCCGTCGATTACAGCTTTCATGTTTGGCATACAACTGTATGAAAGCTTCACAGTGTTTCTGTTGAAAATTTTATACAGTTTATTACTGGGGGGGAAGCATTTGGTAATGATTCTCAAAAATTCCTTTCCAATGTTGCTTTTGACGCTCAAGTCGTAAGGTGGGTTGAACCAAATTATATTCCTTTTCCTAGATCGTTTTACTGTTTCGAGTTGTGGATCTTCGTAATGCAATTCGAAATCAAAGCCACTTTCATTCAATGCCTGTTGATAAGTTGGTGCCGCTTTATAGAATGCTTCTTTACATGATGAAATTTCCGAAAGCCTTTTGTTTATACTCTGTGGAATGCTTTTCAAAATAGATGGTGGGTGGCTTGAGTGAACATTAACGTATTGCAATTTGTTGTTAGGTTTCATATACGGTTTGTATTGTCCCGTTTTCAAATCCAAAGTGACGTCCAAGAAATTTACCACTTTCTTGTTTACTTCTATAGTGATCCTCAGACCACTGTCTGAAAAGACTTTGCATATATGTTGTTTGGCTTTTTCAGTTTGCTTCGCACTCAACGTGGAAATACCGAGGCCGTCGTCTCTGTAATATATAAATATAAATATATATATATATAAGTATAGGTTATCATATGAGAGGCGAGGTGATATCAGTTTTATCGCTCGAGAGACGATATCATATTTTGTCACGAGTAAGCGCAGCGAACGAGGGACAAAATATAATATCGTAACGAGAGCGATGAAACTGATATTACCGAGTCTCGAATATGATAACCTATTTATCACATACTTGTGCCTTTATCTAGAGCAAAAACCAGACTACATTTTCAAATTATTTACACTTCGAGTATTTCGAAATGAATTCAAAATTATTGTTTAAAATACGCTAAACAGGTAGCAATTACAAAAACAAACCAAAAATAACTTATCTTTTAATAGCTGCAAATTTCTTTCTGTTATTTTCCTTGTATTATTTTATATTTCTATTGTTATCTCCCAATCGATCCTTCGGTCGGACTCCATCTTTGTTTTGAGCGGGACAAAAAACGATATCGTGGGACAAAAAACGATATCACGGGACATATCGTTTTTATGTCACCGTGTTATCGCCCGGATAAAGACGATTTTGAAACGGCTCTCAACCTCGCGAAGCGGCTTGAAGTATGAAGTTTTTTATTAATGTACATTACTTGGGTACTTACGGTGTAGAATAAATGAAAATATTCTGAAATTTAAATGTTTCAAACCCAGGGGTGTGCGTATTTTGAAGCACATTAAAAATGGCTTGCGCACGAAATTTAAAGGCTTAAAAGTAATTTTGAGTTGGTAGGTAGAAAATATGTTAGGTGTTTTATTGCTGTTCAAAATTTCAAGAAATTTGATTGAGTTTAAGCCACTCAAAACGTCGTGCGAACGTATATTTTTTCTCAATAAGAATTGTTTTTCTGAAGAAATGTTCCAATTCTAATTAAATGTCCCTTGGGAGTTGTATGCAAATTAAGTAAATACATAAATTAAACATGCACAAAGCTAATTTTGCTAAAAATATGGAGTTTCGCGCGACGTTTTGAACGGCTTAGACTGGAGCAAATTTTCTGAAATTTTGTACAGCAATACAACACCCGACAAATTTTCCATCTACCTAGTCAAAATTACTTTCAAGCATTTAAGTTTTGTGCGCAAGGCATATTTATATTGCCGTAAAAGACAGAGCCCCCTGGGTATTGAAGATTTAAATCTCTTATTTTTTTGTTTATTCTAGATTATAAGTACCAAAACAATCTCTTTTGATAAAAACATCGTATATTGAGGCGCTTCGCGAAGCAGAGAGCGATTTCAGATTTGTCTACTTTTTTTTGATACACCCTGTATATATATATATATATTTATCACCTGAAGATTCCCTCTGGATGAAACAGACTGTAGTGGTAAGTTTTTGAGGTATTTTGCACAATTATATATATTTATATATATATTTATATATATATATATATATATATATATATATATATATATATATATATATATATCATATAGTTGACAGTAAGATACTGAAAATACACCGTAAGATATTTTCCATATCTTCACTAGTGAAGATATCGATCACGTGATCATTTCCCGCCAATAATTTTGTATTTTCAAAATGGCGATATTTGTAAGAGCAGCGAACATATTTTCACCTTTGTTTAAAGAAAAAAAACTACATGTTTGTGCCGAAAAAATGGAAATAATACAAGAAAACACTAAAATGATGAACAGGTATTGTTTTAGCTTAAATAATATTGAAATAAAGCCATGTTTTTAGCATTATTGATCGAAAATTAATATTACTGACTTGGGTCTTAAATTGTTTACAACTATATAATAAACAGAACATTACACGGCGGTTTGAAGATATGAATTTTATCTTCTCGTGGTGAAAACAATATTTTACTCACTCGCTGCGCTCGTTCGTAAAATATTGTTTTAACCACTCGAAGATAAAATCGCACTACCTTCGCACCGCCGCGTAATATCCTATATATATATATATATATATATATATATATATATATATATATATATATATATATATATATATATATATATATATATATATATATATATATATATATATATATATATATATATATATATATATATATATATATATATAAATATATATATATATATATATATATATATATATGTATATATATATATATATATATATATATATATATATATATATATATATATATATATATATATATATATATATATATATATATAATGTGCTAGTTTTGGTTAGCGAAATACAAAAGAGTGCTCAATGACATGTAGACAGAGCGAAATGTATAATTGTGCAAAATACCTCAAAAACTTACCACTACAGTCTGTTTCATCCAAAGGGAATCTTCAGATGGTAGACCCATATTCCCTTTGGATGAAACAGACTGTAGTGGTAAGTTTTTGAGGTATTTTGCACAATTATATATATATATATATATATATATATATATATATATATATATATATATATATATATATATATATATATATATATATATATATATATATATATATATATGTATATTTAACCGCTTTCTTCCCGTTATACAGTAGACCACAGGGTGAAATTCCTATCTTTCAGTTTCGTTCCTGTAAAACGAAACTTTCTGAGCTTCTGAAATATGTAAGCTTATAGTATTATTAATATAAAGTCAAATACTTGTTTTAAAAATTCCTTTGCAAAATGTTAAAACATTAGGGGTTTCTCCAATTTTCCTACTAAACTACTATCAGTTAAAAAATGTTAAATTTTGGATTCAGTTATAACAAAAATACCCTGCATCATTAGAAAGTTTACAAAAAACTACATACAGAAAATTAAAATGGTTACAACGATTTTAAGTTTTGTAAAAGTTTTGAGCTGTCGAAACGTGTTTTTTGCTTAGTACCCAGTCTTTTTAGCGGGACTTTGGCATATTTTGAACATTTGGAGTAACAGCTAGTAACTCAATAATCACATTAAAAATCAGGGTAACTATTTAAATGTCATATAAGCAGTTTTTGTAACTTTTCTAATGATGTTGGTCATTTTTGTTTCAAACAAGCTTAAAATTTTGCACTTTTAAGCTGTAATAAGGTTTTATAGGAAATCGAGAAAAAACAATGAATTTGACTGTTTTGCTCAGGATTTCTTGGTACAACTTTGTGTATTTCTCCTTGATATACGTTTTACCACCAAATGACAGAGTTTTATGTAGTTTCGTGATTACGTGACGAATTCCTACTTCTAGGCCATTGATAAATCTCACCCTGTGGTCTATTATATACGGCATCCACGCAGCATTTTTATTCAATGGATACCTACCGTATATTTAGAAGATTTTACTTACCTATTGGATATCGAACTTATATCCACCTTTCGACTTATAGATGCATGTTCATGTGTCGTTCTTTATCAATTTTGCTCAGCACGGTTTACCAGAGTTCATGTTGTTGTACAGCAAGATTCAAAAAGACATCATGAATCATAGTCTGCAGGCAGTCTATGACATAATGATGTATGGCATGGGACTTCACGCAGGCTACATGTATTCAAGCACAACCACCCTTTCGTAAAGCACCGGTCCAGATCTCTAATTTTGGACATAGTTAAAGTGGCTAGTATAGGTCAGCATTTGACTTGTAACCTGCATTTGTTTCGATATATATCATGGACACGTCATAATGACCTAAAACGATTGAAACCTCGAAAACGCTTCATCTCGTCACTTTTTTTCTCAGGAAATTATACAATTCTACTGTGCATTCTGTGTGCATCTGTATCATCGAGGACTGGCGACGACAAGACTTTATTAGTTTATCAATGACTGCGTTGCGATAAAACATATAGGTCGGTTGTACAAATGATGGATAGCGTTATCAATCGGATAGTGATTTTTTCAACTACCACAGAAGGACAAAAAAGGCAATGACACCAAGGATATTGAATTCGTATGAGATAAATGATTAACTCGAAGATTTTGAACTCTAATATCGGTTTTACCAGTTACTGAGCATGTTTAGAAAGTTTGAAAATTCAATATTTGGTGGACATCGCTATTCACCTTTCGTGAAACCGACCCCGGATTAAATATCTATGCAAGACGATAAATCAAGTAAAACATACATTATATTTCCCTGACCAATATATATATTATCAATAATTTTACTAGTTCTAACTCCTCCTATATATATCAATTATATACTTATATATTTTAATATTTACAAATAATGGTATGCGTTTTAAAATATCAGCATGCGTGCATGAAAAAATACCATAGTACTAATACAGCTGGATTTTTTTCTCGAACGAAGGTCTATATATTGACCAAACTACTTCTTCTATTTCGTTATTTTAATATATAATCATTGTGAAGGATTGCAAAACGTATACTTGCTTACTGACACTCATGTGAAGTCCAAAAAATAAAGACATAGATGGCGAAGTAATTTTATATATTAGTGTTTTTGGAGTCAATTCCATGCTACTTATTATATTTCATCAATGTTTCTCGATAATATGACGTCAAGTTCTTTTAAAAGTTTTTGCCTGTGGGTTGTCACATGGGCAGACATAAAACTATACTGTTTCGCGTGAACGTAGGCCAATGCTTTGTCCATACTCGAGCACGATTGTATATTGGCGGGGTGTAGTGAGGCGAATACTTAATGGTTATATAGTGTACATGCGACCTGTTCCATAATGTGCAAGTGACGTATCTGCTGTTCGACAGTCTTGAAAAACTGAGCTGAATCTACATATTAGCATGAAAGTAGGGTGCATATAGAATACCTAACGAAATCTGCGCCGGGATGTGCCATTTGGCAACTTCCTCACAGCAAAAATTTGGGAATCTTTGCCAACCATGTTCGTTGCCACACATCTGTAGAACCCAGGCCCAAAAGGTGGTGCAACGACAAACTCGTTCTTTCTGTTTCCACCGTTATCAAATTTCTTCCACGATGCAGTTGGCTTGCATGCAAATGTATTCCTTAAACAGTTGGAAGACTGAAACTCCCAAGTTATGTCAGGTTTTGGATAACCGCTGACAAGGTTACAACGAAGTACAGCTGCAGGGCTTAGTGTGTACTGCACTGGCACAACTTTGTTATGATTTGTATCAGAGCGTTTTACCAAAACTGGTTTACCTACAAAGAGATAAGTGTTGATAAATACTTCAAAAAGCCAAACATTTTATGAACATATGTCTTTTCATATTGTCTTATACTTACTGAACACAATCATTTGTGCTGTGGAACTGGACTTTCCCACAAAATTTTCAACTTCACAAGTATATTTTCCGCTGTGTTTTCTGTGTGATATGTGATGAAGTGTAATTGAATTCTTCTTAAACTCGTTATTCATTTTTGTAAACGATTTACATTTTCGTGAATTCCCGCCTTCGCAAATACCCAACAGTTCGTCATTTTTATACCAGGTGATCTTAGGTCTGGGACTTCCTTTAGTTTTGCATTTCAACGTGACGGAGATGCCTTCACTTGCTATTACCACTGGTGGGAAATTACGGATTGATGGCTTTTTTGGATCTACGAATTGGAAAATCATACCATTTTATGAAAACATTTTGTGTATCATGTATCATACAGGCTTTATATATGCTGTATGATAAAACGTATTGGATGACTAGCTCTTTTAATCTGGCTTTCGGTATTAAGACTTCAGTAATTCAATTTACCTCTTACACTGACCGGAACAAATTCCTCAAGTCTCTGTTTGTTTGACTTGGCGACACACTTGTATCGGCCAGCGTCGGCCTTGCTTGCATCTTTGATTGACAGGATAAGTCTGCTGTGGTATATGCGAGATCCACCATCGGTATCATAATGATCATCATTTATTATTTGGGAACTGTCTACAACTGTCAATCTTTCACCTGAAGCAATTTTATACCATTTGAGTTTTCTTTTGCCCCAAGCACTGCAACTTATGTTGGCATTATCCTCGTATTGCAACGACAAACTTGGTGGCTTGACTTCTACCTTGAATTTGTCTTTAAATAAATAAATAAAAATACCCGCATTATAAATAAAATGATGTTGCAAAATTGAAAATCTTGGGAACTCGGTGGATACGTAGGTGTCGGAAAAGTACGCCCTTTGACGAAAACTGTACACGGTGCGAAATGTTTGAACAATAAGCGATTATTAGATATAATAGGATTTTGATGTCCGAGACAAAAAAGGTTAATCAAGTTCTTATGCTTGTAATTAAATATTCTGGAGCGAATAAGAAAGAGGCTTACTTTCTATTATCCAAGTGTGAATAATCTTATGGAAAAATATTAGTATTAGTAATGCATTGAATGTATAGTGTAAATCAGCTTTATAAAATAAAACCAAGCAGCAGCTTCATTGGTGCTCTCAAATTTCAGGGTCTGTTTCGGAATTTGGGAAGCGACAATCTACTTGAATTTTGTACTCGGCGATTGAGATACCCGCTGGCAATTTTTAATCCCTTCTACATATTTTCTATTAAATTTCGTAAATCTCCAAGGGGTAATTTTCAGCCTTTCTAGTCTGGCTTGCAGTTAACACTTCACAAAAACAAATTGCTTGACAGAAGCTAAAAGGAACATATTTATTTTTAAATTTTTTATGCATGTTCATAAAATTGTTTCCAGGAAAGCTCACGCAAAAATATCGCGCAAGTCGGACTTCGTCCCACTCCAGAAAACTAAGGGTAATCCACCCTGTGTTTAGTTCCCTTACCTTTTGAGGGTGCGACAATGGGAATGACTGTTATTTCTCTCGTAATTCTCTCATGTCCAGTTTCATTCATTGCTTTACATGTATATTCTCCGCCATCCAAAGCTTGTGTTACTGTCAGGGTGAAAATGCCTTTTCTCTGTCTCCACTTTACATTATCTATGACAACTTTGGTGGATTGTGTACTGAAACGCCTGAGGTACAACGTCACGTTGACATCAGACTTGGCAAGAGAACAGTCAATCTGAACGGAATGGCCGTAAGATACAAACAGATATTTTTGGCTGGGCGTCTGTTTCTCACCTACAAAAATTCAACAGTGCATACAAGAATTAAATTTGTAACGCGAACACGTTACATGGCATGACCGGACATTTTCATTAATTGTTCGTTCCAGGAGAGAATGCATGCCACTCAGGATATCGTCACCTACGTCACGTGACTAAAGTAAAACCTATTCAGTCAGTCAACCTAAATGTAAATTGTAATAAACAAAAACTGCAAACTTTGCGAGGTTACATTTCGCCAACAAATATGGCAATTCTACTAATTCGGTTATGTATGCTCTTTCCGGAAATTTCGCTAGATTAAACACTACTAGCCTATCAGGCAAACTGTCTATATAAAGTCATTTTAGATAGATCAACTCGATTATTCGTAATAAGATTAATATTGTTTTTCAAGGAAATCATGCAGTAATGAATACCTCCGCCCAAATCTTGCAGTAATAATAAAAACATTATCATAATCTCTGGAATGGATCATTGTCTTATACAAAGAAGACCCGTCACCTGCTGAACCCTCAAACTTAATCCATTTATACATTTATTGTTAAACTGCGCTGTTTCATTGATGTTTCCGCAAGTAATAAAGGTGGAATTGCACACCATAATCCTTGAACCCCTTCCTCTCCCCCTGAATATAACCCCCCCCCCCCGTATAAATAAACTCACCCTGATATAATATTTTGCTTACTATATTTGCTCACTTCCAAATAGCGATAACCGAACAAAAGTTTGTCATAGCTGCATGATTTTAAGTATACTTTTTAAATATCTTTTGGTATTGTTTTGGCCCGTATACAGCCCACTTGTTTACTACGCTAAATGTCCTCCATAAATAATCCCATAGTCCCTTTCCACCACCCTCTATAAGTTTGATAAGATCATGAAGAAATACTTTCTCACGGTATGTTAAAATATTGCGATACTGTCACATGTTTAGATTTTATCGTTATCACTGCCAGGGTAAACATCAAGTTCGTACCCAGGAATTAAGCTATGCTGTCAAGAAAGAGTTCGAGTAAGCATTATAGTTTAATATGCTAGTTTATTCACAATTTTACGAAGAAATAAAACAATATTTAAGCATAAAACAAAAATAGATGAATATTTAAAAATGAAAGTGAAACTTATTGCTGCATGGCGCTGAGTAGATATGTGAAACTTAGGTATTGTTATGTACCCTATGTCTTCAGGATGGCACATTGTTATTTTGTCCTAGTTTAAACAAGCTAAGAGTATTGGATTACTGATCACGTTGTTATCTTTAAAGGAAATCAGGGGAAATTAGACAAGCGTTTGCCATGCAGGACGCTTTCCTTCCCCCAACACCCCCGTTGGAAACGATGGCGTTGAATACTTGTCAGTTTAGATGGAGAATCATTGTGTAGGTTTTGCGGAAAACTTTGTCGGGTACATTGAAAGGATATGGTTTATTCTATCTTAGCAGGGTATGATTGTGAAATAAGCAGGGTATGATAGTGAAATAAGGCAAAGATGTCAAGACTCGAAACTGCACAGGACAACGAAAAACCAGATGATTTCATTGGACGTTTGCTTCATTACCAACAAACATTTTACATAACATGTCGTGATCTCAAATTGAATAATTTACATGTGCAAACAGGCTGGATTTCACACCACGACCTGCTTTCATCTATACCACACCATGTGAGCAGTAAACCTTTCCGAATGTTCCTCTTTAAATCCACTGAAGTGTTTTTGATTTAGCATTTACTTCTTATCAGTTCATCTCCGAACCGATGTGGATCCTTGCATGCAGTTTGCCATATCGTCTGTAATATCTCGTTAAAAATGGCGAAGTATGCGGAATATTATAGGAAAAAACTAATTAGCTGTTCCATCAAATCGATTATCTAAACAAACTTCACCATTTAGGTGATAACGAAAGCATTCTTCACCTTGTTGAGTAAATAATTTACTTCTTCGCTATACAAATAACACACACATCCCCATACCTGAACCTATCTTGTTTATTAGCTATTGCCTACTGCGCGAGAATGTCGCGGATTAGGCAACATCTTGAAACTCATGTTCCTGTGATAAGTTAAACTGTCAAATTTACGAATAAAAAAGTTTAAAATTCAAAAACGACTTCGAAATGATATTATCATACAGCAACATCAACTAATTCAAGATAAGAAAGGAACAGTATCAAAATAACGAAGATTTTTCAATTTTCAGGTTGTCCAGCTGGCTACAAGACATTTACCACGTGAAAAGTGAAAACAGTTACTGTTAAAAACAATACATATACAGATAAGCATATAAATTAGCGCAAATTCCTGGTAAGGTCATAGTTATCACAAAAGCAGTTCTTATCTGTGTGTGCACAGGCGATGAATGCAAGGTAAGATGACACATGCTAGAAACAGTGACGCCGAGTTCATTTTCGTCCAGGTTTCAGAACATTCCGACATTGGCAAAGTTTATTTCCCCCGGAAAACCAATTATTATAGCCATCTACGGACCCCGGCGACGACAGCTGGTGGCCATGGAAATTTGTCACCTCGACATGTCATTGAAGAAATCGACCCTCAGGGTTTATAAGCTAGACTGTTGGCGATATAGTTCAAGGGTGAAAACGTCTTGCAAATTTCATCTATTTGTGGTTAATAATGGGGTTTCATACGTTACGCCAAATCCGTCCTGAGGAAATACAGTTCGTAAAACATTCGTAACATAAACTTGGCGGGAGCATTGAATAATTAGATAACTGAAACATAACCATATATTGCGCGAACTATATATAGTTACATACACTTATAATCTTTCTAATTTGTCTGCAAACTCAGACACTCTGACTCTGGTAATCATTTAGTGTAAAAAAGGTCAGCATATATTTAATTGGCTTTTAGTACCATTCTAGAACCCTTTTACCAGTAAGTTCCTGATTCCTCTTCCTTGTTCGTTTCCGACACTACGCATTATTAAGTTTCTAAAGAGCTTGTCGTATAAACATTCTCTGTCTTCGAACATTGCACAGTAGAACAGGACTTTACAACACACAATAAAACTCGGAATAAACGACGACAGATATAATTATACACATTTAGACATTCATGCCAAACTCAGAGGTATATTCCGGTATTCAAACGGGTATGTATGACATCTGTACACGACGTGCATCACACGCATAATGACGATTCCTACCTGTTGAAGTAGCAGCCAGCATCAAAAGAATGCAAAAAGCTTGAAATATGGACATCATGTTGAACTTTTTCCTCTGCGTTGTTAATTGCGTGTCTCCACTTGCGCTATCAACTGTAAACTGAAACCTGCGTGCCAAAACGCGCGTTTTAATACTTTAATATGGGACACAAAGAATTGTGGGAAAATCACACCCAGGAATTTGAAACACGTGAATGCGTAGGCAAGAATAAACTGGAGAGCTGATTATAAATAATGATAGACCAGTCAGGAATGATGACTTGACACAATGGAATAATGAACGACCGCTCGTGTAACTCGCACTATTAACTCCCTATTATACTCGCCATTGCATGATACTACACATATTGGTACCAATTTAATTGCATAATCAAATGCCTATAATACAAAAATGAAATTAATAGCTGCTTCTCGATCTGGGGGCAGTCAAGCCGCCTTAAGACTTATTGTATGCAATAAAGTGGTACTTGATTGAACCTGGAAAGTATTTTGATCGAACACTGCCAAACGCATATTAATAATTCGGGTTGCCACCAACCTACACCATGTCCCACAAAAAGCGGACGCCATTGAATTCAACTATTGTTAGAACTTTGAATGGTCTAGCACTAACTTCGAACAATAAGTGATTTCAACAGCGACCACTTTTTAGGGGCACTCTGGAGCAATTATACTGCTAGGCCGTTCAAATTCTAACAACAGTTGAATTCAGTAGCGTCCGCTTTTTGTAGGACACCCTGTATACTATATATAACAATAACAATAAAAGACAATGAACTATAGAAATTGGTTTTCTAAAGAACGAATCACAAACAATGACTTCTTTTGTTCCGAAAGTCCAGTTACAAAGTCTGATGATTTTAGGTTGGTAATTACAATATTTCCAATAATTCTTCGGAGGTGTCCCCCCCCGCACCTCATATCCCTGTGATCTTGTCATAAATTCACAAAGGTTCCCTCTCCCCCAGCACCCCACAGACTAAATTTTTATCTGCCACAAATATGAAATTAAACTTTTACGCCTTTTTTTGTCGAAATTCTATACGTATTTGAATAATTAAAAACCCACAATTAGACTACTCCACTGGATTATATTTATAAACCGATAATCTGGTCAAAATTCATAATCAATCCTTGTGATAAATTTGATTTAAAACTCGGCATATTTTGTTAACAGAAACCAGACTGAACAATAAACAGAATGAACAATGAAACACTCAAGGTCAGCTAGTATACCGCCACGATCATACCAGCATTTATCTTGGAAGAGTAATACAGAAAATATTTGCAAAAAAAAATTGTGGCGGAATCTCTGCTATCCGTCGAGTCAAACCTATGTTAACGAAGAAACTTTCATTTCCGTATTTCAAGCTCTTGTCCGCCCTTACTTCGATTATTGCTGTGAAGTACGGGATGTTTTCGGTGAAACACAATCACGACTTCAAAAACTACAAAATAGAGCTGCTAGAATTATATTGAATATGACCAATGACGTATATCATACAATTTCTCTGCGTGCATTGGGTTGGGAACCACTCAAATTCGAAAGGAAGAAGGCTGAAGGAAAAATGATGTATAAAACATTAAATAACATGGGTCCTCAATCTCTCACGAAATTATTTTCAAATAAAAGTGACAAGACAGAGTATCATCTCTGAAACATATCAAGTAGCCTATGTTTACCAAAGCCTCGTACTGATAATAATTATATTAAGATTAGTTTCATGTATGACGGAGCAAACTTTGAAATTCTATTCCTAAAGATATTAGGGCAAAGCAAATCTCTTTCTTCCCTTCGGCAAAAAGTCGCTGCTCACATCTTTGAGTAGTAAGTATTGCAAATAATGTGAATTGTCTACCAAATCTTTCACTAATATGTTCCGTTCGTAGTTCTTATTTTGGCGCACCTTTTAAAACTTATACACTTTCTTGTAAATAGCTCTAAATATCACTTTCTTGCACTTGTAAACTTTATATATTTATTTTCAGCACACGCCCCTCGTGGAAATCAGCTTCGGTTGACGGGGTCAGCGTGTGTAAATAAAAAATTCTATCTATTCCATCTGTAACGATTTCGTTACTCTTGCGAAATTGTGTCGTACGTTTCTGCTAACGTATAAGTTGTGTCGTTATGTTGGCGGATATGATCATGACCGTCATAGGAAAACGGATGTAGAAATCGGTGACGCATTTATATCGAACGCATGTAGTCGGAAAGAACGGGCTTTCAGATTTTGAAATGATAATACAATCAAATTTATAAGCTTGATTATCTTGTAAATATATTAATTGAAGTTAAATCTCGTAAATATTGTATTTAAAGACATTTAAAATAATTCGAAATTTTGTAAACATAAAGCACAATTCGGCTCTCAAGGCTGCAAGGTCTTTATTGTTAATAAACTATCTATCTCTCTATCTTGAATGCCACTGTTTTAAATTTGTGGACAAATTGTGCAGATTCGAATCAGATAAAAATTGCCAGACGAAGTAGCTTAAAATTTCTGCCGTCGGGAATTGATTTAAATTGTTTTGAAATTTACTTCCATTTGAAATGAGATTGAAACAAACTCAAAATGAAGGTTTGGAAGTTTGCTTAATTGGCAAATTGCTTTGTGCGAGTTATACGCAGCATCAATGTTAGTTTCTCAAATTTTGAGTGACACTGAGAAAAAAACCCGTATGAAGGGTGTATTAAAAAAAAAGAAATGTTGCTCGAGTAGCATACAGCAAGCCGACAATTTACCCTCAATCTGAATTTCAAATTATTATCATTGTTCCTTTCTTTATATATCCATTGTTTTCATACCAATGCAGAACGCGGAATTACTTTTTTAGCAGGAATTAATCGTTGGGCCACGTTGCTTTATTAAATTTTGATCACACGACTTTACGATTACATGCATAACTCGACATGAGCCATCCGTCTCATTCATGCATGTCTCCTTGATAATCGCATTTGCAGATTCTTTCTAGTTCACCTGAAAAAAGTTCATCATCAATTGCGCATTATTAAGTGTCTTGTATAAACATTTTTTAGTTAATTACTAGCTACATGGCCAAATCTTATTAAAATGTTGACTTTATCTTTGTGGCTCCTCACGGATCAAAATAATCATGTCTTTATTTGTATCATAAAATAACTGGTCCTATATACTCTTGTGGTCGGCAGATTCGATATTCAGTTCAGGTTCACAACACAGTAACTAAAGTCACTAAACCGGCCTCTATGCACAAGAAACCTTTCTCTCTCAAAAGCTGGACCCTAACATACACCGCGCGGTAACCTAATGATAAGATTATAGAAAAACACTTATTATTAAACTTCTATTTTTTTGGAATTGTTGCAACTATACTTGAATATTTTAAGGAGTTAATGACACACATGCAACCGTTTCGATTCTGGAACTTAGCATGTCTATGACTATGGACATAAATTAAAGATATTGAAGCTTGGAAAATAAAAGGTATATGTGCAGTTTACTAAATCCTATAATGTATACATTACCAGTGATCACTGTATTACTGATAGCTTTGCATGACCCTATTAAATTCAGAAGTGTTCTTGATATACGTTAATACATAATTAAGCAATTTATTAATAATATGAAATAGTTCAGTAGATGTGCCAACATCTCCAAGTCCAACTATACCGTTGTCAGTGAATGTAGGGATGCATGTATGAATACAGTTCATGTGTGGATATTTTTTGGATATTTTCGAACATTTTATGCAACTACAGTCATTTCTAGATTAATTAACCATATTCTAGTACACTCAGGATCAACTGCAGAAAAATCTGGCGTCAAACGTATTAAAGTTGCACTTGAGTCGTTGACAGGTTTCCGCATTGTAAAACTCAAGATGTCACCTTAGTTCGCCTATAAAGTCGTATTGTATTGAATCAGAGATATTGAGTACACAATTGTCACACCTTAGGCTTGGCTTTCATATATCGTAATTCATCGGCGATGTCCTTGTGATCAGCGATGGATACAATCTTTTGTGCACATGAAATCATTTTCTCCTTCAGTGAAGAAGTTATACGGCCTGAAACCAGTCCTTACAACGAGTGCATCAAATACTAGACACTAACACCCTTCAATAATTAGTAATATACGTCACAAGGAATGAAGACCAGCCTATCTTATACTTTGCAGTAATTTCCATTCTCAAGTGTAACACTTCGAGAACAAGTGTAATTTCCTATTGATATTATTTCACCAAATATTCACAAATCGACATGTTTTGGGAATCAAGATGGAAAATCGACATGTTTAGGGAGTATCATTCATTACTTTACCTTCCATATTGTCTAGTCGGGTGCAGAAAAGCGTCTGTTTAGCCATTTAGATTTTTACACACGTAGAAATCTCACGTCTTCTTGATAAAATGTTCGCTGAGCAAACTTGTAGCAAGCTTGTTGACAAGTTGTAACAAGCTTGTTCTTTTCTCAAGTTGTGGCAAGATTGTTGGCACAAGCTAGTTACAATTTGCTGGCTTGCAGACTTGTTGTGTCTTACGAGATATCGCGCAAGAAAAGGCGCTACACAATCATATCCCCCATATTTGTAACAAGCTTGTTCCGACAAACTTGTTACGGATTTATCTTGACAAGCTTGCTACAGCTTTGGCTCAACAAGATTGTGCCAAGTTGTTGACAACAACCTTGCTACAACAATGTCCGGACAACCCTGAGCCTTGATACACGATTGTCAACATGTTGCTATACCAGTCTGTTGCCTGTTGGAAGAAGCTGTCACAAACAATGCGAACACCTGTTGACCAGTTGTTGGAACAGCATTGTTAGAAGTCAGTTGCAGGTTTGTTACTCTCTCCTCCGCAGAGCTTTCTCGGCTTTTTAACAGTGCGAAGCGTCGATCTATAAACTATGTCGTGATTTTATAAATGTAAACAAGCGAGAGGCCCTAGCGTCTCTCGCTTGTTTACATTTATAAAATCATAGTTTATAGATCGACTTCGTACTGTTAAAAAGCCGAGAAAGCTCTGCGGAGGAGAAAGGGTTTGTTACAGTTGTGCGTTTTTACGCGTGTACACTATTGCAATATCGAGGGTTCACCAAAACTGTGATGAACCATTACTTCCATTTCCAGGATGAACATTGGGTGAACCTTGTATGTTGATTCTACATACTGTTGCACATCAACAATATTGTCTCGTCAGCCGATCAGGACAGGCAGGGATCCTGGTTAAATCATCCCGCTAGGTCACATATACTTATGTATAGCCAAAATCAGTGAACTCAAATAAGACTGGAACGCTACGTGGAGCTGAAATTTTGAAGCCAAGATGGCGGAAATTGAAGCTCGTCTTGTAGGTATGATCCAGGCCCCTGCGCGGAAATATTACTGAATTCCGTATGAAAAGTCAGCATCATCTCATGTGAAAATTTCATATTTTCGGCCGACTATTTTTTTTAGTACGGCTTTCCCATGGCTGTAGAAATTATAGCAAGTGGTCTTTCAGAATAACCATATTTTAGAAACAGTTCATAAAAAGCAAAGTTATTTGGCGAATGAAATTAAAGTTCAGAAAAAACCCCGTGGAGAAACACAAACAAACTTTTGTTTTTCTCGACCACCTATGAGGGATTTGAACAAAACACAGAATAATATGGACTGCAGTTGGATTAATCTTACCTTTTCGTTTAGTTTTTAGCTTTTAGGTAGGGTATTTATCGTTAAAATCAGCATTTAGGTGAAAAAATTGAAAAACATCGATCCGAAAACTCTAGTCATTTTTCAGCTCCCGCGAGGCCCACGCAGAAAACACGCGTGTTTTATACCTACAAGACGGCCTTCAATTTCCGCCATCTTGGCTTCACCCAAAGCTCAGGCTATTTACCTGAAGGTATCGTTCCAGTCTTATTTGAGTTCACTGAGCCAAATTCATCTGGCTGGCAACTTAAATCGTGTTTTGTATGCTTGACTTGAGTAGTTGAGTCCACGCTTCGCGATTCACTCACTGCGACCTTAAATGCCAGACAGCAGCATAGTGTTGTATCATAGAGACTACGCAATATTTCACACTGAAGAAATTATGGAAGGCTACGTCGCTGAGTGAAGAAAAAACTAAAATTATCGTGGTTTTATCATTTATAAAAAGAATAATAAGATCATTCGAATGAGAAAGTACACATTATACTGAAAACGATTGTACAGGAAACAAAGTACTTATTGGTTTTCCATAACTGAGTGAGCTTCTCGTCCAGTTTCTGAATTATATGGACCTAAAATGACAAAAACAATTCATTAAATTTGACAAATAAAAATTTATAAAAAATCATCAAAATATAAAACAATTAGTGATTACAAGCCTATATCCATTGAGCCGAAGGCGAAGTGAATATATGTAGTCTTGCAATCACCAAGCCTGAGGCGACTAGTTGTTTGTTGTTTGTGTTTACAAATAGTAATCAACTAATCTTTGTAAAAATTCACTTCAAATTCATCACTGTTAAAAAAATAAGAAATCAAAAGGCTGTAGTCACTGGTCAGTGACTATCACTTCAGAGACAGCGAATCTTGACCAATCAGAATGCAGGAAAATCAATAGTCACCTGGAAATTTATACTAAAGTTTTATATACTGTACATTTGACTATAGTGTTGTTTAATAACAGGCAATGCAACAATAATTACTTCATTCCTGCAATTGTATCATTATATCTGATTATTTCAATAGCAGGCAGACACCTACATATACCAACACCACTGATTTAGCGGAGAAATCGATGGCTATCATGCACGTATATAATATGAATGGATTTTCTATGTGTGTGTATTGTATTTAACTAATATACACAACGTCTATTGCAAAGCGACATGACTGTATAGCGTAAATCATCTTAGAAAAATGTCTTGAATACTGCATGAGTTTTTTGACGAAGAACACTTTTTCTTACCATTGAGGAAATCTTCAAAGTCTATTGTTGTGTCGAATCCAAGGAGGGTTTCCAAAGCAACCATGGAACTGGGAAGGCATGGAAGCCGTTGTTTCTAGCAAAAATTTTTTTGTTTTAAAACAAGTTTTCAAGTTTCAATTTTCCAGTTTTCTAATTGGAAAATCCCTTTTTACGTGCCAGTCGACAAAACGTAATCCCCACTGCGCTGCTATGGTTGTGAGGGGTAATATGACTTTTGTTGATCAACAATCAAAAGTGAGGCGTGTGTACGCTGATACGCAATTAAATTTTTTTCGTAGTCACTTTTTTCTCCTTGACACTTATATTATATAACAAAGCTCTTATTCATTAAAATAATCTTCGACGGTCACAAAACAATCTGTTTTTCTGGGGTCCAGTAAATAGGTGTTTATATAGAGATAAGAGGAGACATTGTTGTTACTATGGTTAAAAATGTATCTTTATTACATTGTCAGAAAGTTACCAAGGTTTGTTTTGCAGAGGCAAAGCAAGGCAGGAAAAAGCAAGGAAAGGAAAGGAAAGGCAGGAAAAAGCAAGGCAAGGAAAGGCAAAAAGCCAAGGCAAGAAATGACAAAGCAAAACAAGAAAAGACAAAGCAAGAAACGGCAAGGCAAGTCAAAACAGGGCAAGGCAAGGCAAGGCAAGGCAAGGCAAGGCAAGGCAAGGCAAGGCAAGGCAAGGCAAGGCAAGGCAAGGCAAGGCAAGGCAAGGCAAGGCAAGGCAAGGCAAGGCAAGGCAAGGCAAGGCAAGGCAAGGCAAGGCAAGGCAAGGCAAGGCAAGGCAAGGCAAGGCAAGGCAAGGCAAGGCAAGGCAAGGCAAGGCGAAAGCGATGCGAGACAACGCAAGAAATGGCAAGACAAGGCAAGGCAAGGCAAAGTAAAACAAGGCAAAAAAAGGCAAGGCAAAGTAAAACAAGGCAAAAAAAGGCAAGGCAAAGTAAAACAAGGCAAGGAAAGGCAAGGCAAAGTAAAACAAGGCAGGAAAAGGCAAGGCAAAGTAAAACAAGGCAAGAAAAGGCAAGGCAAGGCAACACAACGCAAGAAAAGGCAAGGCAAGGAAAGGCGAGGCGAAAGCGAAAACGAGGCAAGGCAACTCAAGGTTACGTAACGCAAGGAAGATAACGTAGCTCAAGCGGCATAATAAACTGAAAGTAGTGAAAGCGACTTTATTACATGAGTATAGAGATTTATTCATCGATAAGGCTGTGCGTAATAATCGTTCCAAATTAGCAATAGCCAATCGGCATCAAGAACGATAAAATTTCACTCGGTGAAAAATCATGGTTCACGGCCTTTGATTGGACGAACGATGTTTTTTCACCCAGTGAAAATTTATCGTTCAGTGTTCTGATTGGCTGACCCGAACGTGCAACACCTGCTCGCAGGCTAGTGTAAACATGGAGTCTGATTTTACAAGTATTTTTTAACTCACCGAAAAGAGAGATTTAAGACAATTTCACTGATAAAACAAGCACCTAAAATCATAACGACGACATTCGTGGCCTCATTAACTTGAAATAAACCTCATGGTTTCATTTTCAGCAAGAAAACAAAGCAAGAAATGGTAAGAAATTCCATTTTAATATTTTGCTTGAGTATTTGTTTTTGTCAGTAAGATATATCCGTATCTTTATACACTCATCTTTATACTCATATAATAAACAAATTACTTCATGGTTGGTTCGTTTGTACGATTTTTATTATTCACTCGTTGTGAAGGATCGCTAAACTCACTCGTTCGCTGCGCTCACTCGTTCGTTTAACGATCCTTCACAACTCGTGAATAAAAATCGTACGCACTCACCAACCATGAAGTAATCTCTATTTATTTTATGTACAGCAATCAATTTTTTAGATAGTAAACACCTACGGCGGTGTGGGCATCGAATGTACTATATGCGTTGATTTTGTGGAGGAAGGAAAACCGAAAAAATCCCTCGAAGCACAGGAGAGATAAGCTTGGAAACTCTGTCAGTGGAGAGAGATTTTCAGTAGTGAGAGACACAACGCGCTAAACCTCCGCGGATTCTTCGTACGATGTACGGCTATGCAAAACGTATTTGGAGACAGAGATATGGTAGATAAAAAATAGTTGGAAATTTCATAAATTTAAATTGTAACACATGCAGAGTGTGAGGTTTAGGGTATGTACAGTACCATTGTATTCTTTAGAATTGGAAAATCGTACCTGTGAAGCTAGAGATCTTTCCAGCTGTAACTTAAGTGGAGCATGTAAACCTTGAATACTGCCTAACATCATCATGTCTCTTTTGTCTTGAACCTGACGGTACTATCAAAGAATTAAAATACCAATTATTCAATCATTATTATTATATCGGTTTTGTCTTCTGATCACATGCTCAATTTTTTAGTGATTTGATATCACATACTTCAATAATTGTTTCTGAGTTTAAGGCGACAATAATACATTTCAACATGACCATCAAGAAATTAAACAGATCTTAGCTTGCTAAACATGGAACATTGATGAAGCTAGGGTTTCTTTCAGTGTTTTACCCTGAGTCCGTTTTTGCCTTGGGTCTGAAGATTGAATTTATGGGAACTACAGGGGGTCTGAATTGTCTGGTTCCTAACAGTAGTTGAGATTGGGGGTATTATTTGAAATGAAAAGAGCAAGTCCTGGTCATTGTATAGACTATCCCAATAATGCATATAGTTTTTCTTGTGTTGCAAAATACTTCCAACTATTCTTTCTTAATTTTCAGGTTTCAAACAGAAAAAAATATTTCTATTTGAGACGAATTTAACTCAAACAATTTTAATCAAACTGCGCTGAATGCTTTGGAGTTTTTTGGGCCGTTTTACGGTTTGCAAAATTTCCTGAAAAAAACCCTGGAAGCATTTAAAACTCCCATGAGAATAAACACTTATTTCTTATTTTAAAAAGTGAGATATTATGTGAGTATTTGAATAATAATTGTTTACAGTGGGGTAGCAAGGTAAATAATATACATACATTTCTTTCTGAATGCTCAAGAGGATGCAAACATGATAGATCATTTTGTACACTGGAGAAACTAAAATGGAAATAAATACCACATCAGTTTGGAGCCGAATTTCATGTACAGCCCTTTTTTAGTCTTTTGTTACAGACCTGTTGTAACAATTTTTATGCTAATCACCAAAGGAGGGTCTTCAAGGGGTGCTATATTCCCATTTCCCAAACCCAAACTTTAACTGGTAAATCCTCATTGTCCTGGTGAACAAGTCTTATTGTATCACTTGCAGTCTTGTTCAAATTTTAACAATTCCATTCCTACATGTATTTTCTATAGTTTTTTTGTTGCGAGTTAATCCGGTCCCATTGCACAAAATATATTTTCTGAGCCAAAAACAGCCAACATCTAGCTGTTATTTTACCCCTTTATGACCCACTCAACAATATTCCAACCTCTTTCAGGGCATTCCTTGTGCTTATTTGCAGGGCTTTTCTAGTGGGTGTGTCTATAGAATAGAATGTTCTTAACACAAAAAAGCGGGATACAAAAAAAAATGCAAAGTCCTTTGATCAATGAATTTTAAAAGTTCTTCCAAATATAACAAACTCAGCAGTTAGTAAGGCAGATACAATTGTAACTTTGAAACCCAGTTCATGAACAAAATTACCTAACATTAGAGAGCAATAAACATTATTGAGTAAAATAATAGAGGAGCTGTGTAAGGTAAAACTAAATAGTTTACAAAAAACCAGCAAATTCCTTACCCTCAAATTATAACGATAGCATTCCATGAAGTATACTTACCCTTGTCTTAAAGTATCAGGCACAGGTCCATAGTGACCTTCTTTCACTTTAGCCTCAGTTAGAGGTTTCTGTTTTGGTAGCAATGATGGAAGCTCTTTCCCCTTTAAAGCATAATACAAATCAAGGTCACAAATTGTTTTCCAATATCACATGTTTCTAAAATTTTTCATTCTAATTTTGAATAAATTTTTCTGTTCAACTAAGCATGTGATATAATACATCTTGTAATGCATGTAATTTTTAATAGCAGATGATCTTTGCAAAAAGAGAAGATATATACTTCATATATTTCACAATATCTATATCTGCATAACTAAACAGCATGCTATGAAAGTTACAGCTTGCAGTTTAGACTAATTATGATTCTGATAATATCATAATTCTGATAATATCAGAAGTCTGCTTTTTTTTCACATGAAACAGATTCTGACAAGATGAGCAAACATATACTCGCAATGGTCAATACTGTCACTAACAAACCCTTGTAAAAACAAGTGTTGGGAACAATGGTGCTATTATAATTTATCTCTGCCATGGAACTTCAAGTTATAAAAGAAACCTCTGGCATACAATTTACAACTTTCTCATGCCCACATATGTACATAGACGTAAAAGATGCTGTTCAGCAAATGCAGCAGACGTAAGGTGCAAGATTTGCTTTCCAAGCTGGTCCACAACTAATGTGAAAAAAGAAATTTGACAAATGCACCAGGAATGCACAGTTTGTGGATTCAAGATCTTCAGCATGAGGCTAAGATTGTTGGCACAAAATCACATCAAAGCTGGCACACAAGTTTCCAGTTTCAGTCATCGGTGAAACAATGCAGCATCACATGTTAAATTGTTCAACAGAACTTTCGCAAAAATTGCCTTTATTCTGAAAATATGTACATTTTTAGCATAATTTTGTTTATAACTACTTTTCAAACTGCCATATTTATTTACATTTGAACCCAAAATTTTGAATGGCATGTAATGAATAATAATAAGGTGACAATGACAATGAGAGGGTAGGATTATCTGATTATCAAATCATTCCATGTGAGAGGAAACAACACTACCATATATGGCACAAAGGTGTCCCAACTTCCATATATGGCGCAAATGTGTCCCCAGAATATTTTATTAGTTACATTTCAAAATCAGTCTTTAATTACATCATGACATTAGCAACAAAACACTTCGTTCACATGGTACAAAAATGAGACAGCTGGCTTCAGAAGTAGTTATTTACGCTAAAAATTTATATATTTTCAAAATAAATACAATTTTGAGGGATATATTTATTACACACTTACAAGCAATATTTTGAACAATTCTGATCAGCGCATTCAAGCATTACTCATGTCATATACAAGGTAAATAGATGTAAATTAAACACCACAATAGATGAACCGAATTGGTCCTAAAACCCATGGACAGTATCAGAAAAGCTGCGGCTGGTGCAAAAGTCAACCTCACTTGACTTGACACATGGCAACACAACTTCAGGTCATCTTCAACGTGTGGTTTCACGGAATGCACCGTGGCAAATACTGCTCACTGCTGTTTCTACACAGCAGCACTATTATTGATATGCATTACTGAGTAATGATTACTCATTGCCATTAAAACCTTTTAATAAGTGCTTGGGTGTATCAAATCCATACGTGTGATAGCTAAGTATGCGTTACACCGTAAGTCATAAAACTATGCATGACAAAGCATAAAACGATAAATAAAAAATAACACATTACACTATTTATACAGTAGCATATATTATAAAAGAATACCATGCATATCCATCCCCATCGTGGGGTAAATAATTACAATAATAAAACAGTCTAAAACATTATTAAAAAATGATGTAGAAATATCTAAATAAGGCAAAATATATAAATACAAAACACTTTACCGCTAGAGTGTATCCTGTAGCCATCTTTTTTTTCTCTACTGACAAAATCCGAGCCTGCATGCAAAAAGCTTGCGACCATACTTCATATGAGTACAACTCAATGGGCTCTATAATAAGCAGAACCAACCACAAATTATTTGTAGCGCTCACGGAACGTAGGTGTAGATATTGTGTAGACAATTTAATAAGCTGAGGAATAGAACCATGGGGACCTTAATTACTCTATCCCCCGTCCCAAATAAGGCACCCTTTCTAATAAGCCTGCTAATAATTATAGATTAAGATTTGAGAAAATGCCCACCGCTTCGCAATTCCTCAAGCACAAGTATAGAAACCTGGCCAAGTATGCATTGATCAGGTTAAAGGAAAACAAATCAAGCTTCATATTTTAAAAGCTGTAAACCCAAGGCATCAATCACAACGCCGCAATCCTTTTCATGTCAACGAAGTCCTTGAGAAAGAACTGAAACGCCTTGAACACCTCGATATCATTGAAAGCGTTTTCATACCAAGCCCCATGGGTAAGTCTCATTGTGATGATGCCTGAGAGATCAGGTGAAATGCGTAAATGTGTCGGCATATGTGACACCAACAAAGTAATTGGAGTAAGTTGCAGAAGGAGACTGTCTCTTTTGGACAGATTCGAGCAAGTCAAATAGTGATTTATAGATAGTGACGACCAGAGTGATGCATATTCAATTCTGGATTTAATTAATGAATGAGACGTAGATATGTAGAATCCAATCTTTTTTAACAAGCACAATGCATATAGACGAGAGTTTGCCTTAAAATCATATCAACATGGGTATTTCATGACAAGTCATTGGATATCCATACACCCCGACAAAACTTGACACAATTTCAACAGGGTTTCAAGTAACGAGGATTTGCTTCTCGTCAGATCCTTTGTACTGGAGAAAACTGATCACTATTTACTTGCATTTTTTATGGTTTAGTTTCATTCCAAGTAACGTGGGAATTCCATTAAACGTAGGAAGTATCTTGGTATTATTTCTGTAGCCTGCGAGCAGGCTTCTTGGGCCGAAGTGTCATCAACGAATTTAATCCTTCCAGGCGGGTCTCTGAGTAAGGAACTAATGAGATCAGCAAACAGGAACTGCCCTACTTTTGTACCATGGAGGAGACCACCATTCGTTCTTTTTCAGGGTGACGTATATCTCCGAACCTTGAAACGTTGTTCGCGATTAGTCAGAATGCTTTAATCCACCGAATAGCAGCGGGGTGCACCCCAAGAGAAGTTAGCTCGATCTTGGCAATAATACTATGATCCACCATATCAAAGCCCTTTTGAAAATACGCAAAATACTATCTAACATAATAGGAACCTCTCTCAAGAGCATTCAGAATTGAATGTAAAAGATATACCAAGGCGTGAGTTGATGATTTTCTGGGGAGTGCAAATTGTTTGGTATCCAATTTATTAACGACTTGGGGGAAAAGCATATCCAAGGTACAATCTTCCATAACTTTTCCAATTTGGGATGTTAAAGATATAGGTCTTAAGTCATCTTCTATACTCGTTGAAGGTGAGACTTTTGGAAGACACATTCGGTCATAGATGAGTTATATAAGTCCGTAATAATTGGGGCATGCGCAAGTTCGAAAGCAAATATTTTCAGAATTTAATCTGGAAACATATCTCGATCTGGTGATTTAGTAGTTTTAATTTCACGAAGTTTCTCGTAGATCTGTTGGGTATCGACAAGGTATTCATTTGGTACTTCTATATCAGCCAAGTTCTCGTCCGAGGTAAGAGGATCAATATGCGAGGTGAGAGCTACAAGAAAAGTATTGAAGGTTTCCGCCAGACCTTCACAATTCTTTACGTCATCTGAAAGTAACTGAGTGTGCCAAGAATTCTTGGACGAGAGACCACCTGGGGCTTTAACTTCTTTCCACTATTTCGTCGGATTGGAATTTTTCAATTTCTCAACTGAACCCTTATAGCATTTCTTACGCATGTTTTTAATACTTGATTGAACTCTGTTACGCCAAAACGTTTAGATATTCATTTTTTCCCACTTTCATGGAGAGCTTTCTGGGTAATAATTCCGTGTTCTCAGTAGGCGAAATTGAATTTTAATCCAAGCCTTAAAACTAATCAAATCTTCAATCCATCAAAGTTAAAACATGACAAATAAAACGCTGGTTAGGATTAGGGTTTGGATTAAGATTTATATGAGAACACGGAATTATTACCGCTTTCTGGCGTCTCGCAATAGAAGAATTTATTGATGATGTCATCCAGGGTTTATCACATTTCAATCATTGCACTCATTGCATCATTGAACTTTCAATATTTTATATCGCAATCATGTATATCTAAGATGGCAGACCAATCAAACGAAGCGATATACCGTCAAAATGGTCGTATACTGCTGTCTGTGAAATCGAGTTTCCATATTGGTGAATTATCTGGTATTGAAAGAGGATCTTGAGCTTCCATAAGAATCGTATAGTGATCGCTCGTCCCAATGGGAGGAAGTCGAGCTGATTGAAAATATTGTCTCTCGAGTTGGTTAGGCACAAATATAGGATTGCATTACCTTGATCATCTGCGACAGACCAGCAATCCCCTTAACATGGTTTACATATAATTCCGTACTTCAAAAATTAAAGTCACCAGTAACCAGAACTAGGGAATCGGGGTGGAGCTGCGGAAAGGAATCAACATCACATTGGATGTGGGAGTACAGTTCTGCATCTTCAGATTGGCGTGATGCTGTAGAATGATATAGAACAGCCAATGAAATAACCAAAACTGAATGGAGTAACTTCTTAGGTCTTAATGACTCACTTGACGGGCTTTCAAATTTCGTCAGGCGCTTGCAATAAATGTTACTATTTATGTGAGCACAAACACCACCACCATTAGAACCTACACAACCGTTTTTAAACAGATTGAAATAAGGCAAGATTAAATTATCACGTTATCAAGGATTGCAGGTGATAGCCATGCAGGTCTCGGTCTTGGAAATAATGTCAGTATGATTAATAGATGCTACAGCACTGAGTTTGTCAATCTTTGGTGCGAGAAAACGAATATTACAGATTAATAGGTTTGGCACTTTAGTAGGTGACGATATCACATGAGGTAAAGAGATCGGGGGGGGGGGGGTGATGTGTCGTCAAAAGTGGTTAATATTGTTAATAATACAATCCTGACATTTATGCCAATTATGTTTGCTCGAGCGTTATTCTTAAAGCCATGACTCGTGAAGAAGTCAAACGTGAAACCAAGGTCGACCTCTTCCTTCAAAAAGTGGTCGCAGCGACCGAGCGTTGTCTCAGTGGTCCAACTGTTGAACGCTACCGCTGTTTTCATGACAAATTGATGGTTTGCGATAAAGTTATCCTCCGTGGAAACCGTGTTTTTCTGCCACAGTGCCTGCCAATCGAGCCATCGAGTTAGCCCATCTTGGCAATAAAGGCATTGTTAAGACAAACTCTTTGTGATCTGGTTTCCAGATATTGACCAGGGACCGGTTATATAAAAAAGCAATTAATGTTAACTATGATTAGTGGAAACGTCAACCAATCAGAACAATGTATTTTACACTATTTGACCCTGAGACTTTCTGCGTTGTAGCAGCTAAGAACACGACAATAACCGCAAAAAACAAGCTCAGAGCAGTAACGCACTACTTCTGCTTGTTGGTCGTGCGAAATTCCTCAAAAACTTACCACCACAGTCTATTTCATCCAGAAGGAATCGTCAGGTGGAGGACAAATTTCGAGTGCGCAAATTGCAGTGGGCATGTTTGCTTGATCCTACAGTTACAGTTGTCTGCACTAATGTCTTGTGGTTATGCGTGGGCTGTGTCTTGTGATAATTGACCTGACGTTAATACTACATGCAACTGTAGCTGACCTTAACTGTGTTCCTATTGAAACTTTTTGTAACTCGTGGCCTGCTGGGAAGTCCGTGCATACAAGATTGAGAAAATACGTGCAATGTTTGTCTTAATGTTCTTGCTGAATGGGGGGAGGGGGCGGGGGGGGGAGGCTTAAACCAAATGATGTTGCATGGTCTGTTCATTCGTGGTTACTGTGTTTTTCTGTGGCATGTATTCCAGCTTGTGTTTGACGTTGCTGTGTCCTAGTGCGTCCTGATATGTTTGTGCTGTATCTTCTTGCCTTAAAATATCAGGTGGATGGTTACAATGTTTATGTACAGTAGGTGCCAAAAGTATGAGTCCAGTCCAATTTTTATGAAGAAACAGAGATAAGATTATATGATATTTAAGTACCTAAACATGTTCATTTCACGTCCTCAAACTATCTACATTAGTTGCACTCAAGCATGTACATTATGCTCTAAGATTGTTTCCAGGATTTTTGCTTCAAATTTTTTACCACGTTTATTGGCAACAATAGTTAACTTGGCCCTGTCCATACATGAGCATAAAAGATAACTAAAGATTTTAATCAAGTTACAGGACAAATGTTTACCCAGAGTAGTCTGAAAGGTCGAGTCATAGTCTATTATATTGCGTCCTGAAAAACGATAAGATATAAATACCATCAGATTCTACAAAGGCGCGCTACTTTATCATTCAGGAAAAGCCTATGTAGAAGATGATTTGCGAACACTTTTCTGACTTATGTGTTTAAAGATAAAAAAAGATACGAAAACCAACATAATTTAGTGCTCATGCAGTATTTCCTCATTAATCTCCTAAAGTTTATCAAATTTTAAACTATTAGCAACATTTTAAAGAAAAAATCAAGCGGGTAACTACGAGCCAAGACAAGCCATGTTATGGAATTGCTCCTTGTTGGAGAGATATTTCACATTGACAATACTAAATCTATTGTAAAATCAATGGTACAAGATACTTCAAAGGGAACGATCTCAGACATCAAGTACTAAAATTACTTGATGTTGCAAAAATACTTGGTTCTAATGCAGAGCGGTAATGTTAGGTATATGAAATGAAAAAAAAAACACTTCAGTATCAACTGGACTCATACTTTTGGCACCTACTGTATGTATAACAGATCGTCGTTGGGCTTCCTATAACGTTTATGTTTTCAGGTAGCAAGGTTGAAATTAGCGACTAGAAAGTTCGCTACATGTTAATTTTCTTCCGCTGTGATTTTTAGGCTAAATTGTTCGAAAAGTTCTTTTCTCGTTTTTTGAATATATATACATATATATATATATATATATATATATATATATATATATATATATATATATATATATATATATATATATATATATATATATATATATATATATATATATATATATATATATATATATATATATATATATATATATATATATATATATCGTGAAACTCGAGTAACCGAGCGGACTGTTTTTAACTTTTTATCTTTAATTATATTATATATATATATATATATATATATATATATATATCTACATATATATATATATATATATATATATATATATATATATATATATCTATATCTATATCTACCTATCTATCTATCTATATATATATATATATATATATATATATATATATATATATACATATATATATATATATATATATATATATATATATATATATATATATATATATATATATATATATATATATATATATATATATATATATATATATATATATATAACAAAGGAACATGTAACATAAATAATTAAGTCATTACTACAGTTTACACGGTTGAATAAAAGAGCACCTGTTGATTATTTGTATGCGACATTGTTAGAACAAATTGTCTCCGGTAGGTAGTTCATTGTTCCATTGAGTCATTTCTTTATCAGCTGTCATCAACATAAAAGCACAGAGTATAAATAACAGTATTTTAATTACAAACAGTTCTGAAGTTTTGCCTTAAAAGTTTCAGTCAGGAGAGAAGAAAGACATCATTTCCCATCTTGTTCAATTATTAAAGTCAACGTCAGTCAGTGTTGTTTGTCGATAGTTGGTTTGTGATTTGTCGTGTTACCTCGTCAAAATGGATTGGCATTTCTTCCATATGCCTGGAAGCGTCAGCGCCGACACATCAAAGAACAACATCAATATTGATACGACGAAAATTGAAATAATCTCCCAATCTATGACGGCGTCTTACATTGCCATGTTTTGCCTCCTAACAATGCTTGTTAACATATGGGTTTGCTATAAAATCTACAGCAAAAGACGTTTTCGATCATCGTGTACCGCTCTTCTTGTTGCAAATGTCGCCCTCGTTGACATTTTGGTCTCGATTAAAGATTTACCGTTCTTGTTGTCTGTCGCATTATCTTCAAAATGGTACTTCGAAACAGAATGGTGTCGATCATATGGCCTCACCAATGTCGTTTACATCATCGTATCTGTGTCCACGTTGGTCTCTATTGCAACAGATCGTTACATTGTTGCAAGAGAGAACGAATTAGATAAATCCGGACAGTATCCAGGATCGGGTCCAAGCAATTCTTCCCCTCCCTCACATAAAGTCGCTCTCCTGGGTTATGTCGTTGCACAAACCACGTTATCCTACTCGCTCACTCTACTTTGGAGTAAATATGCATTTCTCAGCCGCAAAGCATTCTGTCAGGTGGAGTTCTCGTCGTCCGGTTTTCATGTATCATTGCTCGTATCTTTTCTCTTCCTCATTCCGATCGCCACCCTTACATTCACGATGTTGAACGGCGCAAGTGGAGAGAAGAAAGAAACTGTGATTGTGAAAAGTTGCTCAGGAAACAAAAATGAATCAATGTCGGAAACTGAAGATCAAAGAATAGGCGAAAAAGAAGGACAAATCCATTGCCACCTTCAAGTCGCAATCGGAATATTTCTCTTGTCCTGGTGTTCTTATGTCGTCGACAGTTTTTTCCCATCGCCACAAAGTCCGAGTATTCCTGGTATAGTCTCTGCGTTTATTCCTATCATGACGACGTCCTTAGTACCATTATTTTTTGTACTTACCCACAAAACACGAGTTTCAGTCACCTACGGCTCCATCAAGCTTGAGTCAGCATATCGTTTGGCATGATCACGAATCAAATGAATTAGCTAGCTTTTACAATACTGTTTATGGCCTTTGATGTGCCATTATAATTCGTTTACATTAGTTCATCCTTTAGAGATATACAGCTTATTCAAAAGGGTTGTCCTTGAAAAATGCTAAACCGCAAGCGATGATAAATATTTATATATGAATGACAGTCTTTGACGATAATGACAGTCTTTGACGGGTTAATACCTTGGTGAATCAATTTGCTTGAGATCGAGGTGTTTGTTATACGCCCATTATATATAATGACGAAGTAAACTTACCCCATTCAAGACCTATTTTGGTAGTTACCATCATGATACTACCTTAGTTAATAAGGTTTACATTTTTAAGACAACCTTTTTGACACTAGTGAACTCAATGGTGATATACATCGATAATTATAATAGACGATGATTTAGTGATACATGCAGCTAGAGGTAAAGGCTTCAGTAGACTATTTTAACTGGCTGATCAGTATCTTGAACTGTTTTAACAACTAACCTTTTAATTGACACTGAATGATTTTTAGTCTGCCTTAGAAGAAGCGTACATACGTCTGCATAAATTACTATAACTGTTCCAAAAAAAAAAAATAAAGAATGCATTTTCGTAACAATTTCGTTTTTCAACGAATTAATCAAGCATTTTAAAGCGTTTTGGTGGGAAATTATTTACATCCCATTACTCATATAATTTTTCCTGAACAACGCTTTATTTGACATACATGCATGCATGTGAAAATGTGAATTAAATATTATATGTGCATGCATCGTCGCTTGTACCATGCCCAAACGCTATGTAACTATATAAGAGAAATGAATGCATGTAATTTACTTTAGAAATCTTGCGTAAATATATAGAGTGTATTGCGTGTAATATCAAAAAATAAGCGTGTACATTTTACTAGCCCCTTTCTGGTTTTATTTTTATGGATTGACTTTAAAAACTCATTGGCTGTGAAGTCGGAGTCTTTATAGAGGGTGATAAAGGGGGGGGGGCTCAGATCACGTTTCATGAGAGGAAAAACTACCATTTCCCATTTCACAGGTAAAAAATTAGTAATTTCACGAAATTTAATGAACTCGTTTGTAACTGTGTAAATTAAATGCCTTTCTTAACCCGTCAGCCTATTTTACGTTGTAGAAAGTAAAAAGCAGCATTGAAAGCTCAAATTCGGATGAATTTTTGTAAAAACATCCAATATATGTAGAAAAAAAACGAAGAAGATAAATGCATTTAGTAAAATTGTTGTAACCAATGCATTGTACTTTGTTCTGTAGCACTTATCTCTACTCGTCCAGCTGCCAGTCACGGCTCAGGAATAGGCATGGAAATCACATTTCAAGACAAAAAATTCGTCAAATCTCATTTCACAACAACCAATATTGGCAATTCACGGCTCACGAAAAAAACCTTTAGGCTTAAACCACCCCTCTTTATATGTGATAAAGACATATGCAGATTTACACAAAAGTTTCGCCTTGATTTTCTCGGCTTCAACAACACTTATATTAATCGAAATAAAAGCAAGTTTATATGTGTAACAGCACTATAAACTTAAGTTGATGAAACAAGCGAAGGGCCAGAAGTAAAGTTGTGCAAAGTCTAATGGGGTACAAAGGTCATGTCCAGGAACCGCATGATCATACACGTGCCTTTAGCACAAACTGCCGTAACAACAAACCATTGTCTAAATCCCTCTGTACAGTATGTGTCTGAGAAAATTGGACCAATCAGGTTGCACCATTTTGTCTACATAGCTTCCTGTTTGGATCAGTAAGCTTCATTCTGCCACATGCAGGGTTGCCAGATCACTGCATTTTTGAGGCCAAATCTTCAACAATGCTCTTTGTTTTTCTTTGTACTTGCCTTTTGTTTTCTTTGTTTACTTGACTACACTAATGACGATTTGGCCTCAAAAATGCAGTGATCTGGCAACCCTGGCCACATGCAACCAAAGGCATCTGTCCTCTGCAGCAAGAGATTTTGAAATTTCCACCCATCCCACCCTTCAGCGATTTTGCACCACTTTAGCGTAACTTGCTAAAATTAAATAATCAGATATAATTATGTAAATACTCTGTGATACACTCTGTCAGCATCACTTGCATGAATACAATTCATGCAGCGTTAAATGAAATATCATAGGATAGTTATTGTTGTCAATCAGAATAATAGTAGTAAAAAAAATATATATTTCAAAAAGAAAAATCTTTTTGGTTGTTGGGGATGTAGTGCTCCCAAAGGTCACCCTTAACCCCATAGACTCACACAAACCAATGTATTGTAATGTAAACAACATCACGGGGATCTACTACCCCTTGGACATTTAAGTAAACAATGACCATCGCGGGGATCTACTACCCCTTGGACATTTAGAGTGCCCATCTCGGGGAGCTACTACCCCTTGGGCAATGTCCAACATGGGGGACCTATTACCCCCTGAGGACATAATTATATCATAATCATAATGCATAATCATAATTGTGAGTCTGTGGGGGGGGGGGGGCAATTTGACCACAGTTTATAATTATATAAGAATTGGAGCATTTCTCCCCATCAACCCTTCTCCCACAACATTGTGTGTGTGTCATAGTGGTTTCTTAATTGTCTCCGAATATATTCCTGACGATTGGTGCATTAAGTGACAAGATGGGTAGAAAAGCGTACAGTTTGCGCCCTGTTTGTATATCTGACAAAGCACTTGTGCTCGTATTTTTCTTAAATCGAACTTGAAATATCAGTTAACGTCAGTTTGTTTATAAATTTACAGCAAAATGACTTCATGCGTTAAAATGTGAACCGCAGATGGTCTAGATCTGTTTATATTTTGAGGGATACTAGTTATATGCATCACAGATATTTGCAGAATGATTATAGAAGAAATGTTCGGAGTTACGTATATACCGTATCGTCAATTTGCGGAACTGTGGGACGTCACATATAAGGGACCTTACGATTTAAAGAACGACAACGTGACAGGGTTGCCAGATCACTGCATTTTTGAGGCCAAATCGTCATTAGTGTAGTCAAGTAAACAAAGAAAACAAAAGCAAAGTACAAAGAAAAACAAAGAGCATTGTTGAAGATTTGGCCTCAAAAATGCAGTGATCTGGCAACCCTGCAACGTGACGGCAACGTCCTAAGACAAACAGTTAATTAAAAAGAAGTGAATAATTATAGCTGTGAACAATGCATTTGAATATTTGAAAAGCGGGTCTCGTGTTGTTGACGACGGCGCGCAAATCAAATATTTTCACGTATTGTATTAACGCAGGCGTATTGAGTTTAGCTGGTGGAGTTTTAAATTCGATCTAGTTAAGAACTCTTCCCAAACATGTGGCTCATGTCTTCAACCAAAGTGTTGTAACATGTGTTAATTCAACTTATGCGATTGACGATAAACAATTTCTATGCTTATAAGCTATATCATAAAGTGTTTTCTCGCCGTTGCCGTCCTATATATCGTAAGGTCCCTATAACCTATGATGTGACCAACTTTATAAATTGTTTATAAGTGAATTAATGGCTGGGCGGGGGCAATATAGAACCCTGAATAACTAGGTTGCACGAATACATGGTCATGTCTGCATGTTCTAACCACTTGGTTCTACCACGGGTTCTACATGTGGTTCTACAGGCAGGCGGTTCGCAAGAATCTAGCCAGTATAATTACTCTCAGATTTGTCGGCAGGCGCAGTAATTATACTGACAGATTGGACCAATCTAACCAATCTCGACAAGAAACATACAATCTAGTCCCAAATTCCCGTAAATACTAAATAGCGCGGGCAATATGGCGGCTAAAAAGTATGGAGGCGCGGAGAGAGAAAAACTTCCTTCGGAGATTCTGTGGATTCAATGCCAAAGTAGAAATTGATTTATCGGCTGAAATGCCAAACAACTGAAAGACTTTTAACTGTTTTAGCACTGTACTGTGTAGATTAGAGGAATCTAAATTTTAAAGACACAGCGATATTTAGCAAATGTTTTTATACTAGAAATGTGACTTCTATACAACATCATGGTCATATAGATATCGTTATGGAAAACTATTCCTGCAAAATTCCAATCAGAATAGATTTTATTGTAGTGTATGTGATCGTCTATAAACGAAGTAACCGCTGTGAATCTATTTTGTAGACATTGCCCATTGGTAATCCATTGTATTTATGTGTTCATATATTTATTAACAATTCTGCCATAATTTAGATATTCTGATAGAAACATTAATACTGAGTCTTGATGCATATTTTTATGCTTGTATAGCGCAAGCTCAAACGGTTTAAGAGTATTTTATTAAAGTATTACTATGAGATTTTATTTATGCTCATCACTATATTGAATCATCAATTAGCCTGTAAGAATTCCAATCTTGTATAATATAAATACTGTGATTTGGTTTATGGTCATGTCAATATCACCATATTGAGCCATGACCCAGTAAGAATTCCAATCTTGTCTAGCATTGATACTAGGAGTTTGGATTTCATTTTCACATCACCATATGTGGAGAGATTGGTATTCTTATGGCATCATGGTTCCATATAGTGATACTGGCATGACCATAAATCCATTCTCAGTATTTATATTAGATGAGATTGAAATTCTTACAGCGTCATGGTTCTATATATTGACATCAGTGACAAGACCATAAATCCAATGATGCAATGTTGCAGTACTTATACATGATTTGATTGGAATTCTTACTTTCTAATAGTTCCATATAGACAATATAGTGATATAGACATGACCATATAAATCCAATCTAACAGAATTTATACTAGATGGGATTGGAATCTTAAAAGCGTCATGGTTGTATACAGTGACATCGACATGACCATAAAAACCCAATCTTAAAGTAATGCTAGATGAGATTGGAATTCTCACAACCTAATCGTTCCATATAGTGATGTTGGTATGACCATAATAAATCCAATCTCAATGTCTCATTATTTATACTGGACAAGATTGGAATTCTCACAACCTCATTGTTGCATATAGTGATATCAGCATGACCATAATAAATCCAATCTTGTCTAATGTAAATACTATGAGATATGCGTTATGGTCATGTTGATATCATTATATTGAACCATGAAGTTGTGAGAATTCCAATTTTGTCTATTTATCAATACTGTGAGACTGGATTTATATGGTCATGTTGATACCACTATATTAAACCATGAGATTGTGAGAATTCCAATTTTGCCTAATATAAATACTATGAGATATGATTTATTGACATGTTGATATCACTATATTGAACCATGAGATTGTGAGAATTCCAATTTTGCCTAATATAAATACTATGAGATATGATTTATTGTCATGTTGATATCACTATATTAAACCATGAGATTGTGAGGATTCCAATTTTGCCTAATATAAATACTATGAAATATGATTTATTGACATGTTGATATCACTGTATTGAACCATGAGGTTGTGAGAATTCCAATTTTGCCTAATATAAATACTATGAGATATGATTTATTGACATGTTGATATCACTATATTAAACCATGAGATTGTGAGGATTCCAATTTTGCCTAATATAAATACTATGAAATATGATTTATTGACATGTTGATATCACTGTATTGAACCATGAGGTTGTGAGAATTCCAATTTTGCCTAATATAAATACTATGAGATATGATTTATTGACATGTTGATATCACTATATTAAACCATGAGATTGTGAGGATTCCAATTTTGCCTAATATAAATACTATGAAATATGATTTATTGACATGTTGATATCACTGTATTGAACCATGAGATTGTGAGAATTCCAATTTTGCCTAATATAAATACTATGAGATATGATTTATTGTCATGTTGATATCACTGTATTGAACCATGAGGTTGTGAGAATTCCAATTTTGTCTAATATAAATACTGTGAGACTGGATTTATATGGTCATGTTGATACCACTATATTGAACTATGGAGGTTTTGAAAATTCCAATCTCGTCTAGTATAAATACTACGAGATATGATTTATGGTAATATCATTATCACTATATGGAATCACGACGCCATAAGAATTACAATCTCGTCTAGTGTGAGACTGGATTTATGGACATGTCTGTATCGCTTTATGGAACCATGAGTTTTTGAGAATTCCAATCTCGTCTAGTATAAATACTGAGATTGGATTTATGGTCATATCGTTATTACTACATGGAACCATGATGCCGTAAGAATTCCAATCTCGTGTAGTATAAATAATACGAGATTGGATTTATGGTCATATCATTATCACTACATGGAACCATGATGCCGTAAGAATTCCAATCTCGTGTGGTATAAATAATACGAGATTGGATTTATGGTCATATGATTATCACTACATGGAACCATGATGTCGTAAGAATTCCAATCTCGTGTAGTATAAATAATACGAGATTGGATTTATGGTCATATCATTATCACTACATGGAACCATGATGCCGTAAGAATTCCAATCTCGTGTAGTATAAATAATACGAGATTGGATTTATGGTCATATGATTATCACTACATGGAACCATGATGTCGTAAGAATTCCAATCTCGTGTAGTATAAATAATACGAGATTGGATTTATGGTCATATCATTATCACTACATGGAACCATGATGCCGTAAGAATTCCAATCTCGTCTAGTATAAATACTACGAGATTGGATTTATGGTCATATCATCACTACATGGAACCATGATGCCGTAAGAATTCCAATCTCGTGTAGTATAAATAATACGAGATTGGATTTATGGTCATATCATTATCACTACATGGAACCGCGACGCCGTAAGAATTCCAATCTCATCTAGTATAAATACTACGAGATTGGATTTATGGTCATATCATTATAACAACATGGAACCATAACGCCGTAAAAAATTCCAATCTCGTCTAGTATAAATACTATAAGGTTGGATTTATGGTCATATCGTTATTACTACATGGAACCACGACGCCGTAAAAATTCCTATCTCGTTTAGTATAAATACTACGAGATTGGATTTATGGTCATATCATTATCACTACATGGAACCATGGCGCCGTAAGAATTCCAATCTCGTCTAGTATAAATGCTACGAGATTGGATTTGTGGTCATATCATTATCACTATATGGAACCATGACGCCGTAAGAATTCCAATCTCGTGTAGTATAAATACTACGAGATTGGATTTATGGTCATATCATTATCACTATATGGAACCATGACGCCGTAAGAATTCCAATCTCGTGTAGTATAAATACTACGAGATTGGATTTATGGTCATATCATTATCACTATTTGGAACCATGATGCCGTAAGAATTCCAATCTCGTCTAGTATAAATACTACGAGATTGGATTTATGGTCATATCATTATCACCACATGGAACCATAAGCCACCAGACTATATATGGAACCATGATTCCGTAAGAATTCCAATCTCGTCTAGTATAAATACTACGAGATTGGATTTATGGTCATAACATTATCACTATTAGTCCGGTCGCTTAGCGTCAAAAATTTGCAAGATCGTGACAAAGCTGAAAAAGTCAGTATTCTCTTTCCCCGCGACTCCTCATGACAATTGAAATGTTTTTGGGGGTGTAATGAAGAAGTTCAAAAATTTATCACTCCGGGGGGGGGGGTGAAAAAAGTACTTGTTTGAAATAGGTTGCGAACGTTTGTTCATGTCACACTTAATTATCAAAGTATTTAATAATAATGTGTTAGGTTGTTTTCTCAAAGACATGGACCTATAGGGCATATAAAAGTCTGTTTGATGCTTTCAAATTAAATATTATTGACTGGCAGAGAAAAATTGCCAACCGTTAACGTGCCATCTCATTGAGGTAACACCCCCCTGACTTGAAAATTTTAGGCACCCTTTCTTAAATGCATAGTTAATCAATTGCCCAAGTTTGTCACCGCCAGTAACCATTTTTACCATAAGCCACCAGACTATATATGGAACCATGTTCCGTAAGAATTCCAATCTCGTCTAGTATAAATACTACGAGATTGGATTTATGATCATATCATTATCATTACATGGAACCACGAACCCGTAAAAATTCCAATCTCATCTAGCATAAATACTACGAGATTGAATTTATGGTCATATCATTATCACTATATGGAACCATGACGCCGTAAGAATTCCAATCTCGTCTAGTATAAATACTACGAGATTGGATTTATGGTCATATCATTATCACTACATGGAACCATGATGCCGTAAGAATTCCAATCTCGTGTAGTATAAATACTACGAGATTGGATTTATGGTCATATCATTATCACTATATGGAACCATGACGCCGTAAGAATTCCAATCTCGTGTAGTATAAATACTACGAGATTGGATTTATGGTCATATCATTATCACTATATGGAACCATGACGCCGTAAGAATTCCAATCTCGTGTAGTATAAATACTACGAGATTGGATTTATGGTCATATCATTATCACTATATGGAACCATGACGCCGTAAGAATTCCAATCTCGTGTAGTATAAATACTACGAGATTGGATTTATGGTCATATCATTATCACTATATGGAACCATGATGCCGTAAAAATTCCAATCTCGTCTAGTATAAATACTACGAGATTGGATTTATGGTCATATCATTATCACTATATGGAACCATGACGCCGTAAGAATTCCAATCTCGTGTAGTATAAATACTACGAGATTGGATTTATGGTCATATCATTATCATTACATGGAACCACGAACCCGTAAAAATTCCAATCTCATCTAGCATAAATACTACGAGATTGAATTTATGGTCATATCATTACCACTATATGGAACCATGACGCCGTAAGAATTCCAACCTCGTCTAGTATAAATACTACGAGATTGGATTTATGGTCATATCATTATCACTACATGGAACCATGATGCCGTAAGAATTCCAATCTCGTGTAGCATAAATACTACGAGATTGGATTTATGGTCATATCATTATCACTATATGGAACCATGACGCCGTAAGAATTCCAATCTCGTGTAGTATAAATACTACGAGATTGGATTTATGGTCATATCATTATCACTATATGGAACCATGACGCCGTAAGAATTCCAATCTCGTGTAGTATAAATACTACGAGATTGGATTTATGGTCATATCATTATCACTATATGGAACCATGACGCCGTAAGAATTCCAATCTCGTGTAGTATAAATACTACGAGATTGGATTTATGGTCATATCATTATCACTATATGGAACCATGATGCCGTAAAAATTCCAATCTCGTCTAGTATAAATACTACGAGATTGGATTTATGGTCATATCATTATCACCACATGGAACCATAAGCCATCAGACTATATATGGAACCATGATTTCGTAAGAATTCCAATCTCGTCTAGTATAAATACTACGAGATTGGATTTATGGTCATAACATTATCACTATTAGTCCGGTCGCTTAGCGTCAAAAATTTGCAAGATCGTGACAAAACTGAAAAAGTCAGTATTCTCTTTCCCCGCGACTCCTCATGACAATTGAAATGTTTTTGGGGGTGTAATGAAGCAGTTCAAAAATTTATCACTCCCGGGGGGGGGGGAAAGTACTTGTTTGAAATAGGTTGCGAACGTTTGTTCATGTCACACTTAATTATCAAAGTATTTAATAATAATGTGTTAGGTTGTTTTCTCAAAGACATGGACCTATAGGGCATATAAAAGTCTGTTTGATGCTTTCAAATTAAATATTATTGACTGGCAGAGAAAAATTGCCAACCGTTAACGTGCCATCTCATTGAGGTAACACCCCCCTGACTTGAAAATTTTAGGCACCCTTTCTTAAATGCATAGTTAATCAATTGCCCAAGTTTGTCACCGCCAGTAACCATTTTTACCATAAGCCACCAGACTATATATGGAACCATGTTCCGTAAGAATTCCAATCTCGTCTAGTATAAATACTACGAGATTGGATTTATGATCATATCATTATCATTACATGGAACCACGAACCCGTAAAAATTCCAATCTCATCTAGCATAAATACTACGAGATTGAATTTATGGTCATATCATTATCACTATATGGAACCATGACGCCGTAAGAATTCCAATCTCGTCTAGTATAAATGCTACGAGATTGGATTTGTGGTCATATCATTATCACTATATGGAACCATGACGCCGTAAGAATTCCAATCTCGTCTAGTATAAATACTACGAGATTGGATTTATGGTCATATCATTATCACTATATGGAACCATGACGCTGTAAAAATTCCAATCTCGTCTAGTATAAATACTTCGAGATTGGATTTATGGTCATATCATTATCACTATATGGAACCATGACGCTGTAAGAATTCCAATCTCGTGTAGTATAAATACTACGAGATTGGATTTATGGTCATATCATTATCACTATATGGAACCATGACGCTGTAAGAATTCCAATCTCGTCTAGTATAAATACTACGAGATTGGATTTATGGTCATATCATTATCACTATATGGAATGATGACGCCGTAAGAATTCCAATCTCGTCTAGTATAAATACTGCGAGATTGGATTTATGGCCAAATCAGATTTAGAATTAGGGTTTTAAGGTGGCTCCGTACAATTTTCATTCAAATCGAAAAATACATAGTTTAGGTCATATTTCTGACAAATAATTATTATTTGGAGTAATTAAATAGGTCCATTTGAGTCGAGGAACATGTCAAGAGTCTAATTGTGGTAATTATGAATTTTTAAGTTACGTTGCCATGGCAACAATAGCGTTCCAATATGGCGGCTAAATCATCTTTAAACTGAAATAACTTGTAAACAAGCACGGTGACCCCCATTTTTTATACTCTTAAAAGTTTTCTACTGATATACAAAATATTTTTACCAATTTAGAAAAAATTCTGTTGATTGAATTTTTTTTGAATTGGAAAAACATGAATTCTTAGAATAAAAAAAATTTCAATCAACAGAATTTTTTCTAAAACGCCACAAATATTTCTTATGTCAATAGAAAATTTTTAAGAAAATAAAAAATAGGGGTCACCGTACTTTTTTACAAGTTATTTCAGTTTAAAGCTGATTTAACCGCCATTTTGAAACGCTACTGTTGCCATGGAAACGTAACTTACAAATTTATAACCATTACAGTAAGACTCTTGGTATGTTCCTGAATTCAAATCAGCTTACTCAATTGCTACAAACAATAATTATTGTTCAAATTTGTTATTTAAACTATGTATTTTTTTATTTTATTAAAAAGTGTAGGGAGCCACCTTAATCGAGAATTTATTTATTCATATCACCATAAATACAATCACACATTTATATATACTAGACGAGATTGCAGTTCTTACAAGCAAGACGAACAAATTCTCAATGAAAACCCCAATTTTAAAACTAATGACCACTTAGTAATTGTACTAGACGAGATTGGAATTCTTACGGGGTTATGATTCCATATAGTGAAAATCATATCACCATAAATCCAACCTCGTAGTATTTATACTAGACGAGATTACAATTCTTACGGCGTCATGGTTCCATATAGTGATAATGATATGACCATAAATCCAATCTCGTAGTATTTATACTACACGAGATTGGAATTCTTACGGCGTCATGGTTCCATATAGTGATAATGATATGACCATAAATCCAATCTCGTAGTATTTATACTAGACGAGATTGGAATTTTTACGGCGTCGTAGTTCCATATAGTGATAATTATATGACCATAAATCCAATCTCATAGTATTTATACTAGACGAGATTGGAATTCTTACGGGGTCATGGCTCCATATAGTGATAATGATATGACCATAAAACCAATCTCGTAGTATTTATACTAGACGAGATTGGAATTCTTACGGGGTCATGGTTCCATGCAGTGATAATGATATGACCATAAGTCCAATCTCGTAGTATTTATACTAGACCAGATTGGAATTTTTACGGCGTCGTAGTTCCATATAGTGATAATTATATGACCATAAATCCAATCTCATAGTATTTATACTAGACGAGATTGGAATTCTTACGGCGTCATGGTTCCATATAGTGATAACGATATGACCATAAATCCAATCTCATAGTATTTATACTAGACGAGATTGGAATTTTTACGGCGTCGTGGTTGCATATAGTGATAATTATATGACTATAAATCCCATCTCATAGTATTTGTACTAGACGAGATTGGAATTTTTACGGCGCCCTGGTTCCATGTAGTGATAATCATATGACCATAAATTCAATCTCGTAGTATTTATACTACATGAGATTGGAATTTTTACGGCGTCATGGCTCCATATAGTGATAACGATATGACCATAAATCCAATCTCATAGTATTTATACTAGACGAGATTGGAATTCTTACGGCGTCCTGGTTCCATGTAGTGATAATTATATGACCATAAATCCAATCACGTAGTATTTATACTAGACGAGATTGGAATTCTTACGGATGACAACATGATCTCAACATGACCATAACGCATATCTCATAGTATTTACATTAGACAAGATTGGATTTATTATGGTCATGCTGATATCACTATATGCAACAATGAGGTTGTGAGAATTCCAATCTTGTCCAGTATAAATAATGAGACATTGAGATTAGATTTATTATGGTCATACCAACATCACTATATGGAACGATTAGGTTGTGAGAATTCCAATCTCATCTAGCATAATTACTATAAGATTGGGTTTATATGGTCATATCGATGTCACTATATACAACCATGACGCTTTTAAGGTTCCAATCCCATCTAGTATAAATTCTGTTAGATTGGATTTATATGGTCATGTCTATATCACTATATTGTCTATATGGAACTATTAGAAAGTAAGAATTCCAATCAAATCATGTATAAGTACTGCAACATTGCATCATTGGATTTATGGTCTTGTCACTGATATCAATATATAGAACCATGACGCTGTAAGAATTTCAATCTCATCTAATATAAATACTGAGATTGGATTTATGGTCATGCCAGTATCACTATATGAAACCATGATGCCATAAGAATTCCAATCTCTCGGCATATAGTGATATGAAAATGAAAACCAAACTCCTAGTATCAATACTAGACAAGATTGGAATTCTTACTGGGTCATGGTTCAATATGGTGATATTGACATGACCATAAACCAAATCACAGTATTTATATTATACAAGATTGGAATTCTTACAGGGTAATTGATGATTCAATATAGTGATGAGCACAAATAAAATCTCATAGTAATACTTTAATAAAGTACTCTTAAACCGTTTGAATTTGCACTATACAAGCATAAAAATATGCATCAAGACTCAGTATTAATGTTTCTATAAAGAATATTTAAATTATGGCAGAATTGTTAATAAATATATGAACACATAAATACAATGGATTACCAATGGGCAATGTCTACAAAGTAGATTCACAGCTGTTACTTCGTTTACAGAAGATCACATAGACTACAATAAAATCTATTCTGATTGGAATTTTGCAGGAATAGTTTTCCATAACGATATTTACATGACCATGATGCTGTATAGAAGTCACATTTCTAGTATAAAAACATTTGCTAAATATCACTGTGTCTTTAAAATTTAGATTCCACTAATCTACACAGTACAGTGCTTTAACAGTTAAAAGTCTTTCAGCTGTTCGGCATTTCAGCCGATAAATCAATTTCTACTTTGGCATTGAGTCCACAGAATCTCCAAAGGAAGTTTTTCTCTCTCTCCGCGTTAGCCGCCATATTGCCCGCGCTATTTAGTATTTACGGGAATCTGGTACTAGATTGTATGTTTCTTGTCGAGATTGGCGAGATTGGTCCAATCTGTCAGTATAATTACTGCGCCTGCCGACCAATCTGAGAGTAATTATACTGACTAGATTCTTGCGAAACGGGTGCTACAGGCGGACTTAATTGCTAAAAATTAAAATTAATCGTTACAAAGTGGAAACATACATCTAATTAATGTTTTCCGGAAATACTGAGCTGAATGCAAAGCACGAAAGCACACACTATCATCATGAAAGATGGCCAATTTTGACACGATCTTTCATGAAAATAGTTCAGAAGACGACACGGAGAACACTCACATATCACTGGAGTATGCTCACACAGTACCAGAAGCAATAGTTATTAGAGGCGTAGGACATATGACAATGTAAGTGATTTTTATTATTACGCTCTGATTCAAAGAGCTTACTTCACCGTACACTTTAATTAATTTGTTACATATTATAAAAGAATTGTGAATAAATACGAAACAATGGTAACGGTTACTACATAAACAGTTTTTATCTGACTTTAGAGACGCATGAAAATCTTTTGATTCGACCTTCTCTTTAGTTTTGGGTTGAACTGTAAATATGATACAGAATTCCCATCTGGGCTTCATGCCAAGGTTGGTAAAAAGTTATATATATATATATTGATTAATTGTATAATTGTACCATAGGTGTTAATGTCTACAATAATTATTTGACTATTTTAATAGCAAGTCCTTATGGTCCCCCATAGAGTGAAGCCCTATAAGCTAAATAATATACCATAGCAAATTTTGCCACAATATTTCAGGGCTAGTTTTTCCTGTATTTTAAATAGAGGCTTACGTGAAATGTCTACCAGCAAATTTACTTTAGCTTATTGACTTGCATATTTTTATTTTAAAAACTTTATATGGATGTCCAGTAAGCAATTAGGTCATATCAAACTAACATGTCATGATGACACAGGTGCCAAGAGTGGCAGGTGCATACCTGTAGATACATGCCCTCTTCCCCCCGACTGGCTAATTTTAAAACATATATAGAATTCACAAAATAGAATGAGCTGTTGATACCCTTTTGTAACACACAGTATGATTTTTTAAAAGGCAAACCTGCAGGTACATACAATATATGCATGGGCCAGTATTCAATAGAAAATTTGCATGTCAATCTATTTTTTATTTTGGCAACAAAAAAAGAAGAAAATAATGAAATAAGTAAAATTGCAGAATTTGGTGGCAAAATTCTAGAAGTGTGAAAAATCTGTGTGTATAGCCTTGCAAACGTTGCAGATTTTGTATGTAATTGCATAATGCATGGGATTGTCACCATTTTTGAGCTGGAAATGTTACAATTTCCCCATCTAGTACAAATGTATGAAAAATATGCAAACTTTACAAAATTATAATTTCCACACTTTACAACATTTCATGACCAAACTGTGTAAATTTACAAAGTTCACTACTTTCATTTGAGTTGTGGTGATTGACTTAGTAAAATTTAATTAATTTAACATGCAAATTGCACATCAAATACTTAAAATGTTTAGGTTGCCAACGAAGAATTTGAGATGACAATAAATCAAGTAAATAAAGTCTTAAGAAAAACAATGACAGTCAATATTAGATGGTGGTTATGTGGATGCATATGTTGTTGTTGTACCCTTGGAATGTCTTTGTGGCCTGTTGTCTGCCTAAATAAAAGGGTAATTATCTAATACAGTGTATCCCAAAAAAGGCTACCCTTTGAAGTGAAGTACCACACATTTGATTTGAACATTTTAACTCACCTTAGAGCCCACTCTAAGGTATCTTAGCGAGATGAATTCAATGAATTTCTCCAACTGTATGTATCAAAACTCTCTGCTATTACGTTTTATGCATCAGGGAGTTAACACATTCTAATTCGAACATGTGGCATTGCCGCTTGACTTCAAAGGGTAGCCTTTTTTGTAATGCACTGTATTTACATTTGAACTTGTATGATTTACAATGTTAGGTTTCTTAAAACAAAAGATTAGCTTGGAAAAAGTGAAAAAAAATGAGTGTTTGCAGATTATTCTGTATACATACTGCAATTTATTTTTAGACACGTCATACAATAAGCAAAGTTTTAGACTCAGAGAATAGCAATTTCTACCATAAAGTAAGTAAAAATGTTTGAATTAAACACACATGAACAATTGAAAAAGTTCTAAACGTTATGTGAATATTGTTTGTGGTAGCTTGGAATGCATTGGAGTTTGAAAAAACAGAAGTGTACATCAAGTAGTATGATGGAATATGTAAGTGAAAATAATATTCCTCAAATATAGGGTGTATGAAAAGGGTAATCAAACTTGTGTGTGTGCTATCATATAAGTGATATTTAACATAGAGTTTTGTAAAATTTGAAGAAAAAAATGCACAAGTCAAAAGAAAATAGCTGGTCAAAATTGCATAAGCATTATTATGGCATTGAATGAAAAATATGATCATTTGCCTGTCATGAGAAACAATTGATGCTCCCAATAAGATGCATTAATTTTAAAAATAAACTTTACTGGGCTAAGCTGAAATTTGACAAAATAATTTAATTCTCAAATGGAATTAAATTTCAACAAATTTACAATAAATCCCCAATGGTGAAAAAGTGTGATTTCGACTGGTAATTTTTGTCTGATTTGTATTTGCTATAATTTTCTTTAAATTTTACAATGGTGGCATTCAAATGCTAAAAGCCTGGTCTTTCCATCTGCAAAAGAATTATTTCCGTATGTTAAATATTGAGCACCCTAGAGTGCCCTTTGTACCAAATCGTTTGGCACACTCCATTATATAAAAGTAATCGCTTCACCCATTGTTTTAAACGAATAATTTATTACAAAACAAACACACAAAACCCTCTCACATCTCAACACTTTTTCGCTTCTCCTACCCTCCTACTGTCCTACACGTGGTCTACTTCCGGTTTTGTCTTAATTCCTAGTATAGGAAGTGTCAATTTACTTCCGGTTCTCCTAAATCTACTCCAAGTCCGTTCACCCTCCCCTAAAAATTAACAAAGTTCAATTTTTACACACAACTTACAAATACCAATGTCAACATGACCTATTGTCTCAAATAGCATCGTCTTCTGCTAACTCACGAATCTTCGCTTGTGCATCAGCAGCTGCCTTTCTTTTCTCTCGATTAGGTTCCTTTGTCGGCTCCTCTTCTTTCTTCACTATGGTCTCCTTTTCTGTACTTCTAATTTCGAGGGGACAAATTGCCTGAATAGGTCGTTCAAGTCTATTCCCCTTATGTAATAAAACCACTCCTCTGGCGACACCATCTGCTCCTCTTACAATTCGCAAAACCTTTCCTTTCATCCATCTCCCACGATTCTTCTCTTCGCCCACAATAAGAACAATCTCTCCTACTTCCGGCGACGGCGTTGTATTTCGGTTAATCCGATGACTTTCCATCAGCCCGTGGATATACTCCTTGCGTAATCGTGTCCACGCATGCTGTCGAGCCTTTACTAAACGTCGATGAAACTTCGCAAGTTCTTCTTCCTCTTCTTCGGAATCTTCTAAGATGTGTGACTGCTGTCCCCACATGACTGAATTGGGAGTCAGCACCTCCTCGCCACCTCCATCACTCTCCACATATGTCAACGGTCTATTGTTTAAATGTCTCTCTATGTCCATCACAACGGCTTCGAATTGAGCAAAGGAAAGGTGCGTCTTGCCCAATGTCTTATAGAACACCTTCTTTATCTCTCTGATTAATCTCTCGTACATGCCACCCCACCACGGTGATTTGGCCAGGTTAAATTTCCAACGAATCTCTTGAGTGGCAAGATGATTCTGCAATTGCTCGCTCTTTCGTATCATACGAATCCATTTCGCCGTAGCCTTAAAAACAGTGGCGTTGTCCGACACTATCAAATTCGGTCTTGTCTTCCTCGTTATAAACGAATTCAGCTTGCTTTGGAACTCTTCAGCAGACTGAGACTTGCTTGTTTCCAAATGTACCGCCCTGGTAACCGCGCACGTAAATATTATGATGTACGCCTTCCCTTCTGACTTGTCTTTCTTTCTATAAACCAAGGGTCCCGCGAAATCCACCCCCGTATGTTGGAATGGCCGGACCGCTTCAAGACGAAAGTTTGGTAACGAAGCAGTAGTCGACGGTACCAATGGTTTGGTTGCAAAAACTTTGCAGACGTTGCAATTGTGAATATGTCTCTTTACCAATGAGCGCAGACGGGGAATCCACCAGTTTTCCCTGATTTCTGCCATCGTGCTGGCGATACCAAGGTGCATGACTTTCTCATGGACGTGTCTAATCAACTTTCTTACAAAAACTCCGTCTTCCAGATAGACTGGTGTATAGTTCGGGATTCGTCCTTGACATTTCAGGACCTTCGTTTCTGGATCTTCGAACAGAGACCAACCTGGTTGCTCGAGGTTTCGTAGAACGTAACGTTGCTCTCTCCGTATCCAGCAGTTTTGCGCCTCTGATAACTCGTCCGTAGTTAGGGGTCCCCGTCTCTTCTTGACCCGATTCTTCTTCGCTCGTACGTTATATACAAATCTAAGAATCCACGTTGTAATACGAACCGTTTGCCAATAGGTTCTTCGTCGCAAAAGCTCGTCTAACTCATCATCATGCCGTTCTACTACGAATGAGACAAGTTCCCGAATGGGTTTCTCTTCATGTAGCGCTTCAACGGACGACTTAAGGCTTGGTTGTTCCGGCCACTCTTCCTCCTTCAGCAACCAATCCGGGCCTTCGAACCAACCACTCTTCTCCATCTTGTTTAAGGATGCCCCTCTACTTCCAATATCTGCAAGGTTTCTTCCACTTGGACAGAACTTCCATTGGATTTTCACTTCTTGTGTGATCTCTGCTATTTTCTTTACGCGATTGGAGACAAAGGTCTTCCAAGGTTTCCCTGGATTAAGAATCCAGTAAAGAGATACCAAACTGTCCATCCATATAACTACCAGTCGAATGGGCAATCTTTTCAGCGCACGAGTGAGGTTTCTAGCCAGGTTTGCTCCCATATGCCCGCTGACCAATTCTAATCTAGGCACTGATGTATTTCGTTTGGATAGACGAGACTTTGAGGCTAAAAGCCCTTTCGACTTCCCAGAACCGTCCTCGACAACTGCAATCGCTGCAGTACAACACGCCATTGTACTCGCGTCCGAAAACAAGTGCAGATCAATACCCTTAGTCTTCCCAGAGGACACTAAGCTTCTCGGTACCTCAACATCTCGCAACTGCTTCGTCCAATTATTCCACTGTTGGGTAATCCTTGGGGAAACATCTGCATTCCAACTTCTTTCACCTTCGCAGGTGTCTCTATAGATCCGCTTGCCTTCGACTGTCGTTGGTGAAATGACTCCTAATGGATCGTAGATTCTCCCTAATCGGCTAAGTATAGCTCTCTTGGTTAACTGACCAACGTCGTTTTCACGCACCTGAACTTTCAGGGTGTCCCTCACCTTGTCCCAGGCATGTCCAAAGATCTTTCCCGGGTTGTGCATGTTTCCGCTCTCTAAGGCTAACACGTTGCTTTCCCATTTGTGCACGGGAAATTTCCCGTTCTCTAAAACCTCCGTGGCTTCAAACTTAAACTTACGTAAATCATCGACTTTGGTTCCCGTCACCATCAAATTGTCTACATAAGTGTTCTCTTTCAGCGTGCACACCGTCTCTTTAACCGTGTCTGGCTGTTGATCGTAATGGTAATCTAACGTCGCACCCAACATGAAGGGGCTAGCTTCGGCACCAAATGGAATACGCGAAAACCGAAAATGTTTTTCCTTTCCGTTTAAATTGAAAAGAAAGCGAAACGCGTCCCGATCTTCCTCGCTGAGACCAATCTGTAAGAACGCCTTTTCTATATCTCCTATCAATAGGTATGGACACATCCGAGCTCGAACAAGTATGTCCCACAACAAGGGTTGCAACGAAGGGCCAGGGTACATGCATTCATTAATGCTGCTTGAAGTAGGTTGTGGCTTGGCGCTAGCGTCGAAAACCATCCGAGTTTTCGTAGTTGTTGCTTCTTGTTTGACGACGGGTTTGTGAGGCATATAGAATACCCGCTCCCCCGTAGGAGTGTCAGGTACCTTCTCTATTATTCCGGCTGTGACTTGGTCAACGACAATTCTTTCGTAGTCCTTTCGCAAGCTCTCGTTGCACTCGAGTTTCTTCTCTACCCGTTTCAAACGTAATCTACTCTGCACTTCATTAGTCTCGTTTAACTGCGCGCCAGGTATCCACGGTACCTTTACCTCGTATCTCCCATGTTCGTCTTTAGTAAGGTTCTCTTTAAACTCTCGGTGCACGTCAAGTTGATTATTCTCACCCCGATCTTCTACCCCTAACACGTCTAAACTATACAGTTGCTGACAATCCTGGACCTCCCGAGAGAACCAACACCCGTCACTCTGAAACTCCCCACCGTGGACTGTCCAGCCAAAGGTGGTGCCCTCAACTATGGGATCACCGGGGTTCCCCTTCAAAACTTCCTCCGTTTTAATCCGACAGTACGTAGAATCTCCCAAAATAACATGCATTCGATACTCATCTCCCTGCTTCATGTAGAAACCCTTATCTGCGATATGCTTGTATTTCGATTTCAAATCACTCAACTTTGGACGGTGCACTGTTGTGAAATCGGACAGCTTACTACCAGTTAACTCTATCTTCTCACTCGTCTTACCGTCAAGCGATGTCATAGTGACTTCGAAAATTGGCAAGGATTGTTTTGTAGTCCCACTAAGAGTGACTATCTGACGTGTTTCATGCCGAATTGGGGTCAACTTTAGCATTCGAATGGCTTCACTTGATATAAAATTTCTGCTGGACCCAGAATCTAAGTACGCCCACAGAATTGTGCCCTTTACGTTAATGGGAATCATTGGTGGAAGTGTTTGACCTTCGACTGGTGACGTATATCCGGTAAAGACAGGATTTTCGGGGTTATTTTCCTGGTTACATAAACTAGTATGATGCCTAGCTCTGCATTTAATACATCCTCGACTGTGGCATTTGTTAGCCCTATGTCCACGTTTGCCACAGTTAAAACACAATTCATTGTCGTAAAAATATTTTCTTCGTGCTTCAAGTGTCACCACTGTTTTACAATCACCTCCCCAATGGTCTTTCTTACAAAAAATACATATAGGAGATATTGTCTTACCAGGTTGATGCTGCTTACCATTTCCTTTCGATGTGAACCAAGATCCTTCCTTTCGAGCTTCGCCAGGGTCTACTTTATGTCGACTCAACCATTTCCGAATTTCGTCGATAAGGGCCGCCATGGTCCAATCCTCCCAAGTGTCATCTGTACGTACAAGATCCGGCTTCACTTGTGGCAGTTTATTCACGGTTGTCATGACAAACCCCTTCAGCATATCAGCTTCGCCCAACGTGAACAAGGCATCATAGTTCTTACTCAACGTCTCGTAAAAATCTCGAATCTTGACGTAATTATATCCCTTGACCACGGGCAGGTTTACGATTTCCTCAACATGAGCATTTATCACTAACTTCGTCTGTCCGTATTCCTTTTTCAACCGATTCCACGCCGTTTCATAGCCAACTTTCCCTGGCTTTAGGTTAGCAATTTTGTCCCTGACGTTCTGATTTACCAACTCCAACAAATATCCAAACTTCTCTTCTTCCGTAATCGCCTTCGCATCTACTTGTGTTAAAAATATGTTTTCAAACCGTACCCAATCAGTCGGTGTCCCCTTAAATGGCGTAATTTTCAATTTTGGCATCTTCGCTGTTGTCGCCCTCGCTGATTTCTCCATTTCCATTTTTTGTTGCGTCATTCGTAGCTCTGCCTCCATCTTCTCTTCCCATAATCTCCTTTCATGTTCTTCCTGTCTCTCGCGAAGTTCCGCCATTCGCCTCTCGTGTTGTTGTTGTCGTCTTTCTTCTAATTCCGCTTGTTGTTGCTCACGTTCACGTTCCGAATCCCGTTGCTTATCCTGGATTTCCCGCGATAGTTTGTTTTTGTCTTGAACCAACGATAAATACCGAGATCTCACATCCTTTTTCCATTGTCTAACCGCCCGAGGAGTAACACCCGAATCGAGTTTTAGTTCCTCTGCTTGTGCTATAGTGTCCGCTAATTTGTCGATAATTTTGTCCGCCCGCTTATGCAAATTTCCCATCTCATCGTAGTCCTTATTTCGTATTAATTCGTCCGTTTCTTCCAAGAAATACTTAAGCTTCAAAATTTCTTTGTTTATGTCATCCTCAAGCTTCTTCTCCGTCTCGCTAACTACACGATTTTCCTCACCAGACTCGTCTTCCATGTCGTTATTAAATGAACTCGCAATGTGCTTCGTATTTTGTCGCTGTTTTCCTTTCGTAATTTCGCAAACTAAATCCTCGTAATCCTGGTCACGGCACCACAAATGTACCAAATCGTTTGGCACACTCCATTATATAAAAGTAATCGCTTCACCCATTGTTTTAAACGAATAATTTATTACAAAACAAACACACAAAACCCTCTCACATCTCAACACTTTTTCGCTTCTCCTACCCTCCTACTGTCCTACACGTGGTCTACTTCCGGTTTTGTCTTAATTCCTAGTATAGGAAGTGTCAATTTACTTCCGGTTCTCCTAAATCTACTCCAAGTCCGTTCACCTTGATTACCTTCTTTATACACCCTGTATAGTAGGTAGTAAGTACTAACTATGTTTTGAAACATGGTTATTGTGTCTAGATCTTCTCTATAAATATACTAATTTCATAACAAATTTTTCAACATAAAATTACATGCTGTTGTTCATAAATGCCCTGCGAGCTCCACACTTGTCCTTTTAATTGCATGAATCATTATTCCTGCTTTTTGTTTTGTTTTTATGTCATGCTTCACTTCTAACGACAATGAAAACACTACCGTTTTTGTTTCACGTTTTAGGTACTTCTAGTGGAATTCCTACCGAAGGCTCAAATCCTAAAACCGGACTAATTGATGAAATTTAAAGAACACCAGTGTCATATTCAATTTCCAATTTCGATACCAGACTTAGGCTTTCTTATGCATTTCTCTCTTATGCATTTCTCAAGTTTTAAGGAACTATGTCAGATGGAAGGGCAAAAGATCAGTTTTCAAAATGTATATTAAGCACGTGTTGAATCATGTAGTTGTAAATCTAGTGACATTTAATCTTGTGTGATTTCAAAAGTTGTATGCTGGTGCCTTTAAGAGATACCAGTTGTCGGTTTGAGGCTGATGGAACTATCATCAATATTTATTTCCATTGGAAATCTCACTAAGCTGTTGGACTATTTTAAGTAGTTAGTATTTGCAATGAAGGTGATGTACAGTATGTTCGCTCTTTTGTAAATATCTTGTAGTCTGTAGTCCTGGATTTAGTCATCGTACCTTCAGGCCGAATTCTACTTGGCACTTTCCAGTTGGAAAATATGACGTTTAAGCAGGCTCAAGGTCATGATTTTTATTGTGTACACCAAGGTGTTATGTACTCAGGTTAATGTGATTTTGGTGTTTTCTAGGCCTGGTCAAGGTGGGAATCGAACCCTAGCCTAATGCCTGGTCCGCTGCATTCCAAGGGTCGCATGTTCAATCAGTTCCCACCATGGCCGGGTATATTTTCAACTTGTACGGTGTGGATATAGATGCAGAGTAACACCACAGACTTGCTTTGCGAGTTAGCTAACTGGACGCCCCAAAACTTTCCGCCTCCTCTGCCCCGGCCACACTATCGGAAGGCACATATTAAAAATATAAGGCTCTAGGTCTAGGCTGACCATGCACATGCATCAGTCTCGAGGTTTTATAGTGGCATTGATCTTGTTTCATAAACTGAACTTATCAAAGCAATTCAAGTACTTTCACTTTGTTTATAATTAGTGAATGCATCAGACTGTTTTACCAATTACCGCCTCCAATTAACCTATTTGATCTTTTCAGTGAAAGTCAAATTTGGCGGACACTAATGACCAAAATCTATGAGATTCGTATAAATCAGTTTTCACAGCATGCATTTTCAAACCAAAATCTTTTGCCACATTATTTGTAACGGGTCATATCGTTAGCAAAGTTACCTGAAGGGTGCGCTGTGTACGACTAACCCGCAGAAAAAAAAGAAACTGGTTGACACAGTCGTGTATTTTCAATGTGTGCTGAGTATCTGCATTTATCATTACACTTACGAGATTCTTAGATTCATATATGTTAAATTAATATATTTTATTTCTTATTGCTGTAAATAGCTTTGCAAACGCTAATAGAATGTGTACGTTGTATTTTTTTTCAACATGAAATTATATTTCTAAGAATTATATGAAATGCATATTTGAATAGTTTTTGAAATGTTATATCATTTATTCAAAATATGACCGAAAACATGTGTTTTATTTCGTTAATGACTGAATCGAACAGAAAGTTTTCAAGGTAGTTGGATATCTGAAAACACACCCGGTGGCGCAAAAGTTCACGCGTTTAGTGATTTAGTACAGCGAAAAGGTACTGTATCTAACCGTAAATGCTCTAATAAACGCCCGTTTCATCCATAGAGTACAGTAAAACAAAACAAAACTAGTTAAGACGCGTATTTTGCTAAAACTACATGTATAGTTTCCGAGCCCAACTGATATTCAACGTATTGTGGTAATAATGTAGAATGCTTTGTCCTTTATAAATCTGTGTCAATATCTTAGTCTTCATCCAGGTTCGTCGATTCGGGAGGGGGGGGGGGTAGCATCTGTTAGACACGGGGCGTCTACTAGAGAGAGGCGTCTAATACAAACCTACACATTATCGTGGGATTATTTATTACAGCACTTATGGTAAGCGCTAAGATGTAATTGTATTAATAAAAGCCTTACTTAATGTGGCATGTTTATTTGCGTGCAATAGTGACGGGAATATCACCAACTCAAATTTGGGTCGAAGTTTTGAAAATCTGAAAAATTTGCTAAAATGGTCGCTGATAAATTTTAGAATTTTCTCAGACATTTTTTGTAGGAATTAAATGTACTGCAACCAATGGTGCTTCTGGTTATTTGTATTATTTTCACTTGAAAAGCAACAAAATTTCGAACTGAACAAATACTGGTAGTTCTTTTATAATAAAGAATTGCTTCGCAGCATCCGTCGTCATAAAAGTAGCGCAACAATGCAGTATTTAAAGCGCAATTTTCAGGTTGGTAAGTTTACATGGCGATTAACTGACTTCCTCACTCTTCCAGATTTTACGATGTGTGATTCCAGATTTTTTCCTTTAAAACATTTGGAATGTCTCTCATAATCAACAGCCGAACAATTTTGAGACAACTTGGTGAAACGATTGTTGCTGAATGCAATATTAATTGACTAGCAAATAATTTAACGTTCGTTCGATAGTACGGTCACACGTTAAGTCTTCCGTATTTGTCCTGAAAGACATACCTTCCCTAAAGTACACGGTTATTAAATTTTCGATGAAAAACGCGTTTTCAACTGTTTTTGTGTTCTTCATATATCGTTAATTGTTTTACTTGCTATTTTACTTGGTACCTTTTGAGAATACATTCTGTGGTTCCTGTTTTCAAAACGTTTCAAACACAAGCCATCGTGACATGGTCGTAGAACCAACTACACGCATGGCTCCACTACTTTTCATATTTAAGTTTTTTTTTTTTTATATACAACAATATTTTACAAGAACGTAGTTTACATATATATAATAGAAAAAGCTTGCGAAGTAGCTGCAACAGAAACGTTTCAACTGTTATTTATCGCTAATGGATGATTCTGCTAAGTTCATTCACTTTTAGTCAGGTCAATATACAAGGTGTTCTTGTCACGTTGTCCCAGATGAGACTCGATTACATTCCCAAATGAACTTTTACCCAGTAATTCGTATGCCAATGTGAGTAACATCGTAGCCTTTCTATTGAACATTTCGTGTCCGAATGAAAACAAATCCAATCCTAACTCGAGTCCCATACCATAGTCGCATTCATCATTTGCAAACTGAATGCGTGTTATGATATCTTGCAATTCATCCAATAACACTTCACGATGGTTGCCATTTACGATATCTGTCAACATTCTTTTGAGCTCCCCTATATTCAAAACACAACACATCAAGTAAACTGAACACTAAACTCATGCATATGAAACTCGTGAATATATACTAGGTGCGACCAAAGAAAGTTTCCAAATTTTAAGCTGAAAAAGTTTTAATATTCTAATTTCACAATTAACTTTATTATCAATATCTTTCTATTATTCTCTTTAAAGCTATTAGAATAATTTTTCCTATACCATTTGACATCTGAAGATCACGGTAACCAACACCACTTTCATCCAATGGAACAACAATGCCCATTTTATGAAATGTTTTCGCGACAACTTTTTTATTCCTAGCTTTAATTGATGGAGAGTTTGCTTCCAAATTCAACTTTTTTTCTATGGCTCGTCTTTCAATCTTTTCTTTAAGTTTGCGTGCTTCTGTTGCCCCTTTCTGTTTGCTTGTATTTTTTAAACTATTGCTGAAAGTTCAAGGAAGAACATACGAGAAGTACAGACTGTGTATGATCGTAAAACGTTGTTTCAATCACTTCAAGAACTAATCTTAGAAAACTAACTTAAGAACATGCATGCTTCGATAGCTTATCAGGTGCGAATCAAAAAATATTTAAAAATATTATTTTCTCAAATTTTGATCATTTCATAAAATTGTCTTCATTAGTTCTTTTTCAAAACGTTTGATTATTTCATAAACATGCAGCATTTCCCTATAATTCACAAATGGCTACAGTCTTATGCAATTTTGGATTAATTTGACAAGGAATGTAGCTGACCTTAGTCCAGCAAATATGTTATCACCAAGTACTTTGAACTCATAACTTGTCTTTGATTCATTGGAAGCAACCAATACTGGTTTTTCTTCCGGAATATCCCTTGACAAGAAAAACAAACATTAAAAAAAGAAAGCTAGAAAATGTTAGCTGTTGCATGGTTTGCCGATAAAAAATATACGTACACGCTTATAAGATGATTTACATGCATGATCTATGTCACGTCATTCACTGCTTATCGGAATAGTTTATTAATAACATGTGCTTGTGGGGGGATGTATCACCACATCCCTCCATAGACCCAGAACAAGTTGGTTCATAAATATGCAGAGAAAGGATGTGCTAACAAGTAAGTTGTTTAATGAATGTTCAGCTAAAAATAATTTTGCGATGCTTACCGATAATAACCAATATGCAATCCTACCGAATCGTCGCCTTTCAAAACTGTAACAAACTCAGGAGGATCACAAAAGTAACGGTAGTGGAGACAGAGTGAACCAGAATCTTCACTAGTTTTGAATTTTTTGCCAGATAATATATCATATGGACCAACCAAATAAACATTTAACTCTTTCAAAGCATCTAAATAGTAAGTAAAGCATCTAAATGCAAGGGAAAACAAAGCAGTATACAAGACAATTCTAACAAGTCCTTTCCTTTTCATTACTGTAAATTTACAGTAGATGATTAATAACATTCCTTGCCTTTGGTGTGTCGACCAACCCTTAACGTGTGATACAATAGCCATTTTGTTATTAATAGTTAATACATAAGTGGATCTTTTCTGTTTTGCGTCCTGAACGTGGCACTAAACCATTGCTATCATAAAAATGTTAAATCATTTGTTTTCACATGTTTTCTAGCAGCATTGGCTAATCACGCTCATGGCTGCAATACCAAAGAAACTGCTGGATATTTTTTTTATTATTAGTGAGACCATTTTAACATACGGTTATAGCGATACCTTGAGGTCTCTGAGGATTAAGCTCCTTGCAAAGTTCCCACAGATCATAGAAGTCCTGTGGCATGTTTACCCCAAACGTTTCTTTAATAGTTTCGTGTGGAATTTTATCACATGCTATCTCTGCAAAAATAAACAAAATCAAGACGTATGTGAGTGAAAGTACAATACATGTTGTTTATGGAATACTGGTACTGAAAAGCAGCATCATCAAAAGTATAATTCCAGTATACACATGGAGTTTGAGGGGGGGGGGGGGGGGTGTTACAAGTGTCTAAACAGAAGTAAATGAATAAAACTGTGTTGCATACATTGAATGAACTAGGGTGAAACAATGTGGATGCCGTGCTAAGAATATTGCAGGAATAATGTTATTTGGAGCAGCATTTAAGTCTGGTAATAAAGAGCTAAAATACTAAAGAGTAAAGACTAGAAAGATAGAAACGTTCAGTCAAAATAGCGTAAGGTGATTTGTCACTAATACGTCATGGCGCCATGTTATTAGCAGAGGTATTTCGGCGTGGGGTTGTACGGCAATTAATACATTTAAGAAATTTTTACCGAGTATCCAGGACGTCTGATGGAGTGGAAATGAAAAACCTCATGTTTACAATTGTCAAAATGATTAAAAGACAAAGTGAAAACGTACACTATACACAATGTCTGGCGAAAGCAGCGCAACGAATCCTAAATCGGGCGTGTGGAAATATTTCAAAAAGGATGAAAAGAAACAAAAGTTTGACGAGTGTACGTTGTGCCGTAAGGCAGTCAGTACGGAGTATGGTCAAAACATATTCAAGTGAGTAAGCACAGTCGGCCTTCGCTGAGCTGTCAAAGTTATCGCCTCGCGCTTTAAAACGAAAGCAACCTTTGCACGATGGAGAAACTTCCGACCAACCATTAACAACTAAACATTGAAAAATAGATTCATACATAAAAGAAAGAAAGAGTCTTTCAACTAACAAACGACAGTAAGATTGCAATGGGACGCTGGCTCGAATGATATGCTTAGATTTACAACCAATAAGCATTTGGAAATCAAAGCATTATATAGAAAGCAAAGGTTTAAAAGACTTTGTCGGCTGCTTACAACCACCGTATACAATGTACCTGATCCGCAGGTCTTGCGAAATAACCTCATACCTGAACTTTATACGAAGCTAAGAAGTCAGACATTCAACAAAAGCTGAATGAAATTGAATTATTTGCGATAACATTAGATCACTGGACATCAAAAGCCCAAAGCCCAATGGCAGTCACTGCCCACTTTCTATCGGAGTTTTTACCACGAATGATTATTTCCTAAATGTGCATCACATGCCTCGAACTCATGATGCAAACAACATTTCTGTTGAATCTGTTCATGCTTGGTGGGATGGATTCCTGTCCACGAGGAAAGTTGGTGAAAATTTACACAGTTAATGATAATGCAGCTAATGTGAAGGCTGCTTCAATCCTGAAAAGTTCAAGTCATTGTATTGCTTTGCATATACATTCCAGCTGGTAGCGAATACTGCCGTAGAAGCATTTCCTGAATTTGGGCAAGTTATTAAATCGGCAAAAGCATTTGTTAATCTCTTCCACAAAAGTGGCGAGGATTCACATAAACTATTTGAAATACAAAAAATATTGAACATTAAGCAGCATAAACTGAAAAATGAATGTCAAACATGATGGAATTCTTTGTATTACCTATTACTCTTTGAAGCGGTGACTTTTATGCTGTCAGCATGCAGATATCCCACTTTGTCCATAGTTATTCTTGTACTAAATATCTTAAAACACCAAATAAATCAAAGTTGTGCAAACATAAACAAACTTGTGCAAACATAAACAACGGTGGCCAAATTGAACGTAATCTTTTATTTAGCTATCCCTGCTCTTGTAGATCCCACATTCAAAATATTTGCGTTCACCAACAACGAGGGTAAGAATCTGCAGTACAGGCACCAGTCAATATGATATATAACAGTGTCAATTCAATTCTAACATAATGGCTACTCTGGTTTTTGTTAAATGAATGAAATCACCGAACAAAGATTACATTCACGACCCAACGTTTCGACACTCCAGTCTAGTGTCTTCATCAGGGGTGGTCTGACGTTGAAACTCACGGCCTTATATGCTGTCAAGGTGACGTCATCTACCAACAAGATGTAAATACTCTTGTGGTAAATGACTTCCGTCATCCCTATTTAAGGCACAAGGGCTCGCATTGATATGCCAGGCTTCCAAACAAAGCCTTTGACCATAACGATTGTTAGTGGTAATGATTTTAGAATCTTCCCACGCAATGTTATGGCTTGTTTCACACACGTGTTCAGCCACAGCTGATTTTGAGCTGTTAAAATTACAAACGGCCCTTTGATGTTCTTTCAGACGTGCGCAAAACTGGCGTTTTGTTTGATCCAGATATACTTTCTCGCAATCACCGCATGGTATAGAGTATACAGCATGTGTTTTCTGATCAGTCGGAACGCGATCCTTGAGTTTCAGACATTGGGACATATTAAAGTACATACAGCTTAGCATTCTATTAAGCAAACGGGCCTAAAGATGGCACAACACCCGTACTTCGAACTTTTTTTATTGCCTCTGTAATGCCAACGGCTCTCCATCCGCTCACGATTATCTGCATTCCTTGTTTTTTGCGAAGGAAGTCGTAGACGGTTATCATCAGCTTCCCATGCATGGGCTTCAATGTTGACAACTCTATCGTGGTAACATCTCTTTGCCGGTTTTGCAGCATTGCTTCAGTGATGGTTGATGTGAAATAGTCACTAAAAGCACGCTTTTCCATTTTCTTTACAGATGCATTTGTTGTTAGGTCTAATAGCTGCAAAAGATGTGTCATATTTTTTGGTACCATAACCTGTTTGATAGCAAGTCTTTCTAGTTCGCGAATGACCTTTTCGGTTGATTGAGCTTTGAACGCATCCCATAACAGCAATGTCCTTTGATTTTCAGGTGGACCCAACTCTTTTTTAACTTTGGTGCAGCAGGGAGTAATGATATCATTTAACAAGCGGATCGTTTCAACTTCGTTACTCCAGTGTTTGGTATTGTAGCTTAAAGAGAAACCGGCAGGAAACTTGACTGCTGGTAGTGATCTACGTGTCTTTCCCTGGTAAATCAGCTGGAATGGCAAGATAGTTCCACTTTGTTTTTCTGCTAAAGTGACAGTTATAGCACGTTTGTCATTGCCCCCTTTTCTCGGAATATGATTGGAATTCTTTTCAGCCATCGTCACGTTTTCAGTCGGTACATATTTAGACGGAGTTTGATCAACATTGATGATTAATTCATCTGGAACTTTGTGTTCGATTACAGCTGACACAATATAGTGCAAAAACTTTGCCTTCACCTCCAACCACGTCGATTGTGTGATAACAGGCCTTGACGTTGTCACCATTCTGCGAGTTAAGTTCATCCTTTTGTAAAGGGGCTGTAACCAACCGTTCGTAATCACAAAATCCAAATAGTGACCCAACCTGATTCTCAGGGTCTTCACCTCCGCTACCCGCGCTACGGCGAAGACCCTGACACAGGCTGGTCACGTGGCACCCATATTTTGGGTGCTTGACTTTCGTACTTAGCAGGGGTGGGTAAAAACGTGTTATCACAAATTATTGTCAAACAACAAAGTTCAAATTTTTTGGTGAGTTATTTTTTATTTCATCTGACTCTGGTCCAAAACTAAATGCATTTGTTTCCTATTGCGCTTATTATCTGTTTATTATTTAGCAATTAATAGCCAGCAATATTGCTAGATGTGTATAGTGCAAAAATAAGCGTAGTATTTAAAAGTTATTATAAAGGTTGCTACATCTAAATTATTCTTTGAGAAATACGGTATTTGGGAAAGGAAATATTTATATTACGATGTCTATTACAATTTTTGTAGTGCATTTTTAGATTTCGTACGTTCATTAAAGTTCTTTACATTTATTTTTAAATGAGTAAAATGAAATTTTAACAAAGCAAAGATACGGTTTTAGAGTCAGATGACTTCCCGCTTCGTCGGTTGTTTGACAATAATTTGTGATAACGCGTTTTTACCTACCCCTGCTAAGTACGAATGTCAAGCACCCAAAATTTGGGTGCCACGTGACCAGCCTGTGTCAGGGTCTTCGCCGTAGAGCGGGTAGCGGAGGTGAAGACCCTGAGAATCAGGTTGATAGTGACCATACCTTGCGAGGTCACTTTTAATAAGACCCATCAAAACGCCACAAACCACATGTTTGTTGACCGTACCTCCTGCTTTCCTCGTATTGTTGATAAACATGCGAAGTTTTTGATCAACTTCATCCGGCAGCAGCAATGGTCTCCCTCGCTTCGTCGATATTACTGGCAGAGCTCCTGAGGAACTTTTCTGTAGTCGATACTTTTTCAACCACGGACGTACGGTGCTCTCAGTCAGCTTTGGGAAGTCACGTTGAAAGAATTTGATTGCGGATGCGACACCAGACGTATTGGCATACTTGGCGATCTTTACTTTGTCTCGTTCGTGGTAGGTTGTCCTTCTGCGCTTGTTCGGCACAATTTCTACTTCCGCAACGATGTTGTCATACTCACTCGATGATACCCCTGCCTCTGCTCTGGAGGGAAGTGTTATCTTTTCTGCCGGTCTACCAATATCTGTATTCTCTACAGAGAAATATTGCAAGATTGACATAGCTTGACGCACGGTTTTATACATATAATTCCATTCCGAAACGAAACAGTCACAATAACAAAACAAACTAAAAGGAATTCACGTTTGACTTCTTTGATTGACAGGAAACCACTTAAGTGGTATGCTGTTACTAATGGCTTCCTTTGACTTGGTGCTAAGTGCTAAAAGCTAAATTTCAAGAAGAGACTTGCTGTCGACAAAGATAGAACGCATTTAGATATTTCAGGAAGGCAAGAACCATACCGTAGTTTTTAACAATTTTACTGAATGAATGCCGGTGTGAGGGAAGGAACTGTTGCTGAGATACAATTCGTCACACGTTTACGAGGATATCATGTATACCGAACAAAATGGAAACCACACTTGAAGCATCCTCCAATTTTCAAGCAAAAAAGGAACAACGAACACGATTGTTTCCCTGTTGCTGGTCAAACAAACTTACCAGGAACATTATCCCCCTCTACAGTTGGGCATATCCCTCTGGAACTTCTTCGATATATCTGGTACGCATTAGAGAGAGGTGCAAGCGTAAATGCAGAAGTAAAGTCTGTTAAATATAAGCCGTCGCCACTTGTTCAAGGCGGCCTTGAGATTCCGATAAAAGTGACAGTGAGATGGGCGGATAAGCGGGGCTAAAAATTTTAAAGGAGAAAGTGGATTCCGTAAGGTATCCAGTAGGTGATGAAGAGAGCTATATAGACAACTCAAGAGAAATTTTAAAGTTGATACTACCAATGATGTACAGATCATTGCATCTGATAGTGACAGTGAACAATCCAATGAACAATCTGATTGTAATAGTGAACAATCTGATTGTAATAGTGAACAATCTGATTGTAATAGTGAACAATCCAATGAACAATCTGATTGTAAGAGTGGACAATCCAATGAACAATCTGATTGTAATAGTGAACAATCCAATGAAGTCAATCTGATTGTGATAGTGCACTAAGTGAAGAATAGGTTGCGCGTATGCGGTATTTTGATATTAATATTAAAATAGTTAGTGTTATATAAAATAAATCAAGGACTTTTTAATCAACGATAAATAAAAATTACATTTTTAAAATTAACGACGACTTAAATTAACATTAATGAAATTAACGCGAATTTTTAAAATCCGCGTTAATAAAGTGCATCGTTAATTTCCTATAATAAGGTATTTAAATACAACAATAATACAACAATTTTTTTACATATTTTTACGCCTTTGTTTATTGTTTGCGGAAAACCGCTAGCGGTCCGGTAGAGCGGTCCGTATAGGGAAAAACGGGACTGCTCATCTGCCAATCAGATTACAGGATAAGACATTGGCTATAATATATTGCGAATCTATTTTTTATAAATTGTCTAAAGAACGAGGAATACGTTACCAAACGGAAAAAGTCTTAAGGAAAACTTTTGAAAAAAAAACTTTTAAAACAGAAATAAAACCGATATCAGGAAATAAATGTCACTCCTAGGGTTTGAGCCCAGAACAGCGTTCCCGTAAGACAGCACGTAGACCAATACACTATCGACGGCAAGAGAAATTCGTCGGTTTAAAAACTTTTTAAGTGGTAGGTAAGGCGAGCGTAGATAAACTGAAAAATACTGGTCGCTAGGTGCTCTGACGGATCTGAAATAGCCCTCACCATATCACACACACTTTATTGATTTTCCTATTTTATTACAATCTAGGCAAGCCTCTGCATAAGGAAGAGTTGCTTTTGATACAGGGGGGGGTGTGTTTAAAAAAGAACCAAAACTGGAACTGAACCAAGAGTTTTTTTACCACCAGAAAACTGAAACTGAGATGAAATTTTTGGAGCCGCATAGCTCTAGTTGGTTCCATAATATAGACTCAAACACATGTAAAGTAATTTTTCTCTAACTTGTTGTTATCTATTATATGTTGTTGTTAGATGATATATATATTGATCTGTGTAATGATTTTGAGTTTATTGCAGTTCAAATCTCCATCTCCTATCTCCATCGCTGATTTTTTGGACAAATAAATATGCCCCCCTCTCAATTAAGCTCCCCTCTCCAATAAGCCCTCCCCCCAAAAGGTCCTGAAATGAATCACCCCCCCCCTCTCCCCTTAAATAAAGAGAATACAGTAAGGTTCTACCAAATGTTATAAAAATCTGAAATACATTCAATTAAAACTTTCAAACCTTACCTCTGAAGAATTTATACAATAATATTAATACCTATTTTGATGTTGTCTGATGTTGTTTCCTGTTGGTCTTCATCTTTGCGATGTCTCTTTGCTGCGGGTTCAACACTTTTGTTTCCTTTGTCCTGTAACATATTGTTGGATTGGCCTTAGTCATTGAAGGATTGGATTCCACATTTAGATTGCTATGCAAAAAGATCAAATGACATTTTTGAGGGTAGATAGGTTAGATTAATATGAATCCAGTAGCGAAGCCAGCCCGACAATTTGGACATGCGAAGCAAATTTAAATCATTATCATTATTCATTTCTTTAGAAATTGATCCTTATACGGTCTATAAACACTGAAAAATTTGCATTTGCAAGACAAAATGTCAGGCTGGCTTTGCCACTGTATGAATCTAGTTCTTCATATCTTTGAGGATGCATGGTTCCGAAATAGTTGGGTTACAATTGTAGTTTATTGACACTTTTGGAAAGATGACTATTTTGACAATTACAAGCAAATTATTTAGGGCAAATGTTACATTCATTGATGTGGCAACTTGAATATGGAAATAGCCCCTAAAATGGCCCTAAAAAGTTTGATATTTCTAACTTCTTATAATCTAAAATTGAATGTGACTGTCATATACTTTCTCAAAACACGCATGCAGTGTTTCGTATATGGTAAAACACTACCTAAAGCACAGTTACGACAATAACTCATTGTTAACTTGGATTAAATCAGAGACACGTTTTCAACTGATTACTATGTCAACTTCATTTATTATTTGCTCGTGAAATGCTATCGGAACCCAGCCATATGAACAACAAATGAATGTCAGTAATACACTCGCCCCTTCAGATTACAGAGTGCAAGTATTGATATCGACAAAAGTGAAGGAACCTTTGTAAATAAACCAAGTTTAAGCGAGTCAGTACAAGAAAGTTCGTCAGACATTCTCAAAGATCTTGAATTGATTGACTTTGAAGAAACTGATGACTTAATGCGTAGTATGATTTCGTCGAAGCCTGATGTTAGTGATAGTGGTGTTACAAACGTTTCTATGTCGGGATTTGTATTCAATAACCGTACCTTCAATTTTTCTCAATAGTTTCTACGTTTGTCTAAAATAGTATGTTGTTGTGAAGTGTTGAATTAAAAGTCATATCGTTGTGTGTTTTAGTTTGGGTTTATGTTTGTACATGTACTCATAAAGAAATGAGATGAAAAATTTTATATAATGACACATGTGCATTATATAGTATAATGCACATGTGTCATTATATAATGTTCATGTGTCGCTATATAATAATTCATGTTCATTTGCATTGCTTTGTTCTTCTATTATACCCCATATTTCCCTGAAGCCGATATCAAATCCCTCCCCGAGCTTTTAGAATGTTGAGTAATTTATTGGGTATAAAAGCATATGCACGTGGGAGAAAGCAACGACGTGATTGGTCGAAATGCCTATTGAATATTAATGAGTGTTTTAAATAATATTTAAGGTTCCAACTTACAAGTCTTGATAATATCACTAATAATGTCAACAAAATTGACTAGTACGTATAGTACTTATGCACCAAACAATCCATACTGCTAACATCTTCCAGGCATACCCACAGGCGTTTGTATTTTTGAATTTTTAGGCAAAATGTAGGGGACACAAGGCCTAAAACTACAGTTCAAATATCCAAAGAAATAATTCTGAGTTTAGACATGAATTAAGCAACATAACCAATCATACCTTGTGCACCAATAGTTACAGTTTATGTTGTTTCAACCTGGCTAACAAGACTGATTGGGCGGGGCTACAGGGGCATTCCATTTAATATAGTTCCCTTCCCCATTGAGGGATCATTTTACAATCCACAAAAGTGGATTCTTCCCCCTGGCCCTTGGTATGAACAACCCTTTGGATGCAAAATTTTTTTCCACTTTTTTAGAAAATTCCTTGAGTTTCAGAGTTGTCCCCTTGGAAAAATTTAACAGAACACCTCCCCCTTTATGCTCTGATGGGTATGCAACTGTATCGTATCCAGACAGCATTCTATACATTCAACGGCGAAGATCTTCGGCGTGGATTTAGCAAAACAAAACAGTAGATATAGTAAATATTGCCTAAAGCTGGAACGAAAATCACCTGATTATTTTCTTCATCGTTATGTGAAAACTTCTCAAAGTGAGCAGCATTCTTTCTATAACATTTCTTTCCATATTTACAAAGTGGTAAATCCGCCATCTTGCCAATGGTTCCCAGACTCGTGAGGCCGCGAGTTTTTTGGCGGGAAAATTTTCATGTTATTACAGTCACTGAGTTATTCACTTAATTAAACTTGTATACTGTATACTATTTAACAATTATATAATAATACGTGTTCATTCTGCATTTTCATTGGTCTCGAGCTGTGTGTTATTAAAGTACACACGCACGGATGACGTCAATTGATGGCGTGATCTAATTTAGCTAATTTATTTCGTGGGTCTTCGCATGATTTTTGTCAACTTTATTATGATATAACAATAGAGTTGACGTTCGCGGGCAAAAACATATTTATGCCCAAGAACATCAACTCTATGACTATTATAATAACTTTAAAGCCCTTTTAACGTTTAACTTTGTTTTTCCCGCGCTTTTCTGAGACTTCGCGTATGCGTTTAACGTTTCACCGTGTTGATGGGAATAACAGGTTCCTGAAGGGGGGTCCCACTCCCATTTCCCAGCCAAAATCCTGGTGGTTGTGCTGCTCAAATCTTATTCGTAACTCTTTTTCTATTGTTTTTTGTCCGATGATTTAATCACAGTGCATATAGGATCCCATTTTCCCACGGCAAAAAAATGGGCAATTCCCAGCTTCCATTTTATACCATATACGAATGCTCCGTTTTGTTCTTTGATCCCAGTTCCAAATTCATGACAGGGACGTTGCTAGAACTTTCAAAAGGGGGGCGGGGGGGGAGGGGTGAAAACTAAGTTATCATAGCTAAGGAGTCTGAGTTGGGCATTGCGGTATAGCCATATCGGTGTAAATCGCGAGTTAAAAATGGCTTGTATATTTATCAGTGGAGATGCCCACAACATTTTCGTACGTTCGGTCGTTCTTACGTCATCTTTGATATCGCAAAATCTTTCCTGGACGTTTCTACTATAGATATAGACTGAAAACTTCGCCAACGTCCTTGTTCTATCTTTTTTCGTGTTTATGCTGACTTGTGCACCGTACTGAAGACAATGAATTTTTGGCATAGCAATCCTCCAATAGCGTTGCCTCTCTGAAACAAAATTTCAAACGATTTGTTTACGGTGAAGCCAACTCAACATAAGATCGTAGTTCATCATAAACGTTTTGAAGATCACCGGGTTTTCATGTCTGGATTGATTATGCTTTCTATGCACAAAAAAGGAGGGAGTCGGGCTCCTTTGGTACATTCGTGACTGGTAACATGAAAGAATAACCTCGTCGTAGTTCACGTCACTGATCACTACCATGTCACTGGCCCTAGAGCCATAGATAAAATCCTACTTCCGATCTCCGTCTGAATGTTGACGTTGTGTCATGAGAGTTTTTCAAAAGTTGTCAGTTTTCACTTAGGGTACATCATATACGTTTATGCAGCGTCCAGCGGTAACCTTCGCACTCACACCCCATCTTCATTTTCGCACTTACGCCGCTATATAGCACATGTAAACTGTTTATGTAAACTGTTTATATAATGCGTCGTTCTATCAGCAAGCGCCTGAAGACGGGACTGGGGTATTTTCACTTTGGCAATACCTCTACCGCTACCTTAACCCATCTTTCAGCCAATCAGATGTGTCGTACCTACCTGATTAAATGGTAATTTTTACGAGTACAAATTATTGTTAATGGACGATACCTAACGCATTAGACTTGAAGGTTATTATAGTTTAAATGATATCGTGACAAACCAATCGCAAGCTTGCCAAACCCGTGGGCTACTGCGCCCAGTATCGTTTATTAACTATTGTTCAAACTACTGTCGATCTATTCAAACCAACAATGAGGCTATAGTTAAAGCCATTCGCAGATATGCGAGTTAGCTCTGTCTGCCTATCATTCTCACTTGCATTCTGAGGAGTGAGGACCGATTAAAACAGTCAAAATTTAAATTGTTTAAATTATTTAAAAATCCGGAAAAGGAAGCGGTAGTGGTAAAGGAAGTCAAATCTGAACCTCTCTGGTAGTAATGGGAGGACGGATATATACTAGTCATGCATTGGAGGGAAGTGTAGATAGAAGTATGTCAGTTAAGAAGTAGCTGAGAAGAAGTATATCAGTTGAGAAGTATACACTAATGTATACATTAGCCGAGAAAAGTACATACTAGCCGCGCCATGAAAAGAAGAATGCTAGTCGAGGAGAATGATGTATGCTAGCTGAGAAGAAGTAACTGTCTTAGAAGTATACTAGCTGGAGCAAAACTTGGAGACATGATTCGAGTATTCAAATTCTATATCTAATGTCTCTAGGACTAAAATTTATATACTCGTTCACAGAGCATGTTCTGTTGCTACAACTCGTTAGCGTTGCGACACTGATGATAAAGCAATCTTACTATCGAATTCCAATAAAATATGAAAATAACTTTCCGCTAAGATTCTTTTACAACAAAATGGAAAATATAGAAAGGTAAATCTTCGAATTCGAGAAAACTGTTCACGAATAATCCCTGATTTGATTTCCTAGTATATTACAGATTTCCTAACCTTGATAACTGCATGTAATCTAGATTTCTTCTGTATGAGCACAAAAATAGCTAGTGTATTCTTCAACAAAACTTCTATGAGAATAGGTATAAAATATTGAAAGTACACTGTTAAAAATAAATGTATTTTTACAGCAATAACTACTGTAATATTTTACAGTTAAAGAAATGTAATCACGGGTAACAGAAGAAAGTACTGTAATAAAACAATTTGTTTGTATTTTAACAGGTAAAATACTGTAGTGTTTACAGTATTTACAATGTAAATACAAACTACAATATAAAGTACTTAACAATTGTCTGTAATTTTACCGTACTTTTTTTGCGTCCAAGCTGCCAGTACTTTTTACTGTAAATTTACAGTGATTTTTTTAACAGTGTAGCTGAATAGTTTCTTACAGTCAATATCAAGTACATATTAAATCAACAGTTACAGTTAACATAGCTAATACAAAAGATCATTTCTTAATTTCCGTTTGGTATTGTCCGATTTCAAAAAAGAATCCTTATCATAGCGCACCGTACAATCCTGAAAAATGCGGTCCGCATAAAAAACCGGATAAGTCATAATAACTCTTTAAAGCCATCCAGTAATTAAACAGGTTTTTGAGTGCAGTTTTTTTATGTGGATTAGCAGGACAATGTAAACCATGTAAATCCTTTGTCGTTATTCTTAAACTATCAGTCTGTCTTTTAACAATCACAGTTGTTTCATTCTGTATCTTATGTTTCGATGTACCTAATTTGCTATCATTATGGCCCAAAATCGCAGTCGTCCAAGACCAAAGGCTTTTTCCCATTAGCTGTTGTTCATTTCTTAGCTTGCACGTTTTAGAAACGGTAGGATTCCACGACGGTGTCCACTTGACTAGCGTGTTTGAAAAGAGCAGGATCACACAGAAAATCAGTAGTACTGTTAGCAAAATCAATAGCACGTAATTCCTCCTTATAGCCATTCACATTAAACGGTTTATGATTCAAAGTTTGTTTTGTGTTATTTATTTTATTTATGTATCACTTGTTGATTGTTAGCTGTCGAAATGTCTATAACAGGTGACATTGATATAGATCATGCATATATAGAATCGAAAGAGTCTGGGAACGACCAGCAATCTAATGAAAAAACCTTTGTACAGGTAATTTAATAAAGGTTGTCCTCTCAAAGGCGTATAAACTGTAAATTCCGTTATCACTGAAAGTGACAATGGTATAGTTTTAGTTTGTGTTGTTATTATTCAAGCAACTTAAATTTTTCTTGTATCAACTTTCCCTTCAGCCACTGACACGAGAATGCATCTCCATGAAAGTGATCCTGGCAGGGCATTTCTAAACCATAACCACCTTCTCTGTTGACACGCTTTCTTTTGATGATTGCTTTAGCAAACTTTGTCTGCTGTTTCAAAAACTTTGTCAGCCATAATGTCATAAACTTCGGGGCATGTTTAAGCACTTGTGAAAATCATTAATAATTCATAAAAAACACAAAAGAAATCATGAGCGTGAAGGAGTCTGAATACTCTGATACAGAATTCTGTTGACATTTATAAACTTTAACTTCGATTTTCTCGTCTTATATAAGATGTATTTTCAAAATTACTTCGCAAATTGATCTATAAAATTGGAGAGTTTCACAAGCTATTTACAAAATTCGCGTCTGTGTTGTATCAGATATACAACTCTCGCCTTCGACTCGAGTGTATATGCTGATACAACACGGCCGCTCATGTTGTAAATAGTACATCAGGAAACAGTTTACTGTTTTATGTACTTTTTAATTGGTTACTTGCGATGGTTATTGAAATAAATTACTGTCTAGTTCAAATTTAAGTATAGTAAACGTTATATTTAAGCCGTACATGTGTTGATTTCTACAAGACCTGTATTAAGCGGTCGACCTGTATTAAGCGGTCACTTGCGAAATCACTGAGGGTGACCGCTTAATGCAGGTTTGACTGTATAATCTCTTTCTTTATTAGGGCAAAACTGAGCGTCCTTTCGGTTTAGAGCAGTGTGGCCATTATTTGTATAATTTTGTAAATGCATGAAATTAAAATTTACAGTAGCAGTCAAAAGAAGTTAATTGGTAGTAATAGTAGTCGTAGTAGAAACTTTAATCAAACTTGCAAAATTAAAAGTTTACAACAAACAACAAGAACAACTGTCAGCTAAACAAACAACAAGAACATAGGTTAAAATAACAGCAATAACGCGAATAAGATAAGGGATAAGCAAACAGACTCGAAGTCTCGACAAGGCAGATCCCATAAACGAAATTAGAAAGTTAGACTGACATGACCATGACTGAAACTACCAAAAATAACAAAGGATGTAAAGGTTAAATCTTACTGAACATGAATACTAACCTGCAAGTTAGAGAATGTATATCACTCCAAAAATAACTCTTAATCCTACATGACTAAATGAATCTTGAATTTGATAGCTACTTTTTAGATCTAAAATTGCAAGAGAAAGAGAAAAAAGGAAAGAACACAATGTGACCAAAAAACTAAACAATAAAACGTCAAATAAATTATTGGAACATTGATACTTGGAGTAAAACACCTCTCGTTACTACATGCTATTTTAACTGTAAAAGGCATATTGTCTTCCACGTATTTAATCTTTAATTTCCGTATCAAAAATATTGTGCAATTTACTAAAGTAATGTTTGTACAGATTTGTCTTAAAAGAATTGAAAGTCAGAGATTTACGAGTTTGAAGTGGTAAACTGTTCCAAAGTTTTACAATGCGGCTAAAGAAGGAATCCTGAATAGAGATGTGCGATAGCAAAGAATAGGAAAAAAATTAAATTATCACTTGTGCTTCTGGTTATACCGTTAGAAATTTGAATATGTTTATACATCTGAAAGCAAAGCACTCTTTCATCACCTGCATCCAACGAGGCGTGCAAATCATGAAGAAATGTAAGTAGCTGTACAACACAAGACCTGCCTCGAACAAAGCCATGTTGCATTGTTGACAAAAGGTGGATGAGACCGGGTAGAATCTTTCCAACTATGCAACACTCGCATAATTTACTAAGAATACATAGAAGAGAAATTTGGCGATAATTTGACACCAGAATTTTACTTCCTTTCTTGAAAACTGGTGTTATGTTGGCTTGTTTCCGTTCACTAAGAAGTTTACCCAAACATAACGACCAGTTGAATATTAAACACAATGGTGAAATACGAAAAAACAGAGGTGAAATACGTGTTAAACGCGTCCGCTTTTGTTATCGTGTACGAGTAGGAATGTTAGAATGCCTGGTCAAACGGTTGAAATAGCTGCAAAAACAGTTAGGAGATATTTCCCTTTTTTAAGTTTCCCACGAAATCTTACCCAGATAACCACGCTACCCTTCTGTTTAGCTCTTTTGTGGAACGTGTTCTTTTTGCGTATTGCGTGGGTTGCTTCTCCATCAATCCATGGAGGTGATACGAATTTACGAGTTATACGTTTAGGTATAAAAGTTTGTCAAACAAAAGATTTCCAAGAACTCCAGTCGTCATTAATGTTACTGTTACTGTCATTATCCAAACAGTTCTCTGGTGGATCATTTCTCAGAGCTGTTATAAGACCTTCAAAGTCAGCCTTCTTGAAATTAAACATTTCCTGCTGGTTTTTATTAAGAGTGCGTATTGACAAGTTTACATCAAATGTTATAGCTTTGTGGTGAATGTGGTCAGATGGCACACCAAAGTCTTCACTCTTAGAAATTTGGATGTTGATAATTAGAATCACAAAAGCCAGATCCATCAATCCACGTAATGGCAGGGAAATTAAAGTCACCAAGTAGAATCATCTTATCAAGGACACTCGTTTAGTTATTGAACAAAGTCAGAGATCCGATTAGCATTAGCATTTGGAGGTCGATAGAATACAGCAACAAGAACCTTTCCACTGTTGCCTGAAATAAGTTCAATGGCTGAAGTTTCAAGGTTGTTATTCTTTGTTAAATCTATCGGTTTACATTTAAAACCACAACGAGTTGCTAGTAAAACGCCTCCGCCACGGATAGTATCACCACAGTTTCCTAAAGTTTTGCGGTTGCAACGAAAAATATCATAATCCCATGCTAACAGTTCAGAATCCGATACGTCACTGGTTAACCAAGATTCTGATATATAGCTACGTTTATATTTCATCTGGCAGTCGAAAGGTAAAATTATAAATTATTTGGTCAGAGAACGTTTGTGTTTATTCATGATGTCAAACTTGTTGGAATACACCAAATCCTTAAACTATTTTAACTTGAATCCAGATTTTATACTTCTAACATTTTGATGATAACAGTGTAAAACTGGACGGTTCGTGCTGTTCATATTTGTGTTAGATTGTGATGAAAGATGCTCAGGACCAGAGTGTGGATAAATATCATCGCAGACTAAGATGTTAAACGTTGCCGTAGAATTGGAATAATATAAAACTCGAGTCTCCATCCCTTTGAAAATGCGTTGAGTTGTTTAACGTTATGATTAAAGTACATTTGGTTATTTGACTGTCAACGTGTTACGCCAGCATAAGCTGCTGAATGGAAACAAGAAATCAAAACATAAACGTTCAATATATACAGCCTTAATCTCAAAATAATATGTTTTTTTCTTGTTTAAGTTTATAAACTTATGGCATAAGTTTTCGATGGGCTTGATATCAGGCGATTATGCACGCCATTCTCGAAGGACTTGGTATTTAGCTCGTTTGATATAATTATTCATGATTTAGATCATTGTCCATGATTTAGATCATTGTCTTGCTGAAGTATTATGTGATCTTTACCTACGAAATGCACCAGTGATAAACGTTAGTGATCAATTAAGATTTGCTTGTATACACTTTCTGATCCATGATATCTTTAATATGATGAACATTACCAACACCCCGGGCAGTAAAACAGCTCCCCTAACATAGATCTCTCCTCCCCTATGTTTTATAAATGGTCTGATATACATTCGGAATTAAATTTCTCTTCTTGTTTTCTTCGAACATATTTTCCCCTCCGAATATAGAGAATGGAGGTTCGTCTGTCTATAGAATACGTTCCCATTCCTCTTTACTCCGGCTCTTTTGGTTTTTTTTTTGCAAAATCTAATCGATATCTATGCCGAGTAATTGTGGGAAGGGCCTTTTTCTGGCAACAAGCCCAGTCAAGTTTGGAGGACGAAAACGACGCTGAATCGTAATGACGCTTGCGTTAACACCGATTTTTGTCCACTCTTTCTTTTAATTAATTTTGTAGCGGGATTAAAGCGATCCTAAAGGAACCTGGGGACCACAAAAACGATAATCGCAATCAGTCAAAATTTGCGGTCGATCATTTTGCTTAGTTTTAAGACGCTGCTACACTATGTAACTTGTCTCGCAACTTGTTTCGCGACAAATTTATTCTAAAAATTCGAGTTTCATTATCAGGGATGTCAAGACACTGTTACACCATGGAACTTGTGTCGCAACTTGTTGCAAAAGCCATTACTGCACGAAGTAGAATCAGGTTCTACATTTCGCAACGATTGCCGCAGCGTTACGACGCAGCCTGATTTGAAAATAGATCCCAATCTCTACTGGGATTGCGAGACAAGTTGCAAGAGACGTTGGACAGTGTAACATCCCTGATCATGAAACTCCGTAGTGTAAAAGCGTCTTTATAAGTGGCCCCGGCAATTACTCTTGCAGCCTGACTTTGATATTTTTAAGTAAGTGATCACACATTTCTATCAACCCGTATAATGTTTACGTTGAAGTCTTGATTTATATCTGGATATATAATAATGCATGATTTGAAAGATAGTGATACAGCTGGCGAAAAACGTTAAACGTCTTTCCCAAATACTTTGCTTACGATGTGGAGCATGGAAATTGGTCTATAATTTTTGCATTTCCGTCAATCTTCAGACTTATAGATTCGAATTGCTTGCATGCATTTTTTCTCTATTCGGCATGAAAACCAGCTAAGGATTTTGCAGTAGCTGCACCGAGCATCTTTAACCGTGACCTATAATTTTTATAATTATATCTATAGCGTACAACCATTTTTATAATTTTAAGATCAAGACATATAACTTTTATATTCATACAAATTATTTTTATAGTGTATATTTTGATATAGTGTAAGATAAAGTAGTTTGTTTTTATACTTGTAAGAACAGGACCCTCAAGGATAGCAGTATCGTTTAGATTACTGATGAGGTTTTCTTATCCTGTATAAATATTGTCTTAATAATAATAATAATAGTTAACGCCATTCTACTATTAGCTGTAGTTTCATGCAAGAACGCAAATTTGCAGTTGCACCACTAATTTTCAGTGCGCCAAATTTCCCAAAAAATGATACTCATACAGCATACTCGATGTTTCGACCCCGACCAAATACATTCAAATCGCGTGACGCGTGTTTAAAGACTAGCTTTTAACCTTCTAGTAACAATTTGGGCGAACCAACGCTTTGTATTTCCGGAAATTTTGCGCGTTAGTTTACGCAGACAATATTTTTTGAACTTGATAAACTTTTTTCGATGTACATCCCTAGGTAGCCCAATTCATATTGTGGTTTCATATACAAAGTATGTTTATGTGTGCACTAATCTCAAAATATTACTGAAACAACAATCAGAATTGGGCTACCTGAGATACCCTGTAAAAACACACAAGCAAAAGCAAGGGAATGTCAGTCCATCAAATACTTTGGCGTGTCACCACTGTTGAAGGCCGGTTGAAGGTTTGATATACGGCTTTAAAGATGGCGGCAATGTTATCTAATCCATATCTAATGTGGAGCCCACTGCATGGGAAATGTGCACGGTGTTTGAAATATACGAACACGTTGATTTCACAATATGCAGGACATTGAGGACAACGTTTCTATGTCGTTGACAGCTTATCTTTGTTTTTAGATTATTAATGGTTTGATTCACAACATTGAGCAACACAATTAACTCACAGTTGTGGCCATTATTTCAAAAAGATATGCAAATTACCAAGGAAGCTGAATATTAATCACGACCGCAATTTAGCCGACAGCGGAGGTTGGAACGGGACGAACGCCTCCTCAGGGGAAACTGTAATTTGACTTTGAAAACGGCATTTTCTGGGGTATACTTCTCACATATGTTCATATAAATTCCAAAATGTAATAATTTATTTGATAACTTAAAAAGCAAAGAACAGCTCTCTCTTCGCAGAACATTACAAAACCGAAAATTTTGTACCCTATTCACAATATACCGCGTATTCTTCCGAGCGTAGCGATCCTATGGCGAATTGGGAGTGTTATTAACACAACGTCCCAGCAATCCGAACGCGGTTGTTGTCCGAATCACATGTATTTCATGACGACCTGCCAGCCTCTCAAGCCGCCCCTTACATTTAAGCCCATTAAAGCATGCATTCACAGCTAAACCATAGAGTTAAACGGACGCTAGAACACCGTCGGTTCCATAAATTTTATAAAGCTAAGTTGGCGCGAGTTCTGTGAAAATCAAAGTTAAACAGTCTGTTACAGTCAATACAACAAGACCAAACTACTTGTTTAAATAATCTCAGAGCATTTCGCTTACTATGTAAAACCAATAAAACTTCTAAACTTTTCAATTGTTATTGCCTTTTTGTCGGCTAATTAAAAATTTAGAGGCTGACGTTGAACAAACGTGATTCATTTTTTGTCAAACGGCAGGTGAAAGTTGCACATATACGCTTTTGCTGACTGCCGAAAATATATGCCTCAAGATATTCGTAATAACGAAAAAAAATAATATATGTAATACCATTCCATGGTTCCATGTAATACCATTACTTGCCTGTAAAATAACGGATTCAAATTAAGTGTTGTCTTAATTCACACAAATATTTGTGCGTAATACTAGATGTGTGTGACTGTGAAATTATGGGTATAAGAAAAAAATCACAGACCGATCACAACAGAGAAAAGCAAGGACAAAAGTGCATTGGCTGGTGCAAGTCGCGCCGCGCGCAAAATAATTTACATGGTTTAACACCGATCATCTATCCATACATCTGTGTTATCAGCTTCATGTACCATCTGTGCTCAGATAGAAATATAATGCATAAGAAAGTATATATAATGATAGTTGCAAAAGAAAGAAATTGCACATGAAGTTGTATTGTATCGTGTATAAAATTAACTTTTTTCAACATTTTAAACACTTTTAATTACTTTTAGTGATTGCTTCATGCATGAAGCAGATGTTTTTGTATATTTTAATTTCCGCTAACCTTTTACTGTTTAAATGAGTTACAAAGTTATTGGGTTTTTGAAGTTCTTACACAATATATTAATAGCAACCTAATCCCATAATATCTTTCTTTAATATGTTTTGGTTAAGTTAGCGGGAATTTAATTCAAGTGATACAATCATTTGAACGGATAATTACCCTAGATTACATGGAACAGATGCAATTTAATTTTATTCAAAATAACTTGTCATTAAATAAAACGTATAATGAATTTCCAAATATCTATAGTTGAAATGCGGCATTTTGCTCAGTTTGTTCAATTATATTAATTAATTATGTGGTTTGATGAGATAATGTTTCCTTCGTATACAGATATTTCGTTAAAGGTTGTCCTTCCAAAAGTCTACACTGTAAACTATGAACGCGCAAGGGATTATTGCTTATTTTCACCTCTGAACACGAAATTATTTCTTTGAAACAGCACTGAGGGCGCATAGGAAACTTACAAAGTCAAATTTACTTGCTACAAAGGCTCTTACAGGCCCTGATACTAAAAAATTCTGAGTAGAGGGTCTAAATAAACAATAATCCATCATCTCTTGCGCTCTCATAGTTCACAGTTGACGCTTTTGGAAAAGCAACCTTAATTGAAATAGCTGTAAAATTATATACTACTTTAAAAAGGCGATGCATGTGGAAAAACTAATAATAATAATGATAACAAGATCTGTTGGCAAAATAGGTAATCTATATGACCACCACATGCGCGTATATATATCTATATCAAAATATCGGATGCATTGATAGAATTTAAAAATCTAAAAGCATGCACAGCTAATATAAATATACTATACATGAGACACTTTTACTTTTAATAATAATGTACAGATTACTGAGATACTTGATGTGGAGCAAACGAAAATATTCTGAAATTCAAAAAAAATCCAAAGGGATGAGTATTTTCGAACGCATTGAAAATGGATTGGGCACGAAATTTGAATGGATATTATGTGAGTAGATATAGAAAATATGTTTCTGTTTTATTGCTCTTCAAAAATTTCAAGAAATTTGATGAAGCTTAAGCATGTAAACTTATATTTTTCTTAATAAGAATAATTTTTTCTGAAGAAAAGTTGTAATTTTGATTAAATGTTCCTTGAGAGTTGTATCCAAATTAGGTAATATTAGCATGCACGCATTTTAAATTTCTCATTTTTTTCTGTTTATTCTACATTAAAAGTACCCAAATAATGTAACTTAATATAATACAATTGCGTATATCGAGGTGCTTTACGAAATAGAGAGAGATGTCAGATTTGTCCCGTAGATTCAGGTTTTTAAAATTTTGGTCAGCGGTTTACTAGAATTTATGTTGCTCTTAAGAGCTCAATAACCAACAATCAAAGTTCACACCATCTCTGAACAGAAATATGGAAAACTGATTTTTTGCATCACGGTATTGAAGTGTGACATCATTAGTCAAATAAAATGAACTGAATTTAAAAATTCAAAGTACCTTACAAAAGCACTATATATTTGTTAGTTTTAAAGAATGATGATTGATATTTATATAACCAAAACATAACATTTGTATTTCAATATTTCCCATTTCAACTTGCGAGCTGTCTAATTTATTTGATGTCTGGATCCGCTATTTTTAAATGCTGAAGCTTATCTATACATTATAGCATAGCTACAAAAGAAACAGATTTGATCGCATTGTCAATTTCATTATCAGTTTAATACCTATGATAAAGTTATATACAACACAAAATAATTGATACTCCGTAAATTGTCAACATTTTATTCCATACGTTTCGACAAGAGGTCGTCTTCAGAAGAATAGCTGTTATAATCCTTTATAACAGCTATTATATAACAGCTATTCTACTGAAGATGACTTGTACTACTTGTTGAAACGTATAGAATAATATGTTGACAATTTACGAAGTATCAAAATACTTTTAAAAATACTATATGACACTAGTAGTAATTATATAGTGAAATTCATGAACACTTATGACTCTGATCCATGTTTTTGGAACTCATATGCACCACTTTGTTTCAGAATACATGCGTATTGCGTGAACCTAAAACCGTTACTGGTCTAGTTATAATAACTGATATGTTATACAAATACATACATGCCAAGCAAACAGCTTCGAATACTTTGTTTTGGTCAAAGTAAATCTAAATCAAGAGTTTCTAAGTTGTGGTCAAATTTGCATTCTCTGTGTCACTTTGTTACGATTTTTCTCCGTGGCAAAAATATTAATTTTGTGGCTGTTGTTCATTATTAGAAGCCGTTGTTTGTTTCATGCTGTTGGTGTTGGTTGTTGTTTTTACTTTTGCATGTTTCAGAATTCTGGCTGCATGTTGTTATTAGTTCTTGTTGTTCCATGCTGTAGCTGTTTTGTTAATTAAATTACATAATATAGTGCACGTCGTTCCTGATCTCGTTGCTAAATATTGTCACGCATTGTAAATTTGTATGTTTTAATAACTCGTGCATCAAACCTGCATGCGTACCAGGTTGCATGGTCTTGCGTTTGCAATACCATATAATAGTATAGTATACGATATAATTTAATTGTAATTTATTGTAATAATTCAATTAATTCAAACTCTATTTTCACTTTATATCTATATCCATGATGCAATGTAATTCTGACCTTATATAAAAATCCATTGTCTTCACCGTGCACAAGTCAGCATAAACACGAACACAAAGATAGAACAAAGACGTTGGCCGAGTCTCCAGACCATATCTAGACTGATTTTGCTTCAACTGATCGCAATGGAACGTAGTGCCATTGATCGCAATGGAACGTACTGAGTGCGCACTAACTCGGTTGATGAAATACGCTACTTTTCGCCACGATACGTTGAAGCGGAAAGACCGCTCTTTCATGTTGCGAGTCACGAATGTTTCGTTCTTTGATCCCAGTCCCAAATTCGGGATGAAATCACAGGCGGTACGCTCTTAACTCATAACATGAAAAATAACCTTTTTGAGACTGGGATCAGTCCGCGCGCGGAACATAAGAGAAAAGCCAGTACAACAAACTAAACCATAACAGCCATCTGAATTTTTCAATAGGTAAGGAATCACCCAATAAAGTAAAATAACGATAAAAACATGCACAAAAACTTGAAAAAAATGAAAACATCAAACACTCGAAAGCAGCTGCCTATGTGTTCAAGACGTACTTTATTGCTTCAACGACCGCGGTAATATGTATCGAAGTAAGTTTATATTGCTAAGTTTATGACAATAAAGATGCGGCAGAACGGATACAGTCGAATTAATTTGCGACATTTTAGCACCGTTATGAAATATATTTTCATTAAATTGACCGTAAAATAAAATGTTACGTACACATATTATGCAGAAAATTAAATTGTTTACACGGGGGGAAATAAAAAATATCACGATATATTTAAGCTCCATCTGACACGCACGGAAACCATTTTGCTTTCGCGATTGATTAAACGTCAGCACACCAGATGTAAATAAGTAATGTAACAAGTAATAAAACAAGTTATAAAACAGTTATAATAAGACGCTCATTTTTCATTCGCTCATGTATCTACTACACGCTTGCTAGAATATTCTCATTCGACACTGCGCGAAGCCCAAGACCTAAATTCCTGCCCGTAGAAAAAGAATAGAAAGATGCTCGTATAAAAAGAATAGACATGGATAGTTTCTAATTTTATCAAAACTTAATTGGAGAGTGTATATATATATTTAAATCAGTGTAAAATAGCGGTTTTTGTAGGAAAATAGAAATTCGAATATTGCAGCTCTGGCTGTGAATATCACATTTTTAGTATCTTAACATTACTAATTTAGCTTGATTATGCAAATTAAAGCTGAGTTTGCTTTTCTACGGCATTACGAACTGAACTGCTCTGAATTATCCTCGGTTATACATTATATTGCATACCGAAACCAAGCTTTTCAGTTTAGTTTAGTTTAGTTTATGAGTGACCGGTATGGGAGTTTGGTACGTCTAGTGCAACTCTTCTATCGCGTTTTGCCGGAACTTCTACGCGTAAATTTTAAAAAATTCTTAGGTGGAGAACGTATAATTTTTATACCAACTAATTTATGAAAGCAGATTAACTATATAGGCGGCAAAATATTATTGGATAATTGCTGTGATTAAAGGACTTTATAGATGAAGATAATGTAGCAAAGATAAGATTGTTAAAACCAAGATCTTTTGAAAATAACCGTCAAAAGTTCAAGCGATTTATAAATTTTAATTTCTTTGTTTCAAATGCTGTCATGAATTCAAGTTTTAAAGTTCGATTGTTAATTTCAAAATATCATGACACCAACTCAAAATTTTCTTAAATTATTTTTCATCACCTGTCTTTAATCTTTTTTCTTTCAAGCATCTTTCGTTTTGTTCAAACACACATCAGTAGTTGACATTTCATTAAAAATTTAGAAATTAGGAATGACTTTTTAGACTTCAATTTCATGTCAACTAACAAAAAACGTCATATAATCCTATTTTGGAATAATCACATAGTATTTTATGATTACTTTCCTCGCATAATTGCCAGTGTTATACATATACACTTCAGTTAATTTCTCTAAATGTCCTATCTAAAAATATAGCCTTCTCATAGGCACAGTTTTCGTCCCTCGTGAAAATCAAATGGCCTTTTTGCAATTTCTTTGGAAAACCGTTTGAATTTCTGCATAATCAGATTATAGCCAGTTATTAACGTATCTGGCGTAATAATTAAAGTTTGGAGCGATCTTGGCCTAATAATGTCAAATTACAACAGGTGAAACAGTTACTCCCGCGGCTAGTTTGGAAGAAAACAGAAAAAGATCAATCCTATTGTACATTTTGTACAATCTACGAACAATTCTACAAAAACTTAGCAAATTAATTTATGAGCGATCTTTTCAAATTGATACATGAAAACCGAATACATCTGTTGTTCCAATATTTTATGAAACAAAATGATACAAAGTCTGTTTGATGGTTAATATGACACTAATTAGACGCTTTATGCATTTTGAAAATCCTCCATTATTAATGAAACGGTTTTTCGGCTACAACAATGATCAACAATCCGGCAATAACTTTTCCCACGTGTGCAAAGCTGCAGGGGTGATGCTGTATACGACGCAGACGTTTGTTTAAGTGGAATTTAAGGCGCGCAGTTTGCGAAGAAGATTAATACATTTTACATACGCGCTGATCCCAAGATGAGCTCCTTCCTCATTGACTCGCTCATTCAAGGCAATCAACGCAAGACATCTCCAGTTTCTCGGACTGTCAGAGAGCCCACACCTTACAACATGATGGCCTGTACATACTGTTGGCCTCCACAACATGATAAGATCAATTTTTGTCAGTTGTGCATTCCTGGATCATCAACAATAAGTTCTTATGCAATGCCAGCAAGAAGCCAAGTAATCCCAGCCACTGCTATACGCCAACATATGATTACTAAGGATTACCCGCGACTGCAAAATCCATTTCGCAGTTCATCTGAAAGCGGAATGCACTTAGATTCCAATTTTGGTAAGTTGAAAAATTTTTAAGTATAACGCCTTTAAAATTCACGCTTGAAAATAACATGAACGTTAGTCCATGTGTGCTTCTTATTAGAAATTATTCAATGGTATATCGATGATATAAGATTTTGTTTACTGTCTTTAACCTGCACGTTTTTAGAGGATGAATTTAAAACGTTTCTTTGAACCAAAGTAAACGTTTTAACGAAAATATCTAGTACCAATCTTTGTAATTGTTTTAACATGTTTGTTTTCTGAAGTTAGGTTATCCTTTATTCTTTCGTACATAAATTTAGAAACTGAGACGGTGTTTTCGTTCCGAGGTCAAAGATATGCGTCTGAATATCTATGGGAAACCACGCAAATAGAAATTCAATCTGTATATACGACATGTTTGAGGCGCAATCAATTTAAATTGTGATAAAGCAGTATAATGTAGCTTTGCATTTTATAGGCTGTATATCAGATATAATGTCGAGTTGTGAAAGTAAAAAGACTATTATAACTGGAAGCATTATCACATTAAAATACTATGTGATACATTGCATGGGAGAGGCACCCAGTGCATCAAACATAGAAATTCGTACACACAGCACGTCCCATGGTTCAGACTTCAAAAAATATTTTGAAGGAACAGTAAGGAGCCCATTTCCACTCTAGAAACAGATTAGAAAACTATAACCTTTGTTTTTAACTTTCAAAACATTCTGTTCTTATTTCCAGGGCGAGATGAAGACGTGTGCGGCAAGGGCAACTCTCGTACAAAACGAATACGGACTGCCTACACAAGTCTTCAGTTATTAGAGTTGGAAAAGGAATTCAGCAACAACCGATATCTTTCTCGTTTGAGAAGAATTCAAATCGCTGCTATGTTGGAACTAACGGAAAAGCAAGTAAAAATTTGGTTCCAAAATCGTCGTGTAAAGTGGAAAAAAGACCGAAGAATATCAAATGCTACTAGTATGTCTTGCAACACAAGCATCACCGTGAAATGTGAAGCACAAACTATTGATGATGATATTGACTTTACCAAAGAAGAAAGATAGGTCATACCCAAATCTCCATCTCTACAATATTCCTTACGATGGACTAGTATTAGCATCGGAAGGATTAAAGAAATGGGAAATATATTCCATGCAATCAGCAAATGTAATTTAATATATAACTTAATCAAATAAGGAAACTATCATGATGTACAGTGAAGTTTAGTTTTTGTTTTAGTACAGCGTTTTGTGTGCTACCCAATCAGTTTCAGAAAACGAATGACACAAAGGCCACAGCCATGAAATACAAAAAGAGGTGTGCAAACGACGGGCAAAAAACCTTATTGTAAATATGATGCAAGACTCTGTACATATTGTATAGCTTCAGTGCATTATATAGCAATGTATTCGACATCGGTGTATAAATTGTATAATCGCTACACAGTTATAACATAAAGTCAAGCTCATGTATAGATCGTTTTAATTTTTACGGTTCGTCCAATGGGAATATTGAAAACAATTACATCTGCATCATACTCAAAGTTATCTCAAACATCTAAACCTCGAGGAGTTCATTATTGAAATTTAATACTTTTTCAAAATTATTGTACTGAAACTTGATGCAAACTGGTGCAAATGATAACGCTACAAATTCATATCTTGAATTGCAAGATGACTTTATTTTTCGGAATTTGTTTCTTTTTAAATACGTCTATAGTATGAAATTTAGTTCAAAAGACGTTCAAATTTAGTTCAAAAGACTTGCACCCCTATCGTATATAACAGGTCATTATCTCAATTTCGAGTTTCCCTATTCTGCTGCCATAGAGTAATACAGAATGCCGAATGTGAAAAGTGCGAGAGACGTCTTCATAAAGATATCGATGTACGATGTATGATAAGTACAATATCGATGCGTACAAAATATATATGTACAGCACCGTCCAAAAGTTTTACTTTTAGGCAACCCTATTTCTTGCTTTTTTATAACAAGGCATATCTAGTTTAAAATTGAGCCAATTACAATGGAACTGTTACATGTGATCGAGCAAAACGTTATGCAGATAACTTACGACTTTAAAAAAATGGATATTGCAGACTGGAATTTCCAGTAGTATATGTATATACTTTACTACCTTTGTACAAATTCAAAACCAAATCAAGCGCAAACTAATTTGATTGTTAATTTGTTTTATTTGATTCTATTGCAAAGAGGTTATAGTGTTCCAGAAATAAATAAACTTAAATAAACCTTAGTACGAAACGTGATTGCAAATACGATGATTAATGAATCAGCTTAAGAAATCGCATATAATATAACACATTACAAATCTATATCTTCTGAGCAGCGTTTATTGATATTCGTCCTAAAATTAAACTTGTTTTGCTCCTCATAATGACCGCATGTTAAAAGGGTTCAACCAAAATGGTTCCAAATAGAGTAGCACAGAGGTTTGAAAATGGTTCTTTTTTTCAAACGGCTAGATTTTGTCCAAACTGAAAACTGCATGTTGCTTTTAATTTTTCTGTAATGATTCAACGAGTCTGCTGTAGTGCTATTGTGAAAAGAATATTTTTTTGAGCTGTACATTGTAAAATGTAAACTTGGGGAAAAATTAGTAAACCATATGCATATAGTTATGTATATCAATATACATATAGCTATGTATCTAAAATCTGTCTATATCTATCATTGATATACAGACGCGCTACTAGTGTATATGAGTGAACCCAAAAATCTCAGCGGTATCCCCTCATAACAATACGCAGCTACCATTTTGGTCGTTCCCACTCATAAAAAAATGCTACAGAAAACACTATACTTTTGTGCATTTAATATTTCTTTTGCTGCATAAAAGAGGATTTATTGTCAACTTTGTCCATTTCCGCAATACAAAATACACAAATTATCGTGCTTCGTGTCAACTCTGTGGAAACGACCAGCGCCTGCGATCCGGCTTCAATGTTTGCCTGCCCACAGTGTGGGATGTCTACCTGAGATGCCATCTAGTGTATATGAGATACCTATGATATCTATCTATCAGTCCATGCTGAATGGATAACCAGAGCTTAATAAAAAAAGAATTTATTTAACAATTAAGTTTTGTTTAACAAAAGATCAAGATTAAATGCCTCAGACATTGAACAACAAACTTAACCAGCAAAAAATCTTTGTATTGTTTGAAACTTTATTAGCTAATCAGCCAGAGTATGACAGGTAGTGCAGAATTTAAAAACACCTGTAGTTTAACCCAAAAGGACCAATATAAGAGCTATAGAATCATATTGCCAATGTTTATATTATGATGCAAAGGATTATAACAATAGTCAATATTTTCAGAAAATTATTCCCAGGAAAATCACGAGGTCTGTTGTTCAGAAACACATCACTAAACAAGTGGGAATGTATAATTTATAGTTAAAATAATTCAATTGGCCATTTTATTGATATAAATTTAAATTATGATAATTTAGTTGCCAGAGTATACCACAATAATTCACAGCGCAACTTTCTCTTAATTTATCTTTTTTGTAGATTTTACCACGAAAATGTATGATATACAAGCGTAACAAGACGTTTTGAAGCAATATGAGTTGTAATGTGATTGATTAAAAAGCCACCATAATTAACCGACGGGTAAAAAATAGAACAAATCTTTAAACCCAAGGCCAATTGAATAAAGCGAGCTCTATTGCAGTCTAGAGTAAGCGTAAGTCACCTCATACCTATTGACATATATTAAATGTAAAGTTAGGTAATTCTGGCCAGACATGGAGGAAGTGGTATCTCAGGGTCCAGGATCCTGCGTGAGGAACATTTTCCTTAGTAACAATGATAAGGAACATTGTGAATTTTCTACAAGAACACTTACATGCAATGTGAAAGACGAAAACATCATTAATATGACACGATGATCTGAAACTGGAACTATAAATATCAGCTTAATCGACAACACTTCTAAGCCGTTATTTTAAATATATATTTTGATAGGGAAAAATCTCATAATTGTTTCCACAAATGCTTTGAGGAATATTTGAATTAGAAAAGTCAGGATCCGAGCGACATTAGATATTTTTCTCTTGTCTGATTCTGGCACATACATGAGGGGCAATGTCCATTAGTCGCGAGTTAGGCCGCCAATCTAACTTTATATACACATTAATGCGTGAATACAATTTAATTATATAGTGGTTTGGGGAATTTGGGGCGGTACCCAATCCTTTCAGCTTCGTACTCTGGCATGTGTACTTATATAAATATAGAGATGATCGCCATTTAAAACCATATACACCCATAATATACAGGGTGTATAAAAAAAAACGGAGCCCATCTTTTGTGTCTAATTATTTCTAAATCACTGAATCTTATAGCACAATTTTGTACTTGTTTTAAACCACGTTCTTTTCTTCTCCACGCTCTTTTACTCGCAGTAACGTATGTGGCATGACAAATTTAGTAAAAGCTATCGATTTGAGATGCCTTCCAATTACGCAAATTCACTATGTCTTTCATGGTCGCCAGTTAAATTTTTAATTTTTTCGCCTATTACATAAATGGTATTTCTGTTAAAGGACATTGGCAATAGATTTTTTTATTCTTTATAACTATTACACATACGTACGGAATACTTAATTACGTATTTTCACTTGTCCATCGCGTTTACACCATTTGCCCCTCATTAAGCGAGAAAAGAATGTCATGAAGATCATTTTGCAGCTTCACAAATACAAATCGGAATTTCAATGACACATTGTGTGCAAGTCAATAAGCGTGAAGGGATATTCAATAGCAACAATTGACTCAAGTATGCATAAAAATTGAAATCCATTAATCAAAGATGGAAATTCAATAAGAATACAAAGAACATTCAAAAACACAAAAGAAGTTCTTGTTTGAATACAAGAAACGCTCAATTAGATAAAAATGTATGTTCAATAAAACCTAGGTTTACTTTATAGACACGCAATCATATTAACCCCAAAAACAAAAAATGCAACGTTCATTATCAAGTTTTATCAGTCTAAGTTTATATGTGGCGTTGCCATAACTCTGCTGTGCTTGCCACCCATCCTGTCTGGAGCCTTGCTTGCTTTCTACAGTGGTACACTGTACAAGATTTCATTTCGTTTCGACACCTTTGTAACATTTCACGTTATTCAAAAACAATTCAGCAAAGCCAAATATTTGCCGGAATAAAGAATATTTTTCAATAGCCCTTTTCTTTTCTTTGAGCACGTTGGTGTTCATATGACAACTTCGTTGAACATACATTTTTATCTAATTGAGCGTTTCTTGTATTCAAACAAGAACTTCTTCTGTGTTTTTGAATGTTCTTTGTATTCTTATTGAATTTCCATGTTTGATTAATGGCTTTCAATTTTTATGCATACTTGCGTCAATTGTTGCTATTGAATATCCCTTCACGCTTATTGACTTGCACACAATTTGTTATTGAAATTCCGATTTGTACACGTGAAGCTGTAAAATGACCTTAATGACATTCTTTTTTAGCTTAATGAGGGGCAAATGGTGTAGTTGCTTAGAAATATCGTAAACCTTTCTACCTTCGTCGGCCATCTTGAAAAAAAACGGGTATGCTAATTCATGCGGAAATAAATTTGTGACGTCAGGTGCAGGGGAACGAAATAATATCAATATACGATAGTATTAGAACAAATACATTCTAAGACGATTTTGATCCAAAAAATACAGATGAACCCCATTTTTTTGTATAACTGCGTAAATATTTAGTGCCACTACTGTACTATGTGTTTCATCTGTGTTTCTAAAATAAATGCGTTGATTTCGACGGTAAAAGCACTTTCATCACCGGTACTATGCCAATTAATTGATATGCGCGCGTACTTTGTAGACTTTTATCATACCGTTATCGGCGGTCAGGGCTACTCTGTGACGGCTGTGATGTGCTATGACTAATTACCAGACACTAAATGTTTATCTGTTCTGTTGATGTAACGTTATAATTTGGGCGCTTTTACAATGTTGCGGGCATCAACAGGATGTAGCTCAAAATATCAGGTCAAGTTCAATTTTTACCGTTTGTAATATATACAGATACAACTTATGTTTATTCATTATATATAGCTCTGGGGATGTAGCTCATTGAACACTATTGTCTAATACAGTAATAGCTAATACCTATATAGTAACGACTGAGTACAATATGTTTTAATTCTTTGCATTCGCGTTATATAAACACCTTCATTATTGCTTGCTTGGAGGTCATTTAGTAGGTGTGTAACGTATGAGACTCTCAAATAACACACTAATACTTCCAGTTAGAATCTGTTTTATTTATGATAACTTCTCTACATTTGTACTCTAGCCGTCTAGAGCGTTTACTATGACTTTGCATGATTTACATATGACCACGCGCAAATAATGGCAATGCGAATTCGTTTTAGAAGCTATTAACATAATCGTTACAGGTCACACATAGAATAGCGTCAGTTCTACGGACCTCCTAGGTTTTTGTTGGAAATCCTTCGCACTAGTTCGGTTAAACTGTCAGAATCTCCAGTTCGCTGGTTCAACAACAACAATGGGGACTGTATTTCGTTTTTTCTTATTTTCGTTTATTCAACACAACATTTACAACCAATTCAATATAGCATTACAAACACAATCTGATACAAGAAGCTGTTCACCTTAGGAGTAGGTACAACACTGAGGAAAGCTAAAGTCTATGCCAATGAAGTGCTACCTGTTAAACCAAAATCACTTGTTGAGCAGTATTTAGAAGGGAAGGAACATCCATCAAAGGAGCAAGTGGTGGCCAGTCGAAAACCTCGGTTCAGCAAGCCAGCTTTAACTGCAAGTACAGAGAGACAATCAGCTAAGAAACCGTGTGCTTGTAAAGGAAAATGTGCCACCAAAAATGCAGTTGTAGGGGTGAAGATTTAATGTGCGACACAAAATGCAATTGTAAAGTTGAGAAGTGTAAAAATCGTGAGTGAGGCAGATTTATATGATGAACAACTATATAAACTAACATTTTAGAAATTAATTTGGGGATTGTATGCACATTAAAGCTGATTTAGTACATGGAACATCTTCGACATAAAAACATTTCAACGCTGTCAACAGCAAACGAGTTAATATCTCATGGTTGAAATGCTTCATATGTTAGCACAAAGTTGGCCAAATTTCAAAAAATTGGAAAGCCTACACTCAACTGTCTTATTCAGTAAAAATACAAAAAAAAGCTTACCGTTTCCATTTTTGGCATATTTAAAATGAGTATAAAGGCCGTCATGCGACGCGAATCGTTCTCTGATTCTTGTGTAAACACATGCAGGAAGTGGCCTTCGGTTCCTTTTACCCAAAATCTGAAATACCCAACGTGAACAATCTATAAAGTTTGTGCATTTTGTCCAAATCTTCGTCATCCAAGGGCCAGTTATCCTCAAGATAGCGACAAACGTCTATTTTTAATACCGCTTCTGACAGCATGTTCGGCTCAAAATCTGCATGTGTTCATTGTGTTGTCAACACTTGCCCCCTTGTGCTTCGGCTTCCTTCAACAATGCGTCGTACTCATCATATTCTAACGCTTTCTCGTAGCAACAAAGCGATTCTATAGCCTTTGGTTTCAATGTGCAATGCCCACATTTACACCAGCTCAGGCTTTCAAGGCGCCAAGCATTTTTTGCCTCAAACACATGGTCGATTTCCTCGTCAGACGATTCGGCACTCTCTTCTTCCGAGTCGCTCTCGTCACCGCTATTGCTTGTTTGTAAGCCCGGTTCAGGTTCAAATTGATAGGGTAATACCTGAACTACTTGTTTCTTGTGGTATTTTCCATTCGAATAATCGAAAAGCACAAAATTCTTCACTAGAAGTACGAAATCCCGAAATGCGCCTAATAAAGTATATTTGTTTAATTTGCTCTCCCCTGCACCTGACGTCACACGGGTCATGTGACCCAAAAGATAATTTTTTTAAAAATCGATCCAAGATGGCGGACGAACTAAATATTTAGGGTGAGATATCTCGAAAACGAAACAATTTGGGTGAAAGATAATAGCATATTCGTAATCAGGGGGTCCAATTCTACTAATATCGGAAATAAAAAAATTTATTGCCAATGTCCTTTAAACTTAATAAAACTTGTTATAAAGCTTTACAGAAGATAACGGGCCGTTAACGTGCACAACGAACGGATAGTTCAAGCTTGTATCGACTTCATGAATATTGACATTATGCAATTTCGACAACATTGTGCACGCGCGGATAAACAAAACGCTAATTTCGATCATTATTTTGGCATAAATCTAAGGTTTTTGTTGAAGTAAACGGTCCGTTATCTTCTGTAAAGCTTTATAACAAGTTTTATTAAGTTTAACATAAATACCATTCATGTAATAAGCGAAAAACTTAAAAATTTAACTGGCGACCATGAAAGACATAGTGAATTTGCATAATTGGAAGGCATCTCAAATCGATAGCTTTTACTAAATTTATCATAGCACATACGTTACTGGGAGTAAAAATACAAGTTACGGCTTGTTCGAAAGAGAAAAGAACGTGGTTTAAAACAGGTCCAAAATTGTGCTATAAGCTTCAATAATTTATAAATAATTTGACACAAAAGATGGGCTCCGTTTTTTTTTTTGATACACCCTGTAGACCCTAACCATAATTCATTCACCAAAAAATCTACAACTACAAGGTCGTATTTTTTAATATTTTACCATGCGTGCGATTTATACTCTACGGTATCACATTGGTTTGATGTTATCAGACAAGATAAGGAGATCACAAAGCACATTATGCAAAATGTAGTTCCACAATTAAGCTGTATGGTAAATGGAGATCTTGACGACATCGATTCAAAATGCGATTGATATGTACATGAATACAAGCAAAATAGAATAAAATAATATATAAAAGAACAGAAAAATAAGTTGATTTTCTAAATATAGAAAATCGGCTGGATGATTTTGAATTTCAATTTATATATAGCTTATATCTCCATGGAATTATTTTAATTTTCTAATAATCACTTTTTTAAGCCAATTTTCAAACAATAGCAATTAATTGAAATATTGCAAAAATATGTCATGTGTCATGCTGACACAACACGCGTTATCATTATCAATTCTGGTTCCTGCCGTGTGTTCGCATGATTACAATTTTTGTTCCATAGAATTTTAAAAGATCCGGCAACACGATCGAGTCATGGTTTTAATACGCTATAGTCAACCTGTACTATATATACTTCCCTAATCTCAGACCAATAGAGATTAGGCATTAAATATTCGTTTCGCTAATACGATAATTCACAGCTAATACCAATATTTGTGGGATTTTGAGCAAGTATAGGATTACGGGAGCATGCACATACCTGTTTCCACATAGGCATAAACAAATACCTGGATCGTCCAACTATACGACGACGAAAATTTATTACTGCCAAAACATTTTTTATTTTTCTTAAACAACGAACATTCTGAAATCGCTCGATGTTTGATTTATGCGTTTGCCTGATTTGCACACAGCTCCCAAAAGATATTAATTAAAAATTAGACGTTTTCTCAAGAAAAACGATTCTTATTTAGAAAATTGTAACTTTGCACGAAGTATTAAAGGGCGTATAAGCTCAAGCGCATTTCTCCAAATTTTAAACAGAAATAAAAATATAGTAACAAATTTTATGCCCACTGAGTCAAAATAACATGCAGGCATTGAAATTTCGTGCGTATTCTTAATCTGTTAAAAAATCCCCCCCCCCCCCTTAGTTTTAAGTGAAACGTCGAAACGTCAAGTTTCTGCTCATATGCTGTTTACAGGTAGAAAATAAAAGATGCGCATACAAAGCGTGGTAACTTTTGATATTTTAATCAGCAGTCCAACGCCTAAATGAATACCAAATAGTTCTTAATGGAATTGATTCTTTTAATACTCGTGTTCGAGAGCTCCATTCCTGGTCACCGATTGAACATCTTATTTTATGTGGCATAAGAGCTAGTCTTCCTATTCTGAATCACTAAATTGCAACCTCGTTCGTTCGTTCGTTCGTTCGTTCGTTCGTTCGTTCGTTCGTTCGTTCGTTCGTTCGTTCGTTCGTTCGTTCGTTCGTTCGTTCGTTCGTTCGTTCGTTCGTTCGTTCGTTCGTTCGTTCGTTCGTTCGTTCGTTCGTTCGTTCGTTCGTTCGTTCGTTCGTTCGTTCGTTCGTTCGTTCGTTCGTTCGTTCGTTCGTTCGTTCGTTCGTTCGTTCGTTCGTTCGTTCGTTCGTTCGTTCGTTCGTTCGTTCGTTCGTTCGTTCGTTCGTTCGTTCGTTCGTACATGATTAGGTGGCCCATTTATGACCACTATTTCTCACCACAATTTTTTAACGAAATTACAAAACAACATACATGCAAAATTTTAAAATGAGGACAAAATAAACAAGCGTTGAGTAAACTACATAAAAAATTTTATAACGATTATATAGAACACCTTGAAGTAAGAATTTTCAACAATACTACTGCATGTCTTACTTATAAAATTCGTGTTCAGTTTCGTCCTTTTTCACATTGTTCTTGTATCCTTTCTCGAAGTCCTTGGACAGGATGACATAACGATTTTCTCGCACAGCTTGCATACCAGCCTAAAGTTTGAAAAAGAAAATGAACGCAATGCATGAATAACTTCTAACTTGCATGGACTTCTTATGTATACGCTTCGTATACCTATTTTTTATATAAGTTAACACAAAAACATCTGGCGACAAAATAAAAATCAATCAAATGGGCTTAAACAAAACAAAATGCAAACAAAAACGCAAGTCGTATTGCATAATTTAAAACGCGACAAACAATACACAAGATAAAAAAAAAGGGAAAACACACAAATTAAACATTAACAATATCTGAATGTTTCAAACAAGACAGGTGAGCAGTAAATGTAGCTAGATGTTCATTAATGAGAAGAGGGACCAGTGAACAGTACCAAGCTTGGAAATGACACACTTCATGTCTACTGCTATTGCCACCAGCTATTTTTGAAAAAAAATTAGCAGAATAAAAAAATACCTCTTGGCAAATAGCGTTGATGTCGGCCCCACTAATCTTATCAGGTCTTGCCACATCTGTAGCTCGGTCAAGGGAAAACGGCACATAACATATTAAATTTGCCGAAAGTAGTAAAAACATATAGACGCATAACGTATAGTGATTCGTATCTTCAATTAAGTCCAAAGTTTTGGCTTGAAAAATGGTTCTAGGTGGTTCCATAGGTTTTTATACCGGGAGATACAGTTTTCCTAACACTGTACTTACAATGTGCGTTGCAAATATTATATGCATTCAAAAGAATAGCACTTTACAGAAAAAGATTGAAAATACAATGATTTTAAATCGTATTGTCGCCTTTTGAGAAGTGTACGTTCTCACAAGCCTGGTTTTTATTGAGAGTATCAACAATGTGTCTACAAATATCAAAAGACAAAAGATAAATACTCAAAAATCCTTGTCAACGTTATTTTCTACAGAGCTATTGTTACAATATGCCTTGTTGTTGTAAGGTACTGGTCATTATTCATGGCAGAGGGTGGCACCAAAGAGAAAATGGTTGCGTAAACAAAGTTTTGGGTGAGTAAAAGGTTGGGTAAATGAAAAATAAAACACCTCAAGGGTTGGGTAAACAAAAATTAATTGTCATTTCGATAGCATGACTTCATATAATAAACCTTTTAAGAATTTGAAGCAACGTCTACGTCTGTCAATACAACAAACAAATTAATTATGGTTATCTAATTGATTTGTCATGTACAGCTGCTTCCATCTGCAATATTTTTGTTCTTTGGAACTTTACTACGCTGTTTTTAGATGTGAAAATTATAAAACAGTCGGTCAGGGGTGGGTAAAATTTTTGAGGTTGGATCCAGAAATAAAATGACTTCTTATTGGTTGATAAGCAAAATTTTTATCAATAAAAACATTTCTCTTCGGTGCCACCCCCTGTCATAAATAATGACCGGTCCTTAAAAGCATAGCGAAAGGATACAGTCTTCTAAATCGACTTCTTCTGATAGGTTCATTTTTCCCGTTATAGTGGAGAAAATTAACCTTTTCTGCCGTCTGTCAGGTATTGGAAACTCTATTTTACGATCAAGTCGCCCAGGTCGAAGTAAAGCGGGATCGAGGGTATCGTGTCTATTTGTCGCCATAATTACCTAAACACAGTGGTGATGCATATTAAATTTAATTAGACCGAGTGATACGACAAACGTACAAATGTAGCAAACTAATTATAAATTGTCCTCTTGCCTGATATGGATTGGCCATTTATAGAAGTATCTCTCTCAAGACGATTGTCAGTGACAATTATTCTAATACATTAATCCTAACCAACATTCTTAAACCACTTTTGGCGATTGTCGTCGACAAACATTTACAAAAGTGGGAACGGGAAATGGTCCTCGAAACGGAGAACACACACAATTCGGTACACGAGAAAGGCGCTTTCTTAAAGGGCGACGTCAACGGCTCCACATGTAGCACTAGTGAGATAATCATTATGGTATTCTAGTAGTTCGATCAGCAGTAAATTTACAGCCAACTTACTTTGACATTTACGTTCTGGTCGAAACCGTCCATTTGGTTAAGGAGTTCCAGTAATATCCTTTGGACCTCTCTATCAGCTAAAAGATATAAAAATCCCATAAAGAATCAAGGCGACGTCTATCAACCTAATTTTTTAAAGGATAAGTTTTTAAAATGGTCATGAAATTGAATCTATATATTACAGTAAATCCCCCTGGGATTTTCTCCCTTTAAGGGGATTATCCTCTTTAACCTGGCTTCTACGCTCAAACTAATGACGTGGAACAATTCTTAATCAATAAGATTGCAGAAAAATGTTTGAAAAATTTCTTCCTGCAGAGACGTAGGGGCTATAATTGCGGGAACCACTGAGTATTTTCATAAAATACACAACAACGGTAACTCCGAACAAAGACAACATTGATGATGACTAAATAAAGTCGAAACGTTGAATCATAATGTTGTCTTTATTCGGAGTTACCGTTGTTGCGTAGAAGCTATACTGGAGAAACCATGAAGTATGAGACTTGGCGCTACTTGACACTACAATTATACAAACGCCCTGATTAAAATCAAGTGTCACCTACCGCCTGTCTGTGCGTCAAAACGTTTTGTGGCAATGGCGTCAATTTCATCGATAAAAATTATAGCTGGGGCGTTTTCTTTTGCTAGCCTAAATACATCTCGAACCATTCTAGGACCTTCTCCAAGATATTTTTGAACAAACTCCGAACCAACAACACGAATGAACGCGGCACTTGTGTTGTGAGCAACTGCTTTAGCTAACATCGTTTTTCCACAACCAGGAGGTCCGTACATTAAAACGCCTCTGGGAGGATCGATTCCTATCTGCTTGTACAGCTCGAAATGCGTTAAAGGCAGCTCAACTGCTTCACGTATTTCTTGTTTCTGTACATCCATACCACCGATATCTGAGTAGGAGACTTCAGGTTTTTCATCTGCGCCAAGCATAGCTATACTGCTGTCTGATTCAGGCGGGAGAACATCAACCAAGGCATTAGAATGCTTGTGCAAGGCAACCGAGGCACTTGGTTTGAGCAATTCACGATCAATAGTACTCAGAATACGCACATAGAAATTAGAGCCTGATAAAAAAGTTATGGATTAGTTTATGGTAACGAAGTGCGTGCCTGCGTGGGAAGTGTATATTTACGAATTGTAAAGAAGTTTAGGTGCAGGCACGAATTGATGATTCTTTAAATTCAACGACTGTAAGTGTGAATTGTAATATATATAGTTCAGGAAAAACACGAGTTATACCCACCAGTAGTAGATCCAACAATGCCTGTATTTTGGTCTACAGCTTCCAGAAACTGCCCAATCACTAAAGGTACTGACTGGATTCTTTTGACTTCTTCTTGGGCATGTAGTAATTCTCGTTTCAAATTTCTTTGTTCATCTTTTATGTATTCTTCTTGTACTTCAAGGAATTCCAGTTGTTTTTGAAGTTTCTTGTATTTGGCATACAAATCATCAACGTCTATTTCTGTGGTGGCTGCATTGCCAGGCAAATTGCCCTTATTGAAACTTTCCTCCTACACATTTAAATGTTTACTTTAAACCAAGTACAGGTACTTGAGATGGGACTCAGAATTATGACGGTTTAAGATAGGATTTGATGCAGTCATGCAGCAGTATTCTTAAATGGTTAAGATATGCCAAAAATAGTACGAAGTAATTGGGACAGCGGTAGACTGCAGCCACCTCCTCCCTCCTTTGTCAAGAATCATTAGAATTCAAGAGCTTTCTAGGCCTGGGTTTGTTTTCCAAATTGAAGTACTGTCAGAATTTTTATGGGCAGTAGGAAGCTTGTTGAGATTATTGTCTTTGAGATCAACCGTTTTGATATGAATGTTTGTAAGTCATGATTGTTGCTTTCTAATTTGCTTAATTCTCTTATTAGGATCTTATAATTTTTTGTACAGGCCTAAACTTGGACCAAGTCAGTCTCTTTGTGCAGTCCACATAATCGATGGACTTGGCTCGCCTGAAATTGCGTCAAGCTTACTGACCTGTTACTTGGTCAGTAATACATCATAACCAAGTGCAATAATTTATGCTAATTACAATTAAAAGGAATGAATAATGTTTCTTGCTAATGTGTAAAATGCTGTCTCTGGTTTTTTAAAAAGTCTTATCAGCATTTTGATGAGAAAACTAGCAGTTGTACTTGGAATTACAAGCACAGTTATTTAAAATTGTTTAGTCTAGAAAAGTAAACAAATGTAAGGAAACTGATCGTAATAAAAGTGATAAACTTAATCACAGATTGTTTATAATCTATACTGGTCCCCATAGAGCCAATGGGCTAGGGAGGGCTTTAGCCCAACATTTTTGCTGGGTTGAATATAGTACTAGACATAAGAATATAAGAAATCTTCTTTAAATGATGTAAAATACTAAAATGCATTTTGTTTGCTGTATCCATGACTAATGCCTGCATAAGATAGCCTGTGTTTAGCGCATGTAATCAGCATCATTTATTTAAAATACAACGAAGATTTGTACAATTACTTTGAAATCTGCCATCTCTGAATTTTCTTAATTTATGCTAATATGTAGCATGCAAGTGATTATAAAACAATATCCCATGAAAACCTTTCAATAAGTGCCGACAAAATGCTGCAAAATCTCAGGGAAGAAAACTTTAGAAAACTTTCGAGGGTATGCCTGTAGACAAATTGCCATTTGTGTAGCTAGGTGGGCTAGATTAAACTGTGTTCTTGTGATGTTTTCATGCAACAAGTTGAATATTCTCATAGCTATAACAGATTCTCCTACCCCTGAACTCACATAACCCAATCTAAGGTCTCACAATTTTCTTTCAACAAACATATTTACACAAAAGAAAAATATCAACAAGTGAAATAAAAAAGCTGTATGTTGCTTACTACACTTTCCCATGATGTCTTACAAGGTAAACTTAATAAGTTAACACAATATTTTAACTATTTGTCTACTGTATTTCAACAAATTCCCAGTCATTGCGGAATACCATATGATTTAGAAGTTAAATCAAGACACCAAGAGATGAGACCTAAAACTGCAGGTCTTACAGCCAAATGGTGAGTTTTGGAAACAATGGTATGAGAGAATTTTATTTAAATTTGTCTTACATTAATACATATTTAATGATGGGCGTGTGTGTGTTTAGATAAAACATTATTTTGATGTTTTGCATGGCAAATGATATATGGCAACTAAAGTTCACTTTGCCACAATGTCATTTTCGGTCATTAATAAATTTAATTTTGACAATTTGTGGATTTTAGACAACCTCTCCCCATGCAAGCTTATACCTGTAAAAGACATATACTGATTCGTACTATCAAAAAAGGTTGTAGAGTTGTAAACTGTTTGTTCAAATCCAATAAAAAGACACTTTAATTTCAAGTTTCAATAAAAAACTGACATATTTGAACACTTGAACTGCATTTTTCTTACCCCACTCAACTATGATGACAAGGCAATGTTATCAGTAAGTATAATTCACATACCAAATGTAGAAAGTAAAGAAAAAAAGATCACTTTATGTCACACTTTAGAGCAAAATATTTGATTTCTTACCTGAGCAATAATTCCTATTTCCTCCATTTTGAATTTTCTGGAGATAGCGGGATACAAAGGGATATCATAGACGGTTAGGTCTGTGGTTAGGTCATATGTAGTACACCTGTGTATACAAGTCGATGGCCGGACAAAGAGTAGCCGGAGTGAATTGGTCAATACTCTGTCTCAGGTCAGAATCAAAAGTCGGTAGTATAGATAGAAAAATGCAGCAACACACAAATATACACGACTGTTTTTAGTCATCATTTGGACACCTTCAGAGTTTCGATTATTTCAGCCTAGGTTTGTAGGCTTAAAGCAAACTTTACTTCTCAGCTCTAGAATTTTCACCACAGATTTTTACTGCCTTTTTAAAGGTTTTAAAATACATGAAAAAACAATGCCCAGAAGGGGGGGGGGGGGGGTTCCCATTTCCTAGTCAAATTCACTACAATAGGTATCTGACGCTGAAGCCGATCACGTTTCTGCATGAACCAGAACAAAAACATAAGAGCGACGTTTATAAGATTTCGTTCATATCACCCTATTTAACAGGAAAATACTTCACGGTCTTGTCACGAGTCGCTCGCGCTTTGTACGCAGAGAAAAAGGCGCGTTGAGAAGTCCTACTGTCCTAGTTCAGTCTCAATCAGAAAAATATTCGCCCGAAACGACGAACACTCTTTTTGCAACCAGCATGACAGCTCACACAAGTTGTTGAATATTGCAACCAAAAATGAGTCGGCACTTAGCGTGAATCCTTTTTACCCTTGAAATGAACCACATGTAAAAAATAAAAAGGCAATAAGAGACCGTTCATTGTTCCGAGGAATGGGTTTGGTTGGCGACATAATGTAAGCCACCCCCCCCCCCCCCCCCCTTGAAGATTAACTGAGAATTTTTGTGAATAGAAAGTACCTTGAATAAAGTCTTTCTTATTGATGTCACACACTGACAATTTGTTTTTCTGATCAAGTGTTTTGTATAAAGTATATAATGTCAACTCTAAGCTACAAGCCAACTCAATCTCTATCAGCAAAACTACACTTTCTTGAAGACGAAAAGAAATTATTGTTAATGAATTATGTGCACGAAAGTTTAAATAGAATGTTCAAGAATGAAGATGTCATACCATCAAAATTTCTGGTTAGATTGAACAATATAAAATGAAAAATTTAATTTAACAATATTTTCTTCTAACAAATAATCACACCAGCGGTAGTATGAAAAACGCAGTTAAGACAATTCCTATGCGCCGCAAACTCGTTAATGGTTGAACACAAAGAGAAACAAAATCATTTTTAGTTCTTTATCATTTATTTTTCATAAATTTTACACTGCTTCCATCAGTACATGAAAACTCAGACCTGTAAGGGAACAAGAAGATCATGTTTGTCATACAAGTGAAGAAAACCTTGCTGGGTTAGCGTTAACCTTAATGTATATATTTTTTTAATCCGTGAGAAATGATATGTACCATACCTAGGTAGCCATTGGTGCAGGTTGATCAGGCTTGCCACCCTTGTGTTCCGAAGTAGGGGATGCTGGGTTAACTTCTTCCTTGGGTTCAACAATACTGACTTGATCAGGAAGTGGCTTCTTCGGTCCGTTTTTACCAGTTGGATCCCATGGCAACATGATTTTGACTTTTATGCCAAGCACACCTGGTAGATAACTTTATATCAGTGCAAAATCCAAGGGTGGACATTACTGTTTATAACTGATTATCGTGTTAGATTGCCGAGAAGGCTGTTAATTACTTAATTTATTAATAAGTTCAAAGTGTATTAAATTTACATGGTGTACTAAAATTTACATGGTGTATTTAGTGCTGGATCGTGATTTGACTGAACATATAACATTTTTTAATTACTTTTATGTGTGTTTGTAATATATATGTCTATCAGCCTATGTGCTCGTGTATGTGTCTGGCTGTGTCGTAAATCTTAGGGACCGCAGTAATTGGCACGAGCTGTTGCGGAGAGTAAGTAAATTAGATAACTAATGTATAATTGTATGTATATATATTGTATATATTTTTGTACACTGAATAGTGTATACTGTATATTGCACAATTTAACTGAAACTGGAAAGCGAATAAAATAAATAAATACATAAGCCTTGAAATAGCGCCAAGCATCGGACATTAGTCCGGCTGAAAAAGGATATTTTGTCCTTTGGACAAATTTTTTGCCACAAAAACCAAGTTCTCTATAGCTTTTCAGGGCAATATAACGCGTAATACGAATAGAACTACTGTAAGTCTGTATGAAAACGTTCTCATCTCCTCTTGTCGTTCTAACTTGTCTCGTTGTTCTCTTGTAACCATTGAGTTGTAACTAATTTAATTAATTTTTTACTACTTTACAACGCATGATATTATGAAAACCTAGCGAACAAACAGTTGATTACTGTAATGTTCCCTGAAGATCACTGACTTTCATAACTGGAACACAATGCCCAGAAAATTTGGCCCGTGCGCCAACGAAGCTGAAAATATTTATTCCAAGGCTTGTGAATAGTTGCTTAAATTATTTAATATTTATTTTACTAAGGTTTTCCATAGGCCCTTTTCACAATTTGATTTCTTTTCATCCACTGAATCAAGTCTGGATGCACACGAAGCAATGTTAGCTACTCAATTTTTGTAGACTAACAAAATTATTACATGTGCAAGATCAAATTTCAAACAATCTCAGCTGGCTTATTGAAATCATTCAATACCAAGCTGTTTTGATATTGCATCAAGATGTAAACCTATAAAAATTGGCTGACTAAAATAACTACTGAAGAATATGGTCTATGTGTAAGAAAAAGAACTCATAAGAAAAATGCTGTAACAAAACAGTAACAAAACTATAGACATGTGCAGGAACAAGAGATTACCAAGTAGACTGCAGTTATAAACCACGACAAGCACACAATTTAAGGAAATACAAAATAAAACAAATTCCGAAAACAGACATCTTGTATTCCTGATATTCAAGAAAGAACAAAAAAACGACGGAGTTGGTGATATTTCGTCTTTATTCCAAAAAAATTGCCAATCATTGGTTTGACAATGTCTTTGGAATAAAGACGAAATATCACCAACTCCGTCGTTTTCTTGTTCTTTCTTGAATATCAGGAATACAAGATGTCTATTTTCGGAATTTGTTTTATTTTGTACTGCAGTTATAATAACATTAATTTGTTAAGCTTTGGAAAGGATGCTCACCTTGCCTTAGATAAACATGTCTTACAGCAGTGTCAACATAGGTCTTTGTTGGCTCACCACTGTGGATCATTAAGCCATCAACAAATTTCATAGACTTAGCACGTTGCCCTCGTAGCTTGCCAGAGACTACAACTTCACAACCTTTGGCCCCACTTTCCATGATATATCGAAGAACACCATAGCATGCCCTAAAAATATTCAATGAAATATATATATATATATATATATATATATATATATATTCTATAACTCTATAGAAACACAAAAAAGTTTTCTATTTCTGATATATATATATATATATATATATATATATATATATATATATATATATATATATATATATATATATATATATATATATATATATATATATATATATATTTCCAAGTTACTACACCAAAATATGATTGATTTCAGATTTGCAAGGAGCAAATATACATATGTGAGCAATCTATTACAACTAACACAGTTGTAAATCTAATACATTACAGACACAATTACAACTATGCACTTAATATGTTTAAACAATGAAAAAATCCTTAACAGCAATGTTGCACATGGTCAAACATGCACGTAAAATTTTATAGTAAGTCACCTCCTGACAGCTAAACCACCAAGCAATTTATATCTTAGTGATTCTGCCTGTGTGATTGCACTTAATCCACGAGTTGCCACTTTTTCAGCATACAACTAAAATATAGAACAAGAACAGATTAAGACCATTATATTGAAAAAAACTGAATTAACGGTGTTTCTCTCAACTTGAAACACATAAAGAACTGTATGTCAGCCAATTTCAGATTGGGAATTACTTGTTCTGACACTAGAATAAGCCATTAATCAGGATAGCATTTGCAGATTTCTGTTTGCAGTGTTTATCTAAGTTAATTAAGAATTAGATTACGAGCTCGAGATTTCTATGCGGTGATAGCTGATGAGGGCGAAGCCCGAAACAACCATCACCGCATAGAAATCGAGAGTGAGTAAGCTAATTGTTTTAGTAGAATCAGAGGTCAAACATGGAATATTCAACAAAAAATTTGATTTTTAAGCAATTTTTTTAAAAGAAATCTCTATAGGAAGATGAGTGTTTTGCTACTCGCTATCTATCGAGGAATAGATAGCAAGTAGAGTAACCAATCAAATTACAGCATTTGCAATAGTATACAAGTATGATTCTACTAATAATGATTATAATGTTTGAGTGCTATGTATGCAAATTCTAACTGATTATATAATGTTCTGAAGTTTGCTAATCAACTCGAAAGTCTCTGACACATTGATTAAAGGTTGATAGTTTTATAAAATGCATTCATCACTGATCCTGAGCATGACAGCCATCTTTCTTTGGTAATGCACAACTCTCAGATGCTAGTGTGCAAAAAGTGCATGTCATGTTAAATATTACATGCTTTTAAAACAGTTATAGCATGGATTGTAAAATAACAATATTTACAATCCATGGTTATAGTTAAGATATTGTATAACAAATATGATATAATCAAATTGGACTTTTATATCACACTTTAAAATTTACACAGTGTAATTATGTTTTTATGAGCTGTTGGGTGAAACAAAGGAATGGCCGAATGCAATCCCAAACATACACTTTTAAACTTAAATTTAATTGCTTTCCTACATTCCTAGTTTATGGAAATAACCAAGCTGATGGCACTACCATACTCCTCTTTCTCACTGGTTTTGGAGGAAGTAAAAAAGTGACCTTGGAGAGAGGTGTGGGGGGTAGTAGTCCTCCCCATGGCACTGTCACTACTGACCTGAATTGCAGGGGGCTAAGGCAAAGATCTGGAGACTGAGGATATCAATGCAAATGCGATCAATTTGGAAAGACAAAAAAGCTTAAAGCCCGGAACACAGAAACCAATGAATTACTGCAACATGCTGCAACAAATTTCATCACGCGAAAGGCAAAATTCTCTTTCCACAACATATTGCACAAAATCAAACTGGTTTGATTTTGAAGAACAATATTGTGCATAATTTTGGGCTAGCGGTGTTCAAGTTACCGTACGTTGCTGGAGAAGATAAAACTGACAGAAGTACAATTTCATACCTCAACAGTGCCTTCAGGGAAATTGAACCTTTTCTGTACCACTGATGTCAGTTCACGAATCCTACGTCCTTTCTCACCCAGGATATTTTGAGTTCTTGTTGCCAAGATAATAATCTCAGTTCTAATTGGTGTAACACGTACTTCAACACCACTGTACCCATCCTCTGCAAGCTCACGAGTCAAGAACTCATTAAGCTCGGCTTTAAAGATTCCATCAGCCACAAACTATAGTATATATATATAAATAGAAAACATGAAGTCACATCAAGGTTTCCCCTACACTATTTTGTTTTGAGCCATGCACGATCATGCATTTACATTTTAACATATTAGAAATAAACAATCTAGACAATCTTAGGCAATTTAATGTGGCAATAAATGGCTATAGATTGTTCAAGTTTTGGCAAAGTTTTTCAAAGCTTATAGATAGTCCCTGATAACCACAAAAACATTCAGTCGAATCCTTGGCAATCCGGGGGCTTAATTAAACATCACATCACAGGGACATCTCATATAAATGTTTGATAAATTATCTACAAGATTTAAGTGTTAACTCTCAAATATTTTTGTTTAAAATAATGCTTTAAGAGCATTAAATCTACCTTTCGTTTTTTACTGATTTGAGTCGCCATGATTGTTAGGCAAAAGAGAACGTTCCCAAGCGGCTTTGCTGCTTTATTTTGCTCAGTGGAGCCCAGGTTCTTTTAACGTCCTTTTTACGCGTCCGTGGGATGTTCATTATGTTGCCTTTCGCGTGTGGGGCGAGGAATTTTCGGCATATTCGATCAAAGTTAAAAATTTCCGCTAAACTGAGCGTAAGTTGTTATACACATACATTATTATTAAGTTCTTGTCTTTATTTATCTTAATTTTTTGTGGTTCTTTATAGAAAACTGCAGCGAGAGCCCTTCAAGGTAGGTCGAGGACATGCTCAGCTCATTTGTTAGGTTCTGATTTTTGAACTCCTTTGTTTACCTTTATGAGCCCAGAATGCGAGTGCTCTTCAGAGTATTGGGAATAAGATTTGTCTGCTCGCAGAAATAGTTAAATTGCTGTTTCCAGAATTCTAGGCAATTCGTCAGTTCGTGTCAATATCGCAACAATTGCAACAGTGGCAATACACATAGCCTGCTTGCCGCCTGGAATTTCCAAGGCTACAATACACATCGTATAAACACAAGTGCATTATGGTGCTATAGCCTATAGCATACAGTATATGTATCATCTATGATGTGACTGATTGTGGCTGTTCTACGTTCCATTCCATGTACTCCACGCCTGAGATTCTAGTGATCTCCAGGTGAATTTAGGAAATCACAATAGTTAATATAGTAAATTTATAAAAAAGTAAATATATTCTTGACTTGCAACCAATCTCTTGGGACACCCAACATAATGTTTCTCACCCACTTTGGCTGGTACCCACAGTAGAACTGATGAAATATTCTTTTGTGCTTCACCACCAACATGGCCGACGTGCAAGCCAAGAATAGAGTTCACATGGAATGCACCCTAGGTTTCACTCCGGTCTACCAGTCTCTCGCTCAGTAGCAATGTATTCTTCGTGCTCTGAAAAACATATATCTGTGGTGAATATTGATAAGTCCTTGGTTGTTTTTTTTTATCCTAGTGAAACATGCCAGAACAATATCAGTTATTGGTGTGCCTGATAGACAATGGTTGGTTCTGGCTAATATTTACTGTTACACATATATACTATAACATATTAATGAGAAAGTGTAAGAATCTTGAAATTCAAGATACTGTATGAATAAAACAAGCTAGGCAACCAATTAAAACTGTGAGTTTTTAGCATTGTTGTCATGAGAGAGAATGAAACGTAACATTTTAATCAAAAACAAACAAAAAATTCATTCTGATTAACTTATATTATTACTCAATTTACTTGCAGATAGCATTAGGAAATTGTGCACACATTGATGAATTATGAATGTATTTAGCTAATGGTAGATACTGGTGTGGTACCAAAAAAGACAATTTAGTTTTCAAATTTCCAGCTCTAACCATTTATAATGATACAGACATTACTTTTACTATTCTAATTTTAGAATCCAGATAATCAGTGATAAATAATTATTTTTTTATGATTTTAGTTCAAACAATAGAATTCAAGAAATTTTGAATAAACATGGAATCAAAGCATTTTCAACACCAGCTTGTAAGTTTTTTACATTGAAGTTTCAATTAAATCCTGTAAGCTACACACCTGTATACTGTATAAATGTTTCCAAATCCATTGCCATGCTAGTTGTCAGAAAGCTTTTAACGGGTCACTGTTTCAAATCCATTCAACACATTTTCATAAAATTCTTAACCGTTTTTTGGATGTTTTAGACAATTTATCTGCTGCTTGCAGTTCAGCTCTGTTATTAATTTTTGATGATGGGACTAGTGCTTTAACATTGGCAGCAGGATCAGGGGATGATGAAGAAGTGACGACTAGTGCGGGTAAAAAAAGAAAACATTGGATCAAAATTGGTAGAAAAGGCTAACTAATGTAGCATAAATATTACTATTAAGGTATATATTATAGGTTATCATATGAGGGGCAAGGCCTCGTTTGCTGCGCTCACTCGTGACATTTATGATATCGTCGCCTTGCCCCTCATAATTCTGTGACTGCGAGGTTTTTATCTTCTAAAATGTTCCAGTTTTTATGCTATTAATTTATGGCTATTGTTGTAAATTAAATCAATGTATGTTATTACCAGCAACAAGTTGCTCCATGTGGCTAAAAAGGTTTTGCAATAAAAAATCTGCATCAACTGCGTAGCGTACGTGTCAGTTTCTTATTTTGTACTTCTCTCTTAATAGGAGGATATGCCATCTCAAAAAAAGTTTTTTGTGATAGACTCTTGTGCCAACTTCCGCGATTGTACACTCGGTGTGAAACGTCCTTCACTTCAAATGTATCTCGCCACCGTTGCTGGTGTTGATCCAAGACTTGGTTCTAAACTTTTCAAGCGTTGGGTCCACTTCGTGCATCTTGATCAGCTCCTTTCCTACTGCTGATCCAGCTTTCTGTATCTGATAAGTTTTCAGGGCTTCCAGTAGTCGGGCATCTCTTTGCCTGGGCTCTGGTAGCCACACATGTCAATCTGGATTGTTGGGCCTTGCACGAAGTACGTTGCAAACGACAAGATCTTTCAAGTGTGGGATATAAACTTTGCTACCGAGACCTTGCGAATAGAAAAATAAAAAAAAATTGGATAAGAAACTATTTGAGAAAATATAGATTAAGTACTGTCCAGTGTATTAGTCTTCCTCGACATAACCATTCCTGTGTCTCTGAGAGCATTCACTGTAAATCTTCCGACTTTACCATTCGCCGCATGTCGCTAGGACTCACCAGAATCAGTAGTTTAGCCATTTAAAGCTGGGCATTTTAATGCATGATTGAACATCTTAACCCTGTGCCATTACCTTTGTCCCTCATCTGCCTTGGTCAAATATTTTCCTTTCAGCCCTGCTTTTCTTTTCTTCGCTAAATGCCTAACACGCGGTCGCATAAATAAGATCACACGAATAAACCTTTATTAGCTTTCTTCGGCTGTCGACAATCTTCCTGTTTACAAACCATCCCGCTCCAATTAAAGCACTGAAGTCGCGATCCATTTTCCTTTACGCCGTTCTCGCCACTTGCATTTTGTCTACCCCTTAGTGGTCGCACTGGCGCGCAATAAGGATTTGCTCTAGATTTTAAAGGTTTAGGATCTCTTTCCCGGAATACACTGATAAATCATTAGGACAGGCTTAAATGAAATGTTCTTTAAGAACTAAATCACCCATCTCTGGATACGACTCCTAGTGAGATATCGCTGCAGGCGTGTGAGGAATTGCTCTGGACCTTCCTCTGGCGTTGCGTCTCAAAAACAAGTACTAAATCCATTTTGGGTGCACTCTATCTGATTCCTCTCAAAATCTCAGAGCTTACTTCCCCAAGGAACAAGGCTATGACTTAAACTAACTCTCGAACACTTCGTCTTCAAACCTCCATCTTTCGCCAAAGCAATAAAACACTGTCAAAATCGATAATTTCCTCGTTGCCAGGCCAGCCCCCAACGCAAATGCGGGTTCTTGTTCGTCTACTTGACACACACACAACCTTTTCTTAACAAAATTTTAATGAATGACCATATAACCAGCAAAAAAGTCTTTTATATCTTTTCTGTCCCCACCCGTTACCATATATAACAGCACGAACTGTAACTTTATGCATGTCACAACAGCATAACAATATGAAATCGATTTCTAACATAATTATCTGATTTGCAGTTTCTTATATACATTGCATTTATTATCACCAATGAAGCAGCGACAGTTCATGCTATTTTCTGTGGTTTAATCGCAGTTCATATTTCTCCAAGAATTATATAGTAAAAGACATTTGTACCAAATACTGATTTTTGTTTTAGCATCTACATTAAGATTTGATTTTCCTTTTCTTCCTTTTTTGGCCATTTCCAGGTACGGCTGGTAATGGTCTCCATTTCATCGCGTTTTTTTGCATCTCTTTCCTCATCACCTTATCTGTATGAACATAGTAGAATGTACTTGTATGTGAAAATTCATTTATATAGCTTGTTTAAATTTTTCTGATAGGTTCAGAAAAGAACACTGGTGTATACTACTCACATCCTTTTTTGCGGACCATCACACGCTGGTAGTAATATTTTTTGAGAGCACCATAGATACTGTAATCTGTATAGACACTCAGAATCTGATCAATCAGCAATAATATTACAAAAATTCCTTGAGTTAGAACAACAATTGCCAGTACGGACAAGTCTAAAAAATAAATGTCTGCATAGATAAAATAAAGTGACATTGAGTTCAATAACAATTTCAAATGGAATTCACACAAAAGTTAACTATATATTTAATATAAAAAATTTTCCGTGTTGATATACAGTGCGTATAAAAAAAAGGTAATCCAAAGTTGACGCGGTGTAGTACAAAAACTATTCAGTGTATGTTTAATTTTTTTCACATTCTGACAGATCAATCTTTTAGCTATTGAATGACACCTTTTTAGCACCAAATGGACAAAAATTGAGCATATACGAGGCCAAAAGAAAATGTTGGTCAAAATCGCAAATTTTCACCTCTGAGAGTTGGGACTAATGTTAAATACATTAACTCCCTTTGGGATTCGAGTTACGTTTTTGACAAAATCGCTTCAGAATAAACTATTAAACTACCTGCGTGCACATATTATTAACTCTCGGTCATTGAATACAAACATGGTGCAACTTACAATTGAACAAAGAACATTTTTAGTCAAAAATTTTTTTGAAGCAGGAAGCTTGAAAGTAACACGTAAGAGGTTTGCAAAACGTTTCCCCGAACGGCTTCCGCTCGCGCTTAAAACGATTTGGGAAAGAGAGTTTTCTGCCCACGACACAACCTTGAATCGAAACAAGGGAATTCAGGAAGACAACGCACGGGAAGATCAAAAGCCAATATCGAGGCAGGAAGAGGGCCAAATGACTTGAATGATTTGCAAAACCGCATTCAAAATGAAGTTGATGCGTTGAGAAATGATCCCACGCTTATCAGACGCACACTTCATGCAATTAGACGACGTGAGCTTTTGTATTGAGAGAGATGGTGGTCATGTCGAAGGAATTGGCGAATAAACACTTGAAGCTTTAAAGTTTCAAATTTAAATAATTGTCAACAAACAACTAAATGCTAATTGTGACATGTTTATTATTAATTGAGTTGTCCTTTTGTTATTCGGTGTTTTAATGAGGCACAGAGATGAAAATATGCGATTTTGACCAACACTTTCTTTTGGTCTCGCATATTTTCGTCCATTTGGTGCTAATTAGGTGTCCTACAATGGCTAAAAGATTGATCTTTCAGAATGTGAAGAAAAATTGAACATACACCGAATAGTTTTTGTACTACACTGGGTCAACGTTGGATTACCTTTTTTTGTACGCACTGTACAGTTATATCAACACCAGTGGAAATTGGAGGAATTGTGTGGAAACACGTCACCCCTCGTGTGTAAAGTATGCGCGTGTACCTTTTGGTGCAAAACAACGTAATCCATTAGCACCATCAAGTACGTCTAGCGTTTTCTTGCCATATTTATTGACACACCAACATGTGTCATGCTCTATTGAGCATTGTACTTCGTGGTAAGTCCCATCATCATTACAAACTGGACGAAATTGATGTTTCTTCCGTGGATCTGCGGATAACGTTTTTTCTTTTTCGCACTTTGACTCTCCCACGTCTTAAATGAGTAAATTTGTACCACGACAAGTTCAATGTGGCATTTTTTTGCAATAAACACTAAAAATGTCTTACAAATAAACCTGCAATGAAGTCATAACGTGTAGGTATGTATTTCACGCTGACAAACATGCAGTGAACACGCAAGTCAAGTATACTAGCATTTGCAATTAACCGTGACCAATCAAACGCTTTGTTTTACGTTTATTTCCGTTCCGGTTTGGGTGCGTAAACGTCATGTCTTGTTATAACAATTGTTGATGTTTGCTCATCCAAAAAGTTTGATATAAATCTACACTAGGATATTACGATTTACAAAAATAATTCGATTTTGTAAGACAAGTGTATGATAAAAACTTATCACAATGATGAACGTGTAACTACAAAACATGACGCTTACGCGCCTAAACGTTATGTAAAAATAAACATAAAACAAAACATTTGATTGGTCGCGGTTAACGGTTGATTTACGTCACTGAGATTTTGTTCCATTCATGAGTTAATAAGTTTTAAATATCAATGAGTGTAAAAGAGGAATAATAATAATAATAATTATAAGATGCACTGATGATGTCACAAAAATATACGTGCGTAGTATGCAGTGACAAAAAAGTCAAAAACGATACATTTTACGTAAATCCCTATGGTACTATACATTTTCCATTCACTGGAGTTTGATCCATTCATAAGGCGAAACAGGTAGTCACCATACTATCAAAAATTAAATATACGTTTCTTTTCTTACCGGTCTTTTTCAAAGATATTTTAAATTTAGATGAACCATATTTATTACGAACACGACATTCATAATCACCAAAGTCTTCATTTACATACGGTATGATTTCTAAGAAGCTTGTTTTTGTTTCAGTTTGTGTTTCCACTGTAAAAATACATGTATCACAACCATGCTGAACTTCCACGCCATCTTTCATCCAGTTCACCTTGGACTCTGTTTCTGCGTAATAAACACATTTGAGGAGAATCGGTTTTCCGCGTTCTGTGTAGACAACAGGTGGGGAACTGCTGCTCATTATAGCTGGAACTGAACCACGTTGCTCTGGTTGAAAACCTGAAAACATAGTGGTTTATTGTTATAGTATAGTCGCAAACATAGGACAGAAGTACAATACAAGCACAATTTTCACGTGAGTACATGACACCAGAATAAACGTACAACAGGTTAGATTTAGTGTCAATTTCTGTAATCATCGACAAAATATCAATCGGGTAATTTTACAGATCCTATTCCCATTTTGTAGTTTTTTTTATTCAAACTGCATTGTGATAGATAGATAGATAGTTTATTATAACAAAAAGACCTTACAGCCATAAGAGCTGAATTGTGCTTATGTTTACAAAATTTCGAATTATTAAAAATGTCTTTGAATACAATATTTACAAGATTTAACTTCGATTAATATATTTACAAGATAATCATGCTTATAAATTTGATCGTATTATTATTTAAAATATCTATTCGAATTATGTATTATAAAACTGTCATTTAATCTATTCGTCTTACACACAGGAATATTAAAGTATCTCTGTTTCCTTAAGAAGGGACCGTCAATTTTTCCTTGGGCAGATGGAAGTAGGCTCTTTAATTTGTGATTTGGGTTGTTCATTATTTCATTAAAAAGTTTCGTAGTTAATTTCACCCTCCGGTCATGTAGTGACAAAATGTTAAATGATTCCAAGACTTCTTGATAATAGCACGTCGTATGGCAACCTGCACATACTAGTACTGCCTTTCTTTACTAGTATGTGTTAAGATATTAGCTCATATCCTACTAGTAGAGAAACCAAGATGGCGGCTGAAAGTTTTTCGATCGCAAAAAATCTTGTTTAGAGTAATTTGCCAGCCTTTCTTGGCCATAAATACAACACATAAACCTGGATAAAGTTTTTGAAGGTTATTACTTGATTTAAATGTCAATTAAACAAGAATAAAATACAGTTTTTTACGAATTAATACTGAATAAGTCTACCGAAAGCTGGAAAAGATCATTAGGGAGTTAAAGGGACTGGTCATAAAGTATAGGGGGGAGGGGGCAATGGAAATTGAGGGGTGGGTCATGAATTTTTCAAGTCACAAATAGGGGTTGGTCATGAAAATTTTAAGGATATACTGGGGGGATATTTAAGGATTTCTAGTGCCAAATAGGTGGTGGGTCATGTATATTTTGTAGGAAAATCAGGGGTGGGCCACACAAAATTAGCCTTTTAATAATTAAATTTTTATAGCCCCCCCCCCTCCATACTTTATGACCAGTCCCTAATTGTTTTGAATTGCTATGATCACAAAAATTGTGCTCAATTTTGAGGTCAACAGGCGCTTGTTTCACCCAAAGCATTTATATTTTTTAGGAATTTGAAGCTTTTGGCAAAATTTGTATATGTTTTCTATGCATTTCAAATGCTTAAGATCAACAGCTTTAATTTTCTTAACTTAATTTGGTATAGAATATCATAGCTAACAAGAATAATATAAAAAGGTACGAGATTTTTGCTCAAAACATAACGCAGGAACCGAAGCAAAAACATGCAAGAAGATTTCATATTATCCAACAACACTCAACAGAAAAAAGTCAAAAAACCTTGCAAGACTTGCACTGAAAAATGTTTTTTTAAACTGTCAAATTAATGTCTTTTTTCCGTAGCAAGCATACCGATTACGACAATGTTTCCTACTTACCTGACGATTTATTTATCATTAAATGTAGTAGAAAAGGCAACAAAAACAAAGTAATTTTCGCAGCAGAAGCCATTCTTTTGCTTCTTTGTGTCTTTTAGCCCGGTTTAGTTGTTGCTATGGATACTAATCACCGAAAGAAACAACAACATAACTTGATGACGTCATATAATTGTGAAATTAAACATCGGTGCATGTTTAATTATACGCTTGCTTTTCTTGTGAGACTTTTTAGACGAGTATTTTATATATTTGCCTAAACTCTAATTATACATCGACTGTCACGCTATACCTAGAAGAAAACTATTTTTATTGGTGACTTAACTAACATACATTGAAATAATGATTACTCCCCCCCCCCCTCGTACTGATTGGAGAGTAACCTAGTGCAAGATGGACACTAAAATGGGGTGCGGCCATTGTATTGTATTTATGTCATTATAACTAAATAAATAAAACATTGTCAGGATAAGACAAATAAAATCTATGTCAGTGTTTTGTACTGGATAATTATTAGATCTGCTAAGTTTGAGTGTTTCTTACACTCCTGATTTTAAACCAGTGAAACATTTTATGAAAAAAAAAAACAAAGTGTTTTGCTCAAAGCCTGTAAAGGGCCAGTAATAAGTTATCATTAATCTCTTGAAAAAGTATTAGCCCTCAAGTAGGTGGGAGGTATACGCCTGCAGCAATAATGGCGGCAGTAAAACAATTAATTCGTTTAACTAAATCGGTATAAAATCTCCGTTGGCGGGTTAACATAGGCCCCTCCCTCCCCATCCCTGTGATACGTCAAGAACATTAAAATAATATTTGACCAAGTTTTGATAAAACTATCGTTATGTTCCTTTTTCAAAATCGCCAAATGCCAGTGCTGAAATGTTAAGGTTCAAACCCTGATCTCATCTCCAATCTGTCCAAAATTGGTCCAAAACGACAAATCACAGACTCAGCACGACGTTATAAAAACAAAGACTTGCTTAAAGGAAATGGCAACAGAAATTTATTATTTGAAGGAGACTCTAAAACAAAATATAGAAGCTATTACAATTTTTCGCATCTGTTTTTCGAGAGATATTCTCACCTAAATATAATCAACGAACTGTCCACCATTTTAGATTAATTTTTTACCTTATTAACAATGTTTTGGTGACGTAAAAACAGGGATAAGGCTGTCGAAGCTATCCCTAAATACCTAACAACAATTAAATATTGTTTAAGACCTTTTCAATCGGTGCTAAAATCCAAGACAATTACTGTACGTGCACACCTTCCTCCGCAGAGGCTCCAATTGGTTTTATAACTAGTGCCTTGAAGCCTCTGCCATATAATGTTTTCAAGATGGCGGATTTGCACACTAAAATCTTTCAAAATGTAACAAATTCCAAAAGCATTTTCATTTTCTCCAACATAAAAGAAATATTATTATCATAAACAATTTTACTAGCCATCTATGAAAAGATTTTGCGACCGAATTTCACAAATATAGGTATCGGAGGTATCGCCATGCCATGTTCACGAAATTGCTCACTTGAACACATTATACGGCAGAGAGTCTAGCTCATGTATAGGATTTTGTATACGTTTCATTTACCAGAGATACTCTCGACTGTTTTAGGGTAAAATGACCATGGCGGAACATGGCATATGTGCCAAAACCCGAGTCCGGGACGAAAGTCCTCAAAATGACCCCGCCCTGAAACGGCAGTGTCAACATAAGGCGCTCTAACTTCCGACCAATACAAGCAACAGCCTTTTTGAAGTGCCTATAGTGTTAAGAAGGGCTGCTTATAGGGGTGGTTATTAGAAGCAAAACATTGCCTAACTATAATATTTTCCAAGAAAATCACCACTCAGCATGCAAGGTCAACAGCTAATTATGCATAAAATCACTTAATTCGCTGGCAGAAATCAAATTTTCATATTTCCTAAAAAATGTTATAATATGAAAAACATTTTCAATTGAATCTAATTATTGCAGATTTCAAAAGGATTGACATTATTTTGATGATATATAAGGCATTGCATTTCACTTACCTCCCGCAAAAACACGATTTCAGCCATATTTTCCGTCTTGCTTGCTTTTTTATCGCCGAGTAGTCGAAGTATCATAAAATTCTTGTACTTTTCCATAGTCACAGATGACTAAAAACAATTCTGCCCAGTTTCGACTTGTTCTGAGACTGTGCCGTCTACTTTCAGCTAGTCCGTTAGATGCGGGATGGTATGGAGCTGTCTTGCGGTGATGTATGCCATTTTTTGCCAAAAATTCCTCGAATTCTTCGCTACAAAAATTACTGCCCTTATCGCTGACTATGGTCATTGGAAGGCCATGAATCGCAAAGGTGGATCGCAACTTTTCGATGATTACTCTTGAGGTTGCTGTATTTATAGGATGTACTTCTGTCCACTTTGAATATGCGTCGATCATTACCTGGAACATTTTCTCCAGAAATGAACCAGCATAGTCGATGTGGATTCTCTCCATAGATATAGACCTAGATTGCTGACGTATACCTAGCGCGCGTGACCCCCAATAGAAGAATCCAAGATGGCGTCGCAACCGGGCAAAAACAGGTTTTTGGGCTTTTGTGATCGTTTAACTGCTGCGAATCACGTTCAACTGGACTTTTTTGAAAATAAATCACTATTGCGGAGGCTTTGAACCTGAAATGAGACGAATGGGCTAGATTCTTACAAAATTATCGTTCGCTGAAGATTCCAAGGAGTGGACGTTTTGACCGGTTCCATTCCGTTTGCGTGGATTATTGCACTTTTAACGCTTCGAATCACGATTGATCGCGTATATTTAGGAAACGATGTTTAATATCGATGTTTTAATTGTGAAAAGGAAAGCGTTTGCCAAATTTTATGAAAAATATTGTGGGTTACATTCCTCAGTATCAGCAGCTATATGCCGGCTATTATGACTGCACATCCACCTCCACCCCAGCTGGAAGGTAGAATTTAGTTTGTTTGTTTGTTTGTTTGTTTGTTTGTTTGTTTGTTCATTATAGTTTTTATGAATTTATGGGAAATGATTGTTTGTGTAGAATTTGCTGACAAAGTAGCACAAATGTAACAACAAATGATTTAAATAGGTATGAAAGAAACCCATGTTTCCAATTGGTTTCTATTGATTTATGATTATTGATATCAATACATATAATTTGTGTAAATCCGAGAAGCTAAGTATAGTTTTAGAGACTGATAATATTATTAAAGTGTACGTGAACAAGCATGGGGCTTGATAACATGCACGAATCAAATTAACATTTAATATACTTGAAGCAAAGATCTGCTAAAATGTTAAATGACCAGGTTTTGTGCCATCAAAACTCAGAAAGTGTCTGGTATTATGAATTATAGATGTACAGCTTAATAAAGTTCAAAATACATATTGCTGGTTGCCAATGTGATTCTGATTTTACTCAAAACCAATTACAATATTGAAATCTTCACATGAAAATCTCACCATTTGTCAACAAGCTGTGCCTGTGACAAATGTGTTGCAAAGATGAAAACAAGTTGTGAAATACTGTGATTTTATAAAGCTCCTGCAAGCTTGTTAACAAGACATTGATAAATGCTTGTAAATGTGTGGGAATGTAAACACAGTTTTTGCAAGACAATTTATTATAAAATCAGATATTCTTTAGGAAAGCTACAGAGATAATTAAGTAATATTGACTTCTGCCTATAGGTATCAATTTTCATTTGTAATAAATATGACATCTCTGCGAGCCCAAAGCAGAACTCTGCACGTCCATTATTAGTTTATCCCAACTTAAAGTCAATCATGCTGTCTCCTGCAAAACTTTTAGTGTACCTGTACTGAAGGACTTTATGCAAATGTTCAATTTCACATTTAATACTAAGCAAAAATCAAAATAACACTCAAAATCAAAATCACTAGAAGTAGTAATTTGCAAAAAAGTTAGATTTACTACAAGAACATACTAAACAACCAGTTGTCTACTCCAGAAGTTTTTAACGAACGATATTTGATACATGATAAACATCGTTTTCTAAATATATGCGATCGATCGTGATTCGAAGTGTTAAAAGTCCAATAATCCACGCAAACTAACGAAACCGGTCAAAACGTCCACTCCTTGAAATCTTTATCGAACGATAATTTTGTAAGAATCTAGCCCACTCTTCTCATTTTGCGTACAAAACCTCCGCAATAGTGATCTATTTTCAAAAAAGTCCAGTTGAAGGTGATTCGCAGCAGTTAAACCATCAAAAAAGCTCAAAAACATGTTTTTTGTAATACAATTCCAAATGTTTTTGCCCGGTTGCGACGCCATCTTGGATTCTTCTATTGGGGGTCACGCGCGCTAGCTAGGTATACGTCAGCAATCTAGGTCTCCTATATCTATGATTCTCTCTCAAGGTTTACTTGGCCATTGTGAAGAACATTTAGAGATTTTTAGAGATCAGTGACTGACAGAGATCAGTGATGAAGTCGCATAATAACTTTGCTTAGATAAACATATTTTTGTAATGTTCTTGGGGTTTTTGCTTTATTAAACTTTTATGTTTGTGTGTGTAAAAGCGTTGGAAATTTATTAAGCGAAGTAATTTAATTTTCGAGTGAAGAGCGAATCCGAACCTTCTTTACATGGCACCCTAACGTGTGAGGCAAAAATCCGAGCGAAATGTCAACCGAACTAAAAGAAAAATTGGAGCGATTACGAGCATGACGACGAGTACATCGTGGCGTGTCGACAAAACTTGAAAAACAAGACTGAACTGATTGAAAACCCCGAAAGTGATGATTTAGAAAAATGCAAGGTCATTACCAAACAACTCGAAGCAAAATTGAGCTTACTAAGCGAAATAGACGATGAAATTTTAAACATTTGCGACGTTGGCGACATACAACACGAGATCGAAGAAGCAGCCGAAATTTCCGACAGAATTTTAGACGTAATTCGAATAATTGGAAAGAAAGCGAAGGCTGTCGAGGGAAAGTTTGACAACACGAGTACAAAGGTGAGTTCACCAAGTACAAACTTGCATCAACCTAACGAATCAGAAAGTATTGAATCAAATGTTGAGAACATTCAACACTCAAGATCTAATTCAAGTCCATATAATGAGGAAAATACAGTTCTAAATAGCAATGATACAACTACGAGGTTGTAAACAATTCGTTCTCTGCTAACTCAGAGCAAATAGCAAGTACATCGAATGTACACTCAACTGCTAGTTTACCAAAGCTTCCAAAGGTACAATTGCCCAAGTTCAATGGGAGAGTAACCGATTCACAGAGTAATTCTGGGACTCGTTCAATTCGGCAATTCATAGTAACCCAAGTATCTCGAACGTGAACAAATTATTATTTACAATCATTGCTAGAAGGGAGTGCATCACGAGCCATTAAGGGTTTGACATTGACGAGTGCGAACTATGACAATGCTATCAGTATTTTGCAAGAGCGTTATGGAAAAACGCAACAGACAATATCGGCGCACATGGATGAGATCTTAAAAAATACCGGCATGCAATACTAGTCGCACAAGTCAACTGCGCTATGTCTATGACAAGACCAGCATTCATGTGCGTGGTCTGGCATCTATTGGTATTCCATCTGAGCAATATGGAAGCATGCTAATTCCTATTATTATGTCAAAAATCCCAAACGAGATCCGTTTAGTAATTGCTAAAAAAACAACTGCCCAAGTAGGGAATATAGACGAAATGTTGGACACGAAGTCGGCGAGAGGGTGCAGTCGAGTTCACATTCAGCAAGAAACTAGTATGGCGCTGTTCCACTGACTGTGGGTGCGTTCGTGACAAATGGTTGCAATTCCGAGCAATTTCAAATACGATGTGCCTTTTGCGAAAAACCGCACTATTCCGCTTCATGCAAAAGTGTAGTGGGTACCGAAGATAGAAAGTCGATCTTGCGAAAATCAAAGCGTTGTTTCAACTGCCTTCGTGTAGGACCCAAGCAAACACTCGCCGAAACGAGAAAAGGTGTCGTCATCGTGAAGGCAGACATCATCAGTCTATCTGTCCAAAAGAGAAACCAGTCACGAAGAACGAGAAGGACGAATCTGAAACGCGACCAGACGGCGAAGAGAAGGACGAATTTTGTGGAGCCACGACACTTACTCGAGTTGGGAATGGTAGCGTATTGTTACAAACGGCGAGAGCGTATGTAGTTAACGGGTTGACGTCAATTCCTGTAAGAATTCTTTTCGACACTGGTAGTCAGCGGTCATACGTGACAAATGATGTTACAAGGAGATTGAGATTGACTCCTGTGAAACGAGAGACATTAAATTTGAATACGTTTGGGACCAACAAATCAAAACGCCAAAGTTGCGAACTGCACAAGTTTAACATCCAGAAACAGAGAGAGAGTATCGAGATGAAAGCCATAAATTTTTCGACTATTTGTTCTCCAGTCAACGCCGAAGTGCGTGCAGAAAACTACAAGCATCTCAAGGGTTTAAAACTCGCGGATTTTGACCTGAATTCGAATTGCGATAAAACCATTGATATTCTAATTGGCGCCGATTTCTATTGGGAATTTGTTACAGGAGAAGTAGTTCAAGCAAGTAATAGTCCTGCGGCAGTAAGCAGCAAATTAGGCTGGCTTCTATCAGGTCCGTGCCCGAAGTCTTCAACCGATGATTGCGCCATTAACAACCTCATCCTGGCCGGCGAATGTATCGATAATTCCAGAGAGCAAACCGACCGTGACGACGAGTTAGTGAATGTTTTAAAACAGTTTTGGGAAACCGAGAACATTGGTATTAAATCCAACGAATTCGAAAACCCAAACGAGGCGGAGTTTCTTCCAGACATCAGATTTACGGGCGAACGATACGAGATCTACCCTGGATCAAGAGTGAATCATTAGCAATTGACGACGATTACGACCTTTGCCACAACCGTCTTAGATTACTTCATCGCAAACTGCAAAAACAACCCGAGATCATGGCGGAATACGACAAGAGAATCGAAGAGAAACTGGCGATGGGTATCGTGGAGAAGATTCCAGAAGGAGACCAAGAGATCAAGAAAGGAAATGACGTTAAAAAATATTGAAAGTCAACACCCAGAAGTAGTCAAGCTTCGCTTCTGTCACTTATTGTTCGGCCCAAGACCATCCCCTGCTATCTTGGGAGCAGTCATCAACCACCATCTATCCACGTACGAGGAAAGCAAGGCCGAGACAGTGAAGTGTTTGGGAGACTCATTATACGTTGATGACCTTGTGTCAGGTGCCGACAACAACGAGAAAGCGTTAAAGTTTTACCATGAATCGAAAGAAAGTCGATCCGACTGATGGGAATGCAAGCACAAGAACACACAAGTCGAGTGTCAGCGAAGACGATCAATCAATTGCAAAGGCCTCTGTCGCTCGTGAATGCGAAGTGCAAAATGGAACACAAGTTAAAGTACTCGGATCAATTTGGGACACCCGTACAGGCGCGTTGTTATTTAACTTTGAGGACTTAATCAAACACGCCAAATCACTGCCCACAACCAAACGAGCTCTATTGAAATGGTCGGCGAAAATCTTCGACCCCTTGGGTGTCTTGTCTCCATTCACCATCAAATTGAAGTTGTGTTTCCAACAATTGTGCCTTGAAGAAACGAGTTGGGATGAGGAATTAGCTGAGCCAATTCGAAGAGAATGGGACATTCTTCTAGATGAGCTTTCTCACTTACACATCGTCTGCGTGCCAAGATGTTATTTTCCAATAACGATGCAACCGATTTCAACTCAAATCCATGGATTTAGCGATGAAAAGAGCGTATGCGGCTGTAACTTATTTGAGAACTGTTTACGAGAATGGTCAAGTAGACGTTAATTTTATCGCCTCGAAAGCCAAGGTTGCTCCAACCAAGCCTCAAACCATACCGCGACTCGAGCTGTTGGGAGCTACAATTTTGGCGAGACTTGTCCACAGCACTTCTAACACTCTTTCGCTAAAAGCAGATGTTTTCTACTGGATCGACTCAACCGCCGCTCTTCGTTGGATAAGAAATGAACGTTTGTAAAGACAATACGTACAGAATCGCATCAATGAAATACGCCAGTTATCGCCATCCGACAGGTGGAAATTTTGTCCAGGAGCGCTTAATCCAGCAGATATGCCATCGCGAGGAATTGCTGACGATCTTCGCAATAACGAGAGCATCTGGTTCTGAGTCCTGAGTTTTTATCCAAGTCTGAAGACCAATGGCCAAGTGATTCCGTTGGCGAATCAAATATAGCCTACGATGAAGCTGTCAAATCCCCGCGTGATGTAGTGCACTCATTGACCGTTGAATCATCTAAGACAGAAACGACAAAATTGGATGTTAATGCGATCGACATAAATCGGTTTCGCAGTTACGAAAAGCTATTACGGGTGACGGCGTATGTTTTTCGATTCATCAATGCGTTGAGGAAGCGAATGTATAAAAAACAACGGAATCGGTTCATCTAACGTTTCTGACAGCGAAGGAGCTCGAACTTGCTGAGTCAGTATGGGTTAAATCCATTCAAAGATCCTCGTTTGCCAAAGAATTCGAATATTTGTTACACAACCGGAAAACGTCGCCACCTCAGTACGTTCAACAATTTGGTCTTTACCTAGACAAGGAATTGCATTGACAATTCCACATTAAATTGTGAGCAGTAAACATCCAATCCTGCTTCCACCAAAGCATCGTTTTAGTGAACTGTTGGTACGCGATATTCACGAAAAGGTAAAACACAGTGGAATTCGAGACACATTGACCACAACTCGAGAAAGATATTGGATAATACGAGGCCGAGAATTCGTGAAGAAAATGATCAAGACGTGCGTAGTCTGTCGTAAGGCCGAAGGAAAGCCGTACGCGAGTGGGAAATCCTCAGATTTACCATCAAGCAAAGTGTCAGACGACCCCTCATTCACAAATGTGGGACTTGACTTCCCTGGTCCGCTATACATTCAAGATAAAGGTGCTAACGATAATGATCAAGGCTCTAATAAAGTGTACATTCTACTCCTAACCTGCGCGTCAACGAGAGCTGTACATTTGGAGGTAACACCAGCACTAACAGTATCTTCGTTCCTATGTGCATTTCGACGCTTTACCAGTCGTAGAGGTGTTCCAGCATTGCTCATGTCCGATAATGCAAAGACGTTTCGAGCTGCAAGTAAGGAAATACGTGAGCTATGTATATGTCGATCCGAAGAGGTACTTCGCTATCTAGCCGACATGAGGATCACTTGGACCTTCATCGTAGAAAAAGCCCATGGTTGGGCGGGTTTTGGGAAAGATTGGTAAAGAGCATAAAACGACCTTGAAGAAAGTTATATAGACTTGCTACAAGTCGACTCTTAAAGGCCCTATAATAAAACACACACGAACGCAGTGCGCGAACACACACGAACGCAGCGCGCGAGCTTGAGCGAGGGAGCGAAAGCGAGGGAGCGCGCAAAGAGTCGACTTGTCCAACTTGTACGATTTTCATTTACGTTTTCCCGCAGAATCTGTCATAATTTTCGTTAAGAATTAAAAGGGGGCGGAGTTGTTGGCGCCGAAACAAACACATCTCTGTTACAGAGATACGCCTCGACAGTATTCCGTTGATACTCTTTTAGTTCAGAGTAGCCAAGAAATTGCTTTGCTTTATTTATTTATCGCTTCTAGAATCCAAGCCATCCTTCGCTGTTGGACATGTAAACGTAACATGTATAATATTTCATGATACAGTGAAATCGACACTTTGATTGACATGTTTATTCTACGCTGCAACTGATTTAGCGAAAAGATAATTAAATTCACCGACCCAATTTTGGGTCGGCAAAAATGGCGCCAAACAAGTTGGACAAGTCGACTCTTCGCGCGCTCCCTCGCTGCCCTCGGTCTCTCAAGCTCGCGCGCTGCGTTCGTGTGTGTTTTATTATAGGGCCTTTAAGAGTCGCAAGTCTAAAAGTTATAGGAAGACTAGTCTTACTTACGACCAGCTTCAAACCTTGATTGGGGAAATCGAAGGACTGTTGAACGCGAAACCCTTAACATACATTTGCGACGACTCAGAATCCAGATCATTTCCTTTGAGTCCTTCCCACCTGGTCTACGGACGCCGTATTGTCAACTCGCCCAATGGTCAATATTTCGAAGTTATAAGCACGAACAAATCGTTGACTCGAAAGCTTCGACACCATCAAAGGTTACTCGAGAACTATGCAAGGCAGAGGAGAACAGAGTACCTACAATCGTTGAGAGAAAATTCGCACGCTAGTGTAAATCAACAAGCGGAAATCGCAGTTGGGGATATTGTAATCGTTCAAAATGACAAGACAAAGCGAAACTTTTGGAAACTTGCCAAGGTCGAAGAGTTGTTGCCAGGAGAAGACGGAGTAGTCCGTGCAGCTGCGATAAAAACCTGTTCCAACAACGCCAATCGTTTTCAGTTGTTGCGTCGTTCTGTGAAGCACCTCATTCCATTAGAAGTAAGGTCATCCCTACCCGTTGTTGATGAATCAAATCCCACGCTGAAGACAAAGGAAGACCTGGAAATTTTACCACGACAAGCACGAACTCGGCGAGACGCAGCGATTGCCGGACAGTTACGAATTCATGAGCTCTCCGGACTGTTATAAATATAATTGCATTAATGTTGATATTCAAGGGGAAAAAACTATTTATTATAAATAAGTTGTTGCTATTTGTTGACTGCAAGTGTGCATGTCAACCCTGGCGACTGTGAAGAACATTTAGAGATTTTTAGAGATCATTGACTGACCGGAAGTTGCATAATAATTTTGCTTAGATAAACACATTTTTGTAATGTTCTTGGAGTTTTTGCTTTATCAAACTTTTATGTTTGTGTGTAAAAGCGATGGAAATTTATCAAGCAAAGTAATTTAATTTTCGAGCGAAGAGCGAATCCGAATGTTCTTTACAGCCATCCTCAACGATGGAGTGGGGCTTCAGGTAAATTCTTTCTATTCATCTGACAATTCTCGCATGTTCGGACTCGGCTTTCCAGGTCCTTTTCCATTTTTGGCCACCACACGTAGCTTCTTGCCAAACTTCTCATCTTACATATACCTGTGTGTTTCTCATGCAATTCCTGCATCACTTGGCTTCTGCCTTGGGGAGGTACTACCACTCGGTTTCCTCAATGTATACAGTCGTCTTGCACGTTAAGCTCATCTCGTCGTTGAAAATATGGTTGCAGCTCTGCTTCTGAACACTTGCTTGGCCATCCTTGCTTGATAAATTTCGAAACTTGTGCTAGTATAGGAGATCGCTGGGTCCAAGTCCTTACCTGCTCTGCCGTAATTGGAGTAGTCTCAACAGTTTCATGAGCAAGAATATTTCTCCAGGAACAGGTGTTGAACTTGGAATTTAAGGCAATGGTAGTCTGCTAAGAGCATCCGTATTAATTGGCATTCAGTGTTCCTTCTTTGAACCGAATTGCGTAGTTGTACGCTGAATCTTGGCTGCAGCAATCGGTGGTGTCATTTTATCTGGATTAAATACACGCTCAAGGGGCTTGTGGTCTGTCTGAATGACAAACCGACGACCATACACGTATTGGTGGAATTTTTTAATGCCAAAAACAATGGCTAGGGCTTCCTTATCTAGTTGGGAATATTTTTTCGGCAGTAGACAATGACTTTGAGGCAAATGCAATTGGCTTTTCGGAGTTGTCCTCCATTCTGTGGAATAGTATGGTTCCCAAACCGTAAGGGGAAGCATCACAGGCTAATATTAACTCTTTCTCTGGATCATAATGCACCAGAAATTTCGACGATTTCAATAGCTCTTTAGACGTGATAAATGACTTTTGATGCTCTTTGTTCCACTTCCAAGGTTTTCTTTTCTTTAGTAGGGTGTGTAATGGTGCCAAAATCGTAGACAGGTTTGGCAGATACTTCTGATAGTAGTTGATCATACCTAATGCCCAGCGATGGCCCTGACTTTCTCTTGGATAGGTTGTATTCCTCGGCTGTTAATCTTTTGGCCCAGGTACACGACGTCGTTTACCATGAATGCACATTTCTTCTGCTTGAGACGTAGACCATGCTCTGACAATCTTTTAAGCACTTCTTCCAAATCTTCTAGGTGTTCCTCATCGTTAGAACCAGAAACCAAAATATCATCCACTCGCACCACAACCAATGGAATCCCTTGCAGTAGATTTTTCATTGTATTCTGGAAATTTCCGGGAGACGAAGACACGCGATAAGGCAATCGGTTGTACTGGAAAAGTCCTTTGTGTGTATTGATTGGGGTGTATTTTTTTTATCCATCCTTCAATAAGATTAGTTGATAAGCCTGGCTCATGTCCAACTTTGTAAATTTCTCTCCCCCACTTAAAGTGGCAAACAAATCTTCTGCTTTTGGGATTGGGTAGTTGTCTAACTTTGCAACTTGGTTGCTGTTACATTGTGGTCTCCACAGATTCCGATCGACTTCTCTTCTTTCACAATTGGTGCTGCCCAATCTGCAAACTGGACAGGCTCGATAGTCCCTTCTTCAACCAATCTCTCTAATTCATTTTCGATTTTTTCTTTCAATGCATATGGCACTAGTCTTGCTTTAAAATGCTTCGGCTGTACATCCTCGGCCACATGTATTTTTGCTTTGGGTCCAGAAAATGTTCCTAAATCTTCCTGAAATACCTCCTCGTAGTTCTTAGTTAGCTAATTATCTATTTCATCTGCGATGGACCTGTCCTCCTTTAATTGCAATAGATTCTTCTAATTTACTCTCATCTGTTGCAGCCAATTTCTTCCAATTAAGTTAGGGCCACTTCCTTTTATGACTAGTCGTGGCAAGACTGCTTCCTGATTTTTATAATTAACTAGCATCTCTACCTGACCCAAAACATCAACTTGCTCTCCTGTATAAGTGTAAAGTCCAGTATAAGTTATTCTTTTAACTCGATCCTTGGGTCACTTTGCTTAAACACAGCATATGTATTGTCGTTGATTATACTCATTGCCGCACCGATGTCTATTTCCATTTTCAGACTTTCTTCGCCAATAACGATGTCAACAACATATGGATCCTCTTGAGGTTTTGTGAAACTAAAAATCACATAGTTGTCATTTTCCTCTTGAATCTCGTCGGCTTCCACGCGTAGATAATTGCCACTGACCCCTAGGCTTGGCTGCTTCTGATTTCTCCCATCTGTCTTGGACTTTGGGTTGCTTCTACATTTTCGTGCAATGTGTCCTCTCTTCTTACAAAAGAAACACTCGGCCTCAAGAAACTTGCATTGTTGGGGGGGGGGTCATGTTTACTGCCACACTGTCCACATTCTTGTTTCAAACTTTGTTGATTTCTCTGACTACGGCTGTCTACCGGTTCACTGTTGTGGATTTTTCACTGTTAACATCTTCTTTGGCCATCTGATTGGCTAATTGTTGTGAACTCTTTACAGCTGTCTCCATTGACGTTGCTATTTTTAGGGCTTTCTTGAAGTCCAGCGAATGTTCGGCTAATAATCTACCCTGAATATGTTCGTCATTTATTCTACACAAACGATCACGTAACATCTCTCCCAGCGTATTGTTAAACACACAATGCTCTGAAAGACTTCTTAATTCCGCTACATACGAAGCAATTGACTCACCAGGTTTTCTGAAACGAGTATTAAATTTTAAACGTTGTACTATCGCCGAAGGTTTCGGGTGTTGAGGTCATTGTACGAGGTCTACCAACTCTGTAATGTTTCATCTGACGGCTTTTCCGGCGTCGTTAAATTACGAATCAATTTATTCGTCTTACTTCCACAAACACTTAACAATATGGCAGGCTGTTTATCGGCGTCGCTCACGCCATTCACCTAAAAAAAAAACTCTAATCGCTCCATATATTCGCTCCACTCTTCTTGCATATCATATTCGGATAATTTTCCGCGGTTGGCCATTTATCCTCGTTGCCAAAATGTGGTATTTTAATAAAGAATGTAGAAATACGACCATCAACACTGATTTTACTGTAAACTCCAAAACATGCCCGCCCTTTTTAATATACTTCATGTAATTACGTTATAATTACATTATCTCGGAAGTGTATCATATTCGGCATGCAACAATAATATATATAATTAAGGTCGACCTCCTTGCGTTGAGTACATGGTCAACAATTTGGGTGGTTATAAAAACAAATATTCCGTGTTTATCACAAATACGATGTTTAAACACACCAGATGGTAGAACGCATGCACAAGTCGTTATATATTGACTTGACAAAATACACAATCATGACGCACCTAAAATAGATACTACATTGTGTTAACTATAAATAGTTTATGCATACAACCTTGAACTGACCACATCACCACAGGATACGCACCACATGAATAATGATAAGCCCACTCCTCCAGTTGTATTTGTTTGCACATATTGATATACACCAGAACATGCACTGTCTTTTCAGGCAAAATATCGAGACCTGGTCATCCAAGCACTGGAATGCGATGTCAAGTAATTGTCACCGGCCATCAACTATAATTGACAGAGTGATAGTGATATTGGTCTTCATGCAGTTATGTGGTTTTAATTTCGTTGACCGAGAAATTGTTTCAAGCAAGACTATTAATTCCTTTGACCCGCGAGGGCTTGACGCCGTGCCAAAAAACACAAGAAAGCGCCAAGGTTCAATAAGAATTGGCTACAAGTACAGGCTGGTATTTAATGAGAAAATTCTTGAATTTCTTGAAAGAAAATACTGACTCACACACGGTAGACACTGCAAGGGTACAACAACTACAAAAAAATTGGACGCTGAATCGCTTTCCGAGGTTCTAGTTTCAAAACACAAGGTTTCAGACAGAAGCCTTAAATTAAGCTTCTTAGTTCTTGCATGGAAGTGCTACAAAATCCAAATTGTTTTTTGCTCTATTAGACATCAATTCCTACCCTTTTCCAGAACTACAACCCCCCCCCCCCATTCTGTCAAGGACGACGTTTGGAGGCAAATCCTTGACATCTCCGTCTTCTTAATCATGATAAAATAGTTTCACAATTATCAGGGTCTCGTGCTGTGGTTCCCTATAATTCATGCTTCCTGTTCTATTCATGTTTATCTTGCACAAATTTGTTAATTTTCCACGGCGAGTGTTTGTTTTAATGATCACTAATTACTTGCGGTAATCCTTCTTTTAACTCAATTAATGTCACAACGGATTAAAAGGATTAGTCACAAATACGAGTTTAAGATCGCTAACAAATATATAATTACTTCCATTATGCACGAAACGTCGAACACAGAGATACGAAATGAGAAGAGAATTTGTTACAATTATTTTGGTACAAAAATTATACCATAGTTCATGGTTGCCTAAAATAGAATTAAGCTTCACCTGCAGATTTAATTTGTCGAAAGCCATAGAAAAATAATATAGTGACGCAACCAGGAAAGGAAGCTTCCACTCAGTGTACATCTTTTTCTTAGCCTTAGGTTTTTTTTATGAGCTTGTCTAGTACGCGTCATAATCAAGTTTCGCAATAAAATTGATATCGCCGTTTGTAGAAGAAAGTGGAACCGACAAGTCATGCAGCTCCTGTCTAACCCGGGAGATTTAGACATTCGTGGGACAAAATTTTATGAGCACGCTGGTCCACTCACCGGATTTGCAAACAAGGAATATTTTTAATTAGGTATACGTGACTACCTGTAGCCTTTTTAAAAATAAATCAAGAAAACTACAAAAACATCGTTATTTCTATTGCATAAACTGAAATACACAAAGTTCAAAAAGCACGCGTGCGGGTAACTATGCACAGAAATTTCATCTCGGAAGCGAGATAATAATCTCATAATTCAATGCATATGAACTGATTTTCGCGACGCCGGACGAGACGTCTCGACAATGCATGCAAGCATGGGTACGCTGTACGCAGCGAGCTCATTTTAATGGGCTCTCATTCAGTGTATTTTACAATATCGTATTCTAATGCAGTCACTGATCTGAACTAAATGCAATAATATGGGCTGTAGATTATGAAACAGATCTATAAAATACATAAAGCCTCTGAGGAGGAGAGGCCATGACATTGCCTTTTTGATTTGGTATGTTACCAAAAAAAGCCAATGTGGTGTTTTTACACACCAAAAGAAGATTATAGTATGACGATTGTGTCTGGTTAAGTTATCACCGTGCAAAACTACCCAGCATACGGATTATTTGAGTTCACTACTGCTTATATATATGCCCTATATTCAGACAAAGACGGTCACGCGAGAATATCGTTGATCCAGACGAATGTGAAATCACTGAAACGTTATTTACAACAAGCCACAGGCGTCATTTGAGCAAAACAAGAGCCTGACTGAGGACGCCACGACTTGTGTTCGGTATTTCGATGTCAACATACACATGCCTGATCTGTATTAATGTATATCATTACGATCGAGAAAATTAATCTTTATACCTTAAGGAAGTTATAAGTGCATGGCGTGTAGTGCATTGAATCAGTTTAGTGCCAAAAATAAAAATTCATTTCGTATAAAATTGCTGTGTATATAATATACCATAATAGGTCTAAGGTCAGGCTAAATCAATGACGTGCATGCAAATTGTTCAGTTTGCTAGCGAGGTCTTTCTATTATACTGGCGCTGCAGCGCATTTCAAATATCATTCTTTGTTGTCGTTGTATTTCATGCACACTTGACAAATTGTAACTGTGTTGCTACTTTTGCATGCAAGACGTATCATTAAAACAACGCACCTAAATCCAAAAATTAAAACTTGCATGTGCTTTGTTAGGAATGATGTATCCAAGATATAACGTTGATGGATATCGAGACTTTTACCAAACCTCCTGCGTGGACTTGTGTATACTCAGCTGTTTAGGGTTCACTATGACAAGTTCGAACAAGTCCGGAAAGCCTACATAATGAACCCTGCGAAGTGAAATATTATTTTCGATAAAAGCGTTTATACTATCTATATATAGAACAGCGATTTGTTTTACCATGGATTATGGTGGTTAACAAGGAAAACAAGTCGCATACTTCATTGTTATCAGTAACTGTCCTCGTAGAAGTAAATCAATGTTTAACATCTGCATGCTTGATAGATGTTGATTTGAGAGATCAGAACAATAGTCTGCTGCAGAAATAAGTATATGCAATATATTATTTAAAGATACCTTAATTAATTACCTAACACATTACCTCTGTGTTAGCTATTTAACATCAATTTAATGTCCCACATATATATCTTATAAATTATGTACACATTTAGGGAACCAGAACAACATACCACGCAGAGTAATTTAAATAAAACGAACAAGGAAAATGTTAAAAGGTCATTGTCCAACCCGCTGGGGTCATGTCCTAACGTCGCCTTCAAGTTTTTCATTTGATGTGTTTGATGATCTCGAACTACTTCTGTCTCTGTCTGTATACCTTGGTATTGGGAAAAATCCTCTTTCGTTCGTATGTGTTCCTCTTGACCGACTCCTTAAGTTGTACGGAGAATGTCTTCGAGTGTCTGCAGCACTTCTTGTAGTTTGTCTCGTGGTTGTTGTATGTACTGCACTTCTAAATGATTCATTGTTGCTTGATCTAGGTGCCACTGGGGTAAAACCTCGCTCACGTCGTGAGTTGCCCTCAACTGGTTGCCATGCATAACGGCCTGGCAAAGGACGACCATTTCGAAAATCAAAGTTCCATTCTTCTTGCTTGCGATCGAGAAACTGCTCCTTGTCTTCGTCGCCATTAATATTGTTCAACTGTTCGCAATCTTCGTTTGTTGCTGTATCGTCGAACAGCCGTCTGCGAACGTTTGCACCTCTCCTGCCACTCATTCCAACCCTTTACTTCCAAACACCCGAACCTTCTTTCGAAAATTTTATGCAGTATCTTTAATGTTTGCTCGTAGTACTACGGATCTATCCTTAACAATGGAATTTACTACCGACGCGGTTATTTGATCTCTTTAAATGGCTTGTTTCCAAGGTTATGAGGACATCCTGCTGATCATGACTGGTTCGACATGCATAGTTGCGCTCATTGTCTCTCATGAAACATTCAAATAAACGTACTTCAAAAGATCATTAACGGATTTTGTTTCCATTTATTGCACAAAACTGAAACAGAATCTACCAATGTCTCGTTATTTTCCCCAAGCATAGGTCAAAAGTGGATATCTAGCATCTTTAGCATAATTTTCATTTAACAGCAATCTTTAAATGATGCACGTGGAGACATTGTGGTATGATTGTTGCTGTCTTTAGTACATTTATGCTCATTCAATATACAAGGTCGTATGTCGAATGTCATTTGCAACTCGTATATTTGACGTTGACGGTTGACGGCGACGTACTGAACAGTGAAGCACAAGCACGATATAGAAAGATGTATAAATGGTCGTGCATATAATCAGGGAAATCATAATACGAATGATTTAAAATCAAACTACATTCGATCAAGATCAATCCAATATTGCACTTCTTTCATTGATAAATTGTATATTCACTGACTGGAATTAATTTAAAACTGTGGTTATTCATACAATCTGTTTGACGAGCCTGCAAAACCTATTCGGTATTAGTGTTGCTGTGATATGCAAAGTAAACTGAGCTTTTCTAATCATTGATAATGCATGCCTGCTAGAAATATACAACAGTACACTAAACCGATGTATTCGGACGATGAACTAGCAAACACTCGATCCGTCAATATCATTTGACTAAACTCAAGTGCATGCATGTTTTATATGAATATTGTGAGGCCTTTTATAGTAATATGACCTGGGAGTAAATTAAGCTATTTAATGGTATCATTTCTAGCATATTAGAGACAGTCATAAAGAGAACACTTTTGTGACAATTAATAAAATGAAAAATAGGACAAAATTAACTGATCTAATTTCGTCAGTTCAATTTATTTATTTTCAGTGTATAAAGGATATAAATCTAGATAGATGCTTATTGGCTATTTCAGAGAATTTGACGGCAAGAGTAAATGGGAATCGTATGAGTTATACTTGGAATGATATGCCTACACAAAAAGTCACTTACAGAACGATTCTTTGTATTGATTACTTTTTCATCACCTTTATTTTGGATTTTCACTTTCATTAATCTTTATAAAAGCTACATTGGCTTTGAATACTCTACATGTTACATTTAAAAGTGTCAAAACGCTGTCGTTGGTGTTAAAAACACCAGATCAACACTCTCAGTGAACTATATAAACAGGGGATTCCCTATTGCAATTTATCTGAAGGACAGGAAACAGATTTTATCGTGCTACCACGGGTGGTTCATTCTTTTGACGACTGATGACAATCGTAACTGTTTACAAATGTGGATTGGAAGGTATTTCCCAATAAAAATATTGCAACTCTTGAGAATTGTATAATTAGTTTATTTTTTACGCACTTCGAGGGGTGATAATTATGCACTTTATTACTACATATAGTTTGATTCTTCTATGTATTTCGTATGACAGATTACAGTCACATGTGAACATCATAGTCAATAACTGATAAGAATGCCCATAATACCACTTATTAGGCGTCAGCCATGTCTGTGGATTGAATATCCCACTATGTGGCAACAAATCAGTAATCATAGCACCAAATGAATAGCACCAATTTGAATAAGTTTTAGAGTCGAATTTTAAAAGGTAAAAACCTAACCTAGCCATAATTATTTACAATTATACATGTCAGCTATTCATGGGTGTTTATGAATCGTGCATGTTTTTACGTTTACTTTTTGGCCGGCAATGCGACAAGGTTTTATCTATATCATGACCGACACAATATGTCGTAATTGCACTCCGGAATCATTTCAGCAATGGATGTTTTGATGTATCGATATAGGCATTATAGAATTTTTAGCTATTATTGTTTTGCATTTTTTCCAGCTTTTCACATTTGCATTACCTTTCAGCACTGCACGAAACATTCGAGGCACTCTATTCATGGTCCCACAATCCTACTTTTATTAACTGTGATTTAAAGAAAAACTGCTGCAAGTTTGCTATAGTAGGTTTCTTAGTTCACACCTGTAAAAACAACAATAAAAAACTACATGTAAGGTCGTGTGATTATAGTAGGGGAAAATATCCTACAAGTTTTTCTTCGCCTCTCTTGGAATTCTGGCTAGTAGCCAACCAGTTGCATGATCAGTATAAGAATGGCGTGCAAGATATTTCGCTAACTGAAAAATATAGGGGAAAGACCCTAAAAAACGTCTTCGTGTATATGATAACTGTTTGCCAGAACTGCTTATGGCCTTCAGCAAAAACATGTATTATTGTAATATTGTTTATGGACAAAAAGAACTCGTTTTTCGGCTACGTTGGCTTATTTAAATTTAAGTCGAAAGCTTCACATGAGGCTTATATATTCCTATCCTTGTGCTTACGAATTTGTTCCGGCTCATCTATCTTTGAATTCAAGGTGTATGCTCATTTTACTCATTCCAAATTGCCAAAATAACCCAGAATGGGCATACTGTGGGTGTTTAACTTAAAATATTCAAATTTGACTTCAAAGGGTAGCATTTTTCTGCTGGGACACACTGCATATATAGGCTCATATACAAACATGGTCTTGAAGGACAATCACTTTGTGATGAGTGTCCATTCCGAAATTATTCGATCATGAGCATATTTTTGTCAAACTGTCAACATAATGCATTTACAGTAATATATGACATGTAATATAAAAAATAAAACTAGTCAAATGATGTTTAAATGTTTTTCTTGCCAACTTAAAAGTTTGTTTAGTATAGTTATTTGTGTAAACATGAAAAGATATTGAAAGTTTCTTCTCTTCTAGAAGAACCAATCTTCATAATTGCCATATACAATATATTATTGAGGAAATATATGAAGTACATGAGAATTGAAAAAATAATCCCGGGCCAAACAAAGAGGCATCGATTTAAACGTATAGATTTGGGGAAGAATGATAAATAAACACTTTACGTTTACATTTCTTTGAAGGGTAAGAGTATAATTATTCAGTTCACTTTTTAACTGCAGACTATCAGTTTATAGACAATCAATTCGAGCGATTGAAGTTGGAAAATAACGTACAAGATTTTTGATTAATTCAGTGTGCGAGCTGCTCAAAATACCAGTACTTTCTTTATCCAGCACATGTTTTTTGATAACCTTATGACCTTTATGAATTTCAGACTGGAGGCCAAACCATAACTATACTTGGTTTTAATAGTGCTATGTATCCATTCCATTAATGTGCATGATGTATACATAGTTATATATATATTATATATAACCACATCATATTATATATGACCACAATTAAGGCATGGTGTATGAGTAGGTTGCTCTTATCATCTTTTTATCTTTTCAGCTCCACGCGAATATACTTGTGCTAATTTATTACTACATATACGTCGAGATCTGATGACACACATTTGTAGCAAATTATCATTCAATGTTTATGCTTGCTTACAGTTTCATTGATGTCTGTAATTTACCGGTCACCTAATTAGACCACAAGGCAGGAATTTAAACAAATGGCAGGAATTTTAACAAATGGCAACAAACATGCTACAGTACATTTAATTTGCTATTAAAAATCCTTAATAAAAATTTGTTTCTTTGTCACAAAGCATTTGTACACATCATTTTTGCAATTTCAATCAGAACGCATCTAACTATTTACTTTGCTGTGTTTCTATCCGGAAAATGTTTGATCAAAATAGGAAAGACCATTAAAGTGTCGTATCACGTCATTTAAGAGTGATTTATTGTTTTAAGGCTTATGTAATGTGAAGTTATAATGTTCATTTCTTTGCACTATACGTGGTGTAGAGTTATTCCCAGCATGAAGTTTACTCTTTCAAAATCGACGTACATTGACCATTGTGTAACTTAATTAGAATATTTATGTGCCGCTTGATTGGTATCACGCAGAATATGGTGTATTGTATCAAAGAAAAACAAAAACGAAATTACATAGCGCAAACATCACACAATGTTGAACTATCATTGTCACTATCCGTTGTGCGCCGATACACTTGCACTATCTATATACAGACTGACAAAAAGAAATTCGACATTTCGAGCGAAAGTATAAATAGCCAACTGAAACGTGCTTCGACGAAGAGCCTCAGTTTTTTCTATAGCATTCACACATGCTATATGAATAGGATTTATATACCTATAGACGTGTTGGCTCAAGTATAGCTATAATTATACAAAGACAAAGCGAAAGCAAATTAAATCACTTTATTGTCGTTCAAAGCTATATTTATTCAGCCATTTCCATGCGATACGAAATAAATTTAAAAGCGTCGACATTTCTAAAAAGTATATTTCAAAACCATTTCGAACTAAAAAGTTTTGTAACATGATGTTACTGATAATTCGAAGACTAATTGCCAATGTGTATACACCAGCTGTGTAGTCGGTCACGATATAGCCACGTCTAATTATGTTACTGCGCATGCATGCATGCTTTTAGATTACATAAGTAAAGTATATTTATGTAGTTGTTCGTCACCCTAATATGAATTATAGTTATGCCTCAACTAGCCCTAGTATGGTCAAGAAGGCAATATTCAGGAACAAACTATGCAAGATACCATTAGTTATTAAAAGTTTAATTACAAGGAACTGGAGGCATTCAGCTTTTAATTATGCTTGCTTCATCAGCTCATTCATGTGTTGTTGTCAGAATTGAAAGGCAATTCAACGTATTTTCAGAATACTGAATCCACCATATCTATTGACGATCGATTTTATATATATGTCGCATCATCTTGATTTGACGCCTGCTATGAGCACTTTTGTTTGGCTAAATAAGTGCATGAGCAGAGTTTATATTTCCTTCTGGCATTGTGTTCTAAATCAAGTAATACCAACATTCTTGCACATGTTACACTATAGTCTATACAGTATGTACCATATATATATATGTATATACAGTTTAAACACATGTGTATAATCACTCTGGGAAATTACTACTTTTGTTGAAACAGTATGTACGTGGAGCTGCCACATTTATCTTGAATCGTAAATAATCATCCATAGCACTGATAGCACAGCGTAACCTGTTCTATTCTATAACTGTTTATCCAACGCCACAGTAGTTTTATCAGCTTCACATGCATTGCTCCTCTCCGCAGTTTGATTTCTTTCGCTTAAAGCGCCGTTAATTGACTTGTTCTTTGAAACGGAGTCATCCTCATCGACACACTGTTTGTAAGGTGTAGTTGTAGATGAGACATTTCTCGTCTGTTCGTTTGCGACAGATATCGACGATACCTTTCCATTTAGGTCTCTCTCATGAGACGTTTCGATAACTTTAACTACAGTGTACGGTGAATTGTCAAGGTGCAAATTCTTGTCTTCGATAAAATCGTATCCATATTTCACTTTCATCTTCTCAAGACGTAATAAATTCTCTTGTTCGCCTCTTCTGACTACATCATCTTTGCCGTTTATGTCTGGCTTTCCAAACAAACGTCTCTTCACTGTCGACTTGTCTGGTACGTCAATTTTTCGCTTTCTTGTGCCCATTGCGTGGTGTAGAACACTTTAAATTAAAGCAAAATTTGTAGCAGGGTTTATGTTTGCCGTCCGCCAGCGTCCGCGTCTCAAACACGTCTGAGCAAGGCTGATTTCCTTGATTGACAAACATACATTAGTGTGTAATTTATGCGGGAAACAAACGTCATATTCTCGCAAACTTACACATTTATTTGTACCTTTGTACAACTTTGAAAACATTTGCTGTCGTACAGTCACGTATAATTTAAAACGAATAATGTGAAGATAATAGATCGCGTGTTCAGATGTATTTTCAACTGGAAATTAAGTACATACGCAAAACAAATACAAACGCAGTCATATGATCCGCTGGTCGTGAATATAGAAAGGTTGGATTAACAACCAACATTAAGCTGCCTTTTTTCAACACTCGTTGTGTTTAACGTGCAGAAAACGATAGGCTCTTGTGTTCGATGTCATGTACAATAACACACCAAACGCAGGTGATTATTAAAAGCTAGAGATTATGTATATACTTTCGAGTCAAGACATGATTCTAAGATTATTAACCGTTTGGCGACCCGCTGAGAGTTTACTCTCGTTACTATGGTGACGAGTACATACCTTAACATAGTTTCACAATGTATGTTTATAACTGCTTTGCCACTTCGCCATTGTAAGGTTATCAATTTTTCTCTGGTTCGATTATGTTTGCCGATACTTCGAAAACTTCCAACATTCAGAAAGCGGTACATATTTAGCCGACTCACTTTGCAGGGATTCTCTCATTTCAGAATCTAAATTAGGCAGACTCAGGCGTGTTCAGGCGTGCTTGACTATTACTGAATTGATAGCCGATAAGTGGCGGCCAGCGCAGCGTGGGCCAAAACGAAACCTGGGAAAAAATTCACATCGCGACTGGAGGCAAGTAAACTATCAACTAAACGAAAAGTAATGTCTTTAATACTTTATGTGAGTTACAAAACTGTGTGGCCATACGAAATGACGCTTCCGTAATAAAACAACTTATTCAATTTCCGTATACGATTCGATTATAATATTTTCGTGCAAAAATCCTGCTCCTACACAACCACTTGAAATAAAAGCTCATTATTCAGACACAGATAACAGTTATTTTCACGCAAGTATGAATAAATCAGGACCACATATCGGTTTTGGCAAGCTGGGTAATTTTATTATGGTACTGGTAGTCGTGAAAAAGGTCACGGCGCATCGCAAGGTCATACCCAGAGCATGGAGGGTTTCTGTCTCCATCACTAAACTATACCATCAATATATCAATGTAATGAACAACGCTCGTAGTAAAGACAGTTTCTAATAGCATACATGCTAGAACATGTTTTAATTACAGTTCTCATATTTTTAGCCTTGCACTGGCCAAGGTCAAGGGCAAGTAAAACTTTGAAGAAACAAGACCTTGTCTGGCGACTGAGGAGGGACGATGACATGCTCGGTACAGCACCGTTCAACAGAATTCAGTCTGGTTAACCAGGGTTGAGGTTGCACAGTTCTCTTGACAGATCTGTTCTACTCATTGCAAATACCAACTCGGTAAGTCGCTGCGAGTGAGGCATCCAATTGTGATAACATTGCTTGACACGAGGATGCAAGTGCTCACAGCAAATGGCTAGCGCGAGTCAGTTTTGGAAAAGTTTCTTAAGACTGGTTTTCATTTTTTTGTTACTTGACGTTTATCTCGTCGTCACTTTGCGTTATTGACACAGCTGGATATTCATTATTAAAAATGAGAATTAAAACTATTTACACAAATGAAATCGGATCTAAGATGACTCTTCCCAGAAGTGAAAAATAAGATTGATAAATGACGTTGTTAGTAGACTTAATCTCCTGATTTTGACCTTTTACCTGTGTATGTGAAACACTGCATGAATTTGAATACAACCAAATATATACCAGTTGAGAATTCTTGAAACAGTAATGCAACGGCTGAAATAACTTTATTTGGTTTAATGCCTATATAGGTGATATAGTCAGTAGAACCGGAGATGAAAAACTTCACGCCATAAGCGGATTTCGTTTAAATAAACAGACTTTGAAGATTAAGAAGTGACAATAAATAAGACTTTAGATCTTCAATTCAATAATGCATCCTTGAGTTGAGTTGAGTTGAGTTGAGTTGCAACTAGCAACATATATCGTTGCTTCATTTTGTGTTCATCCTGTACCCTTTCCAAACGAAATATACTTATGGCCAGTATCGTGCAATATGAATGAATTAGTACAAGTACGGATATTATACGACAAATTAAAAGATGCATGTAAAACTATTTTGTACAATATCTGGTGTATAATTATATTATGCATTTTGATGAATTTGTATCAGTTAATGGATATTCTAATAATCGCGCTACTCTGTACTCTTATGATTGTACACTTGCGCTTGAATTATCTTGTGACGCAAATATTGATGTGTACGAGGTTATTTCACATGCATGGATCAACTCGTATTCAACAACTTTTTCGTATTCCAAGAGGGCAATGGGAGTCTCTCACACGGTAGGGATACTCACAGGAGTGCAATAGTTTTTTCCCTTGAACTCTTAATGGTTTTAATAAATCTCATCCGTCAAAATCTTCCTCGTACGATGATCGCAGTGTACTTTAAACAATGATCTGGCCAAAACAGGCATGACGTAATGGGATTTAATTCAAATACCGCTCGTCAAAAATCAAAATGGCAGAATCTTGCAGTAAAACCCTTTTTGTTTTGGTAACTGAGGATGATATGTGTGAACTTGTTGACGATTCTGATACCGAGAATACTAAGAAACAAGTAAAATACGCTGTAAATCGCATGAATTCCTTTGCATGAAAACATTAGCAGCCAATTAAACAACCAGAATTTAATGAGATAACTCGGCTATCGCCTCGTTGAATGGAGCATTCCATCTTTTACCTCATGAAAATGTTCTTATCATTGCACTCGTAATAAACGTTCATTATTTGTATGTTTCATGTGAACTCAAGCAGTAAATACGCTGACATAATCAAATTTCGTCTTGCCGGGAATTCTTTGCATAAATTAGCATCTCTCGCATATTTGTGAAGGAAATTCGAAGCAGAACAAGTTTGAACGTGATCTTGAAAATGTAGACGTTTTAGTTGAATAAGACACTGCTTGTCGACGAAAACATTTATAAATACATCAAGTAGCACTTACTAGGACAAGATACACTGAAAATGGAAAAGAGGAAGAAAGATATTTTACCTACTGATAAAGTGATACGTCGTTTGTTTGAAGAGCCAAGCTCTGAGGAGAGAGAAGCTGAAAGGATTGCACAAGAACAGGAGGCGCATAGACAAAATGAAGAAAGAAAAGTGAAATTCTTAAACGATAAACCTCCGCAGTTACCAAATGCTCGCTACGCTAATTGGGGGAGAGTTACAGAAACAAATAACAAAACTTCTAACACTGGTTGCAAGTTACCCAGATGACTTAAATATTACTACTCAAGATTGGAGACTCTGCGGCCTTACATCATTGAGTAAATAAAACTTGAAATATTTTTTAGGAAATAAGTACATACAGCATGACAGATGTACCAGATATTTAACCTTCACTTTAGGTAGGTTACTTGCTGTCAGGAACGACACAAGGTCACCAACAAGAATAATATTGAAGCACTATACAAAACACTATAAAATAATATTATCCTGCATAATTATACTGTACATTAACAGTTTGATAGTTAGTGTACTAGCAACGATTTCACATCGAATATTATATAATTTGATGTTCTATATATACTAAAATATACATACGCATGTATGTCTAGACTAAAACGACGTCAGGTTTCTTTGTTCAAAGTGTGGCAAAGAAAAAAGAAATAGGGAATATCAATAACGTGAATTGGAGTTAATACATACCATAATACATATACGATCTTGATATATGTACACTAATCTAGATCTGCTGACGTTCTGATAAATGCTTCACATATATTTGTGTTCATACTGATATATTCTATAGTGACGAGTTGGATGTTGGTTCAAAAATAATTTAATTAATATGTGTATACCGGGGATGACTACATCATCACGAAGTCTCCACAAGAGTGACAAAATGATCCGTGTTTACTTTCGAAATTCAAATATCGATACTCTATATTATGCTTCCGTGTGTCTATACTTTCCCTTTTATTTTAACTTGTATTAGAATTCAATGATATACCCATAGACTTCGCTGTACTAAATATTGATAATTTCAGTTTAGTATGAACTGTATACTCAGTTACGTAATTCTAAAATATTCCGGAACAGGCAGCTGGGCAAGAGTACAAAATACTGTAAATATGAGCAGTGAAGCAGTGTTTATAATTTATGCCGATAATTATCATCATGGCGGGAATTCTATAAACAAATTAATGTCTCGCGCATATTTTAACCTAAACTAAAAGCAGGCCAGTTTATGGAGAATGAAAATGTAGAAAACCGGAATAAAAAGTTTTGGACTTCGCGTTGTTGTGGACATGCTCCAGTGCAAACTGCAGACTCCAGCGTGGGATTATTTGGTAAACAATCATTGTATAATAGTGAGGATTTTCGCTGACTATGCTGGCCTTTCATTTAAATATATTTATATTCAGACAAGATGTTTAATTAAGAAAAGTAGAAAAATCAAGTCGTAATAAGGCTCTTAATTGTGCGCGTATATTTTACTTTTGCTGACTGTCCAAATACACCTGGTAACGTTACGATTATTGGATAACGGTTATTTGTAAATCATTATGCCTCTACTAACACCAACTGAGAACAAAACACCACCTCTCCCTGTTGGCGACTCAACAGACGAGACGAGGTTTCCTGCCAATCATGCACTACGCAATCATTAATACCATAGCCGTTTGATCCCTAAAGGGTTGCAGAACATGAATTACATTGGAAAGATAACTTAAATATAATAAATATTATATTTTATATAATAAACTTTATCGGAGAATTAAAGTTTATTATATAAAATATAATATTTATTATATTTAAATTCACAATATAACTTCTTTTGTAGAATTTTTGTAACTGAGTTCTGTGTAAAGACATTCAACTTTGTTGGATATGCAAATAATACGTGTGACATCACGCTGCGTAACGGAGAAGAAAGAAGTTACAAAAATTCTACAAAAGAAGTAATAATGTAATTTCAAGTGAACTTTGTAATGCAACCAAGAAAATTCTGGACAATTTTTCGTATCACAAGCACTTTAACGGCAACGATCAACTTTAACGGCATAACATGGCGTAGAACAGTGCGAACCATGGTATTAGTTTTATAATATATTTATGCCGTACGTATTCAAAACGAACAGTGCTGTTCATTAAAGCTTACGAACATCAAAACAAAGTAGCGAGAAGATCTTTGCGATGTTGATATTTGATGTTAGTCACATGACTAAAAAAATATGGCGTTGTTCCATATTTGAGGTGGACCACGCTATTAGTTTCAAAAATATGATAACACGATACGACGTCGTTTTTAACTTTATTGGAAGTGGAAACGACATTCTTTAACCAAAAACAGCATAGGTAACACCAAGAGAACGTTTTAGTTAGAAAATAAACGAACTTGGAGTCATAGTGGGAGGACTTTTCAAAGAAAAACGATGGAACGGTGAAAAAGAGGGATTCTGGATTTCTAAAATGGATAAGAATGGGAGGTATTAGGCGTTTGAAAGAGAACTGTTCGTAAATTATCATGATAAACGTCTGTCAACATTTTGAGAAAGTTTGCTTTGCCGTATATCTTCAAAACTAGAAATGATGGATTCCTGGTAAGCAATAATAATTCTAAAAGTACGTCCACTGGTGTCGTGGAATAAATGTTTGGAACTGGACTGAGGCAAAAAAATGCTTGAAAGCACAACGGAAGTTTGTTCTTTTGACAGGCAGACAAAATCAGCATGATGAAGCTTGGAAAAGGCATGGATGGGTTAGATTATTGATACTTAATGATGTTATGTGACCGGCGAGGCTAAGGAGTCAACAAAAAAGTGGCAAAGTAAACGAGTTCTGCTGGTAACAGCGGAAATAGGGATCAGAGGTCTTTTTTGCCCATTTAGGCACATATGAAGACATGTCCGTCGCTAATAATACGGATCTAAATAATCGTTCTACCACTTCTTTGGCAGGTACCTAAAACCATTCAGCATGCAGAAGTTCCTTTTCCCGGCATTAGGGCAAATTATCATGTTGGTCTCGACTTGTCTGTCAAAACATGAAATTCCGTTGTGCCTTCATGCACTTTTCGCTTAATTCAGTTTCAAACGTTTCTTCCATGACGGTATTAAGGTATATTTTTAGAATCATTATTGCTTACCAGGAATCCACCATTGCTAGTTTTGAAGATATATGGCGAAGCAAACTTTCTCAAAATGTTGACAGACGTTGATCATGATAATTTACGAACAGTTTTCCTTCAAACGCCTAATACCTCCCATTCTTATCCATTTTAGAAGTCCAGAATCTCTTTTTTCCGCCGTTCCACATATTCTTTGAAAAATCCTCCCACTATGACACCAAGTTTGTTTATTTTCTAACTAAAACGTTCTATTGATGTTACCTATGCTGTTTTTGGTTAAAGAATGTCGTTTCCACTTCCAATAAAGTTAAAAACGACGTCCTATCGTGTTATCATATTTTTGAAACTAATAGCGTGGTCCACCTGAAACATGGAACAACGCCATATTTTTTCAGTCATGTGACTAACATCAAACATCAACATCGCAAAGATCTTCTCATAACATTGTTTTGATGTTCGTAAGTTTTAATGAACAGCAACGCTCATTTTGAATACGTGCGGCATAAATACCTCATAAAACTAATACAATGGTTCGCACTGTATATGCATTCCAAATAACATAAATTTCGCGACGAGCGAGGGAATGGAGCGTTTCAACATTTTTTAAATAATCGAAGACTTTAAATAATTACAGTTGTTGAGTCTCGGAAGTGTTAGTTTTGTGTCTTATGCGTACTCATATATTTCACATAGTTCATATACTTTCAAGGAGCTGCTCCGCTGTCCCTGTTTCCCTGCACTTAAGTCATAGTAAAATTGACTGAAACTTATTGCCATCTACCATTCTACAGAGTCTATGACGATTATGCCGTACACAAATGCGCGTCTAAGCCTAACTTAATTGTTTACACATTACTTTGTGTAAATGATATTCCAGTTATATGTACACAAAATTTGTGTACGCAAATTTGGTGGTTACACACGATTTGTGTATGTCTCGATAGATAATCAGTAGTTACACACAAGTTTGTGTAACAAGAACACAGTTCTAACGTGTAAAATACTAAAAAAAATTTGTGTAAAGTTACACATTCAATGTGTGTAAAGTTTATTCACTGTTTGTGTAAGTTTTTCTTTCGTGTAAATCTACACAAAAAATTGCGTTGACTTTACACACCATCTCGTGTTAATACTTCTGTAATTCTAACGCAACATAACGTGTAGAAAACCGCCTTTACACATATTTTGTGTTACAGTTACACAATTCGAAAAAGTCATTTTTTGCAGTGTGAATACATTTTCTTTTTGAGAGGACATATATAGAGGATATTTTACGGTGGCGCGAAGATATGAATATTATTTTTCGAGTGGTGAAAACAATTTTTTACGAACGAGCGCAGCAAGTGAGAAAATAATATTCATATCTTCAAGCTGCCGTGTAATGTTCTTTTTATCATATGTAGGCCGTTTGCCGTGGCGTGATATATTTACTTTCATTTCACCTGTCAGAGAACTAAAAATTCATTTCACAATTTACCTTTTCTTCATGCGCTGGTTTCAAATAAAACAGTTCCTGCTCCTACCGCCTGCAGTTTTTGTGAAAAATCAATTTTAATTCCCACTCATTTCACATTCTTCAAAAACAACGGCGCCATGTTGAAATTACATCAGAATGTCGATTTAGTCCACCCCAGTTTCCGTTGCCTTCCGGCAGATGAATTTCAAACTTTTTTTTTAAATATAAAATTAAAAAAGTAGTGTATGATTTTTGTTTTGAGAACTGAAATAAATCGTGTTAATACCGTTTTTTAACACTTTCTGATATTTTATTAATGCTCCACCAAAAGTTATCTGGATGTAGGTAAAATGGCATTTGTTCATGAGCGTAAATGTCCTATCCACTTCGATAGAAAAGAAGATATATGGAGAAATAAAAAAAAATTACTGACGGAACAGTAGCTAAGGTTTAAGATTTAAGGTGGCAGTGGTTAAGTTTTCCTGAACCCTACATAAATTTTACGAAAGCTGGGAAAGAGTCATTCAAAATAATTGGTGACTACTGTGAAGTGGAAAAAGTGAAAGAAGCTTGCGGCTACCATCTTCAGTGCTATCGGAATTTTACTGACATAAGTAAATTAGATAGAGCGAAAACGATGATAGCCAATTCCAGTACTAAGCGTCCGTTTCAAAAAAATCAATGTGCCATGCCGTGCTAAAAAACTGAAAAAAGCGACTTTAAAATCGTTACCCCCAACTCGTTTTCCACGCTTCCAAGAGTATGAGCAAAGGCACGTTGGTTTACTCGGACATTTTGACTGTTGGTGATGTTGCTGATTGCAGTGTAATACCAGAATGGGAATTTGATACACTGTCTGACTCAGAAGAGGAAGGGTACGCTGATCAAACTGACATTGAACGTGATGAAGTCATTGTAGAATAAACCGTCATGTCGTTACAGTGAACAAGTTTTTGAATGATCTTTTGAAGAAGAGGAAGATCCGCGCTGATCGCGGGTCTAGGAAGTCTGTTTCAAAGCGAGACTTAAATTCCTTGAAGAGAAAACTACGAAAACTACCAGGAGCAACGAGTGCCGGAATATTTAAAGAAGCTAGTGTACCAGACATTGCTAAAAGTACACGAAATAGAATTCTAGCAAAGATGGTCAAGACCAAATGTCCAAAGAAAAATCGTTTACTAACGAGAAGACAGGACCTTGCGCATCGATTGGGCTAAAACCTACATGAAAACAGATATGAAACATGTATTGTTTACAGATGAGTCAAGAGCAACATTAGATGGCCCTGATGGTTGGTCAAGATGATGGGTCATCCGTGGCGACCAGTGTCCAACAAGAATTAGACGTCAACAGGGAGGAGGGGGAGTCATGCTATGGGCTGGTATTGTCGGGGATGAGCTTGTTGGCCCTTTTCGTGTACAAGAAGGTGTTAAACTAACATCACACACTTACTGCCAGTTTCTTAAAAGCTTTCTTGACCCATGGCTTAAAGAAGTCCCATTGTCGCGTTTGAGAAACCTAATTTCTATGCATGACAATGCTCCCTCTCATGCCGCTAAAGCAACAACTCAATACTTGGAGTCAATTGGTTTCAAGAACAAAACAATGATGATTTGGCCTCCTAATTCACCAGATCTAAACTCAATAGAAAACTTATGGTCAATCGTTAAGCGACGAGTCTACGCGGATGGAAAGCTATAAAACAAGCAGCAGACTTTATACCAAGATCCTTGATAAGAAAACTTACAGAATCAGTAAATGAAAGATTGTTTGACATTATAAGACTTAATGGATCTCACGTTGGTAAATGACCCACTCTCCTTTGCTTAAGGCGATGTTTTTTTGTATTGAAAATTAACTACATGTTAATGTTGTGAAAACTTTGTTACCTTCGAAGTATGTACCCATATAACGATTGATAATTGCGTTTGGTAAGCAAATTTGTTTTTTGCCAATATACAAGCTATTATTGTGGTTCAGGTAAAAATGAAGGAAATAAATAATTTTGCATTATCTTGAATGCGTCACACGTTTTTTATCTATCTTACGTATAAGTTAGGCTCCCTGCATAGCCTCTGTATACTTCTCTCCACAATATGCAAATTCACGAGTTTTTTATCCCTAAGTTAGAATTTTCACTAACATCATATCTACAATATACTGAAGCCTGTCAAAGGCGAACAATGTCGAAACAAAATATTGAACCCTCAAAACAGATTTATACTGTTTATTTCTTCGTTATTTGGCCTAAATAGTGAATCAGAGCTGTTCTTCTTTCCGTTTCATGTTTTTTATTCCAAAAACCCTTCTTCTTTTGGACATAAAAACCAAATAACCCTTTCGCGCCTTCCCCAACACGGCGGCCATGTTCTGAGAAAAATGACAATAGGATTGGCATGTGGTAAAGCGGGCTGCACTGGTAAAACGCGGACTGGACTCGATTAGTAAAATGCGGACTGGACTAGATCCGCTGATCTGATAATAGGCAGGATCAAGCTGTATGCTATAGAAAATTAAAGCCAATTTGAACCGGCGCAAAATTACTTCTGGTTACTACCTTGCGGCGAAAACAACAGGGAGTCGAATTGCGAAATGAGTCTACGAGGCGGGTTTATCGCAATTTTCCAAGCGCTGAGCTGAATCGTTGCTTTGGGTATAAAAAGAGAAAGATATTTTCTCTCTTTTGGAGATATATTTTTCTACATTTTGTCGAAATATCCCTGCTAAACACGTTTGGCACGTTGCGTACTTGAAGTCTATTTTCGGCAGAACTCTCTGGCAACTGGTCTTTGATGATGGTATTTTCATTAACCTGAATGCTACAATGCTCTGATCGAATATACACTGTTGTCTCATAGTTTAAACGAGAAGTAAGGAATTAGTCGGGGAGGCAGAGGTACAAAAATATATGTTTACTTACCATACCGAGGGACAATTTCATTTTATGTTTATATTGTACCTTTAGGTCTAATAAATATATTTCTGCATGTTGTACGCGATAAAATTTCTTGTGGGCTCCAGCCAACACGTCTTTATGGTTACTTTTATTTTTCACATTTTTGTTGAGTTATGAGCATTTGAAAACTTATTTTCCGACTAGTGCCCAGGAAATTAGCGCCATTTTAGGACACTTTCCCATTTTGAAGCAGCAATAACTCAAAAACGGCTTGAAAACAAGGGTGCCCGTAATGATGTCTTATATGTTGTTTTTTATAAGCTTTCTTATGATATAAGTTATTTTTCAAAGGAACAAATTTGAAAGTTTACTATTTTTTGACCACATAATAGTTTTATAATAAAACTGAAGAAAAACGTGTTGACCGAAGCCCACAAGATAAATCGGGCCAAACAACATTCAGAATTGTGATATTAGGCATCCAACGGACAATTTTAGAGCAAAATTAATTTGTCCCTCGAGAAGGTAGGTAAAATTACCTCTGCCTCCCTGACTAAATCTTTTTATAGCATTCGTGTTGCTCAAACAAGTGGAAAATATAGAAATTATATACCCTGTGTAGTTCGGGTTCTTATAAATTTGTTCTTTGTAACAAATTAATATTACATTTTTTTATATGGGTTGATTGCTTTTCTCAACAATGGTTGTGTTGAAAAGATGACGTTTTGGAACTAAACACTGGCTCAGCTGTATCCCTTCTTCCACTTCACCAATACACCTCAATGCTTAATCGAGTAAACTAAACCCCACAACCACTGTCCTCAAAACCTATACCAGAGGAAAGTTCCAAGCCAAGGGTGTCGTGAATATTCAGGTGAAGTATCAAGAAAATAAACAGAACCTACGTTTGTATGTTGTTGAAACCAAGCGCCCTGCCCTCTTTGGAAGAGACTGACTTGAAATGATTACACTGGATTGGGAAGCACCGAATCAACAGCTTAGCAATAGCTCCACAAACAAACCCAACAACCAAGTTGGAGAAGATGTTGAAGTATAACGATGTCTTTGGGGAGGGCATTGGTCTATTAAAAATAACCAAAGCCTAGCAGGAAAAGAGAAAACAGTCAACCGAAATTCTGCAAAGCAAGACAGGTGCCATATGCTCAACGACAGAGTTGACCAAGCTAGAAAATGACAAAATTTTAACCAAAGTTGAGTAGAGTGAATGAGCAACCCAGTTGTTCCTGTGATAAAGAAGAATGGGAACGTTAGACTGTGCGGTGGTTTTAAGCAAACTATTAATCAAATCATGCCAGTTCAGCAATATCCCCTTCCAAGAATTGATGATATTTTTGTCTCACTTCGGGCTGGGCAAAAGTTCAGCAAGATTGATCTGCAACAGGCCTATTTGCAAATAGAAATGAAAGAGGAGTCGAATAAATTACCAACGATTAGCTTGTTATTTGGTGTGGCATCGACTCCTGTAACAAGCCATGGATCAGATCTTGATATGATAATTTCTGGTACAACAGACTAAGAGTATCTTTCTAACTTAGAAGGAGCTGTAAGCCAACTTAGCAAAGATGGGTTGAGAACCAACAGTAACAAGTGCGAGTTCTTCAAAGAAAGGATTGAATTCTGTGGTCATGAAATCAGCAAGCAATATCTGCACAGGTCCCAAAAGAAAGTTGATGCAGTGCCAAACGCTTCACAAGCCGAAAAAGGTCAGCAAGCATTTGTCGGTCTTATCAATTATTACTACAATTTTCTTCTAAACCTTTCAATCTTGCTCCAACCATTAAACCTGTTGCTTGAGAAAGTACGGTGGAAGTGGACCCCTGAGTATCAGCAAGAATTTCTTAAAGCGAAGGGAGTTAATTGCATCGGAAGATGTCCTAGCACACTGTGATCCTCAACGACCAATCATGTTAGAATGTGACGCTCCTCCTTATGGATTAGGAGCTAACACAAGTCATGCATGACAATACTGAAAGACCCGTAGCGTATGCATCATGATCCCTCTCAAAAACGGAAAAACACTATTCTAAGATATATAAAGAAGCCCTGGCGTTGGTTTTGGGACGGAGGGGTAAAAAAAATTATACCTACTCACTTGCACGGCACTTCACACTGCGGACAGATCATTAACCCCTCACAGCAATTTTCAATCCTACCAAGGGTATTCCAGCTACGACTGCGGCTCGACTGCAACGACTGTACTTTTCCGGGGTTTGACTATGAGATTGAATATGGCAGTTTAACAAATTATTGTAATGCAAATGGATTATCTCGTCTCCCTCTAGCAACAGCCGGGGATGAACAAGGTTGATTCGTTGACCCAGTAGATGCATTTTATGTGTCCCAGTTCGACTAGTTGCCTGTCAGCGTGGATGCCAATATACCCTGCGAGATTTCGCCCTGGTCTGCAACCATCTTTGTGGGGAGAAATTTTGCTTTACCTTTTGTTACTGCGAAGAAGGTGAAGACGCTTAAGAGCGGCTAATCGTAAGACGTAGGTAAAATCATGGGTTTCACGCCGCCAAGCACAAGCGTGAATTGAATTGCTAAGATCCCAAAACCTTCAGACAATATCACCGATTGGACAGAGTGTCATTTTTTAAAAATTTCTAACGTTGGTATCACCATTAATCGTAAAGAAGGACACTCAACCATGTTGTGCTTTATAGCTCATCGAACGCCAACTTCAAATTAGCAAAGGGGCTACACCCAATGCTAAGCTGTCGTTAAAATAAAATTAGCACAGGGACCACACCCAATTGTATAATATTTTCGGATGTTGTCTCTATTCTTGTATTTAATGTGACCTCGCACGCGTCTCGTAAACAACTATCTATTATGTTAATTAGTCGATTTATGAATATCAGTTACTAACTGGGTGTGTCGTTCGCACTTATATAATTACATCACTATTTTTCTTTCCTGTCGAACTAAAACATAATCACCAATTTGTATCTCGCTCTTTTTTGCTTTTGGATGGTGTGCATAGTCTTTACTTCCTTCCATTCTTGTTATTTTATTGTCTCGAGCTTCTTTGTGTCGATCAATGATTTCTTTTTCGTTCCGATATTGCAAAAGAAAACGATTTAGCTCTTGTCTCCATGGTCGTCGTCCTACTTCTGCCGTCTTCAGTGCCTTCCTCAACGGTTGCATGAACCTTTCTACCGTGGCGTTGCCTTGAGGCCTATAAAGTGTTGAGAATTTAGCTTGAATACCATGGGCCTTAAGGTACCGCACATACTCGTCTCCATTAAAGGGAAGACCATTGTCAGATATAATTGTGTCAGGTATTCCATGGACAGAGAAGATGTTGTCAAGTTTCGGAATTACTGTTGAAGCTCGTGTGGAATGAACAATCTCAACCTAAGGGAATCCGGAGTATCTATCCACAACGAATATGAGATACTCTGACGTATGTAGTGGACCATAGAAGTCAACGTGTACTGTTCTCCACGGTCCTCTGGCATTTCTGTCGAAAAAGTTCTGGGGGTTTCCGATTTCCCACTGCTTGACATGTTATACACTCTTTGATTGTGTCTTTTACTTGACCATCGAATTTTGGAAACCATATTTTTTCACAGATAAGTAATTTCGTCTTTTGGATTTCTAAATGCGATTCATGTACAATGTCTATTGCTCGTTGCTGTAAAACAGCAGGGATAACAATTCGTGTTCCTCTCAATATTATGCCTTGTGTAGTGGTAGTCAGTTCATTCTTTACTGCTTTGTGTGGTTTTATCGAGGAAGAATCCCATTTGTTCGTTTTAATCGCTGTTAACGCAGCGTCGACATTGGTTACATCGAGTATTTCTTTTAAGGCCTTAGGGGCACTATCCTCAGTTACGAAATTAACGTATTGTTCTGTCATCTTCTCCTGTTTTCGCTTACTTTCGTTGGTAGGATGACGAGAAAGATATTCGAAAGCATGTTACTGACAAACAAATCAGTCATAACCACAAAACAGTGACACTAACAACCAACAAATTACTGCGTACGCCAGCCGAGCATTGACGGACACTGAAAAGTGATATTCCCAGACAGAAAAGGAGACGTTAGTTTGGGCTGTCGAACATTTTCATCCATTCTCATTTGGAAGCAAATTTACCTTAGTAACTGATCATAAACCCCTGGAAATTATATATGGACAGCGCACAGCCAAAACATCTGGACGCATAGAATGATGGGTACTTCGCCTCCACCCGTATGCATTCAAAATCATCTACAAGTCGGGTGCGAACAACCCTGCGGTTTATCTTTCTCGTCATCCTACCAACGAAAGTAAGCGAAAACAGGAGAAGATGACAGAACAATACGTTAATTTCGTAACTGAGGATAGTGCCCCTAAGGCCTTAAAAGAAATACTCGATGTAACCAATGTCGACGCTGCGTTAACAGCGATTAAAACGAACAAATGGGATTCTCCCTCGATAAAACCACACAAAGCAGTAAAGAATGAACTGACTACCACTACACAAGGCATAATATTGAGAGGAACACGAATTGTTATCCCTGCTGTTTTACAGCAACGAGCAATAGACATTGTACATGAATCGCATTTAGGAATCCAAAAGACGAAATTACTTATCTGTGAAAAAATATGGTTTCCAAAATTCGATGGTCAAGTAAAAGACACAATCAAAGAGTGTATAACATGTCAAGCAGTGGGAAATCGGAAACCCCCAGAACTTTTTCGACAGAAATGCCAGAGGACCGTGGAGAACAGTACACGTTGACTTCTATGGTCCACTACATACGTCAGAGTATCTCATAGTCGTTGTGGATAGATACTCCAGATTCCCTTAGGTTGAGATTGTTCATTCCACACGAGCTTCAACAGTAATTCCGAAACTTGACAACATCTTCTCTGTCCATGGAATACCTGACACAATTATATCTGACAATGGTCTTCCCTTTAATGGAGACGAGTATGTGCGGTACCTTAAGGCCCATGGTATTCAAGCTAAATTCTCAACACTTTATAGGCCTCAAGGCAACGCCACGGTAGAAAGGTTCATGCAACCGTTGAGGAAGGCACTGAAGACGGCAGAAGTAGGACGACGACCATGGAGACAAGAGCTAAATCGTTTTCTTTTGCAATATAGGAACGAAAAAGAAATCATTGATCGACACAAAGAAGCTCGAGACAATAAAATAACAAGAATGGAAGGAAGTAAAGACTATGCACACCATCCAAAAGCAAAAAAGAGCGAGATACAAATTGGTGATTATGTTTTAGTTCGACAGGAAAGAAAAATAGTGATGTAATTATATAAGTGCGAAAGACACACCCAGTTAGTAACTGATATTCATAAATCGACTAATTAACATAATAGATAGTTGTTTACGAGACGCGTGCGAGGTCACATTAAATACAAGAATAGAGACAACATCCGAAAATATTATACAATTGGGTGTGGTCCCTGTGCTAATTTTATTTTAACGACAGCTTAGCATTGGGTGTAGCCCCTTTGCTAATTTGAAGTTGGCGTTCGATGAGCTATAAAGCACAACATGGTTGAGTGTCCTTCTTTACGATTAATGGTGATACCAACGTTAGAAATTTTTAAAAAATGACACTCTGTCCAATCGGTGATATTGTCTGAAGGTTTTGGGATCTTAGCAATTCAATTCACGCTTGTGCTTGGCGGCGTGAAACCCATGATTTTACCTACGTCTTACGATTAGCCGCTCTTAAGCGTCTTCACCTTCTTCGCAGTAACAAAAGGTAAAGCAAAATTTCTTTATCTTCTGACGAGATAGAATCGTGACTTTCATCAACATTCTTCATCTTGACTCGATGAAATAAGTGATAAAAAGCATGCGCATTGGCATCGATTACCGAGCTGTCAGCTCAGTGTGCGCGCACACTGTGAAGAAATGTTCATTCGTGCACAAAATCATTGAACATGTTGAATGTCCGACGCCGATAGCAATCGTGGCGAAAATCACAGATATGACACCGCACACTTCAGAAAACAGCTTGCGCCAACTTTCACGACTGACGCTCAGCTCAGCTGATAGCTCTAGTTTGCGCCGGACTTTAGCACTGGGTGTGGTCTCTTTTCTAAATTTAATGTGGTGACAGCTTAGCATTTGGGTATTGTCCTTCGCTATTTTATTTTAATGACAGCTTAGAAATTGGGTGTAGTCCCTTTGCTAATTTAAATTTTGCAACAGCTTAGCAATTGGGTGTGCTCCCTTTGCTAATTCGTTTTAACGACAGCCTAGCTTGAGCAATTGGGTATAGTTCCCGGCGACAGCTAAGTAATTGTTTTTTGTCCTTTGTGCTGTTATCTGTTACGCTATTAATTTAAAATTACCGTGTGGAGGTGGTTAGAACGGACGGGGGATTTATTTACTTGGAGTGGTGAATTTCAGTAAAATATCACTTTGTTGGTCAGGCCCTCGCTGTACAGATTTACATGACTCGGACGTGAATCCAAGTAACACCTAACCATCTGCACCTAACCATCCACACAGGTAAGTATGGTGACGTATATCAACACAGGAGATTTTAACTGCAATTTTAGTTGCAATTTTCTCCTTTTGAAGGACGTGAAAGAGTTGATTACGCACTCGTGTTGTTATGAAACATCCTAACTTGGAACATTTGTAAACCATCGACATTTTCACAACCTTGAAAAGGAAAAAATCGCAGTAAAAATCGCTCGTGTAAATATGTATTAATACAGTTTGGCCAAAATAACGCCTAATTAGTGAAAATAGCGTAATACTGCCCCTTTTAACGACGCAAAATAGAGATAGGCATAATTAAAGAACAATACAACATTTGCAATTTTTTATTACTGAAATACATGTCAAATTTTACAAAATAAGTAAATTAAGTATGGACGCAACTATTCACACATTGTCCTCAGTTAGTTATTGGTTTAAATCTATTTTTGCCACAAAGAGTTTGATAGCCTATATCTAACCTAACAAAAATAATGAAGATCTGTTTTGTGGCGTTCGTAGCATATATACAACATTATTGCTACACAATTCATCGAGTTTCCTGGATACTCAAATGACTGCTTTCAGTGATGAAAAGAAATCTGATACATTTTAGCGGTTTCATCGACATTACCTTTTCCGCTATTATACAGTGCGTAGTTAACCCGCATTTACTTTTTACACATCTGACAAGAGCGTCTAAGCTTGCCTATTTATCCAGAAAAACTAATTTTGTTCATAAAGTTCATGACTTTGTTTATATAAAGTTGCTAATTTTTTTCATAATAAAAAATTGTAATATAAAAATATTTTAGAATACAGATCCTTTCAAAAAAAGACAAGCAGAGGCGCAAAAATTTCTGATGGCTTCCTAGTACGAGTGCTGACGCTTAACCGTGTGGCGTGGGTCAAAGAAAAAAAAACGTTCGGAAATATAACGTTTTCGACATACAACATACCGTTCTTCAGCAGATGATTTACAAAAATTTAATTGCAGAAAAACGACAACGTATCATTTCCCGCATTTTCCTCCCAAAGAAGTCCCCCTGTCTCGGGACTTTGTGACAGGCACAAAACTGACAATAATAGCATTTGCAATCTACCGTGAACCAATCAGACGTTTTGTTTTATGTTTATTTGACAGACGTTTGGGCGCGTAAATTACACGTTTGCTCGCTTGTTTTAACTCTTTATGTCATCTTAAATGAATTGAAAAAACATTTTAAATAATTCTTCATCACTTTGATACGTTAATATCATACACCTGCCTTATGTACTTGAATTACTCTTGTAAATCGCAATATCCTAGTGCAAACTTCAACTATTTGGGCGTGCAAACGTCAAAGTTGTAATTACGAAATAAGACGTTTACGAGCCCAAACGTCAACGGAAATAAACGTAAAACAAAGCGTTTGTTTTGGGGTCACCCTCATCAGGGCTTCACCCACGGGCTTCGCCCTCATCAACTATAACCGCATAGAAATCTCGAGCTCGAAATCTAATTATTAATTAATTAGCTAATCAAAAAAATAAAATGCGTCTTTTGTGTCTGATACTCAGGTTATCATTTATAGGTTGTTAACAAGGGGGAGGGGGAAGGTCCGGCGACAACATTCATACCATTAAAATAATCTGTATCGCGCTACTCGAATATTTCAGGCATATTTTATAAAATGCGTTCACAAATACAGGTTAACCAATTAAGAGCGGTTGCGGGCTATGAAACCGCTAAATGTGTTCAAGGTTTAAATTACATACTCATGAAGCCTACAAGTGTAACAAGTAGTACGAAAACGTATGATATTAAGTTATTACAAGAACCACTGTCCGAAGATTCGATAGTACCACCGAAAATTTTATTCTGACCCGTTGTTTTAGCGATATTTGTTGGCACAACAAAGGTGGGTTGGTCGTCATTGTAAATGGGCAAATCTATCTTCGTGTCATTTCCAGAACCAGACTCTGGATCTGAATCTTCATCATCTGTTATTTTTATCGATGGCACATTTGTAGTGTACTGGTTATATGGCGTTCTACCAGAGCCTTCTGTATCATCGGGGTCATCAGTGGACGTCACACTTTCATCTGTTGTTATTAGAAGCAATTGCTTAGTAGATGGCGAAGGACGCGTAACCACCACGTTGCCCACAAATGATGTAATTGAATCACCATCACCAGACTCTACACCACTTGCAGATCCAGAACCACTGCCGCTATCAACACTACCACCAGTATCCTCATTATCATCATCATCCTTGGCGGAATTTTTTAGTGCATTTCCAATTACATCACGTAATTTCATTAACTGCTGAACAATTAACTGTCCCGAAACGTCATCACCAGCATCCACTTTAATATTCGGAACTTTCCTAGAATTCCTATAAAAATAGTTTAATCTATATTTTTGTATCGTTACAGAAATTCCTGTATGGTTTATACCCAGTTAAACTTTCCAGAGTATCCATATCACATGGATGCAAACTTTTCTAAACGACATTTGATGTAATCAGTTACAAACATTTGCGTGATTATAACAGATAAATACAATCAGGAAAGTTTGTAACCGAGTTACATGCAACTCATCATTATAAATTTCACACGGCCCCTCGTATTATAAATGTGACATATCAAATGAAGGAATTGCACCAGTTGGACGAGGAAAATGCAGTTAGCACGGGAGTCAGACAGTTGTAGGGATACAAGAAAAGACAATTCGGATTAAAAAACATATAACGATCATATTAGTGTAACTAACAAAGTAATCTAATTAAATTATGTCGTTTCTAATACACTAACATTCCAGCTGTGACGTCGAATGAAAACGATGTATACCACTCACTAATTAGCGCAATATTTAGAAGCTATATATGGTTTCGCTTTGGTGACAGTTTTTACTTTGTGTGGCAGTTAATGCCAAAATCTCTCATGTTATAGCAAGTCGGTCAATGAGTTATCAACAAGTTCTTCAAACTGCTAAAAATATATTATCAGCACCATTGCAGAATTGTTTCAAAAGGGATGATATAAGATATTCAGAATATTTTCAGCGAGGACCCTCTTAAATATGTTGTATATTTGCCTTATTTGCACTGACATAACTAAGTTGGTATTGTCAAAACCTACTTTTGCATTTCTTTTCCATTCCAACAACTTTCATTAATACCACGAGCAACAAAAGTTTGCCCACCACAAATTTTCTGGGGTAGATATTTCCACACATCTTTCATAACAGTCAGTTCCTTCTGGAAGGCTGTTGTAAACCTAAGTTTAATAATGAAATAGAATGAGTGGCAACCTTTAAAAAATACAGGCGAGTTATATGGTGGCACGAATGCGAGCCCCGAACTTGCCTTTTCCCGTATTTTCAGAGTACTAATTTGAGCTCAAGATGAATCCCCTCAAACGTAATTTATTTAATACATATTTGATACAGCACAACCGCACCTTGCAGCCAATAATTTGTACGAGTGAAAATATGCTTAATAAGTTTCGAACATTATCGTTTTTAAAGTTACCTAAATCAGTCGGAAACATATATGCATAAATAACAGAAGAAAATCATCAAGGAGTTGCTTTCGTTTGAAAGTTTAAATGCATGCTACTAAGGCGTTTGGCAGTCACTTGTCTTTTTCACTCGACCCCATCTTGTATTTTGAATGCAGTAAAGTATCGAAGCACTATAGTTCCACCTTTAACCAAAGCCAAGAAGCTGCAAAGGGGTGGTCTCAACAAGATGCAACTGACTTAAACATTATATTTGAATATTCTGTTAATTCAGGGCCATGTAATCAGATCCCTAATATCAGATTTGAAGATTCTATCAGTTTTCTTTTAATTTTCGTTTATTGTCTTGAATCCGCACAACTACCTTTGTTGTTCGCTAAAGTCCTTATTCACAAATATTCCCTTAGTCAAAATTATCAAAATCATTAACGAGAGTATACAATTATCTATGATAACGAGGTCTCAACCAACTTGAAACCTCTCACCTTCAAGAAATTACTGAAAGACTGTTGCATGAAAACACGTCCCTTCGCTTGGCAATTTCCTGTAAATTGTGTTATGGTCAAATCTTACTATTACTTTGTCAAGTCATTGAATAAGTAGAAAAAACCGTGCACTTAATTAATTAAGATGCATATTCCTCATTCTCTCACACTGTATAAAGAATGCGTTAGCACAACCTAGTTTGAAAACAACCTAGTTTGGAAACCCTAAAATTTGAGTCGAAAAGGGTTAAAATTGGCTGTCCAAAGCCTGGGCTTAAAAAGCAGCGGTTTACGTAGGTACAAAAAAATCGTAAGTTTATACCAACGTTATCGTGACTTATTTAAACCTCGGTCTAATTTCGCTCGAATAAATGGCATTATTATGTTGCTTAGTTCTGGGCACAGGTTACTCTTATATATCGAAGCTCAATATACAAAATTCAAATTCGACCTTTCACACCTGATCCAGTCGAAATACACGGGCGGTAAGCGTAATAAAGATAAGATATTGACACTTTCAGCGCGTGGAATTCACGTGAACGACATAAATACACCTACGTGTCAAGAGATGGCGGTCGTTGTTTTACGGACGAAAGTGAAATTAAATCTGGACTTCTTCTAGCTCGTTCTCCTTCTAAGTACAAGTCACTTCCGCTTTTATCTATAGCTCGCTTCTTCCTGCTTCCAGCCGGACATAACGTTTGTGCCTAAAAATAAAATATATGTATACATGTAATCCCAAATCTTATGAAAGCCTTGAAAAGCATATATAATACAAAGGCTTGAAGAAAGTGGCGATAAAAATCACAGCACACAAACCTTGTTTAAAACTTGCACAAAATTATTCTGAAATACCATGATGGCGCTGGAGATTTCGTAACCCAGTTGTCCAACTATAGCTTCAATGTCATACTGCCCCTCTAGTCCAGCACTTAATTCGTATATACCACGATAAAAATCATCCCAGTACGTATCAAAGAGTGGATTGAGCGCAAAACACGATAGAAGAAGATTATGGCAGGTGGCATTACACACCTTTGCATCTGGTATACCTTTGCACACGGAGCAGTGTTGAATATTAGTAAATCCTTTTCTACATTCACTTCGTGACAGATAACGATTAATCGATGCAGTAATATTGCTACCAGTTTGAAGAGCCACGACAAATGTGCGAGCATAAACAAGAGATGGTTTCAACTGATTTGTAATTTGGTCCTGGTATTTTCCGAATGGTTTGATATCATGGATACGTTCCGAGGTACAATTTAGGAATTTTTTGTCCCCATTTTTGTCCAATAACGTGAACATTTTACTTTGAATCTTTTGGAAAAATACATTGAAAGACTGCTCGAGATCGACATCGCCACTGTTATAATACTTAAGCAAGGTCGAGAAAAACTCGTCGAAAATATGGCGGTGCTGTAGATACGTGGATTTGTAGGTCTTGAAAAGCAACTCATGCCATTTGAGTTTCCCGGTATTTAGCAGATACTTCATATAATCTGTAAGGTAATATAAAATATTTTTCCTTTGAGAACGCTTTGAGCTATTTCTTGCACTGTATATGAAATAGATAGGGGAAACAATAGGGTTTAACACAATATGGTCGTTTTTTGTCAATGGTTTAACATTATTTTAAAATTTACATCTTGCACTTATCTCAAGTCATACCATAATGTGTATCTCTCTCCCTGAAGATTATACCAATTCATAATCATATAAGGGCAAAGTCTCATCTCAACAAACGCCTGCAGCACACGCCACATGCAGGTGAGATGGTGTTCGGGCACTCAAGTATATAACCTGAGGATACACGTGCTAAGATTGCATTTATTCACTTGTTTACTATACCGTGAACGAAAGTTATAAGAACCTGATAAAAAGATTTGCACGGTTGACGTCATGCAAACGTTATTCATAATCAAGAGGAATATTACACTTTGCGGGAGTCGAAATGCTCCAAAAAGATTTCTTTGTGTAAAGTATTGGGCTGCTTGTCACGAAATATTTGATTTACTTGGAAGAGTGCTGCATAGGTACGTGTATTTTCGTATACTTGCATTTCTGTACATGCATCTGTTGCACATACGTTTTTTTTCTGCAGTCAGGAAGTTTTTAAGAGATCGGCTTGAAAGCATCAACCCAGGTTTACTGAATAAAGAATGGGACCTTTTTTGCCAACAAATTACGTTTTTCTAACACTTCAGGAAGATAGTGGCGTTGGGTTGGGGTGATGATGCCTCTCCAGCCACGGCTGCAGTTTTGAACGGGAAGCCAAATATAGTATGCTTACAAGTTACGGAAGTACTTGAAATTTATAGATAATATCACATTAACTGCAGGTCATTGGTGGTTATATTCAGATGCTGCGTGCAGGGCAAGCCTTTCTTTATCTGTTCGGAAAATGTGCAACTTTTGGATACGACTTTAGGAGGTAGCAATATAGACATATTTTTGACGGTTTACATTTATGTACACTTCATAGGCAATCCAATGGCTATTAGGTCAAGAGAGGACTTGATTAAATATATTACTCTGGAATGCTAATATTGGAGGTGAATTATACTGAAATAATATATTTCTTTTGAAAGTGCAGTTGACATTCTCATTACAAACGCGATAAATAGCTTAGCTTCGGCCTTATGGAATAGAAACTTACAAGCACTTTTACAAATAAAGATAAAATCTTATTTCACGCAGTTGGCTGAATGCCATTCAGAGTATTCCGAACACCTTAATGCTTCAAATACCCTTTTAACAGTCCAAGTCATAACCCCACTCGACTCCATACAAATAGCAATGCATCAATCTTTCTTGAAGCAATCTTTCGTTCTCCAGTTCCTTTAGCCTCATTTTATTTCAGGGCCGGTGCCCTGAAATCAAACGGCTAACTTCCAACCTTTTTGATACAGCACAGTTTTACCTGAACGATTATGTTCCTATCGCACCAGATTCCTACATTTCTCCCCTTTTACCCTCTAACTTCATCTGGAACCTCCTATTACCACACATGCATCAGTCCACTTCAGACTTGCTTCTCTAACCCCATCCGACCATCTTCAAGCTTCCCCTGTACCAACAGAAAACTACTAACAAATGACCTTGCTAACTCTGTACTCTTTTCAAATACCCTGCTCTAAGCCACTGCTATGGTCACTTTTCAGACACAGCCGCACAACATCAACTTATTTCTTCGAAAATTCTCTATCCTCGCCGTCCCCACCGTCTTAGCTTCTAGTATTCATCCTTTCTTTTCCCCACCTGCAACATCATGAGAAAATATTCCAACTTGCACAACAAACCAAACTCGGTTAACAACTCAAACCATATTACAATCAACCACGCTGTCCACTCCCCGGTTGTTCTTCATAAAGTTGTAAACTGTAAATATTAAGCGTGCAAAGGATGGGTACTGCTTATGGCTGAAAATAAGAAGTTTCCCATCACCACCTGCCCATAATTTATCAGAACAATATTTTTCTAATTAGCTTTACATAATTCTAGGATTGGGTGGGACAATCGCATTGCTCGTTTCTTGCATTTTCACACCTCTAGCCACTTCACAATGCAACCCTAAATCCTGTGGCCAAGTTCAGGATTTGCCACAAAGCCCTATTACGGTGATAACCGGGACAGCACAATGCTATATATTTTGTATCTACCTATCCACAGTATGTATACAATTATATACTGTATATAAGTGAATCTAGTCAAATTTTTAAGCCAGATCCTCAGTCATTGAAGTAGCTATAGCTGGAGTGTGAAATAGTTTAAATAAAAAAACACGCATTATATATAAACTCACGAGGAAGACGGATGAACCGCTTGAGTTATTTGGATGAAGAGGTTCGTTTGGATGCAAGGATTTGACGCCGTCAACGATTGCGCGTTTAAATAAAAAATAGTGGGCGCATAAGGTCTGGCAAACAGTGTAGGTAAATATTCTCATACTCTAACCTCACAACCTTCAATTCAAGAAATGCAGTGTTTCCTGCGCTCAAATTAGCAATGTATTTACAAAAAAAGTTTCCTTGTATTAACCATTTTGTTACTAAATATACTTTTATTTGAATGAGTACGCAAAAAAGTAAAACATTGAAATTTCATGTTGGCTGCTCTCCAGAAAAAATTGCAACTTTGCCCGAGGCGAATGTTAAACAAGATTGTACACAACAGAAATCTGATATGCAAACACGTCATCCGTAAAATGAAGAGACCATATTTATAGCTCATACTAAAGCAGAAACCTAATTTGTGTTTCGTTATTCCACTATATAGACAAAACTAATGCCAAGAATACTGAAACATTCTACAATGAACAATGCAATGTCAAATATTTTACACGTTTTTCGAGATATATTGCTAGGTAAAATTGACAGATAATGCCAAGTCTACAGTGGATATACAAAACGATGCTTTGTGAAATAAAGGTATTCTAAGGCCAAGAGTACAGTGTATATATATAAAACACTGCTTGATGAAATTAATCTAATGCCAACAGTACTATGCATATCAAACAGAACAATGCTTTATAATATAAATCTACTTAAAGCCAAGAGTACCCATATATATCTATATATATGTATAGAACAATGCTTCATGAAATAAATCTGATACTAAGAGTACAGCGTAGTATATAGAACAATGCTTTATGAAATAAATCTAATAGTAATGCTGAGAGTACAGTATAAAAACAGAACAATGCTTTGTGAAATAAGCTATATAGAATGCCAAGGCGACATTTTATAAATTACTCGACTAGATATATTTCGGCGAGGCACTAAAATAGACACAGACCCATCTTGCTTAAACAAAATAATAACTAATTGTTATTAACACTGCCATTGCAAGTAATTGGGATTGGACTAATTTATAACCTTATTTGGCACCCCCAACCTTTTTTCCTTGAATTCATAAGAACCATCTGTGGCCTGATGTTGAAACAATAGAATAAACAGCTTCATACACATGTAATTTGCAAATAAATTTCAGTCACAAAGAGGCATAATATGTTAATGCTGTGCCAAAACTACAGTACAGTAAATGGGGTAAACTTCTCATAATCTTCCTGTTCTAATTCTCTCGATTTATTTGATATTATTATATGCGAACACAAATATGTTGTTGCACGAGCCATGTTAAATGAAATTATTTTCATTACCGTCTTTGTGACTTTGACATTGGCCACACTGTACAAATGATTTCAATTATAAACATAGACTAGTGCGAGTGAACATGATTACGATTGTCATTGTGCCATCGAAATTGAATCCGGACGCCAAAACCTCTCGTAAAATTCATATTTAAATCGAAAGGAAAATGGTCATGGGAAGCAGAGGTGCTATGCGCTTTAAACACAGTATTTTTATAATGCAACTTACTGTTCGTTAAAAGCAATTGTTAAGTTTTTACAATATTTATTTTGAGTATAAGCAACAGGGAATGTTGACAGCGTGGTTGGAATTGTAAAACTTCAATAAGCAACGGTCATCGGAAACCTTTGTAATTGGGTTTTAAAATCATGTTACTTTCCCTCAATCTATATCAGCATATTTTCGAATCAAATATGTGTCCTGAAGACAAAAAAATGATATGTATTTTGCCAAATGTTTGTCTTTATATGATAACATGTCTAAGAACATGTCTTCTGCAGTACACCTTTCATAAAACCGATGAACCATAACAATCTGATAGTCGGCATTTGCTTTCTGTACATCTAACCAGTGAATAGTGCCGGATCAGTACAAGATTCTCACGAGGGCTTATTTGATATAAACACCGACATTGCATATTGTGTCTAAATACACAGGTACAAGGATTAAGAATAATCCACGAAGCACAGGAAATTCATTGTTCATTGACGTTCATTTGTGGCTTTCGCGGTGTTGTCCGCTAATATACCTAGAACATGCTGTGGAATCATTTTGCCATCAAAGTTAATTGAACGATGATATTTCGATGAGTGACTGACAACTTATCGTTTAATGAAATTTCAAATAGACAATCGTACCCACGGCATGCTTGCAGCGGCAAGATTCCACATTAATAATCTCGGTCATATTGGGGACGCTCGATTAGTTCGAACGCCAAATTGAGAAACAGTTTCAAAAGACGATTATTGTGGAAAATGATTGTGAAACAAAGGCATGGCTCTCGCATAACCTATAATGCGGAAACTACGATTTTCGCTGTTGATAAACGGGACTGTGTACTGAGCGCCAAAACACGACAAACAAAATACTGATTTAAAATTCTAAATACTAAAGTATTTATGATGTATAAGTACAACAATGACGCTAAAGGCATTAGTACGGCCTATTCGAATGCATTGCCTTGTTACAAAAGCCGACAATATCTATGCAGTAAAATCTCGTAATCCCCCAGCGACTTACCATCAAATAGGGACGCCTGTGTTGTTAGAAAATGATGTGTAGCATTCAGTTGCTTGTCTACCGCACTCTCAAGTACCCTGCTGCTTCTCGTGTACAATTCATTCTCCATTTGCTTCGAACAACACGTCAAATTACTTGGACATATTTCTAAATTATGACCTAAAAGACAAACAGCCGCTATCGAAATCATGTAACAAAAACCATGATAATCATAGTCCCATTTACACCGGTGAAGTTTAGAGCGACGCTAACGTCGCGTGAAGCGAGTGTTGTTTGAAAATCATTATTCGCAAACCTTCAACAGGATTCCTCAAGAGTAAAGTCTGTGGGACATTTTGACTGACACTTGTAAGCTGTGAACACGTTGTCTTGCCATTCTTGGTCATACAATCCACTTCGGCACGCAAAACCAACAGAAACACGAGGACGATTAAACCATTCATATTCAGATACGATATTTTTTCAACATTTACAGAATAAATTACTATGCATTTGCTTGGCAGCGAGTCTCGTTTTCACCGCGAATATATCTCGCTTGATATCATTGACAACACACTGAGCGGTTAAAAACTGTTCTGTTATCTTGAATACTGATCAACAACGCTTGCTGAATAAAGACGAGCGAAGAGAGCTAGTTTCGTATTCATAAGTCATGTTGCTGTGACGCGACTGACCCGCTGCTATCAAGTTACACCACAATGATGGCAGAAACCGGAAAACTTCGTGGGGGTGGGGAACAATAAGCTTTGAAAAAAATGGGCCTGTGATTTGTTTGTTCTTTGTGCGGATACGGGCCATTTGAGGCTTAAATCATTAGTAAGCACCAGAACGATTATTTTGAAAAGATAACATCAATATATTTCATGGCTCAGAATTCGAGAATTCGTAATCATCGGGTTTATAGCGATCTGAACTTTTACATATTTGGGAAATGGTCGTCTTGTCAATATTCAAATGGTCATCTTATTATTCGAGATTGAGTTCAACGTAAAGAACGTTTAGATTTAGTACTTCGCTGTGTTTCCATACAGAGCACCATGCAAAGCACGTAACTGTTACAGCATATATTTGTAATGCAAGCAACATATATTTGGATAAAGTGCTCTCAAGTGATTGCGTCTCAAGTGAAAAATACTCGGCTGTAGCTGCATAAGACGTTTTGATACATCGTTACAACATCACGGGCACGCGATAAATGGACGTTCATTCACCCCTCTCCTACTTTTGCATGCTTATGGTATTTGAACGACAGTATAATGAAACCTACCGGGCGATAAAATATATTTTTTATGAATATTGCCGCTACATGGTTACAAATATTTGTAAAAATTTCCTCCATCATTTTGAAAAGGCAGAAGATTGACAAGCTATATAGCTATATAGTTGTATTTCAAGCATCATCATCAAGCCTTTTTGTCACATTTGACGGGTAAAGTGCGTAATGTAAACAAACAGTTCGTTAACAATTTGCACTTCTATCTTTGTAAAATATGTATTGCCTTACCGAGGTATTGCCTTATAATAACCTAGTTTTCTATGCTCGCCAGACCGAAATTTCAATTTTCAATTTCAACTTTCAATTCCGAAACAGATTAAAAAAAAATTTGCAATTTAGACAATGTTTTGTATTTGCAGGTTAGGTGAACAAATGCGCATACAGTACTTTACACTAAGAATGCCGCACACGAGCGCTCTTGACTGAGCCAAGGACCTGACGAGCCTGTTTTGTTTACCGAGCAATATTCTCTCAGTACATTGCGCTTGAGATTTCCTAGTTAATATCATGACCTATATCACGATTAATGTCTGACGGGCTTGCTATATACCACCTCACGTGATGTCCTATCGGCTACGAACCTAATATATCAAGAGCTGTCGTATCTGCGGAAAGCTTTGACTTCAGGAAAAGACAACATACATATATCATATTGTACTTTTTAACAAGTGCAGTATTAACAATTGATGTGAAAATGGCCACGGCCATTAAATTGCATATAATAAACGGAATCCCGCAGTTGTTATTCAATAAGAGCGTCCTTTTTCACATTAAGTTAGATGTAAATCTAAGATATAATCGTGCATGCTTCATGCATTTTCTAGAGAAAACCGTCTGAGAATATTAAACGATGTAAGATGAAAGGATTTGCAAATGCATGAGAGGCAGTAGCAGATGGAGCACTAATTCAATCAATGACAACTACTATGAATGCTAAACTTTTATCAACTTTCATCTCTTTTTGTTCCACTGGGACGCCAATATGTTTTCCAAGTCGCGAAACGCCCAACTAGTAGCATAATTCATATGATGTACATGTATATATCAACATGCAGATGGACCTGTAATTGCATCATCACGATATAATGACATAAGCAATGATTAGACTTTTATAGCAACTAGTTTTTGGCAATACGACCGACGCGAACAGTTTGTTACTTTTACAAGACGATCCTTAATTGTAATTGAACTCTACATACAACCAGTTTCTGCATGATTGTATCATTTGTATTGCCTACATACGTCATTATTAGTCGAATTGCGCGTTAATAAAGATAAATACCCAACTACATGCAGGTGTCAGCAATGGTTATTTTTCATATTAAATTGCGGTCAAGTATATTTTATACACGTTCATCCAAAAACGCAATGGCATTAATTTACCAATTGGTTCTATACCTGGCTGTTGACAGCTTGAATCACGTGAAAACTCTTTAATTAAATGGGGCGCGAGAAAACCAGTGTCAGTGAACAAAAGTCTAATTAATGAATAGTCATTGAATACTTTAAGAATAAAACCTTTGAAGTTGTTTAAGCTTTTAAGCTATTCATGCTCCCAACAGAATGTGTTAAATCCACAAATTGTTGCTAATTTTTTCATTAGTTGAAAAGATCCAACAGCATGTTGCGTGCAGGGAGTGGGTGTGTTGACCGAGGTATTGCCTTATAAGAGTAGAGCAGCTATCAGGATCTTTCACTATCATAAAGGATATAAACAGCATCTGACGTTTGGAGTGAAAGGCCAGTTGAATATTCACCAACTCGAAGACAAAGGGTCTTTGCCCAAAACGTCGAACTTTATTTTATTCACTGGATTCAAATATGGGACTGAATAGAACAATTGTATTTGAAACAGGTGATTTCAAAATCCCACGAGTTATAATTGGCAACGAATTTATCCTTTTCTGGTTTACATTAGTTTTAATATTAAACAAACTTCTTTTTCGTGCATGATAACATGAATTACACCAGATACGTAATATAAATGATACAATTCATCACCTAAAGTAAAATGTGTGAATTACTCTATATTTGTCGCTAATCCGCGACCTAAAGTTCAATTTTTTACCAGTCTTAACGTTTTCATCTCTCTGGGCGCTAAGCTTACAATAAACATGCATAAAATGAGTGAGACTTCGTAAGCACTGGGTTGTTGAACATGTAGATAAGTAAGGAGTGCAAAATGTAAGAAGGGAGATAACATTACCTACTGTATATGGAGTGGAATGCATATAGAAATAAAAATACATATAGGTCCATCCAGTTTTTTAATGTTCTTTTGTAACTAGACTTAAGGGAAACATTAACGTATTGATGAAAAATCTCTGTCCCAAAAGGCTTTAATAACCTCCTGTAAACAAGAGTCAGCAACACTCTTGAGAACGGCCGTCGTTGACCCAATTTATACACATTATGTGTATGTAGTACTAATTTCATATACATAGTCTCCATATAATACAACAATATTTACTAATTTAGGTCCTTTGAGTTAGTTCCTAGATCTACTTCCTGTTTGTTAACATATTGTTTTGGTAAAACATTCTAGTAAAAAGTTGGGAATTTTTGTGCCATCTTTGTTAAATTTACGGTTTCCAAGGCAATGAAGAATTTGAGGACCATAATTATTCTCATTGACTTCATAATACACCCTTCCGCACGTCAGCTTGGCTCAAAACTCTATATTCTTACCATTTGAATAGATTACAAGATAAGCTAAAGAGCGTACACTAAAAGATAAGGTTCCCACGTGAGAAAACTTGGAATAGCATGATATTTATATCAAATATCATTGCATCATCTGTTGACTAAAATTCTAAAATCGAGTTTTATAGGAAACATGCGCATTCATTCGTTTCCCTCATGCCGTGACTTGAAGTTCCGCCTGCAAATATAGATCGGAAATATTATAATAACTTTACATGTTTTTATACCTCGAGCAACAGGTGTATCTGATCGCACCACACAATTGATCAATATGTTACTGACGTAAGTTAGGAGGAAGGGGAGACTGATGAGATCCTGCGCACTTGTAATATAAACTCTTGTACACGGTTCTGCTCTGTCATCTTGCTTATGCGGTATCCTGGGATATGTTCCCGGGATGTCACCACCGATCCACATTAGGGCAGTTGTTGTTCAAAGCTAGCTCAGCACTAAACCAGGGTTAAAGTTTGACTCATTGTTTTAGTTTCTGTATTTCTACACGTGCATTTACTTCAAAACTTTAGAAACCAAAAATATACAACAGATCCAGGCAAGATTTCTGCAGAGACCTTTCCAAACTTACAATGGTAAGCTAACTGACATTTGAACATGCCCACGTTGCAAGCTAGTAAAATTATTGAATTTGTCAGTGTTTGGTTCAGAGTTAGGGAGGTAATTTTGTATGCATGGAAGTACAATCCCTTAATAAGTTACTGGAATTGTTAAAAGTTGTCGAGGATACCGCCTAGCTGGGAGGAAAAATTCTCATGTAAAAACTCTGCCATTCTTAGGCTGCATTCAAACTTTCCTCTTGGGCAGACAAATAAAAGATTAGACGGGCTAACACATTCCAACCGTACATTTCTTTCATGAGAATTTTCGATGCGCACGACAACCGTTTATGCGAGACTAGCTTGATAACCTGAAATATGACAGTCATTTTCTCATATGACAGTCTTAAAGTGCCCAAAAATTTTGCCTTCTCACATTGGCAATATTACAAACCTCGTCTGCGATCTTGGTCCAGCGTTCCATACTCCGCCAAACTGAGGTAACCTAAATATAGAAACACGAACAATAAATCATTAACTATTTATATATATAGGACAAGACAACAATCCGTTAATGCTCTTTATCTTTTTCTTTATTGATGATATGCTTGATGAAGGCAAACGGCTAACATCTGACATTTCGTAAACATTTAAATGTTTTGCCTAAATGTGATCTATTTTTTAAACTAATAACGCAACTACCGCATGCACTGAGTCAGAGATACTTTGTTTGACTTGGCATAGTTATTCACTGTTTTTTTTCTACTCATGTGACTCGACGTTTGACTCGTGCCAAAAATGTGGCGTCAGAGATTTCCGGTATAAGCATGCATTAAACGGTTCGCTCAGAACTCGACTTTAAGCAGTTGAGGCATTAAACCACTGCCCATTAGTGATAAGGTTTCTGTGAATTTATAATGCAGAGTAAGTGCAATAACAATGGTGAGATAAAGTTTACGTGCACTTTTTCTATGTATGAGGTAGACGGTAAAGTTATTTTGATGGAGTGGAGAAAAACCCACTAAGCTTTAACGAAGGTAAAGTGGGTGTCTTCTCGTGGAAGCGAAGAACATTGCTATTTTGTTTGGCATCTAGCACAGGGTAATTAATGCATGTTTTCCAAATCATGAACCGTGACGTAGCTATTAAACAACAAAATCATTTTGCCTCTCGTCTTCTCCCAGCAATATGGGACTTACAACCCTGAGCTTTAAAACGCCTAGGTTTGCGTTCACAAGGAAGGTATCTATTCAAAATAGTCTGTTGAGGTACCATTCTATTTGCAGATTTCACAATTGTACCCTTGTCCTTGACAATTTGTTGCATATTTTTATCAATTAAAAAGGGTTAATAGATTGATCTGATAAAATAACAAACTAATATATGTTCTACATAGTCAAATTTCCGCTTTATTCTTCTTCTTTATGACCGCATGTAGACTTGGGCAGTTTAATTGGCCAAATCCGCATTTAACGATCCCGTGCTAACAGCTTCTAACGAGCGATCCCAGCATGAGGGATAGATGTTGCTGTATTTAACTTATACCGTTAACAGTGCTTTTATCGCTCAAGAAAGAAATTTTTAATGCGCTTTAAATTTATTCTATTGACGTTTTCACATGTAACCACAGCGTTCCCTCATCAAAGGATTGCCGCATTTCCATGTTCAATCATATAGTGATATACCTTCGATTCCACACACACACACACATGACACATTGCATATCTATTATCACATCAGAGATCGAGTTATTTTTCGTATAAATCATTTACACGAATAAAAAGTTAGCTTATAATTACCGACTTGATTAGCCAGCTTTTTTCACAGTCATTCTAAAATTTGGAACATGCATGTGTCACAATAATCACCTATTATCAACAGCTTTCAAAAACCTATACATTTAATCATTATGTGCCATTGCTAGCATATAGAAGAGATGGTTTGAAAAGTCGAATAAATGCGGCTAAAACTCAAAAATCATTGTCAACGGACGACTGGTTACTCATGGACTTTCGCCGTTTCAAACATTTGACTTCCGTCTTTGATCGTGGTGGATAGGTAAGTAAGTGCCACACTTGCATATGCAGTTGACCGAGTTGAAACTAAGCTAAAACACAGCTAATATTCCCTAACTCCCGCACAAGAAGGTCTGGATTGTGACCGGAGCACATATTTATATTTCAGAACCATCCTCAGAGGTATGAAAAACTAGATTCATGTTAATCTCATATTAAGACATCTTCATATATCTTTATGAGAAGACATGATCAAACCCAAGTAACCGGACGTTCAACCGTAAACACAGGATGTTCCGTACAGCGCTGGTTAATTAAAAGGATAAAAAGAAGATTAAACTCACGATCTCGTAGACATACGAGAAAAGTGTTACGTCTTGATGATTGCATCACAAGTGATGTGTACAATTATCTATACGTGGTTTTTATTAACATTCATTAAGACCAGTTTTGATTTTGTGCACTGCGCAGCATTAATCATGTCAAGAACATCAATAATTTAGCTTGAAAGATTTCTAAATTGAAACACGAGGGCACTTAATCATTAAGTATTTAATGGTAAACCTGTGGCGATCAGCATTATAAAGAATTAAAAAAATTTGCAAAGTTTCAAAAGCAATTAAAGCCCATCAAACAACATAATCAGGCACGACGTCGGCTAGTCATCAATAATATATTTTTTGGCAAGCGCTGCAACATATGTTCATGCTTACCACACCCATTGATATGTATTAAAGCCTGCCTCCTCCACAGGCTCTTAAAAGCTCTTAATAATGCGTTAAAATTTTTATGCGCGCTTATACGCGCAAACAGTCAGGTATAGAGATCAGCGCTTACAAAGAAAGAAAATGTTGAAGTGCATGATGGGAATGTGATTTCAATTTTATTTGGGTTTTGTATTGCGATGCATTATCCAGTCTTAATACATATTACATTAATGCCACACACGCGATGCCAGCTGCAAGAATCTCCATCTCGTTAACATTATAAACCTAATTCGACCTACGCGCGCTTAAAAAACTGTCAACAATCATGAAGAAAACGATAAAAAGACTCGTGAATAAACTCTCAAAATGGTTCGAAATGATTTTAAAATGTATACAGTAGTACGCCAAATCAGCGAATTATTCTAAATCTTCGGTCTGCAGTAGCTGGCATGTAGTGCGTGCATAAATTATGCCAACATTAGACAGGGGGGGATCGGAATTAAAATTGTGAATATCTTGATCGTTTGAGAAGAACATGCACACGTAGCACAGCCAAAATTTTAATGAGTGTCTTAAATAGTTTTGTCCAAGATTGTAGAAAAATAAATTAAAAGTTGTGTTCAGATATTTGTTTGTTCTTGACCGTTCCTAAAACAGTTCTAGAGTTTCACAAATTTGGTGACTAAACCGCACAAATTTTCTACGGTGCGAAATTTGCAAGAAAAAACCTGTTAGAAAGTTGGATAGTTGGCTTTAAAACAAATGTAAACATTTTTAAAAACGTTTGACTATATTCTCATTTGAATAGAGGACTGCATTTTTTATACACCCTGCATTGTGTAAGCCTTTGCCAATCTTAAGTTATAATAATATTCATGATGCTATCATATTTAGCGTCAGGTTCATATTATATATTTTTTTAATTATCGACTGGTTAAGTTTGTTTTTCCATAGCCTACCATATAGTGGTGAAACTTCTGTGGCACGTATGTTGCAAGAGCGCGCAGTATGTATTTCAATATTTTATCTCTGAAAAACTGTAAAAGGACTTCCAGGAGTTTTCTAATTAATTTACGAAGCTTAATCTAATGGTAGTCCCCGTGCCAGGGCGAGGATTATTAATTCTGAGATGCAAAAGTCATCATGTATCCGATTGGTTTGATTTGGACGTTCTACTTTTCAGCTGACGTCATCAAATTCCAAGGTTGGACTGGTGACTATGAACGTCGTGATTGGCTGAATTAATATATTTCGTTTTTGTACACGACATGAAATTTAACTGCAATTGTTTTGCATTTTGCAAATTTTACAAATTTCTCTCTAACGATCTGGAAATTTTTCATTGAACAATTTAACTTTACTGCAGCCTAGTCCTAGACTCTCTCTCCGTCTTCTCTGCCACTGTTTGATATATTCAAGTTTTATGCCTGGGTGTGCTGTGCTGAACGCGACACCGAGACAGCCTAGCAGATTTCAGTAAAATGGTCCCTGATTTCGAAAAAGTGGTCCCTGGCCTGGTTACCAAGCACAACATTTCACTACGTTGAAGAACTCGCTCTAGCTGCTCGAATATTTAATATTCCTCCGTCAAAAACGGTAGATATGTTAAGAAAACGATAGAAATTCACTCAGTGGTATTGTGGAGAACATACGACCTGGGATGTAAGGGATTTCGCCGTCAAAATGTAGAAATATTTGGCATAAATTAATATTTGAACTCAACTTAACGCGCTACATTTTAGTGACGCTAAAGATTTCGCTGTGTTTTTTTTGTGTCCATTATTTTCAAATGAAACATGGCCAAAATGCAGAGAAAACTGGAGCGATTTTTTGGTAGTATTTATAGCACTATATGTATTTTCCCGATTAAGATATGTTTATATATATTATTTGCATACAAATTAACATTGAAATTATGAAGTTTCCTGCATTTGAAAGGAAAATAAGCACTTTTTATAGATAGTAAACTGAAAAAGAATAACCTAAATTCAAAATGATTATGATTCCGGTTAAATAAATGCGACTTAGTGTTTTTGGTGTAAATAGCTTATATTAAACTAGGTTAAGATTTCAGACGCCATAAAATGGAACAACATCGAATAAGAGAGTAAGGAAACGACTATTTACATTGAGAATACTGAAACAATCAAACGCTAACAAATATACGTTATCATACCGCTATCAGACCGGTGCTTGAATATGCTTTCCAAACAATGGCATTTTAATATTCCGGACTATCTATACGTAGAGACTAAAGATTTACAGAAACGTGATTTGAGAATAAGTAGTTTAACTTCCATAAGTATAGTGAAGCTCTGGACTATACTAAAACGTTAACATTGAAATAACGTCATTAAAACCTGTGTGATAGGGTTTTTAAAAAAAAACAATCATGTCAATTCGAAGTTACAAGATCTTTAGGATTATTAGAAGTACTAATTGTAAGCATAGTCTTTTCGTACTATTGTAAGTTTTTAGTACTGGAAGGATGTAATTTAATCGTTTGTTTATGCTTATAATTTTAATGGGAATAATAATAATACCAGCAAAAATATATATAAAGTTATACCCAAAAGGAAGGATGCAAAACAGGACAGGAAAGCCCATGCGAGCCCCCCCCCCCCAACAAAACTCTAAAATTAATTATATTTAAATTAAACTATACTGTATAACAATAATTAAAGTAAAGCTCAATTTGCGTTAACACCCAAAGGTGTTTTCAAAAGAAAAAAAATTTTAAAAAAAATTAAGAGGTAATTTAGGGAAGTATAAAGTATACAAAACGATGACATAAAGATACGGCAATTTATTTGGAACTGATTGGCCAGAAAAAGATTTCTCGACAACGAATGATAATGCAGATTAATTAAAACCCAGCGTATAGTGAATTCGTAGTGAACAGTCACTGAAAGACCCATGCCATGGATTTAATTTTCCCCATATTGTTTCAAAAAGTGAGCGGCAGTTTAACGTTTACTTGGATAAACCACATTTAGGCCCAGTCACTCAGATTTATTCCAAATCATTGAAATACTTACACCCCACAACACCATTCTACACCATGCCCGACCTAAACATTTCACATTGTCCTTGCTACTACAAATGAGCGATAACTGGTTAGAATGTATGGACATTGAAGAAATAGTAGGTTTAATTTCTGTTGATATAAGGAAAGCCTTTGACTCTATTGACCATAAAATTTTACTAAAAAAGATGCAAGAGCAGTTTGGTATTCGAGACCTGGAACTAAAATGGTTCCAATCCTATTTGACTAATCGAACCAAGTTTGTGTCGTTGACGGGCATACATCATCAGCTATGGAAATTATATGTGGGGTTCCACGAGGATCTATTCTGGGACCACTTATGTTCCTATTATATATAAATGATCTCCCGGAATGTCTGCTAAATACAACTTCTGGCATGTATGCTGATGATACTAAAATATTTTCATCGTTGGAAGAGTCTTGTTTACAATGTTTATTAGATCACCCTATAACTTAAGAAACAAAGTTGGCAATGAACAAGTAATGATAAACAGTAAATCAGTAACTCGCTATTCTTCGTTTCGATGTTTAGGGGTGGAATTAGAAATTCGTTTCGGCTGGGAAAATCATATTGATTCAATATGTAAAAAAGTTGGCTCCGGTATTGGAATAATTAAAAAAAATAAAACCGTTTATACCCCAGGAAACTCTGCAGAATTTGTATAACTCATTAGTGCTCCCCACTTTGATTATTGTTCACCTTTGTGGGATAATTGTGGTAGCACGCTCAAAGAGAAATTGCAAAAATCACAAAATAGAGCAGCGCAAATTTTAACAGGTGCCTACTACGATGTCAGGTCAACGGATTTGCTCCATACTCTGTCGTGGAAAAATCTGAGTGACAGACATAAAATGAATAAAGCGATTTTCACATTTAAAATGTTAAACAACCACTCAGCTCCAAACCTAAGGGATAAATTTAACATAAGAAACACAAATCTTGGCAGTTACAATCTCAGAAATGCCGATATTAATCTTTCAATTCCTAAACCAAATACTGAATATTTGAAAAGGAGTTTTGGGTATTGCTCGGCCGTGCTTTGGAATAGCTTATCAACACAGGCAAAGCAAACAGAATCTTTAAACATGTTTAAAAATCTAATATATTAATGAATGGGTGTGAGTCAGACATCGAATGGTGTTGGTTTTTAACATTTTTATCTTTACGTGCGATTTTTTAAAATATTTCTATAATGTTTGGTATAATTGTATTTATATTTAATTTATTGTAGCCTTAATTATGTAATTTGTGTGACGCCCCTCACGAAAATCATCCATGGATGATGAGGGGAGCGTGTTTAAATAAAGTTTTACCTACCGACCTACCTGCCATGCCATGCCATGCCATAGCACAGCACAGCATAGCATAGCATATCAATTTTTAGTACCATACGCATATAAATTCTTAATAACATACGTATATTAAAAGTAGCATAGCATGACATACCAAACCAAACCAAACCAAACCAAACCAAACCAAACCAAACCAAACCAAACCAAACCACGCCTCACCTCACCATACCATACCATACCATACCATACCATACCATACCATACCATACCATACCATACCATACCATACCATACCATACCATACCATACCATACCATACCATACCATACCATACCATACCATACCATACACCATACACCATACACCATACACCATACACCATACACCATACACCATACACCATACACCATACCATACACCATACCATACCAAACCATACACCATACCATACCATACACCATACCATACCATGCCATGCCATGCCATGCCATGCCATGCCATGCCATGCCATGCCATGCCATGCCATGCCATGCCATACCATACCATACCAAACCATACCATATCATACCATACGTATATCAATACTTATACTTACTATACTTACCATTCACTGTCCACTTCAGTTTTCCGATCAAAATTTGCACCAACGCGATTGGGATTCTTACCACGCTTTTTTGACCTCTCAACTAAAAACGTATGAATAGTAAAACTGAATAGATCATCAACAGTTGCCATGTAATTGTCTGTTGTAGCTGCAACACTGTCAGAGGAATTAAAAAAAAACAAAAAAAGTAAAAAAGGTGTGTTTTAGTATAATGTTCGCAACGGGTGCATATAATTACTGCTTGGGGACCAAAGTGACTCTAGAGTGGAATGGGAAAAAGAAGGAGAAGTCGAGAAGAGAAAGAAAAGGAGAAAGACGGAGGAAAGAGAAAAAAAACAGGCAAGAAGGGGGAAGGAAATTGGAAAAAAGGGGGGGAGAAGAAAGAAGCGGAAAGGGGAAGAAAGAAGCGGAAAGGGGAAGAAAGAAGCGGAAAGGGAAGGGAGGTAAGTGTGAAAACAAAAAAAAAAGGAAGGTAACTGTGAAAACAAAAAAAAGGAAAAAAATGTAAAAGTGGGGAAAATAATTAAAAAGAGACGAATGGCAAATCAGAGATGGAAAGGAAAGGGTTAAAGACAACTGTGGGTAAAAATATATGGGATCTAAACACATGTAAATGAAGTTCAGAAATTGAATGCATTAAGCAATACTGTATCGATAATGGATTTTTAAAATTGACAATCTCTGTGTATGACTATAAATGGTGCTTCCCACACAATCTCGTCTATCTGTGACATCGCAAAAAATCAATAAAACCATAAATGCAACCACGCATATTTAGAATTCTAATTCTAATAATAACAAATCGTTGATGATTTCAAGAATTTATTAACCGGTATTTGGTTAACTGCGAGAAGCTTTGAAATGTCAATCCGGATTATGAGGTCGCAAAAATCACCGTAAATAAAATCAAAGTAAATCTGATATGATGGACATCTCATTGTTATTAGTCAAAATATTTCAAGAGCCCAAGTAAGGCGTAAAACCTGGGACAAGGACTTATCTTTGTTATTTTAGAGAGTGTGAGATTCTTATTTATTTAAGGCACAGACAAAAGAAGCATAAATTCCCAAATTAGCTGCAACCATACGTAGACATACTATGTCACATTATACTATACCATGAAATCAATATTAAATAACGAATAATACACGGGTACGCGGAAGTACGCGGATTGTTAAACATGATATCTCATCATGAGCGAGTGCAGAGAACGAGTGAAAAATATCATGCTCAATACGACAAATAAATTTTGTATTTCCATATAAACTACAGTCTTTTGTAGCAAATATAAAAATATCCATAACTATGACAATTAGTTGAAAAGCTATAATGTTCACAGATTATAATTTTTTTAGTGTCCAAAAGCCTTACAAAGCACTGTACTTTATGATACAAAATAGCAAAATACATAGTAATAAAATACATACAAACAAATAAATTTCATAATCATCCTGAGAGATAGGAAAAATTATTCCAATCGTTGTTTTTGAACAGTGAAAAAAACGTACCATGTTTTTGAAACTCCTGTAATGAAGGTCCAATAACAGTTGAATTTATGTCGTTATCGTCGTCCTGAAAAGATATAACGAAAGGTTAACTGCTTCTCTCTTAGACTTTAAGAGTGAATGTCGGTAAAAATCAAACAATTTTAAATTTTCGCGGTCAAAACCCAAAAATCGATTTGGCTCAATTTTTTTCCATACGTAGTTGAATGTGTCTTGAGATGTACCGTATAATTTATGAAGTCATACGTTTGCTTATTTTTGAGAAAATAAGGATTTATAGTGACCCTTACGAGATCGCCATTCTCATTGCGAAAATATGCATGCGAGTTTGGGAAACAAAATTTGTTCCCTAAAATTGACTCATACCGATTTAAAATGGCCCCAAACGTTTTCCTTGGGAAGTAGTTACTCGGTAAACCAATTTTTTGGAAATTTAATCTACGACCTGTACACTAAATAATCTTTATTTTCAGAAATATATTTTTACTCTACCAAAACTGACCAACATTCGATTACGTTTATGAATATGCGATAAAGTTTCAAATCATTTGAGATTATCACTTTTTACTCAAATTTTGGGCTTTCGATTGATGTAAAGTGTTCTTTGGGCAAATAAACAGGTGCGGAATTACAGGTCGGAGAATTCTCATGTTTTTTAACCTTTTGAGGTCAAATTTCTCAATCTGCATACTAATCACCTTCTTGCCTAGCTTATTCTGATTGACTTTAGGTTTAGTACAAGCTCCCATTATGTTATATTTACATAAAATTCAGGCAAAACTCGGGATTGTGAGTAATAACATAAAGAAAAAAAACATGTAATACTACTACCTCATTGTGCTTCTTGCAGTAAACAAAGTTAAATCCGATTGTAATAATCGTTGATGTCTATTTGATAGCCTTGACAGTTCGATGCAATTTCAAACAATCTTAACATTTCTACTACCGATTTAGCGAATATCGTGGTATATTATCAAAGTAAACAAAGAGCAAATACCAGAGGTTATTAATGTAATACATTTTGATCGAACAGGTGCTTGATCGAATATGCCACGAAATACCACGCTTTCCAAACCAATCGGATTGACTTTCGCGATATTTCCTGGGCAAAAACTTCATCGCCCAATCTAAAACAACTAGAACTGAGTCCGAGTCGAGGTCGCGAAGGAGGTTAAGCCGAGCTTCATCTTGGTTGATGTCACGTAGTAGGTGACCTTTCCAGGCCATTATTTTCTTCTTGGATTGACTAATTACATATTCCATTTCGTTCTTCTCTTCATTGTCGATGGCTGATAAATCTTTTAAAGTCGATTCAACGTCTTCGAAAATAGAAGGGATCAACTCACACCTGTCACATTTTAGGTCATGTTCATGATGTACATTCAGTGGTGAAATCTCCATCACTTGCATCGCTTAGAGCATACGGCCTGCAATGGTCGGCGACACGGGAGCTGGTCGAAACATGTACCTGAAACATCAAGAAACATGTAGTTACAATTTTTGAGTTTCAGATGAGCAGATAAGCGATTATTTTACGTACTTTGTAGTCACTTTTCAAATAGCGTTTGGCAGTTTTCAATTTGATATGCATGTCCTTCACCCACATGGCCCAGCTTCTCAATTACTTCTTGGACGTCATCGAAAGCTTTTGCACCATCTGCAGTAAAGTAGTTCAGTCCTTGCAATGATTTCCTTATAGAAGCACTGCATACATTCAAAATTCTGCATAGGCTACTGTGGCTCATAGGGTCGAATCCAGTTTCTTGGCAATAGCTCTGGTATTGCTGCGCCACTTGTTCAGGTACAAGGGTACGAATAACATTTGGAACTGTAATTTTCGTACCACTAGATAGCTTCATGGTCTTTTCTCCAAATGGCAAGTCTTGAATGATTTGACTGCTGATGATAAATGTTAAAAAATGGTCAAGCTTATCAGCTGAGACGCGGACACGCGTAGTCTTTCCAACGGTAACAGGAGAACCCCGCCCATGTAGTAATGTGTGATGACGAGCCACGTTGAACCGGTATCTAGTGAGTCCAGGAATTCAACCTTTTAGGATTGGAAAGGAGACCCTATCGGCCATGATTGATAATATCTGTCTTCTTGTGCTCCAATGACTAGCATTATTGTAACAGTTGACAAGGGATTCCATTAGTGTCTTATAAACACTACCGTCGTCTTCTGCTGTTGATGGTACAGATTGAAGCAATATTTTCGTGCTGGCTGGGGCAATTTCCTCTAAAACTGAAAAGACAACTTGTTTCGCTTCACGAACATAGCGTCGTTTGGTTCTCTGCGAAGCTTCTTCCCAAGACACGGTCATTTGTGCTCTTATAGGGCTTACGTCACGTGCAGCAAGAAATGAATTAAGATGGTATCTCGGACTTTTTTTTTGTGTCTGTTTCTGTTAGAAGCGAGGAATCAGATGGTGTTTAAGTTGTACATGGGGTATCAAATGCGGCAGATCTTTGCGTGTGCTGCAATTCTGGACTATTTTCAGTTGATGTACTGGTGACTTCGTCCTCCTATTAAATTTAAATCGCAGTTGCAAATGGCATTGCATAACTTAGAGAAACATTTTACATAAATTACATCCATTATCCTATTATTACCAATCCTAGCTTTTCCATTTCTTTTTCCAAAACATGCATCGCTGATTCTGATGTTCCATTTTCCAAGTCATTTTCGCTCGGCCCCTATTAAATTTAAATCGCAGTTAGACTGGCACTGCATAATTTAGAACAAAATTTTACATAAATTACATGCCCTGTCCTATTATTACCAATGCTAGCTTTTCCATTTCTTCTTTCAAAACTTGCACCGCTGACTTTGATGTTCCATTTTCCATGCCATTCAATACTCTGCGGCACTTTTTGCAAATACCTGCATGAAATGTTAAAGTACGCGTGTTCTTCCGCTTTAGAATGAAATTGTCGAAAAAACATAAACACAATTACCTGAGCCAGGGGCGACAAACACTCCTGTATTTCGAAATATCATTTTCCAATCATGCTTCCATATACTTCGAGCGCCTTTCGGCCATGTGTCTCTGGATTTGCCATGTCCTGAAATCGCTTGAGGCACTCTACATCTAGTACTACCGCCTCTTATCCAACTTATGCCTAGGACTGCACGGTGGTGGGGACATATCGTCATCGACTCGATGCTTTCTTTGGGCTTGTCAAACCATGCTACTCGAGACAAAATGAGATCAATCTCATCCTTAACCCCCAAAAATCTATGTGAGGACAAGTGCCCTGTGATATCCTTTGAACATGACAGTAAAGGAATAATTTTGGTCTGGCGTTTTTGATCCTTGGCATCGTAACCGCAAGGACTATCGACGATAGACTTAAACGAACAATATGCCTCCATTATCAGTAAAACTACCTTCAACAAATGCTGCTCACTTCTATTTTGACGGACAATTTGACTGCAGTGAGATTCGAGGGCGGGGTAACGTCGTTTGTAAAGGATAACCGACAGAATTCTGTGAAACAAATTTTCTGTGTACCTGCATGTAAACAGAGTAGGTAGGCAAATAATACTACTATGCAAGTCTCAAAAATTTGTTATTAAATGAATTAAATACTTAAATAATACAGTATTTCAAAATATTTAAACATTGCTGGCTTAATGATTTTAAAATCATAACCTATTAATAACTCCTTGATGTTTGTTTACTGCAATAGTATATCGCGATTTTCGCTAGATTGCAGGTAAAAATGCTAATATTTTTCGCACTCATGTCGAATTGCGAAGTTAAGATGATTGCAGAATTGTTGAAGAGGTTCACAATCGGATTTAATTTCGTTTAGTATGGTTTATGAACTCAGCACTTCGGTTATTATATCTTTACTTTACCGCGTTATTATTACTTGTAATCGTCGGATTGGTTTGTTTATATGACGTTGTCATGTCGCTAGTTTTGCCTCAATTTTATGTAAATATAACAAAATACGAGCTTGAATAAATCCTAAGTTAGTCGTCAGAATAAGGTAAGTCTTGACATTGAAGTGCATTTAATATTTAATAACGAAAGCGGAAAGTGATTAGTATGCAAAGTGAGAAATTTGACCTCAAAAGGTTAAAAAACATGAAAGTTCTCCGACCTGTAATTCCGCACCTGTTTATTTGCCCAAAGAACATTTTATATCAATCGAAAGGCCAAAAATTGGAGAGTAAAAAGTGATAATCTCAAATGATTTGAAACTTTATCGCATATTCAAAAACGTAATTGAATGTTGGACAGTTTTGGTAGAGTGAAAATATATTTCTAAAAATAAAGGTTATTTATAGTGTACAGGTCGTAGATTAAATTTCCTAAAAGTTAGTTTACCGAGTAGCTACTTCCCATGGAAAAGGTTTGGGGCCATTTTAAATTGGTACGAATCAATTTTAGGGAACAAATTTTGTTTCTCAAATTCGCATGCATATTTTCTCAATGAGAATAGCGATCGTGTAAGGGTCACTAATAAATCTTTATTTTTTAAAAAATAAGCAAACGTATGACTTCTTAGAGTATACGGTACATCTCAAGACACATTCAACTACGTATGGAAAAAAATGAGCTAAATTGATTTTTGAGCTTTGGCCACTTATTGTTTGATTTTTGTGGACATTCATTCTTAATATTTATATATATCACCGACTGCTACATATCTCATGACTGCGAACAGAGATTGTTCTAATAGGCCATATCGAGTTATGATAGTAGCTCGAATGGTACAAAATGTTGAGGGACGCCCCTTGTGGGCCTTGTTGGGACAACCTGACAGCAAAGCTGTCAAAGCTCAAGAAGGTTATTAGAAGATCTTAATAGCCGATTTTAAATTTGTTGACATAAAGAAACAATCATGAAACGCAACGGAACGTAGACAGGATGGCTGAATTAGGTATATGCGTAAGTTGTTGAGAATCAATAACAATGGATCAAGAACAAAAAATCAACAGAATTGCATTTCATCGGCTACTTACAGCAAGAAGCCATGGCGGGGTGGCTCCTATAAAAATGAAAATAATAGTTATGAATGTGAAGTATATACTATACATTTGGTGTGTAATAAAGAAAAAGTTAGCAGTTCCTATTACACAGATTCTTTTCATCAGCTGTTCAAGGGAAAGATCTATCAAATCAGATATGGGCGTCATCAGATGTTTACAAATCTCATTTAAATATTTATTTTCTAAAATTGTACGAAAATACGATATTTTTGTTTTTCTATGTTTTCCTATTTTGTTTTCCCAACTAAAGTGTTTAATTATAAAATGATTTGAAATTATAGTTGTTTATAGTTAAACAGACGACCTTCTGGTTCATTTTCAATACAAATCGCATACCAATGTGAACATTGTCTCCTGCTGTCATATCCTAAACAAATAAGACGGTAAATTTGATCTTTTATAAAATAATGATCGTAAGAGAAATCCCACATTTCCACACTGAACTACCGAGCCAGGGGGTCGTGTCCCTTGCTCTCCCGCCTCGCAAACTTCTGCCGCAGAAGAATTTACTTATTTCTTCTCCTGCAGCGTGGGACTACCAAATCCTGCAGGGTTACTAAAAAATGTAGCAAAAAATCGATGCTCAAATCCCAGGAAATAGCATTAATATAAACGTCCTAGTTTTCAAAACATCAGGAAGAAAATGTCCCGAACTGGCTTCAAGGTCTCTGTTAAAAATCCTACTTACTAGAATGCTAACCTCTATATAAATATCTTTCCCAGTAAACTTAATTTGTACGAAAGGATCACATACCCTGACTTTATCATATTTTCCCCTTGGAAACGTCGATACGGGTCGATCTATAGAAAATAACTAAATGCACCAACATCTTATGTATAGAAGATAAAGCGGAGGCACTTATAACTGTAATGAGCTTTTCCAATGACCTATCTCTCTTCTGAAATGTTTTGATACGCCGAGAAATTTCCATGTCCCTCAAATAACTTAGGTCCCTCCCCCTACTTTGTTTCCTCATTATTGTCTGTATTACCCAGTGTCATTTTCTATATATCAAGCAATTCTGTTGTTTTAGAGTTTAAATGAGATTAAAATACAGCATGACCATTCCTAGTCCACTAATCTAACTGCAGGTTTTTTGAAAACTGCAACAAATGTACTGTGAATCTATCATCTATGAGCCAGTAAAGAAATCCTCAATTACGGGAAAAAGAAAAATTATCTTCTAATTTCACTTTTTCAAACAAACTATGACGGACGAAAGATCTATCTATGATGAGGTGATGATGATGTCCAAGGAGATTTTGCTTCCCGTCAATGACATAATTTCGAATGGGTCGCCAGAGAGTGAGGTGACCATTAAAATATCACGTATGATATATGAAATGCTAAAGAATTCGCAAAGAATGTTTATTAATTATTCAAGAACGAAAGTTAGAAGATTGACGGGATGTAGGGATCGATGGCGATCAGATACTAACCCAGTTCTAAACATGACCTCGTTGGCACCTTAGAGGGAACGAAAGTTCCGGGGTTTGGGGAGAAGTATGGTTGCAAAGCTGAAACTCAATAAAATTGACGGAAGGGCATCACCTGGGGTAGAGCCTGCGGCATAATTCAATATTTTTAATTTTCAGATACGATACATGAACTATTCAATAAACACTGTACGAGGTTGTCGTAATAGTAGGGTGCTTTAACGCGCTACGATTAGTACGTTTAATACCAGACACGTTGATCACAAACAAAGTTTTATTCACTTACAAATAAATCCCTTATTAACACCAGAGAAAGGATGAATTAACATTTAAAAGCGGTAAAACACTGTGAACTATTACATCCAATTCAAAACAAATGTTTAACGTTTTCAGTACGTTTGTCTTACCGCGGACTCCTAAAAATTAATTACTTGGTGCAATTCGTAATGTAAGTTTTTAATATCATTCCAACACAAACACGCACATCATATTTGCCAAACTATACATATATGGTATACCATCTGAGCTGCACAATGAAAACTAATTAGAGACATTACTTACCAGAGATCTTCTTCGCTCCATCATTAAGATCAAACTCCCATGGATACCACTGATCAGATCGCGCACTTCTGATAACATAATATCAACAAAATTAATACAGATTGTTAGATTAACCAAACCTTTTTAATAAGAACCAGTTAACTTTTACTCTGGCTCTTTTTTCTCATTTTCAGACGTTATTTTTTTCTTAAGTTCTTACTAAGCTTAAGATTTGAACCGAAAACTGAAACTAAAGAGTTTCATATGAATCTAATAATTAAGAGCTGTATAAGGTAAATACTGAGTCTACTGGTGCTGTTTTTCTCCTCAAAGGGTACTAGATTTATGCATTTATACACGAATTTCCCTGGTCGCATATGCGTTGTTTATGACAAAAAAAATGTCACGCATTAATTGAAATCGTGTATATGTTGGATTCCTGGAAGAAACTATAGTTGAATTAAAAGTGCAACTTCCGCCACGTGGTCGACAAATTAAAAAAACAATGTAGATATGTACCTGTATTTTACAATACCTCCACCCCAAACTCGTTGTCCTTCGTGGCTAAAATAGAACAAATGCTGCTGCAAACGTTTACTCTAAATTTCAATTATTCAGTTGGACTGCTGAAGCAACTTTCGTCAGCTTCAGGGATGGCAGGGATTATTCTAAGCAATAACCAACTCTTTCAGTGACTTGTGCAGTGATAAAATGCGATAGGGTTCGAAACATAATTGGATATCAGATACGACATTAACTTTTGTTACGTAATTGAGTCAGACCGTCATGACTACAGTATTGATTACCATGATTACAATTTCAATCTCTTTAAAGTTTGTAAATTATGCGTATAAATGCATACATTTGTGTTATTGTACAATAAATACCTCAATATCCATGATGATTTTGGCTCATTTGCCAGCATATAGTTGGACATGGGGTGAACAGTTAGAGAATCGGAATACATGCACTTATGCAGATCAGTCTGAACGTTTTCTATAACATTCCTAAATTTATATGAATTTTGTCATTTTTCGTGCTACTGTGCAGTGATAAAATTTACTTAGAACAGTCTCTGAGGGATGAACAAAGTACCCATGCCATCCAAGTGGCACGACAAGTCCTTTACTTCTTCGGACAACCTTAATGTGTGGTCAAGTTTGCATAACGAGTTGCTTTAAACTGCATTACAGCTAATCTAGGTCAAGTGTTCCTCTTTCAAGTTCCTCGATTGATTGCAATTTTTGTGATTACATTTGCAATTTTGAAAAAGTTCGTTGCAAATCTCTTGAGGAATATTGCAAATTTGCTAAGCCAATTAAAAACTCCTCACTTCCTGTTAAAGACTCCTCACTTCCTGTTCGAAACTCCTCACTTCCTGTGTTTACGACAGACGTTGTGAAAGAATTTGAAATTTTTCGAACGTTTGCCCAACTGAAATTGCTTTCATGTAATATTTAAGGTGTCTATTTAAATAAGCGTACAATTAATTGAGTATTTTTAAAATGATATTGAATGCAAAAAGAAATAAAGCTAATGGAGTATATTTTAAGGGACGTGCTACAGACATACAAACTAAAGCAAGGGCAGTCGACATGTATAGGGATGGGAGAACGTTCACTGACATAAGTAACACGACAGGTTTAATGTCGCGCGGAGCACGAAAAATCTGCGAGCATTTTGTAAACAAATTTTCCTCTCTATCAGACATTGTCTTTGTCGCGGGGCCAGGGGACTCATTACATTGCTTTTCTGATCGGGACTTCTTTGCATTTGACGCGGTTTCCGTATTTCCTGATACATCGTTCGTATTCACATGCACTGAAATATTGTTATTATGATTACTGGAAGACAAGGTGTTACTATTTACAAAATCAATCTGCCTTTGGCGTTTCTTTGTACCAGGTTGCTCGTTTGATACATAACTCGTAGCTTCTTTAACTTTTACTGGTGTCCTTAGCTTACTTGCTTCTCCTAAAAGGGCTTTTCTGTGACCTGGTCACATCTCAGGAAAATAATTACTAATATCTTCATTGTCAATATTTCGTAAAGTTTTCAAGGAACCAAACCCAAAGCTTTCCAGTTTGGTTGCATATTCTTTCATAGACGGACCGATCTGTTCCAGCCACTGAGCTAATGAAAAGGATGCCATATATAACGAAAATCTATCGCGTCGTAGAAGTCAAATTGTAAATAGCCTTCCTTTCACTTTGTGCTATGCGTGCCAAAAATATTCTATTGTCAGGGATGACTATTGACACGTGAGCTGTGCCTAATCTATCGATAGTAAACTATTATATGAAGGAAATTGATAAACTCGTTTATACTATTGCACAAATAGCAAAAATTTGATTTCTCATGGGCTCTTTATTTAGTTGAAATTGATAAAAAAGTTTATATGCTAAAAAAACTGGAAACAGTGTAAATATTAGAATTACTGCTAACAGGAAGTGAGGAGCTTCGAACAGGAAGTGAGGAGTCTCTAACCGGAAGTGAGGAGTTTTTAATTGGCTTAGCAAATTTGCAATATTCCTCAAGAAATTTGCAAGGAACTTTTTCAAAATTGCAAATGTAATTACAAAAATTGCAATCAATCGAGGAACTTGAAAGAGGAACACTTGACCTAGATTAGCTGTAAATAATTATAGCGTTGTCCAACTGACCCATACAGATGGCCTCCTGATTACGCAACAAGTATATCATATTTTAATACATACAATCCTGTTGGATTCTGCATCACACCATGATGATTCTTCACTGTACGATAGACTACTTGCGGTGCAAAACAAGGTTCTGGTGGCTACATATTGTATTCAGGAAAAAGTATAACAACATTGCCATTGGAAAATACTATTTTACTTCGTAAAACTATCCCTAATATTGCATCTTTCGCGTGATTTTTTAAATTTACCATACTGAACACCATGAGCCTGGTACTGTGGTACATTCCCAATTTTGAACAACACATAAAAGGCATTAAAAGCCACTCGAGAAATTAGAAATGTGTACATATAATGAACACCCTGGAGAAAGCGCAATATATTAATTCACGTGGGTTCATATTAATTAACGTTATGCAGATTCGCACAAACTAGATATTATTCTACTGAGAATATAGAATTTAGCGTATCACGACGAAAAAAATGTATTTATAGTAAATGCTTTTACCTAGTGTATTCTGCATCTATTATTAACTATTGTATATTTCAAACATTAATTTGTGGTGGATACTATTACCAGTAGAACACTCCAACGTTATTCTTGTACAGACCTGTGCAGCGATCAGTTTTTGACGTTTTTCTTTCTCTTGCATGGAGATCAGGGACTAGAGATTAAAAACATGTACGAATAAACAAATTAAGAACAGCATACCCTATTGTACAAGTCCAAAAAAGCGATAGGCACTTATAGTACGTATTCCATATAAGGTAAGTGATTGCACAATATGCAAGAGCATATACACGACGCTGAAGAGCATATACATAACGCTCGAAAATAACAACATGGCGCATACAGAGAGAAGCTCAACCTTACTCGCCCTTTGGGCTCGCGCTTTAGCTAAATTTGGTGAAGTAGATACAGTCCCAGTGAGGGAGAATAACCCTTTTAAAATTGAGAAAAAATATAAGAATATAAGAAAAAAAAGTATTCGTGTGTTAAGAAGAAAAAAAAAGCATAAAAGAAAAGCACGTAACCGGGCTCGAACCCGAAACAAACATGGCTAAAGCGCACGACCTAGACCACTGAGCTAATGCGGCGAATCGAAAGTTTACCGTTAAAAACTAAAGTTATACTGCTTATGTAACCTATTATATCTGAAACGTCGTGTATATGCTGTTCAGCGTCGTGTATATGCTCTTGCATATTAAGTATATACTAGTCCATATATGGAATACGTACGGTAACTACATATGAAAAAAGCCTAACAAAAAAACAATTTTGTTCAAAAACACGACTTTAGCTTATAGATCTCAGCTGTTAGCCTCGCCGCGAGTTCCCTCCTGGGGTTTTCATAAAACCCTGGTTCACGAAATACTTTTTTCAGTCCTATTTTTTTTAAAAAGCCAGGGGTCGGTTGCATGAAGGTAATGCATGCACAGCGCGATGCATCAGATAGTGATACAACAGGCCTACGCAACATGCAAAACCAATTCTTGTACAATCATAGGCCGTAGGATGAGCGTCCAAAAGATGCAATCCGTTGCACCCCTCGTGGAACTACATAATTTTCACAAGAATCGATGATAGATAAAAACTCACTTTATTAAAATCCGCTGCTCCCCAAGCGAATCAGGTGCACAATTGGGAAAAATTCCCTCCAAAGTTTGTTAATTTCGCGCTTTGAAATATTCGAACCGCCATTTTTTGGTGACAAATACGCATGCGCACACCAGCCAAACTCCCACTGCGCACGCGCAGGTAACAAAATGGGTTTTCCCTGTGGGATTTCCCCCCATTTACTATGTCAAAACCACAAAAAAAAGACACGGCATAGAGCTCAAAATTTGTAACATTAACAGATAAATAGACGCGCTTAAATATTTCCCAGAACACACTGAAAACTGCGCTTGCTTGTATGCTAAATTATTTCAATTGATTTACTGAAATATTGGTTTTAACATTCTAATTCAATACAAATTTGTGAGGTAAAACCCACCTGTATCAAACAGGACGGATCATAAATCAATATACATACAACTTTAAATAATAAATATATATACAATTCCCACGATTAAGGAACAAATTAAATATTTCGATAAACTAAAACCTTGGCTTAACTTAAAAAACATTGTCGTAGAAAGCAAAAGGATTTCCTATTATTTGATGCAGGGGCGGTCAACGTCGATAATTGGGACAGGGGTGTGTGCTAATATTCATATATTCAAATTAACAGACTGTAAAAACAATTGATTTAAAAAGAAATAAATAATGCAGAACACGAATATAAATGATACGACAAACATTTTCGCGCAACAATGTTTCCCAGTTTGTCCCAAGCTTTAAGTTATATTTTTCAAAAAACCTCTGGCTGAATCTTTAACATATTATTGAATAAATATACACGATATGTTTGGCTCAATTTAAATTGTGCATTCCATCTATCACAAGTCTGTTCCATGGATACCAATCTTGAATTTCAATTGATGTTAGTTTGATGTTGTTCTTTCCCTCGATTGGCACATACTCGCTTAAAGTTGGCTCTGAAGAGAATCCGCAAGTCCAAGCCAACATATTATAAAGTTCACATGGAACTACTTTTTGCACATTATCCATTGTCAAATCAGATACCAATGGTGGCCAAGGAAGATTTAGTTTTGGTATTTCTTGGACATTTTCACGAAGAATCATTGCAGCATTGTATAGAATTTGTAGCTCATTAACTTCAGAATTTTTCTGTTTCTGCTCAGAATTCAAATTGTAATCATCAATGGTACAGTTTTCTTCATTCTTGTTTTCAGACTTATTTGACATATGTTCCTCAACTAAATTCAAAAGAATCCAAATTTTCAACATATACAATCTCACTAACATTTCTCATTTTAGGGACACAAAATACAAGTTGGCGGTAACTTTTCATCAGTCGTTGCTTGAGTTTAAAAGCTCTATATTTAGATGCATCCACATTCTCGATGACTTTAGCAATGGTAACAAATTTCTCCAGTATGTCTTTCATGTACATTATTTTCTTACCTCCAATGACCTTCGTCTCTATTACTTCCTTACAGAAAACATCATAGGACTTCTCGTACACTGAAACTGATCTTTTTTTCAAAGCATTTGTTGAGATCAGTTTTGAGTTTCATCTGCTCCTATTCTCTCTCATGCGCCAGGTATATCCTTTCACAGACCATTCTATGAAATATGCTGTTGATCACCTCTGTAAATTTTCTATGGAGTTTCAATCCGGGGATAATGCTGCCCATCAACTTTTACATTACGCTAATGTGAAACGTGCTGCATGTGATGGTATATTATTTTACATGAAAATAATTTTCCTTCAAAAAGTCTACGTAGGAGGCCGAATTCATTTTCACACTCCATCTCATTTAATGGACTAACCATTAATTCATAACCATTATATACCACCCAGAATTTAACCCTCGCCAAGTTGTTGTCGTCTTAATTTTGTTGGTTTCTGGGCAACCATCCGGGCCAACAAGGGTTGGTCTAATCTCGACTGTGAAAAGAACCGTTTGGAAATCGGTCTTCAAATAATGTTTATCGGCTTTGGCAACCGATTTGAGAATGCAACATCAAGATCTTCTGGGTATTTCCTGAATTGCAATATCCTCAAAAATTTGCTTTCTTACTGAAAGAGGATGCCTCCCCACTTCTCGTCTAATTGTGGATAGTTGTAGTTATCCTGTTGATATTCTTCGACATGCACCTTGTCACTTCTTTTCCTTGCTTTGTTGCTGTTGGCAATAAATCGCTTGACAGTTCTGAGGTCACGGGAAAGTTCTTTTGAAATTTCGATTGAGTTTTCCTTCTGCGTATTTCTCTTCTCCTCTTCTTCTATAAGTCGGGCCAATCTTTTGATAATTTTTATGTGAAATAATTTGATACATCATAATATGCATAATATGCTTTATCTGTTGACATGTCATGTTGCATGGTTAATAAAGTGTGATTAAAAACTGTGATAGTGTGATCGGTGTGCTGTCATAGACGACTGAATTCTTTGGTATAGATACCAGGTGAGACAAGCAAGAAACGGGGGGTCTACATGGAAAGGTGGCGCTAGGCCCGAGTAGCAGCTAGGCGTTCAGTGCGTGTATGACAAGCGGCTCCAAGACGACGACTGCCCATGCAAAAAACTATGTCAACAGTGTTCGCCAATTTTGAATAAATTATTGTAGAAATTTATATTTTGCACTATGTATTCTCGGCATTTGTAAATTATTAACTATTTAATTGTTATTTACACAATAAATTTATAATCTACTTTATTCAAAATGAAAAAAAGTAGAAACATTATCTAATTACTTGATCATATTCCTTTCCAACTTCTTCTTCAAGACTCTCCAATTTTACTTTTACTTTTTCTTTAAATCTAAGTTTAAAATAAAAATTGAAAATGATCCGTATTTTACTATTTTTTGCTATCTATTTAAAAATACACAGAACTAATAATTTTCATAAAAAAGTATCCTTCACGTACCGCTGAAGTTCTTGTTGCGTGAGTACAAATTTGCTCTTTTCACTTTTCTCAGCACCATTTTCAAACCACCACTTGTTTGTGTGTTTGAGGTGGTCGGCACTAAAATAAAGTTATTTGAGTTGGTAGGCTTGTTGTCTTAATATAAACGCAACATAACATAGCGACAAAAATTGACTTTAGACTTTGTGATGTTTGTCGACAAAATCATAACTTAGGAAGAACAGTGAAATTTCGCAATGTTTCTAACACAACCAAAACTTAAAGCCCTTCGCTCAAAACGCTAAACAAGTTACATGCATGATCTCTTGATCCGCACTTGTATTCCTTAAAACAAATCTGACGCGTTTAATCGATTCACTCTATTTTGCGAGACTCTAAGAATTAAAATTGAAGACTGCATGCTTTATCATCGTAACAATGCAATAAGAACAAGTTTCACCCACAGAAAGTATACAAGTGCTGGCGTCACCTAGCTTCTTCCTTACCTCGCTAAATGCTCAAAAACGCCACCAAATTGAACAGAAACGTCACCATCAGTGATGTGTTTCTTGACCTCCGCCGCACAGAAATGACACCAGAACTTTGATCCAGGTTCAAGTTCACCATTCAAAACTGACGGAGTATTAATGGCTTTTCTTGTTTCGTTTATCTATAATGTACACCGAAGGTATTGTAACTGTACACTTTTTATTTTATCAGGACAGTGCAGATGTTTAATGTACGGAAAGAGGAAAAACTGGTATAACTGCAGCTGTCTTTTAGACTGGCAAATTTGCCATTTTAGACATTATATCGTTTATGAAAGTGTCGAGGAAAAAATTTTATAAATTCATTAGTACAAAAGAAGGAAAGTGGACTAACATACAAAGGAACTCAGACAGTAGGTACACGATTACAATGCATTTCGCTCGTCAAATAAGGATAAGATTAGAATAGAAGGATTAGAATAGAAGGTTTTTAGAAACCATTTCTCATTTTGCAAACGCAAATGTTTATCACTTGGTCAACATTCTTAAATGAAAGAAAACCATAGAGACAAAATAGGCATTCAACTTCCTTTTAAAACAATAATATGAAAATTGTATAACGAAAATCAGTACCAAGCTTGATCCACATTTAACACATAATTATAAGTAACAGCCAGTCAGCATTCAAGCGCAACAAATTCAACGTGTAGATCAATATATTACGGAAGGTTTTGTGCCGTAAAAATACCAGTAATAACAGTGTGCAAAAAACTGCATATGAGCATTAAACAGTTTTTATATTCTTCAAACAGTTTTCGAGTTATTTTCGTTTTGTATGTGAAAATTGGACCAAATCGTGTCATGAAAGCTGGGTACTAGCTTGAAAATGGGTGTTTACAACATATAACTCGAAAACTATTTGAAGAATAAAAACTGTTTAATGCAGTTTTTTGTGCTCTTTTTGATGATGCTAGTCGTTTTTATTATCGTCGAATATGAGATTTTACATTTTTCGGGCGTGTTTTTTGCTTGGGAACTTTTTTGGTAGCAACGTTCCTCAGTTCAAGAACGAGAACAGTGTCTCCAATGGTCAGTGGGCGATGATGAGCCCTAGATCGCGCACGTTTCATTTTCGCCTTTGGCTACATGTCTGCGTCAGGAATTAATGAACGAAATGGTGCAGTAGTGATGAATTCGGGCAATTTTACGAGTTTACGTCCAAAAATAAGTTCAGCAGGGAAGACTCCAGTGGTGGAATGGGGTGTAGTACGGTAGTTGCCCAGCAAAAGAAACAATTCCTGTTGCCAATTTTTGTTTTCTAAGTGAGCAGCACGTAAAGTTTTATTGAGGATTCGCATGAAATGTTCCGACTCCGAATTGGCTTTTAGCCTACGGGAGTGATCTTATGGTGATGAAAACCCATGTACTGAGTAAATGATCGACTTTCGAAGGGAGAACCGTTAGTAGTCTATCCAGTCCGTTTGGCACCGGAAGTAATTAGTATGCAAGATGGCAGTGGAGGGTGACGTCATCATGAGGAGGTCCCTTAGGGATCGGTGGTATGCAAGATCAGGGTTGCCAGATCACTGCATTTTTGAGGCCAAATCGTCATTAGTGTAGTCAAGTAAACAAAGAAAACAAAAGGCAAGTACAAAGAAAAACAAAGAGCATTGTTGAAGATTTGGCCTCAAAAATGCAGTGATCTGGCAACCCTGTGCAAGATGGTGGTGGAGGGTGACGCCATCATGAGGAGGGGCCATTGGCGCCAGAAGTAATGAGTATGCGGACGATGACGTCATCAGGTGAATACTATCGAAATAAAATAGTAACTGCTAAAAACAAGCCAAGAGAAATGTGGGACTGTATAAATCACCTCACAGGAAAAAGATCAAAAACAACCGATATAATAAGCATAGACCATAACGGTGCCTCTATTCATGATCAGGAAGAGATTGCCAATATATTTAATATTTCTCTGAGATCGGAGAAAAACTATCAAGTGAAATTCCTTCTACAAATATCAAATATGCCGACTACATAAAACACAACGAATGTACATTTGAATTTGTTGAAATTTTTGAGGATGAAGTTCTAGCTGAGTTAAAAAATCTAAAAGCCAATAAGGGTTTTGGGCCAGACAATATATCTCCAAAATTTCTGAAAGACTCTAGTTGTGTAATTGCACCAACATGCACTGACGAATATTTTTAATCAATCACTTAAAACGGGACAATTCCCTGATGAATGGGCACTCGCTAGAGTTTCTCCAATCTTTAAAACAGACCTAAAGACCGAACTCGGCAACTATAGGCCGATATCTGTTCTGTTCACTGTTTCTAAAGTATTCGAGAAAATTATATATAAACAAATTAACAAATATTTCAATGATAGTAAATTATTTACGAAATATCAATCGGGATTTAGAAAAAGTTATTCCGCTTCGACAGCTTTGTTAAGCCTCACAAATGAATGGTTATGCAACATAGATAAAGGCTTAATAAATGGTGTATTATTTCTTGATTTAAAAAAGGCGTTTGATACCGTAAATCATGATATTCTTATTGAGAAATTAAAACTTTATGGCTTTCAAAAACAATCCTTATCATGGTTTAAATCCTACTTGAAAGATAGGAAACAATTTTGTAAAATTAATCAAACTCAGTCATCAATTCGGAATGTTCGATGTGGGATATCTCAAGGATCAACTCTTGGCCCACTCCTTTTTTTTATTTATATTAATGATTTGCCAAACTGTCTTGATGAATCTGTACCAAGCATTTTTGCTGATGATACAAATATTTCCGTAAATGCTACCACTGTCGACCAAATTAGTGTGGAATCAAATACTGAAATTCAAACAATACATGCATGCAAATAAATTAACACTAAATACAACTAAAACTGAATTTATGATAGTAGGATCTAAGCACAACCTTACTAAAGTTCAATCTATTCCAACTATTACAATTGGGAATAATAATATAAAACGTGTCTACCAAACAAAAAGTCTGGGAGTCATTATAGATGACGAACTTAACTGGAAGGAGAATATACTTAGTATCTGTAAGAAAACTTCGAAAGGTATAGGAATGTTACGATTTTGTAAGTCTTTTGTTTCTCAAGACACGTTGAAAATGATTTATAACGCACTTATTTTACCTCATTTTGACAACTGCTCCCTTGTTTGGAGTAACTGTTCAGAAACATTGAAGTTAAATTTACAAAAACTTCAAAACAGGGCAGCGAGGGTCATTATGGGTGATAATTATGACGCCCGATCAAAACAAATATTACTCAAGTTAGGTTGAAAAACGTTGGATGAAAGGCGACAAAATCTCATGGAAAAATATATGAGTAATATTGTGAATGATAACTGTCCAGAGATAATAGGTAACCTTTTTGAAAAGTGTAACAATTATGATTATAACTTAAGAAGTAATGGCAAATTTTTAAGACTGTCAAAACCAAATACGAACTCCATGAAGAGAAGTTTTAGTTATATGGGGGCTAAAACCTGGAATCAACATCTCAATGACAAACTGTAGATATTATAATTCTATATTAATCTTTTTATTTGTAAATATTACACGGCCCTATGAAAATCAATGCAAATTGATAGGTTACCGTGTATAAAGATAATTAAATACAATACAATACAAAGGTGTATGGTTACGAGGCGAACCTAGCGATGATAACGTTATCGCTAACGTTACCGCGAGACTAAATGTATGACGAATACGAAATCGCAGTGATTTTGGAGCAAATATTAGAGTGTTTCTTAGTTTGCATAAATTAACACACGGATTAACGTTTGGAATAATTTATTTTTGTAAGTATTACGGACAGTAGAGCTATATGTTGTTTGTCTCTTACAAGTTTATGCGGTGAGCAGATGAGCACCTGCTCAAAACTGCTCATGAGCACCACAGGTCACCCGGAATGCGTACAGTTCTAATATAGCGTTCAGTGGGACAGCATCTGTTACATAATGTATATATTAACACAAAGGTTGGCAAGTAAATACAAATTTGAACACTCGTACAGAATTTAAACCACAAAAAAATCTGCAAAAAGACTTCGATATTCATTTAAAAACATACACATATTGAGAAGACATACCTGAAAAGCTTATACGTTGTATTTTTGTGTCAATTCAACATTTTTTACCCGACGAAATTCGCGAAAAGTCATCAAATTTTTAGTTGATTTTCGCTAAAACTATGCGCGATGCCGGCTGCCTGCCTTACGTCACAGGAAAAAACTCCATGATTGGCCTGGTGAAAACTCAATTTTTTTACCGCGAAAGCAAAACCGGGGAGCTACGTAATATACGATGAAAATACAATGCTTCTTCTTTTGCACCTCCTCACATCTTTAGCACTTCAGTTTAAAATTTGTCGCAGTTGTTTGCAGTTGTTACTGAGTTGTTGTTTTTAAAAAAGCTTTCACTTCAAATTTCCCTCCGCAGCGTAGGCGTAGCTATTTGAAAATTTTAACATTTCTCCCCCCCGGTTTTGCTTTCGCGGTAAAAAAATAGAGTTTTCACCAGGCCAATCAGGGAGCTTTTTCCTGAGACGTAAGGCAGGCAGCCGGCATCGCGCATAGTTTTAGCGAAAATCAACTAAAAATTTGATGACTTTTCGCGAATTTCGTCGGGTAAAAAATGTTGAATTGACACAAAAATACAACGTATATGCTTTTCAGGTATGTCTTCTCAATATGTGTATGTTTTTAAATGAATATCAAAGTCTTTTTGCTCATTCAAGATATGAACATATATACAATCGGCGTATGAGCACATGCTCATACGCCGATTGTATATATGTTCATATCTTGAATGTTTTAAATAAAATTTTTGATCAACACTTGGGTATTTTCCTATCTTACAATCTTAGTTTCGTTTAAGATAAAATCTCACTTGAGATCTCGCGGGAGATATCACGTCAAATCTCACACGAGATCTCACGGGAGATCTCACGTCAAATCTCACGGGAGATATCACGTCAAATCTCACGGGAGATATCACGTCAAATCTCGCGGGAGATTTTACAACAACAACACTCAATCACTAAAAATGGAGCACATCGGAACTCTGGCAGAAACAGAAGATGTCTTATCATAGCTATATTTTTTTAGTCCCGTACAATTTTACGCGATGAGCAGGTGCTCATAACTGTCATGAGCATATGCTCATTCGCTCATAGGTCCCGATGTGGCCCGCTAGGTAGTACAGCTATATTTTGTTAAGTCTCGTACAATTTTAAGCGATGAGCAGGTGCTCATAACTGCTCATGAGCACATGCTCATACGCTCATAAGGCCCGATGTGGCCCGACAGTTATAACCCTCCCACATATTAAAATAATGCCAAACTCGGACATGTATATATAATTTTATCGAGAACAATATGACAAATATTTATGTAGTTAATAATCTTCATTATCACAGTCCTCAGTGAAACTGTAGTCTTTTGAACGTCTTTTAATTAGAAATTTTCTCTTATTGACAGCTGCTTCCATGAGATAGCAGAACTTCGACAGCTTCAGGGAAAATCGTATATGAACCTGGAACGCTTGTAACTGGAATGAGTTGAAAGTTCAAAGGGGTAATATCGCTGGACACACGATAAAAGCTTTCTCCGATAGCTTCTGCGAGCTTTTCATCTTTTAGTATAGAACCATTCACAGTCATGCTCGTCAGAGGCTGCTGACTTGATAATCCAGATAGCATTTTGATATTATCCCACCACTTTTTTGGATTAATATTATTCGTATAACGGATGATTTTATCTTCGTAGAATCGCCTACGAGCAACTTTACAAAGTTTCGCTAACTTATTCCTATAAATTTTATACTGTTCAACATCGTTTCTTACCCAGGTGAGTTGGCGATTTTTGATACAGCTCTTAATGTCTGGGGTAATCCATGGTTTATCACGGGTGTAAGTTTTAACAGAACGCATTGGAAGGCAAAAGTTAATTGCGGAATGGATGAAATCATACTCTGGAACACTTCGAGTTGTTTTTCACTTGAATTAAATCTATAAATCGGCGTCCAGTTTGTATTTTCCAACGTAGAAATTAGGGCTCATTTATTAGAAGCTTTGCACTCGCGTCGTAGAGTTCTTATGCTAGGAACACTAGGAATTTCGTTACGAAGCGGTTGCAATAGAATACAACGATGATCAGACGAGCCAATAGGAGGTAAGATGGTAGACTCATAGTAGAATGACAAGTTTGTGTAAAAAAAGTGCTACCCCATTGCGCGAATTTCAGCAATAGAAAATTCATTATCATCCTCACGTAACCATGTCTCAGTTATTGCTAGGATATCAATATCGTGTTCCGACACGTAATCATTAATAAAAAGTTCTTTCCTATTTATTGATCTAATATTCAACAGACAAATGTTGAAAGGCCTAAAAGTCTTTTGTTTCTTAAAGTTTGTACAATTGACATAAATTAAATTGTTACGATTTGCAAATTGAGTTCGTTCCATGTTCTTAGTATCTTGCGAGTGACTATTTGCATCTTTTCCAGCACTTGCTGCATCATTCCCTAATAATAAAATTGGAACCACACTATTTTGTTTCTTCCCCATGAGTCCTTGCAAAAACCCTTCCATTATTCCTATTTCGGATTTTCAACTGTTTATATGGTTTTGAAGTATTATCATTCGTGCAATAATCAGCGCAAAAATTTTTGCACTAATTTCGTTTTGAATTGGGTTTTCTACTCACGTTTTTTACTCGTTTCCTTGTAGTAATTGTAGTATCCACCCCTTATTAATATGTAACAGGCGCAGTAACATTAAGTTAATTAGTAACCCCCCAGTAATGTTTACTTTTCACTTTGTAATATATACTAATAAGAAGGTTTTAAAAACACCAAGGCGGACTGTTGTTTTTCTTTTAATCCGTGTCTAAGCACCGATACACTACATTCTGGCGACGAGGATCATTCATATGAACAATCCTAAGCCGAAGAACTCGAACATTTAACAGTATTTTTACAACGCAATCGATAAATGTTCCAAAACGCGAACGAAGCGATAGTCAGAGCACACCCATATTTGTTCTACAGAGCGCTTGAACAAATAATTCATGGCGACTTCAACTAATTTTTCATTGCCTAATTTTCCCCCGTTTGATGTTCATGTTGATGGCAACGTTGGTCCACGCTGGAAGAAATGGCTTACCAGATTCGAGCGACTTCTTGAAGCGACGAATATCACCAAAACAAAACAACAACGTGCTTTATTGCGACACAATGCTGGCACCGCCTTTGACACCCTGCCTGATACAGGCGAAGACAAGGACTATAAAGCCGCTGTAGACGCACTCAATGCATACTTTATCCCTCAAGCCAATTCAGCGTTTGAAGAATACAACTTTCGTCAAGCAAAACAACAACACGGCGAAAATATTGATGCATTTCATATATACACGCCTAAGACAACTCGCCCAAACCAGAGAGTTCGCCAACATCGATAAAGAAATCAAAGCACAAATTATCATCGGATGTTACGACGACAAGCATTGTGTGACAATCCAAGTCTGAAAGATTTACTAATCAATGCCAGAGCACAGGAACGAAGCGAAGCACAAGCGACGGCTGTAGAAAAAGGTGCGTCACCGATAAACGCAGTTAAAAACGAGCCAAGGCACACAAGAAACAACAAAACACATGGAAAACATCGAGAATCGAAATTGAAGCACCCTAGCAACACTGGGACTTACAAAACTACCCGACCTTCAACCCAGCAATGTCGCAATTGTGGTGGAATTTTTCCACATATTGGTGAGTGTCCAGCAAAAGGTAAAGAATGCAGAGCATGTGGGAAAAGTGGCCATTTTGCCAAGGTATGTAGATCTAAAACCAAACGACAAGAAATCCGTCAGGCCGGTCAAACACCAACAGTTGAGCCTAATGAGGAACCCAACTATATATATTCACTGCTTAAACCAACCATCAACATAATACACCACCACACTGTGAGGTACACATCGCTAACGAACCAGTTCAAACCATCATCGAATCAGGTGCTTCTGTCAATATTATTGATGAATCCACATATGAAAAGATCAGAAGGCATAATCAACACGCTTCACTTACCACACAACAGTCCAAGATATACACATATGGTTCAAATATGGAACTTCCTCTACTAGGTATGACCACTGCAAAAGTTCGCTTCCAGTCAACCACAGTCACCGAACAGTCTACGTCACCAAAGATCGAAATGGCAATCTTCTAAGCTTAGGGATTCAGCACCCTAGATCTCACATCCGGATACCATCAACTCGAGCTTGACCCAGAAGGCCGCCACATTACAACATTATCCACCCATGTCGGCCTTCGACGATACAAACGACTCATGTTCGGAATAAACGCCGCATCAGAAATATTCCAAAATGCAATCGCTGAGCTTCTAACTGGTCTACCGGGATGTAAGAACATTTCCGATGACATCATTGTTTACGGCCGTGACGTCAGAGAACATGATGAAAACCTGCACCGCGCTTTAACCCGCCTGCGCGAACACAACGCCCGCCTGAACCGAGACAAATGTACCTTCCGTAACTCAGAAATGATCTTCTATGGACACTTCTTTAGCGCTGAAGGAATCAAAGCTGCCCCTCAGAAAGTCAATGCTATTAAGACCATGCAGCCTTCAGAAAGTCCAAGTGAAGTGAAAGCACACTGAAGTCAACCAATCCTTGGTATGGCACAGCACGTTTCATTCCCAACTATGACACCATTACTTCTCCTTTACGTGCTTTAACCCATCAGAATTCCCCATGGAAATGGGACGCAGAAGAAGAAACTGCTTTTCGAAGGCTACAGAATGAGCTTACTAGCGACCGGGTCATGGCATACTTCGACCCAAAGAAACCTACCGATGTGCTCGTTGATGCAAGCCCACGGGTCAAGGAGCCATTCTAATACAAGATGGTAAAGTCATCAGCTATGGAAGCCGTGCATTGTCTGATGTCGAAACTCGGTATTTCCAAACAGAAAGAGAAATGCTCGCAGTCTTCTGGGCAACTGAACATTATCATCTTTACTTATATGGTGCCAAGTTCACCGTAATCACAGATCACAAGCCTTTGATTGGTATCTTCAAGAGTCACAAACCCACCTCTCCCAGAATCGACCGATGGAAACTGAGATTAATGCCGTACCACTACGAGATAATTTACCGGCCAGGAAAGGACGATGTCAATCCTGCCGACTTCATAAGCCGTCATCCAGGTCAAGCCACCCCATTTCCAGATAACATCGCTGAAGAGTACGTCAATTATCTTTGCAACAACATAATTCCAAAAGCTATGACCTTATCAGAGGTGAAGAAAGAAACAAAGAACGATTCCACCCTCAAAAAGCTCCCACAAGCAATTGAAACCAACCACTGGTCTGATCCAGAAATCCAGTCGTACACAAACGTAAAGGATGAACTTTTTTCCGTTTGCAATGATTTGATCGTCCGAGGAACACGTTTGGTCCTTCCCAAATCACTTCAACGTCAAGCTATTGAGCTGGCACACACGGGTCATCAGGTAATAGTAAAGACCAAGCGACTGTTACGCGAAAAGGTTTGGTTTCCCTCGATTGACCGGATGGTCCAAGAGAAAATCAAAAACTGCATTTCATGCCAAGCAGCGACACAAGGTACCATGCCAAAACCAGAGCCCTTAAACATGACTCCTTTACCTAAAGCCCCATGGAATGAAATCGCCATTGATTTTGTTGGTCCTATCCCCTCGGGCGAAACCTTACTCGTGGTAATTGATGAATTCAGCAGATTTCCAGAAGTCGAAATCCTCCACTCCACAACTGCCAACGCCGTTATCCCAAAACTCGATGGAATTTTCTCTAGACAAGGAATACCCAAAGTCGTGAAATCGGACAATGGTCCCCCCTTCAATAGCAACGAATTTGCAAACTTCGCAAATTTTCTTGGATTCGAGCATCGAAAAGTGACACCTTATTGGCCCCAAGCGAACGGCGAGTTCGAGCGCTTCATACGGACACTCGAAAAAGCAATCCGTACAGCCCATCTGGAACAAAAGAATTGGAAACAAGAAATGAACGCATTCCTACGCCAGTATCGTGCAACTCCTCATAGTACCACCGATATGTCGCCCTCTGAAGCTCTAAACGGTCGCAAATTACAAACGCTTCTTCCTCAGCACACTGAAGTCAACCAATCCGATGTCTACAATTCCATCTACGAAAAAGACCGTGGAAAGAATACGCCGACCAACGATGACATTCTAAAACCAGTCAAATAAAAGTAGGAGACATAGTCCTAATCCGGCAACCGAAAACAAACAAGTTGTCCACCCCGTTTAATCCACATCCTTACAAGGTAGTAGCAAGAAAAGAAAGTATGGTCACCGCTGAACGTGGCTCCCTCAAAGTTACACGCAATGTTTCGTTTTTTAAAAAGATCGAAGCAACTCCAATCCCACAAAATGAAACAGACGACGAAGTCGACGACCCAATACCGAGTGCCCCACACCAGCAGGAACAAACTGTTGGACCCAACAACCCAGAAGATCCCAACGGCAAAGACAACCCCCCAACAGATTAGCTTATCAATAAACAAACACATTAGTCAATCTAACTCCTGCAATAACATTACTCTATATTTGGGAATTTGAAGTTTATTCAGAGCAATTGGACTCGCATAAAAAAAACAGATAAGTATCTAGAACGTTTGAAGAAGGACGCTATCTTAATGTGGGGAGAGATGTAGTATCCACCCCTTATTAACATGTAACAGGCGCAGTAACATTAAGTTAATTAGTAACCTCCCAGTAATGTTTACTTTTCACTTAGTAATATATACTAATTAGAAGTCTTAGAAAATTATTAGAAGTCTTATTAGAAAGTCTACTTTTAGAAACTTCTTATTAGAAGTCTTATTAGAAAATTATTAGAAGAAACTAATTAGAAGTCTTAGAAGAAATATTTGTGTCGATGTGTAGTGCGTTGCCATTACGATCTTTTCTCTTATTTGTGTGTCGAGCTTCATTCAGAATGTTTGGAATATGTAATTGGACTTGTACTGGGCTTTCAGAAACGGATTTATTCTCGTCCTCACCAATAGTGTTCAATTTCTCATCATTTGAACGTTACTCTTGGGTTGTGATTTGGGATATGATTTTATTTGGTCTTGCAGGCTGAATAAGAGCATCAGGGCCAAAGTTAACATGACTACAGTCATCATTATCAGCTGTACTAAACTCCTGTTTCTTACTCTTCTCAATATAAGCTATCTTGATTGGAATTTTATAATTAGTACCATTTCTTCCCGATCAGCAATTGGTGACTTTAAACGCAAATTCTTGTTTATTTGCATTTATAATTTGATCTTGCACAAAAATTCATGCCGATAATTTTTCCATTTCCAATTCAACAAGACTTTCAAATTTAGAGAAGTGTGCCTCGATTGAAAACAAAGTACGATTAATACCAGACTGCAAGGGAGTAGAATCTACGACTTGATTTGAGATTTTGTGGTTTTCGACGTAGGGCAATTTTTTTTGAACTATCAATGAAGTCCTCGAGTTCACTAATACCCGAACTATCAGCAACTGATAGTATATCCGCTTCCTTTCCTTTTGGGATAACGACATCATTCGCATGATTCTCCGAAACCAGTGACGGTCGACTGCCGACAATCCACAACAACTTGAACTGTTGAGGCTGATAACCAGCGGTTTTCAATATCATTATTGCAAGGCGACGATTGAATTTTATCAGGGCAGGATAATCCAGCCGCCTTTACAGCCGCCTGTTTAAACAAATTTACTGAGTATACTGCCATCTTTGCCTTGGAATGAAAGCGAGTTCTGTTTACCCCGATACCAGTTTGCTATTACATAAGTCAAAATTGTTATCAACATACCTCTTTGAGTAGCCACCAGGTATAGTCCACTTGCCGTTTTGGCCAATAACATTTTGAAAAAATCTTCGTAATTCTTCACGATTATTGTTCCATTTTAGTCGTTTTCCATCGTATGAGAGGTTAAGATTATATTTGTGAAGTATAGCTAAGAGCATCATGACCAAGATTTCCAACATTAAAATTAGCAGATTGAACTAAGCTGGTAAAAGCATTACTGTCCGCCACATTGCTTAATATTTCCTAGAAGTGTATATATAATGCGTCCAGACGCATGATACACGAACGTCGCCCGAGATAATCCGACTATAGCGCGACAAAAGATTGGAAAAAACAAGTTTCTGACAGCTGTAAAAAGAATATTTATTTACAAGATTGACTTATTTAAAGAAAAAACCACTGATTTCTGGGCCACCTATGGTTTGACATTTGAAACAATCACGAAATTCACGCTATGCTTCATTTTATGACGACCTTGATAACCAGAGTCGCTACGATTGTTTACATTTCAGACTGGTAGGATCAAAAATGAGAAAAAAAACTCAAGCAAAACAAGAAACACACGTATTGTTATTGTCGAGCCGCGAAAGATCCGAGCAAAGCGCACCACGTGGGGATGGTGATACGTATCTGCAGAACCACGATAGTCATGAAATTCGCAGGTCATAAAGACACAAGTTTCATAGAAATTGAAAGAAATAATTTAAATATTGTTGCCAGGCTAGAAATAGAAGATTCCAGGACTTTTAAGGACCTTATAAATTTTTAAGGACTTTCCAGGCCTAGGATTTTGTTTTTTTAATTCAAGGACATCCCTGGATTTTCAAAGACCATAGAATCCTGTGTTGGTGTCTAGAATTTTCATCCTTCAGTTGATGACCATAATTCATTATCAGCACCAGTGAGACTATGACAACAGATTAGATATAGTCTGTGCTCTGATGTAAACTGCCAATGGCGGCTAGTGTGTGTGAATGAAAAATTTTGGAATTAGTTTTGCTGAGTGGTCCAACTACATTTTTCTGAATAAAATACGTTATACACTTAAGTTGACAAAAAGCCATGTAAGGCATTAAGTACACTAACTTCTGCTAAAGCGTATTTTTTATTAGGAGAACTTGTTTACCTAGAAAGGAGCCTGCCTGTAATTAGAGCATGGAACTTACTTAATCTTTATCTAAATTTGAATTACAGATGTCCATTAGTGGGGCTTAAACAAAGATAGCCAAGAGCATAGAAGGGACCAAGGGGGTATTTTTCATTTCCTATGTATGCAAATATTATTCAGTTACAAGATTCCTGATTAGCTATACTTGCCTATTGTAAATTTGTCATGTCGAGTATGTCTCATCAAAGATGTCATATAACATAAACATATTTCATGCTATTGCAATATAGGGTTATGACAATATGGCAAAAAATAAGGGCAAAAAAGAAAACCAAAACAATGACCTTGACCTTTAGCTTGGGTAATTACAGAGTACTAATAATTCTTCACATCATGGACAACATAAATAACTATTAAATACCAAGAATTTAGTTTTTGTGGCTTTGTGATACACAGATTTAACAGTAGAAAATTTGTATAGCGTAACTGAGTTCTTGGTTAAGCATTGCTATTTTGTTCTTTTCTTTCCGCAATTTTTTATAATGTCCAGTGTGCAATTGCCCAAAAGTAAAAAAAACTCTCACATTTAAGTTGGGTAAAATAACAAGTTCTATAAAATAGAATGATAAGACAAAGAATGTAAGTAACAAAACAAAGAGTGTTTTAGATACAGCCCATTTACAAAGTTTGAATGATTTGATAGAGAGAAGAATTTTGGTTTTTGCCATAAATGCTTTTTCCATAACTGCTCAGGATTTTTTCTTAATTTTTCAGCTCATTGTTCAGATTATTCTAAGTGTTAAAACCTTTTAAAAAAAGTGCCTTTTCTGTGATTTTATTTGACTTAATTGAAATACAATTATCAAGATTATTAGAATACATCATACAACCTTTCAATCATCACATTCCACTATTCTCTCCTGAGTGACTTTATGTCCTTACATGATCTTAGGCCTATGGAATTAAGGTTACTGTTTACCGTCACCCGCCCGCGTGTGTTTTTGATACCCGCGTGAAATTTTCATTACTTGAATTTTTTTCATTAGTTATTTTTTTTAGCTAAAGCTAAATATTTTAGGTATAATATTTCAGGTAAACACAACATAACTTACTCAATATCAAACAAAGATATATTTTCGGAATGTTCGGATACAATTATTCAAAACAAGACACGCCAAAATACTTTCTTGTTGCGGATTACCAACGTTTTATTTGTTTAAATTAAAACAGCGAAGATCCAATTGCAAAAACATTCAATGTGTGACGTCATTGAATTTAGATGCCATCACATTTTCTACATTTGCAATAATGAATAACGAAAATTTTCCGCGTCAACTTTCCAAAGTTAAAGTGACGGTAAACAGTAACCTTAATTCCATAGGCTTTATTTTAATTTATTCTGTTATTCAATATTGCATTGGTACTATATTTTTGCAATAGATTATTTTGATAATTCACAATGGGTAGTTGCATAGTGCAACTAATTTGACTTCTCCTGGTGATAAAACACACACACACAATAGCAAATATAAATTTTTTGGCAATATAACCTAGCATTAAAATAGTGGAATCAACTGAATTATGATACCAATGGTCTGACACTTTTTTCAATGTTTTCCTTTCTTCAACAGCAATAGATACGTTTACTTTTTCACATACCTTATTACCATATTTGTTCAAAATATGTTTCGTGTTAGCACAATGGTTCTTACTGTAGATATGTCTTCTTCCTAAGTTATGATTTCGACGACAAACAGCACAAAATTGAAAATCAATTTTTGCCGCCATGTTGTGAGCAATTAACCAATAAGGCCTGGGAACGAGGATGGTGAGCAATACCGGTAAGCAATGCTTTTAAAAAGACTGCCTCACAAAATACGTGTAGCTTACTACATACACGTAGATTTTTTGTCAATTTTTGACTACCCTTTCCTCTGTGACAGCATGTGACGGTTTTAGTCAGTTGCTCCTTCAAATGACAGAGCTTGTGATACTCGATGACCCTCATTTGACACCCTTATGTCACGTATTTTGTGAATGGCCCCTTAGGTAAAACATAAAACAGTTAACCAAAGTTTAACACTATATTCTTGTATTTAATTAAGTTATTCTAATTTCAATAAAACATTAAATTAAACTTAGTCGCATTTTTCGAAGAGTTAAGACTTGTACTGAACATTCCACCCAGATAACAAGTCAAGAATGAATGAACATGCAATTCAGTTTCATTTACGAGTGTACTGTAAACATAAACATAAACAGCAGTACCAGGGGCGAAGCTAAAACGTTTATTGGGGATGGGATGTACATTGATGTATTCGTGTTCTGCCCGACTAATCTTGTAAAATTAATCACACAGTACCTAAATATACCCCCCTCTCCCTCCTTACCCCCAATTAAGGTGCGCTCTCTGTTCTGAATGGTTCTGAACCAAACTGAACATTGCGCTTAAGCACAGTTTTTCATGATCAATACCTGAGTTAGCCTCAACGCTATTGGTGTGATGGCCATTAAATTGAGAATTTTTTTGGTGAGACTGAGCTTGAGGACGCCAACCGCCCAACGCCGACTTGAAACCGGTCATATATGGGCATATGTGTAATAAAACCATTCATTCAGACAGCTATAAGGTGAACTGAGGTGTACCCTAGTATCCAATTCTAGAAAAGAAAAGCGGAAATGATATTTATTAAGGGTTGGGCTGCATTTTTCTTTGTTAGGCATGTTGTGAAACTAATAAAAGACCGTATAATTACTGTATGGATGGCTGAAAAATTATTAGTAGTGTTAGCAAAACATTATAATTTAAGATCGACGGTTCCAAAGCAGAGTTGGTCCAGACTTTCTGGTTGAAGTTAAAGTAGCATGATTTTTTGCTGTGTCAGAACGATCAGCATCACCTTCCGTATCACCTTCCGTTAAGATCATACGAAATTCACATTTGAAATTCTGGCCAATCAGATTGCGTAAATTAGCAATCCAAGTTGGTTTCGATCGCTCCCGCAGTGCCCACACAATTCTTTCATAATCTCTATGGTATCGAGTTTGAAAGCCAGCCACTCATAGACACTTAGAACAAAAGCCTGTGTCACAATTAAAATGCAAATTAATTTATAATATTTACTTGATTTGGAAAAACATTCGCCAGAATAATAAGTGTGAATGAGGAACTTTACCACTTGAAATTCGTCCTTTTAATTACTGTTGTCTGTGATGTCACATCACTGACACATTGCTTAGTGGTGACGTTTGGGGGACTTCCAGTTTGTACGAGTTACTTAGTTTGGCATTTGTACATCAGTATTCAGTAATATTCCGTCTTCACACTTTGCAGCCAGCTGGGCTGTATTAATTGAAACCATGAAGTAATTGTTATGAAAATTTAATATTTGAATACTGAATATAGAACGTTATTAAACTGATCGGTTGTTGTCAAAATGAAAACGATCGAGTGATTATTAAAAGAAAATTTTAATATCTTCAACTTGACACTTCATTTGGAGATTGCTGTTAACACATGCAAGATTAATTTCAGGAGCTGAAAGAGTGAAATCAACATTACCAAAGCGAAATAATATAGTATGAACATTATTCTACTTTGTCATCATGAGTTTGCCGAAGCAGATCAAATCAGTTCGGTGTTGGATGTCAAAGCGATCAAGTAAGTCGTTGACAGACATTGGGTATAATATTACCCTAGACTCCAATTTGAGAGCTTACCGGGATTATCATATTCGAACTATTAATCGAAACTTCTACTGTGATCGAAATAAACAGGAGCTTATTCGAGGAAGTACTGAGTCAATCTCCAAGGACAGCTTGTCCGACTCAGAGGACAGTTCAACGGAGGTAATGGAAAGACAATACCTTCATGGTATCAAAGAACTGAAAAATTATAAACAAAGCAATACTAGTATTCCAGAACATGACGGACTTCAAAGTGAGATTTCGTGGACACATCACGTTACCGGTAATCAAAACATAGAAAAGGGTTTAGAAAATAAACTATCGTCGGTTGCAAATGATGTAAGCACAGACATTCAAGTGTATGAAGGTTACTTTTACGGTTGCAAGCACTGGAATTTTTTCTGCGTCGATGACGACATAGGAGCAGTTATTGTGAGTTTGAAAGTGGAATTATTACATGGCAAGGAATACATAAGGTAAATAGATCTAGATATTTTCTGTACGTCGTTAACCTTACATAAATCACTGTCACATACTGTTTATGTGTCTCAACAATTTTGCCATGCTACTGTCCTCCCGTTGTGCTGTAAGACTGTATGTATAGTGATACCGAATACTATATCTGTCTATCCAGAGTCAGAGAAAATCCTATATATTTTAATAGGCCATGATGCTACACCTCAATACTATAGATACAAAATAGTATCTTGATTGAGGACAGTGCATATTTTTTGGTATAGTAATTTGCTATGAGAGCTGAATTAGACTCTAGACGAAATAGATGTCACATATCTATATCATATGTCATGATGTAGGTGTTCGTGTCACCTTCATGACGCATACAGCATCATTAAACAGTTTGAAAAATCATTAGGGATGTATTGCGCCGCGGATACAAAACAATTGCCACTCCTCTTCAATGCTCAAGTGTCAAAATGACAAATCTTAAAATTACTGTAATGAATCTGTTGGATCATAGCGACTATTCAGTAGCCGCAACGCTTGATTCAAATGCTTACACCGAATCAGCAGGCAAATGAAGTTATAATATAAGTTTTCCATGAGCAAACCTATAGTATAGCTGTATAGGTGCAGGGGGCAGCTAGTGTATTCTGACATGATTGAAGGGCCTATGTGTGCAGCTGCGTCCTTAATATTTGCCTGTTTAAGACATAAGTTGTACTGCTCGTCCGATGCAAGATCTTTTGCATGCTGAGGTAGTCAAGGTCAAGTAATTATCTAAAAAACTGAACTACATTGTCTATAGCAACAAGCCAATACGACATTTAACTGCTGTACCTAAAAGGTACAATTGAAGAAAATACCTCGATCAGCATTTTATTAGGCAAAGACGTTCCCTCGAGAAGTTTTACTGCAGTACATAGGGCTGCTAACTGCACGGTGAAGACACTTACTTAAAGGTCGACGTCCTCTTTTAATTTTCATCTGCATGGCAACGTTACTTTCAGCACGCATTATCTATATAATCACTTTGTAACTGAATTCGACAAGCCTTACGCGTCGTATTTTAATGCAAGTTTTATGTGTTTTTTAGCATGCTTGACCACTGAGGTGCAGTGTGTTCGACAAAAAAGAACATGGCACATATACTAAGTGGGAGTCGCATTTTTTAAGTTAATTATTCAATTTTAGGGTTAAGATTTTCAAGTTGTTTACGGGTCTTTCAATTATATAGCCGTTTGCACAGAATTCTGGCATTTCCTGTAACGAGCTAGCGTATTTTTATGCCATGGCCCATGACAAACTTTACTGCTAATTTAGATTCTGCACAAATTGTTTTAGAACTTTATAAATTCGCTAGGACTGCACATTTATTTCCTTTCCACCATGCGATGGTTCTGGACTTGGGAATTTTTTTACCACTCAGTCGTTCGTTTATATATTATTAATGTTTATCCTTGCCAAATACTGATCAAACTTCGGACTTCCTTATCCTCTCAGTGCTTATCAACACTTATTGTGAGAGCAAGCTTTATAATTATATAATAGAATAATAACAATTTTGTACATGTTTGACCTTGATTTGCAGGACAAACCGCAAGCGGAATCTTGAATTAGTGGGCATTTACGCGAGCATTGATTGGCGAGGGGAGCAAACCATTCACAACTTTGGTTTGACTGCCGGCGGTATTACAGCAGTGCGGTAGATGAGAAATTGTAGTCAGAGAACCACAAACAAAGAGTTTTGTCAACTAGTTAGAAGTGATGTGTGGGCACACGGCCTAGGCGACAGATTGTCAATGTCTTTGTTTGCTTTGTCGTTACCTGAATACTTCAGGTTAGCGATTGTGTATTATGATAAGAGGAGAATAAGCTTGCGTCCTCCACAGGAATCTCAATGGGCATTATAATACACGGAATTTTATACAATAACTAACAATGAAGGAACTGGTCTAATATGGGAAAACAATACACTAATAGACCATTTTGAGTTCCAATAAACACACTGATGATAACATTGTAACTTTATTAAATTTATTCTGCATGATAAAAACATTGCAACTTTAAATATTTTACTCCCAACGCGTTTTCTAATAATAAGCATTGATCTATGCTCTGGGCTCAGTTCAGTACAGAGTGACTCTCAAAATGTCAAAATTGGCCGCAAACTTATTGCTGGGATTAGAACATTCCCATGTGTGCAGCCAACTGGACGTGGTTTCCATCAGTGCGAAAGAGGAAATTTCTTCAGTTTTATCAATTCTCGCACGATTATATTAGAGTGCATTTTAACTCACTTATTTGACATGCTTCGTATATCCATAAAATATTTAGGCAACTTCTGTCAAATTACTGCCGCTATGCTGCTAATTTTAATATGAAAGTCATCACTTTTTTTGGCTCATCCTGTATACCAATACAGTTTTACATATAAACAGCAATAAGTGAGAGACCAATATTAGGCATGCGACATCGGTGTTGCAGCGACAGGCATACTGACGCGTATAAGCTGCAGCGAAAGCAAATGAAAACAATGTCCGGATATTGCTCTTACGTAGTTAAGACAGCATCTTTTCCTTTTTATGCAAAATAAAAATTTCGTATGTGTTGAGGCTAAAGCTGTGACAGTGGATCGTAAAATTTTCCCTCAATTCCCTCAGTGAGTTCTATGATACAGAGTAGATTTTAGAATATACGCATTATTCAGATATAAGAATTTCTCTTTTTGGCGATGAGTTAATTAGATTTGTCAAAAACGAGCTAAAAACGTGAGTAACCTAAAGTAACGTGTGAACTGTCATGCAGGCAGAAAAAGTCTATGAAAAATCCCGTCCCGCACGCAAAATTCCGCCTTGTAGAAAACCAGCCTAAATATTGAATAGACTATGTTCACATGCAGACCAGAAAGAAATTGCTGGGAATCGCCAATAATCGCATTAATAATTCTTATAAAATTAGCCCATTGTTCGTAAGATTTTACGCCTGGGAAGCATTTAAAAATTCCCAGCTGCATACGGGAGGTATAGAATCTCATGTTTGAGAGAGAGTGTTATACAAATTTTGGTATACAAATTTGCAATTAACCCTTCATGCCACAAAATCGTTCTTTTTTCATTGTTTTCTCTTTGTTTATGTCTCGTCGAGTGTTGTGTTTTTGTTTTTATGGGTGACCAATATCCGATATATTTACCGATTATAGTATAGGCTCTGCTTCTTTGGACATTTCGATACTAAAACTTGTTAAGATATAACTAAGGATAACATCAATTAAATTGTTTTTCATTTAGAGTATTAGTTCGGAGTTCCTTACGCAGTCTTCACGTCGTCGCATCACCATCTTTATTTGGAGTTTATGAACATTGCAATGATCCGTTTAGCTGGATTGAAACACTAACACAAGTTTTGAGGTTGACGAAACCGTTGCAACTTATTACCCATCATACTGCTGGTTTAGAACTTGTTAAACTTGAAAGAGTGAGTTGTTAAAGGCTGATTTCCACTCAGTGCAATTTGGCAAGCACGCGGAATTTTGCGATCGCTATCTTTTGAAAGTGTACAGTCAGCTATATCTATAATGAAATTTGTTCTACTTGACAGCACGCATTTCAAAAAGAAGCAATCGCATATACCCGCGCGCTCTCTAAATTGTTTTGAATGGAAATCAGGCTACAAAGTCAGTAAGAATGTATAAGTGGCAATAAAGTTTTAGATTTGTCTGTACTGTAGCTGGTATCAGGTATCGCTTCCGCTTTTTGCTGTTCTTGAAAAAGAGAGGATACTAGACAGACATAATAAATTATAGACAAGCTTTATATTTATTTACTAGGTGGGGCGAGGAGGGGGGGCGGCTGATTTTTCAGTTATTCTGCGAAATAACTTTTTGATTGGAAAATGCGGCACCTTTCGTGTGTCACGAAAAAATGTGGAGCCATAGAAGTCACGAAAAAAATCTAAAAAAGATCACTTATTGACAATAACAATAGATAGTATAGCATTGACAAATTTTAACGTTTTCGTTGCCTTTGGCTTTGCTAATTAGCTATAGAGACCTCAGGTAACATTTAATTAACGCTAGATTTGATTGTTGCTAATGCATTTTTGGTGTTCATAATCATATATATTCTCACAATAGGTTTTTGTGAAGTCTGACTTCAAAATTGGAGTGTTGTATGTAAAGCACGGACAACAGACGGAAGAAGAAATATTCTCGAACACTTCGCATTCTACTGCTTTCGAAGCATTCTTACATCTACTTGGACATCGCGTTAATTTACATGATTTTGAAGGCTATTCTGGAGGTCTTGATACATCAAATGGTCTGAATGGGACACAGTCAATTTACACCGAGTATCGCAATAATGAAATCATGTTCCATGTACCAACACTGATGCCAAATACTGGAGAAGATAACAAATATGTAAATACTGCTCCATATGTATTGAGATATTCTTTGCATACAGGATGTGTAAAAAAGTACCCTTCAAATTAGCTGCAATCTGTTGTATTTATGTGATAGCTCTTGATGCTTCGAATTAATGATTCGACAAAAACACATTGAGGTCTTGTACAAAAACTACACATGGGAGATCAATAATAAAGTCCGAATTCTGCATGTAAAAGACTAGCTTACTAATGTTTGCGAACCATTAATTCGAATTAGTCATAGCCGTCAAATTAATTAACGCGGCTAATTTGAAGCTTTTTTACACCCTGTTTTTTGGATCTTCTTGATTTAGGTCCAATAAATTAGTAAAATGTATCAGTTGTCAAATGTGAAGAACTTACCGGTGCTATTGTTAGCAATAAATAAGGGCGTGAATAGTTATATGAAGTGGTGACCTTAGCAACGGACGCGTTTGAGAAAACATCTTCACCTCTTGGAAACTAGGCTTGATATTTGTTTCGGACTCACGACATTTCAGTGAGAATTAGCTAACCGTACAGGTATCGTCGTCAGTTAACGTTTCTACTGCAGCTGCATTCAGTGATTAGGTTGAGCTTTTTGCATTTGCAATTCAACTTTGCTAACTTCTTAGCTGCATGCAAGACTCGAGTAGGGTTAACGAAGACACTCTCCAAAATATTATTTTTAAATTTATGCAAAATTATCATGGCATTTTATACATACAAAATGATCCTAGTCTGAGGTATATATGAACATTGCAAAAAGCGCAGATATATTTTACGGCCAAATTTACCATCGAAATAGATCCAGAACATTACGCCTCCATCAAGCTGATTAACTTATTAAATCAGTAAGTCTTAAGTCAGATGTGCCGGGCAGTTGTTCTAGCACGACCTTAGTCTCCGCAGTAACGATGCTGGGTTTCTATTTTGCTGCTAGATATCACGTGTTCTCTAAAAAATGCATTTTTCTTGCAGCTTGGAAAGAAGAGACACGTTGGCAACGATGTTCTCTGCGTGGTATTTACAGATGAGTTGACAACTACTTTTTCACCTCTGTGGATAAAATCTCAGTTCCTTTATGCTTACATATTGGTTCAAGTCATGTCTACTACATTAGATCCTCTGAGGTTCAAGGTACAGTACATGATAAATTAAATTCGATATGGGATTAAATTGGGATCACTAAAACAGGGTAATGAGAATTGTTTTCATTGTGAAATTGATATCCATTAATTAACTTAAAGTTACTCTATTTGGTAAAGTCTTGACAAAAGTTTATCATTTAAAGTCCTGGTTAGAGTTGTGGTCGCATCAGATTACCTTTGAGTTTAAAGATTGATAAATTTATTCTCCTCCATTTTCAGGTTTCAGTGATTTGTAGAGAGGAAGTGCCTTGGTTTGGTCCAGAATTATCTCACAACGGAACGTTTGATGAAGTATGATGATAATAGATACTGTAGATTAACTGTATATATATTCGCAGCAATTATATTATCTCCCAGGTCCATATACTGTACAGTATCTACAAGAAAAATCTTGAAAGAATTGTTTTTAGAGGTTGATTGCAGCGAAACCTAATCTATTTTCTGTATCAGCGACATCACCCGAACTGCGTGTACAAAAACATGTCATTTTATGTCCAATTTGCGGCCTCGCACTACAAGTTAAAATCGCGTCCAAGTTTCTTGAGGGTGGTAATGGGAAGGGTGGGGGATCACGTTTAACAGCAGGGCAGTTCCACAAATCACGTGTTTTGAAAAAAGCAACTTCGTTCATGCATGTTTCATCTACAATACAGTTTGTCTACAGATCTATAACACACTTCTTTAGTTAGAGGTCGTATTTCTTTCAATGCTTATAATCTTCCAATATGCAGCGACATCTGAACGGCCTCAGAAGATGTTTTAATCTTACTTGAACAATCAAGTCGCAATTCACGAGACTGACATCTATTATGCTGCATGTAATATAATATGCTCTGTTGAAATTTTAGGGTGACGTATTTCGGGAGTGGCTATTAGAAAAGATTATCAACGGTGATAAAGCTTGTTATAAGGCACCAAAGTTTGCTTCAGTACAGGTATAGTGGGTGCTAAATAATAAGTGCAATTCTTTTCTAAGATTACTGACTCTATACTGTCCACATATATTAAGTGTGCCTTATCAAATGTTTCTTCATAATGGTACAGCAAAGAACAAGATCGCAAATTATGCAGTGTATACTGAACAAGGAAATAGATATGGTTGAAAGGTAATTTACCACAAATAGTTAAAGCGTTCTCCAACGGCGAGGACAAATGCAACGACAACACTAAACGACGAAAATAGCAACGATAGTTACTAGAAACATTTTCATGCACAATGCATGTACAATTTTTTTCATTTTTATTTTCATTATTTAGCTTTGTCACAAGGGCAGGGTCACCACAACAGCGTGAGCCAATTACTATGGGCCCGTAGTACCTATCCCACTCTGTCAAGTTTCCCTGTGGGAGGAAACCGGAGTACTCGGATAAAACCCACGACTTTCGGCAGAGCTTTGACTTTACTCTTTTCACATGAGGACTGCGTTCGAGTCCACTTTACTGGGGATCGAACTCGGAACCTTAGAGGTGAAAGGCGAGTGGTCTGACCACTACACCACCGAAGCCCCGTAAATGTACTGTTATATCTAGTTATTATACCATGCAGTACGCTTTTCCTTAAGCTTGTTGCACACGTGACATACATGACCAAGCATTATTAGAGAACAGGCTTTCACCGGGAAAAAGAAAAGGCTGGGTCTATAAATAGATGAAACACGATGGATCATTTTAATACATATCTATATAGATCTATATAATTTCATAAGAATGTATGCATTAACCATTTTAGAGCCGGAAATTCTTCATCCTTAATACCATCTACAAGCAGCAGTCTAGAAAGGTAGGAATATATTAATCTGAGAATATATCTTAAAAGCTTCCCGGTTTTATATATTAATGGCTCGCTGCAAGGCTCGCTGAGCAGTCCTTATGAAACATGTATCTATCACCTGATTTCTATTCTTCCTCAAAATGTTTATACCATGTTTTATCTAATGCCTGCAGTTTAGAGGGATTGTTTACCGATGATTCAGTAAATTCCCTGGATGACACAAGTCTACAGTTAAAGTACTTTCACTGTTCACAAGGTGAAGGAATAAATTCCGGTGATGTGGCCTTCCTTGCAGGTTTGTTACTCTTACTATTGTTGTTAATGGATTGAGAAGAGCAAAATCCCTGAATTACCTGGAGGGCAATGATCAGGTGCTGTTCAGTTATTCAGTTCATATGCTTAACCCAGGATTTTGACAGTCAATGAATTATTTTGTTTTACAGGAAAGACATATAAAAAACGAATATATGGCATGAGATCAGTCATGTGTCGCAAAAGCAGGCAAGAGAAATAGATAGTGTCTTGCTAAATACATTGATTGTAAATACTGCGTTTTCCAGTTGATTTTGGAACGCCTACAGTTTAACCGTAACGTTATAACGTATTAAACAAATAGTCTCGACGCAATTCAAACAACGTTGCTGTGGTGCCCATCACGTGTGATTAAGACCATTTATGGAATTTTGAAGGCGTGTCTTTACGCGTATTTAATACATTAGAGAAACTTTAGCATGGAAGAATAAGTAAAGAAGGACGAACTCACGTGAAAAGGCGTGCACTCGAACGTCGAATAAGGAATCCTATCAATCATGGACAGTATAAAAGTCTATGCCATTGTATGGACACGCCTAAACATCCCATAAATAGTATTGACAACACGGTGACAGTGCCATAACAACGTTGTTTGAATTACCTCGAAATTAACGCGTATTTGTTTACACGTTAAAACGTTTACGATAAATCAATTGTACGTTCAAAACTCAACTGGAAATCGCAGTAAAACGATTTCTAGGAATAGGGATACTCACTTATCATCAAAAGAAGAGTTAAAGTACAATCTGCTCGACAATTAAAAAAGTGTCGATGGGAGGAGCTGCACAATAAACAAAACTTTGAGTTATGTAGCCCATAGGCATAGTTAATGCAATAGATAATTTGAGAATGCTAAGAATTGCAGTCTGATTTATCATCTGTGTAAATTGTTGTTTTGGTTTATGCAGTAATACATTCTTTCGTCCTCACGTGAGCATTATATTCTTGCCCCACTAACCAATAATAGCAACAATTCAGGAAAGTTAGCCTCCAATGCACGAGTTGACCAATTAACAACAGTGACATCAATCTCATAATTTGTTTTTCACGTCTTCTCGGGTGAATCATATAGTTTAGGATCTTTTCCGTAATAATCGCTATATTGTGACCGAATGTCCAAATATACAGTAGCTATTGTACTAGTTATCGTATCCACCCACAAGACATTTACGTGCTTTCCTGTAGGGTATTTCGAGATATGCTGACAGATTGGGCACTTCCCGGAAATTTCATTTCAAACAATAATAACACGCAAGTAAAAGATGACTCCTTGGTCAAACTAGCTTTAAAGAAGGCCAGAGCACAGGCTATAGGGCAAGCCAATTCAAAAAAAGGAAAATTTGCGATTGAAACATCACTGCAGACGTCACCAAGTGTTGATCGATACGTAACGACAACATCTATCAAGAAAGGAGGAGAAACATATGAAATATCTCTGGATTGCATAGGGAGAACCAGAGAGGTAGGTAGTTGTCCCAATGTAATAAATAAGGTATTAACTAACAATTTAGTAATCTATTTAGAATTTAAGTAGACCTCTTAAGAAAGAGTAGGTAGGCGGGTAGGATGGTAAGGTAGGTAAAAAAGGTAAGAAATAAAGTATGATAATATAGAGGTCAGTTCGGTTGGTTGGTACTGTATATAGGTAGCTACACAAACCCGAAGGCGGATAAGGAAACTAGGAAAGTTAAGGTAGCCATATATACGTCTCCAGAATGCTGAATACCATGATATGTTGTAATAATGTGGTCAAACGTGTAATAATGTAGTTGTACATTCAGTATCAATTGCTTGTCATTAATATTTGTTTGTAACACTTAATACTTGCTCTTTGTTTGTTTTGTAATATAGTATGTCATGAATGAATTTGAAGCAGATATATTTTGTGGCGTTATTGACTACCTACATAATGATAAATATGCCATAACATATGAAACCTTGCCTGGGCTACTTTGTGCTGCAACATATTATGAACTGCCAGACCTCAGATTAAGTTGCTTAAATCGAAGCGATGACGTAATAACAGTTACAACAGTAAGTAATCTGGTCCGATAAAATATGTCATTTTTATGCAGTTGAGTGTAATTTCTCTTTTCATAAAGTTCAAATAATAACACTTAACAACAACAGTCCGTAACTACTTTCACAATGCGCCACCTAAAATGACAGCCTAGTATGTTTCACCTCTACAACAAGTATTTCATTTATTCCGCACGTTTGGGAAAGGAAAGTTGCTTTCGATAGTGTACAAAAACACAAACCCGTGTGATGCTTCACATAAAAAATCCAAAAAAAATGTTTATAGATATTTTTATGTCGTTCAGGTGTGTCGTATGTTGAATATAGTAGAAGAATATATTTTCTTTAAAGACGGTAGAGAACTTCAAGAAAAGGTAAAGAAATGACCCAGCGGTGTAACTCGCACTGTATAATTGTGAGCACTTTAGGATCAGGAGGAGCTCGTTGAATAAAAACGTTGTGCATAAAATATTTATTGAGTTTCCTTACTGAAAGATAGTACTCTGATATGAATCACAAGTCTAGTATATAAATGTGATTAATTAATTTCTAAATGTGATTATTAAGTCGTTAAATGCGATGAATTCTTGTAGGAAAACGTCCTCGAAGATTAGATAAGTCAGTTACACACCCAGAACTAATCAGGTTATCCGGAATCTTATCAAGGTTCTTCCCATAAAAACGAGCTTATTAAATTGCATAGAAGACCTATTGGGTATTATGCATTATCATATTGGGAAACCATGGCGTTCTCTTTCTAGTCCTACTAGCATGTAGTGTTTAAAGAAGAGACGTATTTCACTAATCAATGGGATTAATCGTAAACACTTTTTTACAGTTACTCCAATTCTTTGTAAATAATATCGAAGAAATATCAAGTTGCAAGGAACGTTTCACGTCATTGACCAAAAGCAGAATTATTCTGGTTTTATCACAGAGCTGGAAGGTATGCACACGACGGTAGCTAAGATATCACATCGTAACTGTTTTATTTTTAATGTTAGTTTTAATTTTACAACTCTTTGTTTTAAAGTGTGAACAAAAGTTAAAAGTGAAGGTACTTGTTTCATGGGCTAAATGCAAAGGTATGGTATTTGGATGCTTCTTTGTCCTCTGTGGGGGAAGGAGTCAATATTGATTGTATATATTATACAATCAAAAGTTCTCTGTTTCTCTTTTTGCTAATCCCGTCCACACATGAGGACAACATGTTATAAGCAAATACTGCACGCTGTGAAAACGCTTGTTATTGCTGTTTGGTAAAAAAACTTTATTACACGTACTTCATGTGAAGCCCTTTCGGTCCTTGCATGTCTAACTGTTTACTGTTGTGTTGTTGTCATTGCTATAAAAGAAATCGTTGAAATTCCCTATTTATAAATCTAGTTTGAATACGATAAATTTACAAATTGTTTTGTTGACAATGTCAATGGCACAGCGCCATGCGTGCTGTTAAGTCAATTTGGAAACGTTGATTCTCATACGTATATATAGAAATAACAAATTAACGCATTTCTCGTCATACAGACATTCAAGGATGGAAAGAACTTGCTGAGTCAGTAATATCGTCTTGTATTCAAATGGATGGTGTTACATTAGATGAAAATTATGACGTAAGTGTCGATTGAAAGGATTAAACAATTGTTAATTGTTGATAGCTATGCATTTACCTAATTTGTACAACATAAAATATTTTGTGATCGCTATTCTCCAGCATTCAGCAGACAATGAAACAGACGATACGAAAGATCTTTGATGCCAGTTATCACAAAATAAAGCGTTTCGTGAGTTATGTTGAAGGCATCAAACCTTCCGACCTTATTTATTGCTATGACTAATAAAAGCGAGATTCATGAACAAGCCAAAGAAAGAGTCTGAAAAATACCAAGGTAACATCGATGACGTAAAAGGTGAAGAGCAGAGGAAAGTATCTCCTATCTTATACGACGTCGAATCAAATGGAGCACAGGAGAGGTAGTTTAAATATAGTTTGAATAGAGTACGTGGCATGATTATGGAATGTGGGGTTGAAATATTAATCTTTTAACAAATTAACCGAATGAAACATACAAACTATTTACATTTCATTTCTTCGCCGTCAACGTTTTTTCGTATGAATGGACTTACTAATTAAATAGAAACACTTGACTAATTCCAGTAGTGATATAGTGCAATAACATTATTACAATAGTACAGAAGTTAGAAAGTTTTATAAATTGATCATTTAGTTAAATGGAAGAGTATGATACACATGTAGCCTGTAACCTTGGATAAATTAGGTAGTGTTATATTATAATTATTCAAAGGGTATATATTATTTTTATTCCGGCAAATGTAAATATTTCGTACATTGTAACAGGTATCATATACTTACATGATATAGCTTTTATTTTGTAGATATTTGTCGATAATTTATTTTATTAAATTCAAACACATTGTTTATTTATGAATATGCATATCATTATTTTATATTCTATATTTACCAAAAGAACTCCCTATTCTTCATTTCCAAATTGAAAAGGAACTTGTATCAATCTTGTATCAAGCATATGCCAACTGAACACACTTTACTTAAAGGATTTCTGTCATAATGAATGTGGTGTCGCGGGCCTTTATTGTTTACATTCGATTTGATTTTGTAGAAAACTAAAAATAATGTACAGGATGTGTTTGCTTGCTCCAATACTAGTAACAGTAATGGGGTAAAATGATCAAAGACTCTTTAAAGGATTGCTTTGTTGTGTATACGACGGATTATAAAAGTATTTTATCGTGATGTGCCAGACAAAATGGCCGCCAGCAGCAAATTAAGCCCGGAATACTGGTGTGACAGTAATCCTTTAAATTACTGGCACGATACCTTTCTATTGTTTGGCGTTATTGATGACACTTTCTCAACGGCTTGTTGCCTTTTGTTATAACGTCGTTGACTTAAACTGCAATTACCCGAAATGTTTCTTTAAAATTGTTTTAGCAACTTGTTACTTAGTGTCGTGCAATTTAACAAACTGTCAATTAATATCTGTTTTGCACCTTATCACACCGAACATCGTTCCGAGGAAGTTAAGTCACGACCACACTATTGCATCAAGAAAAAAATTCTAATATTTAAGCTTTCGGCTATTCCTCTATATAAAGCATTGCTTCAGCTGGTTATCTGATGGCTAATATCCTGTGGTCTTTGGGTCAGCTTTAGACTTGGATCAAGTCCGTCTCCTAAAGTGCGAAGAGAACCGAGGGAATTGAAACTGCAATAATTGCGCCGCAAGCGAGCGTGAGCGAGCGTGCCGCGAAGTGGCGCGCGAGGGAGAGACGGACTTGGCTCACTTGCACAGTTTCGAATCAGATTTATTATTTTGGCGGGAAATGGTATTAATAGACTAGGTGAAGCTAATTCATAGCAATTTATACCAGACACGAAGATAGACAGAATGGTGGTGTGTATTTTGAAACATGATCAGTGAACAAGACATTATTTCCGCTGTATTGCAATTAGCATGAATTATTGCCATCTGGTTATGAGGCGTTACCGACTGAAAAATCAGTCGGTAAATTTGGCGCGCTTGCAGGTGAGCCAAGTCCGTCTCTCCCGCAAACTTTCCCGCGTAAATGCACCTTGCTTCCCTTCGGCCTTGCTTCCCTTCGGACTTTAGAGAGACGGACTTGGTCCAAGTCTAGCTCTCTATTACCAGTCGCTTTTGGCTATCATAGCCAATGCCCGGACTGCGCGCGGCTCCCATGATATAGAAAAAAGGTCACGGCTTCATAGGATACCCTAAAGGTCGAAATGTCGAGAGAGCACTGGGTTTCTCACTCACTGGGACTGTATCTACTACACCAAATTTAGCTAAAGCGCGAGCCCGAAAGGCGAGTAATGATTGTCGCGCTACGCGCTACCTCTTTAGCTAAATTTGGTGAAGTAGATACAGTCCCAGTGAGTGAGAAACCCAGTGCTCTCTCGACATTTCGACCTTTAGGGTATCCTATAAAGCCATGACCATAGAAAAAAGTATCGGTGTTTAATAGACAGAATAATACATGGGTGCGCGGAAATACCAGATATATTTCGAGTGTTGAACATGATATCTCACGAGTGAGCGCAGCGAACGAGAGAGAAATATCATGTTCAACACGAGAAATAAACCTGGTATTTCCGAGCACCCATGTATTTTTCTGTTTATTATATGAACTACAGGTTTTCCACCAATATAAAATGTCCAGAAGCTATGACTGGTGATTGTCTGAAAAGCGATAATTTTCACATGTGAAATTATCATGAATAATCTCACATGTGAGATTATCAGTTTTATCAGTGCCCGAAATCCTTATAGTTATAAAGCACTGTATACTTTATATAATGAAATGTAAAAACTACACCAGCTAGAGCTTTCAAATAAGTTTTATGGTATTAAGAAAACGACAACTTAAATCTTGGCATAGGGCGCTTGAACTTCATTCAATATTGAACGAGATATAAATGTTTTAAGCTGAGGTTCAGTTGAAAATTGGCGAAAAAATTGACTAAATCGGCCTATTAAATTTATTCGAAGACATTTCCTATTTTTCCGCGAGTACTGAAAATTTTGAAAAAGCTATCTTTAATCTCAAGGCGATTCGCTGCTTCGATTTCCTGATCTGGCGATTTGCAACTTGTTTCTTTATAGGGTTATTTGAAGCAAAAACGTCCCACATGAGCACCAGCCAATGAATCTGAGACAGCTCCGCCAGGCAATTATTTTAGCGTGCCAAAGACTGCATGCACAAATAATTCAGAACTCTCTTGATGGCATGGTTAACAGAACACCACGTTGTATATATGTTCAAGGGCAGCTTTTTCAAATGAATAAATCATCTAATGTGCAAATATTTTTTATCTTGCGCTGTGTTGACAAGAACAAAATTAAATTAAATGTTAATTTGATAGCCCGATTTATGGTAATTTTAAGCAATTTCAAAATTGCTTCTTCGAAATGAAACTGTAATATCTCATTTAATATTGCTTAAATATCTTCACGTTATGTATCAAAATTTAAGTTAGGCTTTTAGGAATTCCGTGAAGTCTATTTCAGCGAAACAGCTCGTCCAGTTTTAACGGTATAACAAATCAAACATCGATACTTTTTTAGACACCCAGTATATGCAACGAAAATTCATTGCCTCCCTCCGTAGGCAACTCCTGTGGCAACCTAATAGTATAACATTAAATCTCTTACCAGAAATGCGAAATTTCTCACCAGGAATTCGGAAAATACTAAAGTATAAGCGCCATTTCCGAAGTGGTTAGGGATATGTAAGGATGAAAGGGGGCGGGTGAGTAGGGGAACGGGAAAGGCGAAGGAGAGTTGCCTGCTAAGAAATCGACATGTTGGACGCTAAGATTCACCTCGATGGACGTGACAATTCACCCCGGGTAGGGTGAGGATAATTTGCTCTTCATAGCAACATGGCTGATGATGATTCTGCCAACAATCCAACAAGCGTTCCTTAATACATTTTTATATTCCAAGCTACTCACAGGGACGTGTTCTTACACAGCGTGGTTTGTTGGAATAAAAACCTTCAGAATCATTATCAGCCATGTTGTTCGTTGCTATATGTTGCTTATATATAAAGAGCAAATTACCTCATCCTACTTGGGGTGAATTATCAGATCCGTCGAGGTGAATTTTAGCGTCCAACATCTCGATTTTTAGCAGGCAACTCTCTTTCCTTCGCCTTTCAAGTTCCCCTACCCTCCCACCACCTTTTATCCTTATATATCCCAGTTATCCCTAACCACTTCGGAAATGGCGTTTATATTCTCGTATTTTCCGAATTCCTGGTAAGAAATCGATTGTTATTTGTCATGTATTTCGTATTTCTGGCAAGAAATTTAATGTTTTTACACTATTAGGTTGCCACAAGAGTTGCCTGCGGAGGAGGCTACGAAAATTTATTGCCAGCGAACATTTTTGAATTTTAAATTTAATTTAACTTTAGATTAAAATAAAAACAACCGTAGCCGGGTTTTAAACATGTTTTATTCACAAACATCCTACAATGTAGTTTGAATACTTTAACAAAGTTACGTAATACGAAAGTACCTTTATGAATAAAATAAACTCCGTAAACACATAACAGTACAGCTTACTTATAACTGCTCCTCAACAGCGGCTTGTGAAACAATAATAGCATGAGCGTTAACAGAGACAACATCAGTATTTTGTAAACTTTCTTGAATACTTTCACTTGCAGCATGAGCTTCGGCAAGTGTCTCACCTGTCTGAACATTCACGGTCATTGGGGTATCACATACTTCTTGTTGGTAAACTGCATTTTCAACAGCTTCCCCAGTTTCAATAACATCCATGGCTGATTCCTGTGACTCTTCAATGACCACTGTCTGTTCAGTGTTGTCTACCAATTCTTCTTGTATCGTCTCCTGTTCACTTCCTATACACTGCTCAGAATTTTCGATTGTCTCTTCATCGGGTACGACCTGTGACAAAAAAATAATCATTTGTTGAACATACGAGGACCATGAAAATGCTTTGGCAATTTTTCATGCATATCATGATTTCAATTTTAATGATGAAATTAGGCCTTGCATGATTTTATGAATGCTTAACACACACCTGTGCAGATCGCCTTTCCCTTTCAAGTTGAGCAATGTGTATGGCTTTTTTTAGATTATCTTCTTTTAAGTCCAATACCTGGGCCTACAAGGTTATATATGTACATATATAATACACATTCAAGTACTGGACAACATTATGAACTCAATATAATAACTAATTCCGGCGGTAAAATAGATCATTAATGTCAACATAATAATAACATTACTGTCGTTTACAAATTCTACCTTCAAGTTATTAACTTCCACTTGAAGATCTGCAATCTGAGCGATTCTGGTGAAATTCTCTTCTTGCAAAATGCGGACATGTTCCTTGAGCTTATCAGCATCTTTTTCTCCATCCTTAAACAAGTAAAAATAGGAATATGTATCGCTCTAAATCTCGTTTGGTCTGTGCAAGTGTGGGTACACTAGTGACAATAAAACGGTTGCTTATTGTATTGAATAATTTAGCAACTTCTCTCAAAATATGAGAACTTCTCTGAAATTCCTTTGTATTTGTGGATACAGCCTTTCTTACTTAGCAATAGATCTGCGTTGTAGCTCATCATGGCTGTTCCTCTTGCTCATAATGAAAATATTGGCATTTTCCAATTCTTGATAAACATGCTTTGCTGTTGTGCAGATAAGATAGACTGACTTTTATTATGCAACTTTTGTGGTACATTGGGGGTGGGATAATCACATCTTACCAGCTTTTATCATTTTCTCCTCTATTAACACAAACGTCAATTGGTGTTAATAACACTGCTAAAGTATTTACGAACCGAAATTTTGTCCACCATTTTGATACTTGTATTGGGAAGATCAGATAAAATAACAATAGAACTTTTTTGGCAGAACTTTTGTAACTCTGTTGTTTGCCAATATATTCAACTTAAATATATAGGATATGCAAACAACACAAACACCGACGTCATACTGTATAATGAGTGACTGTTCGATTGCTTATTTTGTAGCATATAATAGTGAAAATAACTAAAACTACACTTGCATGTGCGCAGACCATGTTTAACATCCAGACCTGGGTATTTAAGTGTTATACCTTGAAATCTATACTTTTAAAATTGATTCAGCTTTTTTGAAAAGTGATTAGTCAACATTACCCGATAACAAGTATAGTCAAACTGGCACCAATTGTGCGTTCACAGCACAATAATATTTTACTTTTTATTTGAGAAATAATGAACAACTGCGCATTTAAAAATTTATAACCTACCAGAGGTCGAGTGTTTGCTAGCAATCCAAGAACCTTACTCAGGTTACTATCTGCCGAATTTTGCCCCACAGATTGGTCAACTGTTGCGGTGGATGATGAAATAGAAACTGGAGCGTTCAAGAGAGATGTTCCAGCAACCCTTGACAAATTTGCCAATGAAACGGGCGTGTCACCTGAAAATATAAATCCTTAAGAATTTATATTTCTCTTCGACAAGTCGCTGATAGAAAACAAGTGCATTCTTTACATGTTGCACCTGATCCGAACAACTAACAAAGTACTCGTCAAATCACAATCATTTAAAATTTTGGTACAAAAGTTCGGGTTCTTTTTAATGCTACAATTTATCATTACGCACTAGGTGATCTTGTGTACATCCGTCATCTTTTTCGTATTCATGGATAAACTTGCAAGAATTCATACACCTTTCATGTAAATTCGTTTCAGTAAGAGCTACACTTACCCGGGCTGTAATTAGCAGATGATACATTAAGAGTTGATCCATCTTGAGATACACTGATATACGTTGAGGTGGCATCTGTAGCTATGACACCACTCTCTGTATATGGCAACTGGTTGTACTTTGCAAGTAATGCAGCATCGTCTTGTGACGAACCACTGGGTGGGGTGCTAAGTGCGCACATAGCCTTCACTCCACTAGCCTCTCGCATCCTCGAAAACTTCATAGATGCTCTCTTTAAAAAAGTATACATTCGTTTTATTTACCCTCAATAAACTCGTTAACAGAAGCTGACTTCCACAAGACTGAAAAATCGATTTAAAAGTTTAAAAAACGAAAGTTGGTAAAAAAAGTAACTACGACGCATTAATGAAGAAAGCGGTGGACTAAGTACATTATTTTAAATATTCATTACTCACAAACGTGAACAGCGATTATTCCTCAGAAGGAATAAATAAAGACAGTGATCAGAAGCGTAACTAGAGCGATAATTGGGGAAGGAAGTATTTATTCATACATTGGCGTTCTGCCAATTGGAAGTCGAAAAAAAAATCGTCGGGCAGAACGTAAATATGTAAGCACCCCTGGTCAACTAACGCTCTAGTTACACTGGTAAAAGTCACCCCCCCCCCCCCCCCAATTTTGGATTTAAACTTAAAAGTTTGGTCTAGGTAACTGTTTTTTTGCATTATCAGTACGATGTTTTGGAAATATTTTCCCACTATTCAAAGCCCTCTCTCGCTTGAAAAACACTTCTCACTTGAAGCCCAATATAATACGATGCTAACAGCACGTTAGGTTTGTGCCACTGTGGTACACGACGGGCTTTCCTTGGAGCATGGTAAGGAAAAAAAGAAATTAAGAAGTTTTATTCTATTTATTTAGCTGTATTTATATTCACTATATTTCAACAGGGGGTTATACTTCAAGTAGTTTTTGGGCCCCTAAAGTTTGACACTTCTGATATCAATTTGCGCACGTATAATATCAGATTCAGGCAAAGTTAAAGCATATCATTTTACGTCATATAGCCTTAATTTCATGAATTAAATTGGATGACTAACAGTATCAAATGATTTTTAGATCAATTATTAAAACTATAAAATTAAAAACTACAAAACAAAAAATGCTATCCAGATTCATATAGCGAGTGATACAGTCAAGGCTGTGGAGTAGTTGTTCAAAAACCAAATTGAGAATTACCTAGAAGATTGCTTATACAGTGTACCCAGAACATGTTCAATAATTTTGCTAATAATAAAGGTCCATTGGTCTATAGTTTCCTGTAATATTTCATTGCCTACTTTTGTGCAGATGTACTACATTCGTTGTTTGTTAATCATGCTACAAAAATTTTAACAAACATTACTTATTTCTCCAGAAATGGTTTCATAATGATTCCATAGTAATTATAAAGTCAGAAGTATTTGCATTTGCCCAAAGCAATAACTGATCACCGTTCAATGATCAGCAAAAAATGTTTGACTGCAAAGATACAACAGGAAACTCTTATTTAGCTGATACAACAAGGCAGCAACACTAACTCTTGTCGGTACTCTTGCTTTTGTCAAACAAAGTTAAACATCCTGTACTGGCGTGTATTTTTATTTTAAACAGTAATAGGGTAGTTGCTGTGATTAGAATGCTCAAGCAAATACTCCGGCTAGATTTTTTTTTCATTAGCAGAAGGTGACGATGGCCAGTTTTCATGATCAGGAGCTTTAAGAATGTTTTTACAAGCCCGGTCATACAATTAGGTGAGCTGATGTATAACCAAAGCCAATTGCTGTTACTAATTGTTACGAACAAATGTTTACCCACCATTGGCAAATTAATCTGCAGAACCAATGGTTGCATATAAATACTAAAACCGCTGCATACTATGCATAGGCCTAACACCCATTTTCAAAATTATGCAACCTTCTTATGGAAAAATGGTCTTTGTTCAAAAAGTCACTTTAGTCATATTATCACCAGTAAAAGTAGCTATAAAATGAGAAAGTACAAATTGTAAAAAGCTGAAAACAATTGATACAGTAAAACACAAAATTCTTATAAAAAATGAAAAATTATGGTATTCATGGTATCCCTAGAGCTTGGTTTATTATATCTTAGTCATCAGAAGCAAATTGTTAACTGTGAATTCTTGTTCTGGTATTTCAAATGAATGAAAAATTTCTTCTGCTGTTCCCCAGGGATCTTCCCTCAGGCATTGGTTATTGTTATTATATATAATTGATTTTCAATTATGTTCTGATTTCTTTCAATTTCATTTGTTTGCAGACGATGCAAATTTGTTCTGTGAAGGCAAAAAACTTTCAACTCTAATAGCAAATATTAACGCAGAACTCATTAAAGTACATCAGTGGTTGTGAGCTAATAAGCTTTCTTTAAATATTGAAAAATCTGTTATATTTCATCCAAGGCAAAAACGACTAAATAATTCAAATGCTTTAGTAATGACCAGGAATGACATGATTCCTTCATAAAGTACTTGGGTATATACACTGATTCAAATTTAAGCTGGAAGAATCACCTTGAATTTTTTGGCAAGAAGAGGTTCGAAGAGGTATTGGCCTATTATCAAAATTACACTACTACGTCTCTGAAAATATAAAAAAATTATTTTGCTTTAATTTACCCATTTTTAATCTTTAGGTTAAATGTTTGAGAAAATACTTACAAAACATTACTTAATCCTTTGCATATATTACAAAAAAGAGCTGTAAGAATGATCACTTTTTCACGATATGATGAGCATTCAAGTCTACTTTTTAAGCATCTGTGTATCTTGAAGTTTTTTTATTTGGTTACCTTTTAAATTTCATTATTTATGTATAAATTTCATCTTTTATACCATCTGTGTTTTCTGACTTTTTTGACAGTGTGAATACAATACAATTAATTATGATACTAGGCTTACTACAAAACAATCATATTATCTTCCAAATGTAAGAACAAACTATGGAATTTTTAATATTTGATTTCAAGGTCCAACTGTGGTGGAATTCTATTGTCGAGGACATCAAATCTAGTTCTTTCCAAAGTACAAAAAAAAGAAAGTTTGATGTGTTTGGTAAAAAGTTTGGTAAGAATGTGGTAAAAGTATCCATGTTCAATTTGCTGTAGTTTTTGTTTTAGTATTAGCTTCAGTTTTCACGATATTTGTATGTTTTTAAAGTGCCTGCATTAACAGCAGACAATTTATTTACATTTAGTTGCCGACCTCGGGAATATATTAAACTGATAACACTACATGAACATCACCCGAGATTATCCCAGACTATAGCTCAACAAAAGATTGGAAATAGCAATAAGACAAGTTTATGGCTGCTGTAAAAAGAATATTTATTTACAACATTGACTTATTTAAGGTAAAAATCACTGATTTCTGGGTCACCTATCATTTAATTAGAAAAAAAAATAGTATTTTCAATACTATTTAATAGAAAACATTGTCTACAAAAGTGTGATGCAAGTTTGTCAACAACATGCACCAAACTTGTTGGCTTCATTAAGTTGCATCAGGTCTGTGTGAAAAACAGACTTGATGAAACTTGATAGTTGCACACTTGCCTGCAGACATGACATTCAACTTGCACTATTAAAGTCTTTTGATAACTTGCAGGATACATCATAACAATGCCACAGCAAGCAATATGAACACACATTGGCTTCATGATTGTCGTGCGACAAGGGTAACCCTCATTGCCTGGTAGTCATCAGGCCGATGTCAGTATGGCATGTGAGTTTGGACAATACAATACCTTCATTACACTTTTGATCTGTTGTTTTGTTGGCATTTGTTTTTCATCCAAGCCATGTTCAGCAAAATATACCTTGCACCACTCAATACCTTGGGATGGTGTCAATGCTTGTTCTACCCTGAGTCGTCGGAGCTCATCCAACATTTGCTTATTTGGCCGGTGTTTGTCTGGTGAAGACACGTCTCCAGTGCCGTGAGAGCCAGCATAGTACACAAATGCGATGTTTGATTTATCCGCGAAGATAGAAAGCTTACAGAGTGCATGGCAAAAGCGTCGTTTACCTGAGCAATTTTCCCGCGGGGTACACCCATAACGTCGACCTGGACAATAAAGTACCTCGCTAACAAGAAGGTATCTTCCCCCTGGGAAACGTGGGTGAGGCTTTAAAGAAAATCCATCACGCAGCCGACACCCTACACGACCAGTTATAGAAGGACGAGCTGATTTACCATCTGCAGTGTCTATCACAGTGCCATTACCAAAATTTAATCGTTCAAAATTCCAACTTTGTTCTTTAGCAAAATACACTGGTAATGATGATACTTCGACCTCGATCGGTTCACTCCATTGTGGCAGTGGACAATTTCGACACATCTTTTGATTTCTCGGTTTAAAATAGGCTGTTTCTGTAGTTAAAATTTCAAATGACCCGCAAAGTTAGTAAGATGAATTTTTTCAGATCTTTCGACCAAAAATCGACTAAAACGTAAGGTTCAAGAAACCTTTTTAAAAGGTCTATAACCTTGTCAGCGAAGGTCTTGCCACCAAACTTTGTCATGGGTAAGCTTACTAAGCTATGTGAGGTAGGGAGAATTGAACAATTATATCTGAGAATCCGCGATTTAGGCATGTTTCTCACAGCATATTACAAAAATACAACAGTTTGCGCTGTACAAGCTGCTTTGAATGATATTTCACAGCGGCGAAACAAAATAAAATTTGTTTCTTATTACCTTTGCCGGGTACAAGCTCTAGGATATTCAACCTCGGAGTTATTCTCCCTAATATACGGGTAGCCATTTTGTTGCTTTGTATTCCCGGGAAATTTACTTCCGGTCGGAGAAAAGACAAAATCTAATATTTTGTGGGTGGCGGAGGAGCGGAACAAATTGTTTGCGAAACGAATAAATCATTAGTATGCTTTGACGTTTTTTGCTGTCAAAGCTATGTGATGCAAATGCGAAACAAAAATACAGGGTGCTCATAATTAGCAAGATAGCACAAGGAAAATTACGATCGATTTTCCAATACAGGTGATGCAAAATCTTATGTTGAAATATATATGATGAACTATCGGAGAATCCCTTGAACCCACTTTCTTCGTTTATTGTCCTTTCTCATGCCATATAGGCCTTTGAATCTAGGAGAACAACTTTAAAGATTTTCAAGTCAGTAATTTTGACGTCAGTGCAGTGGGTCTATAGTGACGCCACTTAGATTTTGAGCAAATCGCACTGCATTGTGGCCTATCTAGGGTACTTTAACTTTTTTGCAAAATTACAACAAAAGGCCGTATTGATACACAGTAAGGACGTTTCTAATTAGCATAAACACTTCGAACTCGTATTATTTGACTTTTAGGGTAGTAGCCCTGGCTTCACTCCTTCATTTTGGCGCGAAACGAAGTGTAACAGAGTGTAACTTGTAATCAGCTGTAGATCGAACGTAGGAATCGATGCATTTCTACAAACACAACACGATGGGAACATCTCTCCTGGCTGGAGAGAAAAATTATTGCGTCAATTGTAGCAACAGTACTTGTATTAATGCAGAGATTAATAACAATCTCATTATCTCAAAGACTCAATGTTTCAATGCAATAAGTCTAGTTCGAATTTTTTTTGTATAGACACTGTTTTAATAAAACGAGAACAGTAAGTTTAAGTCCATTATAAGAACGAAAATGCCATGAAAAACCCCCAAAGCGTGTAGTATAAAGACACATACTGAATAGACTTCTAGAATTTCTACTGATTGGTACCATGCCGTGATCTCAGCCCAGCAATGCAATGAGATCATCCGATATGAGATACGGATACGCTTGGTATGTCGGTTTACTGATTAGTCCTGGGTACGAGTTGACGATTCAGGAGAGAAAATACAGAGTCAGGGACGGAACGAACAAATAACAATTGTTCGTCTCACTTTTGATTCTTTCAACTTATTCTTTCACAGCGACATCTTACGAGAAGACGAGAGTGCTTAAATCAAGGTAAAAAGGGAAATATTTTGGTGTAGTGTAATATTACGCATTAACATCTCGCTTATTTTCTTTTGATTACTTTTATTTCAGATGAGAACCTCAGTCGTGTTTCTCGCAGTCTTTGTTGCGTTATTTACCTATGTGTACGCACAAGAGAAGGTACGTATGACAGATCTTATAACATGCATAAACCTCGACAAATACTTATAAATTGCGCAAATACATAATATTACTGAACATATTTACTATAGAGGCAAAATTGTTATTTAGTCTTTTCTAGTCGCGCTACGGACAACTTATTACGATAAGGCTTGTAGGACGCATTAAATTCAAATTAGTAACCATTTGATATGCGCATGGTTTAAGTATTAAATGCGACGGGGGTATAATGTAATTGTATAACGTAGTGCACTCATTCTTTGAATTTAACAAACATACACTAAATATATCAGAGCCGATATTTTAGACACTCTGCATGCATCGATCGAACGTCAACAATTAATTTGATCTATTGAAATTTCTTGGTATAATGCCAAATGCATTTTTTTAAAGATTTTCTCTTAAATATCACAAATGAAGACCTTGATTTGTGCCTAAACACAACAATTGCGTGGAATTAACTTCTCTCGACGGCGCGTCTTTTATTTATTTATTTATTTATCTATTTTACCCTAAAAAATAATACTTTGAGCAATTGAGCGGAAAATTCTATTTGACCCAACTAAATACTTATCCATCTTGTCATTTCTAAATATATTTAGTTTCTGTTCAAACGGCTGTAGGTTTAATCAATCAGATGGACATTCATAACTTCCCAACTGGTTTACATGTCTTGTGATGTTTAGGGCCGCAGCATTAACGACACGAACTCATGTTGCGAATACGGGATACCGAAAGCGAGTTGCAAAGAATAACTTTTCTAATTGCGTATCCTGCATTGTATGCTGTAACTGAAGCTGGAAAGCGAATGAATAAAAATATGTGAAAAGCAAACATCTGCTGTCAAATGATAGAACGCACTTTCAACAGACAGTTTGACAGCAGGGTGCCAGTTTAATCAAATGTGTTTGCCAAGATAAAGGCGCGTCATGTGTCAAGCACCCCGAGAAGTCGAAAACATCGTTTGAATTATAAGTTGTAATTATGAAATTCACCGCTAGTTTTAGTAGTACAATGTTTTAAACTCACTGCTGTTGTTTGAAATGCGTCACAAACATAGACCTATCAATTCACATATCTAGCTACGCATGTCATCGTATCAGCTGTGAATTCTTTTGGAATTTTGGTATCGAAAATACGAACGTCAGCAAAGGCTATTAATTAAGTTTTGATTATTTGCCATTTTGGCAATTTAATCAGGGTGGTGATAAATCCCACCCCAAAGAGTAATGGTTATTTTGGGCGCGTGATTTAATTTGTTAAATAGTTTTTGATTTTTAAGAATTTTAACCAAACCGCTTCAATCTTGAAAACGCGAAAATAATAGTTTTGGTTTCACTCGTAGTAACTGAACTATTTCCTTCCATATTGCATGTTTTGCAAGCCATTGCGGTATTATGAACTATCTGTGCTCAACAGCTGGCAGCATTACATAGTTTAGCTGGTATCAAATTTTATTGATGAACAACCATTAGACCCACCTTCATATAAAAGGCTTTGTAATTTGTTATACTCGCCGGGTTGTTGAAATATCACTCGTACATAAATTGCGTTGCTATGGCACGTCTTGTTGACATTTCAACGGTTTTTTTGTTGTTCTTTGCAGTGTCAGATTAATATGAATCTATAGTTTTTCATATCTCCAAGGATGGTCTGAAATAGAATCGAAAGACTACACGTCCTCAAAGACAAGCGTTAAGTCGTCGCAAAAATATTTTCTGCACTTAAATTGAATAAGACTCGCTACCAATCCCAGTTGGCTCGATGGCTCAATTGGTAGAGCGGCGGTCTAGAAACCCAAAGATGTGAGTTCGAATCCCTCTCGAGGCAACAAATTTTTCGTTGTTCTCTGCAGTGTCAGATTAATATGAATCTAGTTTTTGTTGACATAAGATTTTTCATGCTTTTCTTTGCACTTCAACATTGAGATTGTCAATAGTTTTCTTAAAAATGCTAGAATGGTATTATACTGAGTCAGTAGTTGCATTATAGTTGGCAGAAGTCGGTATAATTCTGCAACTTGACATCTACGATATTTTGCAGCTCAGTTATGTGAGCTGATCCTTGAGATTTTCGTTTTTAGTTCGTTTATTTTTTCGTTGTAAAGTATTTCAGTATATAAAATATTCAGGCTTGTGTTGTGATTCTTGATATCAAAATTTTTAAACTATTTTTTTAGTGCATTGTTAGCATTTTAGAAAAGATATTTCTTTAAAACTTTTTTATTGTTGATTTATGTCGTGTTTTCAAGACCTCGTAAGACAATTGCTTTGGTTTGAACAATAGCAGTTCTTGTTACTGACCGACAATCAGAAACGGTGTCGATATTTGCCTTATCGATATGTGAAATTGTGTAGTGGACTAGTAGATATAGTTAACATACTACAGTCTTAATTCAGTTTGAACTACAAGAAAAATTTCTCGTGTGCAATACCTAAAACATAATCTAAAATTCAAGTTAAAATGAGTGCCAACCTAAAATGAATGTCACCTTGATTTGATCAACGGATAATATCATGACGTCATTAAAAAATCGGTATTGGTATTGGGTATATGAGCGGTGAAAAAAATCGGTAATCGGTAAAACAGAGTGTGACACTTTCGGTCAGTCACCAGCGAATTTCTGATTGATGATGCCGGGGACGTAGACTTGTAGTTAGCCCAAAACAATTAGGGGAAGGGTCAAAGTGCGCGGGTATGCGTACCGTCTATGTGGTGCATTTTAAATTAGACAGCTGTTATACAGGTGAAATAGTTATCAGTTCTTTGAAGTCCAGAAGACGGACACGAAAACGTTTTAAAGCAGTAATACTTGATGTTTCTTGTATGCTGTATCCTCCTCACGCATGTCGACCCAGTTTTGAACGAAGTACAAATCTTGTTCTGAATAAAAGGGGGTCCGAACCCAAATACACTCTTTGCTGTTCTCTCCAAGTTTAACGTTGATCAAAATGAATATGTTTCGTTCAATTATTGTGGTACTACTTTTTAATTTTATCGCGAACGTGTCCGTATAAAACTAAAGCAAAAGAGCAAAAGTCAACTTTGAACTTTCATGCGAAATCCAGAGATATTTGATTTACCGCAGGCTTTGTCTTGATCGGATAATTTTTCCCAAGCCGTGATATCATAGTGGGAACGGAAGGGATGTGCGTTTGGAATATTTGTTTATCTCTTTGTAACAATCTTTGAGCACCACACCAGTCTGCTTGGAAAATAACGTATGAAACACAACACCATATTACTTATTCATTACTACACATACATATGCGGATTGCGGACACACTGCTACTTTATCAGTCTATATTATCAGAATTATGTAAAGCGTTAGTGCTGTACTGAACGCTTAGTATGTGCTCTTTGCTATTCTCCAGTTTTAGACGATGACCAAAGTGAAAAATGTCTCGTTCCATTACTGTGATAGTCTTTTTATTTTAGAATAAATGTGTCAATATACATAGAACTAATGCTACCGATATCGTAAATTCGTTTAACGGCTGTTGCTGTGTATAAAAAAAGTAGGCAATTTTGAAACGGCTCCCAACCTCGCGAAGCGGCTTAAAGTATAAAGTTTTTTATTAATTTACATTGCTTGGTACTTACTATGGGGCGCCAAATGTATTTTTATTATTTATATAAATTACAAGGATATTTTGGATGATATATTTTATCATATCATATAACCAAAATATCTGCTTTGGTTATTTGAAATAACCCCATTCTCGTTTGCCGAATGAACTCTATTATACCAAAGAACCAATTTGCGTTTTGTGCTGTATATAAAATAATAAACTTGACGCGTTTTCGTTATATCAAATAACCAAGTAATACACCTATTATCACCGCATGTATGCGCCAATTTCGTTTCAATTTCATGAATATAAGCGTGTAATTATAGACGTATTGGTAGCTCTGCTACTACTAGTGGTCATGGTAGCGGTATTCAGAACTCTGTAATGAGACAATCTAGACGAAAAATAAAACGAATAAGCTTTTACACGTTACGTCTGCGATTGTAGTTAGCGTCTCGTCTTTCGCCCGCCCGATAGCTTCAGTTAAACTCCTTGCAAGAGCACTTTGTTGATTTCGTCGACCCGACGCCATAATTTCATACGCGCAATAACGCGAACGAATCAGAATTCAGAATATTTCGGAAAATTATCTTCGGCATGTTCAGGAGGGGTAGGCTCTGAGTGTTTCTAGCGTTATGGCGTCATTTGGCTCGCCAAGTGTGTAAAAATTATTTTGGTTATTTGATATAATGCGACAAAAAAATTGGTTATTTGATACAACCAAATTAAATCATGAACGCAAATAATGGTTATTTCATATAACCAAATTAAATCATGAACGCAAATAATGGTTATTTCGTTATTATTAAGTTTATTATTTCATACACAGCAAAAACGCAAACTGGTTATTTGATATAATAGAGTTCATTCGGCAAACGAGAATTTGGTTATTTCCAAATAACCAAACCAGATATTTTGGTTATATGATATAATAAAATATATCATCCAAAATATCCTTGTAATTTATCTAAATAATAAAAATAAATTTGGCGCCACATCACTTACGGTGTAGAATAAATGAAAATATTCTCAAATTTAAATGTTTCAAACCCAGGGGTGTGCGTATTTCGAAACACATTAAAAATAGCTTGCGCGCGAAATTTAAAGGCTTAAAAGTAATTTTGAGTTGGTAGGTAGAAAATATGTTAGGTGTTTTATTGCTGTTCAAAATTTCATGAAATTTGATTGAGTTTAAGCCATTCAAAACGTCGTGCGAACGTACATTTTTCTCAATAAGCATCGTTTTTCTGAAGGAATGTTCAATTTTAATTAAATGTCCCTTGGGAGTTGTATGCAAATTAAGTAAAAATTAATTAATTTTTGTAATTAAACATGCACAAAGCTAATTTTGCTAAAAATATGAAAGTTCGCGCGACATTTTGAACGGCTTAGACTCCAGCAAATTTTCTGAAATTTTGTACAGCAATACATCACCAGACAAATTTTCCATCTACTAAGTCAAAATTACTTTTAAGCATTTAAGTTTTGTGCGCAAGGCGTATTTAAATTGCCGTACAAGACAGAACCCCCGGGTATTGAAGTTTTAAATTTCTCATTTGTCCGGTTTATTCTAGATTATAAGTACCAAAACAATCTATTTTAATACAAAACATCGTAAATCGAGGCGCTTCGCGAAACAGAAAGCGATTTCAAATTTATCTACCTTGTTTGAAACACGCTGTAGAACATCATACGGACATGCAGATTAAGAGCATATGTATATCAATAACAAATTAATTCATAGACGGCTTGTCGTATTTGTAGGTCGCACCAGAAGCCTTGAAGAGGTATGCATACCTGAGAAAGTGGGTGCAGAGATCAATGCTTGACATGAAAACGCGCAGTAGACAATCATGGAAAGAAAGAAGTATGTAAAAACGTCTTTCAATTTTACGAGATAATCTATAATCTTCTCGCTTCGCGCCTTTTTTTGCAAAGAAAAAAACCATGTATGGAATTATGTAGAAATAAAATAAATTATTGATCATTTTGTAAGCTCAGCTGTATAAGCGAATGGTGGCATCCTGTTGGTCTACAAAGGTTGATAGTTTTAAAACGCACTTAACTGAAACTTTGCATGAACAAATTTCTTTAGCAGTGAATCTGAATGTGAGAAAGTGATTTCTTTGTCGAAATATTTCGCCGGCGGAGGCGAAATAATAAAGTGAAAAACGGGATTTATAAACTACTTCCTTTATTAAGTTTCTTTGTTCTGGGCTTAATTATTTCAAAGTGGCTTTATTATTAGGGCTCTACTGAGCTTTGTCATCTTCCTGTTCACTTCTAATATTATGGAGAAAATACTTTCTAAATACCCTTAAAACATCAGTGGGCGAGTTCAACACCTGCTGGGTGTAATAGGTTTTTAAAATGTTGATATATAATGCGGAAGTTTGATTTTTTTCAGAAGAAATAACAAATTTAGGCTCTTTATAAAGATCTATGCTTTCTTTTCAATTGAGAAAAATGAGATGACTTCCGCGGGTGTTCTCTTCAATGCTCCAGATTTTCTTAGTCCTTAGAAGTTTGTGTTTTCATCATCCAGTTTCTGGACAGTCGATAACAGTTTCTGCCCAGTAAAAATGCTGTGGTTTAGGTTTCACCGTTGTTGTTTTTTTTTTGCTATTTTGTGATGTAAATGTTCACGATTGTTGTCAAGGTATTCTAACATATTGTTATACAAATTGTTGTATATATACCTTTGCTATCTTTAGAGGGATGTTATAAAGATGATGAAAAAATGCTGCCAAGAAGGCTTCTTGATTGGTTCCATATTCTAAAGACAGAATACCAAAAGAAAAATGGGAAAAACATTGAAACGGAAGTAAAAAATGGTGGTAGGTTGTTTTGAATAAAAGGTATTGCGCAATGTATGCAAGGTTTCCACCTTCATGGTCAACTTCATGAACTTAATATACACCAGTGTAATATATCCAGAAAGCCTATCCAGGAAGTCTTATTTTGGTTTTCATTTTTTAGCTTGCAATTCACTGGCACTGACATGGTTCTTTAATCATGTTGATGCAAACAAAGATTTAGTTTTGGACGAAAATGAGCGCGCTGAGATCGAAACAAATCCTGATGAACATTGCATACGGAAGTTCTTTGGGAAATGTGATTTAAACAAAGATAAAAATTTGAGTTTCAATGAAATATGCGCTTGTTTCATCAATGTTGGTAAGTACATTTGATATGTTTCCTGCATGTGTAAATAAAACGGCTGATCTGATCGAACATGCAAGTCAGTAAGAATGGATGGGCATGTGCCTGTTGATGAATAGTAACTGTGAGAAAGTTACTTCAATATTTTTGCAGCTAGTTACAATTTACTAAGGACCTGTTTATATGATTCCACGTAGCCAGGATGAGATGAGATGTGGATCATTTTGATGTATTGAAATAAGTCACGCCTCATGACTCAGCAAAATATTACTATTTTTTCTAGAGGTAGATTATACAGTGTGTCCCAGAAAAAAGGCTACCCTTTGAAATCAAGCAACAGTGTCGAGCGTTTGAATTTGAAGCTTTAACTCCCTAATGAGCTCAAAAATGCGCAATTCTCTGCTACACAGAGATTTTTTATGCTTACGTTGCAAGTTAATTGAATTTGTTCTGCCAAAATAACACAGAATGGGCTCCTTAGGCCCGCTTAGGAATTAAAACATTCAAATGCGAACGTGCAGCGCTAACGCTCCACATCAAAGGGTAGCCTTTTTTCTGGGACACACTGTACTATACTTGGAAACCAATGAATATTAATGTTAAAGCAACAACAGTAATCTTGTTAATCTACGAGATCTTCTAGCCAACATGTTAGTTTCTTTACTGTTGGTGTGAACTTTCGTTTAAGTCTGGTGACTTATTTCAATACATCAAAATGATCCCACACCACTCATCTCATCCCGGCTAAGTGGAATCATATAAACAGGCCCATAGAATTGAACGCACCACATATCAATCAGCTGACTTAAACCACATGTCAGCAACTACACTATACGCAAGGAATCTACTGCAAAGTAAATAACTAGCGGTTTTCATGCCAGAGAACGAATTCGAGATATGTCTAAACTGCGTTAACTATGTTTATACAAACAGAACCGCCGTGTGAGGAGGAAAGGAAGAAGTATGTTTCTGAGGCGCCAATGCTTGGAAAATATAAACCTGATTGTGACGATGATGGGTATTACAAACCTCGCCAATGTCATGAGAACTATTGTTGGTGTGTTGATCGTTTTAATCAAGTTATTGAAGGATCAAAGAAGGAAGCATGGCTTGTTACTTGCCGTAAGTTTACAGTTCATTGCACCCACAACTATCTCCCTTTCCGCAAACGGTGCACCTAGAATCTGTTAAGAAATTTATCACGACAGCATGACTCTTTTGAAAGTTTTTGCCCCCTGTATTTCTTGTTATCAGTTCGTATGTTCCTCGCGCCTCAAATGAAACACTCGCGAGTGTGACGGGAGCACGAAACTGCATATGCTTAGCATGTACAGGCGGTTGCATCAAGCCCTTTTTTGCGTTTGTTTCAGGTGACAACACAAACCCAAATGACGTGCTGTTTGCAGGAGACGATGAGGCAGCTGAATTGGGCCACATTTAATATTTTGCAAATAATGACAAAATATTCTGCTTCTCGAAACAAATTGTTATTATTAGGTTTTAACAGCGTATGTGATATATAAATTTCATATTAATGACCGTATCAATTACTGGTATAAAACATGTATAACTACTATCGTTTAGATCAAAAGTATTGGTAAATTATAATTTTTTATATAAATGTTTTGTATTATGGTTTTTCTTGTCTTAGCTACATTACAAAGAATTAATGCAGTATATGTACTATTTGTATGTTCAATTATGTGGTGGATTAATATTGTGGTTCAGGCATTAATTAGCCGCCAATTTATTTCCTCTGTCTCTATTTAACAATTAGATCACGAGCTCGAGATTTCTATGCCGTGTTAGCTGATGAGGGCGAAGGCCGAATCAACTATCAACGCATAGAAATTGAGAGCGAGTAATCTAATTGTTTTGGTAGAATCTGAGATAAATAATTAATTTCTAAGTCATTTTGCTAAAAAAAACTATTGCAAATTGTCTTTGAATTGAAAAAAATACACCAGAAAAATGATTGTTTTGCTACTCGCTATCTATCGAGCAATAGATAGCGAGTAGAGTAGCCAATCAAATTACAGCATTTGCATTAGTATATGATAGTATGATTCTACTAAATACAATTAGTAGATTTGTACGATCTAGGCCAACCTAAGCGCCGGCTAATAACGTACCCGAAATGCGGGCGAAAAAACATGTGTTGTTTTTTTCTCATCGAGTGAATAAGCGATTAGTCTCTATTCCAAATATCTTTAGCATCTTATACTGTTTACTGGAAAGGTCAACAGTCAGGTACTTGGTTATATTGTCACTTATTTAGTATTTGTCACTTGTAAGTCTTTTGTTCATAGTTTTATAACAAGGTTTTGGTACTGGTCGACTTTCTTGCACACGGCCACCGTCCTCATTAACATAACTGTTTCCAGACATTGACTAGTGTCCATACCAAGTACTCATTCTTTCTTTTCGAGCGATACTAGCATTGTCTTCAACAACATTTACATAAAACCGGCCTTGTCTTCAATCTTTGCTGATTTAAAGGGATTTGACAATCCATCAGTTATAACAGGAATTGAAGATAGACCATGTTTCGTGTGCGAATTATGATCACTTCTGCATTCAACAACAGTTTCCCATTGATTAAGGTAAAATTATCCACGCGAGATCCCCCATACATGCCTCCTTTGGTAAAAAAATACTTGTACAAAATACGTAATAAAGGTGTAAGGAAAGGAGTTCTACAAAGAAGGATAAACGCGCTCATCCGAGAAAATATGGTTAGTGAAGTTAAGACGGAGAACGGGAAAAACGCATCTGGATCTAAGGAGTGGTGGGACACAGTTAATAAAATCACCGGTAGGAAGATGAATTTAATCATGCCAGTATAAACATTGATCCAAATGTTATAAGTAGTTATTTCCAGACAATAAACACTGGTGATAATTATACACCTCCCAAACTCGTTCCTATGCTCATTGAGACTAGAATACCAAATGTTGTTGTGTCTACTGTTGAACGGTTTTTAGAAAAAGAAAACATCAGCATATCCTGGTTCAGGGTTTAGTGTCAATCGCCAGTTGACCTCAATCAAATCTCGCTGAAGAAATTGCTATCATTTTGGCTTAAAATAAAGAAAAAAATGATTAGAGTCAATAATTTACATCTCACTACAAAGCGCTAACAAGTGGTGTAGTGGTAGAGGGTTTGTTGTCAATTGCCAGCTGACCTGGATCAAATTTCGGTGAAGTCTTTTGCAATCATTTTGGCTTAAAATAAAGAAACAAATTGATTAAAGTCAATAACTTACATGACATTTTGAGCGTGAACGAGTGGTTGTGATTGCCAGCTGGCGTAGATCAAATCTCGGTGAAGTCTTTTGCAATTATTTTGGCTTAAAATAAAGAAAAAAATTGATCAAAGTCAATAATTTACATCGCATTTTGGGCATGAACGAGTGGTGTAATGGCACAAGGTTTGTGGTCAATTGCTAGCTGGCCTCGATCAAATCTCGCTCAAGAGCTTTGCAATAATTTTGGCTTAAAATAAAGAAAAAAGATTGATTAAAGCCAATAATTTACATCGCATTTTGAGCGCGAACTAGTGGTGTCGTGGTACAGGGTTTGTTGTCAAATGCCAGCTGACCTGGATCAAATATCGGTGAAGTCTTTTGCAATATTTGCAATGTTTGTCGTATGTAAATTATTGAGTTTAATCATTTTTTTCTTTATTTTAAGCCTAAATGATTGCAAATCACTTCAGCAAGATTTGATCCAGGTCAGCTGGTGACTGACACTAAACCCTGAACCACAACACCATTCGTTGACGCTTGAAAATGCGATATAAATTATTGACTTTCATCATTTTTTTCGTTATTTCAAGCCAAAATGGTTGGAAATTACTTCAGGAAGATTTGATCCAGATCAGCTGGCTCTGGACACCAAACCCTGTAACACCAATCGTTCACCCTCAAAATGCGATGTAAGTTATTGACTTTAATCAATTTGTTTCTCTTTTTTAAGCCAAAATGATTGCAAAAGACTTCACCGAAATTTGATCCAGGTCAGCTGGCAATTGACAACAAACCCTGCACCGCTACCCCACTTGTTAACGCTTTGTAGTGGGATGTAAATTATTGAGTTTAATCATTTTTTTTCTTTATTTTAAGCCAAAATGATTGCAGATTACTTCAGCGAGATTTGATCCAGGTAAGCTGGTGATTGACACCAAACCCTGAACCACTACACCACTCGTTCACGCTTGAAAATGGGATATAAATTATTGACTTTAACCAAATTTTTTCTTTATTTTAAGCCAAAATAATTGCAGATGACTTCACGGAGATTTGACCCAGGTCAGCTGGCAATTGACACCAAACCTTGTACCACTACACTACTCGTTCACGCTGAAAAACGCGGTGTAAATTTTTGACTTTAATCAATTTTTTTTCTTTATTTTAAGTCAAAATGATAGCAAATTACTTCAGCGAGATTTGATCGAGGTCAGCTGGCGATTGACACCAAACCCTGAAACACCACACCACTCGTTCACGCTCGAAAACGCTGATAAATTATTGACTTTAATCAATTTTTTTCTTTATTTTAAGCCACAATGATTGCAGATGACCTCACCGAGATTTAACACCAAATCCTGAACCACTACACCACTCGTTCACGCTTGAAAAAGCTGATAAATTATTGACTTTAATCAATTTCTTTCTTTATTTTAAGCCAAAATGATTGCAAATCACTTCAGCAAGATTAGACCAGGCCAGCTGGCAATTGAGAACAAACCCTGTACTACTATACCACTTGTCCCCGAGCCGCAGCGTGGAGCGCTGCCCGGGGCGAGGGTTACTAATTCTGAGATGCGAAAGTCATCCACCATTTAACAATTAGACAACGAGGACGAGTTGTTTATGAGCTGATAGTCAACGAGGGCGCAGCCCGAGTTTAATAGCGACCTTTAGAAACAAGACGGCAGTATAACAGGACGGCGTTTCTTGTTCACGTGATCAGCTGTTGCAATAACTGCGCATGCGCAAAAGCCTTCGCTTTGCGGTCTTGCTTCGTTCACAACGAGAATTCTTACTGTTTGCCGTCAGGTGGAGAACGTTCTCCACCTGACGGCAAACAGTAAGAATTCACGTTGTGAACGAAGCAAGACGGCAAAGCGAAGGATTTTGCGCATGCGCAGTTATTGCAACAGCTGATCACGTGAACAAGTATCGCCGTCCTGTTATACTGCGTTCTTGTTTCTAGAGGTCGCTAAAGGATGATTTGTAGAGAACGAACGCCGTTCTCGCCTCAGTCCTATCGCGTTTCTATTGCCGTCCTATTCTACCGCCGTCTTGTTTCTAAAGGTCGCTACTATCTGTTCAGAGACAACGAGGCAGAGTTGTCTAATTGTTTTAGTATACACTCCTAACCAAAATACAAATTGTAAAGGAAATTGGAAAAAAATAACCAAATATCAAAAGCTCTAACAATTTCAATCTCGCAATCTTTGCGTGGGACGTTTTGTTTACTTTTTGCAACTTAATCGGGACGACAGAATCTATGCATCTCGTGAGCATTGAACAACATCACAAAATACATCTCATAACCGACATATTTGTCAAGAAAATAACAAAAGAAGTTTTCGTAGCCATTGGAGCGCGATATAAAAACATAAGAGGCCATGAAATGAGCAAAAATTTAAACACTGGTTTAATTATAAACACTGCAGCTTTATGGCTTCTCGAAATCCTGCTTCATTTTCCATTAAAAATGGGTTTTAAATTAACAAAAAACAACACTGATTTCGCTCTTGTGGATGAAATAACGCCTGTCGCCGAGGAAATTGCTCTTTTCTGAAATGCATAAACACAGTTTAACATAAAATTTAAACGAAAAACTCAAAAGCTATAAATTATAAAGGCAGCAATTTTTGGCGGTAAATCTCGAAACATACAAAAAATATAATTTAAAAGTTTAAAAACCTGTAAAATTTTAGAGTTATAAGCATGAATTTACACTTAAAGCACGTAAAACACTAGGAAGACCCGGAAAACATGGTTAAATAATTATGAGTGACTGTGGTTTTAACGATTTTGCTTGCAGTATAAACTAAAATTAGTAAAACATATGCCTAAGTAATTCCACCTGTCTTCGTATCACATTTTCATGCAAATAAAAGTAGATTTATCGTTAATATGTTGTTTAAATGTTGCTTCTTACCTTTGGAAGTCTTCGGACCCTTTTTTGTAGTCTTTTAGGCTCTTGGAATATTCCATTTTTGAGGAATTCTTTCGAAACACTCACCAAACAAACTTTTTCCGCCATCTTGTTTTGTTGTTTTTCTCAACCATGGTCTATCACGAATAGACCACCGTTGAGAAGCCAATCAAAAGTCTGCATTTGTAATAGTCCATGGCTGAGTGTACTAATATGTGTTGGTTTGGACGTTTGACCTTTTTGCTCACGTCATTGAATTCCGAGGATTTTTTAAAATAAACGTCAAGAAATCTTTAGGGAAACGAATCCAAAACATTAAAAACAAAAAAATAAATCAAAAATACGGAAAAGACCTGAAAAGACGACGAAAAACGGGCCAACAGAAGGAAATAATAACGGAAATGTACATAAAAGGTAGCCGTATTCAGACTATTCAGTAGCCGTAATGATTTCGCATTTGAATTTCGAAGTTTACGTTTCTTTGTTTTATAAAAGCTAGACTGTAGTTTTATTATAACAACCGTAGCTATTTTAATAAAAAATACATGGCTTGAAATGGCTTTTATTGCAAAACAAAGATTTAATAGTTTATGAATATTCATCAACACGTTTTAACAATGTAGCGTAATAAATTGTATTTCATACCGTACCAAAGTTCACACTACGCATGAGGACATACGGACCGCAGACATTTAAAAAATTAAGTATTTGGTCATTAAAACTGGTAATTCTTTCATTATTTTCACAGTTATTTAAAAAATATAGAACGCGTTACTAAAAACGGCCGTGTCGGCGTGTTGCTATGACAACAATCCTTGAGAAACTTTATGTTCCAAAAATATAGTTGCATCTTTGATATAGGCGTTCGGTTTTGCAAGCATGCATGTATTTCTAGTTAATGCTTAATAAAGATGATTGCAAGTGATTTCACTGAGATTTGATCCAGGTCGGCTGGCAATTGACAACAAACCCTGTACCTCTACACCAATCGTTCACGCTTGAAAATGCGATCTAAATTATTGACTTTGATCATTTTTTCGTTATCTTAAGCCAAAATGATTGCAAAACACTTCAGCGAAATTTGATCCAGGCCAGCTAGCAATTGACAACATGAAACCCTGTACCACTACACCGTTTGTTAAGGCTTGATCGCGGCATGTAAATTATTGACTTTAATCAATTTTTTTCTTTATTTAAGCCAAAGCGATTGCTAATGACTTCAGCGAGATTTGATCTAGGTCAGCTGGCAATTGACATCAAACCCTGTACCATTACACCATTCGTTTACGCTTGAACATTTCAAGCCAAAATGCTTGCTCTCGACTTCAGCGAGATTTGGACCAGACAGTCTTCACGATGAAAATTGTTGGCCGTTAGGTTTAGGGCTAAAGATAGAGCTAGGTTAGGGCTAGGGTTGGGGCTAGTGCTACGGTTAGGGTTAGGGCTAGCGCTAGGGTGGCCCTACTAGTGGTGGTATCAATTACCAATTGGTCTGATTTAAATTTTCGTGAAGTGTTTTGCAAAAATTTTGGCTTAAAATGAAGAAACAAGTTGATTAAAGTCAATAATTTACACAAGCATGAACGATTGGTGCAGTTTTTGCTGTAGGTTTCGGTGTAAATTAATAAACAAGCAAAGCGACCATGGTTCAAATCGGACGTATATCGTTTGCAAAAAATGTGGCTTTAAAATAAGTTGAAAATCGCTGAAGAATAATTTTCAACTTCACTCTTGAACTTGTGAACTATTGGTTCAGGCGTCACGTCTTTGTGTAGCGCAAAGTGTAATTTTTGTAGACCATCCGTATTTCTTTTTAGTTGTTCTATAGCAACGTCTTGACGAGACATATATAAACCATTTGAATTTCCTGACCTTAAAGTGCATATGAAAGAAAATTTTTTAGTGCAGGATATGCAAGAACATTTAAAACTGTACTACTTTTATACTTTTTTGTTACAGTGCTTGGTTGATAAGATATTTCAGATTGAAGTTATCTTGTTTTGCAACTACTAGTGACATTGCCAAAAATTCTTATCTTTAATTGCAGCAAAGAATTTGATGAGAAGAGAGACATTTGATTGTTTGTGTGTATCTCTTACTAGCTGAGATACAGCAAAAAGTAAAGACTTTGTCTACAGTTTCATGAGGAACAGCAATACTATTTGTAAAATGGTAGCTAGGCCCTTAGTGTTAGTACCAGCATAAGAGTTCAAGTTACATGGTTGAAATTACATGCAGTTGAGGTTAAATAAAGCGAGGTGTGACACGAAATGAAATCTAAATCTAGTTCCAATGGCAAAGAAAGAATGAAAGGTAAGGTTTCTTTACCCATATCCGTTAAAAATGATTCACCTTATGATTAGATAAGACTTTGACAGTAAAACATTAAGACACACCATATCAGGTAAACGACTGCATCACATAATCGAAACGAATCTAGACCTTAAGCTTTGCGCACACGTCAATTCTGATTTTGCACCACAATTAGTGGAAAATTACAGCGTATACTGCATATATCTAAGTTGATTAGACTGTATTGTCTCGTTGTAAAGCTCGAATTGTCGTTCAAATTGGGTGTTAGCATTTATGATGGAGGAGCCGCTTTTTTCTCCCACCGTTCAAAATTGCAAACAGAGGAACCATCGTATTTTTCCCATCAATTCGTTAGAAATGGTGCAATTCTTTAATGATGCAGTAATTCTCGTTTTATCAGGGCTAAAGGCTTATATCTACCGTTTGAAAAATACCATTTGTAATTCGCCTTTTTCAAGCCAATTCTTTGCGAATTTTGTTAGCCAAACTTTACGCAAAAATCTTTTTTCACTCGTTTTCGGCTACTTTGCAGATCTTTACTTTAAATTTACAAGTCTTTATAACCCTATAATAATTATACTGTAAATGTTTTGTATCCGCAATGGGTGTAGATCAGAATATAGTATCAGTGTATGGTGGTATATTGATTTGTACAGGTGTGTATTGGTCAGTATTGTTGTGACTAGTTGTGCATAAGTCTGTATAGTTGTGTATAACTATAAGTCTATATAGTTGTGTATAGGTCTGTATAGTTGTGTATAGGTCTGTATAGTTGTGTATAGGTCTGTATTGTTGTGTATAGGTCTGTATTGTTGTCGGAATCCGACGGGAAGCACCTTAGTGCTTCTGGGGATTAAAATAGACCAATAGGACACCAAAAAATAACGCTCTGTAGCCAATCATTGCAATTAGCAATTCAAAATAACTTAAATTCAGTAATTTACATGGCAATGTTTCGCCAATAGAAATGCTGATTTCTGATCATGTGATCGCATTTCGTATGCAGCAAGTTTGAAACTCGCCCTCCGATGCTTCTGGCACGGAGCGAGCATTTCAATTTCATATTGGGCGTTTAGCTGGTCGAGGTGAAATATATTTCTTGCCCAAATTCCGAAGTGAATTTGAAAAAGAATTGTTCAAATTCAATTCTTGCATAAAGCTCAAAGCCTACATTAAGGTATGTTGTTCATGTTTTCTTTAAACTGCTATTATTTAGGCAAGCAAAGATCAATGCTTTGTGTTAAAATTTGCGACCGAAAGTCGCTTCGTCTTGTCTGGCCCGGCGAAAGATGTTGAATTTTGTCCGCTTTAATTTTCGATGTATGTTTCATGTTCGTCTGTACCAAAATAGTTGAATTGGGATATTCGTGGGGGTTTTGAAATGATTTTGGTGTAAATTTGTCTTTTTAGAGCGAGATATGGCAAAATATTACAATCTCGTGGTCACTTGCAGTTAAAAGAACAAGACAAGCTACGTCGTCTTCATCGAATGTGAAACATAACCTCGACGAGAATTATTGTTCCTCAGCTTTAAAGGTGTGTATTTTTGTACTTTGCACGAACTGTACATTGTGAGTCTAAGCTTTTGAACTTTAATTTCTTGTCGAATCGACGGGGCGCGTTCGGGTGCATACTTTGTTGTCTTTGAATTTTAAAACCTTTGTTTTGTCTAATCGTTGTTTTCAAGTAGTGGAGAAATGAGTTTTGAGTGTGTGTGAATGTAGTGATACTAAATTTGTTTTAAAATTTTTCATTCTAGGCTGAAGACATAGAAAATTATGTTTATATAAAATCGTGGTCGGCAGCCTCGAACGGACCACTGCAAGCCAATAACCGCTTTGAGCTCGCATTTGAAACAATTTCAACAAGAACTGCTGATTCTCAGCCGCAAAAGAAGACTCAAAGGTGTGTATTTTTCTACTTTGCCAAAAATGTATACGTTTTAGCCAATCCTGGAGTCAGCTTCGCGCTCGCCTATGATGTATACTTTTAATTTTAAAATCTTCGTCTTGTTTGTTCGCTTTCTGGGAGGTGCATGAGAGTTTAAAAGTGCTCGAAGCTTAAGTTTTGTTTTAAATTTGTTGACTTAGGCAGAAAATGTGGAAGCCGTTTCGGCCACGTGGCGGCACACTCACATGCAACAAAAAGCGAGCGGCGACTTCCTACTTGAAGTGGAAACAAAGACAAAATACTCAAAATTCATCAAACTGTTGCTTCTCGTTCTCGACGAATGCTCGAAGGTATGTATTTTTGTACAAAATATGTTAAAAGCTTGTTGGAATTTCATAGTGTAAGTCGCTTTGCGTTTACCAAAAAGAAATGACAGTTTTATTAAATGTTTTCTTTGATGAAGCATGTTTGGTATTAATTGGGGATTTTCATCATGTGCTAAATTTGAAAACATTTTCGAAATTTTTCGAAACATTCATTTTGCGTTATACCAAGAATAGCTCAGTCGGTATGATGCATGAATGTACCGCGGGGGCGTAGCCACGGGAATAGGTGGGTGCCTGGACCCCCCTCTTTGTTGAGAACAAGATTTATAATTTGTTCAAAACAAGGAAGAAATACAGGAGGGGGAGACAACATACAAGGCAAATAAAATAACTTTAGTCTCTGTCAAATTTTCTAATCGTTATGGCAATTTCATAGAACATTTTTATTTTTTACGTTGATGCACAAAATGCATGAATAGACGTATGGACATCTGTTGGGCAGGGTACCCGCATGTACTAGGTAATAGACCCCCTCTTCCGCTCGGCTGGAAACCCCCCTCATGTACCGTTCTTTGACATCTTCGCTGCCTATGTCATTTATCCACAACAATTTTCTTCTTTTATTTTTAGATTGATTGTGTGTGAATGAAAGTACCTGTCGCCGAAAGACAACCTCCGTCCCCATACTACAGTAGGCAGTCACGCTTTTTACACCTGCACAATTTTTGTTTTGATTGCCCGTTTTTTAAATTTTATTTTCACATACAATCATGACACGTGACCTCCAGGCCGGAAGAAGTTGAGACCCCCACTCAACTGCATGCCTTCCAATTGTCAGATTCCGTTTGTATTGTACCATTTTACACTTGAGCAGCAACTACGCAGGCTTTTAGTAGTTGTTTAAAATGATATTTTCTGTACTTCGATAGTAATTTGGAAAAGCAATTATTGCATCGAGAGCCTAACTAATGTGTAGCAGTCTTAATATTCCCGCGCGTAAAAAAATAGATACGTAGTGCGTACATAGGACAGGTCACGTGAGCAGTGGAATTGGAACTTTATTATTTTTTCAAGGTCTCTGCGAGGCGTTCATTCATTCGACACGAGCAAGCAGTTCATGTAAAAGGAAGGCGCCACTTTTTGGGTGTACTGTTTGTGCGTGTCAGGTGGCTGAAGTGTTGTAGGTATCTTGGGATATCTAATGAAGTTGCAATACCATTTTCGATGCTGTTTCTATAAAGGCAGCTAGCTGAAATATTCCAGCTTCTTCAAATTTGGCAAGAATTATCCGCAAAGCAAAATTAGGTAAACAGTTACAAATAGCAATTGCAATGTATGCAATGTATAGTCGAAAGTTGCGTGCTTGATATGTCAGAATGGTGCCTTGTAAATGGAATGTTACACTAGGATTGCATTTCTTTAGTCTGCATTGATTAGGTCTCTTAGGTCATAGTTAAGGCAAGCACAAGTGAGATAAACTCACGTCAGCTTAGGTTAAGGCACCAAGCGTGAAATCCACGCATCAGGCCCTCAGACGGACCCCAAACCTTTTTTCAGCACTTCTGAAATTCCCCCACCTTACCACAACGCTCTGGTGTGGATATCGTGGGCAAATGTTGCATTACTTCAATGAGTTTGGTGGATATCCTGGGCAAATGTTGCATTACTTCAATGAGTTGTTTGGTGGGTATCTTGGGCATATGTGCACTAAATGGAATTGTAGGGCAGTCATGCGGTCGGGCAGCGTGTGTCTTTATGATACTGCAGCCTGTACACTGCACGATTGCTTCATACTGAAGAACGAAGACGCTGTGAGGTTTGTGGTGATGTATAAAAAGGGTTATGGGGGTCCCTGCGGTTTAAAATGGGGGTGCCCTGCGGTTAGGACTTAGGAATTAGGTAAGCCGTTCCCTGGCGGCAACAATATGGCGAAGCAATATGGCGAAATAATTTGTTACAATATGGCGGTTTATTTGGGACAATATGGCGAATTAATAACAATTAGAAATAAAATTTGATTACATAAGTTGAATAATTATAACATGCAAAAAATTGTAAGCTAGTATGGCTTAGGTAAATATTAGGTCTGTATTAAAGTAATTTATCATAATTTTAAAGTAATTCATTTGTGTAAAAATACAGTATATTTAAGCTTGCAACAAAAATATTTTGGTGTAATTGGGAGGAGTGGGGTCCCTGCGGTTTAGACTTTAAATTGGGGCTGCCCTGCGGTTGGTAATTTAGTAAGCATTTCATTAGCGGCAACAATATGGCGAAGCAATATGGCGAATTGATAACAATTGGAAATAAAATTTGATTATATAAGTTTAACAATTTACACGCTTAAAATTGTAAGCTAGGTTAGGGACAAATATTAGGTTTTTCTGTAAATTAGTGTCCAATTACTGCATGCATTACTTGTGTAATTTAAAGTAATTTATTTTAACTTTAAATTAATTCATTTGTGTAAAAATACAATATATTTAAGCTTGTAACATAATTTTTTGGTATAATGGGGGGATTCCTTCGGTTTAAAATGGAGGTTGCCCTGCGGTTAGTAATTTAATAAGCATTTGATTAGCGGCAACAATATGGCGAAGCAATATGGCGAATTGATAACAATTGGAAATAAAATTTGATTACACAAGTTTAACAATTTACACGCTTACAATTGTAAGCTAGGCTAGGGACAAATATTAGGTTTTTCTGTAAATTAATGTCCAATTATTACATGCATTACTTGTGTAATTTAAAGTAATTTATTTTAACTTTAAATTAATTCATTTGTGTAAAAATACAATATATTTAGGCTTGTAACATAATTTTTTGGTATAATGGGGGGATTCCTTCGGTTTAAAATGGAGGTTGCCCTGCGGTTAGTAATTTAGTAAGCATTTCACTAGCGGCAACAATATAGCGAAGCAATATGGCGAATTGATAACAATTGGAAATAAAATTTGATTACACAAGTTTAACAATTTACACGCTTAAAATTGTAAGCTAGGCTGGGAACAAATACTAGGTTTTTCTGTAAATTAATGTCCAATCATTGCATGCATTACTTGTGCACGTGTAATTTAAAGTAATTTATTTTAACTTTAAATTGATTCATTTGTGTAAAAGTATAATATATTTAAGCTTGTAACATAATTTTTTGGTACAATTGGGGGATTCCTTCGGTTTGAAGTGGGGGTTGCCCTGCGATTAGTATTTGGGTAAGCCTTTCATTAGTGGCAATAACATGGCGAAGCAATATGGCGAGGCAATATGGCGAAATACTTTGTAACAATATGGCATACATAAAATTGTAAGCTAGGATAATGCATATTTAGGCCCAATATTAGATTTTACTGTAAATGGGGACCCCAATTATTGTAGTTATTATGTCATTTCGAAGTAATTCATTATAATTTTTAAGTAGTTCATTCGAGTAAAAATAAAGAACCCTTATATTTAATTTGTTACATAAATTCATTAGAATGATAAGTGGAAGGCTGAAGCTGCGGTTTGAGAGAGGGGGGACCCTGCGGTTAGGAATTATAGGTAAGCCGTTAATTAGCGGCAACAATATGGCGAAATAATTTATAACAATATGGCGGTTAATTTGTTAACAATATGGCGAATTAACAATTAAAAATAAAATTTGACTACAAAATGCATATACATAAAGTCGTAAGCTAGAGATAAGACTTTAGGTGCAATAAGCATGTTTGTAAATGGGGGCCCATATTATCGTAGTATATATTAAATTTAGAGTATTTTCCTTCGTGTAAAAATACTTATTACAGTATATTTAAGTTTGTAGGATAAATTTATTGGAATAATAAATCTGTGAAACAAAATGTTACGTAAAGCTTTCGGGTGATACGTACATATTTGTAATGTAAAATTACTCCTATATTGCAGGGTAAGATAAAAGTAAGAGGAGTATTTTGTAAGTTAAAAATGAGAGAAACTTGTAAAACACTGCTAAATATATATTGAATCTTATGTGACAAGGAACAAACAAAAAAAAATCAGCGGCCGTGTTAGGAATGAATCTAATACTGTTCGTGAATTGGTTTCCAAGAAATTACCCCGAACTTTTAAAATTGATTTTCACGCTATTGCATGTCAAATCAAAGTCACCAGTTTTTCAACTTACTTGCATGCTAAAATGTAGGAATCAATTCTAGGCGGAGAAATCCACCTCTACCAAGAATTATAGATAAAAAGTATTAGGCATTAAATCCCATAATTTATGATTACTTTGTTTTGTCGATGGTTAGCCTTCAGGCTAAATTTTTCACACCAAATATTCGATTCCGGTTTATTTTGAAATCAGATCATTTGCTGTACATTTCAAGTTTGTTTGGACAAATTCCATTCCATTCAACAAAGTTCAACACAGCTAACCGATTTTTTTCTTCATGCTTATTGGAATTCCAAAATCGAAATTTTCATTGTTAAATTCAGTGTGCTTGAAATTTCACTAGACTTTCCATTTAGACAGTACTTTGAAAAAACTCCGGGGCCATTCTTCTGACTGGTGCATATTGTAATTACTTGTCTCCTCGTGCTGAAAGGCAGCTATTAAAAAATCACTTAAAACTTGTCAAAAAATGCTGTTTCATTCGGCGTTCATAATTCGGCGCTCGTTTTACTGTTTTGACATAAAAAATTTCATGGGACCTTGGTTTGCGAACAGTAATGTTTCATCTCTGGGTTAAACTCCCAGAACGCTGTCCCTTTGGTGGGATTTCTAGATTTAAGTCCATTCAACCTTGGGGCGGCCATAGGCACCACAGCGTTCAATGGTTTTCTCAGATTTAACGAAGTTGCGGATCTGCGTGGCTGCGACGTAAAATTTTGTCAGCGGAAAAAACCCAGTATCGTAGAATTAGGCGTTGCTCAGAGCAAGACTGATATATGTAGAGACGGAGCCCTGGTTCTCCTTGCAAGAATAGATGATGAATCCTGCCCCTTCAATATTTTATTCAGGTATGTACAAGCAGCGAACATAGATTTGAGTTCAAAAGAGCCAATTTTTCGTTCCTTACAAATTTATAAATCTACTAACGGTTATAAACTGCCTGCTGTTTGAAAGACATGGTCGTTGAAAGTCGGAGAAGTTGGAAAGCTATGTCTAGGACGAACTACAAGCTCTTCTTTCAGTATACCGTAGTCGATCTCCATAGAAGGAAGTGAAATAGACAAGTCGCAAGTGGAATGGGCATACTTTGCAGGAACTATGAACGAACAGTTTCCGATATCCCTTATATCAGATAGAGATATAAGCGGATTTGGCTTCTTTCTTTATCAGTTGACATTTGGCATATTACACGAGATGCCCGATTTCTAACTGTTTTTCTGTGTGTTTATATGTAGTTTAGCTACAAAGAGCTTTATACAGTGGCGTAGGAACGGGGGAGGGGAACGCCCCCCAATAATAAAAATGTTATACTCGGTCGCAGATATTGCAAAAATTTTAAGTTGTTGGTAAACAGCTTTTCAAGTTTTGTGAAATTTTGATAGAATATTGCTTAAAATAGTATGTTGAAGCTTAATCTGATTAATATTACCCACATTTGTTGCAAAATAAATAGGAATAAATTTCGCTTCAGTTTTTCGAATACAGAACATTTTTACAGATATTTGAATATTTGCTTTTTGGAAATTTTGAAAAGAATTTTTGCCGCAGTTACTTGATTTTGGACCTAAATCAATAAAGTCTCTGAATAACCGAGCAATGAATGTGCGAAAAGAGTAAAAAGTTTTTGAAAGCTTGTGTCGAAAATCGTGCAATATCTTTCTAGAATTGTGGACAATAAGAAGAAATTTGAACACATAACTCCAACGTTGAAAGCTCTGAAATGGCTTCCAGTATCTGATAAGTTGGTATTAAATGATGCGATCATGACTTATAAATGTATGAACGGTCAAGCACCATCCTATCTGTGTTCCAAGATTATAGACATGTGTGAGCAAACACACCGATATAATACCAGATTTCAATCATCTGGCAAGATAAAACAACAACTCTGCAGAACAAGCACAGGACAGCGATCTCTTTCAGTTAGAGCTATTAATCTGTGGAACTATAGCGTTGAAAATAACATCCCAAAGAAAAACCTGTCAATTTTTAAAAAACAATTTAAGACAATTTTACTGAACAAATTTCTAGATTCCTGATTTTAAATATTGTAGAACTTATTTAGTATTTTAATATATTATATAGCATGTTCATAAACTGGAATAATTTTTGTAAAAATAGTAACCATAATGATTAAGTAATGTTTCACACTTGTAATAGTTCACTGAAAAGCCCTTTTGGGGAGTGGCTAATAAATACTACCACTACTAAAAAAAAGTCGGAAAAAGTAATCGTGGTTTGTAAAATATATTAAACAATTGTTGAATGAGGTCGAGCAGCATATGAGGAATTATATATTAATTATTATGAGGTTCGTGTTATCACTCGTAAGTGATTGTAAGTAAGAAGACACAAGCTGCTAATAATGGAACAGCATAAAATTGTTCGAAAACTTTAATAAGCCAATCAGACTACAGAAAAAAAATGTTCCTAAAAAAATTGTCAGATTACGACGAAAGGTCGATTAACAAAAGGTCAGTCAATATACGACGGAATGAGTCATAATGTCGTATACTTGTTTTAAATATACGATCGCGACGAATTAATGAGTCATAATGTCGTATATTTATTTTCAATCCCAAATTTGGGCAACTACGAAGCGGATATGAGGATTTCACCTTTAGTTCTTAACCAATAAAAACTCCTAAAATATTTTCAATAAATAATAATTAACAGTTATTCTACGAATTCGAGTCGTACATGAGCGATAGCTAGCCGACTCGGGGGTACGCACCTAGAGAGTGAGCAGCATAACTGCTTTATTATTTAGACAACAAATGCTACCAAAAAAACTTTCCAGTGTAGTTTTATTTTAATAAGTCAGTTCAGCAATGTAAACAACTTCAGCTAATACCGCATAAAACACTACTTATCGTTATTTAAAATTACGTTTCAAACAAATTTTGCCAAAAGTTAATTCAAATTCATTAAAAATGTAAATGTTTTGGGCGAAACAAACGCTTGTTGACCTCAAAATTGAGCACAGTTTCTGTTATTATAGCAATTCAAAACAATTATAATCTTTTCCCGCTTTCGGGAGACTTATTCAGTCTTAATTCGTAAAAAAAAACTGTATTTTATACTTGTTCAGGTGACATTTAAATCAAGTACTAACCTTCAAAAACTTTATCTAGCTAAGTTTATGTGTTGTACGTATGGCCAAGAAAGGCTGCCAAAACAAGATTTCTGGCGATAGAAAAACTTTTGGCCGCCATCTTGTTTTCTCTACTATTTTGTAATATATGAGCTAATATCCTACTCAAGTAGCGAGCCAATCAGATTACAGAATTCTTAATATTCGATGGCAGTCTATATAATAATAAACAATTATTGGATGAGGTTTTTGTGACATGCGGAACTATCAATGTCTCGGAAAGAGTTATCTACCTCGCCTTCGGCTCGGCTGATAACTCTTACCTCGACATTGATAATTCCGCATATCACAAAAACCTCATCCAATAATTGTTTATTATTACATATCTTATGAATAGTCAAACTGCGCTTGTGTTGGTTTTTATTTATCTTTGTCTTAAAGCACTTGAAATGTATATGAGCTACACCATTGGAAAGAAAAAGAGACAATAATCTTAAAATACCCGGACAAAAAACAAGAAAAACAATCCGAATTGCAAAATAACTTTGGCCGCCGTGACGATCGCCACTCTTGGCTGTACGCTTTCGCGTAAAAATTGCTTTTTATGTAAATAAATTTGATCAAAGAGGTTTAGTTTAAAAGATAGTCATTTGACCAAAACTTATCGGTGCGATTTTGTATATATTCCTTCGATGGCCGCGCATGTTTTTTTCTGGTGGGAGCCTGGTGATGTTTGGCTTCAAATTTTCCCGCCTCAGGTCAACCTTCCAGTAGACAGCTATGTTCACAGTTCTAATCTCGTGATTAGATCAAGGAACGAAACATTATTGCGCGTAAACAGATATTTCGCATTCTGTGACATTGATTGACATTGACATGCAAAACAGATCTTTCGCATTCTGTGACATTGATTGTTAGCGCATCCCCTGAGAATTTTTGCAGTATATTATGCGAGGCTACTAAGCTGTCTTGGTGGTCGTGGAGCGGCTTTCGAGGTTCAGTGGAAATCGGGCGTTGGATTTTATCCTGAAAATATCGGCTCAAAAATTGTATACGGTGTTAAAATAGTGCTTTAATATGAAAAATCGATGTTTATTTTACACTTTGGCGACGTTTCGTAGAACATGAAGGAATTCAAAGGGGCAGTTTCAGGCCATTTTGAGTAATTCTTGAACCAGCAAATTTTGCGTGAAATTCACAAATAATAACTGTAAACACAAAATAAATCGATGATGAAAATGCAAAAATTTCAAGTTGTTGGTAAACAGCTTTTCAAGTTTTGTGAAATTTTGATAGAATATTGCCTAAAAATATTGTATGTTGAAGCTTAATCTGATTAATATTACCCACATTTGTTGCGAAAAAAATAGGAATAAATTTCACTTCAGCCTTTCGAATACAAAACATTTTTACTGCCCCTTTTAAGGCGTAGGCATATTAACGCAAAGTATTAGTATTGGCGAATCGCATCCCTGTATATTTGGACTTTTTGCAGGTAGCCAAAAACGCATTGCAGTTAGCCCTGTGTGGTTCAAACTTGCCCACTTTGCTTGAATTAGTCAAACCACACAACACTTGTTAGTTGAAACCAAGGATCTCAGTTAGCTTCAGGCACTTGCAGGTAGTGCGGCTACCTAGGATCCCAACATTTGACAGCCATGGCGAATCGGCGCTGGGAATCTACAGCCTTTATTCTATTATTTGAAGTACTAAATGGGCGGGACTGAGCAGAAATCAGGGAAACAGTCGCGATAAAGTAAATAATCGAGAAATAGATAGAGACCACACAAGGTAAGTAAATTTTAAAAACATACATTTTATCGCATATTTTAAAATTTTTAAACGCCTGGCCCGCCGCCCGCCTGCGATCAATAATGGGAGAACAGAGGAGGTTGGACAGCTACTCGCAAAGCATCATGCGAAATTTGCATGCGCTTTGCTGATTGGCTTCATTCACGCGTTGACCTCAGCGAAGTAAACATCTCTAGAATATGGAAGTTTTCGAAAGACGAGACTATCGGGCTGTAATTCTCCAAGAAAATAGCACTGTGCAACTTTGTCTCTACGATTCTTTTTACGATGTGGCTTTTACTGATCCGAGTATACTTTTTTGACATTGCGTGCGGGGTTTCTGTAATTGCCTGAGACACAAAATTGCTTTTAATATCTTGAAAGTGAACAGACTTAAATCTCCTTGTATCATTGATGTGAAACGTGTTCCTGGTAATAAGTATTCCTGGTTGTTTTATCATTTGTTCATGTGGTAATTAATAAGATGATAAACTTTCTTAGATGAATCACAAGTTGGGGTTCTATTTGTGTGTTTATTATTCATATTTTACAATTTCAATTTCTTTGTTAAAGGAAATTGTTTTGTCTAAATTTTACATTTCTTTGTTGAAGGAAACCGTAAAATATTCATAATTTTAAATACATAAATATATGTTGATTTACTTTAAGTGCAATATGTGTGCTTGTTCTGAAAGCACTCATTGTGATTTAACTATAAATGTATTCAGATTTCAGACAGCATGTTTTGATTCTCACTTTAATAGCTATTACATATATACTTCAATTTTCTAATATGCATTTGTAGAAAAAATCTACTGGTTTGGTTGTCTCATGCATTTGATGTTAATAATGGAGATGATAGTGACAATGAAAGTGCGATAATGAATGTGGTGAAGATGAAGAGATCACACATTTTGTAGGATCTAAAAACATTGGTGCTGCCCATTAAAAAAACAACCAAGATAACTTGGAACAAGCATACATTGCTCTTTGGGAAGACAAGATAGTGCAAGTTTATATTAGGTTATTATTTGGCTGGATAAAAAGACAATTGTTCTGGATTTAGATTTGGAGGAGATTGGACTCATGTTGGTTAATTATGCACTATTGCCTCAGAATTATACAAGTATCAACACTCTTATGGCTGCAGGAAATATATATCATTGATGCTTGTGTTGAACATATTAAGTATATAGAGCAGACATCTTTAGCATTAGGTGTTTTCAAATAATCTGATAAAAAAGGAACAGCTTAGGCATGTGTGTTAAGCTTTGCATGCTTGTTATGTAGGGAAAGTAGGGGTGCATTTGACATGTGTCTCATACACCAGTCATTAATTTTTCATTCAAAAAATGTTATACCAAAGAGCACATTCCTTAGTCAAAAGTACATTCCTTACATTACATTAATTATTACATTCATATATATTTTATTGTAATTCAATATCAAAAGACATCAGAATAGACATTAGAAAGACTTTAAAATATATTGTATATATATCAGATGTGTAAAATGCTTAAATGTTTGATTGTAAATTGTGTCCAATAAAGCTAGTTTATCATTGTTACTGTTATGACAACACTGCATATATCTGTTTACACACAAGTTGTTTTTAAATATAATTGTTCTGTGTGTATACTTGTTACAATAAATGAATTTTTTTCTTACTGGACCCACAAATTTTTGAGACTTGTACCAAAAGTCATGTTACAGAAATTAATCAAACATATGTTAAGCTCCATTTTAATTTACAAGCTATGTAAAATATTTGATGAAGTTTGTGAGAGAACCTGGTAAGCATTGCTTGCCTAAATGGTACATAGAAAATACTAATGATTATATTACATTGATGTTATATATTGGTCTTGTTTTGGTATGCAAAAACATCCAGTTTTATATCATTTGCTCATTCTACTACAGCATAAGGATAAATTCAACTGAGGTTGACCCCCACTCAAATTCACTGCATAATGGTATAGTGAAACCCAAGAATATTGTGAACATGATGAAGACCAAGAATCTTTTCAAAGCTCCATTCATCAATTCTATTTAAAAAATAAAAATATTCTATTTTGAATATAATTCTAGAATATAATATATGACAAGTCGCCAGGGGAAAACCAAATGCTAGCAATGCAATGTGCATGACAGGGGAAACACCAAAGCTATAGTAAACAAATGTGAATCTGCGTACCTTTTTTCAAATCTGTATTTTGCTCTTTATTCAGTTTAAACGGTTCTTCTTTTGTCAATCTGACATCAAGACCTATAAATCCGCAGAACAAACCAAATAATAAAATATAGTCTTTCCATACTAGACTGACGATCTCAGGTTACTCACAAGTTAAACATAAATCTGTAAAAATTTTAATACAAAACGTTTCACCTTTTAAACATTCTTGAAATACTAATACGGGAGATATTCGGCAGCAAATGCATCAATAGCACAACTTAGCACCAAAGCATCAACGTTCTTTACTAAAATTCACCAGAAATTGGGGAAATTAACTCGATATAAAGACATACCATATTTACCGCACGAAAAATGATAGGCAAATTTCAAAGGCGAATATCTCGAAAACGGTGAGAGGTTCTGATGGGTTCCGACAGTTTAAACGAAAGATAAGTGTTTGATCTAGCATCTAGCCAAAAATGAGCGAAATCGAACCATGGAAATTCGAGATTTTTGCTTTTGAAAATTGACACCCAAAACGGATTTGGGTAATCACATGACGACATAGCACTCCCTTCAAGAACGGAATTAAAGTAGTAAATGACGTTATACTTACACAATATTTCGTTTGTGGGTCCACCAATTGTTGTTAAAACATTCTGAATGGTATTCGAATGTGAATTTACATCAAAACGCGAAATATTTAGATGTTTTTAAGCCTGATGCTTATTTTCTAGTCGACTGGCCTCTTGCTAGCGCTCAGAAAATAACGTAATATCATTGGTCGGAAAATGTCACGTGACAACTGTCCAACCTCCTCTGATGGGAGAATGATTCAGAATGCCTCGCACCCGCGATCAGCCTGCAAAGGGACTATCCAGTACCAGAGGCCAGAGGGCTGCGAATTGCGAAACGAAGAGTATTTTAAAAGATCGGCCGGGATGGATTACTTGTTTCGTTTCTTGGTGGTTGTAGCTGTGGTCTGTATTTAAATTTCTACAATTTTGATATATATAAATCTTACACATCTACTATGTATTCAGGTACAGTCTCAATGTGTGCGATCTCTTTCAATTTCAGAGTCTGATTGGCGCAGACGTGCTTCAGATGGGACTGAAAGGTACTCAATATTATGTAAATATAGAATTTGAATCCATCAACTACAACACAGTATAGCGAATAGACAGTAGGGCCACTCAGCTTTTCAAATTGTATTCTTTTATGCAGTTTGCGTGCCAGAATAGTGCGGAAGTCAGACAGTCCGTTTAGTGTTCCCATTTTGCAAGAAATTTAATTGACACACCAGCTCTTGCAAACCAGGTTAAAATGCAACATAAGGGACACAAACGTCAAAGGTTCTGACTTGTGTGGCTCTGTTTATTTCATCCTCTGTGACAGGAGTGCTATGCAATATGCATGATGTGTATAGCTAGGTTTCAGTCACATGACATGTTTGGCACTTGGTGAAATGAAGATAATTCATCATAGATATTTCCCTTACCATTGCTTGCATGTATATAGAATTTTGTAGTGAAATTTGCCCACAAGGCACAAATTGGAAATATGGTATGTGTAAAGTTGGCCTACAACCATTGTAAAAGTATTGATACACAGAGCACTATGTAAAGGTGCTGAATGAAAACCACACATTCAATGCTGTTGCAAACTCCTCTGTCAGTGCAGTTCTAACATAAACACAATGATTTTAGTGATAGCCATAGCATTAGAGTATATTTATATATAGCATATATGTATTTATTGTATGAGTATGGAGATTTACGGGTAGTATTCGGCTGAAATAAAACTCTTATTTCACTGCATACTATATTTTTCACATGTGAAAAAAGTCGTATGAGCGTTTTGATTGGTTGTACGACATTTTTCACATGTGAAAAAAGCCAAAAATTACCCAAAAATTCAACGCCTGTTTGCAGGCTAATGTAAACACGGAGTCCGATTTTGTCAACTTACTGAGGAGAGAGATTTATAATATTTTGTCTGCAAAAAATCTCAAAAGATCATGAAGAAATTCATTTGTGGTTTCATTAACGTGAAATAAACCTCATGGTTGTGTTTTCTGCACGAAAACAAATCGTTAAATGGTAAGAAATTTTGTTTTTATATTTCGCTTGTATTTTGTTGTCCGTCAGTATATCAAATATTTGGTATCTCTATACTCATATATATAGTATCTATATATATATATATATATATATATATATATATATATATATATATATATATATATATAAGGAAGGCAAATTTTGCTGTCGCTACTCTGAGTTTCACACGCATAGGCGATCATCAGGCAACTGACAGATTATTTAATTCTTCACATGAAACTCAGAGTAGGGACAGCAAAATTTGCCTTCCTTATTATTTACTCGCTCTGCCAGTTATGGTATTGAGCGCTCTAAGTTATCATACCAACATTGCAACCTACCTGGTTCTGATTTCTGGATTATATATATATATATATATATATATATATATATATATATATATATATATATATATATATATATATATATATATATATATATAAACAAATGAATTGCTGTTAATCAAACCTAAAACTACTTGGACCTATGGTAGGTTGTGTGAAGAAATTGTGATAAAATTTACAGTTAGTATTTTTTGCCTTTATTAATTTCAATTTCTAAAATAGCTGAAAATTGCAATGCAAAGCATTTTGAAATATCAAAGAATCCTATTCTGATTGGTGAATTTGTGCCAGAATGTGATAAGGATGGCAACTATAATGCAATGCAATGCTGGGCTTCAACTGGTAGCTGTTGGTGTGTTGACAAACTGACTGGAGAGAAAGTCGAGCATCTGCATGAAGACAAAGATGGCCGTCCTATATGTGGTAAGAAATATTAATAATTATATATAATTTGCAGTTAGTATTTTTTGTCTTTATTAATTTCAGTTTCTAAAATAGCTGAAAATTGCAGTGCAAAGCATCTTGCAATATCAAAGAAGCCCATTCTAATTGGTGAATTTGTGCCAGAATGTGATAAGGATGGTAACTATAATGCAATGCAATGCTGGGCTTCAACTGGTAGCTGTTGGTGTGTTGACAAATTTACTGGAGAAAAAGTCGACCATCTGCATGATGACAAAGATGGCCGTCCTATATGTGGTAAGAAATATTTTTGCTGAGAACCTATCAAAGTGCACCTGATCCCAAAAATAATTGTAATGAAATCAGAAAGATTGTGATTTTACAAGATTTTTGGCGCAAAAATTATTGAGTTTGAATCAGTTTACTAGTCATAAGCCCTTGTTGAATATTGGAATACAGAAAAAAAATTGGCAGCTTTTTTTGTGAAAGACCTGCGAATTGGATACCATCAACTGGTCACCAGATGGACGTTTCTCTTATATTTTACACAAATTTAAAAGAAGGAAAGCTTCCGCATTGGTTCCGCCCATAGCAACATGAAAGTTTCGGCCAATAAATATCAAGTTTCACAATACGAAACAAACACGTAAAAAAACGCACGTTGCACCCTCAATTGCAAATGGCGGTGAGATTTTTGTAAAACCGAGGGGGGGGGGGGAAGGGAGGAGAAAGCTGCGTAATTCTTAGAAAAACACAAAAAAATATAAAAATTGGGAATACTTATGTGAAAACTGTGTAAGTTGAAATATATGTATTGCAATGTGATTCTACCAAGAATCAAGCTACCTTTTATGCGCAAATATTTTGTCGGCTGAGCGTTTTATTACGAAAATGTATATCCCCTCGGCTTCCCCCCCCCCGCCGGTTCTAAAAACCAAAACTAGCACATTTTATCCGCACCCTACATTGGTTGTGCACTCTCGTTTTTCGACTAGACTATTCACTGAAAAACATCCCTATACCATCAAGAGACAACTATTTGAGGAGTTTGATCGAAAAAGCGGAAAGCGTACTAAAACGTATGAGATGGAAAGCTCATTTCTTTTTGAAAGGAGAAAAAAGCCAGGAAAACACTAGGAATTTCGACCTTTCGTCCAATAAAACACCTCCCACAGTTTTGGAACTGAAACCTTTTGAAGAAGACGTTATAAAATTACTACAAACGATTGAATTTCGAGACACAAAAGACTATTTTCAAGGCACTTTGACAAATGGCTTAAAGAAAATCAATTCATCCGACAAAATGTTCGTTTTCGCTGATAAAACTAGAAATGTATATGAAACTTCGCTCGACAAATACAACAAACTCTTGCACGACAATATTACAAAAACATATAAACACGAATGTGAGGAAAACATTTCAGAAATAAACATCGAACTAAATCATATCGCAAATAAACTTTCAATGCGCAACCGGATTGAATGCATGAAAAAACGCGAAGCTTTTATTTCTCTGAAAGATCACAAGGAAAATTTTCAAAACAACCCAAAATGCCGGCTCATCAACCCAGCAAAAAGCGATTCTAGAAAAATTAGTAAACCAATATTGGACAAAATAGACACGAAACTTCGGACAATTTTGAACGTAAACCAATCGAGAAACACGCAAAACGTCATAGAATGGTTTGGCAGCATCGAGGAAAAAACTAGGCATTCTTTCATCTCGTTTGACATAGTCGACTTTTACCCGTCAATCTCTGGAAATTTACTGGACCAAGCACGACGGAAAACCGTAGATCAAAAACAACAATGGAAATTTGTTTGATTTTCGAACAATTTGGCCTAAAAATAACAGCAGAAGCAAATTTACACGTGGTAAACTTTCTAGACGTAACGAAAATATAAACCTTATACGACGATGCAGTACAAACATACCAAAACGCACTAGGACATAGCAATTTCAGCCACAAGCTGGAATACATGCCACATGTAACACAGCAACCACGCAGGAACAGACAACGCAACATAATTTGGTTTAACCCATTCAGCAAAAATGTCAAGACAAACATCGCCTCAAAGTTGTAGAAACGCACTTTCCAATAAGCAACAAGTTACACAAAATTTTCAATAGGAACACAGTTAAGGTCAGTTACAGTTGCATGAGTAACGTTAAGTCAATCATCACAAGCCACAACAGACGCATAATTAGGAAAAGCCAACCACAAGACATTAGTGTGGAGAACTGTAACTGTAGGAACAAGCATGCATGCCCATTGCAAAACATGTGCATGAGTAAGGACATTGTATACAAGGCAACGATTAATACTAGCAGCAAACAAGACACAAAGCACTACATTGGCATGACTTCAAACACATTCCAAGAGCGATACAGGAATCATATCCAATCTTTCACACACAAAAAATATTCGAACGAAACGGAACTTTCGAAACACGTTTCGCACTTAAAGCAAAACAAAACAGATTTCACCATAAAATAGTCCATGATAAAAAAGTCTATTTCTTATACGGGAGGTCCAAAAGATGCAATTTATGTTTGGACAAAAAATTAGTATTTTGGAAGAAAAAAACAATTGCTTGCTTAACAAAACATCGGAAATAGTTTCGGCCTGCCAACACAAAAGTAGATTTCAGGTAAACAACCTAAAAAAAGGAATGCGTGCTATTTAATATTATAATCATCATATATGTATATGTGATGTACATAAATATATGTATATCATCTATGTATATATATATATATATATATATATATATATATTATATATATATATTATACCTCATACTTAGCTCGTCCAATCAGAATGTTCTATTAGTGGCACGTGTCCATAGTATTTTCAGCGAATACCATGCATGCTATAGGAAATTCTGACCCTAGGTTTTTCCCCGAGGCATGGTATTCGGCCGAATCTCCCGGGAGATTCGGCCGAATATCCCGGGAGATTCGACTTTTGAATAATCTCACGCGACATCCCGCGAGAGCTGCACGCGCCGATTAAAAACAATGAAAAATGGCGGGAGCACCCAAGAGTGTATGGATATTCTACGGTGTTTTTTAGTGGTTTCACTGGAAATTTTACAAAACAGGATGTTCAAAAGACGGCAAAATTACTCAGCACTATTTACTTGATGCTATTTGGCAAAGAACTTTGGAAAAATTGTTTATGTGAGTGAAAAACGAAATCTCCTATTCTCGAAGGTATGTTGACAAGTTGTCCTGGACTTAAACAGTTATATATTTTCCGTATAATATATCATTTATAGACTCTCCGCTTGGGTGATTCGGCAAAATATTAACCCTCAGTGATAACATTTTCCTTGGGCTAAAGCCCTCGGGAAATATCATTAGCCGAATCACCCTCGCTTTGGGTCTACAGGGTGTATCAAAAAAAACGGAGCCCATCTTTTGTGTCTAGCTATTTCTAAATTACTGAAGCTTATAGCACAATTTTGAACTTGTTTTAAACCACGTTCTTTTCTCGTTCAAACAAGCCGTAATTCGTATTTTTACTCTCAGTAACGTATGTGCTATGACAAATTTAGTAAAAGCTATCGATTTGAGATGCCCTCCAATTATTCAAATTCATTATGTCTTTCATGGTCGCCAGTTAAATTTTTAATTTTTTCGCTTATTACATAAATGGTATTTCTGTTAAACTTAATAAAACTTGTTATAAAGCTTTACAGAAGATAACAGACCGTTTACTTTAACAAAAACCTTAGATTTATGCCAAAATAATGATCGAAATTAGCGTTTTGTTTATCCGCGCGTGCACAATGTTGTCGAAATTGCATAATGTTAATATTCATGTCGATACAAGCTTGAACTGTCCGTTCGTAGTGCACGTTAACGGTCCGTTATCTTCTGTAAAGCTTTATAACAAGTTTTATTAAGTTTAACAGAAATACCACTTATGTAATAAGCGAAAAAGTTAAAAATTTAACTGGCGACCATAAAAGACATAGTGAATTTGCATAATTGGAGGGCATCTCAAGTCGATAGCTTTTACTAAATTTGCCATAGCACATACGTTACTGGGAGTAAAAATACGAATTACGGCTTGTTCGAAAGAGAAAAGAACGTGGTTTAAAACAAGTCCAAAATTGTGCTATAAGCTTCAGTAATTTAGAAATAATTTGACACAAAAGATGGGCTCTGTTTTTTTTGATACACCCTGTATAACTGATAAATATATACATTATCTATGTATCCAAGTATTGCTCAAGATGGATACCCAACTGCTGGAAATGAAACAAACCTAAATCAACACTATGTTCCGGATAATGAAAGAATTAGTATAAGCTGAGATGATCAAAATGTACGAACTGCCTTTGAGACGGAAAACTCAGATTTTGTTGTTGTACAGCCTGCAACGTTTAAATGGAGCAGAAACTGAAGCAGAAGCATTCCGTCAAGATATTCAAGAAAGTTATAACCAAATAGTCCATTGGAGGCGTAACCTGTTTAAAGTTCCATCTGAACAAGCCGGTAAATCGTTTGTGCGTGAGCTTGCTCGAATGTTTAAATCATATGTTGAAGCATCTGCACTTGAGTGTGTGGCTTTACAGGCTGCAATGGTTATGCCTGTCCTTCTACTTCAGAAACCACATCCTAAATCCAAGGCGAAAGAACACATTGTACACTTAAATCGTAGACTTAAGCAACGGATGAATGGGGACATTATTGATCTCCCAGACGAGGGCCGTGTTATCCAACAACGGTTGGGCAGACAACATAGGCAACGATCGTGCAAGCATACTGCCAGAATATTTGCGAAGTTGATGATAAAGGGTAAAGTAAGAGCAGCACTCTGGTTGGTTTCGGAAGACCAGAGTAGAGGAAATCTGTCCTTAGATAGTCATGTTCTTACTGACAACTCTGAGACTGTCTGAGAATCCCTTTTGAAAAAGCATCCACCTGGTAAACCACCCATGTACCATCAGCTATAGTCAGCGGAAACGTCAGTGTGGCATAAAACCACATCCAGTCATGTCGATGCAGCTGCTTGGCGGCGTCTTTGTACCTCCTTTAAATCTTGCTCTATTGATCTATGTCAAGCTCTGTCAATGGTTGCAAGAAGAATCAGCACTACTCTTGTTGATCTATCAGGCTTGGAAGCATTTGTTGCCTGTCGCCTAATCGCGCTTGATAAATGTCCTAGAGTACGCCCAATTGGAATTGGAGAGGTAGCTCGTCGTATCATAGGTAAAGCGATTGCTAGAATCGTTGCTCATGAGATCCTGGAAGCTACTAGTCCATTACAGACATGTGCTGGACATCTGTCAGGCTGTGAAGTAGCAGTGCATGCGATGCACGAAGTGTTTAAAGATGACTGCGTTGAAGGTGTTATTTTAGTGGATGCTGCCAGTGCCTTTGATTGTTTAAATCGTCAAACTGCGTTAGTCAACATCAAGAATCTTTGTCCTGCGTTATCGAAAGTATTTATTAATACCTATAGACAACATATTCTGCTGTTTATAGAGGGAGAATCAATTTTGTCTGAAGAAGGGACCACGCAAGGAGATCCCCTGGCAATGGCAATGTATGCTGTTGCCATTACACCATTGATATATCGCCTTGCATGCTGAAGAGAAACTGAAGCAAGTGTGGTTTGCGGATGATGCCTCTGCTGCTGAAAAACTAGTTGGCTTAAAAAATTGGTGGAATAACATGACAAAGATAGGTTCAGAACACGGATACCTTCCAAATGCTAGCAAAACATGGCTCATTGCGAAAGAGGAGCGTCTTGAAGAAGCAAAGCAGTTATTTCAGGACACTGAAGTAAAGATTTCTTATGATGGAAAGAGTCATTTGGGATCAGCAATTGGATCGCGTACCTTCGTTGAAAGCTTTGTTAAAGAGAAAGTGTGTAAATGGAAGAAGAAACTTGAGCAGCTCTCCGATATTGTAATTACACAACCACACGAAGCTTATAATGCATTCACTCACGGCATCAAGAGTAAATGGATATACCTAGCAAGGCAACCCCGAATATTGACCGTTTGCTAGCACCACTTGAAGAAGTTATACGATGCAAGTTTCTACCCGCTATCACAGGGCAAAGTGTATTTGACGATAACCTTCGCAATTTGATGGGATTGCCAGCACGCCTCGGGGGAATAGGTGTTATCGATCCTTGCCAAAAAGGCTCCATCTACTATAAATATTCTGAATCAATTACAACGCCACTCGTTAATGTAATTCTAGATCAGGCGAGGGTATACCTCCTGAAATTACTAAAGCCCAAATCAACGCGAAAAATTATTTGCATAATTCAAAAAAACAGCACGAAAGAATTGATGCAAGCCAGATAATCGACAAATTGCTCCCAAATTTACAGAGAATGATAGAAAGATCGTCTGAGAAAGGAGCCTCTACATGGCTTACTACACTTCCGTTGTCTGACCATGGATTCACCCTACATACAGGTGCCTTTCACGATGCTCTGTGTCTTAGATATGGATGGGTTCCTCATCAACTTTCTTCTCGCTGCGTTTGTGATCAGAAATTTTCATTAGAACATGTTTTATTTTCACTTCTGAACAAAAGAAAATGCCAGTAATCATCTACCTGTCACGAGAAGCAATTTAGCAGGCTTATAAGATGTATAATTTTACTTAGAATTTTTCTTACCTAAGCTAAAATTTGTAAATTTTAATTCCCAAATGAATTTTTTAATCCCATCAAATTTAAAAGTTTCATAAAATTCCCAATTTTGCTAAATTCCCAACGGTAAAAAATGCGATTTCGACCGGGAATTTTAATCTGATTCGTATTTGCTCAATTCATCTTTACATTTTGTAATAATGGTGGCGATCAAAAGCTAAAAGCCTGGTCTGTCGAATTGTGAAAGAGTTATTTCTGCATGTCAAATATTAAGCGGTCTAGAGCACTCCAAAGTGCCATTACCTTTTTCTTTTTATGCACTCTGTATATTCAAATATTCAAAATGGCCGTCGTTGCAACTGTACGGTAGATACAGGAATCTTCTCATTGGGCTGCTGTGTTCTATATTGTTTGCCATATTGTAATTAGATACAATGTCCGGAAGTTACGTCGCACACCTACTCTCCTCAAGCTCCTATGCCACGGCGTGAACCAAAGAAGTAAAGTTTAGCGTCGTTCACGGGCAGAGAAATCAAATTTAAAATTTCTTGTACAAACACAATCTTTCCGGCTTCATTAAAAAAATTTGGGGGTCAGTTACACTTTAATCTATGACTATACACAATTCAGTATATAATTTCTATAGTAATACCAAGATATAAGCCATTAAACACACGAAGAGCATAGTTTATTAAAGAAATAGATATACAAAAATAACGCGAATACATAAAAAATTAAGAGCATTAGGATAATTTTAAAAGCCCGCTTATTGAAAGGCATAATGCTGTAAATAAAAAATCTTTATGCAATTACATGAAGTGTGTGACTACTACCGGTATATATTTTGTGACTGTGCATTATCTTTTCAACCTATTATCCTTTCTAACCATCAAACAAAAGATTCCACATAAAGCGAGGGAATTCTTTGGCATTGGCTGTAGCCAATTGGTAGCAGGTAAGCAGTCTGACAGTGACTGTGACCCAGCCCTCGAAAACAATGTTGGCAATGCCGATCTAAATACCGACCTATCAACCTTCTTATTCTAGCCTGAAAGAGAGGATAATGCTTAGTTTAAGGTTGTATTGAGAATGACAACGCCGCTGTGAAAACAAATTATTCACAGTTTTTGTCTTGCACGACAGCTGGCCGCGTTTTTTGTATATGAACTATCCATGTTTGTGTTTTGCATTTTGTGTTACTGCATGTACGCGATAAAGCTTAGCTTCAACTTTTGACTAGAGTCCAGCTGGAGTTAACCTCCAAGATTTATTTCGATTTGATTGCTTCGTAAATATTGCGTTATTACTAATGCTCCAACACATGGAAACAGATTTTATCGAGACATGCCGACCTATCGGCCAGGTTTAGGTCAGCATTTTTTTTTGTCTACCCGAATTTCGACGGTTTTTGAGGGCTACTATATAGCAAATTGCAAGCCAGTACTGTTTTTCTGTTCTTTGACTGTACCTGTACCTGTACCAGTAAAGCGTATTGTTTTCAAATGTCTAGCATGTAAGTGAATTTTAAGCAAATCCTTGGTTAATTAAACATATTAGTGAGTGCAAGTAGTGACCTGTGTACATTTGTGCTTTACCTTATGCTTTCATTGTCATCATTGCTTTTTAGAGCCAAGTTGCGTGTCCGAATTGCAAAAAGTCCCAACCATCATAATACGTGACGAACCCATCTTCGTTTCAAATTATGTTCCTAATTGTGATGAGACTGGCTATTTCCTGCCGAAGCAATGTTTGAAGAACAAGAAAGAATGTTGGTGTGTCTCCAAGCTTGGGAAAGAGATAGAAAATACTAGAAGTACAGAAGCTATTTCATGCTAAACATAATTTCAGTTCTCTCGTCTATCATTATTAAGAACTTGTAACAATAATTGAGTTTGATTTTATTGCTATAAGAATATATGTAATCAATAGTGTGATCAAAGTTTATCGTAATAGGGCATAAATTGTAGGGAAATAAAAAGCTTAATTATTTACTATACAATTCTGAGCGAAGGAGTGGACATAGTCATACAATGGTTTAAATAACAAGTCGACAGAACCAATTATGTTTTGTTTTAATGGTTATATTGGAAAGAAATGTTAAAGTTTATTAATAAAATACTGTTAGTGTAAATAAGAGGGTTTCTGAAAGGGGCGGTGCACCTTATTCAGACTTGCAGTAATTTATGCTGTTTGTGAGTCTACGATTTGTGGTTTACTTTTAGCCATTTTGCTTATAACAACTACACCAGTTTTTTTCTAACAACTTCATTGGGTGCCGTTTATGTATAGTTTGTGTTTATTTACAGTTTTCAGTGTATTTTTCGCTAAACGCCGGTTAAAGGCGATTTCAATTTTCAAAATTTGCAGAAGATATTGTTCACGGCGTTATCTAAACATTTCCAGAATTTAAAACACAAAAAATATTTATGAACAGAGAAATTGAGCAAAATGTACACCTTGTTTGGGTAAAACCATGATTTTACTCTGAACAAAGGGGAGCCTTTCATTGCCTTTGTTGAGCATCTTATTGTTCTGTTGCATTGTTTTGTTAAAGTTATTAATATAAGCAAAAGAAACATTAGGTTATTTTCTCAGGCTACTAAAAAGACCAATTTTCCAGACTTTCATGACTTTCTAAGTCATGCATATAAAATTGCTTAAATTTAGGCCAAGAAGACACTCTATTTAACAATGAGATTACGAGCTCGAGATTTCTATGAGGCGATAGTTGATGAGGGCGAAGCCCGAATCAACTATCACCGCATAGAAATCGAGAGCGAGTAATCTAATTGTTTTTGTAGAATCAGAGGTCAAACATAGAATATTAAACAAAAATTTTTATTTTTAAGCAATTTTTTAAAAGAAATCTCTATAGGAAGATGATTGTTTCGCTACTCGCTATCTATCGAGGAATAGATAGCGAGTAGAGTAACCAATCAAATTACACCATTTGCAATAGTATACTAGTATGATTCTACTAATTATATATAGGTAACCATATCAACAATAGTCAATCAGGCGCGGCGTGGCTATCAAATTGGGGCCGGGAGATAACGTTCTAAGGGCCCATTTTTAAGTGGTGGGGGGGGGGGTTGCTGGTGAAGAACAATTGTATCTTTTTATAATAACTTTTGCAAACACGTTGTATTTGAAATTGTGTGAATGGTGCTACCAACTTTTATTACATGAATTTTAAATTTAATTATCATAAAAGATCTTTATGAAAAGGATTGCTACAAATAGTCAATGTTACTAGCTGTCAGTGGTCTCCAAATAATGAAATTTTTCAGTGTATTTTACAGTGTCCGTCTGCGTGCTTTTTTTTCAACATGTGACTCGAAAGATGATCTTTGTTAGATGCCAAAAACCAAGGCCAAAAACCTTTTTAATTCTTTTGACGTTGATGCTAGCTTATCAACAACTTTTGCAAGCGACACTCTATTTAGAATGTCACTCTCCACGCTAATTAGCATTAGGCTGTCCAAATTCTCTTGGCTCAGAGTGGATTGCAGCTTTGTCTTGATTAGCTTCAACTTTGAAAACGATCTTTCGCATTCCACTTGAGTAATGGCCAAAGTCAGTGGGAAATGATACACAGTGTATAACTCTGAGTATTATGTGCTGTTCAGGCTGTATTGATGAAGAACTTTGTATGAACAAGTAAAACACGTTTTGCTGTTTTTTTTGCACGTTGAGACATCGTTTTTTTCTTCATCGCCATTGTCTTCTGACTCTTCCCCACTGGCAAGGATCTCGAATTCCTCTGGAGGAGACATTGCGAGCCTCTGGTATGAACCCACAAAACTTTCCAGCTTCGTCCGCAGAAGCTCTCTGTTAACTCTGTCTCAAAGAAGTTCGCAAACTTTGCTTGTGGCAGACGAAGGAATTCCTGCCTGTTTCAGCTCATTGAACCTTCTTGGATCAAAGCAAGCAAAATCTTTGTAGATTTTTTCATGATTTAGAAATCTCTCCTTTGCTTTTATTGCTCCATAAGTGAAAATTAGAATCAGACTAGCAGGCGCAGATATTACAAATAATTTATTGATTTTGACTAAAGAAATTGGGGAAAATATTGTTTGTCTTGAGGGCCCACAAGCTACAAATTTTTGGTGGCCCACCGGAAAATCTCCCGGTGTCCCGGTGGGCCACGCCGCGCCTGTAGTCAATAACAACTAACAACATATTTTACAGATCGGAACGTAAAAACATAGTTAAACTACAGTCTGATAGCGTTAGAAACGAAAATATTTATTTTTAGTAGAGGATCCCAATAATACGTTTGTTTATGCGCGGTCATTTCTGCTTACTTCGTTTATATTGATTGTTTATATCTGCAGTTTTTAGATAGTTTATTTTTGGCTACTTTGTAGCCGTACGTTTATTTTTGACTACTTCGCTGCCGTTATCAGCTTTTAGATTAACTTAACTACCGATTATAAATTAACAACATCAGACTTCAATATGTAGTTTATTTTCGTCCACTTCAAAAGGGAGATAAAGGGGGTTTGGCGAAACCGTGCTGATTTTATACGAAATCGTACTGATTTTAATTGTTGTGAGGTTTGTTTGCATAAATTAACACACAGAATAACGTTTGAAATAATTTTTTTCTTAAGAATATAACAATATAATACAAATGAACGGTATTTAAACATGCTTTCCGGGTTTATGTGTCCCGCTCAACGGGATTCTCTTTCGGGACACTTTTACGTCCCTCTGTCCCGTTCTAAAGAACTAGTTCGATTCCATGTCGGATTGTGGTTGCTGACCAAAAAGGTGCGAGCTCGCAAGCTAAACAGGCCAAAAAGGCCTGGTTAAACTATTGTTGCTAGTGTACTGTTTTGTTTAGCCAAGACCATATAGTGCATGAAAGGTTAATGTAGGGTCGATGTAGGTTGGATGTAAGGTGCATGTGGGTTCGATGACAGGTCGATGGAGGGTCGATGTGGGGTCAATGACAGGTCGATTCGGGGTCGATGTGGAATCGGTGACCCTAATTGACCTGTCATCGAACCCACATCGACCTGTCATCGAGAATCGCTCCAGAATCCATGTTTTATATGCTACCAATACTTATTGACTGTGCCCGCGAGGAACAGAGTATGTTTAGTAGACCCACAAATGATAATGCTGTCTGCGCACAGAACTAACTGATCCAAGTTCGAGGTCTGAGCGCAGACCAAGAATTACCGAATAGTTTTCCGTGCAGGATAGCCTGATCGATGCACGTAGGATATTGTGAGATTTTCTGAAATTTTACAGGCTAATTATACTTTGAAACAACTGTCAATTAACAAGGTTTTTGAAACGTTCAGTAAAAATTTCGGAACATGAACCGTCCTTTGATTCCTATGATTTTAAGATGTGTTCTTGGTTGTGATTAGGATTCTCCAAAATTTTGTTAAAAAAGTTCTGACAAAAATTTGTTTCTTCTCTCTTGGAGTGTTAATAGTCTGGTCATAGCAAGAGAATCTTCATACTGGATCCTGAGTATACAATTGAGACTGCAGACTGTTGCCGTTCAATTTAATAGATTTCATCAGAGCGCTATTGATCCATGGCAACAAATTCTTGGATTGTGCTTAAGCTATTTCGTGGCATGGTCTATGATCATAGGCCATTATGGCGAATAACCATGGGCAAATTCATGGGCAAATTCATGGGCAAATTTTCAGGTAACTGGTACATAATTGTGGTATACTCTGCCTGGCGCATTAATTCCTCATTCAGAAGGACAGTCATTTTTGCATTTAAATTTATTCATATACTTTCCAAGTAGATGTTATTCACGCAATTCTCAAATAATTGGCAGTTTATAGTTACAGATTGAGTTTGTTGATGTGAATCTTGATGTGAATCTAGAAGGATGTGAGACAAAATATGTCTATATACTCGTGCCGACAACAAACTCTAACTAGTAGTAGAATCAATCGGTTGATGGTTATAGTTAATGTCACACAAGGTAACGGCAGGTCAAATATGTACTCCAACGCATGCACTGCCCGTCCCTAGGCGCTTGGTAATAGAACGCGCATTATGTATTAAACGCATGCACGTCTTTAAAAAACCTTGTCTACTCTTGATAAGCTCAAGATATTGTGGAGCCCAGACCTGGGACGCCTACACGTGATTAGAAGAAGCGAGTGTACGTACGTGAAGTATTGCTGACTTGCAACCAACCTTTCGGGACGCACCACACAATGCTTCTTGCCCACGTTGGCTGGTGCCCACAATAGAACTGATAAAATATTCTTTTGTGCTAAAACACTGAGCCAATGTGCAAGTCAAGAATAAACGTTCGGATGTGTGGTCCTGGTTTTGACCGAAAATACGTAGAATCATGATTGATCATTCTAATTCCTTCTAAAAATTAGAAATTGATTTCAACACAAGTGAAACACGTGTAGATTACACGTAGCAAACTCACAGAAAAAAGCTGTAGTAAGGAATTTAATTAATTAAAATCATTTCTAATTACTATAGCTAATGTCAATATTAGTTAAATCGGCGTCATAAGATATTACTTTTCCTAAACCAACATGTTTATTGCATGTATATGTATTTGTAATGATAAAAAAATTCATGTTACAATTTCCTTCATCTGACAAAGTGCAGCATACGTGCAATGACAAATCTCTTTATGAGTTCATTCAGGGGAAGTTGAGTCACAAAAGTTGTTTGTAATTTGAGTACACAGCTGTCTAGTTACGTTACGCATGAACAGTCGAATGTTAGTCTTTGAATTGGTAATTAAGACAATTTGGTATTCCTGAGTCATAAAATAAAGAAACAGACCTTCCTGCCGTTGCAGCTATCGCTGGAAAAGTAGTTTATTGAAAAATGGCTGACGAAACTGAACCAGAATTAACAGAAAAATCCCCCTTGCTCACAAGTAGCGGTGGATCACGTTCATTCAGGCTCCCTGATGTCTCTGTGAAATCCGGGTAAGGACTGCTTGGTGTACATGTTAGTTTAACTTTGGAAGCACCGATGCATGCATGTCTTTGGTTGTCTTTTACTTAGTGATGTGACCCTCATTTGTGGCTATAGCTCGGAAAGGTCACACCAATGCTGCCTGCGCGTAGAACTTGTATAATAACGCTTTAAGTCCCTGTGATTAATTCTTAATGTTTGCTTTAAGGTAGAAAATCAATCTTGTGGATGAAATATAGTTAACAGTAACGGCAACAGGCGTAATCGTAAACTTAAATGATTTTTTTAAAGACTAGCTTGGGTATAATTAAAGCCCAGCGCACCCCAGGGTATGTGCTTTGCAAAATTTCCCTCGTGGCCATTTGCAAAAGTACAAAGAGCATAATTGCCATTGGTGTTGGATATCAACAGTCATAATTTGTGTACAAACTGTTTCGTTTCGTGCGCCTATGTTGAGATTACTTGATTTGTGGTTTATTTCGAAGAGGATACGAGGATACGGTACTGAGCATATAGCATGCTTAGATATTAGAACGCTTATAAACTGAACTGAATTAATTGTGTCTAAAATTGGTCTCTAATTTACTAGCGAAAATAGGTTGGATTAAGGGTATTAGAAGTCACAAAACACAGCTTCATATTAAGGAAATGAAACATGTCTTGCTGCATTGGTTGCACTTGCAGAAATATTTTGAGTAGTTGTGTAGTCGGCGTCGATAACTGGGCGGGCGAATACTCGTATGTTTTTGTGTTCACAGAGCTTTAAAAACAATCGCCTTCAAAAGAAACTAATGATGCATGCAAAATATATGAGTATTCGCTCTTCCAAAAGGATTTATATGCGACAATGTCATAATCACAACCACAAAATGGAAATGAACAGAAGTGTCACTTGAAAGTTTGTGACCCCATGCATTTCACATTACACATGAGTGTAGAGATTCTGGCCTGTCAAAATTGCCTTTTTTGTCCAATGGAAACGCTGAACTGATTGTTCCGCCATTATTTTGGTCAGTTAATTGCATAAAAATGGGGGGACATTGCCGTGCTGAGTGACTCTACTGTTTATTCCTTATATTGACTGTGATTATAACTTATGATTTTGATGTAACTCCATTACTCGTGTCACTTAGCTCAACCGATAGCTCACCGTGTTCAGGTTAGTGCGTGTCAGACACGTTTATGAGAGAGAAAAGGTTGCACAAAGCATAAAACTCGATGAAATACACCCACACATTGTGAGCTGTCAGCTGAGTTAACATGTACGATGACTCTCAGGTACGACACGCTTTGCCACTGCCTCCCTAAAATTTAGACCCTGGGGCCCATATTTCCTAGGACATTTAATCCCTATTTCGCAACCCCTCCCCCCCCCCCCCCCAACAATGTTGTACAAGTTAACCGTAATATGTACACTACAATTGCTGTTGGTTATTTGTCAGGCACGTAGGATTAATAAACTATTGTCGCCAATATTGTATGTACATGACGGATATCATTTTGTCATGGATTCGTACTGTTCTTGTTAAAAATAGCCCTCGTTATATGTTTTAAGGGATGGGAAAATTTATTCATTCACAGAAATTTCGTATTTAGATGCAAAGACAATAAAAATGTACATATAAGGCTCTTAAATAGTTGTTTTAGTATTTAAGCCAGATTTTGAAGCTATTTTGAAGATTAGACCCAAAACACGCATTAGAACTAGGCACTAACCTGTTTTTGATAGCGCAGAGAAAATTATAACGTAACAATTTAAGAAATAAAAAAATACAGTTTGTTATGTATGATTTTGCTTATTAGTATATTACTGGTATATTTTGCCCTTTAATGCATTTATTTTTTATCTGATTTAATCCATGCAAGATATAGATAAAGTTTGCTCGTATAACTAGGCTGGAGATGATATCTAAAATATCCCATTTAAATTTGGAGCTACAGTAATTATGATGTTTATTTGCCCTGGTTTCCTGTAAACAAACACGGTCAGCGCAATTTTACATGAAATGATTGATTTTTAAAATATGTGAGCTTTAAAATTTTTTCATAAGGTTAGGCTTTGATTGTTTTTTCATATTTCGTGAAAATACTTATTAATTTGGCTTCAGAAAATGCCTTATATATGGGATCGGCTAAAGATTTTTCTTGTTGTTTATGATTTTGTTATTTATGATCTCTTTAGTTCTTCTTACCATCGATCTTGAACACCAATGTCATAATATTTTTAAGTGCACTTAATTTGTTCTACCTGTATAATGGGGCAACATGTATGTTGCTCGATAAATTAAAATAGTTTAGAATTCCTCCGTTGGGCTGGATCGGATCCAAGCTTGAATGTATGTCCTGCTTCGAGGAAATATTTCTTTTCTGCTGGAAAAAAAGCTCGCTTGATGTCCATAAACGAGCCGTTTTACCATATAACAGTGTCAAAAAAGTATTTTCAAACTAGAAATTTAATTTGATAGAAATTGCAATTTTGCAGCTAGTTAAGGACTTAAAGTCCATGGATAAAAGCCAGGTCTTGCCTCTGAATAAGAGCCTTGATTATCAGAAAAGTTAATAAAGATAAGAATAACTCCTGAGCGAGAAAATTAAGTACGTTGACACTTGTAGTCGATGCTAAAATAAAGAAAAAAACAACGCTATAAATAACAAATTTTTAACTAGCCATTTATTCACGTGATCTTACAAAAAATTTCGCTCTCTATCTATTTTGCCTTTTTTACGCACGTTTTATTAGGTATCACTGTGAGCGCATTGCGGCTCACTCAAATTTTGAGTAAGTTTTACTTAAACATGCATGAGCGGTAAAGACTAAAGTTACTCAAGTATTGGGTGTTATTGTGAACGCATTTGTTTACGCAAATTTTGAGTAAGTTGTACGCAAGGATTTTTTGCAGTGAAAGTATGAAAAAAATCAAGACATAAGCTTTAGGTTGTCGCAAGATCATTCAAATTCTTACGCTGTATTTAAAGTTTTGGAAAGGAACTGTCTGTGGTACTAATGTAACTTTAATTGCAGCTATTGCGTAAAACTTTGGTCTGCGTAGACTAAGAATTGTTCTTGCTGACTTGATATTAATTTTTACTTTTATAGCAATGGAAGCGACAAACCACAAAGTATGGTACCTTTTGGAAAATTGGTAAATTAATACAGTAGTATTATTATGCAACGTACACAAATTACAAGTTATACTAAACGCTTTCTGGACATAAATGTTATGCAAGTAGTTTTGATCGAATTACTTAACTGTCGAACGTTTACGGTCACAGTATAACGAATAAAAAGTAGAGCTGCTTAACAGTGCAACATGTTCCCTATTTTGTGCAATTGACGGGCCAAAGTAATGGCGGTACAGAGACAGCCAGTTCAGCGTTTCTGTTGGCCAGAGAATGCAATTGACTGGCCAGAACCGGTGTAAAAAAATGTGCAGTGCGAAATGCGTGGTGGCACAAACTTCAAATGTTCCGACTCGAGTGGTCCTTCTTTCCACGTAACTACTTTACGAGTTATGTACCTTTGTTTTTTAGTTTAGTTTTGCAGATGGATACGACTGGTTCCTAATGGTCATTGGCACTCTTGGTGCTTCAGTATTTGGTGGAATGCAACCTGGGCAGTTCATCATATTTGGAAGCCTTACTGATGATTTTGTGGATTATGGTCGATGTAAACTGACGATCAACTGCACTGATCTTCCTGACATCGAGGATTCAACTAGAACAATCGCTTACTGGTATATTGGCATCGCACATGTTATTCTCATTAGTGGTTACCTAATGATGGCCTGTTGGGGATTGGCGTCGGAGAGACAAAATCATAAAATAAGACTAGAAGTATTCCGTTCTATCTTACGACAAGATATTGCTTGGTTTGATAATCACGATGCAGGAGAATTGAACTCCAGATTGGTTGAGTACGTATAATTATAGACTGTCGTTTGTCTGCGTTATAGGATTTGTTATAGGAATTTGCGTTTTCCTTTTTAAATTTATATATAATATTGTACATGGTGAAATATGTTTCTTAGTAGAATTGCCAGCTGCAACTCGCAGCATTTTGGGCCTTTTGCAGCATTGCAAAAAGTAGAAACCGGTTCAACTATTCCTGCAACTTGCACTGCAATTGCATTTTATTGCAAACTAGGGTTGTCACACAGTACAATGTACCTTTCAACTTGCTACAAGCTTTGAAAGTTGCAAGAAAAAATTGCACCTTGCGACAAGGTCTTAATTTCTTGTGATATTTTTTATCTCTATTTCAGTGATTTAAACAAAATCGTTGATGGCATGGGCGAGAAACTTGCACGCTTTATTCAATGCTTCATGACTTTCATTGGAGCTTACGTCATTGGTTTTATTTATGGTTGGAAATTGACTCTTACGTTGGTTTCCATGTTACCTCTCATGGCTTTATCTGGTGGAATTATGGGAATGGTATGAAACCTAGCTACGACGAATTGTTTGAAATATTAAATGCAGTAAGGTCAGCACTTTAGTTAATTACCAACTTCCGTAATCCGTTATTTTCTCTTTGTTCTTGGTAATATATGTCGTACTGTCAAGTGTACACTCCACAGCAACGAAGAGACAGTAACGAATCACTGACGATGTAAAGTGGAATAGAATGACGTCACGTAAATTTCGTAGATATAGAAACAAGTGCTGACCGTACATTACTGTTCTTCGCAGTAGAAGCTGTTTTATATATTTTTCAATGTTGTGTATCTCCCAAAGTAAACACATTGAATTATCCAGGGAGTGACGTTCGCCCTTTTTATTATTGTTACCGGATCAAATAGAATCTGAGTTAATTATAGCGTGGCTTGCCGCTCAAATTGCATACAATATTTATAGTGCGTCAAGTTTGTCTGCTACCATTCAAAGCCGGCGCAATCCAATGGAATATTTTACCAATTTTTAATCCTGACATTTGTTGTGGGCATTGTAAATATTCTAATCGACCATACTATCTATACTTGAAATAATCAGGATAACGAATGAATTCAAAGAACTTGTTACCAAATCTTTCCGACTTCAATTTGTCAAGTTTGCACCCCAGAAAATTGCATGCTCTTCTCTTTTTCTTCCTTCTCTTTCAACCCTTCCTCTTCTCTCTTTCTTTTTCTTCTGTTAAACCTCTTTTAAAGCTCCTTCTGACATAAAATCGGAAGACCTACGCCTTTCCGTAAAGCGTTTACCAAGTCTTTTCACAAAAGTGCTCGAGGATGGAGCAACGATATTAGAATGACTGTGCCGACGAAGCCCTATGAGCAGCTGTACTGTCGTCTCCCGTCAGCACGTTACTGTCGCTACTGTCAAGAGATGTTTTTTATGGAGTTTAGGAGCATGCTCTTCAAGAAATGTTTGATTTCTGTGGTCTCTAAAATTCCATTTTTAGCATTTCAAGCAGGTTTATTGATAACTTAAAAACCACATATCAGTGATTTTTGTGCCTGTTATAAATTCAAACACTAATCATACTCCTGCACTTTTCACTTCAGATTTAGAAAATTTTACATTTGATTATTAAAATAATTAAGGGAAACTCTCCTCACCCAGTCCTCTCCCTGGCGACGTCACTGATTTCCTTTACCGAAGTATTTCATATCCTATTTTATATAATACCTCATTAAATTCTGGGTCGTTTAATTGGTTGATTATGGTCACGTGATATTAAATAAAAAGTTCCATTTTGCAAGAGTGCGATGGAAAACGTTCCATTGCACTCCCAGGAGTGTAATAGTTTTTCCATTGCACTCTCAAGATTCCCGTCCGTCAAAAAGCTCTTCGTACGGTCTTCGTAGTTTACTTTAGGCTGGTTTCGGTCTTGAGATGAATGTGAAATAATCCAAACACTAAAATACGACTCAGATGCGTGTTGTTTTAAATGTCGAATAAATTGGTTTTGAAAAACAATAGTCTGGTATTATATAAAATAAATAATGAATGTTTTTATTCGTGCAATAGTAAGAGTGTTTTCATTCGGTGAAAGATTGATTGTTCCATTCACCTCATGAAAATATTCTTACCATTGCACTCATAAAGATTCATTATTTGTATACTATATTATTGTGGGGATTTTTGTAGTTGGCGGCTGGTTTCACAGCTCAAGAAGTAAATGCTTACGCAAAAGCTGGAAGTGTTGCAGAAGAAGTTCTCTCTTCCATGAGAACGGTCGCAGCTTTTAGTGGAGAAGAGAAAGAAACAGAAAGGTGCGATGGTATGACATATGGTGTGGCACGTTAATCAACGCTCACTGTTTGTGTTGGTAGCATTTACGACGAGTTTTAAATGTGGGCACGCTAATTATTCTTTATATAACAAAACCAGGTATGCCCAGTATCTTGGCGAAGCAAGTAACTTTGGTGTTAAGAAAGGACTTGCAATGGGATGTGGAATGGGTTTTCTTCAAATTGTAGTTTTTGGATCATATACGTTAGCATTTTGGTACGTAGTCACTAATGTTACTTATATTTATATATTTTATTTTCACTTCAAAAACAGCCTGCATAGTTAAATCGTATGCTATGTCGTTGTCTTACTAGGTATGGTTCAAAACTAGTTATTGACAAGGAAATGTCAAGTGGTGACATGTTAACTGTAAGTTTCAACAATTTTTAATGTTATTTTATGTTTTTATCCTACTCATAGTCTCATACCTGTTATCCATCATTACATGACTGTTGGCCATCATTAGAAAACTAAATGATTCTGTTCTTTTTTTATAATTATTGCCATTATACACTGACTTGACATTCCCAAATGGGTGTCCAATTACAATTTACAGAAATGTAAGAGACCATCTATCTACAATTTAAAAATTTTATCTAAATTCTAATAATTTAAACTTATCTAATCTAATTTTTCATAAAATATTATTATCAACAAAAAGCAAACAGTTGTTAACAGCTAACTGTATCTTTTTCGAAACAAGAAAGAGAATAAATATCAATGTTTCTCCATTAAATTAGTTTTAAGTTTTATTTTAAACCTAGTTAGATTAGTTAATAATTTGGTCTCTTTGTCAAGTTCGTTTCATAGATTTGTACCTCTTTACTTAGAAGTTCTTTGCCAGTACAAGTTCGAAACTTTGGAATATCTATATCTTCATTACTTGTTGTATCGGCGATCGCGAACTTGGTTTCTTTGTTTAAACGTATCACAGAGTTACGAAGGTGTTTGCCATTTATACATTTAAATATTATGTGCGCTGCAGGCGATAATGCCGTGCACATCACATGTTTCTTCGTATGATTTTCGTTAAGAAAGTGTTCTCAGTATTACTGTAATAGTTACGTGTTCACGCTGGTTTTAGCGCGCTCGGGATTGTACTCGCAAACAAAATGTTAATGGTACCTCTTGTAATTCGATTCGCATCGTTTCCATCAGTCGTTAGGAACTTTTTATTTTTCCACCATAATATCTTACCATTGTTATCTACAGATAACTGTTTTTCGTCCACCAGGGATGACAAATTTCTTTGCAGTCCGAGGGTGATTCTCAACAAACTCTTTGAAGCTGTTATGATCGCTAGCCCCGGACAGTCGTAATTTACAGTTCTATTCGAGTACAGTAAAATTCTTCGAGTAAAGTAAAAACATCGCTTCGCTTAATTGTTTGAGTGTAGTAAAACGTTTGACCAGAATAAATGGGTAGATATGTACATATCATATACACTATGTGTTAATAATTATATATTGTTTACTATTTCTTGAGGTTTTCTTTTCTGTTGTAACTGGTTCGATCACCATTGGCCAAATTGGTCCGAACCTACAAGCAATAACAACTTCTCGTGCTGCTTCGTACAGTCTTTTTGAAATTATTGATCGGGTAAGAAGATGCGATAAATTATATATCCGTGGTTACATTTTTTATCAACTGATCATTAAATTTACAATAATGAATTTTGAATATAACGGTTCTTATGCGTAGTCATCAAGTTAATATTCGTTCAAAACTCATTTTATTTCATTGATTTTACTATTTTAGAAACCAGATATAGATTCCCTTACCGAAGAAGGCCAAAAACCAGCAAAGTTTCAAGCTAACGTGGACTTCAATAACGTGAGATTTCGGTATCCAACAAGACCCGATCTTAAGGTACACTGCAGACTAGCTTTCAAACTATGAATATTGTATTTTTGACTTTATACTGAATTTTTTGTACGTCACAGGTATTTATACTTGAAAGAACAGAACAATCTGATTATTGATATCATCAATCGTCGAACTGAAATTTACCATAAATACAACAATAACTCCAGAGCTAACAGAACTAGGCACGTACATGTGATACAATATTTCATTGCCTGCGTGAATTATGCAAGTAGAACTTTCGCTTTCTAGCTGTGTGCTTGTGGTAAAACGCGCAAGTTTTCAATAAGTTAGCCGATTAGAGCTTCACGTCTCGTTCTTTTTGAATTTTGGTCAGCGGTTAACTAAATTTCGCTCTTAAGGCTGGACAACGAGATAGCGAGACATAAAGCAGTGAGCATGATGTTAGTTCCCACGCACGCTGGTCATTCTTGTTTACCTTTTCTCCTAGTACAGTGAGCTCAATTTTTGCGGATTTTTATAAAGTATTGAAACATTGGGATCTTTGTTGTTTTATGTGCGATCTTCGATGACAATAGGATCCCGCTGGAGTGGGCGAAAATGTTTCAGTGAAGTAGAGTACCTGCCTGGTGGCGCAAAAAGTGCTCTTTGATTTCATATTACAGAGAAACCAAGATAGTTATAACAGCCAACTAAATTACATCTTATGCAGGGTAGCTAACTTAAATTTTGCTACATGTATATTACACTAAGATTTTGATTGAACATTTGCTGAGATATCTAAATTTTAAATCGTGCAAGCATGTTTGAGAACGCCAAAAATTTGCAAAAAATGGCCTATTAGGTTAATCTCAGTACCCTCGTGATTATTGCGCATTATATTCATGTTATATTCAACAAAAAATTCAAAGCAGTTTTCATGGAATTTCTAAATGTTGTTGATATTCCTTTTAAATTTCCGACGTAAAGCACAAATTATAACGATTTCAACATCGCAGTGGTTGTTGGTAGACGAAGTGCCTTTGACATATAGACGAGTTTCTATGATTAAGCAAACAGCAATTATTTGAAACAAAAATGTTGCGAAAACGAATGTTAAAACAACCAAGCTATTTTAAAAACCTACTCAATACTCAGTTACAAGTTTTATACAAATTTCTTGCATTGATCTCAAAAATAGGTACGCTACGCGTACATATAACTGCGCATGAACAGTAAGCCGTCTGGAAATGTGCAAAATGTGACAAAGAGGCTAGCTTTTGAGACAAACAAAATATTTAATTAAAATAACGTTTGCATGACTGATTACTAAACAATTTAAAGCCAAGCTGTGAGCAGATTATATTTATCCATACCCTAAAGCCTTACAATAAAATTGAAACTAGGATGCATGAATGGTAGTAAATGTTGGCATAGAAGTCTACCACAAGAAGTAATAAATTGATCAGCACACATTATCAACATCGGAAACATGATACCTTTGGTTTGCTTCCACCATATACGCTTGCGCGACATATGCATGCATTTATTGCATTAGCATGGTAAACAAAGCCAGAAAGATACTAGGTTTATGATATGTGACCTGCTATGCCTATGAAATTAAAATCGCTTAACTATCACCGTGCCACAATAAAAAAAAATCCTGCCAGCCATCCGACACAGGTTATACCAATGAGTAATAAAACAAATACAGTTAGCAGGAACATGTACTCGGTAAAGCTAGGTCGCTAATATGGCCGCTTGTTGCGCATTGCATGTTGGTAAAATGACTTTTAACCAACATGCCTTGCGGCTCAGGAAAAATTGACATTTTGGGTAGCTGTACGAAATTATTGTGCTGCCTTGCTTGCGTGCTTAATAGCTGTGGCATACATACTCCACAACGACACAGCTTCTAGAACTGATTTTGTGAATATTTTCAATCTTTAAAAATTGTAACAGGACTATAATAGCGAAGCACACTGATGACGCCAGTGTTGCTGTTTGTCCTCATTTATAATTTATGTCTATTTTTGCATTTATAACAATTGAATGTGAATCCTTAAGATCCTCTTGAGATTCGAGGTTAGTTTGTTTGCCCGCATTTTGAATTATAAATAGTGACTGTGCGCTGTGCTATTAGACCTGATACATCTGCTGCAACAACCATTCACACAAAATTATTTAAAACGATGGATTTCTTATCCAATTTTTTCAACTGCCAGCGAGATGCACAAAAAGTCAGATGTAATATGAACTTTGGCGAACACTGATACCAAATAAAGTTGTTTCATGGTAACATAAAAGATGATGAGTGATCAAACTGCTAATCAAAATGTGAATCCCTGCTACACCACTCCAGATTAGTTATCATAGTATACAGTAATATATACAGTACTATTTCACACTGTATGTGGTATAACGTCCAACATCATCTAATGAATCAACCATTTTGCGATAGACGAAAGCCTAAAAAACAATAAAAGGATGGAAGGGGCAGGGTTTTGCCAGCCAGGCATAATAAACTAAAAATAAACGTCTAATAATGTTCAAGCAGAAACTGGAAAATATTTGCTTATTTATGGCTTAGCTCCATCCTAAATTCAGGGTCTTTCATCATATACAAGTAGTTCTAAGATTTTTATGCACTTTTGTCACCTTCAAATCTAGTGCTATTTTACATCATTAATCCATTAATAAGCTGCAGAGCTATTTGCATAGATTCACCATGGATGTGACCACTGCTGCCCAGATACATAAACCCATGTTCAATGTAAAATGTCAATGTCTCAGCTGGAGTTGCCTCAAAATCTTATTATAACACGATGAGTTTATTTAGTTGTGATAACTATCCTAGTTTTTCTGTTATAGCAAATAAGGAATGGGAACATTTTATGCACCACCTAGTATACCACGAAAAAGTTCGTGTTTTTTTCACATTCGTGCTTTTAAGCAAAACTACTGCAGGAGAGGAGACTAGTAAAACTACTGTATGAAAACTTTCTAGGCTCCTGTCGTCGTTTGAATGAGTCTTGTTGCTTTCAATTTCTATTTACAGAGGGTTGCCAAAATTTAGTTTATGATGATTATAAATAAGGAGAATGCTAAGAATGTTTTTTGTACTTGCATAGGTACCTGTGTGTAAGTACACACAATAATTGCAATTCTTACGCAAATATTTGAAATTAGATGCATATGGTAAGTTTTTTAAATAAATTCAAAATGGCGGTTTTAAATTGGAAACTTGCTAATGTAGTTGAATTATTTCTTCAGCACGTGTCATTAATTGTTCGTAAACGACAAGGTGGGATGCGTTGATAAATGTATGCAAATTATTACTTTCGGGTGGAAGTACTTTTGTAGCTTTTTCCAGACTATGAGGTAGATTTTTACTTTAAAATCCCTAATCCAGAAATCAGAAACCAAATGTTGATAATTGTTTGCTTAAAGACTCAGATTTTTTTGTTAACACAGTATTTGGATTACACTATGTCTGCATCAGGTGCTGACGCATCATACGGTAGGTCAACTAACTGACTAAAACATGAAGTAAGTGTCGCCTTGGAGTTAACTTTGCCGATAAGAGACGCACCTGCCTAAATGAATCGCATTCTAGTGGCGCATTCTTTTAACGACACTATTGTGCACATGAAATGATTATATTACTTATTACTGTACGTTACAATATGCTTTTACATTTCGACCCACATTACCGAGTAATTTTTAATAATTTAAACATATTGTTTGGCAAAGACTTTATTCATATTGCTGAATTTTAGGTTCAAAATTGCCATCTTTAATTTTGTTCAAAATTCATTAAATGGATCTGTTAATAAATATTTTTGTAAGAATTGCAATTAATGATTGTTGTTACACACAGGTACCTATGCAAGTACAAAAACGCAACTTTTGTTATTTTGTTATTTAGTATATAGTTTTGCTATTCTCCATCATAGTCATTATAAACCAGGTAAGCTATTTTTGAAGGGGGCTCTTTTGGTAACGCCCTGTATGTATACCTGCTTCGTACCTAGATCTAAACATATCTGATTTCTGCTAGTTTGCAATGCATAATGTCATTAAAACCTAGAGAATCAACGGTTAATCCGTGTAATATTCGAAAAATATTGAAGATCGCATCAAAACTTGAACATAATGTTGGAAAATTTTGTCCGGTGCGCTGAAGAAATTGCCGGACAAAGTGTCGTCAGCTGAAAATATTTATTTCAAAACTTGTTAAGTTTTTTTTTCTTTTCTGTTTACGGTTCTTGTGGCTGTACTTTCAGGTGTTGAGAGGTTTCAGTCTTAATGTTCCCGAAGGGAAGACGGCAGCGCTGGTGGGTGGAAGCGGTTGTGGAAAAAGTACAGTGGTGAAAATAATTCAAAGATTTTATGAAATGACAAGTGGGGGCGTAAGTTTTGTTTTGTTTTTGTATAGTTTTGTTCCGCTATAGTTTACAAAATGACAAGTGCATGTTGGAATAGTGACTTAGTCAGGTTTTCGTGTACTTTTCATGCCTGAATGTTTTCAGATGACTATCAAGATATTGATTCGCTTTAAATGCTTTCAATCAGCACACAACAATGTGACTTAGGCCGTATTCTACGGCCTAAGTCACATTGCCAACCACCAACCACCGGCACTACTTCCAATTAACAAAATTATATGGATATTTTGATGCTGAATTCGATTTCAATTGTTGTCACGCGTGGTTACCTGCAGTTTTTTCGTATCTTGCGATCAAATATCAGGAATTTTCACCTCTCTCGACTGATGTATCCGCCATTTTTTGGTTCGTACTTCATGTAATATCGAACTATTGCGCCAGTTTCAGTCTCTTCCCAGAGTTACAGCGCGTGGCTTAATGCAGTTTTCAGTTTTTTTCGGGTAAACTTGATTTGATGACCGAGTCACAGAGAATTAAAATATAATTATTATTCCTAACGGCTTGCCAATGCTATCTGCTTCTATTATAGTGCGTATGATTGACTTTTGAAAAGAGAAAAAGGAAAATTGCAACTCACCCAATATTTGGTCAATGTTTTTTTCAGAGCTCCAAACCATCATTTATTTTCCGGGCGTTTGTATCTTTGGAATTTCTTTCTAGTAATTGTACGTTATCTCTTCTTTAAAGTATAAAGCCAACCAAATACAAAGTTATCAATATTGAGCAAAAAAATGAGTTATTAATATTGACGTGTAAATCATTCCCGCGACAGATGCTTTATTCTTCAAAAATTCTTCATCACTGTCTATACGGTCTAAAGAGTCTGCATCGGATAATTCGTTATCACTAGCTTCATTGTCAACGCCGTTGTCGTCGTGGCAGTTTTGGCAATTCACGCAACCACAACAGTCAGTACATTGTAAACCCGCTTTTAGGCAGGAGCAGCGATGTGTTCCACAACCCGTCTTGCATTTGCAGTCTATGTACTCTCTAAGTGAGTCAGGTGCAGAGGGCGAGTCATCCAGGGAATCTCTAGTTGACCATCTGTTAATTTCCAACCATTACTTACTGGAGGAGGAAGTTGCAATTGTGGAGATAAGCAGCGATTCCATGCAGCTGCTTGAAGGTTAGCTCTCTTAATGTGTTGTTGCAAGCTATCATAGTTTGGAGGGAGAGTGTCATCCGAACATTTCCCTGCTTTGAAAAGAGCATATGTGCACTCATCTGCTGTTTTTGAAGATTTGTCCCCGTACAGCAAACAAACAAAAGCATTCAACGAGATGACAAGATCCTCTGACAGTATAGAAGATTTTCCAAGATCGCAGAAACTTTGTACAAAATTAGGATTTTCTTGAAGTATCTTCCATGGCTTCATTTTTCCATTTCCGCGAAAGGCACTTGTGGAGTCGCAACCTAGTCAATGATATAAAAGAATATTGTTTTTATTATTCGCTTCACTCAACCGATCTAACGAATATACGTAAACAAAGTATATAGATACATATTGTGTACCTGAAAAGGCATGAAATCCAGGTAAGCAAGTGCATATCTCATCTCCAAGTGCGTCGAGTATGGTCGAGATATCTATGATACGAAATCTATTACTTGTTTCTGTCTTCACGAGTACATTCTTATCAATTGTCCTGCGCATAGCAATGCAAAGCAAAAATACATCGGTGTCCGGTTTTTTAACCATGATGGTATCATGCGTCTTAGCTGAATGCTTTGAATGAAGAAGTAAACGTGTATCAGCTTCTTCGTGATCACACTGAAGTTGTGAAACTTCATAATGTAGAAAGAACGTGATCATTCGGGCAGAATCCAGATGTTAGCATGTAGCATTTATTCTTTGATGGGATGTATACGCATTGTATGCCGTTTAAACGCAAAGATTTATACGTTCTCCAATATTCGCACTGAAATACAATCAACCACTCTTTATTCTTGCCACAGCAGAGATATTTCTTCCACTGTTTGGAGACGCTTTTTGGAGATCACGGAGATGATCTTTGCTAAGTATGTAGACTTTCTGGAAATCTTCTGATGCCTTCCTTCTTCGTTCCGCATTTTTTATGCTATTTTCTGGGTATCTATCAGCAACAAAATCCAATCTTGTAGCTTTCCATCGTATTGCTAGCTTGACCAAATGACTGAATAAGGAATCTGCAAACTCGGCAAATGTTTTCCACTTGCCGTTCAACTGCCATTGCGTCGATAATAACGGCATTTCGCTCTCTTAAGTCTTCAGCGTTTACCACACTTTACCACAACTGGGTTAACAGTCATACCTTCTAAAATTTCGAATATTTTGACTTTCGCTGTCTTCACCAATCCTCCCGAGACAGTCGCCAACGAAAGTGGGTATTCGCTTAGGCTATACGAGAGCAGTTCCTTCAGGTTGATTTCTCGAGCTTTTGACTAGATCAGCAATCTAGCGAAGAGATCTCGGCTTGTCTTCATTGCTTCTTGGCGGCCCTTGCCGTCTTTTGCCGTCAATTTTTTTGAGGGGAAAGTTTGCCGTTCATTCTTCGTGATTTTTGTGAAAGTATCTGGATTGTCAGTAAACAAATTGCTTTGGCATAATTCAGAAAACTGATTCTCTGCAATCTGTTCAGCGCGCAAGATTCTATCAGCAACGACGGTTGGTACTTTCACACCGCTTGAGATACAAACAAGCTCCTCATGATCCGAAACAAAAGGATTTGTCTATGTATTTAAATACAACAAACCTGGATGGGTTGTTTCCAGTGAAACCATTTCCAACCAAAAGGCGGAACCATATCTGGCGTAATTGATTTTATCACAAGCGAAGAACCAAGTGATCATGAGTCTAAATGTTGAAAGATGCAGTTCCCAATCAACTTCTCTAGTGGCTCGTATGAACATGAGAAGTATTCCTGAAAAGGAAAAATACATACTAAATATGTTGTTAAATCTTAATAAATTGCTATCAACACTTGAAAAACAAAGAGTCAACTCCATACCGGCCATTTTCATATACATACTCCAATACGCAAACGTTTTTGACTCGGCAGACGACTTTGCAATAAACTTACCGTACTCGTGGAAAAGGTCTTTGAATGATTGACTTTCCAAGTTGTCGTGAAATATTCGTTCATTAAAAGAATCTTTCATGTCCACAGTTAGTAAAAGAATGTGTTTTTGGGATTCATAATCCAAGGTGTCAAGAAATGCTTCAAATCTAAGGCATTCCAAAGCCTCGTACACGGTTTTGTGGCAAAGAACAGACCTGTTGGTAAATAATGACTTTATTAGCATGACGCATGACAAGTATATTGCTAAAGTTATTTTAAAGTAATAATGCGTGTGTTTAGTGTTGTACCTGTTGTAGTGTTTGCCTGACAACACCCCTTTGATCGAGCCCTCGCTTACTATTCCTGATTCGACAAATACATCCTGAAAAATGCAGCTGCAATTAGGTAATGTTTTTGACGCTCCATTTTGTTAGACAGAATGTACTTTGCTGTTTGTATTGTTATTTCATTTGTGCTGTTTGCTTTTTCACTTCTTACTTACTTCGAACATACCTTCAAACTTCAATCTTTAAGTATTTTCGATATTGCCGACAGAAAAGACATGATCGCATGAAATTATCCCAAACGCACCACGAAACGGTCGTAAAACAGCTCATTCTTCCACCTAACATGCTGCACCTTGGAATAAACGGCTTCGTCAAACACCAACGTAGCATAACGTAGCTGCAACTTATCAGCTATATAGCTTCTTTCGAGGATTGTTTCTATCGTCGAGTATTCTGTTTGAGATGCATCAATAACGGGAAGGTAACCTATTCTTGAAACTTTGGGAATGCTATCTTCACGAAGCTGGGTGTTGAAACCTGTCCATTCAGGAAGAGTATCGTTATCTGAAGGCACCAACTTAGTCAAAATATATGCTAAATCGAGTTTCAATGCCATTTCACGTGAAGCCAATGCCGTAACTGCATGTCTGCTTTCGTCTGTAAATTTCGGTGTTCTCTTGATTCCAATACTAAATTGTACAACGTCGGACTGAGGGATTTTCAAAGAACTGCGACTTATGTTTGTAGCTTATGTTTCTCTACTCTAATTTTCCGATGTAATTTTCTGTGTAATGATGCCATTTGTAACATGCGTTTGTAGAAGAAGGATATCTTCCCCAAAGTCGATATTATCATATACTAAATTGATGGCTTCATTAGCTAGAAACTCTCTCGGTATGATGTTGGATGTGTTCACTACCAACTGTGCAATAGCAGTATCATAACTCATGGTAGAAGATAGAGAGACACAATGCCCTAAATAATTTAAAATGTGAATCGCATCAGAACGTACATCCGAACAGTTGCCTAACAGCCATTGCCAACGCGAGAGATTTTGGCGTTTAAGTTCTACCTTTGCTGCTATTGTAAACCAGATCTTGGCACAAAGAAAATACTTTGACAGCAAGTTCCTCGTCCATATTAACATATTCTACTTCTTGTGGTTCATCTGAGTACCCGAGTAACCACGCAATGAAATTAAAAAGAAGAGGGGGAACAACTTTTTTGACATTTTTGTCAATTATGTCACACGCAACAGGAGGCCACTGCTGATATCACGATTTACTATTACTGCGAATGTCATTTCTCAATTCTAATGCAACCAAATACAACTCTCCCAATGCCCTCCTTCGATTATCTACTTTCTGTTTCTCTGAGTTGTGTAGAAAGCTTTCTTCCTCATCATCCGTCGTGTCCAAATCGCTTTGATGCTCACCATCCAACGCCCTTTCGGCAACAACATTGTAATTTGACTTTTCTGCATATACAATTTCTCGTGCAAATCTTTGATTTGATTTGTGGAATACAAGCTGGGGAAATCTCTTTTCCAACCTTTTTTCAAACAGCAGGTTTTGAAATTGGATGCGTCCTCGTTGTCTATCTTCTGAACCATCATCACAAATTCCTTTCTGAGCCTTGCCATGTAATAAATGTTTTCATTTTCGATCAATTCATGTTGGATGAAAACGCAAAATGACACAAAAGACTTGCGATACTTGTAGTTGTTTACTTCTTTCTTGTTTCTTTTTTCGTCCTGAGCACTGACGTGTCTTACACATGAAGTGTAACGTTCGTAGCAGCGTTTGTGGTACTTAACCTTTAAGACTACACAGTCACCGTCTGGGATATGCATTAGGATACGTTGATCATTTTTTATGATTGCTGCTTCTCGTAGCTTCCCATCATCAATAGTTTCTGCGGAGACCAATTTGTCTACTTTACGCTATCTCGAGCTCTATTATAAATTAATACAAATTAATTACATCGAAATTTCAAGAAGGCTTAAGTTGGCCACTATACCAAAAAGCTGTAGCGCACAATTCCGCCGCATTAAAAGGCCCAGTTTCATCACAAAATATACGCATGCCTCGGTTTCTTTGGTCTCAACGGGGACGTTTACTGTCTCATTTTTCAGAAATACTGAATGAGGGATATTTAGACTAAAACATCCGTCATGCGATATTCACAAATAGTAGTAATACCACACCACAGTTTTACTTTGTCTTGCTTGTTACCTCAATTGCCTATCATTTCGGTTTTCGGGATCTCCACAAAAACCTCCCTTGGTTTTCAGGGTGAAAATCTCTAATTTTCCTTAAACCATGCATTTGTTTATAAATACTGGAAAAAATCCCACACTAGACCGTGCTTTTTTAAGGGTAGCTTGCATGCTCTGCGCGTTTGTTTATAGCTTACACAAAGTCGAAGTGCAACGCGTTTTCCCTGGAATCATCCGGCGCATGAAACTTACATTTTCCTCACATTTTCCTCACATTTTCCTCACATTTTCCTCACATTTTCAGTAAAATATCCTTTTTCGTGGTTACAAATCATACAAGCAGGTGGTAAAATCGCGTGATGCGCCGGGATTTGACTGAACCAGTTTTTCTAGAAGACCTCAGCATTTTTCCTGCAGGAACGTCCTCGTCATCCTGATCATTTGCGCGTTTCGAACATCTTGCTTGAGCACGCATGATATATGTGACGTTTGTAAATTTTGCGTGGCAGCTACGGCCGTAGTACAGAACTTGAATCATCGGTGACAACTCTTCCGTATTCTGGATGCTTTTTAACACGTCTATCGATTTGGTAGCAATGTCTTGTTTTTCACCATCCAGGGTCAGCCAAAGTTCATGGCGTGTAAAAACTTTTTTAAACGATGTTTCCGTAAACTGAGTAGGAACTCCCTCTCGTTCATCTTGAGAATGAATTAAACACTTATCCACCGCTGTGAGCCTGTGGTTAATTTCTTTGCCATTGTTAGAAGATCCGGACAGCCAACCTTAACAGTATGACTGTGGCGGCCAGCTGTGTCCACACTGAATTATCGGATTTAACCAAAAATAATTATATAACAGATCAAGAGAATTTTTTTGTATTGTTCATCTTCAACGCTGTTCCGAATTGTTATTTATTTATTTTGTTTGAAAAAGGCGCGAAAATTGAAGCTCAAAATAGCCCAGAAAAGGACTGAAACTAGTGTAACTGATTTATGTTACATGGAGTATTCCGCAAATAATGGCGGATACATCAATCGATAGAGGTGAAAATTCCTGATATTTGATCGCAAAATACGAAAAAACTGCAGGTAACCAATTGAAATTGACTTAAGCATGCAAATATTTATATAATTTTGTAAATTGGAAGTGGTCCCCGTGGATGGACAACAACTTTTTTTTGAGCGACTTTACATGACAGAGAATACGGCCTATGACTAAGCAACATACACGCACGTCATTTTATGAAAAAATATTGCAGAAGTGACTGGAGGTTTATCAACGTCGTTAATTTCCGGAGTGGTTTCTGGTCTTATTTGTCCATATTCTATATAAGTTTACATGAGTCACAGGAAAACCCCGCGTATATAACATAATTTTTTTAAGTCAGCCTAAATAGGTTCTTATGTAATTGTTGCATATTGTTCTTGTTAGAAGGCAGTATTTGTTTTTTATACGCTCAAAAACAGATTTCATCTTTTTTATACGCTCAAAAACAGGTTTCATTGAAAAAGAATATGCAGTCTCTGAACGAGTCAAATTTGCATGTTGTGTGACAAATATCTAGCAGGGGAAACGCAATTTTAGCCAAACGGCTTCTTAAAATGTAGGTTCTTATACGCAGGGGTTTTCTGTATATGAAAATATGAATGCTTGGTAATTAGTTTATGTGCTCGTGTTATTTAGGTGAAAATTGGTGGCCATGATATCAAATCATTGAATGTTAAATGGTTACGAAGTCATATTGGCGTAGTGAGTCAAGAACCAGTTTTATTTGCCACTACAATTGCCGAAAATATTTCCTATGGACGAGAAGGAGCAACAATGGCGGAGATTGAGGAAGTCGCTAAAAAGGCCAATGCTCACAACTTTATATCACAGTTTCCTCAGGTACGAGCGTAATGGTAATGCAGTCTCACGCCATGTAACACATTACGCTATTTTGATTAGACCCAATAATACTGAACAAGTAAGACATGAGAACGAAAAGGAAGACAAAAGCTGTGTTTTACCTTTTTACTGTTAAAATGATTAACATAATTTGTTAAACATTAGTAAAAGAATAATGCAACTAAAATTTTGGATTTAATTTAAAAAAATGGAAATGGAAGAAACTTAAATATAATTCATGTATCTTCGCCCTATTTGATGGACCATCTTGTGATTGTCAAGTCTTATCTTAGGGGTATCACACGATGTGTGGTGAACGTGGAGCTCAGATGAGTGGAGGACAAAAACAACGTATTGCTATTGCTCGAGCTTTGATCAGAAATCCCAGGATTTTATTGTTGGATGAAGCCACATCGGCTCTTGATACTGAAAGTGAATCTATCGTACAAGATGCTTTAGATAAGGTAAAATCTGAATGTTGAATTATGCAGCTCTTAATATGACATGGACCTCAAAGCACAGTTCCGCGTTTTTTAAATGATATTTTAAAATGCGTAGTATTTGTAACTTTATTGAGAGGAAATATTAGTTGCATTATACAGTGGGGGTTATTTTGGTAACAATTACTGCTTCTTTGTCCTCAGGTGTCTGCAGAATTTATTTTCCCCTAGTATTTCAATGATCACAGTACAGGTTTTCCTTGCACGCTTAGAACACCCTGTTTCTCTAATCTCGGAATCATTTCTTTGCTACAAAGGTAATTCTTTGTGTATTTCGCTTCCACTGTATATGTATTTTGAAAGTATTTTACAAATTGCATTAAGATTACAACTAACCCTGCTGATCCAACATTATACAGATCATTGGCCTGGGGCCGACCATTTGTGTATAGCATTCTGATACGTACGCTGTTTCGGCCTACGGGAGATCCCCTGGTAGCCCGCTGGGCTACCCGCTCCCGTCTCCAGCCCAATGATATCAATGTAGATGAATGTATTTGGCCGTCCGACACTGGAAGTTTGATATGCGTCAACAGGAAAGAAATATGCTTGGATAAATCGTAACTTAGGGCAAAATTGAGAGTAATTAATGGGCGGGAAGCATCGCCATGTTATGTTATCACTAATATGATCTAATTCAATGTATCTTGACTTGAACGGACTTATTTGTACCGCTGCGCGTTGCAATGTGGGCATCCGAATAAAACTCATTAAAATCTGCACAGAACATTAAAAATCCATGGCAATTTTTCACAACCGTTCCTAATAATCTTCTAAACGCAAACTTGTAGGCAAGCGAAGGTCGTACTACCATCGTGATTGCACATCGACTGTCTACCATCAAGAATGCTGATATGATTGTTGCTGTAGATAAAGGCAAGGTGAATCAGATTGGAACTCACGATGAACTAATGGCTGCTGGTGGAATCTATAAAGATCTCGTCACTTTACAGGTACAAGTTTACTCATTTTTACGTATATATTTTAAAGTGAATTTGTATTATGCCAACAACAGTGCCGTCCGTGATTCGAATAATAATTATGGCAAACGTAGCGGACTGCTTTCATATGAGAAATATTAAATATTTCGCACTTTTGAACTTGTTGTGTAGTTCTCAATTTGATCATAGCTAAATCAACGTTTTTCTTGCAGAGTTTAGTTGCAGCAAATATCTTATCACTAAGTATAGGTGGAATTACTAGCCGCTTTCGATGATCAACCTGTCCATCTTTGGGAGCGCCTTCAATATATACAGAATATTTATAGTTGAAAGGGAACTCTACCCATAGTAAAGAACTAAATTTGGAATCTCTATGAGCAAATTGTCATTTAGTTCTGCACTTTTTAGCACCCATAGTGCATTCAGAAGATATATAGATTTTAAAACATTTCAAGAGCATTCTTTCGGACTCTTACGAAGGCAAACAAGCAGTTGTTCTTTCTGCACCCTGATGAAATTATGAAAACGTTCGTTTTATTTAAGATGTTGGCCGCAGAACAAGATAAACCAGTTGAACCAGAAGAAGATGACGAAGGTTCGCATACACATATATTTTAGCACATGATTTAATAACGTGCAATCACTTAAAATCTCACACAGCAAAAGCGTAAAAAGCTAAAGTGTTAGTGGAAAAAATCTTAAATTATTTTTGTTATTGTGCTTCCAATGCAAATAAAACCATTAGACATCTAGGATATTTAGCCACTAATGGTTACCACTGTATTTTATGGGAAGTAACACGCTGAGCTCAAATCCGAAAAATGTCCTAATTCCTAGACCGCAGTTTTTTACAAACTGCTATTTTATCCTCGCTAATTTCACGACATTTTCTTATTGTTCAATGACACGGATGAATGAAGACGCACGAATATGACACTCAAAAGGAACAATTTCTATTAACCAGTCTTCATTTCAATGAAATTATTTTGAGTTAGGTAATCTTATGCGTGTTGGACGTAAACAACATATTTTGTCTACATCTTTGAGATGGTACTGTCACCACTTTTTAAAATGCTCAGTTCCACTGACATCGCCATAAAATGTCTTTTGACTATGTCACTGGCCTGAGAGATAGTTCTTTTGACGCACTCAAGGCATTCAAAACAAATGTAACGCGAAGCCAACGTAACGGCAAAGGCAACAGTGAAATGAAATATTGTCGATGGGTTGCTGGTAGGAGACTAACGACAGGGTCAATTTTAAACAACCTTAAAGAAGAAGAATGAATGTTCATATCAAAGACAGAGATCAGTGCCAGAGCGTAAAATCTGTTCTGTAAACTTACGACGAAGCGCAGAAATGTGTGCATGAGCAGTTTACTTGGTGATTTCAGCCTATATAAGAAGCTCTCTCGCTAATAATTTTTGCTTATCGCACACAGATGACAAACCAATAGATATACGATAGTTCAAATAAAACGATAAGTTACCTCTTAAATTTCACCTCAAAGACTGTGTTGGAAATTTAAATGCTGACCCATTATATAAGTTGGCATTTTACTTCGTTGCTCAAAATAGTTTGATCGCACGTAAAAAATATTTCTCAGCCCAGAGATATATCCCAAAGACTTGCCATTAACGTCCTTGTGACTTTATAAAGATAGAACCAAAAACTGACGATAATACCTTGCCAAATTTGTAGACAAGATATGTTGTTTAGCTACGTCTAACGCGTTGAAAATTACATAATTCAAAACATCCAAGCAAAACGGTCTTTTGTTAAAAGTGGGACTGCATGGTTCACAGGAATTAGTCATTTTAGGTTACGCAACCGTGTACCTTCATCCATCCGTGTCCTTGAACAATAAAAAAAATGTCGTGAAGATAAAATAGCAGTTTGTGAGAAAATTGCTGGTCTAAGGCGCGGGAACTCTTCGGATTTAAATTCAGCGTGCTTCAAAGTGCTAGTTCTCATTAAAATATTTTGAATACTTTTCGAGGGCACTGTTACGGTCTAACAGTGCGATTAAATCTCCTTTAATTTAAGTCCATATTCTTCCACAGTCCATCTTCATTAAGCCTCCTTTAATTTAAGTCCATATTCTTCCACAGTTTCTTACGAGTCGTTTCGTAATAAATGGCCTAGTAATGATCACTATGATGTGCAGTTTGACAGCACATTTTCTTTAAATTGATTTTTTCAGAGAAAGTGGACATGAAGTTATCAATATCTTCAAGTGGCAGTGTTGTTGCAAACGTGAGATTTGGTAGGCAGCTTTCTCGTCAACTTTCCAGAAAATCCATGGTAAGTGTTGGATATACAGAGTGCAAAAAAAGGCAATCGCACTTTTATTGGAGTGCTCTAGGGCGCTCAATATTTAACATAAAGAAATTATTCTTTTCCATTTCGGAAGATCAAACTTTAAATTTTTGAATGTCTCCATTATTGTAAAATTTGAAGAAAAATTGAGCAAATACGAGTCCCCCTAGTCAGTCAAAATTGCCAGTCTAAATCGCATTTTTTAGGGTATTTACTACAAATTTGTTGAAATTTAATTCCATTTTAGTTTTAAATTGGACAAATTTTAGCTCGGGTAGTATTTAATTAATGCATCCTATTGCAGCCAGGTTGATTGTTTCTCGATCGTGACAGATCAGTAGTAATTAATAGAATTTTCTAATTCGCTGCTTAAAAATGCTCAGAGGTGAAAATATGCGACTTCGACTAGTTATATTCATTTGATTCGTGTCTTCTCAATTTTTCTTCACATTTCACAAAAATGATGACAGACGAAAGCTAAAAGCCTGGTTTCTCCGAGTGTGAAGTAATAATTTCTGCAGACTAAATAATGAACGCGCCAGAGCACTTTGAAGTTCGATCACCCCTGGTAGAACCATAGAAACAAATTTAAACTACATTACACTGGCTCATGAAAGCTCACAAAGGCAACAAAAATGTATACATTAATTAATTATAATGTATGCATAATTAATGTATACAAAAAATAAATATTAGATCAAACATATGAAAAGTGTAATTGTGATTGTTACTGTTTGTCTTAATATATTCAGGTAAAAATTATGTCTGTGGTGTTACTCAGAGTCTAATATTCACACTAGATTATGTAAATTTATACCGAAACGAAAGAACTTTTGAAATACCAGATACTCAAACAGACATGAGAGCGTAGCTTATTTTGACCAAATTTGGTTCCCTTTGTGGCTACTGGCTAATTTTTAGCATTGGCGGTGTGGATGTAGAGTAGAAATGAAAATAGCCCAATTTGGCGTGGGCGACCGTTGACTAGGAGCGAAGCCAGCCCGACAATTTGGTCATGCTATGCAAATTTAAATCATTATCATTATAATTATTCATTTCTTTAGAAACTGATTCCTTATATGAACACAAAAAAAATTGCATTTGCATGACCAAATGTCTGTCTGGCTTCGCCACTGTCGTTTACATTAGCAATTTAATGTCTCAAACTAATACCTAATGAACTACATGAGACTACTACAATCCCACGTCGCAGCAGAAAGCAAGAAATCCAACTTTGCTCGCTGGTATGATAAGGTTTATTTATGAGTAACATTTTCCATGAAATATTTAGGTAAAAGATGAATTAATTATCGAAGAGGAAGTTGAACCTGCACCTGTCTTCAAAGTAATCCAACTAAACTTACCTGAGTGGAGATGGATGGTCTTAGGAAGTGTGGGTTCAGCGTTAACTGGGGCATTTCCTTTTGTTTTTGCTCTTATACTTGGTGAACTTATGGGTGTAAGTATCTCTATGTTGTGCAAAATTTATCTTTTCGATCGTTACTAGAGAGAAGAAAAAATTAGAAATCGAACATGCGAAGAATACAATGAAATTAAAATCTATCAGAATGCATGCTAATATTGATAGATTGAAAAGTATTAAACTATGGTATCATAGTCGTGCTGTCCCGGAATTAGCGTTTTAGCCGAACGGTTATTTTAAATATGTCATAAAAAATCAGTTATTAGACTTTAAATGATGTTGTAGGGGCAAATAAACCTGTTGCATTTTGCCAAAGTTTGGGAAGCCACCTGCTATTAAATGCATGTACTGAATTTACAACATAGATTAATTCAGATAAATTTGGCTACTTTTTGAGGATAAATATTTCTATTTACATTGTTCTGTAAAACAGTAGCTATCTTTTGCATGATAGCCTATAGTTTAAGCTGTAGTAATATAAAGCCTGTAATTCATGCACCAACATTGGTATCGCCTTTCTTGTGCGACATACTGTTATTCTGTTTTGCAGGTTCTGCAACACAATCTTGACGACCCACGTGAGAGAGAAATAATGAGAGACGATTCTCGAAAATGGGCCTTATTGTTCTTAGCTATAGGAGGTGGCACTGCCATTGGATTTATACTTCAGGTAGGCATTAAATGGTGCACGATAGTCAATTTTCAGCTATAATTACAGCGTGTGATTAATTATAAAAGATTACTAAATGGTTTCCCATGCAGGATAGCGTGATCCATACAGGATGCACACGTGACGTTGCGAGGTTTTCGGAGAGTAAAGCTACGGATACACTTGCAGTTTTTGCAAAATCATTGCATTGCCGTCGCACGAATTGGCCACACGGGCCACTTAGCAACGCTACGACGTAATCCCTGAATTTACTGGCTGGTGAAGACATGGGAACCACATGTGAAACAGATGTGGTTTGAAATAAAAAAATAAATCTACATGTGTATTACATGCTTTATTCTTTGTACATGATAGTTCTAATACATAAAATTCGTGCTGTAAAACCCAAGGCCACCCAGTTAGACCACCCAGAAAAACTGCTTGCTAGGTTAAGTATTTTTATCAACCTTAGTGTTAATAAAATTAATGCTTGTAGAACTGGATGTTTGCTAAAGCTGGGGAGGCCCTTACAGCAAGACTGCGCAAACAGGCATTTGCAGCTATGCTGAGACAGGTAACTACTTAATAATAATAATATTCATGCTAATACATACTAATACATAATAATAATCATACTAACACATAGTACATAATAATAATCATACATGGTTTACGGGCATGCATAAATTAAGAGTTTGGGTGCAGAGAAAGGCAAATATTATAGTATTGAGCAAATTGGAAATCGCTCTCAGCGTTGCGAAGCGGCCTGAAATATGAAGTTTTTGTAAATATAGATTGCTTGGGTACTTATGTTGTGGAGTGAACGAAAAAAATTGAAATTCAAATGTTTACAGGAGGGTGCGTATATTCGAACATATTAAAAATGGCTTGCGCACGAAATTGGAAGGCTTAAAGCCGTTTTTCCACTAGCGAATTTTTTCGCGCGAAGCGACTTTTAATTCTCTTTTGTCTAAGCTCAATTAGTTCCGCATGGTTGCAGCTGAGAGCTCAAGAACAAAGGGAAAAAGTCGCTTCGCGCGAAAAAATACGCTAGTGGAAAACCAGCTTAAGAGTAATTTTGAGTCGGTATGCATAAAATTCGTTAGGTGTTTTATTGCTGTTCAAAATTTCAAGAGATCATCTCGAGTTCAAGTCCTTCAAAACGCCACGCAAACTTGTGTTTTTCTAAATAAGAATTGTTTTTCTTAAGAAAAGTTCTAATAAGTTAGTAAACCCAGACAAATTCCTAAATGTTTAGTGCTGAACGCTAGATCGTTAGTTAAACCTGATGCTTACTCCGTACTTCACGCGCTGAACTAAATGGCAACAATATTGATCTCTGCTTTACATTGAAACGTGGCTTCATTCAGCTATACCAAATTCACTGATTTGCCCTCCTGGCTGGAGAATGGAAACATACTAAATGTTGAGAACATGTTTGAATGCACTTGGGTTAAAATAATTACAAAAAATTCTGTGTTCAATGTAGCTACAGTTTATCATCCGCCTCGTGATTGCGGCTATAAAGACAAAGATCTAACCGACTATTTGATTGACTCTTGTGCGCAAATTCTACTTCGTGATCCAAATATGAAAATAATTATTGCTGGAGAAAAAACAAATTAAATATTCAAGAATTACTTAGTCAGCAATCTCTGATTCAAATGGTCAAAACACCTACGAGATGCAATAATATTCTTGTTGTCTTCATAACTAACATTCCGCATTATTGGAAAAAAGTACAAGTGACAAGTGGTCTATTAAGGTCTGACCATGATATCATAATAACAACTCTAAAAGATCAAGGAAGTTCTGAAAGAATAGATTCATTCTTTAGAGATGTGCGAAATCATAGGAAGAAAAAAATGTTTAGGGAGTTTTTGATAAAAAATAACAAATGAGAGTCTCTCTTCTGATGAAATCACTAGTTAATTTTATGAAACTATATGGCCTAAATTTGAATCTTGTTTCCCACTAAAAAAGTTCCATCATCATCACGTGACCCGCTGTTCATGTCCCCGCTTGTAAAGTATTTGTTGAAAAAGAGAAAGCAAGCAATGAGAAGAAATGATGAAGAATCAATTACGCGCTTACAAAATCAAATTAATAGACTTATTCACTCCGATCAAGTTAATGCCGTTAAAAGTGAAAAATATGGATCAAGGAAATGGTGGAATAAAGTTAACAATATGACTGGGAGAATAGAAAATTCTCTACCAATTAGTTCCATAATAAACCCAACTGTAATTAAAACTTACTTTCAAAGTATAAATACTGACCTTGAGTATATGGCTCTTGCTCCCCAGTTGCAGTCAATCCCTAAAGATATTAGAATCCCCTCGCTATAATTAGACTTGGTGTATAACGTCCGGCGGAAACTGAAACGTACAACATCTGGACGAGATGACATTTTGTATTGGTTTTGGAAGACGTACGCAGAAATATTGGCTCCTGTTATGATCAGAATTTTTAACACTTCCCTAAAGAGTGGGAAGATCCTGAATGTTTGGAAAAGAGCAGATGTCATTCCTCATGCCCAAAAGAAAGTTCAATTAGTTATTGTTCGCAGCTTAGACCTATCTCATTAATAACTATCATTGTGCGTACATCTTTGAGAAATGTGTGTACAGAAGTGAAAATGCCAATATTGTGTATAATTATATTGGAGACGATCAATTTGCATATAAAAAAGGGCATAATTCTAATATAGCCCTAATACAATATCAACACATGTGGCTAAAGAGCCTTGAGGAAGGTGCAAAATCTGTCAGAGTCATCTCTTTTGACTTCAGTAAAGCATTTGATAATGTTTCGCGTGATATTCTGTTTAAAAAATCGAGAAAATACCAATCAACCCATATATTACGAACTGGCTGATTGATTGCCTGACTAACCGGAGCCAAAGAGTTAAAATTGACGGTGTTACTACTAAATTCCTGAATATTAATCGAGGCGTGCCCAAGGGTACTGTTCTAGGTCCCATAATGTTTACTGTAATGGTTAATGATATCAAGGCAGTGAATCCATTGAATGATTTATCTAAATTTGCTGATTATGTTGCAATAATGGCGCCGGTTTATGATTGCGAGGATTCAATCGGTGATGAAGAGGAAAATATGAAAATATGGTCCAAAAAGAATAGAATGCCTCTAAATATGGAGAAAACCTATGAAATAATAGCACGTGCAAAAGTGACTACTTTTCTTCAAGAATATATTCCTTCAATTGAAAACGGAATGAATGGCTCAAATTATTAGGTGTTAAGATGGAAGAAATACCGGGAAAATGGGATAGACATTTTGAAGAGATGATGAATGAAGCTAGTAAATGAATGTATATCTTAAGGGTTTGCAAGCACTATGGGCTTACTACGAAGCAATTGGACCTCCTCTTTAATAGTCTTATCGTCTCCCTTTTCACATTCACAGTCGAGGTTTGGGGCGGAGCATCATATACTAAATATGTGAGTCGGATTAACAAATTTATCAATCGTGCATAAAGAAATGGTTACAGAAGTTATAGATCCGATTTTGAAGAAATAATACTAGAGAAAAAAAGTTATGGTTAACAATTACGAAGGATCATACAAATGCACTACATAGTCTACTACCAAATAAGTTAAATCGTCCATTAAGACAGAGAGGTCATGACTTTGAATTACCTATCATATAAAAGCTGAGAGGTTTAAAAACGTGTTTATAAATCGATGTCTTTTTAATTTTATATAAATTATATAATCTATTAGAAGTACTAATTGATTTTATTAATTGTAAACTGTAGTATTCTTTAAAACCATATAAACTCAGACGTTTTGTTTTGAGTATAAATAAAGACTATTATTATTACTATTAATGATTAAATGTCTCTTGGGAGTTGCGTGCAAATTAGGTAAATGGATAAATTAAGCACACACAAAGCCAATTTTGCTCAAAATATGGAACTTTACGCGACTTCACGTTTTGAACGGCTTATAGTTAATACAATGCCTACCCTATATTTTCCACCTACCGAGTCTAAATTTCTTTTAAGCATTAACGTTTCGTGTGCGAGCCGCTTTTTCTGTTTATTCTACATTATAGACACCCAAAGAATCCATTTCAATAAAGGAATTCGTACATTGAGATATTTCCCTAAGTAGTGAGCGATTTCAGATTTGTTCAGTTTTTTTTATACACCCTGTATAGTACTGGTGTAGTTCTGTATTCTCTTCTCAGCTGTTTTCAAATCAGTTCTTATTGAATGGGGATATACGTATATATACTATATATACTGATGTTCTCTCACGTTACTGATCACTTTGCATGATTTGCTCGCGACAGTTACTGAATGAATACCCAGCTTTATTAATCTTACCTAACTTTGTCTTAAATGAACAAATTCTTTTCTATAGGATATTGGATATTTTGATGACATTACTCACAGTACTGGAGCTCTTTGCACGCAATTGTCAACTCATGCTTCGGCTGTTCAAGGGGTATATAAAATATAAATCCATGTCGTTTATTCATATTGTAATTGTATCGATGTTCATATAGTCACAAAGTCCATGAAATTAAGAATATTATATGCATTTCTACAGCACATGCAGTAATTGATCTGATAGCTGATACAGTGACTGCGTGCCAGTATTATATGTAATAACTTAATCGGCAAAAGTTGGTGACATTTCAGTAGTGACTGTTTAGTATTCATAATCACATACTTGTACGAGTCTCGTTGGATTCTGTTCATTACCGCCGCTTTAAGGCAGCCATTTTCCTATTTTTTGTTAGACTTACTGTTACATATTATTCTGTATGTATTAATAGTGTTACTTCTAATCATTATATTTGTTTCTAACTTTCTAAGGCAACAGGCCCAGCCATTGGTCTAGCTATCTCTTCTCTAGTGACTGCTGTTGGTTGTTTAGTGGTTGCTTACATATCTGGCTGGAAGTTAAGTCTCGTTATTACATGTTTTGTTCCATTTATTGTCGTTGCTGGAAGTTTGTCTATGTTGTTATTGGGCGGGAAAGCAAGATATGGTGGAGATGAGGAGAGCGGACAGGTAAAACAGCACTATTTGAACTTGTCGAGATGGTACAATTTTACACGGGACCGTGAAATTATACCTACATTCATGTCTCGTTCTTTATAAATTTTGTTCAGCGGTGTACTAAATTTCATGTTTTTCAAGGTCTCATGAATCAATAAGCGTAGAAGTTATAAATTTGTGAACGCAGCTATTTGGGGGAGGGCAAATTGAAGTCCCGGATGTGCACAATGTCCGAGACCAAAATAAGTTGACAGTTTTGCCTCGTAAAAATATTTAAAACATCATTCCGGATAGTTTAAAATTACAAAAACAATTTTGAAACACATTAAAATCAGCACTGTTTTACCATCAAAACAACCTCACACAGCTTTCACCTGTTGCCGACGTGGTTGCTAAGGAAGCACTAGTACAATCATTAGGCGCTTGACCTGGCATCAGGACAATGTGGCCCCTATAGCTGCATTCTCGTTTTCATTAAGAAATATTACGATGCCCTCTCTAGTGTTGTTATTTGCAATCTCTATGTCAATAACTGTGGCAACTGTCAGTGGTGATCGCTGTTACAGTTGCCCAGCCTTGAATCTTGAGACGCAATTATAAATACATTGGACCACAGGCAGCTCGGCGCCTATTTTGTACTATTATTACACGAGAAGGAGCGTTTTAGCTAATGATGTAAACGCGAGTTAGAGTGTATTAAATGACTTAGAATTTTAAATAAGTAGCATTGTAATGCTAATTAGGATGTAACATTATACAAACAATATACTAACGAACATTACAATTTATATAAAGTGTCATCCTAATTTGCACTTTATCAGATATAAAGCCACCTTACATGACCTACTATGGCCATGGATCTGAAAATTGATATATTGGATAGAGTTTCTAAACTTTCAAAAATCGTGGCCACTTTTGATATCGAACACAAACACTTTTTGGGACCACTTATGGCGTCTGAACAAGGATTGCTTTCGAAGCTGTATGCCTGTATCAGAGCAATTTGCACTGGTTTGAGCTAGTTAACATTAAATAATAAACATGTAGAGCAGTGGATATTTTGTCAGTATTTACCGATTTGGGGTCCTTTGGGTCATCATTTGGGGCCATGAGTGGTCTCAACAATCGGGTGTTCGACATCAAAATTGGCCACGATTTTTGTAGGTATAGAAACGTTATCCAGGTTATCTATCTTCAGATCAGTGATTATGGCCAATAGTCTATGAATTATTGATTGAGTATTTAAAATACATCAATATCTGTATTTGAAATACATCAATTCTGAAAGCATCAAACGTGTTTCCTCCTCTAAAACGCTTGGGGTTATAGTAAATGAATGCATCACCTGGAAAGACCACATTGACAAGTTAGCCAAAAAGGCTTCGAAAGGCATTGGAATGTTAAGGCGAGCCAAAGAGCTGCTAGATACAAATTCTCTGAAAAATATTTATTGCGCTTTTGTTCTACCACATTTTAATTATTGTGCAATGGTATGGAATAATTGTTCCTAAACCTTACAAAACAAACTGCGAAAGCTCCAAAACAAGGCAGGTCGAATAATCAGAGGTGATCGCCATGAAACACCCTCTGATGCTGTCAGATCCAAGCTCGGTTGGGATACACTACAGGTAAGGAGAGATAAACAAATGGATACCCTAAAGGTACAAATAATGGAGGATAATTCAATTAATTACCTCCAGGAGCTTTTCACAATCTCCTGTAACCAGTTTTATGAATTAAGAAGTAATAGCCATGTTCTCCATTTGCCTAAGCCCAACAAACACGGATGCTCTCAAAAGAAGTTTCAGTTATACAGGTGCTGCGGCTTGGAATTACATTCAATTTCATAGAAAGTTTTGAATTGTAAATAAATAGTTTTACCTTTTTAATATCTTTAACATTTTTAACCTCATTAACTCACTCATATCATTACGTATCATTTTTATTTTTATATACATAGATATACGCACGGCCATCTGAAAATCAATCTTTTTATTTTATATAATATAAACTCGTAATTAATTAACTATAGATGTGTTAGGGCTATGGTTGAGATTTCACCGTGTTAAAATAATTGTAAATAATAATAATAATAATAATAATAATAATAATAATAATAATAATAATGATGATGATGATGATGATGATGATGATGATGATGATGATGATGATGATGATGATGATGATGATGATGATGATGATGATGATGATGATGATGATGATGATGATGATGATGATGATGATGATGATGATGATGATGATGATGATGATGATGATGATGATGATGATGATGATGATGATGATGATGATGATGATGATGATGATGATGATGATGATGATGATGATGATGATGATGATGATGATGATGATGATGATGATGATGATGATGATGATGATGATGATGATGATGATGATGATGATGATGATGATGATGATGATGATGATGATGATGATGATGATGATGATGATGATGATGATGATGATGATGATGATGATGATGATGATGATGATGATGATGATGATGATGATGATGATGATGATGATGATGATGATGATGATGATGATGATGATGATGATGATGATGATGATGATGATGATGATGATGATGATGATGATGATGATGATGATGATGATGATGATGATGATGATGATGATGATGATGATGATGATGATGATGATGATGATGATGATGATGATGATGATGATGATGATGATGATGATGATGATGATGATGATGATGATGATGATGATGATGATGATGATGATGATGATGATGATGATGATGATGATGATGATGATGATGATGATGATGATGATGATGATGATGATGATGATGATGATGATGATGATGATGATGATGATGATGATGATGATGATGATGATGATGATGATGATGATGATGATGATGATGATGATGATGATGATGATGATGATGATGATGATGATGATGATGATGATGATGATGATGATGATGATGATGATGATGATGATGATGATGATGATGATGATGATGATGATGATGATGATGATGATGATGATGATGATGATGATGATGATGATGATGATGATGATGATGATGATGATGATGATGATGATGATGATGATGATGATGATGATGATGATGATGATGATGATGATGATGATGATGATGATGATGATGATGATGATGATGATGATGATGATGATGATGATGATGATGATGATGATGATGATGATGATGATGATGATGATGATGATGATGATGATGATGATGATGATGATGATGATGATGATGATGATGATGATGATGATGATGATGATGATGATGATGATGATGATGATGATGATGATGATGATGATGATGATGATGATGATGATGATGATGATGATGATGATGATGATGATGATGATGATGATGATGATGATGATGATTTTATTGAAAACTCGATAAGATATGTACATATTTTTAAAAGGTATCTTTAGTTAGTCCATACTATTAAAATTGTCTGATTCATTGTCAAGTTCATCATTTTGTCATTTATGTTAAAAATATTTAAAAAAAAAACACACACACACATCCTTAGAAATTCTTAGAATCAAAGGATAGCATCTAAAGTATTCTTGCCACTTCTGTCTCTATCTCAATGTCAATTTCCTTCATATTACATTTCTTATTTTTCAGTCGTCTTGTGCCTCTAAGGCATAAAAGAGCAGATCTAATTATGGAGAACGAAATTTTCGCTCTTATCCATGCTATTGTCTTTGAATACTTTTCTCCTTGTTTCATGGCAATCAATTCTGCTAGTCGACTGTGGTACTTTTTACATTCTTCTCCCATTCCACCAGTGGTTGTGAAAACTAGCGGAGTAAATGTTCCTTGTTCTATATCTGTTACACGTTGATTATACATTCGTCTCTTCTCATTTTCGTGCATACGGTAAATTTGCTTTGGGGTTAACTCTTGGTACGATTCCGCATTTGGGTGACATACCCGGATATCAAAGAATGCAGATCTTTGTCTTTCCCAAAAGCCTCGTACATGGACATCTAGTCTGGCTTCTTGTGATGTATTTGAGCCAGAGTTTAAAATTTCACCGCTTACGTCCTGCAGTGCTGGCTCGATCTCGACATCGTTGCAGACAACATTCAAGAGGTCTGCCTCCAGATCGCGTAATTCATTGTGGCGTTGAATAATAAAACCACCTTGCTTACATATCATCGCATGGTCAATGTTAAAAAAATCTCCACAAGCACATCTTGTTGGGTTATCTTTGATAGGCCAATTATATCTCAGCTTTAAAGCATCTCTAAATTCCCGTTTATTTAAAGTGAAATCCATTTCAGACATTGGGATGACTGTCAACCAAGAGGAGGCTCCTTTCTCTGATGCAAGTTCTATCATTCACTTCATCTTTGGTGATGCATTTTCAACGACAGATTCTACTCTCTCACTTAAAACACCGCTCTTTTCTTTCCGTACATCTTGCTTTAAAACTTGTATTTCTGAATCATCAGGAATTTCATGCATTTGTAATTCAATCCGTTTTACCAATGGCGCTGTTATCTTTCTCGACGCTTGATACTCCAACTGTGCTTCGTTGCATGGATTTGCTACTCCAATACCACCTTTTCTAACTGGTAGGGCTAGAATTTCTCTTTCGATTGGGGAACAATTGTGTTCGAGTAGAGCTGGCAGAAAAACATTTGCAATTGCATCTTCTAATGGTTTCAATAGATCTTGGATATCAGGTAGTGTTCGATAATAATACGTCCATCGATGTTTCAGCCCAAAGGTATAGACTGCATAACTTGCTTGAGGCTGTGTCGTTGCAAATTCAGCTAGCCTAATTATCTCGCTTACCCATCCATCCACTTTTTCATTGACATATTCCGACAAGTAAGATCTTGATCCAACTACTGCTCCAAGGTGTTTCTTCCCCTCCTTTGTGATATTTATATCTGTATCCTTAAACTTTTCCCTTACAATTTCTTCTTTCTCCGGTTTTGTTATCAACCAACACTTGTCATCTTTAGGGCTATAACCATAGTCAGGACCATCTGCTCTCAATGTATCCCACCATTTCCTTAGTTCGGTAGCCATTCCTGCACCACTTGCATCATCAGCAAACCAGCATTGTTTCGGATGGAGGATGTAAGATGCAAGCGTGTAATGAGTGGTTGCAAACTGATAGCATAAATAGCCATTGATAATGGGTCGCCCTGCGTTGTACCTTCGGATAACTTTAACTCCTGCCCACCAACTATGAACAATCTTGTTGGTAGTCTATATGTGTTTATCGCATAGGTTGCAATAATCGGGCATAGAATCTTTAAATTGTGGAGGGCAGCTACTCTGTTCAAGGAGTTGAATGCATTGGAAGCATCGATCAGTAAGATTGCATCAGTGTCATCTGTGTCGAAAATGTTGCACATTGCATGAATAGCTGCTTCACTTCCGGACATTTGACCTGCACATACTTGAAGCGAACCACTCGCATCAATCACATCTGGTTTGACAACCCTCATCACACACTTGCTAATGATTCTGCGTACAACTTCTCCCACTCCAATGGGTCTAACAGAACCTTCACCCTTATCCAAAGGGATAAGACGACTTGCAACTAATGCTTCTAATGATGATGGATCAACATATTCTGTGCATACAGTCCTTGTCAAAGTCGCTAAAGCCTCACAAAGTGCTGTCGACGAATGCTTGAACGATTTACACGCAAGGATCCGCTTAAATCCATTTGCATCAACACCACACGGTCCCCCTGATCCTTTTGTCTTTAACGCTACGTCACGCACCATCTCTCCATTTATTTCCAGAAATAAACTGTCCGGGATATCTTGAACTGGCCCACGAAGTAGAACTTTCGATTTTATTGGTTGTGTTTCTGGGTGTTTCTCTCGTAGCTGTAACATAACATCATCTGTTAGCGGTAAAACGCCTCCAGAGGTATCATCATTTAAAAACCGCATTGCCGAATTTATTTGACCTTCCATCACGAGTTTAGCGAATATTTTTGCCCTGTTCGGTGGTGAAGATTTCTTTCCTTTTCCAATACGACTTTGAATCATCCTCCCTTCATTCATCAAAGTGTCGATCTCTCCATTTTTCCACAATAACAAACGGCTTTTGAGGCATTCTTTATGGTCCTTCGCTTTAGATTTTAACCCCGGCTTTTGTAGCCCGACAGCTAACAATACAAAAAAGGCTTTCAAAGCAATGTGTTGCTTGTCTGATTTATTATTCCATTGATTGATGTGTATTATCAATTGGTCAATAAAGTCTCGTCCTACTTTCCCATAAGGGACCAAGAAAACATTCTTTTTCCATAATATGATTTCATCATACGCATTTATTAGTGTCGACGTTTGAATAAATACAGGAGACCCATTGTCACTCTTTCCCCATTCAATTGACGTAGGTATGCCTATTGCACTGTACTCGGGTAGATATTGTTCTTTGGTATTCTCTCCTTGGTCATCAGTTTGAATTGTGATCTCATTAGGCAGACCTGGACATTGTAATTCTTTATTATATTCATCGTTGAAGTCACTAACCGTTTCATGCAAATTTCCACAACTTAGCGAGTCTGCATGCTCGGCTGTCGTTTCTATGGCTGCCGTAGTTTGAAAAATATCTCTTCCACGTAGTGCTTTTGCGCTTCGCTCACGACTATTCAAGTTAGCTATGTCCTCTGTCTCATTGCTACGACTCTGTTCCGACGTATCGCTTGTCATTTTTTCCAATCTGGCTGCTTGATCTCTCAGGTTCTGGCTTGTTAAACCTAGGTTTTCATATCCCATTGCTTCCCATAACTCTTTCATAACTTTGATATACCCTTTTCGTCTCCCATTTTCGTTCACAGGAGGATTTTCAGATGCAATCAGGTCTTGGGCTTTTCTTTTACAATCCAAACAGTCAATATTCATTTGTTCAGTCCATTTTAAGCGTTTTAAACCCTTTTTTCCCCGCCATTGTTTCCCCCGCCATTGTTTCCCCCGCCATCGATGTTTCCCCCGCCATCGATGTTTCCCCCGCCATCGATGTTTCCCCCGCCATCGATGTTTAATAATAATAATAATAACAATAATAATAATAATAATAATAATAATAATAATAATAATAATAATAATAATAATAATCATAATAATCATAATAATCATAATAATCATAATAATCATAATAATCATAATAATAATCATAATAATCATAATAATAATCATAATAATAATCATAATAATAATCATAATAATAATCATAATAATAATCATAATAATAATCATAATAATAATCATAATAATCATAATAATCATAATAATCATAATAATCATAATAATCATAATAATCATAATAATCATAATAATCATAATAATCATAATAATCATAATAATCATAATAATAATAATAATAATAATAATAGTAATAATAGTAATAATAGTAATAATAATAATAATAGTAATAATACATGCATTTTTAAAATTTTGATTTTCCCGTCTAGATCGCAATTGAAACGATCTCGAACATGCAAACAGTTGCATCACTTGGAAGAGAAGAGTTATTTTATCAGAGATACGTTGACGTTGCTGAAAGATATTTTATGTGAGTTTTTTGTCCTTGTTTCATTCATGTGTAGTTGTGTTTATCAGATCGATTACAGTCCAAAGCATTGATGGAAATGCTATACTGCAAACCAATAACATGTACCGAAAAATGGCGTCTTACTTTACGAACACTGAAGTATAGCTGTTAGCTCATTTCACATAATCAACCTTGGCAGTCAACTTTCCTTATGAGAGTATACTCTGCGAAAACCCACGACTTTAGACGTGGAAAGCAAGTGGTCGCTAAAAATTACTGTCTTTTCATAGCCAATTAAGCCCAAATGGTAAATTCATTTGCACACGTCTCTGTTGACGCAATACCTTTGAAGTGACTTGGTAGAGAATATAAAAATCATTGATTCGTCATTTGACTAAACGTTTGACTATAAATATTTTTTCCTACTAAGCTACCATGCCATTTTGAGGAATATCTGTATTATGCAGTAAGTACGTGTAAGATTTATGATATGCTTATTTAATATATAGAAAAAGTAAGAAAGGTGCTCACTATAGTGGTCTTTCAATGGGTGCATCTCAGTGGATTCTCAACTTATGCAGTGCAGCGTCCATGTTGTATGCTGGCAAGCTTGTTAGTGACGACGAAATGGATTTTCCTGACGTAATGAAGTAAGTGAAAGGATGTAAACAAATACATATACCACGAAATATTATTACTAACTAATTGTTTGAATCTACTTTTATCTAACTGTTTGAATTAGTCAATCTGCAGATAGTACTCGAAAAACCTGGTAATTATATTATAACAGATCGAGAACAGTAGACATGGATGTCGCATGTGATGTCATGGATGTCGCATTTTTCTCATGGCTCTCATGATTGAAAAAGCCAAGCCAAGTATGGTTTGACGTCCGATAGTTGGTCTCTCTCCTGTGCATTGTGGGTTACAATCTGCTTTCCGCGGTTTAACCCTCTCTATAATACCACCAAATTGAGAAAATCACGACCGCAAGGAAAAATAGAGCACGATGGCTATTGAAAAACAAGTGTTAAAGTGTTTGAAACGAAATTTTGTCGAACAGTTTGTTGATTGCATTGCAAATGTCAGTGAAAATGAAAGAATAACTTTTTTGTAACTCTCTTCCTTGTCGAGATATTCATTCAACTTTATTGGATATGGAAATAACATACCACGGACGTCATACTGTATGAGTGTCCATGCATGAGATTGCTTATTTCGTAACAAGTAAGAATGTAAAAACACTAAAAAGCTACACTTACATGTGCGTATGCTATGTTTGACATCCAAGCCTGGCAATTTATGTGTAATATTTTGAAAAGTCATTATATGCAGAATGACCTCGACGGTGGTCACATTTCAAATAAGATTGAAAATCTCGACAAGTATATTGGCAGTTACAAAATTCGATCTAAAAAATTTAAGTTATGGTGTAATTCTCATTAACGTCATAATGCAATCGATAAATTGTGGAGAAAAATTTCATTTCATAAACATTTTAATGTTAATGTGTTGAATTTTTATTGTGAATACTCATTTGAACATCAGTTAAAACATTATAGATATATTTTCAACCCCAAATTTGGGCAACTACCAAGCGGATATGACGATTTCACCTTTAGCTCTTAACCAATCAAAACTCCTAAAATATTTTCAGTAGATAATAATGTCAATTAACTTCTAGCTCAATCTTTCATAAATTGCACGTCGTCATGCATTCCGATACATTCGCACTTTTGGGAGGTTTTCCAAAAGAGTTTGGGTCTTTGTAAACAATGTCTTAATTTTGTACATGTAGCATATAATAGTAAACAATAAGGTGCCAATTCATAAGGTATATATAACATTTCTGAGCGTATGTATTTATATCCAGTCCGATAATTTTCCTTTTAGAGTGCTAATGGCAATTATTATGGGGTCATTGATGATTGGCCAACTAGCTGCGTTGAGTCCCGATTTTGGCAAAGGAAGGATTGGCGCAGCTCATCTTTTCAAGTTATTCAGAAAAATACCAGCAATTGACAGCGCTTCAGAGAAGGGCGTTAAACCGGTTGGTTTATATATAACTGCGCGCATGCTATATACATCCCGTATATGTGCTCGACTTTTGTAGTATACAGGCATAGACATAGGATTTAATAACGCAATACAAACATACTCCGAACAATAATGACATCTTATATACTCAAGATATGATGTCATTATTATTCGGAGTATGTTTTCTCTTGTATTCCTTAAATTTTCTGCTGGTAAAGGACATTAGACATTTACATCTTCCTGGTCTGCACTGAGACCCCTTCTTCTAGGCTTTTCTAGACCCTCCCTATCAAACTGATGTTTCTGTCAAAGCTGTCTTAGTCGTGTATTTTTATGTTATAAAAAGTAAAGAAATACATCTGCCATGCCAGATGCACGCACATCATTCACACGCGAGAAATAGAGGTGCTTGGGGGTAAAGAAAAACCTCACCGTAATTGTTTTAACTACGTGCTCCATCAATCTGCCTTGACAGAGTCTTGAATGGGGAGGTGGGGGGGCTTATTCTAATTTCCCAACCCAAACTGTTGACTAATTAACAATTATTCGGTGAAGTGAATATAGGCTTGTAATTACAGAGCCTGAGGCGGATAATTGTTTAGTATAAATTTCCAGGAGCCGGTTGTATAAAAGACGTTTAGCTTAAATGGTGGATAAGTCGAAAATATCAAGCAAGCCTATGAACTATTAACTGAAAGCAAACTAAACTTTTCGGCCAGAACATGACAACTACTCATAGAACTATATATGTAGTTGATAAAATTTAAGTTTAATTATTTACAAGATGAATAGGAGAGCTTTTAAATTTTTGCTTATCCACCGTTTAAGCTACCCGCCTTTTATACAACCGACCCCAGGGGCCGGTTGTTCGAAGCCCGTTTAGCTTAAACGGTGGTTAAGCTCAAAATAGAAACCAAGTTTATAGATTCATTCAACAACCAAACTAAAAGTTTTGAACCTCAAAAGAATGATTATGCTTACAACGACATATTTACTGCAAAATATTTAAGTTAACTGTTTAACGAGTAATGTAAGAGTGTTATTTAATTTTGACTTATCCACCGTTTACGCTAAACGGGCTTCGAACAACCGGCCCCAGGTGTTTAAAATTACTATTAACACGCTAGTCACTTTCGAATATGCATGTTGCTCGTTCCTGTCTTTTTACACTTAATTATGAAATGTGAACAACAGGACACCAATCAAAACCATGTTCTGCAAACTCTATTTCAGCCACTCATGCACTGTATTTTAAGCAGGTACAGCGGCTTTTGTTGCACCCATAACTTTTTTTCTACGCAGGGTGAAGTAAAGGGAAATATTGAATTTAAAAAGGTCGAGTTTCGATATCCAGCGAGGCAAAGTGTGAAAGTTTTACGTCGTCTCAATCTTGGAGTAAAATCTGGAGAAACATTAGCTTTGGTTGGCAGTAGTGGTTGTGGCAAGAGCACGTCTGTAGCGCTTATTGAAAGATTTTATAGCGCAGAAGCTGGTACAATTGTAAGTTTAATGCGTTGTTTCTTTAGTATATAGCAGGAGTGTATCAATTAAAGATATTTTAAACACGAGATATATTTGTTAACTAATTTGGATAGGATATCTTTTATCCGAATATCGTATTATACAGCCGAGAGTGTCTAAATGAGTCACAAACTCAAAACGCTCTCACGCATCACATGTTGAATTTCGCAATTATTTCATTTATGCATAGTGTCGGAGACTGACAGAACAGATGAGTACATTACCAAGTATAGTTACAAATATATAATATAAGTACAAATATATAATACATACAGCTAGCATGACGTAAGAAATAGGGATAGAGTTTCAGTACTTAAGTGAGGGCGTGATGAAAATTAGGCAGAGTGAGTTGTGAGTGATGGTGATCGCGAGACGTAATCAAACTGTGAACGGGGAGTTTTGTATACTTTTATTTTTTATTAAACTTTATAACTTGTGATTTGTCGAGGACTATACTGTTTGGAGGCAACATTCTCGACAGTAGCAAAAAAGGAGTTATTCAGATTCCCAATGATACCTTTTTGTATTTTAACAACATGAAATGACCAAATGTACTTCAAATGATAATTGCCGGTTGAAATTACATTACAGGAATTAAAATTACTCTGTGATGAACCAAAATCAGCTCAATTCGAGAGTGTAAAGCTTGGTTCTCTGTCGCCAGTTTGATTTTGTGCGACATGCAGCGACATAATTATGTCGCGGCGGCAAAATTTTGGACAAAATTCTCCTTTTCAAACGATAAAATTTGTTGCTGCGACGTGTTGCAAACATTTGTTACCTCATGTGTTCCGGCCTTAAATTCAGCATAAGATGCATGACAGATTGCTGAATTTGTGTTTACCGACAATGATCGTCGCTGATATCGGCGACATATGAAAACATTGGCCCATTCAGTACAGATGTTATTATTTAAATTGTTGCAGACATTGGACGACAACGACATAAATGCATTGAATGTTAAATGGTTACGGAACCAGATTGGTATTGTATCTCAAGAACCCGTTCTGTTTGATTTAACTATACGTGAAAACATCGCGTATGGAGATAACACAAGAGAAGTTAGCATGGAGGAGATAAAACAAGCAGCGAAGAATGCAAACATTCATGATTTTATTACATCTTTGACAGACGTAAGTTATGTTGCAACATGCAGAATTGTACCGAAATGGGGTTTGATATGGGGGGGGGGGGGGGGGGTGCAGCTGTTTGGGAAGTCTGGCAAATATAAACAATAAAATTGATTTAGTCGGTACACCGGAAGAGTTGTTGAGGAATAACCACTTCTTCAACTCACAAAAAACCTCCAAGAGATAGAGAGTGGTCAAGAGCCAATTAGTGGAATAAGAATGGCCAAAATATTCGTATTCTACAATAGAGCATGGCCAATATATTGGTATTGTACAATGTTACATTTTTATGGTCTGTGAACTGAAATAATGAATGAGAATGCCACCACATCGAGCTTGCTCCGGCCTTGATGGTCTTGGTAGCCGCTTTTGCCCATTGTTGTATACAGCTAATTCAAAAAAGGTTGTCCTTCAAAAATCTAAAATCTAAATTACAAAATCCAAAATAGGAGACACAACATACGTTCTGCTAACAACACAAGGTTAAATGGCAAAAACAAAACTATCACGACTATATTATTATTCAAAACTTCGCTCTTCGTATGGCATATAACGTTAACCAGAAGTCATGAAGTGAACCCATGATGCATTTTGCTCTCGTATTTTGGATTTTGTAATTTGGATTTTAAATTTTTGACGGACAACCTTTTTTGAATTAGCAGTATAATACAGATTTTCATTTCTATATCATATTCAATTTAAAGCCTATCACATTAAAGATTAACTGCTGGTGGTTAGAAGTTGATTTATAGATTAGGCTTACTTCAAAATTGCTGATCGATATTTAAATTTGTATTTAGGGTTATGAGACTAGGGTAGGGGACAAAGGTACATTGATCTCCGGTGGGCAGAAACAAAGAATCGCCATTGCTCGAGCTCTGATTCGAAACCCGAAGATTCTTCTTCTCGATGAGGCAACATCGGCTTTAGATACGGAAAGTGAAAAGGTGAAATAACAATAAAGAAATTTAAACGATATATGTTAATGCTAGTATAATTTACGAGCTGGCTTACACCCGCTTTCAAATTTACGTGACCCGGCCGTAAATAGCTACACTGACATGTCAGTTTTATGTTAGACAAGCTCGAAGCTTTAATTGTTCAAAGTTTTAATTTTTTTCGATCAGTATCAATGTATATGTCTTATTAATTGCTTTATAAATAAATGTTTTGAATGGCTTAATTCAAGATATTTTAGTGATAATTATTGCAAAAGATTATTTAATATATATTTGTTTACGTTCGTTGTTGTAGCAGTTCGCCGGACATAAAACTGTCATTTGCAACTAAACGTATTTTTGGCTTGGTTGCGTAAATTTAACAAACAGGTGTTGTACATAATATTGCGTATGAGATCAAAACTAATGAAGCATAGTGCATCGTAATGAAAACCCAAATAAAAATGGAGGCCGAAAATACGCCATATTATGAGGACGGTAACCATGTAGAATGGCTTCATTCAAGGAGTAAACCGATTAAGTGTCTTTGGTAAAAACTGTTTTTAGGTCGTTTTTGGTTAAAACGAAACACTTTTGATTTGTTTTAGCACGAAAACAATACATCCTATAACGTTCAGTTTTCATACATGTGGAGCCATCAAACATGGCTGCAGGACGTACTTCTGGCTTAAAAACGAAAAATAGATATGCTATTCATCCTTAATCATATCAATGATAAAATGTTGTTAGCTCATATTTGTTAATCTAAACAGAAACTAAATCACGTGTTGGTTTGATACAAGGATCAAGAATCTCAGCTTCCGGCGCAAATTTGAAGGCAAGACAAAGGCAAAGTGAGCACTTATTAAGTCACAACATTGTTTTGGTTTTTGTAAAATAAATTAACCAGTGCTCACTTCTCTTTGTTTCGTCACAAAATTTGGGCCGGAAACTGAGATTCTTGATCCTTGTATACCACTAACAGTCAATTACGCATATTAATTCGACTTTCGCGATTTCTTTCTTAATTCAAATTCTACAAGCCGTACAAAATACCTCCGCCACTACCATCGTGGATGAGTCTTCATTTGATATTTGGAATTGAGAATTAGCTTGATATTTTAATCAAACGAGAAGAAAGAAGAAAAATGTTTTGTAAGAGCGCAAAAAACAGTGATTTATTTTTAATCGATGTTAAAATGACGAGTAAGAACATAGGATAGATTTAAGTAAGTAAGAACATAGGATAGAACTTTTTAAGAAAAAAGAAAAATGTTTTGTAAGAGCGCAAAAAACAGTGATTTATTTTTAATCGATGTTAAAATGACGAGTAAGAACATAGGATAGATTTAAAACTATGAATAAATAGTTATGGTCTTTTGTGAGCACATTTTTACCACGGCTTGAAGATTTTCTTACCAATGTATGATTTTTTGTAGTGAAATATTTACTACTAGTAATATGCTTGTTAATCTTGTTTCCAATTTCTTCTACCTAGGTTGTCCAAGACGCTTTGGATAAAGCTCGAGAAGGTCGAACGACTTTAGTGATTGCTCATCGCTTGTCGACCATTCAAAATGCCGATTGCATTGTTGTTCTGAGAAAAGGCAAAGTTATAGAACAAGGCACGCATCAAGAACTCATTAACAAAAAAGGAGCTTACTATGTTCTTCAAAAGGCTCAAGCACTAGGATCCAACCTGTAGTCTGTGTGTGATCACATCTTCATACTTTATGAACTTACCTTCTATATTTCTACGATTCCTCTTTGATGAAACAATTTTACAATTTGCATATAAAAATTAATTGCAATAAATTATTGCATACTTATTCATTGTCGTTATTTAGATAAGCAATCAAAGTGCGTATTAATAATAATTACAATCTTAGGGCCTGAACAGCCATCAGATTTTCCCAATTATTGGTTGGACATCAGTTCGACGTAGTTCGTTTTAATACAGTATATAGTGCGTGACAGTTAATTCGTCTTGACGTTTTCAGCTTTGTTTTAATGTGTTTAGTTGTGATAGATTGACTTGGAGTATTTCCCACGCTATAATAACTTTCTCGATTTTGATAGGCATGAGTTAAGATGCTCATGCCTATCTTTGTTGAAGTCTTTAATAAATAAAATCATGATTTTTGATTGGAAAAAGGAAGTATGAACATAAGCACAAAAAATGCGTGCAGTTGAAGTATTTTAATGCAGCACACAAATTTCACAATTTTCATTTGTCCTTTTGTCCTATTCACTGTATTCAGATGATATCCGCACGGTTTATGTAGTGCGAACTTGCGTTATGGCGATAAGCGTCGGATGGAAATTGGAATTTTAACTTTTAATCATCATGTTATCTTAAGGCTTGTATATTCAATTGGCTTATACGTTTGTGCCCATGTTAACTTTTATTAATTACAATTGACTTTTTATTTCAAAATTGTTTTTTATTCAAAATAAAACCTGTATTGTTCCTTTTTTCTATGATCGATGGCGTTAAAATCGTTAGCACGCTTCACTAAGGGAGATTTTAAAAATATTTATAGCAACGTGATTATGATTTCTGGCCATGAGATGAATCGATCTTAATTGATCTCACATTCAGTATCTTAAGGGCCAATTTATTTTTTATTTAAGGGCCAACATCTATGACATTTCCTCTGAATCATAAGCGGGTAAAACGTCTGCCAGTAATAAAATCTCCATCAACATCTGTCTCAAGTTTAAGTACCTGGCTAAGGCTTTAACGCATTCTCAGAAAACCGACATTCCTAACGTATTAGCAATTTCAGCGTATTAGTAATTTCAGTCCTATGGCAAAAGCATGCACAAAACCAAAGCCAAGTCATTCTGGTTTCGAGACAGCAGCGAAGGAGAGCAAGGTCCATAACGACAGGGGTCCCTTACCCGCCCCCCCCCCCCCCCATCCTGATCTTCGCATCTCTTGCATGCTCAATTCATGCGTGGCGAAGCCCGGTCAGGACATGTGATTAAGGTCCATAACGTGAGGGCCCTTACCCTCACCCTGATCTTCTTTCCAGTTTTCTGTGGGCCCTTACTCCCAAGAACCGCCGCACATTCTGCCTGCCAAATTTTTTCGACAAATTATTTGCGTGATTTATTAATGTACATGTAAGCATGATATTTTTTTAAAAAACGTGGAAATTGACAAATGAATGAAATTCACGGAGAGTAGACACACGACTTGTATCAAACTAAGTAGATGGCCGAATAATGAACTTTTACTTTTATTTTAATTATCCAATTTATGCGCCGAAAAGGACGGGAAGCTCATTTAGTTCGTTTCATGTAAAGCGTCTAGTCTGTAGTTTTGTTTACTTTGCAATTGTACTTGTTTCATTTTGAATAATTCTTACTCTTGTAAGCATATATATGCATACTTTCATGCACAAAACTAAGTTTTGAAGTCTGCAAGTTATAACACATAATGTGTGCAGTGGATGTCTCCACAAAAGATTCGATTCCACCATTACAACATCCCGTATAATATTTTTAAAAGTATAAACTAGTTTCCCCTTGTATGTGTTTTGAATTAGCTCTTGCAAAAAACTCCTAGTGGCACTCAGGAAACACTTTGAGCCCTAAAGAAACTGAATAATTTGTGTGGGATTATAAAAGCCAATGATTAGCAAGTTTTGTTTGACATATTTATTACTAGCTATATAGTTTCGTGCTGTGCAATTATATATTTGATATATATATATATATATATATATATATATATATATATATATATATATATATATATATATATATATATATATATATATATATATATATATATATATATATATATATATATATTTATCACATACTTGTGCCTTTATCCGGGCGATAACACGGTGACATAAAAACGATATGTCCCGTGATATCGTTTTTTGTCCCGCGATATCGTTTTTTGTCCCGCTCAAAACAAAGATGGCGTCCGACTGAAGAATCGATGAGAGATAAGAATAAAAATATTAAATAATACAAGGAAAATAACATAAAGAAATTTGCAGCTATTAAAAGATATGGTATTTTTGGTTTGCTTTTGTAATTTCTACCTGTTTAGCGTATTTTAAACAATCATTTTGAATTCATTTTGAAATGTACTCGAAGTGTAAATAATTTGAAAGTATAATCTGGTTTTTGCTCTAGATAAAGGCACAAGTATGTGATAAATAGGTTATCATATTCGAGACTCGGTAATATCAGTTTTATCGCTCTCGTTACGATATCATATTTTGTCCCTCGTTCGCTGCGCTCACTCGTGACAAAATATGATATCGTCTCTCAAGCGATAAAACTGATATCACCCTCGCCTCTCATATGATAACCTATACATATATATATATATATATATATATATATATATATATATATATATATATATATATATATATATATATATATATATATATATATAATATATATATATATATATATATATATATATATATACATATATATATATATATATATATATATATATATATATATATATATATATATATATATATATATATATATATATATATATATATATATATATATATATATATATATACAGCTAATTCAAAAAAGGTTGTCCTTCGGAAATCTAAAATTCAAATTACAAAATACAAAATACAAGAGAAAGTATGTCACATCGCACACAAAAGTAGACTTTTAACCATCAGTCCGTGATATATACTGTACGAGGAGGTATTTTCTGTTGAGTGGAATATTTCCAAGAGATATGTTTACATTTGAAGCCCAACACAAAATATTTTGATCTTATACTTTGTATTTTAATTTGGAATTTAGATTTTGTATTTTCGAGGGACAACCTTTTTTGAATTAGCTGTATATATATATATATATATATATATATATATATATATATATATATATATATATATATATATATATATATATATATATATATATATATATATATATAAATATATATATATATATATATATATATATATATATATATATATATATATATATATACATATATATAATATATATATATATATATATATATATATATATATATAATGAAGTAAACAGTATATATTCACTTGGTTAAAAGAGAGCTCAATACGTATGTAGAGCCTGTACAAATGTTCAGTTGACTATTTACAGTTAAGAACCATTTGGTAAGAAGTAAAAATAGAAATACTAAATAAGAGTCAGTAACTCAGAGTTTCACGCTCGTTGGCGATCTTCAGACTAAATGTTTAAGGTTTATATATATATATATATATATATATATATATATATATATATATATATATATATATATATATATATATATATATATATATATATACCTATATATATACATACCTGTGCATGCCAAAATAGGTATATATATATATATATACCTATATATATACATACCTGTGCATGACAAAAAACGATATCGCGGGACAAAAAACGATATCACGGGACATATCGTTTTTATGTCACCGTGTTATCGCCCGGATAAAGGCACAAGTATGTGATAAATATATATATATATATATATATATATATATATATATATATATATATATATATATATATATATATATATATATATATATATATATATATACTATATATATATATATCAAATATATAATTGCACAGCACGAAACCACATGAATGGTTTGGCGAGTTAGGGACTAATCAAACGGTAGACGATTTAACATCATCATTCTCATCGCATCTTACAGAAGCCATTAATCGTATATTCCCTCCTATAACTGTGAAGTGGCATCAAACCGATAAACCTTGGATAACCCCAGGTGCTAAAAAACTGACAGAAAGCATTCTATAACCATAATATCTACCCATGGAAATCTTTAAGATATGAGGTCCAAGAGGAGATTAAACAAATCATATTATAAAAACAATGTTCAGCATTTAAATAACAGTGATAGTCGTAAGTGGTGGAAAATCATTAACAAAATGTCTGGCAAACCGGAAACAACAAAGCCTTTCACCTTAGAACGTGATGGGGAAATCCTAAACAATGTACAAGCTTCAATGCCCTTAACGTATATATATATATATATATATATATATATATATATATATATATATATATATATATATATATATATATATATATATATATATATATATATATATATATATATATATATATATATACGTTAAGGGCATTGAAGCATCCATCTCCCCAAAGCTTCAACCCCTGACCTTGGATGGCGTCGGATGCGACGTTTGACAAATTTTGTACGTTCTTGAAGGTTGGTATTCTTTAGACTGGGTGACCATGTTACAATGTTATGGTCTGAGGAACTTAAGGGCGCTAAAACGTGGAGAGGTTCATACAGGTTTGGTTGGTTCGTAATTATCAGATCCAAAATGGCTGTTGTAGGGATTTTGACAACTTGCTTCAGATTATGACTTGATAATATATTCGATATATCAAAATCGTTAAAATCACCGGACTAGACCGCAGTTGAGATGTTGGTTGCGTAATGAATCTATTGTTAAAACTAAGTATTCATTAAGTTGGTGGTGTTTTTCTACAGGTAAACCACGGGGGGGGGGGGGGGGGGTGATAGACTATGCACACTGCAATACCAGAGAGCGGTCTGGGAAGGCGGGTAGGGCGAAGCCACAGCCACAGGCATTCTAAATTTTCATGTTCGAGGTTCAAGGTGCCCTGTGGTAGATTTCTCCTCCACGACGGCTAGGGTTGTCTTTACGAAAAATGTTATATCCGTTTATCAAAACGAGTCCATCCTCGATGTCACTGTTCAACCACGATTCAGTGACCGCCACTACACTGGGTTGCACTCTATAAGATAGGGGATACAGAATATTTTTATTTCAAACGAAAGATCTAATCTTTTATCTTACGGAATCGCCACACATTTGCGCATGAGGCGAGAGTGGGGGCAAGACTGGATGGGCAACGCCTATTTTTGGAAAAAATAGCAATATCATTTGAATCAAGATAAATAAATTTTCTGGTTTAGATTCTGTTGTGCTATAGGTAGCTGCATGATTGGTACCAAAATTCGAGAAATAAGTACTGATTACTGCTTTGCTATACCACATTGCTACAAGAAGTGTCATGTGTCTTTTTACGAGATTAAAATTGTTTATGATGAATACGGCCATGCACTTTTCGTTTCGTTATTTGCACGGTATTTCTATCTTGTCTGTAATATACTGCCAGGGGAAGGCTTTTGGAGAAATTAAAAAGTAACAGAGAAAATGTTTAATGCAGATGTTTCAGCTAGTAATGGAGACCGTTGGTGGGACAGATATTGAAATATTGTCATATACAATGCTTAATTAAATTCCCTTCGCAACATCTTTAAAAATTTAGTAACTTCCTGTATATTGATAAATTTCCTGTTGTGCTCAATTGTGCTCGCATTTAGTTTCTGTAGTTCACCAATATTAACATCCTGTAAACGAGATAATTTAAAAAAGGTATCACGGACGGGACACTTTATTTTTGAGGGCGTAGATGGGCAGATTTGCAGTTGCAAGACTTGTGTACATAAAGAATTGTATATGACATGCATTCTTTGTGTATAATTTATATACCTTTATGTATAACTACGCTTTATCAAGCATTATCAAGCATACCCTTTTCGTGGCTCTTTTGGGCACATATTTATTAAAAGCTCTACTAATATACATATAAAGACTTTTAGATCGTCTGCTCATCCTGGCTGATGAACTTCCCCTGTTGTTGAAGGTTAAAGAGGCATGTGTAGATGCGTACGATGGAATGCGTCATGTACGCACATTATTTTCGAAACTACAAAAATGTCTGCTTCTGGCTTCCAACGTAAACCAGGGTTGGCTGATTATCTGAATAAATAAACCAAACCATCACTGTGCTGTCAAGAAAAAATCAAAGAAAACAAAGAAAATAAAAGATCTTTGCAAATAGACAAAGAGCACTGTTGAAAATTTGGCTTATACTTTTTCCTGTATAGTCCTTCAACCCAGACGTAAGGTAAACATGTAACCGCAAACGTATTGTAGTTGAGCATCCTTGATCTTAAACAAATATAATAGTCTAATAACTCTTTAGTGACTTTTAATTGGCAGTTTGGTGCGGAAGTTAAACAGGACGGTGTATGCATGGCTATATAAGCAGGATTCTATGTAGTAGTTAACAGAGATCATAATTGGGTGTGAATTGATCGAGGAAAAGAAAACGCGAGAAATCACAACAATAGGCAGTAATTGATCAGGTTTTTCAGCAGGTAATTTTGTATGCAAGCTAAAACTGCATATAATAAATGTTCAATAATGATTTTATTTCATAATTTACAATGCAATTTACTTCACATGTTTATATATAGACGTTCTCAAATAATGCATGATATATAATGCAGCATAGCTCATATGTGTACATGCTGCATGCGTCATGATTTATTTTTGTTTTTCTATAGCAGATCTAGAATGCATCGCCTTGCCCTATTTTGTCTTCTCTTAAATGCCTGTGGTGTACTTATGGTAAGAATTATTTGATTTTATTAATTAACTATTTGCAAATAAAATAGTGTAAAACTGGTAAACACAAGTTTTTGCATCATTGCAATTTTTGCGCCATTTTCTGTTGTTCTTTGATAGACGATAGTCAGACCAGGAGTGTATTCAACAACTTACAAACGCTCTTGTCTTGAAATTAAAAAAAGTGCACCTCATGCTTTGAGTGGCCTCTATGATATTTTGGTTGACAACACTGTGATCACAGTTTATTGCGAGATGGCAAAATATGGTGGTGGATATACCTTCATACCACGCGAGGCTGTCAGACGAGGAAAGCTCCCTAACCTGATAAATCAAATTTGTAAAGATAGATACAGAGTTCTTCTTCGTTTCCAAAAAAAGAATGGCCTTCAACCATTCACACTTATAACTCAACTTCCTACCTATTCCAGACTACCACTGGGTGTGTTAATGCACAACTATGCAGGGTATACAAGGCCTTTGAATCATGGACTTGGTGACTATATTTATCTTGGTATATTACCTGCGTCCCGTGCAAAATACAGGAACATTCAAGGCTTCAGGTATGAGGAATTATTTAATAAAGTGAGGTTAAGTTAATAGTTTAAATTAGGTCAGAGGGGGCAGTTGTTCAGAGCCGGGTTAACACTCACTCACTGAAGTTTAACTAATCCACTGATTTAGTTTCTGTACATATTTCCTGACTCGCGTCTGTTTACTTTAAGAGTTCGGACGCCAAACCTATTATTATTCCACGAAAAGATAAAAACAATATTTCCAAGCTCATAAACCAGTTGCTGGAAAATTTCTATCATATTTTACGTTAACCAAGGGTGACGTTAACCGGTTTTTGAACAAGGTGATTTATTTAAAATAAAATTATGAATAAAAAATTTACGTTTAGCTCAAATGGCAAAAAAGTGATTTTCAGAAATTGCGATGCTAATCCGAACTCCTATTTCGCTTTGTTCCCAAATCATCGAGAGGGAATAATCAGTTCCTATCACGGTAGAAACCTGGTTTATGAAAGGCGCGGTGTGGCAGTAAACTGGCGAAAAACTGGTGTTCCCTCGTATGGTCATCGTCAACTGCCTAACAACTTCTTGTTTCTTACTGAAATGCATTTTGGAGGATGTGGTACTTACACCTCGAGTGATCGCTGGACAAATGCATTTGGAACTGCCATTGGTCTTCGTTAATTTACCTTAATTCTATTTGACAATATGATCATAGAAGAGCTTCCATGATCAAACTTTTCATCATTTGTTAATTGTTAGCAAGTATAATAAAAATTAATCAAAATGTTTTGGAAACGTATTATACGGAGTTTATTCTACTCTTGACGCTTAAAAATATCAGTTGCATATTATGTAGTTTCAATTGAACTACAAATCAATATTACAGAGATCTAAACAGTCTAAAAGCCCATAGTTGGCTTCTACTATTCCATATTGTAGTAAACGTGTTGTTCAAATGTGTGTCTTTGTATTATTAATTTAGTCAGGAAAAGTTTAGTACATCACACAGGTTGACCATCTCAGACTTAGTGCTAAAATGCCCAATCAAATCAATAAATTTGACAAGAGATAATGCAAATTTATGCAAATGATTCGTCGAAATATTGGATTGACTAGTTTGTTTTGAATTAGGTATATATGCAGGCGCGGATTTTTGAAAGGAGGACAAACTATAGCGCACATACATTATCATGACTATTTGTGTATTTGAATATACTGGGTGAGTAAAAAAACTGATGCCCTTTCAATTTCATTACACTGCCACATTATAGATATAGTAGTATTTATTATATGACAATGACGCCATTTTACCAAATAAGGTCACGAGAACACGAAAAATCTGAGAGCGGACGGTAAAAGCCGTATTCGCCCTCGTCTATACCGGTTTTTTTGGTACAGGCGAAACAAAAATCCGACTTTTTGCAGTCAAAATGGCGGATGCGAACTGATGAAAAATGTAAAACTTGATTGACAGGTTTTTGTATTTGTAATATTTTATCCAATCAGATTAAAGAATGATGATGTCAGTGTAAACGGGTTTTTCTTATTTAGTATGCAACTCGCAACTTGTTTTATTGTTTTTCTCATCTCACTTGAAATAATTTGCCGTTCACAAGGCCACATACATGCAAATCCTCCGAAAAATGAAAGAAAAGTTCTTTTTCAGGTATGTCATATAATAAAAATCCCATTGAATGGTTTGACATATAATCCGACCGATGTATGTTAATTGGGCAAGTTTTAGTAGAGGCAAGCACAGTCATGTGGGGGGAGGGGGCTAGCCCTATGGGCTAGCCACCCTATCCACCCCCCCTAGAACCGCGCCTGGTATGAGCGAAAATCTTGAAATTTAGCAACACACACTACCTGTCTGGGTTACAAGTTAAAGAAATCACATAAAATATAACAGCCCAGCGTGTGAAAAGAAAAGAGAACAAAGTAACCATAGTAAATAGAACTGAAACATGTTTTTATGGCAAATTTAAATTAAACACCCTTCACAGCCAAAGTTAAGAGATTTTACTGGCCATAAAAACTCGTTTCAGTTCTATTTATTATATCGCTACTTTGTTCTTTATTACTTCCACATGCTTGTTGTCATATTTCATGTGATTTCTTTGACTTGTAACCCAGAGAGGTGCCGTCAACACCATACCACACGCGAACAGTTTTTCTCGCGAGAAAAGGCCAAAATGAACCCAAATCGGTAATCATTGACAAAATATTCACTGCTCTGCATGTTCACTACATAAATTTTTCAGTTAACGAGACCAACACGGTGCAAGTTTCTCAGGTACAGCTTCGAATCCACTATTGCACTCCCTGTTCAGACGCCAACAGTGGCCACGATTTTCTTTCCAGGTTATCTATTTTCAGATCAATGGGCTGATAACGACGTTTGGAGCAAGCCAATGTCTTTCCGGGGTGTTTCGACCTATGTGTAACATTAGTACCACATACATACCTGCTTTTTTTTAGTGCCTATATAATAAAACAGTTATTCTGCGAACTCGAGTCGCATTTTCGGTGATTTTCGGAGAATATTCACATCGACTTCGTCTCGATGAATATTCCCCAATAATCATCTCGCCTTCGGCGAATAATTGTTAAATGCTTAATTAGTTAATAATAATGATTAGGTTTGTTACAGGTATCAAGAACAAGGTACGTGTTTGATTTTAATGCCCACAGCAATCCCAACTTTGCACGTACCCGAGTATAATCGGTAAACACAGCAAACTGAAGCATGCATGATGTACGGCATGAATATGCAAAATCATTGACAAGCAATAGATATTCGGGATTTTCCCAGTAACAACGACAATAATGATAGTCTTAGTAATTATTATACGGCTTATGGTACACAGCAAAATTTCAAAATCTTGGCAAGAATAAAATTCTTACCAGGTTCTTATTTCAAGCAATATTTTACTCAAATTAAGAAATTTCAAGAAAATTATTCTTAACAAGAATAGATTTTGCTTAAAACAGGAACAAATATTCTTAGCAAGAATTTAAAATAAAAAACTTCAAGAAAATTTTTCTTCGTAAGAATCGGTTTTACTTAAAACAAGAACAATATTCTTGGATAGAATTACGTTCTTCTTAAAATAAGAGAATACGTTCTCACCAAGAATAGTCAAAATTTATAGAATTCTTGAAATGAGAAAATAGGTTCTTATGAGAATATATTCTCAACATTATTTTTTCTGAAACAAGAATATCGTGGTTGAGACACGTTGTTTTTTGCTTAATATAAGCAAATTAATTCTCAGCAAGAAATTATTGTTACTCACAAAATATGATATGGTATATATGGTTAAAAACTGAAGCTTGCTGAAAATGGTCGTAAAATGTTAGCTCACAATTTAGATAACCACCGGCAATTATCTTTCAAATTTTTATTAATGATGCAAAAATTGTATGAATATATAAGAATTGCATGCGTACACTACATCATTTCGATCCATGTTATTGTACAGTTAATAAATACAGGTTGAGTAAAAAAGACTGATGTCTTTCATATCCAAACTGGCCACAGACTTAAATTATTGCTGGGATTACACAGTCCACACAGTCCGTCGTTACTATTGTGCGAAAGAAGAGTTCCATGCAAATTCCATTTTAAATTCTTTTAGATCAATTAATTGATAGGATTTACTGGGGGGGGGGATGCACACCTCCCTAGCCCTGGCCAGATGGGGTGCTATTTTCATGATAAAGCAGAAAAATATGATACAGTCTCTGAGTATCATGTTTGATATTTTCATTACTGCTGATTGCTTTAGCACTTTGGATCTATGATCATGAAAAATTACTCCTGTATTTTGAAGGGCAGATGACACACATGACTAAGACTAACACAGCTGAAGTAGTTAATGAGTACTTCCTACCAGAGCTGGCAGAGCACTCCCCCCCCCCCAACCAGATCATGCTGGATCCATCCCTGTTTGAGAAACTTCGTAAGCCCATGAGATATTTAGGCAACTTCTGTCAAATTACAGCTGGTATGCGGCTAATTTGAATATGAAAGCTGTCAGTTTTTTTTACTCGCACTCTACTTTTCTTTTTGAATAAAATGCATGCAGTGATTAAGTTAATTACATGCTGCTCAACCACTCTTAATGGTCCTACTGAGTATTGTCACTATACCGTGTGTGCATGTGACGCCACAGCAGCCACAATGGTGTTATATTTTTGATATTTTTTAACTTTGGACACTGCTTTCCCACAGCATTCTAAGTTATCAAAACCAATTATTGTTATATTTGTAGGAAAGTACAGCTGAAAAAGCTGATGCTTTTATCGCTCAAAAAAGAAAATTTGATGACATAACTGTTATAGACGAAGTGTCAGTGGGCAGCTCATCCCCCGATAGATGTGAAACCAACAATAGTGTGTTATTATCAACTCCAAAGACTCCAGGGGTTTCCCGTAACCCACCTCAAATTTTCTCAACACCGCCTCAAATTTCCTCCTGTACCACCCCACCTACTAAAGTGGTACCTTTAACTAGTCAGGTCAAGTGCCCTGAGTACACCATTTACAAAGACAAAGAGATACAAGCGGCTGTTCTTTGTGGAAATATACCAGTGGAGTTACGCCATCGTTTGATTCGTGGAACGATTCGCAACATGATTTCTGTGGCTTATAGTGCACCCTTCAACAGAATGCCAACTACAAATGAATTGCAGGAAATGGCTAAAAGCCTGATTATTGTTTACCCACCACTACGAGATCCAGTAACTGGCCATGTAAGTTTGTACATTTGTAAAATTGTGATTCTGTATAGATTCAAGATCTAGAATTATTCACTGTATGCAGTTGGCTATGGAATGGGTTAATGCCGTGCTCATTTTTAACACTGTGCTAGCACTGAAAAAGCAGGGGGGGTTGGGAGGGGGCGATGGGGGTAGAAATTGCTAGTGAAGAAATTGCTAGGGTTTGTGAACCCCCTTGGAAATCCTGAAAGACCCTGGATTTTTATTTTGAAATTATAAGTTTATCCCAGGGAAACCTGGAAAACTGAGAAACTTATCTGGATATAGGATCATACATAAACTACACATTTAACACTCTCCTAAAGACTGGATAAACCTTTTTGTATTATATGCGGTATGGTTGCCACATTTCTTTGGGTATATTAAAATGTCATTGAAATTCTTAATTATATTATTCCACACTCAAAAATCTGTCAACCTCTTAGGGAAATTATTGTGTACATTTTAAATACCCCTGGAAAAAGTGTGCAATGAACAAGTCTTGAATTATCAAGGTGTACTAACTCTGTTTCTTGCCATTACTACTTTGCACCATTAAGCTTCAATGCATGCTCATCTTATAATTTTAAAATCAATCCACCATCACATGATTGGCAGTGGAAAGCTATAATGTTTCAGTTAACAGCTTTTATCCATCATTTTGATATACTAGGGAGTTGTCTTGAAACAATTGAAAAAGAGGCTGTATAACATGAAGCCTGTTGAAAAACGATGAGGTCCAAAACAGGGCAAAGCAGGGGTGCAGGTTGCTGGAAACTCTAGAAGCAAAGATTCACTGACCAAAATACTGAACTATGCAACCAGCTGTGCAGAAGATTGTGGAGAGAGTGACATATCTCCTATAGATTTGGAAGAAGAAAGTACCGGTAGTGCTGGTAAGCAAGAAGTAGCATATTCTGTAGACAGCTGGAAGTGTCAACTGTTTACTGTTACCATAAAATTTACATTGACAGTCATTTCAAGGGCAGGGGAAGGTACAAAGGTCAGGTTCATCAATATAGTATGTATCACCAAATTATTTATCACAATTTATTTTCAGATCCCAGATCAATTGACAATAAAGAAATCATGGAAAGGCATTATAGTGCATTATGTAAAGAAATGAAAAAAAGTAAACCTTCAGCAGCTGTCATTAACATGTATCTAAATAAACAGTTTTCTGCCCGCCAGTCATGGATCAGATCATTGTCTCCAGAAGAACGTTCCGAGAAACTCTTGGAATTGTACCCTTGCTTCGAGAATCATGTTGAGGTATATATTACCATATCGATATTGTACTACTACATGTACTTAGTGTGTGGTGCCTTACACACATAAGTTTTAAAAGGAAATGGCAGTAAAGTATTGAAAGAAGGAAGCAAAAGCAGTTAAATAGGTAGATGAAATATGTAAATTGTCTTAATACTGTTTAACAACATTCCTAATATTTTTCTCAGATAATAGAAGAGGTGAGAAGGGTTATTGGCAAGGATGAAAGTGCTGATTCAGAATCTTTCATGAAAAAATGTGTCGAGAATTTCAATGATGAATTTGAAAATATAATTTACTACGGCGTGCAAAGGCAAAGAATTGATCATCCTTCTAAACCAAACAAAGGTATAGTGCATATTCATTCGACTCATTGCAATCTATTTGGAAAACAACTGTCATTAATTTTATTTTATTTATTTATTATTTATTTAAAACTTTATTTAAACACGTTGACCCCGTCAACTTAACCTAATTTTTAAAAATAAATTATAAACTATTTGTAATCGAACTGTTGAAGACTATATCATATGTTGCTCTTTATATAAGAGCAACAACTAATATCTCTATATATGTTGCTCTCTATGTAGGAGTAAACCTATTCTGCATAGACGTGTTCATTGCAAAATGGGACAAATAATTACATACATATATGTGTAATTCATTTCTAGTTATAAGAGAGGTTTAGCAAACACGACGCGATGTCGTGTTTGCTAAACCTCGCTATTAAACTGTACTTTATGGTGTTATATGGTGACTAAGACATTGCACATGATGAGAAATCTTCCCACAATTTTTCCTGGATATCCCAAATCAAAACAGCTGAAAAAGGCTTCTGATTTGGTTTATGTTATTAAGGTGTGTATATCAAACAGTCTAATTATTTGTGTATTAGTTAGCACAGCTCATGTCAAATTCTCCTACATTTTTTTTACATAATATAGGAGCATGAAGATCCAAATGAAGTTTCTGGAAGGAAACAAAGTGGAAAAGGACCATTAATGTTAATAGATTCTACCTCCTGCTACCTGGTTTGTCACAACCATATTTTCTGCACTATCAAAAAGGAGAATATTGCTGAAGCCATCCTCACCCTGATTGGCATGTTTTACCTTCTCGACATTGACTACCCTAAGCAGCATGAGGTTGGTCTAACAATGATGCAGAATTTGTTTTTTGATGATACTAGCACCCCAGGTGACCTAATCGACACAATTAGTTCATTAATGGCTGACTATACGAAGTTTAAGAACACTGAGTAACTTTTATATTCATAAACTCTATGAAATTGAAGAAAAACATTGAAAAGATGTTTAAAAGTTGATACAGTATTAATTTAAAAACTTCTTTTTTAATGCAGCGTAGTCGTTCTATATATATTTTCATGCATGTATGTGGTATAGGTTTGTGGGTTGTTGTAGTGCATTAGATTTCAATTGATCGATGGTCGCATATAACTTGTGACCTTGAAAACCCAGCTTATCACATTTACTCCATTGATGATCAAACTGCTATTATCACTGTATTATATGTTTAACGCCCACGTTGCATTAGTTTATATATATATATATATATATATATATATATATATATATATATATATATATATATATATATATATATATATATATATATATATGCAGATTTAAATATACCATTGTTATACAGGGTGTCCCAAAAAAAACGGAACCCGCATAAACAATTATGTATGCACTTAAAACATAACCTGCATAAATTAATGTTGTATGCATTATGATTCACAAATTGACAGCACTGAATTGAATCTTAAATGCCATTTTTTCCAGCTATAATGTGTTAACAAGATTCCCAAGGTCGAAATAAGCCTGTGTAAAAAAATACGCAATACTGATTTTAAACAATTGCATTTAGAATTAAACAATGACATACAATTAAGACATTACTTTTAACTTGTTTTGCTTTGACATATGCTGCACAAAAATATGAAATCCCAGAGATACAGAAATGTCAAGTCATTACACTACTGTGAATAATAATTACATTATTGTGAATAATATTCTTAACGACTGCATGATTAATTTATGCGGGTTCCGTTGTTTTTGGGACACCCTGTATACCATTGTTATATACCAATTACTTTGATAATATACTGTGAATATACTTCTTGTAGTTGCAGAATTCTGTTATTGTGTTCTGTGTTGTGTATATGTTTTAGTAAACACGTTCTAGCCGTTGTATTTATGGCTACCGAAGGTAAGATAATGTTATTTATCGCAAATATACATTCCCTAATTGATTTTCATTCAGCATCTTCCTATGTGGATAAATTTGCTTGTTTTAAGTAAAATGACTGGTTGGAGTTCTCATCGAGAATATTATTCTCACTGTACTACATTATTTTTTACTTATTTTAAGCTAAATTGTTCTTACCTAAATCAAGAACTTTTTACTTAAAATAAGAGTCTGAATAAGAACTTTTTTGCTTGTTTTAAGTATGTTTTTTCTTCACAATTTCTAGGTAAGAAAATTTTTCTCACTATACTGACTAGCTTTTTTTTACTTATTTTAAGCAAAATTTTACCTGAATCAAGAACTTTTTTACTTAAAATAAGAATCTGAATAAGAATTGCTTTGCTTGTTTTAAGTATGCTTTTTCTTGACAAATTCTAGGCAAGAAAATGATTCTTGGTAAGAACATTATTCTTGCCTAGAATTCTAGTCAAGAAAAATCTTCTCAGTATACTGACAAGAACTTAATTGCTTGTTTTAAGAACTTTCTTGCTTAAAACAAGTTTTTTTTTTTTAAAAATAAGAATTGAAAATTTGCTGTGTACATTTTCACCAGGTCATTAACAGCACCATACTGTCTATAGGTCAGAAATAAAATACAGTGCACAGTTTAGCCGTCTATGATTATAGAATGGTACAAGAATTGGATGTGTAAAAAAGCAAACAAGATGGCAAGTATGGCTGAAATGGTATTTTTGTGGAGGGAGGGGGGGGGATATAACGTCTTATAAACAAAATGTCAATGCTTATGAAATATACAACAACTGTATTCAATTAAAAATAATTTGTCATATTATAGTAATTTTCGTCAGCCAATATGGAAATTTAATTTCTGCCTGCTATTTTTGTGATTTAATTCATAATTAGCTGCTGACCTGACAAGAGCGCTCGGGCTTGTATTAAGAAGATTTTTGAGTCTTAAACAGGATAAATGACTGATTCTGCAAAATGTTCTTCTGAGAATTCAAGCTCAAGTAGTCCAGGAAGCGCAGGGAACAATAAAGACTCGGATTAGGGCGTTGTGAGAGCAAACCTTTTGCTCGACCTCGTGACGTTGAAGTTGAAGTGGAGCAAAGTGACGAAGATCGGCTTTCTCCTGCGACTTTAGAAATCTAGATGCGAAGCGACGTTTCGCTAAATCAGTGGTAAGATGTGTCACTATTTAATAAGACGCAAAAGAAAAAACCCCTGAATACTAGTTCATATTGCTGTATGAAAAGATATAGCACCTGTAAGGCTGTAGCGGTTTTTTAATAATACAAGCTTTATTTTTGTCGCGGTTCTCAACTATCACATGAACTACAAAGTGAGCTTGAACAAATAATGATCTTGAGCAGCGAGTGCGAATGGAGAACATTTCTTCAGAAAAACGATTCTTATTGAGAAAAATATACGTTCGCACGACGTTTTGAATGGCTTAAATTCAATCAAATTTCTCAAAATTTTGAACAGCAATAAAACACCTAACATATTTTTTACCTACCAACTCAAGATTACTTTTAAGCATTTAAATTTCGCGCACAAGTCAAAATACGCACATCCCTGGGATTGAAACATTTGAATTTCAGAATATTTTTATGTATTCTACACCGTAAGCACCTATTAGTAAAAAAACTTCATACTCCAAGCCTCTTCTCGTAATTGAAAGCCGTTTCAAAATTGTCTACACCCATTTTGTATGCAACCTGTATAAGTAGAGCTCTGTACGTACAGCCATATAGCAACGTGGTAACTACTTCATTACCCTGTGGCTGTGCTAAAGTGGATCCGCGCGAAATGAAGTACTTACCCAGTCAGTAACATAGTGGTCAGACCCCCGCAAGGATGAGTCAAGAATCCTCAAGGCCAACCAACCAAATGGCTAGAATCTGACGATCGATCGTTTGATTCATCCGCAGTGTGAAGTCAAGCAACTTGACTGTTTGGAATATAGAGATTACTTCATGGTTGGTGAGTGCGTACGATTTTTATTCACGAGTTGTGAAGGATCGTTAAACGAACGAGTGAGCGCAGCGAACGAGTGAGTTTAGCGATCCTTCACAACGAGTGAATAATAAAAATCGTACAAACGAACCAACCATGAAGTAATTTGTTTATTATATTAGTATAAAGATGAGTGTATAAAGATACGGATATATCTTACTGACAAAAACAAATACTCAAGCAAAATATTAAAATGGAATTTCTTACCATTTATTGCTTTGTTTTCTTGCTGAAAATGAAACCATGAGGTTTATTTCAAATTAATGAGGCCACGAATGTCGTCGTTATGATTTTAGGTGGTTGTTTTATCAGTGAAATTGTCTTAAATCTCTCTTTTCGGTGAGTTAAAAAATACTTGTAAAATCAGACTCCATGTTTACACTAGCCTGCGAGCAGGTGTTGCACGTTCGGGTCAGCCAATCAGAACACTGAACGATAAATTTTCACTGGTGAAAAAACATCGTTCGTCCAATCAAAGGCCGTGAACGATGATTTTTCACCGAGTGAAATTTTATCGTTCTTGATGCCGATTGGCTATTGCTAATTTGGAACGATTATTACGCACAGCCTTATCGATGAATAAATCTCTATACTCATGTAATAAATTAATCATATTTGCCGCTGTATAAATGGTATACAAATAATAAGTGTTTATGAGTGCAATGGTGAGAATATTTTCATGAGGGGAAAGATACCCGAGTTGAATGGAACAATCAATTTTTTACCGAATGAAAATACTCTTACTATTGCACGAATAAAAACATTCATTATTTGTTTTATATGATACCAGACTATTGTTTTTACCAATTTATTCGACATTTAAAACAACACGCATCTCAGTCGTATTTTAGTATGGATTATTTCGCATTCCTCTCAAGAGCCTAAAGTAAACTACAAAGACCATCAGAAGAGATTTTTGACGGATTCGAATTGTAAGAGTGCGATGGAAAAATCTATTGCACTCCCAGGAGTGCAATGGAACGTTTTGCATTGCACTCTCGGAAAATGGAACTTTTTATTTAATATCACGTGAACATAATCAACCAATTAAACGACCAGAATTTAATGATGATATAATATTAACTGAAGTGGGCAATGTACGAAGCAATTAGCCTTTCTCACGACCTGCGAACAGGTGCATGTCCGCCATGTTTGGGTACCGAGTAGCGCGAAGAGCGAGATGGAAAACACGACAAAAGTTGTTTTTTAAAAGCAAACTACAATGCTGGAGTTGAACTTTTAAATGGTTAAAAAAAGCAGGCAATTTGATCTTTTGTTGGTAAGTAAAAAGTATAGTTTTTTTTCATCCTGGAGAAATTCTGGTGTCAAACTTGCAAAATATAAAGAGAAAAATGATTTTGAATGAGCGAGGAGCCAACTCTATGTGAGAACATTTTTGTACTCAATTGCTGGGTTTTCAAATCCGAGCTATGTCAATTCTACTACACCTAACGTCATATAATTTGGTACATGTTATCATGGACCATTTCTGCATCTGGATTCGGTAAAAACAAGACACTAGTACAAAAATTTAAAGGTTTTTTTGTTGTTTTTAAATCATGAGCGCGACACGGCCGTATTGACTCAACAAGTTTCATGATGATTTGACTCTGGCTACAGTAAATATTAGCTAAAACTTAACAAAAACAAAACTAAAATAAAAATAAACAAGGCTGCTGACTTTCCTTTGTTAAATACTATAAATTACCTGCTTACTTAGTCATAAATTTGCATTTTTAGGAGTAAGTGTACGAAATTTTAGACTTTCGAAAACGGGGTTTTGTAGTAATAACGCCAGCAATTATAATCTTTGCAGTAGGCGGTTCATGTACCGCTTTTGAAAGTGCTCAAATTTGATGTACGTGCAGTAGCTCACATTTAAGAATTTATAGAAATTTTATATAACCACTTACAACCTTTTTTGGTGTTTATTTTGCTTGGGTTCAGAAAATATTACTATACGAGGAACAAAACGTTAAATCGTCGAGTCAATATCGCGATCATGTTCTAAAAACAACAAAAAAAAACCTTTAAATTTTTGTACTAGTGTCTTGTTTTTACCGAATCCGGATGCAGAAACGGTCCATGATAACATGTACCAAATTATATGACCTTAGGTGTAGTAGAATTGACATAGCTCGGATTTGAAAACCTAGCAATTGAGTACAAAAATGTTCTCACCTTGAGTTGGCTCCTCGCTCGTTCAAAATCATTTTTCTCTTTATATTTTGCAAGTTTGACACCAGAATTTCTCCAGGATGAAAAAAAAACTATACTTTTTACATACCAACAAAAGATCAAACTGCCTGCTTTTTTTTAACCATTTAAAACTTCAACTCCAACATTGTAGTTTGCTTTTATTTATTTATTTATTTATTAAATTTTGCCCATACATATACGTATATATTTCTTTTACTAAAAAAGTAGACTTATAAAAATAAGGGCTAGGGATCTACTAGAAACCATAAAAGGCTTTTAATTAAGACCCCTAGTTTACGTATTTACAATTATATATATTAGTAATCGGAACTTAGTGTAAAGTTACAAACATAGGAGTATGTCGTACATCTTATTACAATATTTCGAATAACAACGAAGATATATACAGTAGGAAAAGTTTAGAACACAGTATTTTATGAGAAAGAACATACATCATTGGCATATAAGAAATAGAGTCTCTATAGTATTTATATTTCCGTATGCAACTGCAAGAAATAATTTTTGGATTTCTTCTTAAATATGTCATAAGATTTTGTATTTTTTAAATCAGGCGTTAATTTATTCCAGATGTCTACACCATTATTGCAAAGAGAATGTTTGACATAATTAGTTCTAGAGTATGATTTGTGAAGTTTGGATGCATTCCGTGTATTGTGATCATGAATTTTGTTGTTAGTCACATAGTAATTGGTAAAGTATTTGGGTAAGTTATTCAAGATGTGATATCGAAACATAAACAAACTTGTTAGAAAATCATTAATTTTTTTAATACTAAGAATGTTTAATTTATTAAATAGTGGTTCAAAGTGTTCGGTATATGACTTAAAAGTCATTAAAAAAACCCAACTTTTGTCATGTTTTCCATCTCGCTCTTCGCGCTACTCGGTACCCAAACATGGCGGACATACACCTGTTCGCAGGTCGTGAGAAAGGCTAATTTAAAGTGGAGCAATTTTATGTGTAGGGTAAGTACTGCATTCCTTACTAATTATAATCAGTTTAGCAAGCTCAGTAATACTATTAATTCGTCGGTTTTAATGCATGTCAAGGAGACACAAAATTTAAAGCATTCAATTCTAAGCATTCAATTTATTGCGTTATTACTTGTAAATTGTATAATTAATTTTTTTATCATTTAAGAATGCATGCTTTCACAAGACATAGTAATATCACTATGGAAACAAAGTACCTGACTAATTTGCATATGAATACATACATGTAGATGTATCATATTTCATTCGTCAACGCCGATCGTGCTGTATTACACGATCCATAGATTGTTTCGACAAACAAAATGGCGGCTGATCTTTGGTTAATACTAGGTCTCGTCATAAAATTAGTACTGTTTTGCCTCATAATACTGTTGCTTGGCTTCACCTTTTATGTTTATTATGTACACTACAAGCTTAGCCATATTCCAGGCCCGCCTCGAGATAACTTTTTCTTCGGAAATTTACTCGAGATTCGCAGACGAAGGCTTGTTCATGGCAAGAATATACATCAGACCTTAGCCGACTGGTCAATCGAATATCGCCCTATATTTGTCATATGGTTCTTTCATGTTCCCCTGACAGTAATCAGCGACGCTGATGCTGTTCGTGAGGTGCTTGTGGTTAAGAATCTACCCAAGGATTATTTTGGCTACAAGAGATTTCAGTACGTGTACGGGCAACGTTTCCTTGGAAATGGTCTTTTCTCTGACCTGGATCGTCTCACTTGGGAGACAAAGCGGCGAACCTTTGCCCCGTTGTTCTATCGAAATAAACTTCTGAATGACGGATTTCCAACAATGAACGCATGCTGCGATAATTTCCTTCGTAGGCTGGAAAATTATGCTGATGGAAAGACCGAGATTTCTTTAGCTGATGAATTCTTGCAGGTCACTTTAGAAACGATTCTTAAGGTTAGTTTTAATGCCTTTACGGGTTGTTAGCAAATTAATACCTTCCGCTGTTTCGCATTTCACACCCCTTTTACATCTTTACGACCTTTTAATAGAATGTAGTCATTAAAGTCATTCTCGACCATGTGACATAGTCTGGATTTATCTTCACTTTTGTGCTCGCAATAAAAATTCTGTTTGCATTCGATCTTATAAAAGTTCGTACAGGAATTACACATGCTGCAAATTCTGTTCTGAAGTGATAACAGAATCTGTAATATTATATTCATTCACGTCTGGTGACTTTGATAAAATACAAAGGTCTTTATTTATTTTGTATTATACCTTTCAGCTTATATACCATTATAGTTACAAATATTGGTTTCATTTGAGTAAACATATGCAAAAAAGGCACACATTTAATAAACTTATATTTAAATTACATATACGCAAATTTTGACAGATTTCATCGCGAAGGAGTTAGCGACTTTGATAAAGTTTTGTATTGCGCAATAAACAATGTTCGACAAATTTTAATTTTGTAGATTATATTCTAAATAAGTGAGCTTTAAATTTCCAACCTCTCTAAAATGCATTAAAATTGCACAATTATGCAATAGATGTTTCCGTTGTGGTCTAACAAACTGTAAAGCTGGAGAGATAACTTGAATACAGGGTGTCACTAATATTAGCACTGTATAGTTTCATTTACAGGACACAGTGAACAGCTAGTCCCACGAGAAGTTGTGTTAAGCCTGTCATTCATTTACTTTTTTATGTCGGGCATAAAATTATAAGAGTATTGGAGCAATTAAATATTCTGTAATGTCAAAATTATACAGATTTTGAATTTCCAACTTTTCTTGAAAGTCCAATCTTCAGTTTAACTTCAATGATGAAAGTATGTCGAATAATCAGCATGTCCAATGTTAGATATTACTTCAATGTCGAAATGATCACGCATGTGAATATTGGTGGTAATATGACACCATCATTATTAACCCCTAAATGTAGTAGCAAAAGTAGTAGTCTTATGAAACCTAAAAGAATATAAAATCTTGCCTGTTGCAATAAATTTTTGAGATACTATATATTGCTTTGCGTAATACAAAGCATGCAGCTTTGAATGACATATACAGAGCGGAATGTGTTGTCACAAAATACCTACCTGAAGATTCCCCTTGGGAGAAACAGTTTGTAGAGTGGTAATTTTTTGAGGTGATTTGTGATTTTATACATAAATATGACTGTTTTCGCTTTAAGTGGTCATGTGATTTGGAGATGAATGAGGATGATCGTATTTTATTTGAGAAGAGCTTTAAAAGTGCTTTGAATGGCATTTCACTAAGCTTCACAAGTCCAGCAACAAGATTCATGCCTTGGTCTGCATTGCGACAAAGATGCAGAGAAGGCGCGCGTCTCATCAGAATTGCTGCAAAAAGTGTTGTCGACAAGCGGCAGCAGGATGTACAGGCTGGTAAGGTGAACCCTGAGGATGCACTATCGTATGTTCTCAAATTAAAAAACGATTTGCCCAGTTGTGATCTTGAAGACTTGGTGGACATGGTTGTTACTGTAGTATTTGGAGGTAGTTAACCTGGATTAATTGTGATTTTTTTCTTTATTATGAATAAATTTACACTCGAAATTTTTATTATATTTGAGACAATTGATCATAACGAAAAATATGGCAGCATGTGCATTTTACCAGAATTCGTTCCGGGCATCAAACAAAAACGACGGAAAAAGATGCAAAGAAAAACACCCAAGGACACCAGACTTTAACCACGGGCTATAGGACAGGCGCATTGCGATACTGTTTACGTACGTAAATAAGAAAATTATTAAAATGTTATAAACTGTATTGTACTTACTCATGAATTGTTTAGATATTCAAATGATGGGATTGTTCAAAACGTCGTGATTTCGTTCGGAAATTGTGAAATACAAATCCTTGTTCTGTTACACATCGTCGCCATATTGAATCAATCACAATTTCCACCCCCCCCCCTGGCAAAATAATAAGACGGTGAAGAAAAATAGGAGAAAAATAAGAGGGTAGGAACAATGTGGGCGTGTTCTGGGCGTGTTATGCTTTTGAGCGAATCAACATTCACAATTCCGTGTCACATGACCGCTTTAAATCGTTATAGGCGGGAAGCATCATCACTGTTCATTGAAATATATGGCTCAGTGTTGCTAGGTCACGGAATATTAAATATGGGACACGTTTGTGCCATATATGGAAGTATGGGACACGTTTGTACCATATTTGGAAGTGTCACTCATTAGGCATTCAGCCTCTGACGAAACACGCCCACATTGTTCCTACCCTCTTATTTTTCTCTTATTTTTCTTCGCCGTCTTATTATTTTGCCAGGGGGGATGGAAATTGTGCTTGATTCAATATGGCAACGATGTGTAACAGAACAAGGATTTGTATTTCACTATTTCCGAACGAAATCACGACGTTTAGAACACTCCCATCATTTGAATATCTAAATAATTCATGAGTAAGTACAATACGGTTTATAACATTTTAATAATTTTCTTATTTACGTACGTAAACAGTATCGCAATGCGCCTGTCCTATAGCCCGTGCTTTAACAAAACAAAGTAAATAACCTCCACTCTATTTTGAAACGATATTCAACCGCAAGGCACTGTGGTAAAATGTATCCTGCCATTTTTTCGGTTACGGTTAGTTGAGATACAATGGTCAATTTTCGCGATATACACTATCATTTCATCATCATCATTTCATAATATATATTCATAATATCATAATATTCATTATGCTATTTAAAAAATAAGTCATATATATATATCAACACAGATCGACAGTAGTCAGCAAAATTAACTAGTTAAATTACAAATTTTGTTCACGAAATGTTGCATAGTCTGGTAAATTTTACATTTCTTTTTGTATTCATGTCGTACATTCTAACAGTATTGCAAAATTATACGTATTAATATTTTGTGCCGCTTATTACTAATTATAATCATATGTTAAATCCTCTTTACCCGCCAAGTACGGCTCCAATAACGACAAATTATACAACATCAGGTTTCTATAAGTTTACATCTATGCAACGTAGCTTAACTTTAATAAATAATCAATGTCACGCCGTCGCATTCTTTCAGGTATGGACACAACAGGGAACAATTTGTGTTTCACTGCACTTTCCATTGGCTTAAATCCAAATGTGGAAAATAGGTGAGTGTAGAAAACTGAGAACTGCAGGATTTATTACTAACTACCATTAAAATTTCTGTCTCTGTCATTAATGTATTTATTATTCATTAAATGAATCCACGTTTCCTAAAATATCTTACTAACCTTTAACTATGTTGTTTAGGCTTAGAAAGGAGATTGATACGGTGATAGGTCAATCGGAGGAGATCACAGCACAAGCGATACTATCTATGCCATATCTTACGCAAGTTGTAAAAGAATCCTTGCGACTTCATCCTCCAACACCCGCCTTGACAAGACGAACCGTGAAAGATACCGTAGTTGGTAATGTAATGATTCCTGGAGATATACCTATCATGGTGAACCCCTATGTTATGCAGGTGCACCCCGATTACTGGGAGGATCCTGATGAATTTAAACCGGAGAGATTTGCTTCAGAGGAAAAGATCCATGCGTACGCTTACTTTCCATTTTCCCTTGGCCCTAGGCGCTGCATCGCTTCTCAGCATGCAGATTTACAAGTAAAATTGGTTATTGCACGTTTATTAAAGAAATTTAAATTTAAATTGCTGCCAGGTCAAACTTTGGAGCTTGCTGAAAATATTACATTTGGCCCAGTTGGAACTGTTCGTTGCACACTAACAGTTGCTGACGAACAATAGATTCCACGAATGTCAATATTGATTACCCGTTATGTCCTGCAGATAGCCAAAAGAGCGATTTGCGTTTCCAAATATACCAATTATGATGCAACATTTTTGACACTATGAGAAGCACATTTCAAAAACAGTGTAATTTAGTTGTTGTTTAATGTTCATTTTTCACTTTCTCTAAGACGTGTTATTATTTCCAAAATCATCCAAGGAACACGAGATAATAAAAAGATATATTATTTGGAAAAATTTTGAAACATTCCTGTTTATAATCATCCTCTTGCAAATTATCTTGCTACTTACGTGCACTACGTCTTCTTGAGGTATACGTTTGACCGGTATAAAACCCTGGAAAAGAAAGCTGACAGGAGCCTTTGCGCCCCCTTCTCCATTTCGTTAACTATTTTTCAATGAGTATTTGATACCATTGGACCGTTCGTTTCATGATTTGTTGTTCTTCGAGAAGTTTACATGGTGCATAAAAATGCAGTGCAACTTGGATCGAGGCTACATCATTTGGATAAAGCAAACTTTTCGTCGGTTTAACCAGGGATAACTTGCTTTGTTTATTTTAGGCAAATAACAACATCAGCTAGGCCTACTCTGGGCCCCAATGTCGCCTAATATCGCCTAATATCGCCCAATATCGCCTAATGTCGCCCAATATCGCCTAATGTCGCCCAATATCGCCTAATGTCGCCGAATATTGCCTATTATCGCCTGACATCCCCTAATACTGCTTATATTACTTGGGAGTGGAGAAGGTTGGTCAGTCACTTGGTTATGGTTTACGATAATATACTAACACTAGTGTCAATAGTACTCTTTTTGCTATGAGTGTGTAATTGTTTACAGACCTTGGCTAAGGCAGCTGTCTCTCTTTTAGAGCACAATGATGACTACCACAAGGAGTACCATTTTTCATACATTTCACTTCACTCTATTAAGGCCCATGACTTGCCAATTATGCTGCATATTTTTGGTGAAAGCAATTACATTTGAATTTTGGTTACACCAACTATATAGACAGAGTCTGAAAAGTTATCTAGCTGTATTACCAATACTAATAGTAGACCATAGTAATACAGCTAGAGAATCAGGTTTTGCAATCAAAAATGGTACCATGCCTCAAGGTATGATTGTCATGCATTCCTAATCAGTAATATATATCCAATTTATTATCACTATAAAACAGGGCTGTAAGCATCATTTTTGTATGTTTTCAAGTAGAAAACGAAAGGTTAAGTTAAAAGGCAATTGATTTTATCTATTAATGGAAATGCATTTCATATTTGACATTTTGATCAAGCATGTTTAAACAAAGTAACGAAAATTTGATCTGCTATTAATTAATATGTACAGTACTCACCTGATCGATTAAGTGGCGCTTTATATTACACTGATGCACTGGATTCAAATGAATTGTCTGTTTCAAACATTTTACGGTTATGCCCAATTGATGGGCCATGTTTATTTCAACTAGAAGAATTTTTTTATCCTTTTCCTTTTTATATAAAAATTAAGATTTTAGAGAGCGCCATCATGGCTGCACTCAGCCGGAAACTAGGCATCGACCTTTGACCTTCTAGTCAGGGAGGCAGAGGGTCAAAAATGTATGCACACTTACTTTCTCGAGGGACTAATTCTATTGTTGATAATATTGTAGTTTAAATGTCCCTTAATATGAATTCGAATGTTGTTTCGGCAGATTTTTCTTGAGTAATGTGTTAAACATGGTTTTCTGCTTGACTTCAAAACATTCGAAAAGGCGCCATTTTGTTTCTAATTTTAGTACAAGAAACGAGCCCACGACATTTTCGATCAGCGGGCCACAACACAACTTCATGTATGCACATTAATACGCAAAATATTCATGCTTTCGCATGGGTAGTCTTAGCGTTAATGCTCAAAACATTTGATACAATTCATAGTTATTCTGATTCATGAAAAACATAATTATTTATCTTTTTGTTGTTTTAAAAAATTAAAAATTTTTTGAATGACTCAAACAACTGTGAAGTGCAAATAGCCAGACGAACCATTGTCACGCAGCCATGCCTATGCTCATATGTGACCGGTCATAAGGCGAGGTGGGGGGGGGGGCACCGGTTGGTGCAATTAAAATATGGTATCCTCAATTTTTTTATCCTCAATTTTTTTATCCTCACCCACTGTGAAAGTCTATGAACAGTCCCTCCCCCTTTCTGCCGTGGTGATGTATCAACTAGAAAATTATATGCTAACTTAACTGATCAGTTCCTCCCTTCTGCTACCGTAACCTAAATGAAAAGTTCCTTACATTTCCTAATGTGGCGATGTCTAAAGTTCACCTTTCAAGTTCCTGCCTGATGATGTATAGAGAAGAAAATTATATCAGCGTCTTTCTTTCATCTGTGGTGATGTCTGAAGATGATTATTCTTCTTTTTTTCTGCCGTGGTGATGCTTAAAGAACCTCTTGTGCTTGTCCTTCAACAGACGTTCAATGTGCTTTGTGAAAGGACATAGGCGTACGGGATCTCTGTCAACTGGGGGGGGGGGGGGGGCTATCATTTCTTTCCCGAATTCCTCCATGGCCAGTGTCTCAGCGTCCAAATTCTCCGAAATTTGGAAATAAATTCCCCGAAAAACTGGCAGTTTCCAATTTTTCTTTGGGGGGGCTGCAGCCCTCCCAGCCCCCCTGGCTCGTACGCCTATATGAAATGATTTCCGATCACAATGCATTCTGAAAATGTACATCCGCCAACTTAATTGAAAAATACTCGGCTTCACCTCGTATTTCAACCTGTCTCGGAGGAAGTTCTTCTACTTGTGTTTGAACTATTACAAGTAGGTTATTTTCTTTGTGTTGTTAAAGTTTTATATCCTGGGATATTTTCCTTGGCATTTTTTTCAGTCGTTTTTGCTCAATGTCCGCAATGAATGCTGGTAAGATGTACATGCTGCTTGGTTTACGGTGGTGTTATTTCCCTTAATGGACAGCCCATAATATAACTACCAACAGTTCGATTGCTACGCACCAGACCACTCAGGGAACCTGTTCTTTTGGTAATTTTTCTTTCGACAGCACCACAGTTAAAATAAGGGAAGTAATGTTAATTGAATAATGTTGTTTGGATATGACCACGGCGGACAAGGAAGGAACTCTTCATGTTATTATCTTCTTTAATTATTGGGGGAGGGCCGATTCAAAAACGGTTCACTAATTTTCATGCAAGGGGAAAAAAGGTGGTAATGGAAAATCATTTATACTTTGTACTGAAGTAAGTTAAAACAAGAATACTTAAAGAAACTGAAGAACGTTCATTAAAATTAAACAAACAGCAGATGACCTCCACCGCTACTTGATTTCTTGCTTCCAATATAAAACCAAAGTAAATCTGTAACAAGGGGGGGGGGTTATCAAAAAGAATACATCATTTTAGGTGATGATAATATATTGAGCATACCATATTTTAATTGCAGCAGCTTGTGGGCACCCTTAGACCGGTCACGTATGAGCATAGGCATGACTGTGTAACAATTATTCATTTGCCTGGATATTTGCGCCTCACAGTTGTTTGAGTCATTCAAAAAAATTTTAATTTTTTAAAACAACAAAAAGAGAAATGAATTATATATATTTCACGAATCAGAATAACCATAAATTATATCAAATGTTTTGAGCATTAACGCTAAGACTACCCATGCGAAAGCATGAATATTTTGCGTATTAATGTGCATACATGAAGTTGTGTTGTGGCCCGCTGATCGAAAATGTCGTGGGCTCGTTTCTTGTACTAAAATTAGAAACAAAATGGCGCCTTTTCGAATGTTTTGAAGTCAAGCAGAAAACCATGTTTAACACATTACTCAAGAAAAATCTGCCGAAACAACATTCGAATTCATATTAAGGGACATCTAAACTACAATATTATCAACAATAGAATTAGTCCCTCGAGAAAGTAAGTAAAATTCCCTCTGCCTCCCGGACTATTCGTATCGTTATCTTCTAGCGCAATTCATGCAAAGTTGCATGTCTATTGTTGACTGAGCAACAGTAACACCACTAAAACGTAATCTGGCACAACTTAGCTGCCCCATTCCATGAAACTACAACAATACGTTCACAGAAGCAGTATGAAATAAAAGTATGTAATTATAAATGTAGAAGAAATTTCTGGCAGTGGATTCAATTGGAATATACTTTGAGTTTCCAGGAGACAGTTGCCAGCAGGTTGGGTGGATACTAAAGGGCAAGTTAGCTACGTGGAACAAATGAGGAAGAAATATATATGTATGGCCATATGGAGGCGTTCATTTCTTCAATTAATATGGTGTGGTCTATATCATACACAAAACTGTCCATATTGCTTGAGATAAATGGTGCTTGAACATTTTGTAGTCATGAAAAACACTTAGTAACTATGCAATGACCTACTGTTGTTTGTATATGCCAGTATGAGGTTTGTGACACAGTCTTAATATAATATCTCTACGTGGTTTTAGTTTTTGAACATTTACTGCGGATAAATATGGAGCATTTTGATGTTTCATACCTCGTTTCATACAATACAGTATATTTGCTGATTTTTTGCAGTCATTCTTATTTTAAACAAAAGCATAAATTTTGAGGCTTGAGTCATACAAGTCATAGTCATTTGGAGGCAGTGCGTAGTCAGTGTTATGCAGTTTGGTTGTCGATATGTTCTGCGCTATTAAAGTTTGTAAACATAAACATTTCAATATTCACACCCTAATTATTGACACTGGTATGCCACTGGTTGCATGTGCAAGTTGTTAGTTGCTCTTAACAGTTTGCAAGTCAACGACTTGCTGGAAAAAATGCAAAGCCTTGCCATATATTTTAGTTGGAATTGGATAAATATTTGATTTATATTATGCTTAGATATTAACTAGTGAACATATTTATACTAAGTGGATAGTACATTGTCTTAAACAATGGTATACAATGGTAATCTGTGGGAGCTGTAATCATTGTATCCCATGCTAATACCCAAATAATATGACCTATATTGCTTAATATCACTCAATATCGCCCAATATCGCCTAATATCGCCCAGTGTCGCCTAATATCGCCATGTATTTTAAAGATTTTTTCTAATATCGCCCAATATCGCCCAATATCGCCAAATTTCGCGTATAATCGCGGCGACACTGGGGCCCAGAGTAGGCCTTCAGCTAGAGTAAAAGTAATTTACCACAAACGGTCATTTTGAGACGATGCAACTAAAAGCAAACATTATGCTCGTAATTTTCCACATTCCAATCAAATTTTTAAGTACGATCACAAAGAAAGACAGCTTGGAAGTTCATTTGCAAAACCAGACGGGAAATTAAAATTATAGTTGAATTTTGTGAAAAATATTTAGGTATACAGTAGATTTAGAGGTCAGTGACCGAAGTAACATAGTTTTGCTTTAATCAACAGTTATTTTGTATCAATTTTTAATATTATTATATTTTATGTTTTGTGTAACTGTATTAAAATGAGACAGAAATCGATTTATTGAGTGAAGAGCGACCACGAAACTTATTTACAAGTTTTTAACTTTATACAAGCATCGCAACTCACCAAATTGAATGTGCGGACTGGACAGTCAGCAGATTTGACTCTGCAAATATTGACCAAAAGCGACTGACATATTTCAGGGCTGTTGTAGAACATTAGGAGAGTTTATAAACATGTTTAAGTGGCTCACAAAGTTGCCAGCGTTTTTAAGAGGAGTTTCGTGTCAACGTGCCAGTCTCTGACCCAGAGCCCGCGATCCTCGCTTGGTAAATTGCCTGCATAAAAAGCCAAATTTTTAACAATGCTCATTGGTTTTCTTTGTATTTGCGTTTTGTTCTCTTTGATGGTACTAATGACGGTTTGGCTTATTTATTCATAAAATCTACCAACCCTGCCCACATGTCGTGAAGATCAGGTATTACTGCGCATGTGCAGGAAGTGAACAAACTAATTAGCATAAACTCAACTTTATTCTGATTGGTTAGCGAAAAAAATACGAAGATCATTCAAATGTAATAAGGCAATGGATTATGCCAGAAGCATTCGCTCTAGCCGCATACATTTTTCAACATATGTCGCAGAAACTGACATTAAGCTGGTAAGAGAACCCATGTACCAAGCGAGTTGGGAATCGTAAAAATTAACTAAAGATAACATGCCATGCAGATGTTCAGAAACACTTCTTTTGACACGTCCAAGTTTTTATAATTATGTTTGCAAAATTACATCTTTGAATGACGTATTTAAATAGAGAAGCCAAACATGCAATATAATGTTACAATGGTATTATAAACAAAAAAATGCTACGGTTATTTTATGCTTACAAACATTAATATTCTGGTGAACATACTTTCAGATGATTTACTAAATTTGTGATATACTGGATGACTCGATCGCTATACGAAAATAAAGAAATCGGGTCTAAAAATATGTTACTGACTGATTCTTTGCTTATTGATCTTTTTCATGTGACGTCATGGCCGCCGTGTTTTTGTACAAGAGCAAAAGAATAATAATAAACACTTGTATCTGAGCATTCATGCAAAACCACTTTTTTTCACTAGTTTTAATTTCTTGTATATCTCGGCGCGACTTCAAGCTATTGTTTGCTGTGCATTCAAGGAAATTCGGTTGGTGTCTAATCCCGTGGGAAAAAGTAAGAACAATTCATTCTAGGAAAAGTAGCCAGTCAACAAAACAATTACTGATTGTAGGCATTATAATCAGCTTTTTAAAAAATTAAAATCATTGACTAGAATAATACATTGTCACAAGTTTATACGCTATAATATAAAAAATACGTTATGTATATTATAATAAATTGTCAATATAATTACTGCATTCTAGAGAATTATTAATATATAGTTATAATTGTTGCTTTTGGAAAGCATGATATATTCATGCTTCAAATTATGTATTGTTAGCGTCTATTTTCATTTTCATAGGAGCGTCCTAATTACCCGTGCCAAACTGTATAAGTTGGGCAGCTTCAGGTACGTAACTATGAGAATGGACTCTTAACGTGCTTAGGAGTATTAGCAATGATTATTCTTAATTCTAAAGAGTAAGTTGTGAGTTCTAAAGAGTAATTTTTTTGTCAGAGATATTTTCGGAAATGATGTGAATCGAATGACCAAAATAGTGTTAATCAAATAGTATTTCCTGACTCAACTTGTATGCGTGGTTACTTGACATTTATTACAAAACAATAGTGAAGTAACTATGCCATGGCATCGCTTAAATGAAAATAGATTGAAAAAATAAATTGCTTTCACTCCTTAAACAGCCAACATCAAGTGCGTAAGATTTGCTTGGCTCTCCAATGTGTGAATGAATATATATGTCGATTTATATTTTGACACGTCCTGTGTTATCCTGATCCGTTATGATTAAACATGTGTATCAGCTGGTCGAGGATCGGAAGGAAGGCCATCTTCATCAAAGCCTGGAATAGCGTCAATACTAGCAAACGGCGATCCACTATATGGTGAATTTCTGTCAAACTGCCAACCACGAGCCGAGTAAATAGACTGCGACTCTCCCTCAAATCCGCCATACTCTTTAATCTTTGTTGCCTTTGAATTATTTGCAACACCACTAAACAATTTAAAAAAAAGTATTATATCAAACCGCGGATTTTAAAGATACACGCATATACTGTACACAGTGAGAGTAAACTATCCAATAATTATGACTTCATTTACATGCAGCACTTGTTAGTTTAATTTCGACTCATTTCTTACGTAAGAGCTTTTGAACTTAGCTTCAATCAGCGTGGAAGCGAGGCTACACTAGCTAAGACTAGATCATTTAGTACTTTAATTTTGTAAGTTTGGAATGATTTTTGTCTCGTTTATTGCAAAATTAACGTATTGATGACTCCCCCTTACATGTATGCATACATATGTGTGCATGCATACTTTATGACATTTGGGTTCCGGGAAAGTAATGGAGTACAGGAGTAAACCCAATGCCATGAAATATTATCATGCTACGTTGTAAATTCACGCAATAAGTAATGCAATGCGGTGAAGTACATTGTAATATCTCACCATTGCATGGTATATAAATTGCCGATTGTCAATGAACATATTCATGTATTCGTAACTTACATGATCACTGATACAATTACAAAGAGGAACACTAATGCTCCACCAATGGATAGTCCTAATATCAATGGCCAATCCACATCACCATCACCATCATCTGTGCTGGGATTAGCAGGCACTGTGAATGTTTCCCCAGTGGGAAGCCCGGATGGAAGTTCGCCATTGATGGCATCTTGTAAATCACTGGCTGGAATAGTTGAATTACTTTCGGGATTAATGACAACCAAGCTTACAGCGCCAGTTTCAGGATCAATTTGCACCAGAACATTATCTCTCGTGAAGGTTCTGATGCGAAACGAATATTAAAAAGTATGTTATTCTTAAGCATTACTATTGATGTATAAAATTTTTATACTATTATTTTATTGTATACAGAGTCTCAAAAAGTCCCCTCTAATAAGGGGTTGTTTATATGAGAGCCGGGACGGGACGTTACTCGAGATCCCGGCATGTGTATGTTTCTATAATATTTATCGCATTCCGTTTATATAAAGCCGGGACGTTTTTTGTCCCATCCCGCCTAGACGGGATCTCGCTTTCCGCAACCGGGATCCCGCCTCAAGCGGGATGATTTTTGTCATGTAAATGCTTCATCCCGCGTGACCGGGACAAACTCAATTTTTCATTCTGACAATTCCTGCAGCTATTTAGACAAACTTCTTTTTATTCTATTATTTTATTTGTGTTAACTTTGCAGAATTGAAGCAACATCAATTTAGACAAAGAAAAAAATATATTTTGCAATATTTTACTGCTGTCCCGGCTTTGTTTATGTCCCGGTGAATGTCTCGCCAGCCTCTCATATAAACGAAAACTCAACGCGAGATGAAAACGTCTCGTCCCGGAAAGCGTCCCGTCTTGCCTCTCATATAAACAGGCCCTAAAAAAGAACTATCCAGCCGATTTGCACGTTGTGAACCAAGTAATAATAGTAATAGAACGAATAGGAGTGCAATTAATGCCAAAATCATCGAGTAATCACGAGTATGATTTTGGCATTAATTGCACGACTTGATTCGTTATTACTTATTAATTATATATCTTCTATAATCAAGAAAATTATATATCTTCGGTAATTATATATCTTCTGTAAAAAAGAAAACAAATTCATTTTTTGTATCACTTGGTTGTTCACTATAGTATTCTAGAGTGATTTTCATTGGCTTTGGGCAAGGGTGCGATTAATGCCCAAATCGCACTTCTGTAAACCAATGAAATTGCAGTATTTGCCACTGATTACTGAAGATATATAATTAATAAGATCATTGAACAGGTGAGAACGTTGAACAATTCTATAACTAATTGGAATGTCTTGTTGGGTTCAGTGAAAAATTACTGCAGTGCTCCAAAAAGTCGCCGCTTTTCTATTATACGCAATAAACTTACATAAACTTACCCATTAACAGGACATATTGAAGCCCCAGAGTTGTTTCGGCAATAGTCGTTTAACGCTGTTGCAACTGCATTTTGAACAGCAAAGCTAAGAACTTGCGGCTAAGAAAGTTAATAATTTATTAATTAGCACTATGAAAGGGTTTTCAGATTTTGCAAAGGTTTTTGCAAAAGTGAGAACTTGTAATTCTACTAATACCTGAAAGACTAAATTGTCAATAATTTAGTTTTCTGCTGTTTGTTTATGCACCGCATTAATACAGGGTATGCCCAAAGGTAGACTTGTGCAATTATGCATGGCTGCATGTGTGTATGCGATAATGTTATACACCGCGTGCTCTTAGGGCGTGACAAAGTTATGAATTCGACGAATCTTGTGTCGAGAGCATAGATATAGTAGCGAATGCCGTTCAACTGGACTTTTTTGAAAATAAATAACTATTGTGAAGGTCTTGAACGTAAAATGAGAAGAGTGATATCGTTCGATAAAGATTTCAAAGAGTGAACGTTTTGACCGGTTTCGTTAGTTTGCGTGGATTATTAGACTCTTAACACTTCGAATTACGATCGATCGCCTATATTTAGGAAAGAATGTTTATTATGCATATGGATGTTTCAGATGTGAACTGGAAAGCGGTTGCCGATTTTTTTTTAAATATCGTGCGTAAAAGACCTCTGGAGTATATAAACAACTATAGTATGTCCAGTATTAAATCTAAATTATTTTGCAAATTGCTTGTAAAGATTTTGAATTTGGGCGTTTTTTAGATTTTTGCTTAGTATTAAATGTTAAATTGAATATCTGCACAAAATTTGTCCTTCAGTACATGTACACTACAAGTTTTCCAGGATGCATCATGATTGACTTTGATTTGAGATAAGCTAATAATGGGCATACAGCTGAAAATGTCATATTTATTACAAATGAAAATTACTACCTAGCAAAAAGCAGTCTTGAAGCATAACTGATTTTATAATATATATATTGTCTTGCCAAAACTGTGTTTACATTCCCACAATTTTACAAGCATTTTTTATACAAATGTCTTGTTAACAAGATCGCAGGAGCTTTATAAAATCGCAGTATTTCGCAAATTGTTTTCATCTTTGCAACACATTTGTCAAAGGCACTGGTTGACAAATTGTGAGATTTTCTTGTGTAAATTTCAACATTGTAATTGTAAATAATTTTGAGTAAAGTCAGAATCACTTTGGCAACCAGCACTTTGTATTTTCAACTTTACCAAGCTGTCCATCTATGATTTATAATGGTACCAGAAACTTTCTGAATTTTGATGAGACAAAATCTAATTTTGATAGGGTTATTTTTGTCTTGTCTTGTACACCTATAACAAAACCTATAACTAAGCTAGTAAGCTTACCTGCTCAGCTGATGTGAATCATCATAAATAAAATGCAACCCATGGAAATATGCATGGGTTTCTTTCATACATGTACTTATTTCATTTGTGGATATATTTGCATTACTTTGTCAGCAGATTTTACACAATCAGCAATTTTACACCTTTAATACTGTGGTCTGTACTCCAGTAATTGTGACATACATACGCCATCAAAACACATTTATAAAAGAACGAGAAACAAATCGTATACTGACGTTGTTTGCTCACGGTGAAGTGTAAAAAACCCCTAAAAGATGATTAATTTGAAGCCATGAAAACATGGGTTTCTTTCATAGATAAAATAATTTGTTGTTATACTTGTATCACTTTGTTAGCAGATTCAAGGCCACTCTTCTCATTTTGAGTTCAAAACCTCCGCAATAGTGATCTATTTTCAAAAAAGTCCAGTTAAACGGCATTCGCAGTAGTTAAATCGTCTAAAATGTTCAAAAACGTGCTTTTCGTAATAGAACTCCCTAGGTTTTTGCCCGGTCGACGACGCCATTTTGGACTAATCATACATACATGCATGTGCATGACACCTACGCTGGGTATGCGTTGGCTATATCTAGGGCCTACTGTATGTGTGGTCGAGAGTCGGACCGGAGACACTGCTAAAATTGCCGTATGGTCCGAGACCAACGCCTGGTTTTAACCGGCATTTTCTAGTCGAATATCTAAAAAAAGCACATTTATCAATCTAAACGGCAACAAGGTTCTCCGAGCAAAAAGTCTCACTCAATATGTTTTGAAATGATAAATTTCAACTGATTCTATCGCGGAAATGTCGTGTGGGCCGAGTGAACGCATCGCTCGCTTTTTAGCAGAATATTCATCAAAACACGCACTTTAATATGTATATACTAAAACATCTAAACAACATGTAGAACGTAGCACGTAGAACACGTGCAAAAATTCTCGCTCAAAATGTTTTTAAACCACAATCGCGCTTCATTGTCGTCTAGGATGAGATCATTCCAATAAATTGTTTTAATTTATTTCCAAGCTGAATACCTCAACAAAACACGCGTTTTAACATATACACAGGGCCACTCGTGTCGGAAACTTTAAAGTTTAAGTCTGTGCGCATGCCGCATTGCTCATTTTCGTTTTGTAGTTTCTGGCCAGTCAATGGAGTTTTCTGACTATTAAATAGCTGAACTGGCTGTTCCGTCATTGATCTCGCCAGTATTTACTGTTGCGTAAAAATGGGGATCAAGACATGTTGCATGAGTGGGAGGCATTGTTTGCAAGAACGGACCAGCGACTTTTGACGCAATTTTCTTTTGGCTTCATACTACGTCAATAACTTCCTTGATGTATCCTGATTCTTGTTCTCAAAGTCATTTCTTGAAAATTCTCTTATTTGTCTGTTTACGCTCAAATGTATTAGACATGGTCAGGAATCCAAAATGGCGCTGATGATTAAGACGGATATTTAAAACTTTTCTAACTTTCCACCGAATTCGTGCCAAGCTCTAGATGAAAGGTATTCGCGTTTTTAACTTAAATGATGAATGCTCTTTTCGAAGAATTATTAATGATCCAGATACATTATTAAAACGGGCAATTTTAAGCGCAGCAATATTTGCTCCATTGCAGTCTGTCATTCAAGGTCAAAAACCCCATGGATTCCGTAAGGCGTTGTAAAAAAGTGGATTGCTTCTGATATTTAAAACCTATTAAAATTTGCGGCTGAACAATCAAGTCACTCATATCAAATCAGAAAGTGTTTGGTCAAACTATTTTTCCTGGACAAAAAGGAGTCTTTATAGAGGGAAATCGGTCCCCTACGCATGGCGAGCAAACATTATGAGTTTGTGCGTCACCCATTATTCCTCTTAAATTCTTGTAATATATTCTTGAGCAATAATATCCAAGTTAGTTACAGTTTTACTTTGTATGACAGAATTTTGTAAACTGGAGGTGAATATTTTTGCATACAAACGCGATTAGACGCGGCAATACATCTCCGCTCGGTGATTACGCCTGACATAAATACAAGCAATAAGACAATTACTTTTTAAAGAGGGCGTTTTACAAATTTTCTTTAATCTGATTACATGCCTGCTAAACAAAGTCTAATGCACATCACCACTAATGTTTAGTTTAATTAATGCAAAGTATAAACAAAAAATATAAACAGTTTTTCTGATTTAAAACAGATCAGACTGTAGCTAAAATACTGTCAACAACTGTGCATGGAAACAAAATTCCAGGCAAATTTTAACTAAAATACTTATATAATATTTATATTATCTGAAAAGGGTTTATTTTACCACGCAAGAACACTGGTTAAGAACTTCCTTTAGCTTCGTAAGCAATACAGTTTTAATGTCCTTTGCTTTAATTACAATTTCGAAGTGGTTGCAAACACTTTTTAGCATGTTCACGCTAAAACGTCCAAGCTGTTGTTTTTTATTTTACTCACAAAGATCAAAAGAATCGTAAACTATTCGAAGTAGGTTTTGTACGCTGATGTCGTCTAAGATATCTTGAACAGTCCCTTTTTTGTGTTGCTCACTTTCAATTAATTCACCTTCTTCCATGAGTTTTTCAATATCACTTTCTGTAGTACCGGTTGTATCTATTCCTGATTCTCTACTGGCAGCAAATCTTTCTTTTCTTCTCTTGGCAGTTAATCTCGAAAAGAATCTCTTCACTTGATTACTGTTCAACCAGTTTTTTCTTGAAAATACTCTTTGACCACTTTCATCACAAGCTTTTCGCATATCAGTAGCAACCTGTCCAGGGTCTGCCTTTTGACCCGTTACTTCACCCAAATCAAATTTCGTTGTTAAATATTGTGTTACTTCCGGTGGAAATCGACCATGCCTTCCTCTCGGTTTCTGTAAGGCCCATCCCATTGATAATTGAGGTCGTTGTTTAGACGTTTTCAAACCTAACTGACTTTTCTCGGAATTCACAGGATCTTCATTATCAACAGTAACGGTGGAGAAACGGCCTGCCCACTGCGTTCGTATTTTGTGGCCAACGCTCTCAGATTCGACAGCTTCATCATGATCACCGGCGATCATATGCACCTCTAGTACTTCCATGGATTCGAATGTCTTTGAGCAACCTGGTTAGGAACATTCGTGTAGTTTATCGTCTTCTCTTTGATCTATTGGTTTCTCTTTATAGTTTCTAACACTATCAACAAGGAAAAATATCTGGTTATCAACAACAGCCATGACTGTTGGTCCCTGGTGGGTTTCAAAAATCTCCTTATACTGAACAAGCTTTCCTCTTCCAATAGAATAGGCCTTCCAAACTCGCACGCCTTTAGTTTCGTATTGAAAATTGTGAAACGAACTGAAGTTCTCTTGTTTATTCACCACCAGTTGCATTTTCTCTCTGTTTACCAGATTAACAGATGCCGTAGTTCCTTTGACTGGGCGTTTCTGCAAAGCCTCCCTCATGTCTGTGGCTGGCAAAATGTCATTACCTTACATTGCAATATCGTCTGATTGTACTTTTTAGTGGGCATAGGATGCGATCATACTGTGGCTCTGAAAAGTGGTAAGTTGAAATTTTAATTTTGCTTCTTTTACTGACATCGTGGATGGCAGCCAACAACAGGTTGTTGTGATAACACCCAGCTTCGTCTAATCTAAGAACAGCTTTTGTGATTTCAGGATTCTTCTGAAATAGTACGAAGAAGATCTTCTAGAATGGATGTAACAGTATACCAGTCTTGCTTGCAACTATCGAAAAGATGTGCATATGAAGTTATTTCATATTGCCCGTCGTTTTTCTTTGAAATGACGCTACTTATATGCTAGTTTCCAATCCACACTTTGCAAACCAGTCGCTTTGCTTTTCTCGATATCTGAGCTGAACAAATTTCACAGCCCAGTCCATTACAATAAGGACGGACGTTTCGTCCTTCAGAACTACTTGTTTAGCTTTCTCCTGGTTTTCTGAACGAAGAATATGGGCTTTCCACGAAAAAATCGCATCTTTGGCTTGCAAAAAATCATGCATCAGATCATCACGATGTTGTTCCATACCACGAAAACCCTCGCAAGTTTTCAAAGTGTTTTCCACATCCGAGAGAATCTTGTCAAGGTTTTGACAACGATCACAAATAACATGATGCTTATGTGTACACCGCTCCAAAAACAAGTTGTCGTTTGGATCGCTGAGTGTAAATTTCCTGCAGTGATCGGGGCAAGGACTTTCCGTTTCTTTGCAGTGCAGTCTATAATCAGTTTTCAAATAGGTTTTACTTTTCCCTGAGGCTTCTTCGAACTGTAGGTGCCCATTGTGACGCCATCGTAGCTTACTCAACTTCGCCCACAATCTTTTCAATAAGGTCAAATGCTGTTGCACCATCTGCAGCGATGTCTATGATGCAGTCTAAGCCTTGCAATGATTTTCTCTTACTTGCTGCTCTTGTATCTAGAATCCTGAAAAGGGTGGAATTGCTTAATGGTTCAAACTGACTTTCCTTGCAATGCTTGTGGTATTCTGATATCAAAGTAGACTTTGTCACAGTCCGTATGACATTGGGCATAGTAAATTGTGCACCACTGTCGAATTTCACGACTCGAACACCAAATGACACATCCTGGTGAAAATATGGACGGTTCGCAAATTCAATAAAGTGATCAACTTTGGCCATATCCATATATACACGACGTTTTTTCGCTCTTTCTACAGGCATCCCAGATCCAACCGTTTTTGCGTGCGCTCTAGCCTTCTCTATTTGCATTTTCTCCACAGATTCGTGCAATTTCATAAGATGACTTGCTGAATATCTGTACGCATATAGGCTCAAGATCTGGGTTTTCAGCCTTTTTGTCGGAGCATTTTTAAAAGCCGTCTTTAAAGATAATAATTCTGGAGTGGCTGCATCTTCAGTTGGTTGTTTAACTGCCTGAAATAATTCTTCGCTACCACGCGGTGCGATAACTTTGCAAATTATGCGGCAACCTTCCAAGCCAGTTTCAACACAGGTTTTTTTCCATCCTTAGTTGCATTTTCCCTAGTCTTGTTTAGTGCATGTTCTAAGGGATGGAATTTTTCATCTTGCAATTTTGTGCGAAGTTTTTCCATTGCTTCGTTGTATGTCTCTATGATACCATCTTGAGCGGGAAAAATCGATTCTTTTTCTGAAAATGAACTATCATCAAGAAAGATCGACTCTCTGGGTGTCCATTCAGATTGTTCCGAAATATTTAGTTTGCTCATCGGCGTTTTAAGTGACGATGTGCATGCTGCCTCTTTTCGAAGTGGCCGTAATCTATAATCAAGAGGTATTTTTATAGAAGGTACATATTACATAAAACAGCTTGGACGAAAAAAATATCTTTCGGATCTGTGCATGGCACCAGCAATATGAGCAACTCATGAAGGAGAAATATATTCTAATCCACTGCATGTCATTTTTGCTACAAGATCGCGGTATTTTTTGCTGATAATAGAAAACGTTTCGTATTGTCACATTCACCACGCACCATAAGCTTTATTTATGCCTCGCACATTGGACAACTTCCGGAGGACTTTCTGGGGAACAGCTATCACTTCTTAACCAGGCGTTTTCCTCTTTACCCACATTTTTCTTGTGACTTTTTCGACAGCTACTGCAAATCGCTGCAAAGAAGATTAGAGATAACAATTAACGCAATCGTTGCGAGAGAGGGGAGAGGGGTGCTCCCCTTTCCCGGGATAATTCCTTTCGTCTCCAACCTCCCCCCCCCCCCCGTAATGATAATTTGGCAACGATCCTACAATCCATTGTCGAAGATCAGCATGAATATAACATTCACTCGCGCTCAGGCGATAAGCAGCCTTTCAACATACTGGACAAACCCCTCCGTGTTTAGACCCTTAATCAAGAAACACGAAATTAAAATTATATGACTTACGTGCTCCAACAGGTAAAAATACGCCATACAGTTTTTCCACATCTTTACTAATTTGCAAGGTGGTTACATCTTTTCCTTTTAAGAGCTTTGAGGCTCCTGCGTGTGTTGGGTAATGACATGAACGTTTGGATGGCCTCCAAAATCTTCCAAATTTGTGCCTGTGATAGGGGCATATTTCCATTTGTGCTATTTGATCCTGTGTTGACCAAAACGTTTCAGATTCGATATGAAGAACTTAGTTATTCAGCTACATATTTTCATAGGTTTTGAATTTCTGAAGCAATCCACTTTTTTTATAACGGATTGTGGAATCCATCAGGTTTTCGACCATGAATGACAGACTGCAATGGGGCAAGTAGTGCTGCGACTGAAATCGGCCGTTTCAATGATAGAATTTGGATTATTATTAATTCTTCAAAAAGAGCATACATCATTCAATAAAAAAAGACGAATACCTTTTATCTAGACTCTCGCACGACTTCAGTGCAAATTTAGAGAAATTGTAAATATCCGTCTTAATCACGAGCGCCATTTTGGATTCCTGACCATGTATAATATATTTGAGCGTAACGAACAAAATAAAAGAATTTTCAAGAAATGACTCTTAAAACAAGAATCAGGATACATCAAGGAAGTTATTGATATATTACGAAGCGAAACGAAAATTGAGTCAGAAGTCGCTGGTCCGTTCTTGCAGACCATGCCTCTTTCATTTTTCACGTCACATACTTTTTAGATTTATATAGTAGGAAGAAACGGCAAGATTTTTAATGCTAACCTTCCGGCGCAAACGTTTTAAAACGAGAAATTGTGATATTATAAGATTATGATTTAGTGGGAACATACCGTTGTTCTAGGACTGCGCCCAGTTATTGTGAGAGGAACCAAATTTGCACTTTGGTCAGATGTCAAGGCAGGATTTTTGTACTGAGACGTGGTGGCATTTATAGTATTGGGTCTCGTTATGACATTTGGCGATGAACTATAAATAATGTTCAAAAGTTCTGAAGGCATTGCTGCTCCACTTGGTAGATTAACAAAGAATGATAGCACAGCATCGTCACCATCTTGAGTTGGAGAACCAGGCAAAATTTCGACATTTTGGAAATCGATGTTATTTAGTTCAGCACTATTTAACAGAAAAAAGTTAGAAAGCAAACTCACTTGCATAAATACATGCAGGGGCCAGTTAATTGTTCACACTCAGAGCTCTGGCTTAAAATTATGCTTGACAGAGTTATAAATTCGACCGTTCTTTTTTGTTTGCCAGGGTCGAGAGTAGGGCTACCGCTAATGGGGTATCAGCAGTATTTACAAAAGTTTAATATTAACACACCTCGTGAGACCGCACGTAGCTAATTGTGAGTCACTTGCGTTACAATACTGGATGATTGCTTGAGACATATTATTTCGGAACGATATATCGTCTTGCAGCGTCCACTAAAAATGCGCATCTTAATTTAGCACATGGACAAGATAAATGGTTACAATTGGACGAGTTACATCAAGACGTGAGCAAATAATATCACCTCACTAGCACTTGTACCAGGTAACCGAATGCTGATGGTTTCACCCCTTTGCTCGTCTGAAACAGTGGGTGTGTTAACAATACCAAAGGTGAGACCGGTAATTGTCGAATTTGGATTCTCTTGTAGCGTCTGGATCAAAGCCTCTTCAACAATATCGTTTTCAACTGGGGAATTTCCTCCCGGATTATTGACGACAACGCCTACTACTGTGTCGTTTCCCACGCCTGTTACGGAGCTGGCATCGGTGAGGATATCATTCTGGGTGAACTCGCTGGAAAAAAGGTGGTAGAGTTAACAAAAACGATTGGAAAAAAACAGTCTATTATACATGTAGTTATACGAAATGGTCTATTATTAAGAAGTTGTAGAACAAGATAGACACGGGGTGGTCTTTGTTACGTGGGTTTATGAAATAAAGTGGTCACGGCCTGGAAAAAATGAAATAACGCTATAAAAGTGTTTACATAATATAGTTGTACGACGAAAATTGTTAGCAATTTAAATGTACATTTTAAACTAGACTAGATCTTTATTAACCTTTTTTCTATAAGCAATAATGAGTATTACGTAGAAACGCCTTGATATACGCAATTTACCCTCATTATAGCAGACAGCTAGCCAGCGAAAAATTACATACTCCCCTCGTTTGATTTAACAATTATTGCTAATTTTCGCTGTTACATAGGCAGCTTTCAGAATGACTTGCAGAACACTGTCCTCTATTAGAAAAACATCCTGCCTCCATTGTGACTACAAAGTTGGGCATTCGAAGCCGTTGTTGAGAGATGTTTAAACATTGTGTCAACTTAACCTCACATGCACATTTCATAAAAAGATGTTGATGATGTCCATACTCTACAGGGTGTATAAAAAGTACTGCCGAACTTTGCAAATAGAAAGATAAGAAAGTATGAATACGTACTTCTCTGTCCTCTTTTTTCGGCGTCTAAAATAATTAGAGTAAAGAGCGTTAGAAAAGCGCGCACAAACATGCTCACAACTAGCAACCCATCACACTAATATACGACCAGTTATGACATTATCTAGAAATCGATTAAGAAAGGCGATTTTGCAGAAGTTGCAGAGATCTGTTAATAGACTAATGAGATAGATGTAGACTGGATAAGATCTAGTAATAAATGTAAAAGCATTTTATATAGTTTTGGTTTTTTTCAAATGGTGAACTTACGCAGTGGTTGTAATTAGCCCGCATACATCTGCAGATGTACTGAAACAGAAGAAATTCATTTTCGCTGCAACTGTAACACGAATGTCAACAATTACCAATGTATTGATCTGAAAGAGAAATAAAACGTATGATGCAATGTAAAAATGCAATGCGACATTTAGCAATGAAGAAAATACAGCCTTATTTTGCTATACGAAGCCAAAATACCTCCACTGTGAAATATTCTGATAGGTATTACACGTATCTTTTAACCTGCGTATATACATTGCGTACAGTACCTGACATGCACGAGAAACATTCGTTTTTTTTATTAGGCGTGCATGAATATGCAAAAAATATTTTAGTTACTTTTTGCAGTAAAATTCCAGCAGGAGTGGTTTATTTAAGACAGTAGGGATGTGAATACCTCGAATGAAGGATGTATGTGTAGAAGGTGTGTGAAAAATTCCTCTTGTTTGAGTGGAGTGTCGAAGGCCGAAAGAACTTTATGGTACACACATACAACTTAGTTTATCCTTTAAACAACTTAATTAAACGTCTATACGAGAAGGTTTTTTAACAGAAATTCGTTTGTTTTCGAAGCATATTTTCGCATTTTGATCTAAAAGTATACAAGGTATCTTAGTGAATATGTGCCCCTAATGCAATACATCAAAGAAAACCAACTCGATCGCTCAAGGTTTTCAGTATTGTCGATGTTGTTTGAGCTGGGTAAATCAAGACAAAAATTTTGTGTCTTTATCACATAATTATAAAGCCTCCACTATTATTTCTTTTGTGTTTTGCTCTTATTAATTATTAATGAGATTCTTAACGTTCATGCGAATGTCAGCATTATTTTAACATTTGTGCGAATCGGTATAATAGACCAGAAATTTTAGGTATGATAGATCATTATTGACTCTTCGCTTGGGTGATTGCGCAAAATATCAAGTCCCAGTGATGATATTTTCCTATTTGTTAGCCTGAGCGAATTATTATCACTGAGGGTTAATATGTTTTGCCAAATCACCCTTGTTCGGGTCTAAAAACAATAAATAAAGCAATAATGTTGCTTCTCGGTGATTACTTCATTATTTATAACTAATATTCTTAAAGAAAACGCGCCCATGTAATGAATAATATGCCGAGAAAGAAAGTTCCCATGTTTCAAGAGAATATTATTTGGAGGTATGTCCTGAACAAACTCAAGTCGTAAATGGATGCAATTAATCTGCAAAACGTTACGGTCACTCGACAAGCTTACCTTTTCAGGTAAGATGTGGAAAATAATTAGTGGCACTGTATTTCGTGTTTGTTCAGGCGTAAGAACAGGCTTTTCATCACTCGATATGCTGTCGCCTGGATTTTCAAGCTCACTCTCCACTGCGAGAATACGATCTTGATTAGATGTAAATATAGTTGCTAAAGCACTTTTAGATAATGAACCACTACCACTTGGCAAAATGGCGTAAAACGATAGAATGGAATTCGTCCCATTTTGAGTGGGTGAATCCGGTAATCTTTCAATGTGATCAGAGGTAAAACCATTCACGTCCGATCTAAAGCGCATATAAAGATGGATGTCAACGTTCTGAACGTATGCATTTTTAAAATGTATTTTATGTACAGATTATACTGTTGGGAATAGAATGGCAATATCAGGGGGTGAGAGGGGAGGGGGGGAGGGTTGAATCCAAACTTCCAGTACACACGCGTCCATTTTAGGCAGATGGTATAAGCTCCAAAATAAAAAAAGAACGTCGTACAGGTTTGTTTTGAGAAAAATCATGGTAGGATGTTATGAGATGCGATGAAGATTAAAAATTTAGAGAACTTGTCAAATTATTTTGAGTTGTACGCTTTACAACCCCTCCATCCCCCATTTCATTTCATTTCATCTCATTACTAATTATAATTGTATAGAAATATAGTAAATGTGACTTCCATCAACTCCATGGAAAAATTGTAGATTCAATTATTCCTTTTTTTAATTATATTTAAATTATATATATATATATATATATATATATATATATATATATATATATATATATATATATATATATATTCTATATATATATATATATATATTCTATATATATATATATTATATATATATATTTATCACATACTTGTGCCTTTATCCGGGCGATAACACGGTGACATAAAAACGATATGTCCCGTTATATCGTTTTTTGTCCCGCGATATCGTTTTTTGTCCCGCTCAAAACAAAGATGGCGTCCGACTGAAGGATCGATAGAGAGATAAGAATAAAAATATTAAATAATACTAGGAAAATAACACAAAGAAATTTGCAGCTATTAAAAGATAAGTTATTTTTGATTTGTTTTTGTAATTTCTACCTGTTTAACGTATTTTAAACAATCATTTTGAATTCATTTTGAAATGTACTCGAAGTGTAAATAATTTGAAAATATAATCTGGTTTTTGCTCTAGATAAAGGCACAAGTATGTGATAAGTATAGGTTATCATATGAGAGGCCTCATATCACCTCGCCTCTCATATGATAACCTATACATATATATATATATATATATATATATATATATATATATATATATATATATATATATATATATATATATATATATATATATATATATATATATATATATATATATATATATATATATATATATATATATGTATATATATATGTATATATATATAATTCGAATGATAACTGGCCTGCCAACGAATAAGCCACTTATCTGGAGGATCCACAGGATACAGGACGCTTGTGTGAATAGAATATAAGTATAAAAGATGAACGCGAACTCCAGAAAGATAAAATATAATTATTGTAAACAGACGTTTCGCCCGTTCGGGCTTCTTCAGTGTTATATACAAATTTCAAAACAATTAAGATAAACTCGTGCTTTATATAGCCTGAAACTGGCCTAATTAAAAATTAATAAAAATCGCTAGAGCATGTACTTTTAACTCAATCTAGAATATTAAAAACTAATTAAGAATAATTTATTCTGTTTTTAGATCTAAATTCGCACCTCTTATTGAGTCCATACGGTTTCAACGTGCACAATTGTGCACTCCAATATGCTTCTCTAGTAAGCAAGCGTTTGTCTGTGGTATTAACTACATTGTCGTTATTTATTTGTTCTATACCAATAAAGCTAAAGTCTGAAAGGCATTTGCAAAGGCAAATTTTTTATCAATATTTTATCTTTCTGGAGTTCGCGTTCATCTTTTATACTTATATTATATATATATATATATATATATATATATATATATATATATATATATATATATATATATATATATATATATATATATATATATATATATATATATATATAAATATTTATCACATACTTGTGCCTTTATCCGGGCGATAACACGGTGACATAAAAACGATATGTCCCGTGATATCGTTTTTTGTCCCGCGATATCGTTTTTTGTCCCGCTCAAAACAAAGATGGCGTCCAACTGAAGGATCGATAGAGAGATAAGAATAAAAATATTAGATAATACAAGGAAAATAACACAAAGAAATTTGCAGCTATTAAAAGATAAGTTATTTTTGGTTTGTTTTTTTAATTTTTACCTGTTTAGCGTATTTTCAGCAATCATTTTGAATTCATTTTGAAATGTACTCGAAGTGTAAATAATTTGAAAATATAATCTGGTTTTTGCTCTAGATAAAGACACAAGTATGTGATAAATAGGTTATCATATTCGAGACTCGGTAATATCAGTTTTATCGCTCTCGTTACGATATCATATTTTGTCCCTCGTTCGCTGCGCTCACTCGTGACAAAATATGATATCGTCTCTCGAGCGATAAAACTGATATCACCTCGCCTCTCATATGATAACCTATACATATATATATATATATATATATATATATATATATATATATATATATATATATATATATATATATATATATATATATATATATATATATATATATATATATATATATATATATATATATATATATATATACAATTATCAATGTTTTGAGACAACAACATAAGAGCGCTCGATATTGTTTTCAATAAAGCGTAAATAAATGAACGAATTAAAGACGAGAAATACTTTTTTTGTCGCTACTCAGAGTTTCACGCGCTTAGGCGATCATCAGGCAACTGAACGCGTGAAACTCTGAGTAGCGACAGAAAAAGTATTTCTCGTCTTTAATTCGTTCATATATATATATATATATATATATATATATATATATATATATATATATATATAAATATATATATATATATATATATATATATATATATATATATATATATATATATATATATGTATATATATATATATATATATATATATATATATATATATATATATATATATATATATATATTATATATATATATATTATATATAATATATATATATATATTATATATATATATATTATATATTACCGCTCGAGAGACGATATCAAAATATGATATCGTCTCTCGAGCGATAAAACTGATATCACCTCGCCTCTCATATGATAACCTATACATATATATATAACGCGCGACATCAGTTGTAACAGACATATCAAGTTTCCCTAGATCATAATATCAGACGCGATCATCACCTGACGAGTGTGAAAAGCATTGCTTGTCATACGAAACAGATTTGTTGTGAATAGAACTTTATGAAGTAACCAAAGTCTATGTCATTGTCTGTTCCGCTCTACTTCGGTATTGAGCACTTTCTTCAAATATATGGTTTTATTTTTATTCCTTGTCTATATATATATATATATATATATATATATATATATATATATATATATATATATATATATATATATATATATATATATATATATATATATATATATATATATATATATATATATATATACATATACTTTACATCAACAAAAACCTTAGATTTATGCCAAAATAATGATCGAAATTAGCGTTTTGTTTATCCGAGCGTGCAAAATGTTGTCGAAATTGCATAAAGTTAATATTCATGAAGTCGATACAAGCTTGAACTATCCGTTCGTAGTGCACGTTAACGGTCCGTTATCTTCTGTAAAGCTTTATAACAAGTTTTATTAAGTTTAACAGAAATACCATTTATGTAATAAGCGAAAAAATAAAAATTAAACTGGCGACCATGAAAGACATAGTGAATTTGCATAATTGGAAAGCATTTCAAATCGATAGCTTTTACTAAATTTGTCATAGCACATACGTTACTCGGAGTAAAAATACGAATTACGGCTTGTTCGAAAGAGAAAAGAACGTGGTTCAAAACAAGTCCAAAACTGTTCTATAAGCTTCAGTAATTTCGAAATAATTTGACACAAAAGATGGGCTCCGTTTTTTTTTATACACCCTGTATATCGATGTTATAGCCGAGTCGCTATCACGATTATTCTATGTAATACCATATAATGTTCTTAATTGACGAACTGATTTTCTAACCCGAGAAAAAACAAAGTTGAAAGTCAATTATATATTAATGTAAACTTTACGACATACAAGACCTCTGCTATGACTATAATTCCCCCTTTATCCTCATGGAGTGTTTAATAAATGCTGTTTTAATCAAAGTTAACTTAATTAAAAGACTTACTCTGAAATGTTGCAGATCTCGCGATGATAACTTGACGTTCCGCAAAATGCTGTAATTTCTTCTGCCATGTTTCTGCGAAACACTGGATCTCGGAACGACCACTGAATGGATTTTAAAACAGAATAACAATTGTTGGGAAAATTAATACATAATTTATATAAATATTTCAAACGTTGTGATTGTTATTCAAAAAATTCGTAGGACCTTATTTCATCGAATTTTAATTTGAGTGATGCACAGCAAGTGATCTTTAGATGATACATGTCCTCTCGTTTATAGTTATGCTCTTCATGATCATAATTATAAAGAATAGCAATTGAGATTGGCTTTTCAAACAAAAATTATTTCGATGGTCAGCTAAGGTATGTAATATATCACAAGCAATAAAAAATTATGGGGTCATCAACTGGCTCTGATTGGTATCATAAATTTGTAGTAACTGCATGAGGGTTTAGTGGAAGCTTTTTTAGGCCCTTTTTATTTGTATTCCAGATTTTTCAATATCATAATTCCCGCCTCACTGCTTAGAAATAGAAGAAATGGATATTCGCGTTTAGCATATTTAATGTTTCGAACGCTAAACTTCGATATTGAGCACTCAAAGAATGAGGTCATAACTCTCGTAAACTCTCGTAAACCATATAATCCTTTTATTGGTTAGCAAATAAAACTGATAGAACCTGCATAATGAACATGCGTATTAAGATACAAACTTCAAAGGGTTTCGACTAGGCTAATCCTTAATTGACCATAACAAAAAATATGGTAGCATGTAAATTCTACCAGAGTGCATTGCGAGTATCAAATAAAAACCACTGAATTGAAAAAAAGATGCCAAGAAAAACATTCGAGGACATAAAACTTTAACAAAACAAAAAAATTGCCTCTCTTAAGGCCTAATTTCACTCCTCGCAGAAACAAACTCGCAGGAAGCTTGCGAGTAATTTCATCCTATCACAATGTTAGAAAGTGTATTTTGATTAGCTGCAAGCACTCGCTTCAAGCTGCGAGCAACTTCCTGCGAGAACTGGAAATCCGTCTTTATGCTTGTCATTCAACAGACGTTAATTTCTGGTAAAATGTACATCAGCTATCTTTTTCGTCTCGTTCAATTTCGGCTCATTTTTTATTCCGAGGTGTGGTCATAGTAAAAACGTTTTTGACGTCACAACAAATGCATGTCTGTAAGCAGAAGATCAAAGTTCTGAACTGACAAAAATAACAATACATACCTGATCTGCTTGGAAATCAGACAAAACAACATCGATGGCGTTGGCTATGTTGTCCTGTGTTGGTGGTCGTGCTGTTTCTGGTTCAACTGTTGTCACAATCGTAGTTGTAAATCCTGTTTTCTGTTGAATGATATCCAGTTGTTCATTAATAATCAAAAGAAGAATTTCCTGAGACATAGTTCCACCGCCAGGATAATCCACGTAAAACTGTAGTTCAGCGTTCGTGCCATTTTGTCTAGGGTATCCTGTTACAAGTTGCACATGATTGGTCGTAAATGAAGCTTGATTTCTGAAAGTGATATATTTTTGTTTATAGTTTTGAAATTCGAGATATCTTTTACATATTGAAAAAACTAAGTTGTATGTACAAATCCGAAAATAGAACTGACTGCGTTCATTTTTTATGTCACATTTATGTTCCCAATATATGAGGTGCGCGTATCTCTTTTAACGCTCTCCTGACTTTTATTTGCCTAAAGTAGAGCTCACAGGATAGCCTGAATGACAACTACCGGATGCAATGCTTAAATCAGTTCCAATGTTTTCAATGAAAGCTAGATATTTTTGTTTTCAATGAAGAAGCTAAGTACCCCTTATTTTAGCCCTATTGCAGTTCCACCTTGGGAAAGGGCAAAGGAGCGATGCCCTCCGCCGAATTAAAACGACATAAATAAAATGAAGAACTTACCCTGGTAATTCACATTCTTGCTTTCGTGCTTCACTTGCTTTGCAATACTCAGCAACTTCCTGGGCCACATGTCCTCGGAAGTTATTGTCCTGAATAGCTGACCACTATATGTTAAAGAAGTGTAAACAAGTTTTAGCTGGGTTTTCCTTGCGAGCATGCGCATATGGTTTTTCTTGGCTAGACACACTAATGTTATAGCTTAATAGAGCTTTCCGGTAATTACATCACAGCTAACACGGTTTTCAACTTAGGACCACTATAAATGTAGTGGATTTTAAGTTTGTTTCTCACAGGCTATAGTCATAGGCCCAGAACGTCTTTTCGTCAACACATGCATAAAAAATAATCTGGGATTTTGACTATTAAACATGGAAATAAGCGTAAACACGAAAACGAGGCTGAGGGTCATGGCCCCTCAGCCTCGGTTTCGTGTTTAAGCTTATTTCCACATACATTGGTCAAAATCCAAAAATCTTTTTTATGCATGTGTTGACGAAGGATGTCCTGCGCCTATGACCATAGCCTGTGAGAACTAAACTTAAAATCCACTCTATTTAAGGAGGTCCTAAGTTGAAAACAGTGCTAGCTGTGGCGTAATTACCGGAAAGGTCTATTAGCCAGTCAAAGCTAGGCGTTAAAACTGATTCGTTTATCCAGATGTTTTTAAACTTCTTAACATTACACTGCTTTTTTAAAAGTGTTGTACCTTACAACAATTTTTCGTACGATGTTAGATTGTTATTTAACGTTACAAATTTGTAAATTTAAAAAGTAGAAGACGGGGATGATGCTTTTTTATTCAACTTTCACAGAAAAATGCACGTGAATTTAGCCATTTAATATTCGGAAGGTAGTGTTTGTTGAGAAGAAACAGTTTCCTTTATGTTGACATCACTGAATGCAGGACCAATGGTATTTACGTCTTATCGAACATAGACGTCTAAAATACAATGCCACCTCAGATCTTTTAGATTCTCCTATCAAAATTGGGAAATCCACTCAAACAAGAGGGAAGACTCCTATGCTAAACCTATAATACTCACAATTGTCGTCTTTATCTATCCAATCAGCTAATGAATTTAAACAAGCTAACGATCGAAAAGCAATTAGAATAATTATTGTGGCTAATATGATATGTATAGCTTTACCTGGTCTGCTTGGATATTCGACAACGAGACAATGATTGCCTTGGAAATTTGATCTGAAGTGCTTGTAGGCGGGGTGGGTGCCAATGTAGATGTTTGTACTGATAATTCCAAACTCGTAGCGGTCGCTATCGCATCAGTTCGAATCGCTAAAATTCCCGCAAGCAAATTGCGCTGCACTGATTTATTTGCCGATGGGTAATCAACGAAGAAAGTGTATGTAGCATTCTGCCCATCTTGAACAGGTGAACTTGAGATCCGAGTAACGTGTGATAAACCAAAGGACACTTGATCACTAAATAGCAGAAATTAAAATAGATCTCATCCATTATCAAGGTCATCGCGTTAATAATTAGTTTGTTCTTGAATTTTCATGATCTCTCTTCATTGCATTTTCTATTTTTTAATCACGTACAGCTATCTACATAGGTCTCTAGTGTCAAGTACACGATAAGAATGCTTTAAAAAATCGAGACGTAAACATATTTTAATTTCTAACCTGCAAATTAATATTAATTTTTATCACATACTTGTGCCTTTATTGGCGATAACAGGGCGATATAAAAGCGATATGTCCCTGATACCGCTTTTTGTCACTGTAATACAGTGAACTGCTGTGATATCGCTTTTTGTCCCGCTAAATTTGTCGCTGTCAAAACAAAGATGGCGTCTGACCGAAGGATTGTCGACGTGAAATATCAAAACAAAATAAACGATTTAAAAACTTTATTTGAGTGAGAAAATTGCACAGAAACTTGCAGCTATTAAAAGATAAGTTATTCTTTGTTTGTTTTTGTTAATTCCTCTGTGTTAAGTCTATGATTTTATATTGATGAAATTTTTTTTTTCAAAATATATGGTAATTTTTTTACCCTGATCGAGGCAGATGTATGTGATAAACAGGTTATCACACTCGGGACGAGGTAATACCAGTTTTATCGCCCTAACGACGATGTCATATATGTCCTTCGTTGACTGCGCTCACTCGTGACATTTATGATGTCGTCCCTCATGCGATAAAACTGATATCACCTCGCCTCTCATATGATAACCTATATATATCACCGCATACTTTTGACTTACGGATTAAAACATTAAAACCCCAAGTTATAGCTACATTTTGTGATCACAAATAGCGCAAACAACAACATAATTATTGGCTTTAACTAAACATGAATTTCAGTCTATAAAAAATATAATAGCTATATACTTTTAACAAAAAAATATACATGCAGAATTTATATACTTGTTACCTTGCAACACCACAGATTGCTAAATTAGCTGTGCAATAACTTTGTATTTGTTCGGCTATGGAAGCTCTGAATTGATTGTCTTGAATAGCACTCCACTAAAAAATATTGGAAAACCTATTTAATAGTTGCAACTTCCATTAACAGCGTAACAAGCATTTTTGCAACGATGTTCTAGCTTGAAAGCTATAAAACTGAGCAGATATATGATTATTCCGGATTAGCCCTGAACCTATTCATTTTCAATGCACTGCAACGAAAAATAGCAACATATGCATATTAAGGAGAGGTGGGCGATTGTGATTATGCACACTGAGTAAGGATTCGTCGTTAAAGCTCAGACGCAAGAAACGATTACCATGCACTATACTGATATACGATTTGAGGTATAAACGTTCTTTTATATCTGTAAGATCGTAGCCAGAGGAAAGTAAAAGGAAATTTTTTCTGTCCGTCCTTGTTCAGTTTGCCGACCCGAACGCGTTCTTAAAACAGGAGACAATTCCCCATTTTGTACGCCTTTCTGAACTGGCCCTTGATTCGTGATCGCTCCCTAATAAGCAAACCACGCACACTGTGTAAATGGACTTTAGAATTATTCTAACAATTGGTAGCTACTTGATATGGTACCTGATCAGATTGTTGATTAGCAATTTTGATTTTAACCGTATTGCTCTCTTGATTCGAATTTGGTGCCTCAGGAACAGGAGGTTGGAAAGGTGTTTGTAAGGAGAAGAAAAGAGTTGATTCCGCCTGTATTGCATCTAACTGAATGTTCACAACTGAAGCTAAAAGCTGCTGAACCATTGGAGTATCTCCATCTGGGTATTTCACGTAGAAACTGTAGTCTATACTGTCACCAACATCAGAGGGCGTAGCTGATGAAGAACGCTGAACGTCAGATTCATTGAATCTACCAGCACTAACACAAAAAACCCCAATAAAATTAGTTTAGGACGCAATTTTGGATTAGCATACAATTTATCGCTAATTAAAGATACGGAGTTCACAGTCAGTGTGTCATTAATAAGAGTTTGAGTAAATTTAATCGTTAGTGAGCCCAACGCAAGTTTTTAAGTTTCTTGTTTCTTAATTATTCATGAAAAACTACGATTTTAAGATATTACAGCCTTTTTCTGAGTGATTTACAATTAAAGCGCACTTCAATTATCTGAGAAGCTGACTATACAGGCCGTGATCCATAGTCTGAAATAGAGTCGCAATGTAAATTATGGCCACAGCAGGTAAAGAATGATAAGTTTACCCTGTTTGTACATCACACTCCACAAGGTGACTAGAACAGTAGGAAGAAACTCGACTTGAAATAGATTTCCTTAAACGACGATCAACCAAGAACGTCCACTATATTAAATAAAATTCATTCAACAAAAAGTGTAATATTGCAAAAACATTTTGGTGGGAGAATTTAGATTTAATTACGCGTCTCTAAGAGACCATTGAGAAAACCATGCATGCATATTCTTGTGAAGAATATTTATTATATTTATATTAAGGAACATTATACGGTCAGACTTGACGGTCATGCCTCTCATCCACCGTGCTTAGTCTTGTGTCCTTTTATCTCTCCCTTATAAAATAAATTTATTTAGGAATAAAAGGACAATGGGTTTTAAAAAGAGTAACGCAATTATGCGGCTTCTAATTAATAATAATCTGGTGTTAGAACTAAATTAGAACATTTTTGTCGACCAAATGTGTGAGATAATTTCAGTGCATGGCTTTCATACCTGCATTGTGTCGTATGAATCTATGCGAATGACAACGCTGTTGGCAGTTTGGGATCCACTTGCCGTTGGTGGTGCAAACGGTTCGTAGGAGGTACGGATTGTAACCTGTTGAGACAGTGCAGTCTCCAAATCTGCTTCACTCTGTACCAGCATTGAAGCTAGAACTACTTGAACTACTGGATTAGAAAGTGTTGGATGGTTGACATAAAACAAAACATCAACGTTCTCTCCATTCTGACTTGGATAACCTGGAAGACGAGCAACGTCGTCGAGGTCGAAGCTCTGCGAACTGAAATATGTTTGATTCGTTCAATAAAAGGTATAATACTATAATGTTTACTGCAGCCATTATAATAGCAGGGAAAAAGATTTACTTCAGCCATTTGCACAGTTTATTGTATTGTAAGGTGTTGTTACAGTTGCATCGCGATGTTTCGTGCAACTTGTCTGGCAACGCCTTTTTGAGATGGTATTTAAAGCAAGACCAGGTTTAGTTTTAAAGAAATTATGAATCACGGTTTTGTCTGACCCTTCTATATAATCATGTTTGTAGTTTTTCAGTGATCAAGTTTCTTAACTATATTTTCTATAACATGACATTAAATGTGAAATTTGCTTCTTTACTGTGCCTTGCCAAAGTTCCTAGAAAGTTTTTTTCAGGAACTTGTCTCGAAGAAAATTGTGCGGCCGAAATTCGTGACGAAAAAGGGTGCCTTTCCCACAATGCCACACTGTGAAGGAGACGAGTTATGTACTTTTTCTTTGAACTTCAGAAATGCGAATACTCACTCAGAGAATTTACAGTCTTCAGTGCGGGAGTAGCTATCTGTTTCGCAATATTTGTTCAGGGCAAAAGCGACTGCTCGCCGGAAGACTGTGTCGTAAAATGTTGTCCACTATAAAAATATATATAAAAAAGGTATTTGTCTCCATAAGCTTGCACGCCATTCGTGTTCATGTATGCAAAACTTAACTTAAGGCACTTATCTACAGAAATAATAAAGTAAAAAATAATATGGCAGTCATATCAAGTAAGGAAACATCACAGAATGTTTTTGATATAGAGAGCCTGAGATTTACTTACAACGAGAATGTAGAATTAACAAGTTTTACTTTAAAACGATATGGTACATAAACATGATATTGCTATCACAGATAAATATTGTCTTTTTTAATAACCAAATATAACTAGATATCTTCTTAAAATGTAATTTTGTGGAATGAAATTGTAAAATCACTATGCAAACATACAAGGAACTTGGATATCTACTTGTTTTTCTCTGCAATTAATGTCGCCCAAAATGTAACGTTACCTGCATTGTTGAAAAATTTGGTAATTCCAGCTGCACCGCGTTGACCTGCTGAATAGCTGTCGGCGTACCTGGACTTGGAGGTACAACTGAAGTGTTGAGTGTTATGAAAAAACCAGTTAGCTCTCGTAACCTTAGAAGTTGGGCGGACACAATAGATGCTAAAATAGCTTGATCAATCGTGCCATTTCTTACAATGGCCGGATAATTAACGTAAAACATGATAGCAGCATCATCTCCGTGATTCAGTGGATAGCCAGGCAAACGTTTGACGTCCAATTCGCTGAAATATAACTGGTTTCTATGAAAACAAAAACTCCAATTTATTAGTACATTGCTAGCGTCGGTAGAAACAATGCACTAACTCATTCTATTAAGTCAAAACTAAATCTGTCTCATGCTTAAAAATTCCTACATCAACGTTATCCAATTTAATTACAAAGATTAAGTTGGAGAAGATAGCAAATTTTTTCCTATAATTTACATAACACTCGTTGTTAATTAAGCATTTTTTCCACAATCCCTACATGCATGAATGTCCTCAAATATCCCTCCGTTGTAATTATCGTTCTGATGCATTTATTACGATTAGAAATAGAGAATGTTATAATTCTTATGATTACTTTACACGTATAATTAGCAATTAGATTACGAGCTCGAGATTTCTATGCGGTGATAGTTGATGAGGGCGAAGCCCGAATTGGTTTAGTAGAATCAGAGGTCAAACATGGAATATTCAACAAAAAATTTGATTTTCAAGCAATTTTTTTAAAAGAAATATTTCTTTATAGGAAGATGATAGTTTCGCTACTCGCTATCTATAGAGGATAGATAGCGAGTAGAGTAACCAATCAAATTACAGCATTTGCAATAGTATGATTATACTAATCATATTTATAATAATTATATAGCTCATATATTTAAAAAGGTTGTCCTTCAAAAATGTAAAATCTATATGACAAAATCCGAAATACGAGACAAAGTATGATGACCATATTATTATTCAAAAATTCGCTCCTTATAATCATATAACGTTAACTGGAAGTCATGAGATCAACACATAATGCATTTTGACCTTGTATTTTGGATTTTATAATTTTGAATTAGCTGTATAATACTTACTGAAAAACTCCACAATCTTGAGGTCGAAGTGTATTTTCATTACAAAAATCATTCAGCAATCTAACCACTGAATCTTTGAACAGCGTATCGGCCTCCACGGTGTACTATGAGAGTGAGAAAATTGTTAATTATTTTTCGCCTTTAAAAGGTTTATTTAAAGGAAATCATTAAAATTGCATTATCCCTACATTATTTTCCGTCTTTTGTTTGGAACCAGGACTTTTAAGAGATAATTAATCTTACAACATTATTATCATGGAAGGTTAATACGAATAACATAAAAAGGCAAGGTTTAATTCATAGAATATAAGTCCATAGCAGTCAACAAATCAATATTGTATAGTTGCAAGTGGTAAACAGTAATTGCATGGCCGGATAGATACGGCTGATAGGCTTTAACGTTTAAGACATAAATTAGCATCAACGTTACGTTGTCAATAAGTTACTGTAAAAGTTATTTTACTTGCATGTTTTTTAACATTTATGCTGCTGTGTGTCAGTCAGTCACACAGTCAGTGTTTTAATGAAAGACAGGCCTGCACGATGAAGCAAGTAATTTAATAATGTCAAATGTATTGTATATTGTCCTCATACACCTTATGCATAAATCGTCATCCGGACAATGATTGTAGAAAACGGGAATTTACGCATTGTCATTGCTCACTCTTTGAGAGGAGTGACCATTATAACAATATGTAAATTCCCGTTTTTCTAGGATACACGGTCTGGATAACGATTTATGCATAAGGTCTAAGCAAAAGAAAAAAGCAAACAAATTTGTCTTTTAGCTAGTTAATATAGAGTGGTCTAAGCGACATTAAATCAATTCGTGCATGTTTTGAGAACTATAATTACTACAGTAATACAGTTTTATGATTGCATTTATTGATTATAACTCACATTTACATCCTGGAAATTATGCAACGTTATTTGAATGGCATTTTCCATTTGTTCAGTGGTAGCTTCTGGTGGGGTCGGAGCCAAGTCTGCAACAATCGTGTCATCGTCTCTGACTAAACAGTGCATGAGAATAAATTTTCGTTATCCAACGTATGGAAGAGATATACTATGCAATTGTAAGAAATACTATAGTCCAAAAGAATGCACGGAATTTGCTACACCATTACTATCGGATCCAGTATGCTAGGCAGGCGCTCAATATTTAAACTGTTGAAGATGGCTTACTCTTGAACAATGGACAGTTGTTTTCTATCCCCTTGATTAGTGCATTAGATGTAGCTTAATTAAATTTGGATTGGGTTTATGTTTTGGGTCTAAAATACCTTTGTTATTGTTGGCTTAACAGTCATATTAATTAATGATCCATATATGTATTACTTGTGTAACTAACACTAACTAAAGGGGCTGATTATATGGTCCCGCTTACCCAACATTAAATGAAGCGTAACATGATTTGAAATAAGTCATAGTTTATGCTGTGGAAAATGTTTAAATCTTATTTGCTTGAGATTTTAATTCATTTGAATATTAAATTCTGGGTAAGGGGGACCATATAATCAGCCCCTAAAAATCGCTTACATGGCACTCCTGGTCCTAGATGGAAAAATCAAAAATCAAACTCCATCAATCGATGAGAAATATTACTCACTGTGTCATCTATCATTCCGATCGGGTTCGAAAGACAGAGCTTTGCTTCTTCAATAATTAAAATTGCCCAAATTTTATCAAGGGGAATAGGTCAGACTATAATAATTATCAAACAGGCAGTCAAAGGATTGTTTCACCTAATTAACCAGCGCGGGCTCTGGCTACGAAATTGATACATTCGGGTTTGGGACGAAAGAAAACCGCATGAAAAATAAACACATAATAAGCGCAACAATTTGCTTTGTTAGCTACTTACATATGCAGGTGCCATTAACTCTAACCATGTTCAAACGTTTCGAGCAAGCACATCTGTACGATCCGGGAATATTTTCACATTCTTCACCTTCTCCATTACACGTAAAATTACCAGTGAAGCACTCATTTATATCTAGAATTATGAATAAATGTGTATATGTATTCATGGACATATCAAAGTTTTGAATCAAACAAGCATTTTAAGTATGGCTGAAAATTTCCATAAAATGGCCTGCTGAATTAACTAGAAGGATGAGTGGGCTATCATGGTTGTAGTCGTCAAAAAACGCGTGCAACAAATATTTTTTCAAACATTACTATTTAATTGAATGATTCGAATCAGATACCTTTTCTAGCAAGAAAACTAAATCACTAACAGGATAATCGATAGCATCTGTATGTTTGCCGTTTGGCAGGGCCTCGTGTCGTTGACATTTTTTATTAAGTGTTCTCATCATGCACGTTCAAAATTTTTACTTTCATTCGCAATATCATAAGAAATATCAACAGTTCTCTGAAAAACATATTGAATACTCAGTTACGGTCTATGACATACAGGCATTTGCATGATCACGAGAGAGGCATATGCATTGCATGAAATAGCGCAATAGGCCATTATTTAACGCAAATTTTTAGCATCCTTAAAATGCTTTATTTATTCATTCAAAGAGCATCTTGATAAAATTGCATTAAACTCTTATTGTAATATCAATCTTTAAGTTAACCCTTTCCGGATATAGCTGTGTTTCATGAAAGAGAGCAACTTTTTTACGACTTGATTTTATATATATTATATATACATAATATACAAGATTTGTCCTTCAAAACGCTACGCAAAATTGTATTTTTTTTTGAAAAAAGTTCTTAACTCGTTTTTTTAAATGTCTCTTTGGAGTTGCCTGCAAATTAAGTAAATTGCGCGCAAGTCGTATTTGACTTGTTGTAAAAGCAAAACCCACGAAGTTTCTGAATTGAATTTCTTAAATTTTTTGTTTCTTCTACATTATAATATAAGCACCCAAACAATCTATTTCAAAACAAAACTTCGTACATTGGTCGCTTCACGTAGCTGGGAGCGATTCAGATTTGCTCATTTTTTTGCTCATGCACTCTACCTGTTTATAATTAAATTAAATATTAGCGTAGGAAAGGTAAAACTCATGCTATGATTGTGAGCCTAAAGAGATGCCTAAATCGATAGACTTGCTGCATGCGTACATGTATAGGAATATATAAAATTCTTGAAGTTCTCGAAGGTGTGGAACATTAGTATTGAAATCTGGAATTAGTTGTTTCAAACTATTTTGGCTTTCCCCAATTTCTTTTGGTTTTAAAATATTTACAAAAATTTTCATGCTTATACAAACCTGAGCAAGCAGTATTGCTGATCATTTCATATCCAGACAAACATGAACAAGTGTAACTACCGTCAGTGTTCATACACACTTGACTACAAAGGTTATCCTGCGCGTTTTCACACTCGTTTATGTCTATATGGGAGAAAATGAGAATCCAACGTTTAATGATCCACACGAATATTGTGTGTATATGTGGTTAGTCTACAGATTACAAATTTTCACAGTGCAGCCACAAGTTAAATTTTCTAGTATTGGATAGAAGGTTAAAAAATGGAAAGGTGGTTTATTCCTACAATCATATTATGATCTCTAATAAGAAACTCATTCTGAAAATTAGCATTTTTTTCAAATGAAATACTTTCGTTTTGAGAAGAGTTAAATTGATAAAATCTATTTAAAAAATCATATATCGCTACAGCGAGAGGCAATAGAGAGATTGAGCATAGTTTCATCATAATCACATTCATACTGTATGAAGGTAATGAACCGTGCAAATAAACTCACCGTCGCAGGTTTTCTTATCTGATTCTTGAAGGCGATACCCAAGATTACACTCACATTTTTCTTGTCCGGCAGGATCGACGTAGCATATCTGGCTACAATCATTACTTGGCTCACACTGCGTTTTCGCTATAATGCATTGAATTATTGTTATTTCGGAGAAAATGATTTAATTTTTACCTGAATAGCGGCAAGATACCTATTTCCACATCATCACAATGTCAGTGGCCCTAAAGAGCTGAAAAGAGCTAATATTTCAAGTTCAACACCAAACTACTATGTGTGGACCTTATAGACCAGAAACAAAAACAACTGGACAATTTTGCTTCGCCTTCGATATTTCGCTATTGTCTATCTTAATTGCATTAAAAGACTGGTCCCAAAACGATGTAAGTGAGAGGGAACCAAGAATTTTCCAAGTTTCATGATAATTACCAGTAAATTAGAATGATTTTTTAAGAAGTATTTACCTGTACAGTTGTTTGGATTTAAAGAGTCGATCAAAAACCCTATTCTGCAGTAACACTGATATGAACCGATTGTGTTATTGCACAACTGGCTACAGTCATTTGGTTGTGAGCACTCGTCAATATCTAAATGATGGAAATATAAAACCGTCTGTATTGGCAGCTTTAATAATTAAAGGGGTACATATTGAAGCAGATGATATATGTTATATAATAACCTCCTAGCTTCTAAATACATGTAAGTTAAGTTGTGCATGGAGAACGTCTAGGTCGGAAAAAAATTATTTGTAGAAGGACTGCTGATTTTCCATGCATGCTATTTGTCACTGCGAGAAAATAATCTAAGCAATGTGTAACGCGTCATGAAACACAGGTTCGATAGCATAAAATCGATTAGCATATGCCTACTTTGTCACTTAAAGGAAAATACACTCCCATTTAACTTGCTGTGAAATTTATGTCACTGAAAAAGTGCAAAAAACTTTCAATGATTTCATATTTGTTTTGTGCGATTACTAAAGTGGGACACTACCGCTATTGTTATAGGAGGTTTCACCGATTCAGATATAAGGAAGGAGGTTCTGTGTCAGTGTATGACTATTACAGTTTACGATAATAGCCAAGTGTCGTTCTTTTTTTAATTTTACGCTTGTTTGTAGTATGCTTATTGTGATTGTGTTCACATTGTTTTTCGTCCCCCAAAAAAGAGCCCATGGGTACGAGGTTGTTACGCTGATTGGTTATATAACGTGCCACTTTTACTGATTTACCATTTTCGTTTTTCAATGTGGTTGTTGAGTGTTGTCTAAGCAAACCCTGGTAACCAATGCATTAATAGTGGACGCATAGGTGAATAGGTTAATTTTAAAATTGCCATCTTTTCATATGCTAACAGTTTGCCAATACATTCTTTCATTTTGGAGACAACGCAAAAATTGGTTGTTTCTCATTACAATTACATTAACATACCGTGGCAAGTTGTCTGATCCAGATCTAAGGAATAACCATTGTTGCACGCACAAGAATAGGATCCCACTGAATTTAAACACAACTGGTCGCAAACAGTTTGATTTCCCCCGCACTCGTTCGTATCTATATTAGTAAATAAATGGAAATATCTGCTCAAACTTGATTGTTTCATTGATTCCCTTCCCAGATGCTTTTTTTTTTCAAATAAGCCACTGTAACCGTTTCGATACGCATGATGAGAACATGTGGCATGAACCGCAAAGGAGACATGCATGTGGCATTGCCGAAACAATTAATTGCGATATCACTGTACAACTAAATCTTATCAATTCTTTACGATGGTATTACATACCTGAACAAACCTGTCCGTTTCCTTCGTACCCATTCGGGCATTCTCCACACGTGAAGCCCGTTGGAGAATTAGTACATGTGACCAAAGGATAACAAGGGGGAGTCAATTCCCCCAGACAGAAGTCTCTCACATTTTCACAGAACTCACCACTAAAACCAAGTGGACACGTGCAAGACATAACAACGAACGTATTTTGGATTGCTGCAGTCTCTTCTGATGAAGCTTGAGGAATAAAGCATGTACCTCCATTTTCACATCTGCAAAGTTGAATATTTGGAGACATAGTTGTGCTGCCATTCTTAGTGTCTTGGACCAAAAATGTTAGATTGGCCTGTAAAATACAAACAAGAAAGAAATATATCCGTACATCACCAACCCACTACCTCAATACCACAGCATCACATAAATAAATCCATAATAGTTTAATTTCTAATTTAGTAATAAAGATGCCTATAGTGGAATTTGTTGGACCATGTGTTAAGGTGTATGAATAACTGAATTAATTATGCTCTGGAAATTTTTAATTCAAAAGCTTTTATAAACGGAAAAACCTAATATTTTTACACTATTTAGAATACTTAATTTTATCATGTTATAATAAGATTTTGCCGCAACTTCAGTAATTGAGATATTGTATTTTGAGTCGAAATACGTTTTTGTATAAAACGACCAATTGAATTGAATATTGCATCACGTTCAAGAATATTAGAAATTTTTTTAAAAAATACTCTATTACTGTAACCAGTAATTTTATTGGGTATACAACGCTCGGATTGGATCTCAGTAAATATTCAATTAAACTCAATGGAGAGAATACTAAAACTTAAGTTAACATATAGCTTTTCCTTCATAAGATGCAATTTACTTGACTGTAATAACTATCTTAGTTTTGGCCATCCGGTAAATATTGCATGTTCAAGGCTTATATGTACATACCGGCTCAGCAGAGTCTACCGGCCAGACGAAAGTCAACTGATTTTCGGAGGAAGAGAAACTTGCTCCAGGTGGAAGATTTGGAACATCGAACGTTAACTCATCGTCATTCGGATCTTCCGCGGTTAAAGTCAAACTAAACGTCTGTCCCAACGTGACGTTGATCGTGGATATATTCTGGGTAAACCGGGGCAAGCCGTTTTCTATGTAAATATACGTAAATGTTACATCTTAATCATCCAGTCACTGGGTGTGATCGTTGGTGGGTAATGCCCAAATTATTCCCCTTAATTGATTATTTAATTTAAAGACAAGTCATGGAGTAATAAAGTATGAAGTATCTACTCTTAAAATATCCAGCTAAATAATGCATATAGTGTTTACAATAGTATATTAGAAGATATATTGGTATACCAATTTCCTCTATTTCGTTGTTTATGGTTGTAATTTCAGACAGCGTTTCCTGCCCAACTGCGAGGTTGTTTGTAGCTGCGATGTCAAAGAGACACGTAACATCATTGTCACAAACAGCTTCAGCTTGCGCTCTTAAAGTAGGATCCATAGCTGCTAGTGCTTCGTCAAAAAAAATCGGCACAAAGTTATTCGGACATTTGTACTCCTCACTATTGTCGTCTATGCTTTCATATATGATTTCATTGGGAGGAACTTCCCCTGCAATTCATAAAAAAACAGAATTCATGTTATGTAGCCCTTAGAGCTCTCGCCATCTTTTGTACTTTTATACAAGAAGAATATAAACCATATTCATCAAGAAAATTTAAGCGAAGTGTACGTTAGAACAATCAGTGCACGGCTTAGCTGGCCTGGCAATTTGGTCCTGTATGCTATGCTAGTTTCAACTGTTCATTAACACTATTTATTCCTTTAAAAATTACTCATTGTCATAGTCATATAAGGCGACCTGCTGAGGGCGATCATCATTCATCAGGTTAAGTACATAGTTACATCAGCTAAAGTTTTTCGAAATCTAAATTACAAACTGCAAAATACGACACACAACGTATATGTTCTAATAATGACAAAAGGTTCAATGTCGACATAAATTAAAACATATAATATAACTGAAAGTCTTGAATTCAACTCATGATGCATTTTGGTTTCGTATTTTGGATTTCATCATTCATCAGATTAAGTACATATATTAGCTACAGTTTTTCCAAATCTGAATTACAAAATGCAAAATACGTGACACAACGTACGTTGTAATAATAACAAAAGGTTTAATGTCAAAATCAATTAAGACATATAATATAACAGAAAGTCTTGAATTCAACACATGATGCATTTTGGTTTCGCATTTTGGATTTTATAATTTAGATTTTACTGAAGGGTAACGTTTTTTTTAAGTAGCTGTGTATAATTAGACAAATTAATTAAATTAAAGGTCTCACTCACATGCTTGCCCGAATTTATAAAATATGTCTGAGTCATTCATATTAATGGGTAAAACGTTTCCGTTCGGCAGGGTAAAGTCATCCTCCATGTTTCCATTCCATTTTCCTGCTAACCCAACTGACGAGTTTTGGTAATCAGATAAGAATGCCGTCACAAAGGTGAAAAACGTGCCATTTGCTGCTTCGTTCACTCTTAAGCCATTTCCAAGAGTAGTAGAAATTTCAAGAGTCCCGTTTTCATACGAGATTGCAATACCACTGTCCAGAAGTGTTGCATTCACACCTAGAGTGTGATTACTGCCATTCACTCGAACAGTCAGACCACCTCAAGAAAGCAAAAAAGTAAAGAACATTAATTGTACGCAATAATCGTGAGCAAAGTCAACAACCCACACCGGACAGGGAGTTTTTTAATGTTCAAAACATTATTTTCCTGATCCGGGTATTTTGAAATATATTCAGAGTGATAGAACTATCAATTTAATTTTCTTATTATGTTGCTATCATACAATAAACTTGGCAGACCTTTCACCTAAAGATTTATCATCGAGATCCAAAATCTGGACACACTCGGCTAATTACTGATCCCTATACGCTTAGATCAAGGCTGTATTGAAAACATGATTGTCGGATTCATATGATCATTATTGATCAGACGGATTTTCATATTACCTCCTGGATTCAAGTTTACTTGAATGACTTCTGTGTCACCTTCCTTGAGTGCAATTGCAGTGAAGCCAGTTGCGTTTACACTACCAACCCTCGTTGTGCGAACTTGAACCACAAGTTTGCTTTCATTTTGACCTGATATAAATACGTAAAAATGATATTTAAAATGATAAAATCATTGATAGTAGAATAGCTCAGAAAGCCAGTAGCTTGCAGCGCAACCGTGATCATTACACTAATTGATTATTTAGTAAATGAAACTGAAGCCCATGAAAGTGGCATCGAGCTGGGGATAAAAGTTCGAAAGTTACAAGGTTGGACCATAACACCTTAACTTTTTCTTGTTCTTGAATTATCGTAAACACGTTATTTACATAAACCCAAATACATTATACCGGGTCTCCCAAGAAGTTACACCGGTTTGATTCACAATATCCTCCAAACTAGGCGAGCTATTACCCTACAATAGCTTGAATTAGTAGAGGAAGGACTGTTGGGGCTTCGCACTATAGTCTTGTTGAACTGCAAGAGATTTTCCGCTTGCTGCTTTGGACAATAACCGAAACTGTAACAGTTTGAATCATTGTATATCGCAACACTCTAGTTCACAATCTAATACACACTCACAATCTCGATTGCAATCAATAACCCACTAACGTTTTACACTCGTTTTTATACTCTATGCGCTAGGTAGTTATACAGAGTGTATACAGGGTATAACAAAAACCTTAGATTTATGCCAAAATAATGATCGAAATTAGCGTTTTGTTTATCCGCGCGTGCACAATGTTGTCGAAATTGCATAATGTCAATATTCAGAAGTCGATACAAGCTTGAACTATCTTCTGTAAAGCTTTATAACAAGTTTTATTAAGTTTAACAGAAATACCATTTATGTAATAAGCGAAAAAGTTAAAAATTTAACTGGCGACCATGAAAGACATATAGTGAATTTGCATAATTGGAGGGCATCTCAAATCGACAGCTTTTACTAAATTTGTCATAGCACATACGTTACTGGGAGTAAAAATACGAATTACGGCTTGTTCGAAACAGAAAAGAACGTAGTTTAAAACAAGTCCAAAATTGTGCCATAAGCTTCAGTAATGTAGAAATAATTAGACACAAAAAATGGGCTCCGTTTTTTTTATACACCCTGTATATATATATATATATATATATATATATATAATATATATATATATATATATATATATATATATATATATATATATATATATATATATATATATATATATATATATATATATATATATATATATATATATATTTATTTATTATATATATTTTTTCTTGCAACGTCATTTACTAACCACAGAACAGTTCCTTAATTCTACTATTAATGTCTAAGATGCGTCGTTCCTCTCTAACGCGCTCTAACTGGCTCATCCTTACGCGCGCTTTATGCAAATATTTCCTTTGTGGTCCGTCCTTACGTCTTGCCTTATTTTACAACGGTTCTTCAACAAAGACTAACGTAGATTTCAATAGATTACAGTTGTATTTTACTTAAAAATTTGGTGGGGATATTGATGTTCAAAATCGGTAGCATATTTTTAAATGTGTCAAAATTTAGCAAAAATTATCAAGTAACAATCGAGCTTTGCTCAGCTTAAAGGAATATAAGTAAGGCATATAATTAACTGATATTCCAATAAATCATTTCAAAGTTTGTAAGAGACAAACAAATGTTTGTAAATGTAAATTTAGATGTTTATCTATCCAGGTTTTAGCACATTGTTACCAGGCATACTAACGTTACTTCGAAATTATGCAAGTGTTTGATATATCTTCGTAAACTTTATGATACACGAACACCAAGGAAAGGAATCATAAATTTTTCCCTCCAATCTCTTTCAAATTTTTAGCTGATTATTTGTGGGTTAGAATACGCAAATATTGCAAATACAAATAACAGTATCAGTATTATTATTTTTGTTACGTTTTGTTCCTAAAATGCTGGAGGTCTGTTGGGATTTGCATGAGCCGGTCAGTAATTATGGACCGCTGAAAGTGCTTCTCAGCCATTCACAGGCCCTGACTATTACGTGATGCTTGCCATATAATAGTCAATAATAATCGAAATTAATTTCATATATGATCGAAATTAATGGGGGAAATGCTTTATTGAGGTCTAAGACGAATACTATACGGCATTGACAATACTAAACAGAAACCCTAAACTGACTGTTCCGCCATGATTCTGTCTGAACAGTTGATTGCATAAACATAGGGGTAAATGTTTGGCTGTTGATTATACTTATAACTGTGCTTGTGATTAGCTTTAAAGTATTTTTAGTGGCACGTCCAGTAAGTTAATGCTGATAATAAAATTTATAGACAATACAATTCAAGTAAAAAAATGTCTGTTTCTAACCTGGTATTTCTCCTGTAAAATATGTATACCATCCACAACCATTGAATGTATAGTTTTTCCCATCAAGTGAAACAAAATGTGGATCACCAAACAACGCGGCTAAAATGTAATTATATTTTTATTTAAAATTTGATGAATTGTCGCACCAGGTTAATTAAAAAGCTGCACAGAACTGCTTTACTTGAAAATTCACGCATGTGCAGACCTTATTGGAAGTAGAACGGATTTTGATTTTTCATAATGATTATATATATATATATATATATATATATATATATATATATATATATATATATATATATATATATATATATATATATATATATATATATATATATATATATATATATATATATATGTATATATATATATATATAATAATAATAATAATTTAATACAATTTTTCAATTGAATAAGTTGCTACTTTAAGTTTCATGCAACAAGCAATCTTTCGAGAAAAACCAATTCATGTAATTTTTTTTCAATGCAATTGTAATTTTTTTTCTTACGAGAAATTATCACACGACATATATGTATATATATATATATATATATATATATATATAAATATATATATATATATATATATATATATATATATATATATATATATATATATATATATATATATATATATATATATATGTCGTGTGATAAATTCTCGTTTTCAAGAATAAAGAGTGCTCAATACAAGACACAATTGTAGAGCATATGATAATAATAATAATTTAATACAATTTTTCAATTGAATAAGTTGCTACTTTAAGTTTCATGCAACAAGCAATCTTCAGGCAACATTACTAATACGGTTGAGCTGTTACGTTATACTATTCGCATTACGTTTGCTGACGCGTGTTCGTTTGAATCGTCCTGCGTGAAATTTGCGCGCATGCACGCATTTCGTGAAAAGTTCGCTACGTTTATTTAAACAAGACCTAGAATTACAATTACGGAGTATTTGCAATTTCTCTTCTAGACATAAATTGCAACTATTTCCTTCAGCTTTGATTGAACTTGCTCGGGATAAAATTGACCAGTATATACTAAATTGTTTCTTGTGTAACTTTAATTTCCAAACATGTTTAGAAAGTTCAGTATCATTCTCATGTTTGATATCTTCGAATGATGTCTTGTGATTTATGTATCTATCCTTAAATGTTTAAGACAACGACATAAAAACCTACATTGGTATGACAGCGACAACATTTAAGGATAGATACAGAAATCAAGACATCATTCGAAGATATCAAACATGAGAATGATACTGAACTTTCTAAACATGTTTGGAAATTAAAGTTACACAAGAAACAATTTAGTATATACTGGTCAATTTTATCCCGAGCAAGTTCAATCAAAGCTGGAGGAAATAGTTGCAATTTATGTCTAGAAGAGAAATTGCAAATACTCCGTAATTGTAATTCTAGGTCTTGTTTAAATAAACGTAGCGAACTTTTCACGAAATGCGTGCATGCGCGCAAATTTCACGCGGGACGATTCAAACGAACACGCGTCAGCAAACGTAATGCGAATAGTATAACGTAACAGCTCAACCGTATTAGTAATGTTGCCTGAAGATTGCTTGTTGCATGAAACTTAAAGTAGCAACTTATTCAATTGAAAAATTGTATTAAATTATTATTATATATATATATATATATATATATATATATATATATATATATATATATATATATATATATATATATATATATATATATATATATATATATATATATATATATATATATTCATAGGATAGAAATGGCCTGGTGAATAATTAAATTCAGCAAATCTATAGTGTAGAAGATAGCTTGATAGCACGGATTTTCATTCCATCGCTCGCCCCTTTCACCCGATTTCTATTTCAAATTTATATTGTGTACCTGTATTAGATGTAATCTGCAAAACAATACATAGTTTGTTTTTTGCAGTTGTTTTGAAACTGTACAGCTGAGTTAACTTACCCCATGTTGTTGGGAAAACCCAAAAATTCACGCCACAAGTTGGTCGAACGCTGTAGTATTCCGCACATGATTGCGTGGTACTGTCCGCCATGCTACAACAATCTTGGTATGCCCTCTCGTCTTCCAAATATTTCGTATAATCTCTGAATGGATGGTACGGATACCAGTGCCCTGAACCCTCTCTTCTCGTATCTTGGAGGACGTCCAAATTCCATGCAAAAAACCTTCTGTAGCAACATTGATCGGCATCTATTCGACCCCATGTTGCGCTAAAAAAACAGAAGTTAAACCCGCGACCATTCCACTTATAATCTTTTGCTAAAGTACGGAAACGCCCTCTGCCCAATGCTCGTCGCGCTAAACGTAAGGTTGGAGGACATCCTAATCTACACCTACGACGTATAGGCTGGAATCTTCGCATGCTAAGTTGTTCAGTGACCCATGTGTGACATTTTTCTGCACTCGTTGGAGGCCTTGGAAGCTTTCTGGTAAGATCAATTCCAATTTGACCACGCTCTTGTAAAATATTACCAACATAATCATCAACTTCTTCCACGTCCACTGTGCCGGATCTGAAAGAAAACACAATGCCAAATGAAGGATATTAGAGCAATGTTCCTATAGCGCCAAACGATTTTTAACAAAGCTGCGAATGTGCTAATAGTGTCTGTGAACTTGACACTCATTCTATCTTCCGCAAGGTGAGTTGAAGAAAATATAATAGGAAATTAATTATGTCAACCATAAATCCATAAGTAGCTTCGCTCCTCAATATCCTCGTTCTAAATTTGTCGAACGCAGCTAGCACTGGGATGCGTTTCGGGCTATTCTCTTACATACACTGCTGGCCAACTTGCTATTTCTTTTCCTCACACTAACTATTTTAAAAATCCTTTAATTTAGTTATAGTGATGTAGTAACAATCTTCCTCCGTAGTTAAGGCAAACTAATTATTACTCCACCTGCCGTAGGCGTGGTGAAGTTATAATTTTTTTCTGTGTCGCAAGTTGGGCGATACCGCTGGGTGATACCGCTGCCACAAAAGCTGCGTGAGCCCATCTAACACGAAATTTAAGCTCAATTTCTCGCGGAATATGTGAACAAAACACGCACTTTAACATGCTTTTAGTAAAATTTTTGTTAAAATGTTACAAAATTAATTCGAGGATTTAATAATTATTTTGGCATAATATGGTTAGAAAAACAATCTAGCGAGAAAAATGCAACAACAATCATCAAAGAGGTCACAGCAAACGTTGGCTACCGTACGATTTAGTTGGCACCTTTTGAATGGATAATATATGGGTGGTATGGGTGAAAAAAAATCTAGTAAAATCTTGGTCCATTTAGCAAAATTTGAACGAGGGTTTAGTAAACATCTGTTCCTGATCTAGTCACCCTGGCTCCAAATTCTAATTACGAAGTACGCAATGGTTTCTATATCTATATCTACACTGAGACGCTAATATTTCGTGTAAATAATTCATTTGCTTGTATAATCCTATTTATTATATAGTTGACAGTAAGATACTGAAAATACACCGTAAGATATTTTCCATATCTTCACATCTTCACTAGTGAAGATATCGATCACGTGATCATTTCCCGCCAATAATTTTGTATTTTCAAAATGGTGATGTTTGTAAGAGCAGCAAACCAATTTTCACCTTCGTTTAAAGAAAAAACTACATGTTTGTACCGAAAAAATGGAAATAATGCAAGAAAACACTAAAATGATGAACAGGTATTGTTTTAGTTTAAATAACATTGAAATAAAGCTATGCATGTTTTAACCACTCGAAGATAAAATTCATATCTTCGCACCACTGTGTAATATCCTTTATTTATTATGTAGAAGAGAGTAAGATACTAAAAATACATAGGGAGATATTTTCCATATCTTTACTAGTGATATTGATCACGTGATCGTTTCATGCTAATAAATTTGTGTTTTCAAAATGACGATGTTTGTTGAGAGCGAACCAATTTTTACCTTTGTTCAAAGAAAAAAGACATGCTTTTGTCGAATATATGAAATAGTACAAGGTAACGATGCACAGATAGTCTTTTAGTTTAAATAACATATGATACAATTAGTTGAATTACAGCTATGTTTAAAGCATTGTCAATCGAAAATTTATGTTGTTGACTTGAGGTTTTTAAATTGTTTAATACGATTATATAATAAACAGAAAATTTCACGGCATTTTGAAGCATAAATTTTATCTTCTCGTGATGAAAACGATATTTTACTCACTCACTCACTGCGCTCATTCATAAAACATTTGTTTCACCACTCGAAGACAAAATTCATATTTCCGCACCCCCGTGTAATATCCTCTATATATGTATCAATTTAGTGTATTGTCCTTATTGTGGAGGTACATTTGTATGAATGTAAATATTTTATGCTATATGCAGGGTAAACTGTGGCTAAGTAAAGTTACCATTACCATTAACACGAGATAAATCAGCGAGTCGTCTAATTAATGGAGGTATTGCATAATAATTTTGAGCCATGCTACTTCTGAAGTGATTAAATTAGCGCTAATCTAATCCTAGTGATTTTCAATTAAATTAAAGTCGAAACTAAATGACGCTTATGTTACTGAACATATATGACAGCGATATTGAGCATAGTGCAGAAGAAACTTATTTTAAAAGAGTTCGTGTAATTAAATCAAGGTCTACTTGATTAACCATAATTGAGATTTGCATGCTTGAAATTAACGTAACATAAATAATCAGTAATTAAATTAACGCAAAATTCTAGCCAATAGTATGAGAAAAAATAAAACTTTACTTTGCATAGTTATCATATCGATGTTCATCATCTGGTTGACCAGAATTAAAACCAACCACTGGCAGATCACCAGCATCACGATAATTGTAATAATCCCTCCTATAAAAAACGAACATGAAGAAAAAACCTTAGATGTATCATTTATGCTAAAAAGTAAGTTCTAGCCTGTCTTACTTATGTCTTACTTAAGTTAACAACAGCAAGTGGATGCAATCGCGTGTACACAACGTGAAAATCGAGTGAGAAATCGGAAGCGTATTTTGTGTCAAATAAAGGAAAAATTTGCGTCCAAGTAATTAGCATCCCTACAAGTCAAACGTTCTGGCACATTTAGTTCAATCAGAGGGAGTAAGAAATGTACTGAAATGAGTCATTGAATGCGCAATCTATTGAGATCTAAAATAAATGGTTGTTAAAAGCTGTGACGAATTTTAAAATTAATTTTTCGTTAGTTTTTATTTGGGGTATATTTTACCGTTTTCTGCCGTCACTTAAGTCTGACTTACCTTAACACACCAATTGACCAATCAATGTCTTTATAAATAAAGACCGCAATCGCGTCACTTTTACCACCGTTGGCCAAAAACAGTTGAAAAGTGTTTCTCTACAAATTATTTACAACTTTAAAAGTTAGTTGTGAAGTATTACAAACTGTAACTATGGCAATACCCCCCCAGCAATTAATTCTAGAGCTAGATCTCTTAATAGATCTCTTAATGGCTTTTCAGGTGAAATTCTTTGCTATTTACCAGCTTACTTGGTTACCTAAAATGTATTAAATGCTGCCGTAAAGGCTACCGCAGGAGCAATAAATTGATCAATACATACATTTAAGGTTTGCTTGCGCGACATATATGCTTGTGCAAAATATGCATGCGTTCCTTAGTAGGGTAATCAAAGCCCGATTAGATATATGCGACACCTTCAATTCAATCAAGAAAAATGTAATGCTTGATCCCCAAAAAGCTATGAAAAAAACCCTTAAAACTTTTGGTGACAGAGATTTCAGTGCTCTTACAGTAAATACAGCTGTACAAGAGTACTACAACAACCATTTGATTCGGGAAAGATACAACTTTATCTGTTTATGATATGCGACGTGTTATAGCTACTTATAAAATTTAAAACGTTTAAATCACAGCGCATCTTACCAGCCTCATGTTTGCATCATCCATTGGATCTTTAAATTTTCTCCCCCTTCTGCTTTTTTAGCAGCATTCGCTGTTTTGGTTTTTTTTTGTTAAACATCACTTATCGATCTCCCTCTAATTTGACTCGCAGTGGTTGAAAGCGTTCATGTAATGGGTTGCCTAATAATCAATATATTGACCCGACTTCTGACTTTTTGTAGGCTTCATGTGTATCTTTGGACTTAGCTTTAGCAGTCTTTTTATTAAGAATTAAAATCTTTATGATGTATATATCTTTTTATATCTGCCGTAATGCAGGGTGTATATTTCATATTGAGGTTCACGGAGGACAAAAAGCCTCTGCGGAGGAGAGTATGTCTAGATAATGAGTTATAAGTCAAATGTTATATTTATCTTAAGTTGAAAATAAGCTATCTCATGTCCTACTAGCAGAAAAATTTAAACAAAATGGCTCACAGATTTGAACAGTTAGATGAGAAAGATACTCAAATTTTACTTCATGAAAGGGAAATTCATACAATTTAAAAAAAAAATATTTGGTGGCGTGTAAAAGACAGAATATAAATACAAGTCCTTTAAAGTTGAATTATTAGGTTATTGAAGTATTAGTAATTAATATTTATCTTTAGGTTAACATAAAAAAACACAAGCACCCAGCATTTAAACTCCAAGCGTAAGCAAAATCGAACAAAATATATTAATAAACAAGCCCGTCTACTTACCCCACCATAAGTAAGAAAATCTCCGATGGGTTTTGGTCGCAGATTCTCCCAAGTTATAACCATTATCCATTGTGGACTGTAGTCTGATATTCCTAATATCTTGTTTCCATAAGCCGTGGCCTTCTCAAACACGGACTCGGACTGGTCGTCATAAGTTGGTTCTTGATACCTGTTCCAAAATACCTTAGATTTTCCTGCCGCTTTAAAATCGTCTAAATCAACAAATGACCAGTACGGTGCAAGACAAGCTGCATCACGGTAAGTACCAAAATTCCGAGGATTTAATTCGTAGCTGCGTCCAGTAAATTTTACTAATCCGTTTGCACATATCTAAAAATCAAGTTAATAAAACCTAGTTGAAAATATCTGAGCTTTCAGCCCGGACTTTGCCAGTATATTATGACCAACATGTAAGTGTTTGAATTATGATATTCAATATTTAGTCTTAATATTTGGACAAATTCTATGTTTTATTGTACTTACGTAACAGGTTGTAAACGTATTTCCTTTAAAATCAATGCCAAGCACTGGAAGATTGACTGGTCTGCAGTCAGCTACTTGCTGTGTCTTGTCGGCAATATTTCTTTCGACTATGGTAAAATCGAGTTGATTGTCGTCTGCGTAATTAATCAGCCGACCTGTAACGGGATGTATTGGTTAAATCTTGAACGTTAATAATTAATTTATCTGCATTGGTTAATCCCCGAGCCAACGGCGCGAAGCGCCGTGCGAGGGTACTAATTCCGCACGGCTATTTACCCCCCGGGAAAAGGAAAGCATAGCGAAGTCTGAAGTTCATCAAATATCGCGGGCGCGTGGTTCAAGGGTGGCGGTGAGTGGGAATGGGTGGTCATCACTGATCTCAAAAATATGGCGGACTATATTGCACTACAATATTTCGTATTTTTGCAAAAAGATTTGGCAACTTTCACAACCAACGAAGGGTGGTCATTTCTGATCTCAGGAATATGGCGGACTATCAGGAGTAGCAAACACTTAAGGCATCCAAAAAGGCGAGAAATAAGACGAAAGCGACTGCCACAAGACTCTTGAAGAGAGATTAATTCGGCGAAAATACAGAGAAGCGCCAAGAATTGACTATGGCGTGAAACACAAGGCAAGTTTGTTGATAATGCGTATTTATACTTGTGTTTTAATGCTTTATAAAGGCAGGCGTAGCCGTACTCATCCAGTCTATTCACTGTTTAAATTCCAGAGTAAGTTTATGTTTTGTAAATGCAAGACTGTCTTCTTATTACTAAAGTAAATAGGTCGTATTTTATACGAAATTTAAGCTTACATTAGGCGTAATAACATACTGATGACAAATGTTGTGCCATTTAAAAAAATTGTCAATAAAACAAGGATTAAAAACTGATATTTTGTCGTTTTGAAAAAATATACAGAAAGAATAACCATTGCCGTGTTGCTATGACAACAACCTACATGAGTAATTCATGTAATTCCGAAAATATAGTTGCATGCTCTTAGTTAGTGGCGAGGGGTTGCTGCATGCATGTAATTCTAGTTAGTACATGAATTCATGTAAAACATCCCTTAAGGTTGCTGAATACAATAACTAATTAAAGTTTGAAATTCAAGGACAAGCAACATCGTAAAGAAAACAATACTTGTGTATTGGTGCTACTATACATGCATCAATGAAATAATTTTTGACCAATTTGAACTTACCGTCACCAAGATGTGACTCGGTACTTCCCTCAAATGGTGCGAACAGACCTGAAACAGGTGAATATGAATAATTTTTGGCGTGAGCTTCGTTTCCAAGTATTAATTGACACTTCATTATTATATAGTAAATTGTATATATTGTAATGTGACACTTGCGCTACTGAGCTACTGACTGAATGGAAATATTACAATTTGGTTTCACTTTCCCTCCACCTAATTTTCCTTATGTTTGCACAAACATTGGTTGGTGATCAACTCCAAATGGAAACATTGCTGTCCGATCGAGTTAAGTACACATCATAGGTATTGAACATGTATTAGATAGCACATGCATACGAATTAGTGTCGACATTTGCTTACTACCATAAGGCACAAAGCAGAAATATGTGTAAAGTTGATACCCAAGTTACGCCCCTGCAAGCATTCTCCTAAAAGTGTTAATGAAACCCATCATTGATACAGACAAAATTTGAGAAATAATTAAATTAATTAAGGGCATTACTTTTATCGTCCACATAATAGTACTTAGTGGCGTTCAGTTTATTCAATTTACTACGAAATCATGGTTGCATGACCATTGATGTAAAATGATTAAGGACGCCATAAATTTAGCGCAAGCTGTTTGGTATTTTCAACATCCTGAATGGTTTGAAGTAAACCCCCACAGTTGTAAAGAAAAGGTGTCGTGAAAATTAAAAGGCCTCACTATGGCAAAAGTATTTTGCAATTATATAGCCTCTTACTGAAAAATAAATGCTTGCGCAACGACAAAATCGTAATCTTCTTGTTTGAACTATAGCTTCTGTTGCAATCAGCCATAAATAAACTGGATATGATTGATTGGCTGATGTTTTTGTCTGGGATGTGCCAATCTAACAAGTGTTAATTATGACACTCGTAACATTCCAAACCTAACAAAGAGCATACACATACCCCATTTACGCATACAAATTAAGTGAGAATGTATGAACTGTAACACTTGCCAACTGTTATTAATTCCCCTTCCTAGTTGAAACATCGATATAAATTTTATCTAGCTTCGCAGTATCATTTGTGTTGTTTTCTATAAGTAATTCCTTTCAGGTTTCAGTTTAATTTCTACAAAATTATTATCACTCTCATTTTTGGTTTGTTATAGCGTGATTTTGTATTCAATGTATTTGTAGAATAATTGTTTTTAAAGAAATCAGCAAACAATAAAGAGATCCAAAATTGACAAACTCAGATACATCATTAAGCAGAATATCTAAAATTAGAGTACGAAAAGCAAATGATTTTATTCAGGCAGGAATTCCAAGTTCATCGGTTTTATGATAAGCTTCCCCGCAGTTTGCGTCAAGGGCTATAAACTCTAGCTAGGCAAGCCTAAAATAATATTGTGTGCTTTCTGTACTGCCCATGATATAGATAAAATTGATGTTGGCAGAATCTGTTTCTTTTTCAGTTCATATTTTTAGTGGAAAGACATAATTATATATCGGTGCATCACTGGCTTCACGGCAAGAAGTAGAGGAAGGCTTATCTTGACATATATTTACAAGCTATAGATATATGTGCACAACTAAAATCCTTTACCAGCAAATAGTTTTAGCAAATATATAGATACACCGCAAAAATCTGTAGGAAAATTTGCAATATATGCAATAAAGCCCTCTCATTAAAGCTTTCTCCGTAAAAAATGAAAGATGTTATAGTGATTCAAGATTCGCCATTAGTTTGTTCAAATGTCAAAATCATGCAGTAGCAAAAGTTTTTTTTTATTTATGCAGTTTTATCCTACAACATTTCAGAAAAGCAAAATTTTTTTGTGTAGCATTTTATTCGATTATAATTGTATCATTGCATCTATCTTGGCAAAATAGATGATAGCTATATGCAAAATAGATGATATATATAAATATATATACGTGGCACATTTTTTATACAATGCCCAATCCAATAAAGTTTACACGATATTGTATTAACAGCTTCTAATCATTTTATTCTCATTTCAATACGAAATAAAAAAAGAAAATCGTATACGTATCTAAATATGAGTATATTACGATACGTATATAGAATACAGTATAGCATCCTTAGCATCTAAAAAACATCAAATGAAAAAACAACATACTCACCAAACACAGAGGAGATTAAGTAAAAGAGCGTCTGGATGGCAACTAGTGATTCCTTTGTGGGCTTCATGTTAAAACAGGGTAGTTTGAGAACAAAATTGAGCAGCACTCAAAGCTGCCGTGTCGTCCGCCCTGCTAGGTACAAGTGAAAAGAATCGATTGACTAACAACGAAAAAAAAACCCGCTTAACAGTTAATTAAAAGCAACTCTATTATGAGGCTTGACATGGCGTTTTATTTAAACCCACAGGGGTTCGGAGTGACAGGAATGGATTATATATATATATGTATATATATTATATATAGAATTAAGTTTTTAATGTCCAAAACATCTTATTACTATTACGGGCACTTCTTGAAGTATAAGAATTGGCGTACATTTGAGAACATTACAATGTTTGTTAAACACTATCTTGTCTAGAAACATCTCCGAACATTAGATTGTGCTACCAAAGTATTCTCAGACAATTAGGACGGCTTGACTCCGTGGTTACTAAGATATCAGTAAACACATCAAAACAACTAGTCCTGTTGGTCCAAATTTTTTATTTCCAGCTAGTGTTATATTGATTGTTTTCGGAGCTGCAAAAATTTAGCTATAAGTCATCTGTAATCAATATTTATTTCTTAAGTCATATGTATATATATGATATTATTTTTCTATATAATGATCATGATGGCAAGTTTTTAGAGATCGGTCGTTATAACGCGTAATTAATATATACTTTATAAAGCTAAAACTAAACTTTGAAATTCTCTTTCGATCGTTCTAAAATATAAGCAAATGACATTGAAAGGAAGATATATATAATCTAAGAAACGAAGAGAACAGTAGTGACAGTATGTAAAAGAGACATAAAAATGGCGAACTTTCGAGATCATTATTTGTGGTGAACCCATGCAGTCATTTTGATAAATGTACACAAAAATAGTAACATATTTTATTTCATTAACAAGAATTGCAATAATTCATACAGTTTCATAGCATGACACATTGCAATGGCTAACTTTGTCAGTGATCTTATAAACTTTCAAAATTATTAATACGCAGTGACAAAATTTGGTTTTAAACCGGCTATATACGGTCCTTCATGCCGTCATTCACAGACACAGGCGAAATTACATTGAGACCAAATCACGACTCTAAATACAACACTGTATAGGTACTAAATTATTCCTTTTAGCTGTACACAAGTAACCAAACACCGTCTGCTACTGTATACGCCAATGTAATGTTTTATATCTATGTAGAAACTTGATATATTTGATCAAGACCCCCTTTATACGGTACCGGATAGGCATGGTCACGCTATCACATTGAATAATTTCAAGACCAGTGTGATACTTAAATTTATGATACTGTTGCAAGACCTAATTAATAACAACTAATCATGGAAAAACCGCATTCTGAACGACCTCGTCATGTCGTGACCACTGGAACCTGAGCAGGGTAAATGGGGTCTAATTTGCATGCCTCATGCATGAAGCTACATTCCATTCTCCATTCCGCAGCGCAAACGTTTAAACACCCGCTGCCTTTATAATAATGTAGAACAACAAAAAATTCTAATTATGAAAATTTGCCCAAAACCGCTCGCATTTTTCGCCAGGGACGAAACACTTAGAATTCAAACCATGGTACATTGTTGATTTCAATTAGGAGTCAATTTAACTCTACATGGAGTTATTTCAAAGTTGAATTTGGTTAAAAATAACACTATGCGGAGTTAAATTAATTCCTCAATTGAATTAACATTGTAGTGGTAGAGCTTATGGAGTCACAAGTCGTGTTTTATCGGTGTTATATTCTGAGCATAACAATCCTCTGGGGAGCAATTTGAAAAGAATGTGGTTAGCAGCATGTATACCGTTGCATGGCAACATGTAACAACATAATATTTTGCCACGTACCCAATTGTCTCATAATTTCAAATTTAGAAATTTCACATTTTGTAAACAATATTTCTCGAAAAATGCTAAAGATTTGAATATCAAAGATATTGGTCTTCTAGTGTAAGTCGTTCTTTAGAACATGAGAACCAGAAAATGCAATTCAATCACTGTATACACAGTAAATTTATACACTGTAAATTTATACACTGTAAATTCAAAAGAATTGTTTTAACTCATTTTTAGGGAGTCGTTTTTACCCTGCGGCGACACTTTATTTTTATTTTTTGGTGACGACCGGCCGACCGAGTGACTGACGTTGAAAAGTTATCCTGCCATTTGAAATTAAAGAGTCACTACGACGATCTAAACTGAGTTGTCACCGCATACAGCTATGAAAGAGTCGTTTCGACATCTTAATTGGACATAGATTTTGCTTGTTAGATTGATACGCCGTCAAAATAACTTCTTTGACTGAGTATAACATTAGTGCAGTTAAATCTACTCTGAAAATAGAGTTAAAACTACTTTAGCACTTCACTAAATTCAGTATAGAATTTAAACGTTACTCCACTCGGCAGGGGCGGATCCAGACTGATGCAACTGAGAATTTGCTCATATCGTATGTTGAAAATTGTGCATAAAGTATACTGAGAATATTTTACATAGTATTGAGATTTTGCACGTAAAGCATACTGAGAATTCTCAATGCTTAGTTTATAATTTTCAATGCTGAGTATGTACATTTCAGTCCTCTTTTTTACGATTCAGCATACACTTTATTCATTTCACATTGCATATTTTCTTTTAGTATGTGTTGTAAGTAAAAGTATGAATTATGCAACAATCGGCGCCTCATAAGCACGCCAATCTCTGTTCAGTGGTTCAGTCAAGCAGTTGAAGCCAAAAACATGGCGGATTTCTGACGAATCATCACGCCATTTGGCGCCATCTCACGCCATTTGACGCCATATCTATGGCAACGGCTAAAGGTAGTAACCGCTAGCCAGGCTCAATTTTGAGCCCGCGGCGGTTTTCACACCCCCCTGGATTAGCCTCCTCCGCAGGCAACTCTTCGGGTGAAATCTGCTAAATTACGCAAGCTACGGCCAAATTGCGCAATAGGTTATGCCCCTATTGCGCAATTTGGCCGTAGCTTGCGTAATTTAGCAGATTTCACCCGAAGAGTTGCCTGCGGAGGAGGCTACCCCTGGATGTGATGTTGATCTTTTTCGCAGTGAGTTTTGATGAATTTTTTGGGACTTTTACGATTTATTCAAAGATGTACAAGTTATTCATTGTATACTTGGCCTTGGACAGGAACGGAAAATTAATAAAGTCTTGAAAATGTCGACAATCGCAAGATTTTTGAGGTGATGAGGAACACCAGCCTGAACTATTTGAAGTTTTGTATTTTAATAACAGGTATTTGAAAATTAGAGTTTCTTTCTTTTAAATTTTTTCAATTTTCATGTTCAATGTTGTTCTATATAAAATTTGTAAGCTTGACGCCTGAATATATTCTACAGTCTTACATTGAATGTACAGATTTATGTTATGTATAACTTGGATCAGTTGGATGTAGAAAGTTGAAATTGCCTTTTGGTATATTTTATATCTTTGAATTATAAAAACAGGGTCCTGAAGGGCTACTAATCCCGTTGTCCAAGTGCACAAAGCTTTCTATTGTTTTGTGGGAAGTCTCAGTGCATGGAATCTTATTTTCCCAGCAAAAATATGTGCAATTCCCAGCTCCCAGTTTACCCTTTTCAGGACCCTCTAAAAATCTCATATTTCTGCCAAATTAGCTCTTTTATTCAGGTACATTGACACACAGTTTGTAAAGCTAACCACCCTGTATGCCATGAGACAGTAAAATACATAGAAGTTTAGATATAGAAGTGCATATCTTTTCTACTCTGGCACAAATTGACACATATGTCTGCAAAAAAACACATCTCACCTTGATTTGTAGGTCCTATGCCTTTTTAAGGAAGGGGAGTCAAAGTCATCATTTTCCCAATGCAATTTTCTACTGATTTCAATGAATCCTATGTCCAACTACCATCCCCTGGGTGATGCCAATGTGTATCATCTTACATTCTTTCTTGTCAATGTTATGTTTTTGTTTCTAGTGAACGCTGTAAATTTGACATCTGGTTTGTACAGACTCTTACCTATTGTTTTTCTATTCTAGGGGAATGTCAAAAATACATGCAAAATGTGTCTTGAAGATAGCATTTATGAAGAAAATTGGAGGCAGCATTAATGCAGGACTAATTTTGAACTTTTTTAATTTGGCTTTTTACATGTATCATTACTAGCTTAACATCAACAATGTAACTTTAAGAATAGTAGCGACTACTGTACAATATAGAATTTGACATTTTATTAAATTATTCATCATATCATAGATATGACATGATAAAATTTCTGTCTCTGTTGTTTTACATATGCATGCTTTATGCCATGTTGAGGTGAGGTTCTTACAGTAGATAGGTCCTACAAAATAAGAAAACATTAACAAGTGTATTAGTATATTGTAGAACATTTTTGCCTTTACAACACAAGGATACACAAAGAAAAGCAAATGCCTTTATTCTATAAGGGTGGAACTATCAAGGACTCTCTTAAATATTGATAAGTCAATGATATTTACAATTATAATTACACAATTTTATTTTTACAGAGTGACCCCATTCAATACTGGCCCCCTATATTTGGTCTTGAAATGTCTAATTTTCTGTGCACATGCAATCAACTATTGTATCTTTAAAAGGCATCAATGGCTAATACAAAACTTAGCAATGAAAACATGCAGTTTTCTGGACCCTGTCACTTCTAAATTTCTTCTGATTGTTAATATAAAGTGTGAGTTACCTTGGTGCATTTGGAGAACATGTCCATGTCCTGCATATTTTCCTCTTATGCCATGTCCTGCATATTTTCCCTTTTCCGGTAGCTGACTTTTTTCTTAGGTATTGGATTTGCACATATACTGGCAGGTACAAACCTAAAACAAAGCGAGTGTGTACTTTCTTTAAATCTTCTGGTAGTATCTACTTTCTACATAAGCAGCTTAGCCGGAACGAGTTGCATAGAGATGCTGCTGAGTCCTGGAAAGTTAGGCTTTCAGCAAAACAAAGCGAAGCTAGCAATAAAAATACAATGCTCAGAAGAAGAAAAACTATGTCAATAACCTTTAACCGTTTGTATATAAGATCTAAGGGTTTGTGTGATTTAAAAACACTTTATTATCAAACAAGACAAACATCGAAGCGTGTTGCCGTGTCTGTATTAATATCGTACGCAAAATACAAAGTATATGCACAGGCCGACCAAGTAGGCCGTTCGCCGTGACCCGATATCGTTCACTTTCATTAAGCATGTCGTGGAACTGAGGAAACTTTACAGAACATAACTTTTTCAAACACGGGGAGTTCGAATCTGAAAAGTTGCCGCTCCTCCGACCCGCAGTTTTTTCATAAAATCCATTTTAATTCCACTCTTTCGACACGCTTCAAATAATCTCCCGCCATTTTGAATTCTTTAATATTCCGTTTGCAATCGCTCAGAATGGTGATTATTCCGTCCCAGATCCCTCAACTCGCGTTAAATTGTCATTCTAACCGATGGAATTGCTAAAATCATTAATTTTGTAAACACATGGCTCCCTACAAAGGTGCTAGTCATGTTTGTGTGTGTGAAGTCCATTTCCACGGCAAAAATGGAGAAATTAGAACAGATATTAGCAAAAATTTTTGAGACATAATAAAGCAGTGCTTAGATACGTCTTTATCATAAACAGAACTCGCAAAAGTCTACTATTCAGACAAGTTTACTATTATTACAAGTAAACTTTAAAGAGAGAGCTAAAGCCATCCTTGCCAATGCTGGACGAAAACGTTTGTAATAGGAAAGAAACGGACAAATTCATTCCATTTCCAGTTCTGAAAAAGGTAATAGATTAATTGTCCTTATCCATCTTCAAATGTTTTTCCCTAAATTTGCTCAATCTGTAAACAGCCCGGGGCTTTAGACATCACAGATATGACATTTCCATCTGGCTTTTTTCAATCTGGGTTACCTTGAATGGAAGTTGTCACAATGCAACATAGTATCTCAGACTGTAACTATTAAAAGCGATTTCTGATTTCGGAGATAATGTAATGATAAAAGTATAACAATAGCATGCTTTTCATAGCCAGCATAGAACTGTAGAGCTGCTACTGTTTTTTTCTGATGCAAAAAAAAAAAAAACTCGATTATTTTGATAAACAGGAACAAGACGCCTGCTAGAGCTTTCACTTCGCCTGCCAAGAGTAGAAGAAAATGTGCACAGGGGACACCAACAATTCCCTTTTAAAATCAGTTGTTATTAGGGTCAATTGTATATGTGATTCTAATGTAACATATAGGTTGGAAACATGTTGGAAACACCTCTCACTTCTCGATACCTTCCAGGAAAATTTAATTAGGCATTGGCTTGAGAGATACCCCTCTTGCAACTTGTAACTGGGGGGTATTACCCCAGCAGTGATATCGCAACTGCTGCAATAACACACCATTGTAAAAACGATATTCGGTGCACTATTTTGTCACCTTGTTTATATACATTGAACAGGGATTGTTTATATATATTGAGCAGCCTCTTAGTGAAATTAATGGTCACTTAATTAGCTATAAATTGTGTCTCTTTTATGGGAGGTTTGGATGAAAACCCCCTTTATTGAAGATTGTTCTGTCGGTTTATTTTCAACTTAGGTTGATAAGTGTTTTAGTGCATGTTACTGTTAGTGTTTCAGACCTCATGTTTCTTGAGCACTGAAGTAACTGGACACATTGAAGACAATATATATTTTATTTGTAGTTCTAATAATATTATTGGAAAGTGAGGAACAAAACATTTAAAACAGAAGTTTCAAGCGTTAACGCTTAATGAATACATGAAAACAATTGTTGCAAAACTCTCTGATATTTAAAAATTGTCAACTAATTATTTATCCTGGGAGGTTATGTACAGTTAATGAATGCATGATGAAGGTGGACTATTATTGATTTTACCTATTTTTGGTCAAAGCCAAAGGCAACATTTTTGCTGCAGTTATACTTGGCTCTTAAGCACAACATTGCTGATAACCAGAGGAAGTTGGACAGCTATCACGTGACTTTCTCGACCAATGAAATCGCGTCATTTTGACATTGTTTTTGCGAAGCTTTTTAGCAAAAAAATTTGCATAGCGTACTAAAATACTCAAATTTTGAATCTTTTTATTTAAATTTGATGTATTATGTACAAGGATTCTGATAGAAGAGTAATTGGAATTTCTATATCTGAAATATTTAGTAAGGTAAACGTTAATTTCTGCTTTATTTTTATGATGAAAGTTTGTAGGGTCATTTCAACTTGACGACTTCATTGCGTTGGTGTTTACAATTTTCAAACTAAAAAATCTCGAATTCCTGTGGTTCGATTTTTGTATTTTTTTCGTGAACTTCAAGACAAATGTATAAATTTCAACTCCATCAGAAAAGTCCCAAAAAGTCCCCACTCCGCGATATAGATATTTCGCTTTGAATCGACCGCACTCGTTTAGACAATTGCTAAACATGCGCTTTAAAGTTATGACCGACATTATGCTAAGAAAGATTATTTTGTTGACTAATAGTTGAAGTTAGTAGCGTCATTTTACAGTTAATTGTTACACGAGATGTTAAATTGGTTTTACAAGAATATGAAGTTTTTTTCGTGTTTTATATATATTTCTATTTTGGGTTGCACGGAATGCATCAATAGGGCCCAAAACAAAACCAACCTAAACAGAAGAATGATGTACAGTTTCACATGTTCTCAAATCTCATTACTTGTTCTCAAAGATGTGTTTACACTCATTTTTGGTTTGTTATTTTGCATTTTAGTACGTGCCAAAATAATTTATTAAATGTATCTCATATATTTAATAGTAAATGGACAAGATTAGTATATTTTCGTTTAAAGGAGTTCAGACAGCAATATGGAGTTGAGAAAGGACTTCTTCCAGAACACACAAGAGCAGGATCAACTGATGATGTCGAAGGCATTTTTTCTTTTTTACATGGACTGTTAGGACCAATTTTTGATGAAAAGGCCTTTCATGATGTGTTTCCGAAAGTCATCAGTGAATACACCAAAAAATGTGATCCTGACCAGTGACCTGCCATTCTATTATCTACTGGCTCAAACAACCGCGACAACGATGGTTCACTAGCATCCTTCAACATACCATCAAGCACTGGGGAAGACCGTCTGGATTGTGCTCCTACATCTAGAAGGGCTGATCCTGGAGTATTCGTTGCTAATCGTGCTGTCATCCCTCACTGTGGTCAATTAAGTGTACGTTCAGCCCATTTCAAACCTGCAGAGAGCCTACCACCACCACCATCATCATAAAGTTCCTGAACATTGTACGTGGTGTGGACACATTTAGCATAGTTGTTGATATTTATTGTTGATATTTATATTCAAAAAAAGTGACACATCAAATAAGTTTTATTCACATATTCCAATACAGAAATGACTTAATTTACATAACACTATAAAATGGTATATCACACCCATAACTAGCTGCAAGTAAACTGAGTCAATGGACTTAGGTGGAAGTTCCTGAAAAACTCAAACTGAAAGGCTTTTTAGTTCAAAGAATTTATCAAACAGAATTTTAGTAGTTTTGCTTTGCTGTAATGTTCCACAATAAAAGTACGTGTACTTCATGTACAATGGTAATAAAGTAGTCTTACCATAACTACCAGATTGTTAGATTGTACTGATTGTTTATAATAGATGAATTTTTTTGTTCAAAAAATCAAATATCTTCAAGGGCCAGAGGCATGCTCCCTGGGATAGCTTGCATATTTGGTACTTGGCTCAGTAGATCTCATATCCTAGTTGTGGGTCTGAATAGTTTATTGTATCATAAACTGAAATATGTTACTATATTACATATTATAAAAAATGACATCATTGTTCAAAAGTTATATTTAGCACTGACCATGTGTGAATATTAAATATGTTCAATCATGCATAATTTCTAATGCCTGCATGTATTTCACAGAAATGCATATGACAAACATCTTTTACACATAACCTCTTTTTTTATTCTATCCTTAGGCTATCTTATTTGAGGTCTGATGAATAAAAATTCTAAAAAAATCTAAATAGTTAGTCATTGAAAAAATCTAAAAACTAGTTTGCATATTTGGCAATTAAATAAAAATACTAAATAAAAGATGTCTGTCAATACACAAATACTGTTTATTTGTGGATTAGATGCTGCGATAGCTCTGAGAATAAGTCAAATTGCTAATGAGTTGACCATAAAATGCATGCAAATAAAAATTATTAAATTTCTTGGCCAAAAAAAAGTCAAATAAGTGGCAAGTTTTTATGATTTCTCAGAGATATGCCAATATATTAGAGTACTTCACAAAGAATTTATACTAGTACGCAAAGCAATCATCGCACACTTTTGCTTTTTCTTACCACTTCTGGCTCCCACTCACCATGCCTTTTTATCCAGATTTCAGAATAAAAACCTACTTTAAAGAAGTCCACCCTACACTTAATATGCTGAATACAAACATCAATAATATCTCCTGTAACCATTAGGGGTTGCAGATATTTGCAAAGTTCTGAGGCAATATAGCCAACATGACACTAACTAGTACCGTAGTCCAAATCAATAGCAATTGCACTTGGGTCAAATGGATTCAAAGGCTCTGCCCTCAGGTGAACTTCACTGATGTATTTTGTTTAAGAGCAAGGTATGCTAGTTCCAAGAGATGTTGGTAATTTGTTCATGAGCAGCACTGATGCACTTTTAATAAAAGGTACAGAATGGTTATCTCTTGATCTTCATCACTGACATCATCATCACTGTTATCATCCAGTTGGGCCAAACAAACATGTCCCTTTCTACAAAGATATAATTAGATCATTCTAGTTATTGCTAAAAATAAGATTTCATGACTACTCAGTGCAACCAAGTCTTGATATCTAAAATAAGAACATAATTCAGTAATACATATCAATAGCAAACAAATGTATAAAAATAGAAATTCTAACAAATATAGAATAATTAAAACTTCTTCCTAAGAGTAAACATTCATACTCTGATTGCTATTAAATTATGCTGTAGAAAACAAAATCACAAACATCACACCTTCTAATTCCTGTGAGAACCAATGACCTCGTCTGAATATTAACGTTTTGGGCATCAACAGTATCATCATTTCCTGCAAATGGTTGTGGAGAATATCCTCTCTCACGAGTTTCATCTACAGGTGATAATAAAACCTTATCAGTAGCTGGAAAATTAGGACAATTGCAACTTCCCGGATTAAAATCTAGCAAGGGCGTAACACAAATATCATCCGTATCTGGGATGACTGCAGCCACTCCACTTGTATTTGCTGACAATATTTGATCCACGTCAAAATCCCACAATAAGAGTATTCGCCACTCTTCTTCATATCCTTTACCTTCTTCAACAGGATCTTTGGTATCAAACTCGATATAGAATTTTGCAAACCAAGAATATAACAATTGTAGCAATGAACATTTATATTCAGAAATGTACAATCTTTTTAAAAAAATAAAAAAAGATCCTCCCAAATAAAATTTTCATGGCTTACTAACCTTGAAAGGAGGCGATTTCAGACCGTCCAGTTTTGAAATAAGAGCCTCGGTGTTCGGAATAATCAATAATGCAAGTTCTTCACTCGTACGGTTTATCAAGAAAGCAAAAATGACAGTAAATGACATGTAATCTTAAAAACGGTAAACTTGGACTTGTAAAAGCCTCGTCATAATAAGGAGTAGCCTGACAGTCCTATCTTTCGAAAGCTTCCATATTTCTTTGTCGCACAGAGATGTTCGCTTCGTAACAGTCCACGCATGAATGAGACACTGCGTGGAAAAGCACGCAAATTTCCCATGATGCTTTGCGAGGACCTGTCTATGGGGCGCCAAAAGTGACATAAAGATTAGTAACATTATGTAAAGCACAAAATATATTTTTAAAGTCTCAACAATTTATATAAGGTGAAAATATTATATGTAAAGTCAATTTGGTTTATATAAAGCAAAACAACATAAATATATAACGTTGTATATAATATATATGGAATGAATGATAAAAATATATAAAGTCATGGGCACTAACGGTCTGACCAATTTCCCGCGCGCGCTAACATGCATTATTCATCATGGCGGCTGAACAAAACAATACGGATCTGAGAACTGTTGCTGAAAATCTCGTAAGTCATCCTGCTTTTAGAAGAATTGTCTCTGATGCAGTTCAGCAATCAAGCAGTGGACAAAATGTAAACGCGACTACCAACGTACGTGTTACCGTCACAGATTACTATTGTACCAGATGTCTATCTTCGCCAAATATCTGTTACAAGTTTTGACATGCTTACGCGAGCTGACGAAAGATTTCCGCCATGTTCTTAGTAAGCGCAATCCACGCCATACGACGTAAGCAACAGTCTAACCGAGTCTAAAACCTATGCATGTCTGACAAAGGCCTGGCCTGGACGCGAGTCTGACGCAAGTGTCCGCCTTGTTCTTAGTAAGCGCAACATACGTGATATTGCGAAAAATGACGTGTGCAATTCGTGATCTGAGTGAAAATCGAGAACACAAATTTACCTTGCGAAAACACGAAGATAGACATCTGGTACAATAGTAATCTGTGTTACCGTCGCCAGATGCGGGTAGGGCAACATTCTCTTCGCCACAACACGAACTGCAATCCTTGTTCCGAACTGGAGGATGAGGTCGCGGGGGAGGTACTGTTGTCTGTTGCTTCGTTTGTCCCAATTCTTGGTTCAAGCCGCTTTAGTGCAAGTGGTGCTCGATCACGCGTAAGCAGTAAACCCAAACGAAAAAGGTATAGCCGAGAAGTTGTGCTTCTTTCAAGATCAAATATCAAATCTGTTGTAAGGGGAAGCAATAAGACAGAGCTAATGCGCAAAGGTCAAGTTATTCAGTGCTTTGAATTTTGCAAAGAATTGACGGACAAAGAGGTGTATATGAAAGCCTAAGGCAAGCTTTTGCACACGTGCTTCAAAATACACGGTATTACTCATTTACTTTACCCTCTGCCACACTTTCCTTTTTTTGGCAGAGTCTTGTTATACCGGGGTTTTGTACAAGTGTACATAGAAAGTCATTTTTTGACCTAATACACCAACAAATGCAGCTTGTTATGGAAAATTGCCCATCTCTATGTAACTTGACTTAACCTCTTTGTCCGTCCATTCTTTGCAAAATTCAAAGCACTGAATAACTTGAACTTTGCACATTAGCTCTGCCTTATTGCTTCCCCTTACAACAGATTTGCTATTTGATCTTGAAAGAAGCACAACTTCTCGGCTATACTTTTTTCGTTTGGGTTTACTGCTTACGCGTGATCGAGCACTACGTGCACTAAAGCGGCTTGAACCAAGAATTGGGACAAACGAAGCAACAGTACCTCCCCCGCGACCTCGTCCTCCAGTTCCGAACAAGGATTGCAGTTCGTGTTGTGGCGAAGAGAATGTTGCCCTACTCGCATCTGGCGACGGTAACACCTTGGTAGTCGACGGTAACACGTTGGTAGTCGCATTTACATTTTGTCCACTGCTTGATTGCTGAACTGCATCAGAGACAATTATTCTAAAAGCAGGATGACTTACGAGATTTTCAGCAACAGTTCTCAGACCCGTATTGTTTTGTTCCGCCGCCATGATGAATAATGCATGTCAGCGCGCGCGGGAAATTGGTCAGACCGTTAGTGCCCATGACTTTATATATTTTTATCATTCATTCCATATATGTTACTTATATACAACGTTATATATTTATGTTGTTTTTGCTTTATATAAATCAAATTGACTTTACATATAATACTTTCACCTTATATAAATTGTTGAGACTTTAAAAATATATTTGGTGCTTTACATAATGTTACTAATCTTTATGTCACATTTGGCGCCCCATACCTGTCCAACCTCCTCTGACTGCGGGTCAGAGGAGCGGCAACTTTTCAGATTCGAACTCCCCGTGTTTGAAAAAGTTATGTTCTGCAAAGTTACCTCAGTTCCACGACATGCTTGATGAAATTTGTTTTCTAGCCACATTTTCGAACTACGGCGAACGGCCTAAAGCTCTTGAAGACTTCTGTTTCAATAATTAAGTGTTTTATCAAAATTAAGATATCAGTGTGGGCGCGATACTTTGTGTAAGCCAATTATAGAAGATTCAGTACGTTAAATATACATTCATATTTTGACGGTAAAATATTGTTTTAAATTGAGAAAAAAATTTCACTTGCCTCAAATAAAAGGTGTATTTGACTTTCCTTTGTTATTCGAGCCTCCTAGGGCCAGTTAAAGCGAGTTTCAGAAATCCACGCGATAATGTGTGACACACACTGTATAAATAATGGAAGGCAGGAGACTAGCGCTCGCCAGACCACGCATCGACTTCACTATTCGCTCTGCCACAACCAAACAACGCATCCAATCGCCATAAAATCAACAGATCCATAACGTACGATAAATTTCCCATCACATACATCGCCTTCAGCAAAAACAAGCAAGATTTAGTCGCATAAAATTCGAACATTCCCCGATTATTATGAAATCTCTGATCCGTGACTCCACAAACCCCACTACGGGCCGTTAGACTCCACGCGAATGCTCGCGAATTCAAATTGCATGCTCTATTGTTATAATATTGGTCGGTCGGAACAGCATCCGCGCGACAACAACTGCCGAACCAATAACAATAGTGCATGCAATTTGAATTCGTGAGCATTCGCGTGGAGAATTTATCGTACATTATGGATCTGTTGATTTTATGGCGATTGGATGCGTTATTTGGTTGTGGCAGAGCGAATAGTGAAGTCGATGCGTGGTCTGGCGAGCGCTAGTCTCCTGCCTTCCCATTATTTATACAGTGTGTGTTACACACTATCGCGTGGATTTCTGAAACTCGCTTTAACTGGCCCTAGGAGGCTCGAATAACAAAGGAATGTCAAATACACCTTTTATTTGAGGCAAGTGAAATTTTTTTCTTAATTTAAAACAATATTTTACCGTCAAAATATGAATGTATATTTAACGTACTGAATCTTCTATAATTGGCTTACACAAAGTATCGCGCCCACACTGATATTTTAATTTTGATAAAACACTTAATTATTAAAACACAAGTCTTCAAGAGCTTGGTCCGCTTGTGATCTTCCTGGTAGCCTCGTTCCCAGGCGCTTTCTAATTTTCTAATCAGGAAAAGTGTATAGGATTGTATGTATATAGATTTAATACCGTGAATGCGCGCAGGAAACACGCGAGGAGAAAATAGTGGGAAGGCAGCGAAAGCGCCTGGCAGAAAATGAATTCAAGATGGCGGAATGCGTGGAGCAGCCACTGCCAAGTTTAATAGAAACTCCCCTCGACGACATAAGCGAAGAAGATCACCTTCGAGATTAGATTTCTTAAGGCTTTCGGTAATCTCTTCCATCTATCAATCACATGTACGGCCAACACACGCGACTGGAAAACGAAATTCTCAATAAAATACTATCTTATCACTTTTTCGTTGAATCATACACTTTTTTCTGCATTTTCTGCCAGGCCCGACCGCGCGTTTCCGGCTGTGTTTTCCACGCAATACCCACGCAACGGCACGCAACGGTAACGGTTGGGCCTGGGGACGAGGCTGTCTTCCTGGCAATTGAAATACCAGGCGGAAAACGTAATCTGAATATGAATATTAATGCCCAGCAAGTAATTAATATCCATTATGACTTTTTCCAGGGGGGAGAATGCCTCTTTTTAGCGCACTGGCTAAGCAAGGGATACGCATAATTAGTGAGAAGTTGAACCTCTGTATGCTCTGGCTAGACTTGCTACAAGCGTACCGCTTTTCGAGTTTTTTTACCACATTCGAGTCGACTTGTAGCAAGTCTAGCTCTGTGCCTGTAGCATTAGGGCTATTTCAGATCCGTCAGAGCACCTAGTCACCTAAAATCAGGTTAGGATTAGGGATGGGGTTAGGGTTAGGGGTTAAATACAATTTTTGATGCGATTCTTTCAGCGAGCATCCTTGGCGCAGTAGGTGGGAGCGTTGGGTCACGAGTTTTGAGCAGCGCTGGTTCGAGGACCCGTTGAGTCGCTTATTTATTTGTTTTTTTTCCACATTTTTTTCAAAGTTTTTCTCGTCCTTAAAATTTTTTCTCGTTTATAACATATTACTCATTCTTAAACACATTTAAAAAATATTTAAAACGAAAAAAGCCGTTGAAATAGTTGTTACTAGTCAATACACAATTAGCCTGCGAGCAGGAGGTGCTCTGACGGATCTGAAATAACCCTGACCGGCCTGTAGTCAGTGAGTCAGCCGGCCGAAGTGGGCTTTAGTGTATACCAGAGGGTGTATATGTACACTAAATGCTAATTTAATGATCCCCATGTTTATGCTAATGTGTACGACAAAAGCACGGAATCACCAAAACACACATCGATAATCGATTTATGTTCACTGTTATAACGGATGTTTGTAGAAAATGCAAAGACAACTTGTCAGCAAGGCTTTAGAAAGCGAACGAATTGAAGTTCCTTTGGCTATACAAACCTATCTTTGGGGACAGACGAGGTACTGGACTACTGCAGTTTAACTTCTCGGACTTTAAACTGCAGGTCATCTGCGCGCGATTCATTGTCCTTCGTATATTATTTGCTTTCAAAATTTTGCTCTGATTTCTCATGGTTCTAAGTTTGTGGTACTACCTGTATATTTTTAAATGTGGTTAATTTTTTTGTGGTTAAAACTGATATTACCGCTATTATTAATTAAAATGATGGAAAGTATAATAATAGTAAGTGAAGACCCGACCAAAACATCTGTTGTTTGGAATATTAATTTTTACGCAATGCTCAGTGGTCACAATATGAATTCGTTAGCCTTATGTGCGGTATATTTTGCTGCAAATTAGTGTTCGAACTAAATTTCATGACATGATCGAATCAATGGGTAAATGTCAAATTCATATCGATATTTCAAGTATTGGCTTGGCGTGTGGACTTTGTTTACGGACATATTTGGGCATGAAAAATTATAAATTCAGATTATAAGCTTTAACGATTGTTATAAACATGCATGTTGTGCATGGACACAAATCATGCTTAAGTAAAAGCAGAATAGGCAAATTTTTCTGTTTCATAATGTGCCCCCCCCAGCAGGTAAATACTCTTTGAGTCCCTAATTTGATCTTCTTAGCATTATTATTGATATGAATGCATGTGTCCAGCTACATTGTTGGTGACAATAAACTTCATTTACTATGATTTTGTTTGTCGTAATGCTAGAAAAATGGCCTTTAAACAATTTCCTCTATTTTAAATTTTGCCTATCATGTTTATAATACACACTAGCCTAGTGTCGAACAGTGAATTGCAGTGCAATCTGGTAACAATGGGAAAAATAAATCTCAGTTTGCATTTAATGAATAGAAAAAGTAGTTTATTTTGGGCTGCTTTGCTGGCTAAAAACTATACATGTGACATAAACACTTATCAAGTCTGTTAGGTGTTGGGATAGGTTTAATCGCACGTAAGTGCCATGTGTAGATTCCAATGACACATTATTTATGATGTATATGTATATGTGATATATCCTTGGCAACTATGCTTGTGCAGCAAATTTTTCAGTTGGCACTTGTTTGCATAATGTTGATGTTCTAGTGATTTCAATATTGTGTGTAGGCATTAATGAGAGCAAGGTCCCCAATAGGCTTATTCAAACCTGTATCCCGGTCTATATTTTTAACTCTACCCTTTTTCATCAAAAATCCACATCCTGTGTCTCTTTATTTTTTGATACCTTTCCCTTATCATGTTTATTAATCTTGTTAATTCTGCATCTCACGAGTTTCAAGAATCTTGAATCCTAATTCTGGGTCCAGCAAAACGTATTGGGGATATCTAATCACTTCTGGCATTGTGGAAGTGGTATGGTTGTGTTAGCTGCAGGCTTTGATTTTTCTAATTCGTAATTGTTACATCAGATCATTTGATCATGCATATAGAACTAATGGTAAATTTAACATAAGGGTCCAAAAATTTGGAATTCTATTAATGAATCTTTTAAATGTAAGGTGTATATATAAAAAATTCTATTAAAACCTATTTGAACTCTATTTCAAATTCCACGAACATGACATAGGCACTTCAGAAGGCAACATGTAAGGTATGTATTTGTTGACAATCTGTGATTTCAATCAGCTTGATCTTTATTTAATTCACAAACATAATTGTATAGTAAATATGTGGCATGACTGGACACCATGTGTTATTTTACATTGAATCTCATTTGAGGCATGTAGTGAAATATGTAAACTACTTGGTTCTTTGCATAGGTGGCCCAGAAATCGGTGGTTTTTAACGTTAAATTGTGTATAACATTCCTCTTACAGCTGTCAGAAACTCGCGGAATTGTTTTTTTCTCGTGCGACAGTCGGTTTGTCTCGCGCGACGTTCGTGTAGCATTATTAGTTTAATATATTCCATATAAATATATTAAACTAACAATACTACACGAACGTCGCGCGAGACAAACCGACTGTCGCACGAGAAAAAAACAATACCGCGAATTTCTGACAGCTGTAAGATACACAAGATTCATTTACTTAACGTTAAAAACCACCGATTTCTGGGCCACCTATGTTCTTGGTAGCAAATTTTAAAGCAAATTGCCACAGAGCATACAGTCATTAGGTACATAGATATTTGTATATTAAGTCATTGCACTAAAGAGAGGGCTTTCCCCCAAGAAAATAACAAATATTGTTATTTATAATAGTCAGGGTCGGGAGAGTCCAACTCTTTAGTGTACTGGCTAAAGCCCAGCTTTATTGCTGTTTTTCAGCTCAATATGATGCAGGACATAGAGATTCTAAATAACACTAAAGGGGACATCGAGGGTAAAATTTGGAAACACAGCGATTGGGGGGGGGGGATTCAAGTCTCGGATGTTCACTCATTCACGATGTCCTATACAAAAAACTCGTTTTAGCCGAGTTTTCCTGCTTTTTTCGCCGTATAAATATTGAAAATACAGCATCACTCCAGATTGTACAAATAATAAAAACAATTGAAAAATTACTATTTTGCCCACAAAACCAACAAAAAGGCCTCAAACTGTAACCATGAGAAAAACATTTCATACAGAATCCTGCTGTTGCTAAGGTGGTTGCTAAGGAAGCATTAGCTCAGCCAATAACAAGCGCTTGGCCCCATAGAGATTATAAAAGATTTTTAGTAGAATCATACTAGTATACTATTTCAAATGCTGTAATTTGATTGGTTACTCTACTCGCTATCTATTCCTCGATAGATAGCGAGTAGCGAAACAATCATCTTCCTATAGGGATTTCTTTTAAAAAAATTGCTTAAAAGTCAAATTTTTTGTTGAATATTCCATTTGACCTCTGATTCTACTAAAACAATTAGATTACTCGCTATCGATTTCTATGCGGTGATAGTTGATGAGGGCGAAGCCCAAATTCTCGAGCTCGTAATCTAATTGTTAAATATAATAATGCGTGTTCATTCTGCATTTTCATTGGTCGCGAGCTGTGTGTTATTAAAGTACACACGCACGGATGACGTCAACTGATGGCGTGATCTAATTTGGCTAATTTATTTCGCGGGTCTTCGCATGATTTTTGCCAACTTTATTATATTTTATAATATAGCATTTGTAAATTCCGAACGCTGATAGGCTAAGAGCCTTGTTGATATAACTCTATGTCAACACGGAAAATTTCCCGCCACTCTTCTGTTAAAGTTTTTTGTGCTATATTATGAAAGAAGTATAAAACATTTTTTCCGTATTGATATACAGTTATATCAACACTCGTGAAAATTGGAAAAACTCGAAGTTGTGTGAAAACACTCCGCCCTGCGGGCGTCGTCACAATTTCTCGTTTTTCCAATTTCTACTCGCGTTGATATAACTATATCAACACAGAAAATGTTTTATATTTCTTTAAATAAAACAAATAGATTTCATTTTTTGTGCTTCTGTACTGTAATAGATCACAGATGACGCCTAGCGTGTGAAGAACAAAAAGTCACGCACTCGTACTTGTTCTTCACACGCTATGACGTCATCTGTAAAAAAACTTTATTTAACTACGCTAACCCCTACACCACAGCTGGTTTCCAAGAGAGGCGTGGTTCAAAATTTACATACAAAATAAATTACAAACAGGACAAATTACAAATAAACACACTGACTACAAACTCACTTAAGACTGGCAAAGTTTAATTACGATACGTTACAAGAGTTATATATCTACGCGTAAAATTAACTAACTGGGCCTGGCCAGGTTCCTTACATTTAAATTAAATTGCCTGAGAGATTGCTGACTTCTTATTAATTCTTCTAGGAGACTATTACCACAATTTTGCAAGACTTTTTTTAAGATATTCATTCTTAGGTTTAGGTAGATTGAGCTTTGTGGTAGCTAGAGCCTCGTAAATTATAACGCTGAGAGGAAGGTGCCTTCTGAAACATATTTTAAAATCAGTTGTCTGGCCGCTAGGTCGTGGGTTATTGTATGCATGAGATTTGTTCCAAATCGGGTTCTACTTTGTTCTAATGTAACCCAATTTAGTTCATTAAGAGCAAGTTCAGATTGGCCGTGTTCGTTTTTACGACCTGTTACTCTAGCAGCCCTGTTTTGTAGCCTTTGAAGACGATGAGAATGTGTAATGCCATAGTGCCCCATTTTGCAGCAATAGTTGAAGTGTGGCAAATGAGTGCGTTATAGGCACATAGTAATGTATGCTGGTCTACACATGGCTTAAGTCTTCTGATCACCCCAATTCCGGATGAAACCTTTTTGGAAATTTTATTTATTTGTTCATTCCATGATAAAAATTCATCGATACAGACTTCAAGTGCTTTCGTTTGTCTCACTCTTTTTATTGGTACAATTGGGGGGGGGGGGTGGGGGAGGGAGGAAGGCAAACGTTAGTCTCACATGTATATTGATTAAAACACTCAGTTTTTGTCAATTTTTGCTTGCTTTCATGACCATGAAGCACACAGATATTGACTATGATGGAAAATATGTTGTAGCTTTAGAATTACTTGCAGGGCAGTAGTATTCATATTCAGATGATGTTGTAGCTTTCTTGTTATTTAAGGTGCAGACAGCCAGATTTTTGTGTAAATATAGGAGTTTTTCAACCTTAGGATCTCCGTAGCAATGCATAACTACCAGTTTTCACCGGCTTTTTGCCGAGAGGCTTTGTAAAATATCTGCCAAATTATCCCACATCTGAATTTGCCCCCCCCCCCCTTGTTTCAATCGCCGCGCATTGACTATGAATAAGATAAAACGACAAGTCAGGGGTGAAAATTATAGCCATTTTTGTCCAGTTACTCTGAGTTTTGAAAAAAAGTTGTATATGATGTAAAAATTTTGAGACTTCAGGCAAAAGAAGAACAATTTAAACTTTGAAGGGCAATTTACTGTATTTTGCAAAATGGCAGTTGTTTTCTTATTTTTTTGACATTTCTTTTTTTTACTATCTCTATGATGCAGGAGATTATAGTAAGACTAGTGTTTCCACAAAATTATATTTTAATTTTGTCCGGCACGCCAACAGGAAATGCCAGACAAAGTGTCCGATCCGTCGGCTGAAAATATTTATTGTAAGACTTGAAAAATATATCATGCACCGTGCAGAATCATATAGACTGCAAAGTTTTTTTCCACCAGGATCATAAATAGCCATAAAAATTTACTCCTATCTTTCATGCGCTTGGGAACGATGCGGTCTCATGCAGTGATTAATATTTCTCTTCTTCATGTGTTTTCCAGCTTTTTTCTGAAGCCGAATTTACACGAAAAGAAATCGTATGGGCATGTTTGTGTTGTAAGTTGGAAATTTTGTAATATTTGTAAGATATTTGCGGCAGATTGAGAGATTTCTCTACCACGAGGAATATACAGTTGAGCCTTCACTCGAAACCTCGTAATGTTTGAAGCTTATATTTTTACAGTTTCGCTCCCAATCTACGGCATTGTCTTATTGTCCGGGTTCAGGGGTATTCCTAGCATTTCAGTTGGGGGGGGGGGGGGGAAGGAGGTGCATACTCGTGTATTTGTGGTCTGCTTGTAAAATGTATTCATGTGTATCCCCTTCAAAATAATCTGTGTCAAGAATCCGAGAGAAGAATTTTCGTAAAGTAATAAGTGACGTTGTACCTGACTTAAATCCAACGTGCCAATTATGACGGAGTAACTGTGGCCGCAAAATTTCATATTTTGTGGTAAAAAACCGGAAACAGAAAAAGAATTTTGACATAATTGTAAATCTTTAAGGGGTTGTTTACATGAGACGGGCTAGCCTGGTTATCCAGGTTTGATCCATATACTGTACCCAGTATGATATGTCAACTTAATCCCATTTTTTATTTGTTGATTAATGTATAGATTAGCAAAATGGCCAGCTTAGATTCTCTCACATTTTTTTAATTTTTAGGCTTTTGAGAAAATTATTTGTGAAAACCGCGTCGGAGACCTACCTCCAAACTTGGCACGTTCAATGAATACAATACCCAGATGGCATTTTGTTCAAGGTGCTTTACCGTTTGTGCTTCACTGTTGTGCTGCCTTACTTTCAAATCGGGCTGTGCACGGCAACGCAGAAGAGAGGTTAACAGTCGCTGAAACTAAGCTATTATATACATTGCATTGGATTTTAATAAAAGCCCCCGAGGAGGTAGAAAACTACTCAGGGAAATTATATCCTCTAAATGTTGTTGAGCTTTTTGTACAGTCTGTGATACCGTACGTAAATTGTATCCAACCACAAGATCTAACATTCCGGCTGCAAGAAGGACTTGAACTTTGGGAAGCTCTTTGGGAGTTTCGAGTACCACCTTTGAAATGCTTCACCGCTCCAGTTGCGCTTGAATTACAAGATGGAGACAAAGTTAGTCTTGCTAGTGCTACTAGAGCTGGTGATCTTAGTCAGCTCCAGACAACGTTCTTCGACCTTGCTGTGCTGAAATGCCTAATGTTACCAGACTGGCATGAAGAAGGACGCGTGTGGGGCCTGCAATATATTTTAAGATATATTGAGAATGAGGAAAAGATCCTTCAAGAGCAATCAAAGAAAAGTAGCTTGATCTCCACCACTGAAGTTGAAACAGAGACTCCCGTAAGTAAGGAAGTCCCGAAGCCTGTACCTCAAGCAACCGTAGCTAATGTTGACAAATTGAAACGTTTTTATGGATTAAGTGCTTCGTCGGATGTAGAAAGTTCGAGTGGCCAAAAACGACGCAACGCTAAAGATGGTAACCGACACATTAGCACTTCATCATCGTCGTCTTTACTTGATGCTCTTACAACTCTTTCGAACCTCAAGCTATCTCTCGAACCTGAAGACAAGATAGCGATGGTTAATGGAGCAAAAGAACTGTTGGATGAAAATGGATCGTTGAAAAAAACAGTGTTTCTCGATGTCGTATGCCAGATTGCAAACCAGAGTTCAAATGCGCGCGTATGTGACTTGGTCCTTTCGGTTTTAGAACATATTTTGGAAAAATATGTTATAAAGATAAGGAGTCCGGAAAAATACTGCACAGAGAGTACATCATCTGAAAAAGAACACACAGAGACGGATACCCCAGTCTCTAAACAAAACACTGAAAGTGTGGTGGGAAAGTTTTCATTCCTTCTATCTTTTAAGAAGACTTTGCTGTGTATTACAAAATTGGTCCGTTCTCTTGGGTGCTCATACGGTTGTGGTAAAGGGATCAGGGGAGTAATTGGTAAGAATCTAAGAGCCAAAACCATGGCAATGTTATGTAAAATACATGACATGGATAAAGTTAACTTTAAGAACATTTTGAAAAATTACATTGAAGACGAAGATGTCGAAGTCGTGACTAGTTTTCTTCATGCGTTGCTGGGTTTCTGCACCATGACCCTTGAATCTAAATCAAATCCGAAGAAGATGTCCGACCATTTTAGGGAAAAATCTGGCATACTTGGTGTTGTGATAGACATTATATTTGCTCCTTACGTGGCTCGATTACTGGAATTTAATTTGGAAGAGATATCTAACGTGGTTAGTATAGTACACTGTAACCTGAAAACATTTTTTTTTCAAAATTTAACTTGGACCAACAAGCCAATTTAATAATGATAAAATATTTCTCAGGATTTTAACTCAAAGGTTTTCATTAAACATTTTATTTCTGCGACGCTTCGGACAGTTTATTATCCGTTTTCAAGCTTTTTACTTATTTAAGTTAACAAAAATCACGGCTACAACTACGAAATTGTCACCAACCGTCACATGCTTACGCATTTCAAAACTATCTATACGTGCGTGCTCATGCAAGCGTTTTTAGATTCACTATCTAAATAGCGTAGGTCGCCATGTTGTTAATGGTTCATACTTAATGGTTAATACTACTTTCCCATTGCTTCTCTCTCGTAGTGGCTCTATTCCTTCCCTTGCCTTTCTTTGCCGTAACCCATACTCGTATGCTACAACTCTTGCTTCACCCCAATCGATCCCACTTCCACAATCAACACTATGCCTTGCCAACCCGCCATCTTCTTTTCCCATCCGTTCTCTCGCTGCATCCAACCTCCCATTCCGTATATCTTCGTCCGTCAACCTAACTTTGCTTTCGTGTTCCTTTCTCCGAGTTCCAAATAACCCACAAGTCTCCCCGGCATACACCGCCTTGTTGTATTTGCACGGTATCTTGTATAGAGATGAGCCGATCACTAAAAATTGCCGATTAATCAGCATGGGGCGATTATTCTCGTACAAGGTACAATGTTGAATATCGTGCAAAAGAGACCCTAAAGAAAAGCGGTATCATGAGTGTTTATTTACTTTAATATGCATCAATCAAATCAGTTCAATTATTTTCAAATTAGCTCACTCGATGTACATACACCAAGGATTAATAAGCTGATTTTTTTAACTTTAAGACAAGAAAAATTAATGCGACAAATGTCAGTATGCATACGAGACTGTTAGTACACAACACCCAACAACCACTCGCCGAAGGCGAGGTGATTATCGGGGAATATTCACCGAGACGAAGTCGAGGTGAATATTTCCCGAAATCACCGAGCCTGAGGCGAATAATTGTTTTAGTATTTTTACACAAGTTATTTTAATTTTGTTCATTTCTTTGTCCGTAATTTGCACAAAACGGCGGCTAGTCGCCATTTTGTAAACTTGTTTTTACTGTTATATTCACCTGTAGGTGAATATAAAGGAGTGTCACGTCATATTGGGCCAATCACAATGTCGGATTTCTTATGCTCATTTGTGTAAAAATACTAAAACTGATTAATATAACGTGTGTCCATTGTCCAGTGTCTGTTTTATCTCAAATCAGAGCATCTTCGATCAGTTCAATAGCTGAATATAGAAACTAGACAACAAATGTCATTATTCCAGTGTGGATTATAACGATTTCGATTTTGTCTGAGCAGATTATCGCATGATATTGCTCGGATATCGTGGAAAATATTTAGAATACTTGTAATGTTAATTTTCCTTCGGAAATGATTCTCGTATGATTCTCGTCTTCTCATGCTTTGAAAATGTCAAAATATTTTGGTAAAAATGTAGTATGAGTAGAGAAAATGGAAAAGGTAGATAAACACTCGCTAAACATATTAATTGTGCGTCTTATTTACTTAGCAATTTTGTGGGGTTTTTGGCAAGTCAAATTCCCGACCGTTGTAATCCACACTGCAGTGACTGCACTATTGAATCGTATGTGTTGGGTGTACTGGATATTTTTGTAACTGAAGTCCAGTCTTGGTAGGTTTTGATGAAGAAAGAGAAGGCTTTCTGACTTCAACGGGTTGAGGCGATTTCTTTTTTCATTCAATATGTTACCAGCTTCACTAAAGATGCGCTCTGTGTAAACACTTGAACAGGGTGCACTTAGAATTTTTTGGGGACTTTATAGACGTTCGGAATTGTTATTCTTGTTACAAATGCATTAGCAGTTCAATATTTGTCGATTATTTTTGTCATGTCAATGTCATGTACATTTGCGCAATCTGCGTTAGTATAATTGTTACATCAATATGTTCATAGCGAACATTCATTGGCCCACTTACGCGCTCGCTGTTTGTACGGCAAGTAAATCTGTATATGCACAATAAAAAGCAACAAAGACAAAACCGTTAATGGTTTTTTCGAGAAAAATATAGAAGTTCTAATAATCGGAAAATAGCCGATTACACAAATTAATCGGCCGATTACCGATTGCAAAAAAAGCCGATTATCGGCCGATTAGTCGGCTCATCTCTAATCTTGTATACCACCGCCTTTTGCTTCCCCCCAAGTGGCTGTTGACTCTTTGTCTTTATGTCCCTCACCTTTCTCCCGGGCCTGAAAGCTGTCCGAAAATTCCGTTTTATTGCTACTCTCTTGAGCTGCTCCGATAATCCCTGTACGTTTGGTACAGTATGCTGACAACTCCTCTATAATTCTCATTCTTCTCCTCCAGTTCTTTGCTTCTGTTCTTTTCTATCTCCAGCAAGAAAGTTCTTTAAGTTCTTTCTGCCACCTTTGAGTTAGAATCCTGAGTAATATTTATCATTATAACAAAAACAATGAATCGCCAAAGGGAAAGTTTTAGAAAAAGAATTAAGCCAATTTAACTTGTTTCAAAGTCTGCCAACAAGCCGTCGACAGGACGGAAACTAGAGCACTGATAGCGGGAGGAGCGAGGGGGGTCATGTTCATTCATTCGTGTTCTGCATGACGAATTCTTTTTTGAAAACCACCCTAAAAACAACTGATTTCAAAATAAATTCCTCGGATAGATAACGAATGCAACCCCCCCCCCCCCAATTAACTCTTTATTTTCTGCCTTGACCGTAAACGTGCTTTCTAATAACTTTGAGCAGATCGTTTGTTACAGTATTATAAGGTTTAACAACAATCCTTTAAGAGGCTTAAGACTGCTTAGTGTGGATGTATGGTATTACAAATATGTTAGTAACCAGTAATTTTGCCTTGCTGCTTTGAATACATTTTAAAAAACGGTACATTTTCAGCGAGCTATCTTTCGTGCGTGGAATACCAGTTTTTTTATATCTATTTTTTTACCAATGTTTTTCTTCAACATTTCAATTCTGTAATATTTTCGATTCGCTATAGATTCGCATAACAAGGTGCTCTAATGTTTGACCAACCATAATAATAGTGCTACATCAAGTACTCGAGAGTGTTACACCAACTATAATAATGGTTACATATAATGTTGAAAAAACAAAGATGTGTAATATCCCTGACTCGTTTTCATATTGATATATGCAAAGCAGTCGAAATATTTTGGAAGTTTTAGCGGTTATTCACAAGTTTTGACCTTGCAGGCATTCTAATACGCAATGTCGAGAACACTTGTTGCTTTGCAATAATATGCAGTCTGCACTTGGTTGCACATGTTTAACTGTAATTCTGCAATTTCGTGTCGTATATCTGCTGGTAAACGACACGAACTTTATTATCTTAGTACTGCAAAAGTTCAGCAATATTTCAGCGGCCGTCTGGTCGTCTCTATTAGTAGTATAAGAGGCAATATCCTGCTATCAGACAGCAATAAGCTGGGATATCAGGTTGAAACTTATATTTTGCAGTCATATAAAATTTAAGGTAGTCATTCCCCTTTAAAATGTAATTTTTGAAAAAAAAATCAAATTTTTAAAATTTATATATTTAGGTACTTTAAGTATTATACTTTAAGATAACATGGCTTGTTTTGTTGAAAAAATGCATATTTGTGAGAAAATAGGTGTTTAAGAAGCCCTATTTAAAAAATTTCCCCATAGCAACGCCATAGCAACGCGTTTTCCTTCCAAATTTGCTTGATTATTTCACTGACAAAGCGTATTTTTTTGAATTAAACTTTTGATGTATGTTATTTAAAGCTATGCCAGTAGATCTCTTTGTGATTGGTTCATTTTCGTAGGCATAGCAACGCGCTGACTTCTCAAACTCGAGGTCGATTTGTGGCGAGCTGTGTGAAAAATTGTGTCAGAAAATTGCTGTTTTTTTCGCGTTTATAAGTTGAAATATTGTTGTTACAGTGTAGAATTACATTCCTAAGGTTGTTCTGAGTGTAATTCAGAGTGAATAGATGGGGAACTCGAAAAATAGAGCAAGAAAAAAGAAGAAGATTCCACCGTCAAGGAAGAAGAATATAATCCAAGATGGCGGACCAAGCTACAAAGATCGTGGACCTTCTGCGAAAAAAATCAGCCAGAATACAGAATTGCTTCGTGGTATGACGGAAAACATTGATAGTACTGTAAAAGAAGGAACTATTTTAATGGACTTATCCATACTATGCAATGTATTTGACAATGTTTTGAAGTGCCCTGATTGTGGATGTGATATAAAGTCACATGCTGACATGAAAAAGAAATGTGGATATTCCAATTACCTCGTGTTACAATGTGAAAGTATGGAGTGTGATTGGGAGTATTCTTTTAATACTTCAAAGAAACAAGGTCATTCTTATGAAGTGAATGTAAGAACAGTCTTAGCTTTCAGGGAAATTGGCAAAGGGCATAATGCCATGACTACCTTCAACAAGGTCATGAACATGCCTCCTCCACTAACCCGTCGTGTCTTCACAAAGATCCAAAATGAAAAGGTTTTGCCTGCTGTAAAGAAGTTGGCTTCTGATAGTATGATCAACAATGCCTATCAAGTCAGAGATGAAATAGCAAATGATGATGGTGAATGTGGAGTGTCGATCGACGGTACTTGGCAGAAGCGAGGATATTCGTCCCATAATGGGATTGTTACTGTGATCTCCTTGGATACGAAGAAATGCCTGGATGTGGAAGTGTTGTCAGACAAGTGCCAAGAATGCCAAAAGTGGGGGGAAAAGATTAATGACCCAGGCTACAATGCATGGAAAGCATCCCATGAATGCAAGATCAATCATGAAGGAAGCGCTGGCAGTATGGAGACAACTGGTGCTGTTCGGATTTTTAAAAGGTCGGTGGCTACGAGAGGGCTGAAATATATGGACATGCTTGGAGATGGGGACTCCTCAACCTATAACAGTATTGTTGAAAGCCAGCCATATGGAGAGGATTCTATTCCAAACAAATTAGAGTGTATCGGCCGTGTTCAAAAAAGGGTTGGAAGTCGTCTACGCAAACTGAAGAGTTCGAACAAAGGAGTGAAATTGGCTGATGGGAAAGGTTTGGCTGGTAAAGGTAGGCTGACTGACAGTAAAATTGATGTGTTGCAAAACTATTATGGCTTGGCAATCAGGGAAAACCTTGATGATGTTGGTAAAATGGCCAAGTCCATAGAAGCGTCTCTTTACCATGTTGCATCAACTGCCGAGAATCCACAGCATCATCTCTGCCCAGAAGGAAAGGACAGTTGGTGTGGATATAAGAGAGACAAGGAAGAATATAAACATAAAAATGGAATACCAAGCTGTATTGTTGATATGATCAAGCCAGTATACAAAGACCTTAGCAAATCTGAACTGCTAAGTAAATGTACTCATGGCTTGACACAAAATGTTAACGAGTGTCTGAACAGGCTCATCTGGGACAGATGCCCTAAGTCTACTTATGTTGAGCAAGAAACTGTGGCTCTTGCCACCTACCTGGCTATTCTTAAGTTTAATGATGGTGACATTTCCTTCTTGAAGTTATTTCAGGACCTTGATGTAACTCCTGGTATTTTCACTGGTAAAGCCTCGGAGGAATGTGACAACTCGAGGATTAAACTGTCGGCAAAAAAGAGCTCAGAACAAGTGAAGAAGAGAAGAAAGATACTGAGGCACCAAAGAAAACACTATATAGACACTACAGAAGACCAAGAAGGTGTTACCTATGAAGCAGGTGCTTTCTAGAGACTATATAAACCAGAACAAAACATTAAAGTACTATTTTCTCAATTTCACAGTTTTCTCATTTCAGTTAATCTTTGTGACAGCATATCTTTCTGAATATTTAGTGTAAAAGGTTGAAACTTGGTATGTTTATGGCTTTTAACATTATCTAGTAACTGACCATTTTTAATTTTTCATATTTTTCATTAGTAATGTACAAATGAGGTTTAATTACCTAATTAGCTGTAAAAAATCCCTGTTTTTTCCTAATGTGCAGATTTTTTACCAAATTTTTTGCAAAAATGTTTTAAAGTGAAAATAAAGATGGTCAGTTACTAGATCATGTTATAAGCTTTCAAAATATATGTCATTTATGTTCTTCTGATTAACGGTGTGTGTGGTATCATGTTTCATGCGACGCCATTTTTTGGCTAATTAGCGGGCGGCCATATTGGATAATTAGTGTAATTAATGAGTAACCTAAAAATTTTTTTTAGATTTTGATTTTTATCACTGTGCCCCTTAAAAAAATGTTTTTGCTGAGTCTGTACCTTGTAAAATAAAAAAAAATGCTTTAAAGGGGAATGACCACCTTAAAAACAAAACATGTCGATACACTGGACCTCCTGTATCAGGAACTAGGAAGTTTTTATCACAGACAAAACTGTTGCCATATATAAATGTTGGCATTAATGGGTAAAAGTGGGACCATAACGTATAAGGCGATTATTGCGTATTAATCTGAGGTACTCACTCAATTAGCAGTTAAATTACCTATGTATTTCCGGTAAAACTTATCAATGTTGTTTTAGAATCTCTACGGTCAAGTACGGCAACTGACAAAATATGTAAAGGAATACGCTGGTGGAACTTTCTTTCGTGTTGTGTTCCGAGGTTTGCTAAAGGCTTCTGGTAAACCTCATAAACGCGTGCTTGACCCACTTCCTGAAACTAAACCAGCGACACCAGTAACTGCAACAGATGGAGATACGGCAACTTTGCAAAAGACATCTGGAATAGAGAAAGTAGCCACGCCCAAGAATCAGCGAAAGAATTTCTTCTCAAAATTTTCAAAAAGTGTGAGTTCACCAGATGGCGGCAGTCCAGTTGGGAATTTAGAGTTTGGGTTTGAGGGACCAGCTACTCCTTTATCACGAAGAAAGGTTTGTAGTTTGCAGAAGTGTATAACAGTATTTAATATACGTGAAGATTTTATGTACAGCATGTTTATCATTATTGCCTAGTCCGGTAGTTGTGGGCAACCACCTCTGGACACTCTTAGTTAATTATTGTTATTGCTTATTTTTGTTCTTGCTTCTCATTAGTAAAGTAAAAGAGGTAGGTGAAGATATTATATGTGCACGATGAGGGGGGAGGGGGGCATGAGGCGGAATTTGAGGAAATAAAAAATTTCGATTCTAAGGTATGACCTTGATGTGTTTCAAAACTGGCATTTTACAATCTAAAATGTGGAGCTAATCTTAAAACGTTATTTCCAATCCCGAATGAATCTAGTCATGAATGTGGCCATTTATCAAACATAAATAGAGACATATGTGTTATTATGTGTTATTATGTAATGTATATTATGTGAAATCTTCTAATCGTTGGGTCACCACTTTTGAAAAGATATGTATAATAACTTTATGTCTCGAAAGGGTTTTTTTATTGACTCTGTATGTTACAGTAAGATTGTGTTCAAGGTGAAGGCGAAGTAACGTGTTATGTGCATGCGAGGCATGGACTGGATCATGTCACAATATTTTTCAACGAAATTGCGATACTTACACTTAAATTCAAGAGGCAGACTTAATGGTACAGATCTAACAGCCGATAAAATGCTTTCTTGAAATCGTCTACCGATGATTGTGGCGAAAAGTAGGCATGAAGAGCGTGCCAGGTGTGACGAAAGTACGACTATGAAGACATAATGGTGTGGAACAACATTTAAAACGACAACTATAATGCTGCTGAGCAAGCACATTTGAAAACACCCAGAAGTTACAGAGCAGAAGGCATTTAGAGAGGGTGTTTTCAAAAGTGCTGGCTCAGCAGCATTATATAGTTGTCGTTTTAAATGTTGTTTCGCACTTTTGTGTCTTTATCGTCGTACTTTCTTCACACTGACACTATCTTTACGCCTGGTTATCGCGACTAAAGGCGCATCTATTTCTCTTGCCTCTTGCTCTAATCGTTCAAAGATTTCAGCGCCACAGTCGTGTACGCATTTCGAAATGCTTCGCGGAGAATCATGTAGTTATCGGAAGGAATTACGATCAATACTCCAAGTAATAAACTTATAAATATTATTATAATTTGTAGTATTGCGATGAGGAGCAAAAATTCAAGGGATGACAAATAGTGTATATAAACTTAACATCTTCAGTTTAGACATTTGTTTTAATTTGTGGGACTGTATACAAATTAAGAAAAATTACTAACTTTGTGTCAAGACGTTGATTAACCGATCTCGCCCTGGTAACACCCGATTTTTCGAAAACCAGAAAAGTGCACGCGCTTTTTAGTGTGCATTTGTAAAAATACCGATATACAACAGCATGCAGAAGTTACGTAGTACAGTATGTAGGCTTAAAACGTTTACCAAATAACTTGCACTTAATGTTAGATAATCCACTGGCAAGATCGATATCCTAAAATTTGTCAAAATTTAAGAATTCACAAATACAATTCTGCTCATTGTTTGTCTCCGAATTTCGGTTTTCGATAATTCGCATTTTTAATAAATGGTATTTTCATTTATTAGGTTTATTCAGTCGCGTCAAATGCAATTCAAACAATAGATAATGAGTCACAATGGTTTTGCTATACTGGATCGTATATATATTGCTTAATTAAAATACACCAAATGAATCGCAGTACGGTTTAGTTGACATTTTGCTAAAGCTAAATTCAACAAGAATTGGAACTTATCATAAGCGTTGTGGGTGCGATCAGTTACATAATTTCCAGTAATTCAAGTAATGTTTATACATAAGGTTCTCGGGTGTTGCCATGCCACATCATTTACTTCTCAGATACTAAGTACCAATAAATGAACCGCTGTCGACTTCTTAACGAAAATGCAAAAAATTGAACAAATTAACAAATTCGACATAATGATAGCCCAGTTTCAAATTTAAAGCGAACGGGCTAAAACTAGCCTGAGTGAAATCAACCAGTTTTATGTTAATATCGCGAATTTAAAATCGCTTGAAATTTTAGATTTTATCGATTCATATTCTTTAATTGCGTTTGCTTATATAATATTGCCCAGAATATACTTTATAAGAAATGTAGTGGATCAAAACTGACACGAGTGAATTATCACAATGATCACAAAAATACCGTTATTGTCTAGCGCAAGTCATGAAATAAAAATATTTTGCTAATCATTACAGCAATTTGCATCCAACCACTAAGCGCAAACATTTTTGCCAGTTTTTTTACGTTTGTGACGTGACGTTTGCCGTTTGAAACGTGACGTTTGCCGTTATAATTGTTACTGTTTAAGATGATCAAAATTGAATCCGTTTCACGTGTAAGGAACGATTATTTACAAGTTTTATAGCATTTGTATTATTTTAAATCCTAAACATACATTTCTTAAATATTAACTCGATAACAGACGTTTCTTTCTGTTGAATTATGTTATGTACTTTATTTCTTTCCTTGCTAGCCTAAAATCACTACAACAACAGTTCTACAATACCTGAAAAAAATCTGAATCCTAAAAAGGGAGCACGTACTGCTATAGATTATACTAAATAAATACTAATAACATCAAATAAGTAGTGGTGACTATAAAAGATTCAATTTATATTTTAGTGAGAGTTGTACCCCTTTCTCCTACTTTGCAATAGAGCTTGACTACAAATTTTGATGTAGTTAATTTGCTTGCAGCTTGATTGCTTGAGAGTTTCTTAGTAATAATCCATGCAAAGTAGTAAACTTGTCAACATGTAATTGTAGCACTTTTACATGCTTCCAAAAATTTCAAAAACGTGGTAATGTAAAGATCTATAAAACGATCCCAAAATGATCTTACTGTATGATCTGTATCATCGCTGTCTGTATCTTCATGCACTCTTCTGTTGTTCATGCATTGCTCTAAATCCCCTTCATGGCACGCGCTAAAACAGAAGTTGTTCGCACTTTCGCATGGGCAATAATTACGCCCTCCCGAAGTCAGTGGCCGCGACAAGAGCATATTATAATGTTGGGGACAGCAGCAGCGTTCTTAATAGCACCTGCCTCGAAATCGTCCAACGAAAAACTTCTCTCGAAAGACTCTGCCATAACGTTCGACAACACAACTCTGCCTGGCAATGTGGATTGTGGAGGGTCCCGCAATTATAAAAATCTTCATCATAAACAACGGAATCAACACTTCCAAAACCATTTAGGCATCAAAGTCCACAAGAACATCCACAAGAACAGAAAGGCTTCGCTGTTGTTGCACTCCTTCGCTTCTTGTTGGTAAAATTTTATTGCGCTTGCATTGTTATGCTGACGAACTGAAATGCTTCATTTTTATACAATTAAAGCTGATCAAAACAAAAAACGTTAAACAAAGCTAGCTTATGCGCAGATGCGACTGTAACCTATCTTTAAAGATTTAGTCTTATTGACATTAACGTACTGGTTGCTTTTTTTTAAACAGGGCGTGAAAGTTATGAAAAAAGGAAGTCCAATAGAAGAATCGCATTCTGTTGAAGACGACATTTCGCCTGTCGGTTCGACAGACAGAAGAAGAAGAAGTTTGATGAGAAAATTCTTCAAAACGTCAACCCGGAAAAAAGCAGATGAAATTTTCAGTTTTGAATATCAAAGGACAGGAGGAGTTTCTTTGAGATCGTTTAGCCAACAACGTTGCGGCGTTGAGTATACATCAATTCCTGTGAATGTGCAAGAAATACGAGATGGAATGATGATGTTTTCTATGCTGTTAGAATCCTCTTTACCAGGCAGCGTTCCAGACCCAAACATTGTTGCTGGAATCTTGGAATTGGTATGATTTCAAACGACTAGTTCACACGTAAACTAGTTCGCACGTGAAACTGCAAGATTATACAGTATACTGTATAATGGTGCGTGACACGTTGCTGGTTTGGCCAAATTTCGACTGAGTTAACTCAACTGAGATTTTCTATGTTTTCACTCAAAGACAATTAGCATGTTTCTGCTCACATATTATATTTTGGTTCGTGTGTATGTACATTTGGTAATTGAAAATCTGCTGCAACTTAGGGTATGCTTGTGGAATTTCCAAATAATTAGGTATTGCGTAATGTATGCTGCGAATAGTAATGATTAATGGGGGGTACACCCACCGAAATAGTAATGATTAATGGAGGGTACACCCCCCCAAAAAACTATCAATGAACATTAGATGGCTAGACAATAAACACCATGGCGACCGTCGTGCGGTCGCCTCTTCCGGGGAAAATTCGCAGTGATGGTAAGTTAGTAAGCCCACAGTAACTGGCCTATGCTGTTCTAGTGACCCTGCTCTTGTAGCGAAGCTAAATGAAAATTTAAAAAGATAGGTGACAGTGTTATACTGTCTGTTATCAGTAAAATGCAACGTGCATGCGATTTCTAAAACTTTAAATAATGGCCTTTACGCACACTTGTGTCCCTAAATTTCTCTAAAGAAGTGCTATTATGCTAAAGAAGCTGCTACTGTCAAAAATTTAGATGCGCGTCTGTAGTTTATTGTTCATTAAATTGTTTGGTCCTTTGATCATGAAATGCAGCATCGCGTTTAGCTTTCGTTGCAAACAATGTCAATTTATGTTTTGAAATTTCTTTGCAGAAAGCACCAGCTGTGGCTCGAGGAGCTTTGTTGGTTGAATGTTCGCATTTTGTTCATCGCTGTAACAGAGGAGAGTGGCCGTCATGGCTGTTGAGCAGTCATCCGTCAACTCGGCGCGGGAAAGGAGGTTTCGGAGCGCTGGTAAGGAACGCGATTGCAGTTAGTCGACGGAATGTTCGTATCAAACACGAAGCTGGATTATTGTTCTATAAATGGGCTGTTGCTATTGGTGAGAAGTTGGAAGAGATTGAGTGTAGAAGTATAGAAGTCGGCAAAGAGAGTAAAGACGTAATGGATAACACAAGGCAGCTAGAAGAAGACTTTCTAGACGAAGGTTAGTGTTATGGTTCCATATTAATAATTCTTATACTTTGGTAAATGAATCGTTCAAACTCCTAGGGCTTGTGCTTTGCTATAATAAACTTCACATCTGTTATTATTTCACTCACATGCATCATTGCAGAAAAGACAGCTAACTTCTTTCCCACGCGTTTCTGGGCATAGGTATGGTAGGGTGCAAGAGCATGCATGAAAAACATGAAATGCATTTTCCATAACCGGTATCTAACACGTAGTATCTTCGGTATGTATTTTTGTCTCTTTTATTTGAATTTCCTTCCATTTAAAATCATTAATGTCGATGCAGTTAAAGGGGTATTTCACCCTCGATACAAGTTAGGTTTATATAAAAGGCCTTGCCACCATTAGTTTGTGTGCAAAATATTTTGTCTCAGTTCAGTTTTGTTAACGAAATATTGTCGCAGAATTGAAAATTGACCAGAAAGTTCACTCTATAGTAAATTACTAGTCGCGCTTTATGCAGTTTGCCGCGCTCGTCCCAATGCCCTAAACAAGTGTATTGTGATTTTCCATTCAACATGATGACGTTGCATCATTTTCGTAATTTTTAATTTGAAGAATTTGTGCAGAGGAAGACTACGTCTACGTCTCTACGGGAAGCCACAGTAACATGAAGTATTCAAATAAATCGCATTGATTGTCAACGTAAATTGGTCAGCAAAAACTGAACCATTACCATCTGCATTAACCATTACCGCCATTATTATCGTCGTTACTTGGGTGTTCAACTAATTTCTGCACAGTCCATACACAAACAAGACAAAAATGTCATACATGTGATAGAACGTTTCTGTCTGTTCAACTGGTATTATCTAAACCTGAATTGTAGTAATTGACCCACCATTGTTAATATTTTTCTGTCATCCCATTTCCAAGAAAACGCTTTTTTTATTTTAGAGACCCCATGCATGAACTACAAATTTTAGTCATGTCTTAATACCCCCTTATTTGTAAAAAATTTAAGGCCTGTACCCTTAAGTTTCTTGTACGTTTGCATGGTGAATACAATATAGTTGTTAAGCTTTGTGGAAACTCCACGTAAATTTATTATTGCAGAGCTTTCGATCCGTAAGCTCGGATCTTCATCAGTGCTATAATAATATGACTATTTGAATTCACACGCCCCTTTTTATACATAAAGTGTCGACAAAATATTGTACACACAAACTAATAGTGGCAAGAACTTTCATGTAAACCTAGCATGTATCGAGGATGGAGTTCCCGTGTAAAAACCATGCTTGAGTTGCACGTGTTTTCAGCATTTAATTTTCCCATCAGTATATTGTAGAATCATTATGACAGTTTTGAATATGGGAATGATCTTAATTGGTAAAAAACACATTCAATAAATGTAATATTAAATGTGCATGGGTGAATGTCCACCTGGATTGATATCTATAATCATGATATATTCAAAACAGCACTGTATTACTCTGTATATTAAGGTACTCTTGACGAAGAGACCAGAAAGTGCCCGCACGCTCTAAAAATGGTAGCATGTCAACTACTGCTAGAAATAACAGCGTTTTTACGAGAAAGTCATAGCTCCTTGGCCAGAAAGGCTGAAAATCAAAGGATGAGAAACAAGAGTATTGCATTCTCAAGGCAAAACAGACGAACCACGCAGAAAATATCGGTGTTTGGTGGAGAACACCGCGATGCAGTGATGAGTGGTCCCGCTGAAAGACTTCGACAGGGGAACCCATCTATGCTATCGCCTGTTATGAGTTTGCTAATTCCTACTGTCCAGATCCAACAAGGGGCATCGGATAAGAAAATATCTGCGCCTGTTATTAAAGTAGACGGTGATCCACCGGAAACTGAAAATGAGGAAACGGCAAAGCCGCCTCGAAAAAGGTTCAGTGCACTGTTCTCTAACTCCGAAAAGAAGAGAAAACTGCTGAAACCAGAAACTACGGAACGAAAAAGTAGTTCATCTAGTTCGAGAATATATAAAAAATCACCAAAAGGCAAGTGTGTTTTAGCATTTTAGGTGGAGATGTTGGCCGTTTAAAAGCTAATTGCGGTGTCCAGTTAAACAAGTCTGAATTTAAATTTACTTTCGCTGTAATGAGGATTGAGAGCTATTGTTATTGAAGTCAGTTATTTCATGAAGGTTCATGTTATTGTATTCCTTTTCGTTTTGTCTCGTACTGTAGTTATTAGCATTCTATACTAATAAATGGCTCGTTATATATACTGTATAGTGCATAAAGCTGTCGGCCGTGTAACGAGTGATGCATCTGACAACAGCGATAACGAAGAAGAAGAGGTTACCAAGTTTCCTTGGCTCAAAGCTGTTACTATGGTCAGCGGGTCAACGAATTTCCTTTGCGAACACCGCGACGTGTGCGCACCTGGATGCATTAGACGCCAGACCCAAAGCTGTGCTAGGTTTATGTCCGCCTTGAAGACGATTTATTCCAAGCCCGTTGGTCAACTAACTAGCAATACCAGCAGGAAGTTGGAAGGTGAAAAAGGCAGACAGTGTAAACTGAGCACGAAGGAATTGACCATTAAGCAGAAAGAGGAACGAGACAAGGTTATGATTACATATGTAAGCGAGAAGGTAATAACAGAAGTCTAAAATACCTAATATTGAAGTGAGGACGGGAACGCTTGAAAGTAGTCAGATGTCACTTTTTTCAATATTTTCAGGCTTTCCTATTGTTGGACTTTGCATAGTGTAAATGTATACTTGATTTCACGACATGAATATTTTTGCACAACTATAGGTCCGAAACTTATTTAACTGTCCAATGTCCGTAATGATAAAAGGTGCTGCGGTGATGGAACCAACATTGCTATTAGACATCATACCTTTAGCTTGGGAGCTTTTATTAAATCCACTGGAAGAGGTCGTGTCTACTGCAGGTGTGTGTAGCTTTGAGCTAACCAGTAGTCCATTCCATTAGTTGAACTATCGCATAAAGATAAAACAGAAAGGAAAACCCCTAAAATGTTAAAATAAAAATAGGAGGATGGAAATAAAGAATTAAACGAATTAAAGCTAGAAGAATGGGTAGCAATCGATAGAATGGGAGTAAGAATAGGTTACAGGAAGAAAGGAAGGATAGAAAAAAATGAAGGATAGAAAAGGTTAATTAAAAGCTAAAATGGAAATAGAATGAAAATAAATAATCCTAAATTTCGGGAAATAATAATACATGCAGGTAAATGAGGATAATGAAGTGAGAAAGACGAAAGCAAATGGTATATGTGTGTGCCCATGTCATAACAGGCTTCAAACTTATTAAAAGATAGTTTGAGGTAAACTTTTTTTTCTTGTACTTAATTATAGCTGCAATTTTCCTTATCGCGAGTTTACATCTAAAAGATGTTGTTGAAAAGATGCTTCATAAAGAATTGACTTGCAGCAACTGTGAATATCAAGTAAAGTCTTTGATGAGGTATGGCTCGCAGGTGTCTATTATTTCTGCTTCCACTAGGAATATATGTATTAATATTCGATTGTGCATATACAATAATTGGACAAAAAAAAGTGCCCCCCCCCCCTTATAATACGGTTTTTGTATATAAAATGCAAAAGTTCCAAAACAATTCAGAAGTACTCCCGGTACCGTGTAGATAAATAGCAAATAATATACAATTATTGGACGAGGTTGAGCAAAATATCGTGATTTATCAGTGGCGAGCAGATCAATTATTTTCCGATTCCGCAGGCAGAGGCAAGTGATTGATTTGCGAGCCACTGTTAAATCACGATATTTTGCGATAACCGAGTTCAATAATTGTTTTATCATTCACGGATCAGTATAGCAAAAATTTTTATGGGTAGCAAGTATAATAAAAATACAAGAAGTATAAAGTATAATTCAATTTTACTTGCACAACGTTAAATATTACACAAACATCGTGATTAACTCGCCTTCGCTCAATCTTTTTCTTTTAAGGAGACTACGAAGTAAGGTCAAAGCAACCTTGAGCAACCTTGGTTGCTTTTTTGTATTTTCTCCGTATTTATCTTGTAGTAAAAAGGACAATTCGTTTTCGGGCAAATTGGCAAAACGAGCCATGTTTACATTTTTAAAAAAAAGCGATATCTTTTAATTCGCGCTGACGAATCATTTTCAAAGTGTGCATGCTCAGTAAACTGTTTGCACAAGTTATTTGCAGCAAAATCGATATTTGCAGGCAGTTATTTGTAAGTAAATTAACCAATCACAATTGAGTATACTATAAAGTGAATGATAACATTATTTAGGTGTACTAATACTGAACTTAAATACTGAACTTGTTACAAAGTTGCCCATTGCAGTATGGAATATTCTGAGAAATATTGGAAAAAATGTAAAGAACAAACAAAAACTGCGCATATGCGAAAGTAGGGACCTTACGATTTACAGAACGACAACGCGACGGCAACGTCCTGAGACAAACAGTCAATTGAAAAGAAGTGAATAATTATAGTTGTGAACAATGCATTTGAATATTTGAAAAGCGGCTCTCGTATTGTTGACGACGGCAAATCAAATATTTTCACGTATTGTATTAACGCAGGCGTATTGAATTTAGCCGGTGGAGTTTTAAATTCGATCTAGTTAAGAACTCTTCTCAAACATGTAGCTCATGTCTTCTACCAAAGTGTTGTAACATGTGTTAACTCAACTTATGCGATTGATGATAAACAACTTCTATGCTTTGCTAAGCTATATCATAAAGTGTTTTCTCGCCGTTGCCGTCGCGTTGCCGTCCTATAAATCGTAAGGTCCCTAGTATTTCTCCCACAACGTTAAAATAGTTTTATATGATTGTGTATCTGGTATTTGTCAAACCACTGGTAATGATGCAAGCATATACAGAAGCCAAGATGTCAGAGCAGAAAAGCAAGAAGCCATCATCCACTGGAAGGTCGGAAGAATGAATAAAAAGGAATCATGAAATTCTGGGCAATTCAGCGCCGTCTTAGAGAAAAAAGTATTACTTGGCGAACGAAATCAAAAAAACCATATGTTAGTGAGAAAACCAGGATCACACGTCTGCTTTCAAGCATCAGAAGTCAATCAATGTATGGGGGTATTTTTCGTGGAATGGTGTTGGCGATCTGCATCGTGTAAAGGATATTTTGCCTGGGACAGAATATCGGAAAATTTTCATTCATCATATGTTGCCATCAGCCATTCTGAAAATTTATGGGGTCAACTCAATTGCTCGACTCAAGATCGCAATCCAAAAAACGAAGATGAACAAAGGTACGCAATACGTCAGCTTTTCTGCCATTTAGAAAGGCTCTTAAATCATTTTTCCAACATTAACCCTTCCATGTATGTTCATTATTTGTCTTTTTGTATTATTTGTAATGTCTTGTAACAGTAATTTATAATTGTATTTGTATTCAATGTAATTTGTCTTTTAAAATTGTACTTTGTAATATTATTCAATACAGAGCCCCATTTAAACCAGCTTTGCTGAACTGGGCATCTCTGTTAAAATATTGTTGATAATCAAACATGCTTGGCACTCCATGTCTGATGAATAGCTGCATAACCTTGTTGAAAGCATGCCGAATAGGTGCAAAGCAGTTATTCAATCTAAGGGATGGCCAACCAAATATTAACTAATGTTTTTGACAATGTGAGAATAAATGCATGGACATCTTGTATTTGGTGTGGTGCTTACAGTATGTAAGAATTAATCGCAGTGTAAATAATTGTAAATATAGTTGACTACATTTGGAAACATGTGTTCAGTTTCTTTATACTTTTAATGATTAATTTGTTGTGTAATTCTCAAGTAAAATTAACGCTTAAAACTTGCGATTTGCCACATATCTGTTTAGTACCATTACTACTTACGAATTGTTTTTTATCTTTTTACATTATACAGTATATACCAATACCAGTATTTTAATTGGGGCCACTTTTTTTGTCAATTAATTGTATACCGACCTTATCTATTCTGTTTGTTCTATAAATAGTCACGGTGCATAGACCAGATCATGTTCTTACTATGGGAAATCTGTTAGTTAGGCTGAGCTGTGTGCGTCTGTCTCTTTAACCGATTGTATAACGTCAAATCTTTTACATATTAGATATTAACAATTTTCCTGTTAGATATGGTGTTTTATGGCGAAGCAGGTATCATGTTTGGCCGCGTATGGAATCTGGAGCGAAATACGTACTAAGGGTAAGTTTAGCGTGTTTGTAAAGTTGATAATTATCATTAACATTGACGCGAGATAACGTCTGACCAGCATCAATATAACATGGGGAACAAAAAGATGATATACATGTATTTAGAGGATTGATCACAGCAACAAGCTTTAAAATAAACGTTATAAACGTTGCAATGGTATTTGAATCCTTGACATCTGTAATGAAGTATTATCAATATGTTTCTTATATAGATTCCTCTTCCAAAGCTTGATTTTACTCTGCCTTCGCCTTCAGTAGGCGCACCTGCGCCTCCTGTACCCGACTGTCCGTGGGATCCAACAGCATCTATCCATATCACGAAGAACGAACTTGAATTGACAGAAGAAGATAAACAAAAGGACAAGGAAGAAGCATCCAAGGTCAAAGAAGAAAAGAAGAAACAAAGGACATACTACAACTTTACAGATACGTCTGTCTCCCTTGAAGCTTCAACACCTGTTGAGCCAGAAGAAGGTAAAATTTTGATTGTGATCTATCGACTCTAGTCTATCGTAGCACAATTTCAAGAAATGCAATTTCAGGTATTTTGTTATATTTGTCTTGCAGGCAGTGATGTGGTTGTTCAACCTATTACAACAGACTTCTGGCCACCCGCAATGTCTTCTGCTATTCCTCGCATTATTGGACTCCTTGACGACTCGTCTGTTACGTTATCTCAGACAGCAGGTGAGTTAAACTTCTACTCTTCGGCAACAAGTAGCGCCGCTCAATCTAGAGATGCTTTTTGGGAGCTAAGCATTTCAACATCATTATAGTAAGCTCCCTAGATGAGCATGACTGTTGCTCTTGGGGCGAAATATTTTTCTTTCAAATAAATATGTATTAAAACAACGTCTTGACGAAGGCTCGGACGCATCAGAAATTCGAAAGACTTCTAATGCGGTAGAATTTGCTAGCTATGTTATTTATAATTATACAGATTGGTTGTGAATTGACTTTGAATTCTTGGATTATATAGTATCGGAGATTGCAAAGAGTACATTGTGGGAGTGTTTAGTTGATGATCCAATGCTTTTTTTCCGAACCTTTTTTGAAGAGATTACGAAACCACATAAGCAGGTAAACAAAAGTCTTTTATGTAATTATAGTTATTTTTATATGAGCACCACTCATGGAAGGAATTGTGATTTAAAAGATTAATATTTTTTGAGTTAGTAGTGTTGCCGTGCATGCATGCATGCATGCATGTACAGTATTTGTTAAGCCTGTTTTCCACTGGCGAAAGTGCGGAATACTTGTTGGTTGGGAGCTCTAGGTGTAGACAGGCAAGACACATGTAGAATGGACCCTTCAGTAATGAAAACTAAATTTATTTTTCGCAATGTAGAAAGAATTGGTGTTCCTTTTGAACAAGTTGTTAGTCCATTTTACAACGTTGCCTCCAAGTGCTGGTGTTATATTGTTTAACCATTTGGTATGTCTGCATCTTTCTTCAGGTTGCTAACTTTCTCTTGAATATGTATGCTTATATATGAATTATAATCACAGTCAAAGGAGTGCAATTTATTAAAGATTTACACTAACATTGAATTTTAGTATTGTTAACCTGCACGAGGGGCCTCTCTTGTGCGACATATTTTAGAATTGTTTGTGGTTTGGCCTCTCTATAATCATACGCTCCTTGTTTGATTTTTTTTATTATCTTGTGCAATATTTCATTTTTCATAGAGTATTGGTCGTGTATTTTTGAAGCATGCCGCTATTTTGATTAATTGCATTGTTCACGGAAGCCAGCCACAAATTACGCTCGTTAGAGCTTCGTTCTTACTACACGAATGTTACATTCGTAGCTACTACACGAATGTTACAGCTTAATGGCCTTCTTCAAACACCTCTTAATATTCATATATTTTCTTGTTAGGTGGGCGTGGTTCTGTTTTATTCACGTCGAAGTCAACCATGTTCTGAGGATGCTATTGCTCTCGTTGTTTCATCGTTACTCTGGAAGGTATCAATTATTGCCCAGCTAAGGTGTTTTAATTTGTACTTACATTTATTTAGAAAACCAAGATATCGATAACGTTCTCGCGCTTTTTCTTTGGCAGATTGTGCCGAGCGTTCCAAAGCTCTATCTGAAAGACCTAAAGTATTCAGCCAAGAAGGAACATTGTGAGGTAATGAATTAGCAGTAGTAGGAGAGTGCAGGTGGTGCACTTAGCACCACCCATGGCGTCATCGCTTTCTTAATTTATTCAGGCTCGTGTTAATTTATGTAGGCTTGTTTGACATTCTCGAACGGCTGCTGTTTGTGTGTCTACAATTTTAAATATATTTCTGGCTACGTTGCTTATAACAACTACAGCTTTTCTCGCTACTTGCTAGTTAAAGTTTATCTACAGTTTTGTGGTTACAGTTTTCAGTGTATTTCTAGCTTGTCGTTGTTAAAGTTTGTTTTATATCTACAGTTTTCATTTCTACTTACTTCATTTATGCTGTTTATTTTAATATCTTCAGTTTATTTCCGTGGCTATTTACCCGTCGTTTGCTTATCTACAATTTTTAGCGTATTTCCGGCTACCTTGTTCACGTTTGTTTATATATTACTGCAAGGACGTTTCTTAGTTTGCGTAAATAAGTTTGCACATACCATACTAACTTTAAACCTCTGTTTCCTACCCCATATTTACCCAACATCCACTCCACGCCACATTCACTCTACATCCACCCAACATCCGTCCTATAAGGCCAAACGGCTGCGACCCCGCATCATTTCTGCCCTGCACTCTCTCGTCGACCTCACGTCGGCCTTCCCAAGATGTGAGGACGATGTGGGTGGATGTAGGGTGGATGTAGCGTAAAGTGAATGCGGGGTGCACTGTGATCACGACGTTTATATGTAAACAAACCGTACACGGTAGGTAAAACCTAAATTAAGAGGTGTACACACACAACAATAGCGAGACTGCAACCGCAGGACAATGCACAAGAATAAAAAGTACGATAGTCCAGCTTGTACTGTAGCTAACCAATTCTGTATATGTTTATATATTTAGAGAACACTGATGGTTACCGCTAATACACCTGGAACGAAAGTAAGTGATTAAAGTATTGTTTGCATGGAAAAACGTCACAGGGCTTTGTTTTATTGTTGAATTCTGTGCTTGTTCCAATTGTAGAAAATTGTTGTTACATGCCCAAATCCAAATACAAAAACAGAAAGTGAAAAATTAACCGTTCGAGAGGTATGTATTATTCTCTGAACAAAGGTATTGGTCACTATCATTAAAATTTTTATACTTTAATTCTTTTCGATACTTTAAGTTGTCATGTTGTCATCATAACGAAATTTTTATCTTTTTATTTTGCTGGGGAACCCTATAAAAATATTGTGGACACACGAAGATGTATTGAAGATATGATTTTACGTTTTACCGTTATCATAGAATTTGTTTACTCGCACAAAGGAACAAGTGTAATTCTAGTGATTATATTATGACCTTGCATATGTTATGTTACACAAACGGTTTAGGTGAACTGTAAGAAAGCTAAGCATCGGTAAGGATAAGATTTGCGCCTTCGTTATTCTTACAAGTAAATTATGTAATTTTCTTCCCAGCATTAAAATTACGAAAACGTATGTGTATTGTTTGCTTTGTCTGCGCTCTTGCTTTCTCGCTTATGTAAAAGCGTCAAGATCAGAGCTCACGTGTGAGTGAAATTATTCTATCCTTGTAGGATATGACATTTGACCACATATTACAATACTGTACTGCAAAATGGTCTTTGGACAACCCACATTATCGCCTCGTGGATGCGAAATCAGGTTTGGCTTTTTGAGAGATAAAGTTCGAGAGAATAATTTTTCTCATTTTAAAGGAGTCTCGGTAATGGTTGAGTGTAAAGTGGTTGACTCAATTAGCCTTATGTTTCCTCCTGCGATATTATATAAATGGTACGCTAGAAGGGACTGAGTGCCCGCGGGGTTAATATTCGTATTGGAATCTGGCAATTGGAACCATCCTTATTGACAGACCATGAACTAATAATCCAATATGACAGCCCTTCGATTCGAGTAATTGTATTTACATTCGATGACCTAAGTGTATGGTACATTGGGATGTGAATTGAAGATGTGAAGGATGGAAGATGGCCGTTGGGCCATGGAAGAAGAGTAGTTGGGTGAAATTTTCTTTGTTGCTCAGATAACGTGTAACATACAGTTCATTGCTCGCAATACTTTTGACTCCTGATGTGATGTTCTGTGATTGATTACTCAGATTACATTCGCTTTACACGTGTTTAAAAATATCTGACCTTTAAACAATAATTATTGGTCTCTCTATCTCTCGTAACAATAAACTGGTGCTCTTTAGTGGAAAAAACTAATTATTTGCATTCAATATATCTAGCATGCATTAGTTTTTGCTGGTTTTGGTAGGTATAACACTTGGAAAACATTTTTACTGTCGTTTGTTTACGTCTTCTAGGTCAAATATTGGAAGGAAAACATCTCGTACGAGATATTTATGCCTTTAAGAAAGGATTTCCATATCCACAACTCAAACTTCAAGTTTATAAGGAATCAGGCGCATATGTTAAGCGACAGGAGCAGGTCAGTCGATCCACAATATAGTAATTTTGAAATAAATAATGAAATCCTTATTCATTAACTTGTTCGTCGGGTGTTTTGTATTTTTTGTTTTGTTTATTTTATATCCAGGCATTTACTTTCAAGATGGCCGAAGTCGGACGGTTGTATTTGACATTAGGGATTTTGGAAACGGTGCAGAATTGGGTATGATACCACAAGTGGTTTGGTAGATTTAACTTATTTTTATGATTAAGGGATGTTCTTCATATCATGTAGCATCACGTGAGTTTTTTGCACTCTGAGCTGAGCAAACAAATTGCATTTCCACGAAAAGCTTTAGACGTTGATTTTGGATTGTACGAGGGAGGCTTGAAAGGAAGGGTAAGTTAAAATACACATATTTCTTCTTCAGAAAATAAGTGAAACATGTTGGAAACATCTCTAACTAATATTACATGTCTTTTTATTATCCAAAGTACAAAAGGAACAATCCCACCACTGCATAATGCTATATAATGTGGAATGCGTCATGGTATTGTTTATTTAACACATACTTGCGCCTTTATCAGAGTGATAGACAAGGTGACATAAAAACAATATGTCCCGCTGTAGAAATTCTGACCCAAATAAAGTTATAAAGGCACAAGTATTAATGTATGTAATAAACAGGTTATCATATGAGGGGCAAGGCGATATCAGTTTTATCGCTTTCAGAACAATATCATAAATGTCCTTCATTGGTGGTGGGGGACATGATTCAGCTATATGTAGGGCATATAGAATGATATAAGTACCGGTATATGTTCTGAGTTACAAAAAGTGTATATAAATTAAAATTTTCTTTGTTGAAATTAGTGTTGTAAATGAGCCTTCTGTTCTTTTCCAGCAACTGTGTTCAATAGATGGCATTCACAAGAGAATGTGGGTTAAGGTAGTCCACCACCGCTTCATCCATTGCTTAATGTTCTCCGTATTTGTTTTTCCATTTAGCACAGAAGAAATGTTAGGTGCCCTAGCACTGTAATTGAGGAGAACGAAAAGTTAGCGGGATTAGTAGAAACCACGAAGCATTGCTGAAAGTTTCACAACACTGTCCCATCACTGCCGTTAATTCAATTGAGGAAGAGAAATCATTTCTTTCGTGCATGAACTCTGTAGTTATTTTTCTGCATATTAAGATTATTGCATCACGGTTTTGAATAAATATCCCAACGTCAGTGTCAGGAAGACGTTAGATTAGTGCACCATAGGCAAAGAAAATAATGTATTTCTGTCAATATTACAATATAATATTACGTGCACTAAACTCCTGGTTATATTTTAGCTTTTGTCGAAGTTGTTTGATTCGATGACCAGTTCGTTTCCTTGGGGAGATAATGATCTTCATTTGTTTTTGAATGTCATCAATGGGGCACTTTTGTTACAATGTGAAGACTCGTCTATGCTGAGATTTTGTTTGTCGACACTTATCAATGCAGCGATTAAATTCACTGACATTTTCGCTATTGACGGGTACGTTTATTTACATAACTGACCAAATTTTGGGCTGCACGGTTTTTCCGCCGATCTTCACCCTCTTTCTTCCTCTTAACCTCACATTCATCCTAACACTCATAAAAAGACCCGAACGGCCTGTGTACTACTTTTATGTATTTAATATTTTAGTTATCATCACATTTTGCCAACATTGGCCTTGCTTTATTCTCATCACGAAAATAACGAAATTGTATGCAATGCTGTTGAGGTTAGTTTGTCTTTTGAAATTTACATTTCATGCTTTTGCAGTTCTACCTATTTATATGTATTACTTTTCTATCTTTAGTTTGTTATCAGTCAGTTCTATATCCTCCATCAAAAACCGTTTCTCCTTCAAGTAAGTTTTACGAAATCTACTGTACGTTTTGTACTAATTTTTTTAAACACGCATGACCATAGTAATCATACAAGGCAGTATAAATATAAGGTAGGACAATAGTGGTGCTTCTCTTTAGTGTTAATGTTATGGGAGCATGTACACGTGGAAACCGATTTTTCGAACCCTACCAAACCTGCAAACTTCCCCAAGGTATCTACAGACCTCTTTTACATATTATTAGAAAGCCCAGTATGCGACGTTTTGCCGTTTGCAACTCACGCATTACTACAAAGCTTTATGCCATTTTTTGTATAAATCGTTGTTTAACCAACAATGTAACTTTTTAGTTGTTTGCAAGCATTGAACCCATTTTACTCACCGAGAATGTCAATAAGATGCCAGAACACTCTGATGAAACAGACGAGAGTAACATGGTTTGTTTTAGTAGATCTAATTCTATACATTTTAGGGAAATTTTAAATCTGCCTGTCCTGTTTATTATCAACTTGAAATATTCCTCGTTGCTAATTATAGGCTATAGCTATAGCTAAATCTGTTTTTTTTCACATTCATAATATAATATCAAAGAGGCAACATGGACACTATATCACGTACTATGACGACGAGAATCATGTTGTGTATTGGTAATCACTTGTGTATTAGTATTAAGTTCTCTGAAGAAATATTTTACAATCGCATACAGCAATAAAAAAGTTTCGAAGAAAACTGACCAATTCATTTCCCTAGGTTCATACTGTAACTTCCTGTTTGATTTCAGAATTCCGTTTCTTATCGTGAGCACTCTAATAAGTCTAATTGGTTAGTAAACAGGAAATTGTGAACCTTTTTCCGATCTTTCCGAATGAACCTTCTATTGCCCCGACTGTAAATGATATGGTAGAAAAATATTGAATTCGGCTTTCCGAAATTCATTTGGAATTGAATGATACATAGAGATCAATGGACATAAATACATATACTTCATAAGTTGAATAAAAAGTACTTTAATTATTCCTAATTGTTAATCACTGTACTAGGTAAATATTATTAATTTACGAAGCATGTGTAATGTGTTTACTGATCTCTATATATCGCTAACATTACAATGAATTGGTTGACCTGGGATAATATGAAGAATAATCAAGCCATCACTCTTTGACTTTGGTTGATAATGTTGTGATCTAATGATAATCTTCCTATTATGTTCAACCTAGCATGAACATAGCATAGGAATGCAATAAAATATACTGCAGATAAAAAGTAAAATAAGTGCGAAATTAAAAAAATAGAAGAGCTACAAGAGGTAGGCTGTATACTGTAGTTGTGTGTGACACTATCAGTGTATAGGCTCTACCACTTCGCATAAACTATAATTTTATTGTTAGTTTGTATTAACATACGCCTATTATAATTACTTACATTGCTTTTCAGATTCTCCCAAAATGTTTGTTTGCCATATTGTCATCGTTAGAAAAAGACGTCTCTGATTCTTTGGATATTCTCGCATTAGTTGAAGCTGACAAACCTTTGAAACCTTTGGTGAGCTTAGAATTGAAATGTATTTACGTACCTTTTACAAAAGATGTTTTTGCATGTATATGTTTATATAAAACGTTAAGATCAATTGAGTAAATCATCAACTTCCATATTTAGTATCGCTGTAGCAAAAATACTGCATGAGTGTAAATAATAAAGCTTTCTTTTTTAGATAAATTTTTGAATTCAGTACATCGTAAAACTTCACTTCTGATTATTATTCTTTGTAGGATTCGTGTTACGAAGGTAAACTTGAAGAAAATGAATGCAAGATTGACATATCTATTCGTCTTTGTGTGACTGTTGTTGCTTTTGCGCCTGAATCCATTCGAGCTACACAAATGTTGGTAAGTATATATACATAGTGCAGTTAAAGCACACCAACCCATATAGAATTTTTTGCTAACTTAACGATACAAACTTGCGACGCGATGAAGGGCCTTCTTTGAAAGGTCAAAGTTCTTGGTTGTGGGAGATCGTATATGCGTGTGTTTTTGTGTAGAAATAACAGTCTGCCATGCATGTAGGCTACATCTGTACAAGATTATTGTTCTCCTGTCTGCTTAGTTCATCATTGTCTGGCTTATATGATTTTGACGTGACTGTGAATGCGAACATAAGCTCCGTGTCGGTGTAATAATATATCAGACTTCTCTTTAACAAAAAAAGAAGTTTCTCAATGACCGACCATGTGGTATTTGCACTATCGTATCAACATGCAGCTGTTTGTAAAAATATGTTTCTGAGTCAAGGCCTATTTACACGAGCGATTATTGCTGCGATTTACGTCGCAATTTTTTACTTTTGAAGGATGTGAAAAACTCGATGAGTTACAAGTGTCACAGTTTAGGTCAGAACAGATGTATAACTTCATAGGACTTTGTGTCCTCGAATTTTCCTCGGATGTACACATCGTGATGATGCCATGATACTTGCTGGGAAGATGATGCGGCGCATAACATCTTTTGCATTGGTCCAGGCTTTCTGCCCGAAACCATCTTACCTAATCTGTGCAAATGTTCTAGATTATGATATTTCATAACAACATGATTAGGTAGTCTAGTCTTTACCATCAACTAAAATTGCACTTAAAATCGCCCGTGTTAACGGGCCTTCAGAATGAAAGACGAGAATCAAATGCATGCATCATCAGGTTTGTAACCGATTTGGAATAATATTATGTATACTGTACATACTTTTAATATTTTAATAGGTTGTTCTTTCTTCCGTACTACCGTTTTATTTGGAGTATATAAAAGGCAATGATGGAATCTACGATAAAAAGTCGAAAGATGAGTTTACAGCATTACAATCACTTCATTGTTCTGTCCAAGTTTTGTTAAAGAGTTGCAACTCCTTACGAAGGTAAACCATCACAAGCATGTTTTATCGTAATCTTTTGCAATCCAATGCAAGGCACTAAGATATGCCGTACAATATAAAATGCAATGTGCTGTACAGTAACACAGCAAATGTAGTACTGCAGTAAATCTGTAGTACGATTTAGTGAACAAAGCTTTGCAAGGATTGTAAGAATGCAAGGAAATTTCTTGCAGAAGACCATGACTATCGGGAGAGTGGTCAATTTTACATATATGCATGCTATGGACTGACTGCGAAGTCTGGATGACGAAAACTGTGCCCCCGGTTTTGAAAACGGCCCTTGCAAGTAGGGCGGTTTTCTTCATCTGGACCGAAGCAGCCAGTCAATAACGTGTTTATTCGGCAAAAACTTGCGGATGTAGCTAAAGCCAAAACGGCAAGAACGCTAATTATAATTTTAAAAAAATAGCATAAATATTCCTTATTGTATCCTTCTTCAATTTCTTGGTAGCAACTGTTTTCGCTGTCGCTACTGTAGTTTTTAATAGTACTTGTTTGCCTCTTTTTCACAATAATAACCCCCTGGATGCAAGTCGATTATAAAATCCCTTATCGTCCAATACCGTATTGCTTAATTACCACCCTTAATTCAAATTGGTTATTTTCAGACCGTTCCTAAAAATGAAGGGACTGAGCTCAGCAGCTAAACGTAGAGTACGCGAAGGTTCTACTGGGTCAGGCACCTCGTTTACCACAAGCCACGAAAATATACGGCAGTCCAGAGCTTATCCTGATGACGAAGATCGAGATGCAGATTCATTAGGTAATATTTTGATTACATTCTAAACCTCCGAAATTTAACATTTTTTCACTTTAACAAAAAGACAACTGCGAGACGCGTCCGCACTTCATATTTTGCTTCTAAATGACCACTATGGCGGTAGAATCGCGTTGTACTGTACATATGGGGAGACGCTTGATAACCCGAGATTATTCGAAAATCATCGTCATATGAACATTGAATATTTCCATGTCAATAATCATTCAAGGTTTATACTTAATGTGTCTTAAATATTAGACTTACTGCAATGTCAATTTGTGAGCGATGCTTGCAAATGTAGCAACTATGATTATGTACAGTTTAGTAGACTATGGTCGTGTCAGCTATAGAGAAATGATTAGTCCTTACTATGGACATTTGAAGCCAAACAAGTCTATGTATGGGGTAGACTCCTCAGTATCATTTTCACTGGGATGGCAAGTTTCGCACTTCTATGGTCATGCAGGAGGTCATGTATATTTGTTGATTTCTAGACCAACCATTTAAACCATTCTTGAGCAAATTCAGCACGCAAGATGAAGGAGAGCAAGTCTTGGATTCTCTTTATGAATTTCGGACCCCGCGCAATGCAATTCTGGTAATTGCGTCAGAATTTATTAGTACAAGCAAGAAACGTATTCAGAAAATGAACGAAAAAAACCCTGCGCAAATCCCGAACCTGGCGCTTGACCATGAAAGTATTCAGGTACGTTAACCCTTTCTTTTTCGAACTTTTTTGTTTTTATGCTCCCAGTTAAGCTTGAGCATATTATAATCAATTTACTGTCTAAAATGTTAAGAAGTATTGTCTGCGCTGGTATGTATGTCCGTATGTAGGTGAGTGGGTTCAAACAAACCTATTTTGTTGACTGAGACCGATCAACATTTTATTCCTGGAAACAATTGCCCCACCCCTGGGGTCGTACGGTCGGTTGTACTAAAGTTGAGTAGCGCTATGCACCGAATAATGATTTTCTCGAACTTTGTGAACATGTTCTGTAACTGGCAAAAGCCATATTTAGCTTCAGCATTTTCGTGTTAAAGTCACTTTTCATCTCTTGCCAGTTCAATTTTTCTGGTGTCATGGTTTTTTATGCCTTTCTGTGGCAGTTGAAAAATCACTATCCAAATCCACCTTTCGAACAACCGCCCCTAGTGGATAGTGTTATCCGCAGCCCCCACGACCGAATCGTGATAGGCAACTTATTGTTCTTTTTAGGCACTGTGTAACATTGCACATACGTTACTGAAACTTTCGCTGACAGACACTGTGTCACTGGAATTAACTGGATTACAAAAGTAAGAATTTCAGGGTTTGTGCACCATAGCAAAAGAATAGCAACTACGCTGCCCGGCGTTAAATTTGAAACGTTCCGAGAATTGGGCTGTACTATAAAAACATAAAATTCATTTAGTACCTGTCCTTTCAAATATTTCTACTCCCTGAAAACTGGAATGAAAAGTCCATTGAAAACTCCGTGTATGTCTTATGTGTGGTTGGACCCAAATTTGAAGCTTTAAATGTGCGAGGCAAATCTTTCATTTTGATCAGAAATTTAAGATACTTTATTGAAAAAAGGATGCTTTTTCGCATACTAACCATGTTGCTGAATTCCTGTTTTCGGTTCACGTCGCGCAAACAAATTCGCCCAGGAGAAAAGCGGCTTAAGATTTGAAAATGTTTATTCACATAGCTAATCCAGTGAGTACAGTTATTTTGTTTGCAGCTAGATTGAGTCGCGAATCTTAATATGGCATTATATTACCGAAATCAGTAGAGTGTAAACGTTCAAGTTATGTGACGTTACAGTATACAAGGGAATGTAGCGTGTCGTGGTCATGTTTCGCATCTGAATGGCTTCCATTTCAACGGAAGAGGTCTCGACTTTAAAAGTAAACAAATGTGTGTAAGGGATAGTAAATCTTTGTCAAAGACATTTGGACAAGCGCAAATATATTTTCACGCGTTTGTTTACGTTTGGAGTGGAGACGTTTGCCGTTGAAGTGGAAGTTATTCAGATGCGAAACATGACCACGCCACCCTATTTTACTATGACGTCACATAGCTTGAACGTTTTCCCGCTTTACTAACTGTCCTTTTTACTTGCGGAAAAGACACTCTACGGTAATATATTTTATAGCATGAATATTCAAAAGCTACCATCTCTTTTTCTTGGCCTGCACCTTGTTCTTTAGTTGGTGATCGGTGTCCACCATCCCTCATCATTTTTGTCTGCCCTGGGCATCTTGTTTTTTAAGGCCTGGTTCTGCTAAGCTCTATAAATCCGTCTTTCCGCCTGGTTAGCTGTCGTCAGCTACTCCTGACAGGCTCTTTTCACAACTGCCATACTACTTCCACTATCACTCTGAGTAAATGACTAAACCAACAGTCACCACGTGCACAACTGTTGCTACTTTTGTTCTTCTCCTTCCTCGTTTCTTAACTTGCCCTTTACGGTCGTAACACACATCATTCTCATTCTTGTATTTAACTTACTTTCATCCACAGCAGCCCGAATCATACTTCATCAACGACCTGACCACTGCACTGATGTCAATCCCATCCGCATTCTTTTTTCATTCGAAACTGCTTTCACCTACTAACATTTCATCTTCCCTTCATTTCATCCAACTAGTATTGACTCATGTATTGTTGATCAGTGATCCCAAGTACTTGAAACTTTTCACTATCCTCAGCAGCTCTGTCACGATATAAATCTACAAACATGTATGCTTTCGCTAAAAGCAAGCAAAGTAAAGAAAATTACTGCAGAAATTAGATGGAAACGATCTAGCTTTTGGACACAACAAGACTTAAAAATGGACCATTGATAACATACCAGCCATTGAGCGCTGGGGCGTAGTGAGAGTAATGGAGTATAATTGATTGCCATGCTCATGGTCTCACTGACATTTTTGAAAGCAATATTGTATTTTTTGTAGCTATTTTTCATTGCGTTATATGTCATTTCTGTTTAGATTCATGCTTGAAGCCCTACCAAACATTGACTGGTCCGCTGAGGAAATTCTTCCTGCGTTAAATCTCATATTGAAGAGAATCAACACAACCTTTACTAAAATCACTGATAAACCAGACCTTATGGTAAGCGAGTAACTACAGATATCAATACTACATGTATCAACATTTAAAAAAGGAGACAAGGTTGTGGTTTCCGTAGTGCACGCAGGGAATGTTGGGAGAATACGAGTGAAGCGTGTAAAACAACGACGCGTAGGCGAGTTTATTCATTGACGATTTTTGCATGAGATCAATGCTCAAATTCTCCTATCATCTAACAAATCAACCTGTCATGCAGTTGCCTAGCAACAACAAGAAAAAATCTGGAGACTGAGAAAATAACACGACGGCATACGGACCATACGGCGATGCCAGCGAAAAACATCGAAGGCAACCGCTTTTTTGCGTTTTTAATAGTTGGAATTAAAAACATGATATGATAAATCTACGGTAAGCAAGCCTTATCCCTGTTAATTTTGGCATTTCGACGACTGGTAAGTTTGCAAGCTACAAAGTTCAGCGCCTCAAATCACAGGCGGCCAATTCACTGTGTAGTTTCAGTAATATATAGAGATCAGTGCGCACATAAACATACTTTATGTGAGCTTGATGTCTTCATATTACTGAAACTACACAGTGAATGGACCATTCCCCTATTAGACTAACTTTTGAATTCGGAAAATCAACTAACACAGCTGGAAAGAGCATCCTAAATTTCATACGATTGTCAAGTTTGGTTGCAAAATATTGTAAAATGTGGAAAATGTCCTGTAACCTGTCCTGTAAAGTGTCCTGTAAAGTTTGCGAGTTTTGTATACTTTTGTATTACGAACGGAAAAGCGTTACCACTATGCGGAAATGTGGTAACGCTTTTTCCCGCGTAATACAAAAGTATACAAAATTCGCAAACTTTACATTACTATATTTTCGACATTTTAAAATATTTTACAACCAAACTTCACAATTTCACTAAATTTAAGCTCTTTCCAACTGTGCTAAAATTGTTTCGAATTTCAAAGTTTGTCTAATTGGGGAATTGTCCATTGGGCCGCCTATAATCAAATGCAAAAAAATATTTCCACCGTTTGGCAGCTGAATTACTTTGAAGGTTCCGTTAAGAAAATTGGTCGGTTATTTTCTCAATTACTTTTAAATATAGATATCAAACCGTGGTATTCATGTTGCTATTTTGTTTTCGAAGTCCGAATTTTTATTTTATTTGTATACAAATTATAATTATAAATGTTATTTCTTAGAACTTTTTTTGGCCTTACCCTCTATTGTTACACCGAAGCGAAAACTGGAATGTCACAGAAGTTTTGCTCAAAGGTGAATTCCACAATGTCGTATAAAATAACAATCCAATTGGATATCCGCTCTGTAAAGTGTATATTATTTATATTTTTTACTTAATTATATTAGCAATTAAAAAATTTATATTCTTAACGTATTTGTCTGATCGTTGAGAATATTATCATGCAATGATTCAAAAATTATAAATAGTCAAGTATATTATAGCCTTACCAATTGGAATGTTTACTGTAATGAAAGTTGGCTGAATCCTTATAACATACATGCATGCAGTTACTATTTTACTCTACTGTTTTAGGTCTGTATTTAACCATCTCAAAGCAAACGACAGTAACAACTCTTCCTTACACGAAGGTATGTCTTGATGTCATGGAAAGGCACCTCTTCCAAAATAATATTTAATGTATGTGTAGAAATTTTATATGTTTTGTGTCATTTGTATATTTGGTCAGCATTATCGCTTGTAATGTAACAAGCTGATGTTTATTAGTACAGGGGTTTATGTCCACAATTTTGAAATCTATCACCGCATAGAAATTGAGAGCGAGTAATCTAATTTCCGACATATAAAAATGCTTGTAAAAAAGGGTCTATTCGATGTATTCAAACGAAATTTTTAGTGCAAAAGCGGTTGAATACATCGATTATTTTTTCTATAATAAGCGATATGCAACAGAATCGGTGTAATCTTGAAATGACGCGAGTCAACGAGGGTAAGTTTTAAATCAAATTTCAATATATTCTCAAGTATAGTGTTTGATAATAATATCGACCTTTCAGTTGAAAGCTGGTTTATAAGGAATGGAATGAGACTCGATTCATTTCTTGGGAGCTAACACAGGCAGAGAAAATTATATTTTAGTGTCGTGATTTCACTTTACGACCGACTGGAAAGAGATAATTTATACAGCATTTCGAAATACTTAGAAATAATCTTCACAAAAAAAGTTTTCTTACCTAAGAAATTAATGGTTTCCATAATGGTCGGTCATCTTTTTGCAGTGTTGCATGTTGTATTTGACGATAGATAACACCTGTCTATCTGAAATGACTTTCCTCCTTCAGAACTTTCCTATAAATTTTTTCAACTTTTGGGTTTTTTACACATTTTTATCTGGATATCATTAAATGACCACATATATTTTTGCTCTCTATATATATTCATTCCAAGGTGTGTTGGCACTTATTTACAAACACTCTTATCCTATAACTGTGACTATCCACGTCTCTCCAACGTAATAATTTTTTATTGTTTTTCTGTGATTTTGTTAGGGTGTTGTAGCAACGTGCATGCGTTTAGTTCTTCGTGAACAGACCAGTGAATCAGACACAGAGAATATGTTCAGTTATTACCCGCCACCGTCTCTGACCTTTTCTCAACTGGTGGTAAAATTAGCTGCTAGACTTATGTATTCGTTGAAAGATAAATATTCTTTGAAAGATTTATGTGGGGGAACCATAGAATTTGGAAATGATGATAGAACTCTGCGAGTTCTCGTTCATATTTTGTTACCATTGTGTATAAGGCTTGGTACGGGGAGTAGAGGTAGGTAATATGCACTGCAAGAACGTGCTCGAGACTATTATGGTTCAGAAAGAGATCAGAAATATTAAATATTATCGCACAATTAGTCTTGCGTTCATGTGCAAAAATTGATTTCATTATTACGTCCATGCCTTTTAGATCAACCACGAGCATCCAAAGAAGACGTATCTTACGCTGTATCCTGTTTTCTTAACATTATTGTCACACCATTTGTTGACATGAGTTTAGCTGCTCGTCGACTTTCCAGTTCGATTATGGTTACTGAAGCGATCAACCCCTCGTCACCATTTGTCGAACGCGTCTTGCGAAAAAGAGCTGACGCTGGTGGATTTTCACCGTCCATTTATAATGCTGCATATTTGGGTAATTCGCATGCCATTTTTGTCGAAAAAAGTGGCCAAACAAGTACCATGTGCACAATGATTCAAATTGGCAAAGTACATATTTCTCTTAAGATATCAACATATTTTTGGCGTTTTCGTGCAGAAAAGGCACGAGTGTCGCTAAATGTGTTAGGAATTAAACCAAGAATATGCGCAAAATTTGGCTTGCAAAATGTGACGAATATATACTGTAAGCTTATGATACGAAATATTACTCATAATATTTAATTGTTTTAATAATACCATTGCCGGTTTCTTTCCCTTAATTTTCTAAACTCTATGCCATTCTCTTCTTCCCTACTCGGGACAATTTGATATCATTTGATTTCCAAATTTTTAATTACAAATCACAGGTATCTCCCATGTATTCCCACATACTCCTTAGCTGGGAGTAGAATAATCTACTTATTCTTTTAGAAAGTTGCAGCGAGGAACTTTGGCAAGGTGTTACTTTACTAAACAAACAATAGCTTGTTAAAACCTTTTGTGATCGTATTTTTAGGTTTAAAAGTCATGATCATTTGTTTTCCTTGCTACCTCTCAAGTGAGTGGCGAACCATTGCATCTGTACTGAAAGAAGTGGTCATGCACGGCGCAGGTAACTATTAACTAAACCAGTTTTTCAAAAATAACAACAAGGTCGAGATGTCTCCTTTAGATGCCAGATAATGTCAGATAGTAATACCAACTAGATCATGCCAAATTATTGTAACTCCTTTCCTTTCACTGTACATAATATATACAATCATATAATTTCTACTTATTCTCTAATTTCACTCATTTTATTTGCACAAAATGGCTCAATTTTTGGATTTATTTTTCTCAGGAAACGAGCCGTTGTTCGAGTTTCTGGAGTTCATTATTTTGCACCGTTCTCCACTGTTTTTGTTGTTGTTGCCAATCATTCGTACGAAGGTTTGTAAATTCGAAAAAAAAAGTTTATACAATCCAAGCCGAGTACAATACAATCCTACCTATTATATAAAATCCTGAATTAGCATGTTAATATGTTCAGCTCTGTTTCAACTTGCCAACCCTGCCTTAACACATAAAAAGTGAAAATCTATCACCAGCATTTTCAGGATTCCTAATTCTTTTTTGTTCGTGAATTTTCAATTTTAGATCCCACACCTGAGTCCGACCAACGCCCGTGCAAGTGCTCTTAAAGAAGATTTATTGAGACGGCTACAGACTCCAAAAGACCCAACTCCATCAAAGGAGGAATGGATGCAGCGTTTCATTCAAGATCTGGGCGTCCTCACAGGCGGTGAACAAAATGACATGTTTTTCTGTCGTAATCCAAGTATACTTCCTGGCGCCCGTCCTGATATCAATTCTGTAATGGATGCAGAATCTTTATCTGATTCCGAGTCGGCTGACCTAACTAACGCAAGAGTTGATGAAGTGCGTGATAGCCATGCTGTGAACATTCAGTCGGTCGATGGTCACGTGCTAGAATCGTTAGAGGTGCCAGAACGCGGTCGCAAGTTGTCCAGTAGTAGGAAGGACAGTTCTGATAAATCCATTTTTAAATCGCTGAAAAAGAAAGTTAGTTTCGACAAAGGGCAACCGTATAACCCTCTTGATGAATCAAAAGAAGAGACGAACGCTGAACGGTCACCATTAAGACAGAAACGATCTCTTCCCCGACAAGAAATTGCTATTGATTTTGGGTCGCCAATTAGTGATAAAAGGCTTTCGGAAAACTACCCAGTTATTCATTCTGAAAGACTGTCAGGTTGTGATGGTCAAACAGTGATTAAGGCTTCAAATGACACTTGTAGCCAAACCCAGGAGAAGAAAAGGAAGGTAGAAAAGTACAGAAAGCTTGCAGATGAAAGAGCAGATCTGGAGAGTTCACAGTCTAGTGAAATTTCAAGTTTCAGTGGAATTTCACAAGAAAATTTTGAGTTCAATGAAAACGTTTCATGTAATCCTGAAAGTAGTATTAGTACCACAACGAAATCTGGTCCACCTGAAGGTAGCATGGGAATGACGTTGACAGTTCCAAATTTAGTTATTAAAGCTACCATAACCGAAAAGTCTAATAATATATCAACTACAAATAACAAAATTACATCATCGAAAGGCAGTAAACCCATAGCTGACGATGAAATGCTTTCCGAGCTACCAGAGGTAGTGAACGAGACACAATCGGATAAACTAAATTCTGAGATAGCCAATGGAGATGAGGGTATTACAAATAACTCAGTTATGAGTTGTGAAGTTATCACTGATGATAAAGGATCAACTAATTCGTTAAGAGAGACCTTATCCTCTGGTTTCAACGATTCCAATAACATCAGCACGCCGCGTGATATCCCTAAAGAAATGTTAGATCAAGCCGGTAACGATGAAACCAAAAGTGGTAGCTCTCTTAAAGTTCTGGCAAAGAATGATCAATCCTCTCAATGGTCGTGCTCTGCACTACTTGATACTTCAAAAGAAACTAGTTTGTAAGATCGCGATATATACTATATAGCTGCAAGTATGGCGTTCCGTTTTGGTCAAAATTATAGGAACTTCGTCAATATATTGAAATTGTACACCGAACGTATTTAATTATTCGATATGAAGTCGAATCGTGCAAATTGAAGTTCAAACTTACATCGATTATTTCAATTCAAATGTCGAAAATCACATTAATAGAACGAAACCGTCAAGTAAACAAATCAAACACTATAATCCATGTTCAAGCGCTAAAAAATATGTCGATCGCATTGATATGTATTAAGACTGGGTAGTGCATCGTAAACCAAATAAACTTGAAGCCGGAAACACGTCATATTTTGAGATCGGCGAGCATGTTGAATGCCCCCCCCCCCACTCAAGAAGTGATCGATCTGGTTTTTGTTCATATAAAAAGAAACAAATTCCGAAAAATAAACTTAATAAAGTCATCTTGCAATTCAAGATATGAATAAAACAAGACAAACAATTGAAACTGTAAATTTTCGACTTTATGTCAAAGTCATCGTCAGACAGAATGAAACTGACTTCTTTGAAAGCTTTTGTCTTAAAAGTAATTTTTCTCATTTCAAAATGACTATCAAACTGTATTATAAATCCAGTAGCGTCGCCAGCGCGATAAGTGAGGGGGACATATTCATATATTCGTATTCTGCACAATTAATTTCTTTTGAATTAGATTCGATTTCAAAAGAAGTTTAGTTAATTTGCGAGCTGTGAAGTTGCTAGTTGCGAGTTGCGAGTTGTCCCTAACCCTAACCCTATCCCTAACCCTAAGCCTAACCCTAACCCCATAGATATAGTAGACCTAGATTGCTGACGTATACCTAGCGCGCGTGACCCCCAATAGAAGAATCCAAGATGGCGTCGCAACCGGGCAAAAACATCAGGAATTGTATTACAAAAAACAGGTTTTTGAGCTTTTTTGATGGTTTAACTGCTGCGAATCACCTTCAACTGGACTTTTTTGAAAATAGACCACTATTGCGGAGGTTTTGAACGCTAAATGAGAAGAGTGGGCTAGATCCTTACAAAATTATCGTTCGATAAAGATTTCAAGGAGTGGACGTTTTGACCGGTTTCGTTAGTTTGCGTGGATTATTGGACTTTTAACACTTCGAATCACGACCGATCGCATATATTTAGAATACGATGTTTATCATATATCAAATATCGTTCGTTAAAGACTTCTGGAGTAGACAACTGGTTGTTTAGTATGTTCTTGTAGTAAATCTAACTTTTTTGCAAATTATTACTTCTAGTGATTTTGATTTTGAGTGTTATTTTGATTTTTGCTTAGTATTAAATGTGAAATTGAACATCTGCGTAAAGTCCTTCAGTACAGGTACACTACAAGTTTTGCAGGAGGCAGCATGATTGACTTTAAGTTGGGATAAGCTAATAATGGACATGCAGAGTTCTGCTTTGGGCTTGCAGAGATGTCATATTTATTACAAATGAAAATTGATACCTATAGGCAGAAGTCAATATTACTTAATTATCTCTGTAGCAAGTTATATTGCTTAATTATCTCTGTAGCAAGTTATATTGCTTAATTATCTCTGTAGCAATCCTAAAGAATATCTGATTTTATAATAAACTGTTTTGCAAAAACTGTGTTTACATTCCCACACATTTACAAGCATTTATAAATGTCTTGTTAACAAGTTTGTAGGAGCTTTATAAAATTACAGCATTTCACAACTTGTTTTCATCTTTGCAACACATTTGTCACAGGCACAGCTTGTTGACAAATGGTGAGATTTTCACGTGTAGATTTCAATATTGTAATTGATTTTGAGCAAAATCAGAATCACATTGGCAACCAGCAATATGTATTTTGAACTTTGTTAAGGTGGTCATCCCCTCTTATTAACTAATTTTTGACCATTTTCTCAAAAAAAAATTTTTTATTTAATTTGAGGTCCTTAAGTATTGTACTTTAAGACTACATGGTTTACTTTTCAAAGAAAATATTAATCAAAGCGCAAAAAGCCTTCAAAGTTGCCTTGTTTGAAAATTTTCCCCATAGCAACGCCTTAGCAACGCATTTAGATCCAAAATTCGTTCAAAATTTCATCCAAAAATCGCTTCAAACAAGTTCATTTATGTTTCTCCTTTTAATGTATGTAATTTAGAGTCTTCTGACTTGGCTGCATTGTGATTGGTTGCTTTGTGGAGCCATGGCAACGCGATTTCTTTGTCTGTCGTTTGATCTATCGTCTTTGCGTTGTCTATGAATTTGTCCACAAAAACCTTAGTTTTTTTAACATTCCAAGTCGAAACGTTGTTATTCAAGTTTCCCAAACATTTCTTTTGTTATTTGGGATGTAATTTAAAGTCAATAAATAGGAAATCCGCAGAACAGGGGGAAGAAAACGGCTTAGAAAGCTGCCTTCCAAAATAGCAAAGAATCAAAGATGGCGACCAAGATCGAGACAGAAGCTGGACCTTCCGGAGCATAAATTAGTGCCCAGAGAGCACGTTTTGGTGTTAATTGTGACAATATAGACACTGCAAGGGAAGGAACAGGATTTATGGATTTACAATCTTATTTGGTGTCTTTGATCACGTTCTGAAATGTCCTGACTGTGGGGATGAAGTGAAGTCACGTGTTGACATGAGGAAAAACATGGATATGCTCACTATATTTCTTTGCAGAGTGTTGCATTCGACTGAAGTATTATTTCAATACTAATAAAGAAGCAATGACAGTCTTATGAAGTCAATGTCCAAGCAGCTTTGGCCTTCAGAGAAATTGGCAAAGGACACAGTGTCATGACAACTTTCAGCAAAGTTCTCAACATCCTTCTCCACCAAGATGTGCCAACTTCACAAAGATTCAAAATAGAAAGCTGTTACCGGTAGCAAAGCAGTGTGCCATTGATAGCATGGTCAACAATGCTATGCATGTCAGAGAAATTATTAAGAATGATGCTGGAGAATGTGGAATATCCATAGATAGCACATGGCAAAAGCATGGTTATTTGTCTCACAGTGATGTTGTTACGGCAATTTCTCTCGACACAAAGAAGTGCCTTGGTATTAAAGTCCTGTCGGGCAAGTCCAGCAATGTCTCAAGTGGAGCAAAAGGCAGAATGAAGTTTAATGAAGGGGACATTTCATATATACCTTAAAATTCTGCAAGATTTGGATATAACACCTCTATGGGTTCTTCACTTGTAAGGATGCCGAAGACTGTGACGGAGAAAGGATCAAGCTGTCAGCCAAAAAGAGCTCAAAGAAAGTCAAATCAAGAAAAAAAAAACCTTAGACACTTCAGGAAGAAGTTTGTAGATAATACTGAGGACAAGGAAGGGGCAACCTATGAAGCAGATAGCATTTAAACCTTTACATTGTGAGAAAACCACAAACGAAAACTTTAGATTGGATTTTCTCATTTTCACAATTTGACATGTGTGAGTCATCTTTGTTGCACTGTCATCTTGTAACTATTTATTGTAGAGGATTGATAATTGGCATATTTATTGATTATAACATTGTCTATTATGTGACACTCTTCAATTTTCAATGCTGATCATCCTTAATGAATTATAGGCTAATTTCCATCAAATTTACCGGATTTAAAGTTGCAATAATTCAACAATTCCAAAATTTGGCTCAAAAATTTTTTTAAAGGTTTTTCAAGAAAATTGAAGAGTGTCACATAATAGATCAGGTTCTAAGCTTTTCAAAAATATATCATTTGTTCTATTCTGATGACTGGTTCTTGAGATATCATGTTTACGATGCTAAGTAATTAAGGGTTAATTAACGGCCGCCATATTGGATAATTAGTGTAATTAACGACTTTGTGAAAAAATTTTTTCATCAGTCATTTTCTCTCACCTGTTCCTTTCAGAAAATTATATTTTTGCATAAATTTACTTAAGGTAGTCATTCCCCTTTAAAATGTAATTTTTGAAAAAAAAATCAAATTTTTAAAATTTATATATTTAGGTACTTTAAGTATTATACTTTAAAATAACATGGCTTGTTTTGTTGAAAAAATGCATATTTGTGAGAAAATAGGTGTTTAAGAAGCCCTATTTAAAAAATTTCCCCATAGCAACGCCATAGCAACGCGTTTTCCTTCCAAATTTGCTTGATTATTTCACTGACAAAGCGTATTTTTTTGAATTAAACTTTTGATGTATGTTATTTAAAGCTATGCCAGTAGATCTCTTTGTGATTGGTTCATTTTCGTAGGCATAGCAACGCGCTGACTTCTCAAACTCGAGGTCGATTTGTGGCGAGCTGTGTAAAAAATTGTGTCAGAAAATTGCTGTTTTTTTCGCGTTTATAAGTTGAAATATTGTTGTTACAGTGTAGAATTACATTCCTAAGGTTGTTCTGAGTGTAATTCAGAGTGAATAGATGGGGAACTCGAAAAATAGAGCAAGAAAAAAGAAGAAGATACCACCGTCAAGGAAGAAGAGTATAATCCAAGATGGCGGCCCAAGCTACAAAGATCGTGGACCTTCTGCGAAAAAAATCAGCCAGAATACAGAATTGCTTCGTGGTATGACGGAAAACATTGATAGTACTGTAAAAGAAGGAACTATTTTAATGGACTTATCCATACTATGCAATGTATTTGACAATGTTTTGAAGTGCCCTGATTGTGGATGTGATATAAAGTCACATGCTGACATGAAAAAGAAATGTGGATATTCCAATTACCTCGTGTTACAATGTGAAAGTATGGAGTGTGATTGGGAGTATTCTTTTAATACTTCAAAGAAACAAGGTCATTCTTATGAAATGAATGTAAGAACAGTCTTAGCTTTCAGGGAAATTGGCAAAGGGCATAATGCCATGACTACCTTCAACAAGGTCATGAACATGCCTCCTCCACTAACCCGTCGTGTCTTCACAAAGATCCAAAATGAAAAGGTTTTGCCTGCTGTAAAGAAGTTGGCTTCTGATAGTATGATCAACAATGCCTATCAAGTCAGAGATGAAATAGCAAATGATGATGGTGAATGTGGAGTGTCGATCGACGGTACTTGGCAGAAGCGAGGATATTCGTCCCATAATGGGATTGTTACTGTGATCTCCTTGGATACGAAGAAATGCCTGGATGTGGAAGTGTTGTCAGACAAGTGCCAAGAATGCCAAAAGTGGGGGGAAAAGATTAATGACCCAGGCTACAATGCATGGAAAGCATCCCATGAATGCAAGATCAATCATGAAGGAAGCGCTGGCAGTATGGAGACAACTGGTGCCGTTCGGATTTTTAAAAGGTCGGTGGCTACGAGAGGGCTGAAATATATGGACATGCTTGGAGATGGGGACTCCTCAACCTATAACAGTATTGTTGAAAGCCAGCCATATGGAGAGGATTCTATTCCAAACAAATTAGAGTGTATCGGCCATGTTCAAAAAAGGGTTGGAAGTCGTCTACGCAAACTGAAGAGTTCGAACAAAGGAGTGAAATTGGCTGATGGGAAAGGTTTGGCTGGTAAAGGTAGGCTGACTGACAGTAAAATTGATGTGTTGCAAAACTATTATGGCTTGGCAATCAGGGAAAACCTTGATGATGTTGGTAAAATGGCCAAGTCCATAGAAGCGTCTCTTTACCATGTTGCATCAACTGCCGAGAATCCACAGCATCATCTCTGCCCAGAAGGAAAGGACAGTTGGTGTGGATATAAGAGAGACAAGGAAGAATATAAACATAAAAATGGAATACCAAGCTGTATTGTTGATATGATCAAGCCAGTATACAAAGACCTTAGCAAATCTGAACTGCTAAGTAAATGTACTCATGGCTTGACACAAAATGTTAACGAGTGTCTGAACAGGCTCATCTGGGACAGATGCCCTAAGTCTACTTATGTTGAGCAAGAAACTGTGGCTCTTGCCACCTACCTGGCTATTCTTAAGTTTAATGATGGTGACATTTCCTTCTTGAAGTTATTTCAGGACCTTGATGTAACTCCTGGTATTTTCACTGGTAAAGCCTCGGAGGAATGTGACAACTCGAGGATAAAACTGTCGGCAAAAAAGAGCTCAGAACAAGTGAAGAAGAGAAGAAAGATACTGAGGCACCAAAGAAAACACTATATAGACACTACAGAAGACCAAGAAGGTGTTACCTATGAAGCAGGTGCTTTCTAGAGACTATATAAACCAGAACAAAACATTAAAGTACTATTTTCTCAATTTCACAGTTTTCTCATTTCAGTTAATCTTTGTGACAGCATATCTTTCTGAATATTTAGTGTAAAAGGTTGAAACTTGGTATGTTTATGGCTTTTAACATTATCTAGTAACTGACCATTTTTAATTTTTCATATTTTTCATTAGTAATGTATAAATGAGGTTTAATTACCTAATTAGCTGTAAAAAATCCCTGTTTTTTCCTAATGTGCAGATTTTTTACCAAATTTTTTGCAAAAATGTTTTAAAGTGAAAATAAAGATGGTCAGTTACTAGATCATGTTATAAGCTTTCAAAATATATGTCATTTATGTTCTTCTGATTAACGGTGTGTGTGGTATCATGTTTCATGCGACGCCATTTTTTGGCTAATTAGCGGGCGGCCATATTGGATAATTAGTGTAATTAATGAGTAACCTGAAAATTTTTTTTAGATTTTGATTTTTATCACTGTGCCCCTTAAAAAAATGTTTTTGCTGAGTCTGTACCTTGTAAAATAAAAAAAAATGCTTTAAAGGGGAATGACCACCTTAAAAATGAAAAAAAAAGTTTCAAGAGGGGATGACCACCTTAAGCTGTGCAACTATAATTTATAATACCAGACACTTTCTGAGTTTTGATGACACAAAACCTGGTCATTTAACATTTTAACAGATCTTTGCTTCAAGTATATTAAATGTTAATTTGATTCATGCATGTTATCAAGCCCCATGCATGTTCACGTACACTTTAATGTTATCATGAGTCTCTAAAACTATGCTTAGCTTCTCAGATTTACACAAATTATATGTATTGATATCAATAATCATAAATCAATAGAAACCAATTGGAACTGACATGGGTTTCTTTCACACTTATTTAAATCATTTGTTTTTACATTTGTGCCACTTTGTCAGCAGATTCTACACAAACAATCATTTCCCATAAACTCATAAAAACCATAATGAACAAACAAACAAAATTCTACCTTCCAGGTGGAGGTGGATGTGCAGTCATAATAGCCGGCGTATAGCTGCTGATACTGAGGAAATTAACCCACGATATTTTTTCATAAAATTCGGCAAACGCTTTCCTTTTCACAATTAAAACATAGATAATAAACATCGTTTCCTAAATATACGCGATCGATCGTGATTCGAAGTGTTAAAAGTGCAATAATCCACGCAAACTAACGGAACCGGTCAAAACGTCCACTCCTTGGAATCTTCAGCGAACGATAATTTTGTAAGAATCTAGCCCACTCGTCTCATTTCAGGTTCAAAACCTCTGCAATAGTGATTTATTTTCAAAAAAGTCCAGTTGAACGTGATTCGCAGCAGTTAAACGATCAAAAAAGCCCAAAAACCTGTTTTTCGTAATACTATTCCTAGTTTTTTTGCCCGGTTGCGACGCCATCTTGGATTCTTCTATTGGGGGTCACGCGCGCTAGGTATACGTCAGCAATCTAGGTCTACTATATCTATGCCTAACCCTAACCCTAACCCTAACCCTAACCCTAACCCTAACTCGCAGCTCGGAACTTCACAGCTCGCAAATTACCTGTTCCCTTTCAAAAGAAATTAGTTGTGCAGAACACGAATATATGAATATATATGTCCCCATCACTTATCGCGTTGGCGACGCCACTATGTAAATCTATAGCATTGCTGCTCTAGTGGGGCTAAAAATATGAAGTACTTTCGGCTTCAAAGCCCAACAATGGATGTGCTATCCAGTTTTAATACATATCATTGGTTGATCGCCCAAAAAAATAAATCGAAAGGGAACCGATGTAAGAAGCGTAATGTTTAACCGGAAAGTCAATCTTTCACATTTGCGGAAATAAGAGCGCGATTGACGAGAAACATGAAATTTGTTATCTGTAGTGGCCTGGTAGTGGAATAATATGCTCTAAATTAGTTTTACAAAATGGGAGAAAATCAACTTACAGACATTAAGGGTTGTACAAAATTAAAGGTTGAAGAGTGGTAAGAATAACTGTTTTTTATTGTTTGTCTTTTTAAAGACGCGGAAGTGAATATGGGCAAGTTGTTATTTTCAGCCGTAGACTTCTCTGTTTGCTTAACGCTTTCAAAAATAATAATAGCCTTTATTCGTCTTTGGTTAAAATAACATAGTTTTACAATACTATAATAGATAAGATATATATACATATGCATAAATTAGTATCTATATTTTAAAATTTTTACTGAAAAATTATGTACAAAATATTGCGGTATCCGTTCCATATTGATGCTGCGTATCTCAGCACAATCATATTTTTGTCCATGTAAGACCGACCTGTTGGCAGTGTGGTAGATTGGCTCTATGGTACTCTCTTTCTGAGGCAAAATAGACGCGTGTTAGCTTTCATTACCATCTCCTCTGTAGTGTAACTATGAACCCGCCCGTTTGGGGTCGAAAGTAATTAGTATTCAAAATGGCGGCGGATGATGTCAACATCAAATAACACGACGAGCACGAACCCTAGGGTGTTTTAATCCTACCTGACATCTGGGCGGCTTCCCGGAGGTAATGAGTATTGATACGGGTGGTGCCCTTTGAGACCGGAAGTAATCAGTATGCAAGATGACGTCATCAGAGGGGTTGGAACGGAGGTAATGACGTCATCAGAAAGCTTGGGCCGGAGGTAATGACGAGGGGCCTCTTTTATGATCGGTCACGTAATGTGAATGGGGGGGGGTTAAGGTGTATAATGGGGGGCCCTTGAATTTGTTTGGGAATAATGAGTATTCAGGTTGCAGAGAACAAACGCGAAATATGTATTTTGAAATGCATATATTATAAAGTTGTTCACAACAATAAAACGTAGTTCAATCTAAATCTAAAATAATATTATTTGCATCTAAAATAATATTTGCAAATAAAATAGTATTATCTGCATCTAAGATAATATTATTTTCTAGGCATGTAAACTACAATTATTTCTTGTTTTTAAGTTCATACGTTCGTTGGTTAGCTAATAATTTTACTCCAAAGGCACATATGTGAGGTACTTCTTTTCACCGCCATATTGCGAAATAAACAAGCTCGAAACACCCGATTTATCAAGCCAATCTCAGTAAAATTGACGCATGCGCAGACGTTTTTCCGCGGTGTTGGCGTTACCCGGTAGCGTTACTATTGTAGTGTTACTGTTGCGGGGATACGATTGTAGTGTTAGTGGTGCTGGTTAAGCGATGGGTTCTCAATTAACCGATGTTGTTGGAATTATTGACATGGATGGATTTATGATTAGTGGAAGATTTTTTGCGAAGATCTCGGATTAATGAGAGTGGGGGATGTGGCGGCTCGGACAGTTTTCTTTGAATTGAGATTACGGTGGAGCGATTTGAGTCAAAGCGATAGAAAGACGTGCAAATACGTAGTGTCAAATATTCAAAGAAAGGATAAAGGGGGTATGGCGCATACGAAAATGTATACATTTTTAGAGCAAAATAGTGTGTTTCTTTGGTTGCGTAAATTAACACACGGATTAACGTTCGGAATAATTTATTTCCTGGACAAATAAACTGTATTTAAACATATTGTCCTGCTTCCACATAGTTTTCCATTTTCGATCGTTTAACCTTTAAAATTTTAAAAATACATCGTGAGCGTCTGTAAAGTTTCTCTGGAGCTTCTGTAAAGCTATTGGCATGGTCTTGCAAGACGTCAGGCCATTATAGCTATATCTTGTTAGTTCCATACAGTTTTACGCGATGAGCAGATGAGCGCCTGCTCATAACTGCTCATGACCACATGCAGTGGTGGCGCCAAAAGGGAGGCTGGGGGGGGGTGCAGCCTCCTTGTCGGGGAGTGCTAGCCCCCCTCCCCCCCCCCGCCGGGGAAAATTTATACATTTGTCGGGGAAAAATGACAAAAATTTGGCCTACTGTGCCTAACCATAAAAAAAATATAGCCCCCCCCCGTCGGGGAACATAGACCCTCCGTCGGAAAATTTCTGGTGCCACCAATGAGCACATGCTCATACGCTCATAAGGCCCTATGTGGCCCGCTGGCCCGTTAAACATACCATATTTAAATCTGATTGGTTTTGGGTTATCCAGCCTAAAGTAAAAAAATGATAAATTTGAGTCGATAAGAGCATACCGCTTCCAACTTTCACATAGATAAGACTTTTAGATTGCTAATTTGATGAAAGAGAACTTATTGCGGTTACATGACTTAAACAAGCTTATGGCAGGGGCTAGAAAAAGTGTTGAATATTTGAAGAAAAAGAGGATTGCTTTATAACTTCGCAAACGGAGGGTTGATGACGTACAAACCTGGATGTTAAACTGTTTGGTAGATCGACGATGCATGCCGTAACCTTGCAGAAATTAGAAGGCTTGGAAACAAACGAGGAACGCTGTGCCACAGAGTTTGTTATGTAGGAAGTTGGCCTTGTCTGTCGCATATGACATTTGCGAAAACGTTTGTGAGAAGGATGTAATAGAACAAACATTATGAAACTTTTAAAAAATAGCCGTAGTAAATAAAAGATATGTGCACCTGTAACCTGTTGGCGTCGTTCTATTTGCATGTCCTCAATACGTCCACCTCACATCCATGTCACATCGACTCCAAATAGACGCCACATCGACCTCTGGTCAACCTCATATAAAAAAGTGGTCATACCAATAGTTGGCACCTACACACATAGGCCATAACTGTCAATACCTAACAGGTAGGGCCTTATCAGCATTTGAGCACCTACTCATAATTAACTTCTCATGAGCACTTGCTCACATGCTCATAAAAAATGCAGTGCTGCTTAGTGACAAAGTATTTCTACACAATCGGTGCCAGCAGAATGAGCTGCAAATTTCGCGAGAAATTAAAACCCTTAACATTTAATCGTGGTTTCAATCTACGTCGCGCGACACGAAAACGAGTACTGCCCGCTAAAGAGCGAAGATAGAAAAATTTTAGAAACAGAAAGTCTGGCAGCGGGCTCAAAAGGTGATGCTTCGAACGTTAAACTCACTGGTCTGAAAGTCCGATGACAGGAGACTCAGAGACGGAAGAGGAGGAAGAAGCGGATCCTTGGATGCCAATTTAGTCAATGACAAACGCCCATTTCATCACGAGATGAGCCTTGGATAACCCGGTCAAACACCATCAAACAGAGCTCAACAATAGCTCATTGTTGCATGCGTAATTAAGATATTTGATGAAAATCACTAGTGATCTTCCTTGCACGTCTTTCCATCTCTTTGATTCGAATTGCTCCACCGTAATCTCAAATCAAAGAAAACCGACCGAGCCGCCACATCTCCCACTCTCATTAATCCGAGTTCTTTGCAAAAAAATCTTCCACTAATCATAAATCCATCCATGTCAATAATTCCAACAACATCGCTTAATTGAGAACCCATCGCTTAAACCCTCACCACTAACACTACAATAGTATCCCCGCAACAGTAACACTACAATAGTAACGCTACCGGGTAACGCCACCAGGTAACGCTACAAGTAACACTAACAAGTAACGCTACCTCAGTAACGCTACCCCGGTAATACCAACTCAGTAACGCCACCCCGGTAACGCTACCCCAGTATAAAGTTCTATTGAACTACGTTTTATTGTTGTAAACAACTTCATAACTTAATTTATACATTTCTCAAATTCATTAATAATGAATTAGTCAATGAGAAACGCCCATTTCATCACGAGATGCGCCTTGGATAACCCGGTTAAATACCATCAAACAGAGCACAGCAATAGCTCATTTTTGCATACGCCATTTTAAATATTAATAACACGATCCTTCTAAATAGACAGCTTCTTAATATTTGGTTTATACCTGCGTGATTCTTTATTCTTTCATTTATTGTAAATACCTATTAATATTTTACACGCCTATTGTGGAAACCAGCATTAGCTGACAATGTTAGCGTGGTTAAATAAAGTTATCATCATCATCATCATCACCCCAAACGGGCGGGTTACACTACTCTCCTCTACATAGCGGTTCCATTTAACGTTATTCTTCTGGTTTCATAACCCAAAACAAGCGGCGCTGCTTCAGAGAGCGTACTGCTAAAGCTTTACAAAAGTCTACAAAAAATGCATGCACTCCATTATCACGTAAGTTGTCCGTGGCATTAAACCAGTTCTGTTAGATACAAGCTAGTGCAGATACTGTCGACCGTTCGCTATAGTAAATGCATGCTGACATCGTGTATCTTTAGGTCAATGCTTATTAATTTAAGCTGCACCTTTTCTAAAACTTTAGCCATTGAAGCAAGTATAAAAATTTGGCGGAAATCATTCTCGACATTAGTCGGAGGAAATACTTTTAGAGTAGGAGAAACCAGGGCATGTTTATATGAACTTGGATCATTGATATGTGCTAATACTGAATAGCGCATCGAGCGTTGGGCTGAAGCCGGAAGTAGGTAGCATTTTAGGATGGGGCCATGTTGAATGGCTCCACTTGAGGAGTGACGACTATAGATTTTTACTACAAAATAGGATATTTTCCGCGTTAAAACGTCCTTTTCTTCTTTTGGACCGAAAAATCTTTTTTACCATAAGCATATACAATATGAATGTTTTAAAATGTAAATTACAAGCTTTCAGTCCAGAATCGCCGGAAAAACCGAAGTTTTGCGTAGCAGCAGGAGTGTGACGGAGTGTCAAATATGTGTCAATGATATTAGGTGAGTCGAAGATGCAAAGGCCTGATGAAACCTCAGAGACATCAATGAGCAGAGACAAAAACAATAAGAGATGGATGTAATTTTTTTTTCGTCCGACTATTTAGGTAGGAATACCGGCTGATTCAAACTAAACAAGAAAAAGCCTACAACCAGTGATGTGGTGGCTGGGGGGGGCATGCCCGCGATGGTTTCAAGAGGGGCGCCGAAATGCAAGTGAGACGCTAAAATAACTACCAGGGCTAAAATTTAGAACTGAAATAAAACTTTTAAACCAATATATTCTGTTATTTTATATTTAAACAATATATTGTGATCAAGATTTTGTGATCATCAACATTGTGACGTTGAAATCTAACACGACAGAACATCTTAGACTTCATATTTGATATGTTAGTTTAGACCAATGAGCTTTACAATATCTGGAGAAAGCACGCGCCGCCATCTTTGAAGCAGAAAAAATGGTGCCGATTTGCAAAATTGGTTCTCGGCTACTGGTAGCTACCACTGACCCAAAATACGATGCTATACGTCCGGCAAAGTCCTTCGCCCCCCCCCCCCCTGGTTGTTTACGAGGTAGCGAGAAAAAGGAAATGATCTTAAAATATTTTGATTTCTTTGAATACATTTTTATACTACATTTGCTTAACGGTGAAAAAAGTTGTTTTGCCTTACTTGTCGGAGTAAGAATCTAGTATAAACGCAGGGGAATTCCTTTTTCACGTATGTTTCACGCAACATATATACTTCTTTAAAATTTGCGTACAACTTTAATACGGACACGGCAACACGCTTTGAATGTTTGATAATAAAGTGTTTTTAGATAAAACAAACCGTTAGATCTTATATACAAATGGTTAAAGATTATTGACATAGGTTTTTTGTTTCTTCTAAGCATTGTATTTTTATTGCTAGCTTCATTTTGCTTTGCTGAATATTGTTGCATATGTTAGCCAGACTTTCCAGGACTCAGCGGCATCTTTATGCAACTCTTTCCGGCTAGCTAAGCTGCTTATGCAGAAAGTAGATACTACCAGACGATTTAAAGAAAGTACACACTCGCTTTGTTTTAGGTTTGTACCTGCCAGTATGTGCAAACTCAAAACCAACACTGCATAACATGGCGGTCGGTCATGCATTTTTAGGCTCTGCCTATCTGTCTTGTTTGCTGTTATTTTCAACTCTGGTACTCCGTTGGAGTACACATATAACTGCTGCTGGCATGCTAACTACAGTATCTAGCCGTGCCTTTGATTTGAGAGCATGGAATCCGCTGATAAATGGTATCATAATTCATCAAACAAACTTAACTTCGCTACCGATGATTCGCTTTTGTCATTCTAGCATCCGATGCAACACAAAGTTTTTCAAACGCCGAGTCACCTACTACGCTGGCAACCTAGCTTCGTACAATACTTCGGTCATCACGTTGGAGTTTTTTACCTCATGGGACGTGCAGCTGAATCCCGGCCCGACGACTGTACAGCTTGGTTCATCAGGCCGAAGGCCAAGCCCTGCTACCAACAGTCAAAGTAAGTCGTTTTCAAGTGCTTTGATAAATGCTCGAAGTCTCAAGAGCTTTTGCAAACACAATTCAAGCAATGTGACATCTAACTTAATAGCTTTTCAAAACTTTGCTGATTCTATACGCGACTCTGAGATTCTCCCCTATAACTACACTACATTTAGACAAGACAGATATAAAAATCGAGTTGGCGGTAGTGTTTTAATATCAGTGAAGTCCTCAAGTTTTAAGGATGTTTCTATATCCCCCTACGACGTCAACTCTGATGAGCTTGAAATATTAACATTGTTATGCACAACCCATCTGATTAAGAAAATAATAGTATGCTGTTGCTATAGGCCTCCTGGGACAGGCGCTGTTTGGTTTGAACACTTTGCAAAGTTTTTGGATACAATCAGTGCATCAAACCACCAAATAATAATCACAGGAGATTTTAACTTAACACAATTGTTTTGCCATGACTCGGAACCTGTGAACAATCACCGCTTCAATGATGCATTAAATGACAATTTCCTACACCAAATTAACATTTATCCCACACGAAACAATAACATTTTAGACCTTTTAATCACGAATATCCCAGAACTGCTATGTATTACTGATATTATTACTCCTGATCAAATGGGAATTTGTACCGATCATAACGGCTTACAGTTTGAAATCCAAATGTCTGTAAAAGCACCACAAATGTTAAGTAGATACGTGTATGATTTTCCAAAAGGCAATATACTTGGCCTCAGGAATAAGTTCGCTAATGAGGACGTATTACTGTCATGTATATCTGACAGTCACGAAGATTTAGACTTAGACTGGTCTCTCTGGAAGGAAAAATTCATGTCAACCGCAGACAAATTCATTCCGAAACGCAAAATCAAGGATAGAAATTCTCCACCCTGGATTGATGCAGAAATTAGACACTTGCTGAACAAAAAAGAAACTATTCGCAGAAAACTCAGATCTAACCAAAATAACCATCTATAGCAATCCCACCGTGACATTTGAGCATTAATAAAGAGACAGATTCAGGAAAGTCGATCTTCGTATTTTGATAAAGTCGGCGCCGAAATAGATACAAATCCTAAACGATTTTGGTCACTTATTAAGGCCTTTACGAAATCCTCAAACTGCGGCAACGTCCCAAACTCCGTGTCACTCCACGCAGAATCACCGGATGAAACAACTGTTACTGCAAATAATCCACAAGATATAGCGGACTTGTTTAATACGTATTTTCATTCAGTACAGAACCCATCCTCATTTCTCAACCCACCTGAAATTGATGGCCCCACCTTTGACACCAACTCCAAACTACCGCACTTGGAAGTTACCCCTACTGAAGCAGAAAATCAGCTGAAAGCGTTAAATGTAAATAAAGCCAAAGGTCCCGACGGTATACCAGGTAGATTGTTAAAAGAATGCGCCAAAGAGATTAGTTCTTCATTGGCAAAACTATTTAACAAATCTTTACGTGTAGGAATTAATGGTCCCCAAAGATTGGAAACTTGCTAACATTATCCCTCTCTTCAAAAACGGCACTAAGGGTCATTTAGAAAATTACAGACCTACATCACTGTTGTCACTTGTCTCCAAGATATTAGAGCGTTGCGTGCTTAAACGTCTGCTTGTAGCAATAACTTCTCATTTACATACGAGTCAACATGGTTTCTTACCTGGAAAATCTTGTACAACACAGTTATTGTCAACATTTGATGATATAGGTATGAAACTCGATAGAGGTGAAGAAATCGACATTCTGTATACTGACATGTCAAAAGCATTTGACAGAGTGGACAACAACGTACTCCTAGCCAAATTAAAGTACATTGGTCTACCACCCCTCTTCCTTAAATGGATGTCCTCATATATCCTAAGCCGTCAGCAAGAAGTGACTGTATTGGGAGCAACATCTAAACCTCTTACAGTGGTTTCCGAAGTCCCACAAGGTTCGATACTCGACCCAGTTCTATTCTTGGTTTATAGTAATGACATTTTGTCCTCATGTGCTCGGGGTGCCATGTATGCGGATGGTTTGAAATGTTACCAATCGGTCAAATCATATGGTGATGCTCATTCTTTCCAACACGAAATAGACTCTGCATGTTAGTGCTGCGACTCAAAATTGTCACTTGAATTTTAACGAGTCAAAATGCTCCGTGTTAAAGGTCTCTCGGAAGAGAAATACGGTGTAATATCCCTACCGTCTGAATGATTCGCCATTACGTTTGGTTAACAACGTAAACGACCTTGGAATACAGGTCACATCGACCCTAGATTGGAATGATCATGTTTACAAATTTTGTAAAAAAGCTAACAAAATGTTGGGTCTGCTTAGACGCTGTACATGCACTAGCATTCCAAAATCTTGAAACCAGACGCTTGTTGTACATTACAATCGTAAGAACAAATTTCTCGCACGCAAGTCAACTATGGTCCCCACAAAAAGTTGAGCTAATACAAGAAATGGAAAAGGTTCAGCGGCGAGCATCAAAGTTTATCCTAAATTTAAATTACCTTTCGGAGATAACTTACAAGGAAAGACTACTGTCCGTTCGAATCCTACCAGTTTCCTATTGGCTTGAACTGATGGACCTGCTTTTCCTGTTCAAAATTATAAATGGATTGGTGTCCCTGCATTCCAGTGTCTGTCCATCCATCTTCGTTGCAGCACGAAGTACGCGCAGTACCGTAAACAACGGTAGAAAACTGTGTGTAAAGAAGTGCAAAACTACCACATATCAAAACAGTTATTTTATGCGAGTAACTAAATTATGGAACATTTTGCCTGATGACCTAACATCAGAAAATAGGTCTATTAGTTATTTTAAAAAGAACTTATATTCCTATTACAATAAAGCACTGAAGGACATCTACGACATCAATGACAGCAGGACTTGGAAATCCGTTTGTATAAAGTGTAAAAACGCGCGCCTCTTAAATGAAGTGCCTCATTGTTGTTTTTAGTTAACTGCGTGTTATCATCGTACTGTGTTCTTAAATCATACATGAGCATTAATATAATACAGGGTGTATCAAAAAAAAGTTTACAGTCGGGAAAAATTCGATAAATTAATCAGCGCACAAAGTTTGCGAAAACCTTTGGTAGAAATAAGTAGTTTGACGTCCTGCGGTTTATCTGACAGTAAAATTATTTGAAATAATAACCATTTTTAGGATGAAAATTCTGTTATCAAGAAAGCACTTTTCAAATAGCTTGCGCACAAAAATGACACATTTAAAACGTAATTTGAATACATGGGGTTAAAATATGGTACATACCGCTTGAGCTCAGAAAGTTTCAAAAAGATTCGTCAATTCCAACGCGAACGCGCGGCGTCCAAATCTCGGATTTTTTACTGTTTTTGGTTTATCTTTTTTTGGTTGGTCTATCGCTCATTTAACTTTTTGCAAGCTCAGATTTTTGCATAAATTAGAACACGGGAATCACAAGGGACTTTAAGCTTTTACTAGCGTCGTTTAAGCTGTATTAATGCTTTATTTCAACATTGTTTCTAACGATTTTTGCAGATATTAACAACGTTATCAAGGTGAAATGGGCCTGTTTAATCAAGAATGAGATCAAGAATGCAACAGTTTTCATAAATAAACCCTAAAAATTATTCTTGAATTAACGCGATGCCCCTTGTGGATTACCGTGTTCTAATTTATGCAAAAATCTGAGCTTGCAAAAAGTTAAATGAGCAAACTGCACAATTAATGAGCGCTTTAAATTTAAAAACGAAAAACAGTAAAAAATCCAAGATTTGCACGGCGAGCGTTCGCGTTGGCATTGACGAAACTTTTTGAAACTTTCTGGGCTCAAACAATATGTGCCATATTTTAATCTTATGTATTCAAATTGTGTTTTAAATGTTTTACTTTTGCGCGCACGCTGTTTGAAAAGTGCTTCTCGGTAACAGAATTTTCACTCTAAAAATGGTTATTATTTCAAATGATTTTACTGTCAGATAAACCGCAGGACGTTAAACTACTTATTTCCACCAAAGGTTTTCGCAAACTTTGTGCGCTGATTAATTTATCGACTTTTTTTCAACTGTAAACTTTTTTTTATACACCCTGTATAATACTGTATTTTTAACTTGTAAATATAATAATTACATATCTTAGGTGTTACTCTGGGGGCACAGTAATTGGGGTAACCTGTTGTGCCAACCATTTTATCTTATATACGGTAAATAAAGCGATTTAAAGAAATAAAGAATAAAGAAAAGGGAAAATATCCAGGACATAGCATAAGAGGTTTTGTTTTCCAAATGCATCAAAGGTAACTCACACTTAATATTAACAATCAGACAATAAGATTTCATGCACTGGGATTTCCACAAAACAATAGAAAATTATGTGCACTTGGACAACGGGATTAGTAGCCCTTAAGGACCCTGTTTTAATAATTCAAAGATATAAAATATACCAGAAGGCAATTTCAACTTTCTGCATCCAATTGATCCAAAACAATACATAAATCTGTACATTCAATGTAAGACCGCAGAGTATATTCAGGCGTAAAGCTTACAAATTTGACACAGACAAATTTGAACATGAAAATTCAAAAAATAAACTTAAAACAAAGAAACTTTAATTTTCAAATACCTGTTCAGCACAAAACTTTAAATGATTCAGGCCGGTGTTCCCCATCACCTCAAAAATCCTGCAATTGTCGACATTTTCAAGTTTTTATTAATTTTTCCGTTCCTGTCCAAGGTCAAGTATATAATGAATAACTTGCACAACTTTGAATAAATCATAAAAATCCAAAAAATTCATTAAAATCATTCTCATTGACAAAAAAAAATTGACTGCAAAACATAACATCCAGGGGTGTGTGAAAACCGCCGCGGGCTCAAAATTGAGCCTGGCTAGCGGTTACTACCTTTAGCCGTTGCCATAGATATCGCGTCAAATGGCGTGAGATGGCGTCATATGGCGTGATGATCTGTCAGAAGTCAGCAATTTTTTTTGCTTCAGCTGGTTGACTGACAAGAGATTGGCGTGCTTTCTCCAGATATTGTAAAGTTTAGTGGATTAGACGAATAGTGCTTTGTCACGGTGGCTTACATAAGCTAGAGATACAAATAGCACAAGTAATTTCTTGTTATAGACGTTACATAACGACCTAAACAAACTATGTAAGGCCGACTCCGCGGACTCGCTAACATAGAAACTTGTGTTAAAGTTCTGGAAGAACACCAGTGGGACTATCGTCTGGCCCTTTTTATGCCAAAGAGGCAAGGATTGCTGTACTGCAGCTTCAGTGCTTAGCTGTGTCTTAAGACAGATAAATGTTAGTATACTAAACGTATATTTTCTGTAGACTGTACATTCTTTAAAGTAATATATTTAGTAAAGTAAATTTTGTCAATAACTATGTAACGTTTCTTGTTCAGGCGTTTGTAATAAGTAGCTATAATAGATACATAAAGCATGGACACCCGATCTTTACCTGATTTACAAAGGCGAGTATAGGCTTTTTAATTTCGTATATGTATAGGGCTTATATTTTCCTGGGCACACTTCACTTATGAATACTGTGTGCGTTGCATATTAATTACAAGTTACAACTTGCATAATATCATTGTGACAAAATAAATATTAATTTTTTTCATTCTATTCACATGGAGGCATGCGGCAGTGAAAATGGAAACTACCAACAAAAGCAAAAAATGAAAAAAATCAGGGGCAGAAAACAGAAAGGCAAGCAAGTCAAGGAGAGAAGAAAACGAAAGAATTGGATCGTTCATGAAAACCTATTTTACAAAATCAAGCAAATCATATGAAGATGATGCTTCCAGCAATGACCAAGAGCCTCCAAATCCTGCAGGAGAGAAAAATAAGGAAAACAAAAATGTGAAAGATTGTATATAAAATAAAAGCCCAGGCAAGCCATGTGATGTGGATGACGAAAACGACGTAGAAAATGAGGTCAAAGTGGTCCAAGATCTTGTAAATTTTCCAGAATTTGATAGCGGGCGCAAAGTTGGTCAAGGGAAATTCCAAGATGACGATCTGGAAAAGAAGGAATCTGCGGTGTCTAGTGTAGAAACAAGTGCAAGTCAGTTTGATTTTAAATCACCAGGTGATGGTGAAGTCATCAATGTAGCTTTGTAAAAACGACCATTTCAGTCACCAGCATCCGTTTTATCTGAGAGAAAAAAGAAAATTGGAGGACGTAACCGGTACTGTTCGCAGGCGGTATTCTTTCACGAAGATCAAACTGGGCGCAAATGGCTTTCATACTCGCTAAGTAAGGATTGTCTATTCTGCCTCCCATGTCTCCTCTATTTTTTAGATGAATGTTTAAGAGGCGAAAACATACGTCATAACCAAGGGAATGCTTTTATAAAAGCTGGCTACTCGAACTGGAAGAAGCAGTACATGCCAAGATTGCTCAAGTTATCTTTTTGCAAACGGCAGTATTATGAAACGCGTTGTCGATACTGTTGTTTATTTGGGAAAGCATCGAGAGTCGCTAATTGATCATTCAGAAGCAAATAAAGGGAACTTTTTAGTGTCATTGAATTAACTGTCAGCCTACAATATTACAACTGCCAACATCTTGAAAAAGTCAGAAATCAACAAGCTATGTCGAAAAGAGGAAAAGGCGGGGAAAAAGGTGCCAAAAGACAAGGTTCGAAACTAACTTTCCTAAGCAACGATACACAGAATAATTTGATCAACATTATTGGTACCGGTGGGGAAATACCCTGACAAGTTGTTAAAGAGATCGGTGGTTGCAGAGATCGGTGGTTCAATGACCTAGAAGCCTTGCACGTTCTGTTTAGCAAGAAACAAAGAATCCATGACTTGTTCGAAGCTGTCCAACGTCGAGAAAACCTGAAAGTCCTTTCCCTGAAGAGACTGAATACTGTTCGCTGGCATTCACGCGAGTTGTGTCTAAATGTTCTCCTCTCTCGTTACGACTGAATTTCAAGTGTTTTGGATACCGTTGCGTTGGACTTTTCAATTGGTGGGAACCCACAAAAAACGAGTGCTAGTTTATTGACACAGCTTCAAACAAAGCAAGTTCTGGCTACCCACCTCTTTCGAGAAATATTTGCATCTACTGGTCCGCCAAATCGATATTTACAACGTGTTGATGTTGATTTTGGAAAAGCCCTAGGTATGGTCGAAAGCGCCATTGACGAGCTCAATGAATTGCGTAAAGAACCGGAGCAAATTATTAAATACGTCGAACAAGATTTCATTGAAGAATCGATTTGAGAAAAACCAACCATTGCTCCAAGCATTTTCGATGTTTGCTCCAAGCATTTTCGATGCTTGCTCCAAGCCGTTTCCAACAGCTTGGGAAGAATTTCAAAACCGCACATGATCTGCAAGCGTGCCTTAACATCTTTTGAATACGTACAATATAGATGCATTCAGATGTGCCGACGAATTGCTCAATTTCGCTTGTTCTTTTGAGAAATTCGACTGTTCATCTGTTTTTCAACAAGAAGTTGATGATGATAGCGCCGAGGACAACGATGGTGGGGTAGCGTATCAGTAAAATTTGTTCCCTTTAAGCCCATGACAATCACATCCATTAGTTCTCCATTTCCGCCTCAACGCATGAACAGCGCAATTTGTGAGATGCTTAATAATGCGAACAAGTTATTTCAAGGAATAAACGGATCCTAATGTGCGCAAAACGTAACAAAATAGCGTATTTCTTTTTTACATTTTTCTGCATATACTTAAAATGTATAACCGGAACGCGCGTAAACATTTAAATATTCCTATTTGGAAAGGGAGCGGGAATAAAAAAGGATATGAATATAATGTTGTTCCGGTTGACTATGTTCCGAATTTCGGAACCGCTTGGGAACGAAGCCAATTAGGAACAGCCAGTCTGTTCCGGTTTATGGTCAAGTAATAGGAAAAAACGTTCCTCTTGAAAGGAACGCGTCAGCAATTGTTCCGCTCAGCATTTTCTCGCTTTTCATGTGTGCAAGTAAGACGACTAGAATAGATTGGAAGTCAGTAGGCGGTGCATTTCCTAAACCGAGACGACTACATTTAATAGAAATCAGCGATGGGCTAGCTAATTCCATGTCCAATTGCTGGCTGTGATCACCCAGGATTTTCGAGTCGGAGAGGATGTCGTAAGCATGTAAAGGCAAAACATTCCTGGTATCACTATTTTGACGAGAAGCCCAAACTACCTGAAGATAACTCCCTGTTGACTTTCGCCCGATATGCCTTCAAGGGAAAAGGATCCAAAATACCGAACTGCTCGAAGGATAATGATTTCGCACGTTCCTTCTCGTAATGGCTGCAAAGCAGTTGTGGCGGGGGAAAATCTCACAAGCAATCGGATATTTCTGTGACGAGAGCGTTGAAGTTTATCAAGTTTTGTTGCGATGAGAGTGGCGAGGCGGAAGAAGACCTGTTTTCGTTTCCAAATATGATTGACTACATGTTGGGATCTCCGCTGCTTTTGACAAATTTTGTCGACAGTCTAGACAAAATATGGGGTATGGGCCAGTTGGGGCGTATGGCTTACGTAGCGAGCACATCCGATTTGGATATAGAGACGCTCGAATCTCGTAGAAGTTGGGCTACCCTATTTGAAGTACAATCCGTCATCCCATATCACATTGACCATTATAAATCCGTTCTGGAAACGTGTATGATAAATTCAAGTTGTGTGAAGCCTGGAGAGTTTACATTTGCCACGAGATTCATCGCAGTGTACTTGTTTCTGAAAGTGAAAGGCTGTCGACCCATGACCTACCAACACCTTACCCTGCGTATGTTTGAAAGTGCAAAGAGAAATGAGAGAATGGTAGATCAGAAAATTTTCAAGACGGCCAAAACGTACGGTTTCGATAGCGTATACTTTGCGGAAGATAGCATAGAATTTTTGGAACAATACATCAAATTCGCAAGACCCCTTCTAAATCCATCCTGTGAGTACGTCTTGGTGAATCGAAATGGAAAACAGTTTCAGAAACTTACTGACCTTTTCAGCGTCCTAGTTTTCTAAGCGAATTAGAAAGCATATCCACCCGACAAGATACAGACAGACAATTGAAACCCAAAGTTGCGATGTACTTCCCCCAAAGGAACAAAAGTGGATGTCAGAAGATCAAAAACACAGCTCAAACGTCGCCCGTGTTCACTATCAAAAGAAACGGTCACGCAAGGTAGCCGAAAGAGGGCGTTTTTGTATGAGCAAGTTGCTAGCAGCGGAAAATGGGAATGTTCACAACGAGGTGAACAAAACTGTGGAGAAATCTTGAAATTGCTTCACGGTCTTTCTGCATCAAAAGCATCGGGTATGGATCAAATCTCAGCAAGGATTCTGAAAATTGCGTCCCATGTGATTGTACCCTCACTTACATCAATCTTTAACCAATCAATTCGTACAGGTATATTTCCAACTGACTGGAAGTCTGCCAGGGTATCACCAATACATAAATCTGGAGAGAGATATAAGATGTCTAATTATACACCTATATCTGTCATTTCGATTGTGGCAAGAATTATGGAGAAGCTAATACACAACCAGATCTATGAATATTTAATTAAGTCAAATTTACTATCAACTTCACAGCACGGATTTAAACCACTCCATTCCACATGTACAGCACTACTAGATATCACCAATAGATGGTATCAGAATATGGATATTGGCCAACTTACCGGCGTCGTATTTTCAGATCTAAAAAAAGCTTTTGATACGGTGAATCACGAAATTCTGTTAAAAAAGTTGAATATTTATGGTATAAGAGGAACGGCATTGCAGTGGCTTCGATCTTATTTGATAGATCGAACACAATATTGCCGAATAAATGGCCAAATATCCAATCCATTAACGCTGATAAATGGTATACCTCAAGGTTTGGCTCTTGGCCCACTGTTGTTTTTAATTTACATTAATGACTTACCAAAATGCCTAGAGCACGCAACCGCAAGTATGTTTGCTGATGATACACAAATTGAAACATCAAGCAATGATGTTAGTGTAATGAAACATGAACTTAATCATGATTTAGAAATGTTTCGACTTGGTTGTCAGCAAACAAACTAACTTTAAACAAGATGGAAACGGAATATATGATAATAGGTAGTAATAAAAGACTTAAACACAGTCAAATAGATCTAGAACCACATATACATATATAGGAGAGAGTAGAATTGATAGAGTTAAAACAACAAAATCACTAGGGTTGATGATAGATGAAAGTTTAATATGGAATGCTCAAGTTGATAGAATCACAGGAAAGGTCAATTCGGGCCTCGGCATCTTAAGGCGACTGCGAGATATAGTAGACTATCAAACGTTAATTGTAATATATCTATCTATAATCCAACCCCATTTTGACTATTGCTCCCAGATTTGGGGCTGTCTGGGGAAAGGGTTATCAGATAAACTCTAAAAGCTTCAAAATAGAGCGTTTCGCATAATAACACGTGAAAATTACAATATACGTTCCGAGGACATTTTAAACCGTGTAGGCTTTTTAAACTTACAAACTAGACGAGAACACCAATTAGCCATTTTAATGTACAAAATTAAACATAAAGTGTTACCGAATTATTTAATAGACATTTTCACCAATGCAAATGAAATACATGACTACAATACACGACAAAGCGAATTCAATTTTGCACTACCTAAGCCTAATACTAATTTCAAAAAGAAATCTTTTGCCTATAGAGGTGCTGAAGCCTGGAATGGTCTTTCTAGTGATTTAAAGTCGGCTGAAAGTATTTTTAAATTTAAAACTAAAATTAATTGTTTGTAAGTTGATATGTTTATATATGTATTTATATTTATATTAGTTGTAGTATACGGCCTATTGGAAGATCACCTATCCATCTCTTTTGTAAATATTTTGGTGAAATAGCTCCGTTGTAATAAAGTCAATAAAGTCAATAAAGTCAATGAAAACAGTCGCACAACTTGTGCATTGAATTTAGCGTTGCAAACAAATGTCTTATATAAATTGCTTCCAAAACATATAAATTATTTCGGCGGCGTTCTGGTTTACGATTCACAGTGGAGGAAGACGAGTTTATTAAAATTGGCATTACAAAATTTGGGCTGCGTTGGTCGACGATATTACGTCACCCTGGTTTTACTTTCAATGCATGCCATGTTCTAAATACTTTGCGCAAAAGAGCAGAGGCGTTAAAACTTGTGTGATTATATATGACTTGTAAGCCGTATTGCATGAATTGAGAGGCGAACAAGGCCACAAAATAAATCTTGTAAAAAAACAAATACAAGTGATGTTTGTCATGCACTTGTTGTTTGTTCTTGTCTAATTATTTTTGATGTTTTTTTAGCCACTTGATTCAATAATTAAGGATAGCCACTTGTATATTGTATTTCAAATGGTTTTAAACTTGCATGAAGTTAGGAAGATCAAACTTAGGAAATTTCAAGAGTAGAAATCGTATAGAATGTATAGTAAAACACTTGGCTACCACCTGGCTACCACCTGGCTACCATAGACAGTAGCCCGGTGGTAGCCAGGTGTCTTGCTAGAGATTTGTATTGGTAGCCAGGTAGCCAGCTGTTTTCGAGTTAGACTAAGTTTCAAAACACGATTTGTATAAAATAACATAAGTTTTCAAATACCTGGCTACCACCTGGCTACCATAGGCAGTAACGAGGTGTTTTACTAGAGATTTGTATTGGTAGCCAGGAAGCCAGCTGTTTTGGAGTTAGACTAAGTTTTAAGACACGATTTGTATAAAAGAACATAAGTTTTCAAATACCTGGCTACAGTTAACAAATGCGATAACGAATCAAAGAAAGAACAAAATTTGGGGTAACATAACCAAAGAAATAAACGCGATAGCATGGCAAATCGGACAGCAAGCGAGATAAAATAAAAAAACTTAATCAGCTCCACGAAGAAAACGTTTGCCAATGTTAATAGGCAGATGCGGAAAACTGGAGGTAGACCTCCACCTAAAGAGTCCACGGCGGTTCAAGAGTGAATAATAAAAATATTTGAGGATACTCCCCTTTTTACCGGATTAGACGGCTTTGAGACAGGTATGAAATAGGATGCATTTTTTGTACAAGTTTGGACAAGACTGCACAAATGACCGCACACTAGCTACCAGAGCACTCATTTTAATATAAAATTCATAATCTACAAAACAATGACCATTAAGACGGCTATATTGCAAAGAAAAGACGTTTTTTATATTCTCGATCTCGTTCAGAGATGGCCATTTTATGAACTGATTCCTTCTTCTGTTCAATGCCAGAGATACATCTCTGCGACGGTTCGAGACACTGTGGATTTGTCTACACCGAAACTGTCTCCTACAACTTGTAGAAAACTGCCCGATGCAAAGGATCTCAAAGCAATGAGGACTTGCTGTTCTGGCTCAAGTGCATGGCCTCGCTGGGTGTCGCGAACTAAATCCTCATGAAGTAGATTTGCCCTTAACTCCTCGTCGTAAATGCCGTCAATATTTAAGCCTCGTCGGCGATATCGTCTTTCACGGCGAGGAAGATTTACGCGAAACAATTGAGAGCGAGACCCGCCATAGCTGTTTTATTTGCGAAGTTGATGCGTTAACCAAGGGTTGAATAAGTTAACCTACCTAACAAGGAGGGTTAAATTTAACCTTCTGGGGCCAGTTGTTCAAAGCTGGGTTAGCACTAATCCTGGGTTAAAGTTTAAACCACTTTTTTAGTTTCTTTATTTCTACACCTCCATTCCTTTCCAAACTATACGAAGCAAAACTATCATTGATCCAGCCATGATTTCTTAAGAAATGTTTTCAAGCTTATGAACAAGCTGTCGGAAAGTTTCGAAAGAAATTGTACGTTTACCCAGGGTTAAGCTAACCGGCTTTTGAACAACTGGCCCCAGGACAACGAAATGTAACCTAAGGTTAAAATTTAACAACAGGTTAGGCAAATTTAACCCTAGATTAGCGTTAACCGGCTTTTGAACAACCGACCCCTTGCTACCACCTGGATTTGTCTATGGTAACTTGGTACTTGGAAACTTGTGTTTTTTTATACAAGTCATGGCTTGGAACTTAGTCTAACTCCAAAACAGCTCACTACCTGGCTACCAATACAAATCTCTAGTAAAACACCTGGATACCACCTGGCTACTGCCTATGGTAGCCAGGTATTTGAAAACTTATGTTCTTTTTTGCAAATCATGCCTTGAAATTTAGTCTAACTCCAAAAACAGCTGGCTACCTAGCAACCAATACAAATCTCTAGTAAAACACCTGGCTACCACCTGCATGGCTACTGCCTATGATAGCCAGAGGGTAGCCAGCTGTTAAAAAATCTCTTTTAACTTTATGTAAGTGACCTGTTGAAAGTTAGTAACAACGGAAAATGAATGCAAATCCTTAGTAGAATAGGTAGCTACGACCTGGCCACTGGCATTAAACACTCATATCTAGGATTTGTTAAATTGAGTTATATTATATGTGTTTTGTATGTAACACGTATCTGTGTCCAGTATGATTAGAAAAGTGCATAAAAGCACTGAGTTGGAGTAATAATGTTACATGCATGTTTCTACGCAATGAAGTTGGCAACTTGAAAAGCAAAACAATGATGAATGGCAATTTTTTATTGTGCACCTTTTTCATTTATATTTTTTTAATATTGTGCACATTCTTTACTTATAATTTTTATTCTCGTGCACCTTTTCATTATTTTGTCAGAATAAATATTTTTTGTCTTATTAAATATTGTATATAATGTATAACAAATTTACTTGGCACACAGGAGAACGAATGTCAAAAATACTGCAATTTCTCAACATAATTGTATATTGAAATGAATGTAAAGATACACAAACGAAAAAAGGTAAGTAATGTCACGTTAAAACGACTTCGGCCTTTTTGTGTGGTTAAAATACCAAATAAATCCGTCGAATACAACTCTCGTCTAGCCCAACACAAGCATCCAAGCATCGATTTCTGGAGCAGGTATGGTCCAAAAATCTTTCTCCCATCTCAGCAATCGTCTTTCTGCTCGTTTCATTCTGCGGTTGAAACTACCTGCGTGAACTCTAGAAAGTTCAGGAACGTCAAACTGCCGTTTCCAAAGTTTGACAATCTGACGAAAGTGTGATTGATCGTTTAAAGGCTGTTTTCCACTAGGCGGAATTTTCCGCGCGCAGCGCAATTTTTCTTTGTCTTTTTTCGATTAGTCCTGCCTGAGAGCTCACAAACAAAGAAAAATTGCGCTGCGCGCGGAAAATTCCGCCTAGTGGAAAACAGCCTTAACACCCAACTTCTACTTTCGACAGGGCCAAACGTTGATGGAGTTGTTGTAAAATGCGGTGGTTGTGTTGGCGAGACGTTAATGTGGTGCTGTTCAACAATTTGCGAAGTTGTCGCGTCTTCTTGCTCCGTATCGCGAGTGTCGCACGTGTGCGCAACATTACCAGCAGAAGGAACTTGTTCAGGTCTAGTTCTACGTGTGGTTCGTCTTTGTCTTATCACTAAACCATGGCTAATAGATTGGTTGGTCATTGTGGAGGGTGGGTGGAATCTTCAGTTGACACTTCAAGTTGGTGGTTGATGTGCTCAAACACTTGAGGCTCTACAACTTCGGGCAGGTGCATAATTTCCTGGTTAATTTCCTGTTCAGATTCGTCGTGAATTTCTTCCGGTTGTGGTGCTGCACGTGAGATGGTACATCCGACCTTGTGTGCCTGTCTCTTTCTAGACAATCGATGCCGCGTCGCCTCAAGATTGAAGGACTCGTGAATGGCGTTGGTGGACTGAACAACATCCGATTGATCTTTTGTTTTCCCTTTCAAGTCCTCCATCGTTACTCTCGCGACGGCGTCCACGTCGAAAAGTCGTAAGGCGTTGTTTTCGTTGTCGATGATGCCGGACCCGTGCTGCGTTTCGTACCACAGCGTTTCACATTTTCGTCATCATCGCCAAAGTCCGGCACTTCGTTCGACGTACGTGATGTAAAATGGACTGTCGTTCATAGCAGTGCGCAGTGCGCGGTAAACCATGCCTTACAGCCGTCACCATCCAACCACCTTGAAGAATCGTTTTGGCTAGATCGGATTGCAGTGTTCTGCTCGACCACTCGTCGATAATGACAAGCTTGGTGTCTGGTTTGATCATTGCTGCCGAGAACTGCCCCTCTCCAGTGATGGACGCGATTTTATTCTTCGGGATAATCCGGTGAAATATGCACGCCCACGGGGTTTTTCCAGAATCCTTAGGGCCAGCCACAACTAACTTGCGAATTTTGTGTGGCATTTTACCAGCTAGCAAGCACTGGTAAAACTTGTTCCAAAATTTCGCACGCACAATCTCGTCCGGGAATGAATTAAGGACGCCTTGTTTGAAGTATCCGGACTGCGGCATCGTTGAACAATCGTGTCGCACGAACGAGCGAGGTGAAATATGACCACATTTTGCCGGTGGAATGGCGTCGCGAATAAATTGTTGACGCCAAATTTGGAAAAAACCCATTTGACACCTCTATGAGATCCAAATCAAACTGGATCTGAACAATCATTTCACAGGCTGGGTGTGACCAGATCTTGAAGAGGAACGTGAAATGTTTCAGGACGGAGCCGCGAATATACTCGTTCGCTAGCAATTTGTATAAATAACTGCCAACGTCCATCATTTTCACGTAGGCCATTGTAGCTCCAGGTGCCTTCATATAGACATCACCTTGGTGAAGTGCGTGGCCACAAACGGACATCAATGCTGCGATCGTTTTGACGGTTTCAATTAAGTCGTTGCTATTAGAGGAAAGGCAAGGATCATCCGGCTGTGCAGTGACCCACGAATCGATCTCGACGGTGAGGCCATCAGATCTTAGCTTTTCTACCGCGTCGTGTAGTGGCGAGTCGAATTCGGTAGTGTTTATGACGATAATGCGACATGGCGATGTTGGATGTCGTGGCCGCAGACCTGTTACGTGTTCGCGCACTTCGCTTTCTTCTTCCGCGGATGTCGATCTGCAATTGGCAACGCAAAACTGGTTGCCAGCTGGGTAACAAAGGAGGGGGAGTAGGTTCTTGCGAAATGGCAACCGGACTATCCATAGCGGTGTCAGTGGGGGGAATAGGTGCAGGAGGGGCAACATGCTGAGCCTGGGGTATGACATCATCACGAGCATCTGAAAAGTTTGAAATTGTTACAGTGATCCGAGGACTTCGAGGTGTGCAGCAGTAGTTTTCGGCGGCAAGGAAAGAGGTTCGTCTGATGTATTGACAACGATGAATGGGGTGGAGTGGTTGTGTAAATCATGAAGTGTTGCTATACCTGGGTTAAGATGGAATGCTTGAGAAAGATCACTCGTGGTGGACTTGGTCACATACGCTTCTCGGTTGCTGGGGCATGAACGTAACTTGGTGATAAGTTGTGGTCAACCTCAATAAACGTGGCTGATCTGGGAGGCATGGAAAGGTGCTTGGTAATTTGTAAACAGTAAATGGAGTCAGCAGGTTGTAGGTGAGGTTTGCACCAAGGAACGTTTAGATGGAGTGCTTCAAAATAGACACTTCGGCGGAAAAATTAAGGACTGCTCCCATTCGGGTCATAGTTCCCACCCAAGCTAGCAGGCGTGTGGAAAGGTGCTTGGCTACTTTAAATCGAATACTAATGTTGCAATCTGGAGCCAACGTCATGGGTACAAGAAATTCATTAGTGACTTCAATTGCGCTCCCATTGGCAGTACGCAGGGTAAGGGTAGGTTGTTGAGTTTCTTCAAGGATCATGTGACAACTTTTGAGGGAGAGGTAAAATTCATGGTCAATTAGGGAAACGGAGAAGCCAGAATCGAGTCCCATGGGGATATGCTCACCAGCAATAATAACACTGACAGCAGTTAGATCTAAGTTCCCATTGAATCCAAAGGACAGGTGATTGGAATGCTGGGAATTACCAGGTTGGGCCGGGAAAGGGGGGTTCGGAGGTTGGAAATTATCAGTGATCTGGTTAACTTGCGTTGTAGGTTGGGTGCGGGGAAAAAAATTTCTGGTGGAACTAACAGCAGCCGACTGAGCATGACGCATAGTGGGTGAATTGATGGGCAAGGAGGGTGCTGGATTAAGTCGCTTGCGGCGGGATGGACAGTTTCGACCATAGTGGCCAAACCCCTGGCATTCGTAGCAGGTAAAACTTTGATTACCAGGTTGTAGGTTTACGTATGGGGACGGACATTCTCGAGCCGTATGACCAAATTCATTGCAAGTATTACATTGGAAGGTACCCCCATGGGATGGGGGTATAGGCTGGGAAAATGTGCTGTGGGCATGTTGGGGTACAAAATTTTTCTGGGAAGGTAGATCACGTTTTGGGGTCATCCTCTGAAAATCCGACTGAAAACTTTTGTTCCTGACAAGGTTGATAGAATTAAAGGCAGGTAACAGTGGGGCAGGACTCTTGGGTGATGTTCTCTCATGAAATTGCCTATCGGCTTCTTCAAAAGCCTCTGCCGCTGCAACTGCCTCTTTGAAAGTAGAAACTTGGCGTACAGAGCTACGCAAATGACGCTGTATATCACCTTTATAGCCCCCGTTCAAAAGTTGTAAGTTCATCCATGTGACTTACAGTGTACCCATAGCGTTCAAGGTTTACAACAGCAGACTGCATACGACAAGAGTATTCTTTTACACTCTCATCACTCCCTTGTTGTAAAGACCGTAATTGTTGCATGTAATACTCTTTCGCACTTGAAAGTTCCTTCATTTCTTTAGTTGCCAGGTATCGTTCCAAAACAATCCGAGCGTACCCAGTAACATACACCTTTAGCATGTCAATTTTATCGGCACCATCGATTTTTGAGATTGACAACGTAGTTTCGAAGCGTTGCAGCCATTCAATAATATCTTCGCCCCTATCCCCCGAAAAATGTGATAACGCAGGGAGAGTTAAACGAGCAGTCGGGCTCTTTATATTTTGTTTTGAATTAACAATCACATGCTGCTCGGCTTTTAAGTGTTCTAAAATTTGCCTAATTTCCATCATGTCCTTCTGAACGTCTAAATTTTTCGACTCTTCAATATGAGCTTTTAATTTTTCGATCTCTACACGTAGTTCCTGTTCCTTCGACTGTTCTAACTGTTTCCTCAACGAAGCAATCTCCGCAAACAATTCGCCCTCTTTCGATGTCTCCTTTAAACATTCGATTTCCGCACGCAATTCAGGTTCTTTCGACTCTTCAATATGTTTTCGCAGACGAGCTACTTCTTCGGTTAATTCTTTTTCCTTCGACTGTTCGATTTGCTCTTTTAACTTTGTAATTTCTACCGTAAGTGTTTCCAATTCTTTCGCTATTTTGGATGTTATAGATCGCGTTTCTGGCATCCGATTTAAACTATCAATTCAACGATACACAAAGAGTTTTTCGCTTGTCCCTATTTTGGTTGCATTCCCGGGCAAAGCCCCCAATTGTAACGGAAAACTATCCGGACAAATCTCTATCCTTTAATCTTTAAAATGTCAATACAAGTTTAGTCCTAATACTACAACAACAGCGTGGCTTTCGCTACCATCTGGCGCCATTTGCGCCCGCGTGCATACTAACTCATCATACTTCATGTCCGCGCCTACGTTTGCTGATGTTCTCTCATAGATATAGTAGACCTAGATTGCTGACGTATACCTAGCGCGCGTGACCCCCAATAGAAGAATCCAAGATGGCGTCGCAACCGGGCAAAAACATCAGGAATTGTATTACAAAAAACAGGTTTTTGAGCTTTTTTGATGGTTTAACTGCTGCGAATCACCTTCAACTGGACTTTTTTGAAAATAGACCACTATTGCGGAGGTTTTGAACGCTAAATGAGAAGAGTGGGCTAGATCCTTACAAAATTATCGTTCGATAAAGATTTCAAGGAGTGGACGTTTTGACCGGTTTCGTTAGTTTGCGTGGATTATTGGACTTTTAACACTTCGAATCACGACCGATCGCATATATTTAGAATACGATGTTTATCATATATCAAATATCGTTCGTTAAAGACTTCTGGAGTAGACAACTGGTTGTTTAGTATGTTCTTGTAGTAAATCTAACTTTTTTGCAAATTATTACTTCTAGTGATTTTGATTTTGAGTGTTATTTTGATTTTTGCTTAGTATTAAATGTGAAATTGAACATCTGCGTAAAGTCCTTCAGTACAGGTACACTACAAGTTTTGCAGGAGGCAGCATGATTGACTTTAAGTTGGGATAAGCTAATAATGGACATGCAGAGTTCTGCTTTGGGCTTGCAGAGATGTCATATTTATTACAAATGAAAATTGATACCTATAGGCAGAAGTCAATATTACTTAATTATCTCTGTAGCAAGTTATATTGCTTAATTATCTCTGTAGCAAGTTATATTGCTTAATTATCTCTGTAGCAATCCTAAAGAATATCTGATTTTATAATAAACTGTTTTGCAAAAACTGTGTTTACATTCCCACACATTTACAAGCATTTATAAATGTCTTGTTAACAAGTTTGTAGGAGCTTTATAAAATTACAGCATTTCACAACTTGTTTTCATCTTTGCAACACATTTGTCACAGGCACAGCTTGTTGACAAATGGTGAGATTTTCACGTGTAGATTTCAATATTGTAATTGATTTTGAGCAAAATCAGAATCACATTGGCAACCAGCAATATGTATTTTGAACTTTGTTAAGCTGTGCAACTATAATTTATAATACCAGACACTTTCTGAGTTTTGATGACACAAAACCTGGTCATTTAACATTTTAACAGATCTTTGCTTCAAGTATATTAAATGTTAATTTGATTCATGCATGTTATCAAGCCCCATGCATGTTCACGTACACTTTAATGTTATCATGAGTCTCTAAAACTATGCTTAGCTTCTCAGATTTACACAAATTATATGTATTGATATCAATAATCATAAATCAATAGAAACCAATTGGAACTGACATGGGTTTCTTTCACACTTATTTAAATCATTTGTTTTTACATTTGTGCCACTTTGTCAGCAGATTCTACACAAACAATCATTTCCCATAAACTCATAAAAACCATAATGAACAAACAAACAAAATTCTACCTTCCAGGTGGAGGTGGATGTGCAGTCATAATAGCCGGCGTATAGCTGCTGATACTGAGGAAATTAACCCACGATATTTTTTCATAAAATTCGGCAAACGCTTTCCTTTTCACAATTAAAACATAGATAATAAACATCGTTTCCTAAATATACGCGATCGATCGTGATTCGAAGTGTTAAAAGTGCAATAATCCACGCAAACTAACGGAACCGGTCAAAACGTCCACTCCTTGGAATCTTCAGCGAACGATAATTTTGTAAGAATCTAGCCCACTCGTCTCATTTCAGGTTCAAAACCTCTGCAATAGTGATTTATTTTCAAAAAAGTCCAGTTGAACGTGATTCGCAGCAGTTAAACGATCAAAAAAGCCCAAAAACCTGTTTTTCGTAATACTATTCCTAGTTTTTTTGCCCGGTTGCGACGCCATCTTGGATTCTTCTATTGGGGGTCACGCGCGCTAGGTATACGTCAGCAATCTAGGTCTACTATATCTATGTGTTCGCTTCACTATCAAAAGCTCTGCTTTGAATTGTATTTAAATGTTTCTTAAAAACTGCGTATTTTTCTTAGCTGGCATAAAATATAGCTTACAGTCTATACGTTATTAACATTTGTCCTGGAATAAAATTGTGAACATTGTCTCACTTATCGCCATCAATTGAAATAATTTAGCATACGAGCAAGCCAGTTTTCAGCGTGTTCTCATGGCAAATATTGAAAAGCGTGCTGCAGGGGCGATTTTTTATCAGGGTACATTTACTGCTACACACAGTTACACTGACTCCTCGTTCAAGAAAAAATTCTTTATTTGAACGACATTCATTCTATAAAAAGTTTCCAATTTGTGTTTATCATCCATCGTGTTATATTCAATTTATTTTTTAAAGCAACCTTAAAGAAAACGTTACAGTTAATAAATCGACAATTTGTTTGCGGTTCTACGACTTGTTTATGTATTCCTATAGCTCGAATACGCAGGCTTGTACAAACTTTCGCGCTTTGTCAAAAATATTAAAGCCCAGACAACAGCTTTAAATAGAGCCATAATATAACTGAGCAGAAAAAAATTTTTAAAAAATATTTAAAGAAGCTAGCGTTTCGTTGCTATACTCGCAACATCTTCAGAGCAATAAAAGTATCACAATATGTGTACAAAAGCTTTATACAAAGCGAAATATTCTAAGGTTACAAGGTTATATTAATTAATAGTAGGATGAATTATACAAGGTTAAATGCACAGAAGTAAGATTAGCATTAAGTGAGGGCTTACGTTGGAAGATGAGTAAACTTTCTCGTGATAAAAATTTAAAGGATGAAGAACAAGTGGAGAGAACGAAAAAATCATCAGGAGAGATAGGATGACCAGAAGCCTGATGATGATCAAGAATATTAGAGAAAGGAGGTTTTGAGAGACGTTTACCAGTAAAGGCTGAAATACCCATGTGTTCAAAAATGCATTTATGAAAATGGCGAACGGTTTCACCAACATACAATCATTACAATGCATTTGAGACTTGTATTTATAAACAATGCGCGATCTTAAACTTAAAGGAATTCGGTCTTTAAAGCGGAAAAAAGCCGAAAGTCTTTGCATAGGTCTAAAAATGCAACGAATTTAAATATGTGGATAGGCCGAAGAAAATAATTTGTTAATTTGATTTCGAATTTGAGAGGAATGTACACCTAAAAAGGGAAGCATAAAAAGAACAATCCTTTTGGGTTGATTATTTAGGCTCGGACGTAGATGACGGTTTTTCAAAAATTTTGTTAAAAAACGATCTCACTATTCTGTCAAAAATTTTTTCAGGAGAACCATTTAAAATCATAATCTTTTTAAATTTTTCAACTTCAGCATGGAAAATAGCATAAGACGATGAACAACCGATCCGAAGGTTGTATTCCAATAAAATTACTGGTTACAACGTTTGATAATTCCAATAGTTACTGGAATTGTCATTTCATGCATATAAAATGAACCCTGAACCAAACCCCAACCCTGACCCTAACCCTAACAATCCCAATAATTTATTGGAAACAATAATTTTATTGTGATACAACGTTCGGATCGGGTGCGATGAAATATTAAAATAGCGGAATAAAAGAGTACTTGTTATATAAACCTTTTTTGTACGAAATAGGAATGAAACTATCAAAGTTAGTAAACAAACCTGTGAACGTAGGCTTCCAGTAAAAGGATATCGATAAAACACCGTCAGAAAACATAATATTTACATCAAGAAAAAGAAGGCAATGATCTTTTTCAATTTCATATGTGATTTTAATATTATGATGTTTTGAATTTAGATATTCAAGAAAAGGTATAATATGGTCACGTGACCGAAAAACTACGAAAGAATCATCAACATAACGACGATAGTGCAATGGTTTAAAATGCACATGTAACGTGCCGAGCATGTACAACAGATAACGTGGTCTAGATCCAACTCAACTTTATTTTCGTTTACATTCCATATTTATAATCTAGTGCACCCCAGCTATCGTGCATTGTCCCGGATGCAGCTTGTAACATGGAGCATACACTGCTAATTATGGTTAATTTCCTTGTTTACACATTTACACACTTTTATCCCTTACATACAGGGCAATCTTTGAGCAATTTAATTTCATTAAATAAGAAAGGAAAATGTTAACTAGCAACGGACCAAGAGGCGAACCCATGGCAACACCATCAACTTGATCATAAAATTTTCCGTTAAATATGAAATGGCAACTTTTAACAGCTAATCGTTCAAAAGTTTCGCGCTTTGTTTACAAATAAAGTCACGTGGCACATCGTAATACTACATGTGCTTTTTATCGACCAAAAGTTACCAAAAGGCGTATTAGTCGGAACACGTCGTCGCACAACGTCGGATTTGCTCGTCGGTAAGTTGGAACTGCTCCTCAAATTTCAACTTTGACCAGAATAGCATGCAGAAGTCCTTCACATTTCATCGATGATATTCAAGTAATCCTGCCTTTATTTCAAGGTAATATACTTTATTTTTCACCAGTAGTTGTAGCAGAGCATCTTTATCTTTGACACATACAAATTTTGTGGCAATCAAGGCTGATTTTTACGAAATATTTGAACATGCAAAGTTTGTAATTTGCACGTGTGTTATTAAAGCATACCTTATCCTCGCTGTGTCTGATTGTCGAAGTAAAAACTGCAGTTTCGATTAGATCTACTGTTAGTCTTCGTGTTGGCTTGTGAAAAAAGTCTGTGTATTTTTTGCAAATTTTAAAGCACCATAATTTTCTATTCTGGACTTGATTCTATTAGCATAGCCACAAGGGCACGATCACCACAACAGCATGAGCTAGTTACTGTCTGCTCGTATTACCTATCCTGTCAACTTTCCCTGTGGGAGGAAACCGGAGTACCTGGAGAAAATCCATGACTTTCGGCAAAGCTGTACTTGGCAAAGCTATACTCTTTTCACATGAAGACTTGGTTCAAGTCCACCTTATGCCTCAATCATTTGTAACCACGCCCCCCCCCCCACCCCCGGGACATAGCAGGGAACTTAACACTAACCAAGTGTTAAAAACTGTTAATTTCCCCACCCCTGGTGCAAAGTTACTTGTTAAACCCCCAGTATGGCAGGGCCTCAAAACATCCAAATCAACCCGCTCACACATTTATTTAAAACCTTAAGAAGTATTAAAAATATTACGCCAATATAACATGAAAATAGTAACAGTTAATACAACAAATATATAAAGCTCGTGTTTATAAATTGCGTTCAATCATGCATATCAAATTTCAAATAGGTCTTTTAATATTACTGAAATAAATAAGGTAAAACCTGATTTAATTTATACCTACTGTAAGTTTATTGCGCTGTTAAATGGCGTTAAATCCCCGTTATATTTTTGAACATTCCCGCCATGTCCCGGGGGGGGGGGGGCTGTGGTTACAAATGACTGAGGCATTACTGGAGATCAAACTCGGAACCTTAGAGGTGAAAGGCGAGTAGTCTGACCACTACACCACCAAAGCCCCTTTCAAAGAACCATACCATAGCTGCAAAGTACCACACATTAAGTGTGGTTGGGGGAGGGGGGGGTGATAGATTCAATTGATCCCCAAAAATTTGCCAAACCTTGTGGGTTTCTCTGGGTACTCCTGTTTCTTCTGGCAGGCAAAGTTGACCGGGTGTGTTAGATAATACAGATACACAGTAATTGATATGCATTGTTGTGGTGATTTCCCCTCCTGGTAAAATCAGTAGAGTGGCTTTCCCTAAAGCAAAAAGGCAGTTAGTGAAATGTAAAAACATCCACATTTTTTGTAAGCCTAATTGTATGACATTACAGTAAACATATTCAGCTTGGCTCTGTCAAGTTTTGGAGGTTTGTAAGTCTGAATGGCTTTCATTTCAAGTGAAAAATACAAAAGTAACCAAACACATGAAAATATATTTGCAGTTTCTTTTTGAATGCAAGTAGCCTGTTAAGGATCATCAATCTTTGTCTAAGTCAACTACTTGAGACATTTTCCATTTGAAATGGAAAGCAGGAATCCACAAAAATGACTGCACCATTCTAAATAGTAAAACTGCAACATACCATGTGCATATTTTTAAACTGTGTTTTTTAACTTACAGAAAGGTGCTCTACTGTTTTGAGTAATAACGTGTGTTCACTATATGTAATGAGATTTACCCATGTTTGGTCAAATTTTAATTTGCTTATCTTATAGTTATATTTTAACATTTTTTAGACCTATGTTGCAATGAAAGTTTTACCAATACTTATCTGGCTTGGTCAATTACGAGAAAATGAACAATGTTGATGAAAAGTGCACTGAAGGTCTTAATATTTTCATGTTTTATCTTTTCAAATTGAAATGCTTGGAATGTATGGTATTTCTCACAAGAAGTGGCTATGTTTAAATAGACTTGTGAGTGCTAGTCCGCAATCATTATTTCCTCATTGTTCAGTTATTCTCATTCAAATAGAACATTGTTTTGTGTGACCACTTCACATGGAAAATCTCATGCTCCCAAAGCATTTTAATTTAAAAAAGTCAAATAATGATGAACTCATTGTTTTCTAAAAGTAAAAAAGTCATGTTTGGGTGAAATTAGTTGTATTTTTTTCCCTTAAAAAACACATGAAAAAGCCTTTTAAAATATTCAAAATATTGAATCTTGGTACCAGTTTTATCAATGTAATAATGGCTACATTCTTAACACTTGAATTAATTGTTATTGACAGCTAATTTTTTGGGAACATGTTATGCCAGCAATCGCAATTAGTATGTTTTTGTTTTGTGATAGGGACATAATGCTACGAGAAGGAACATTAAATATTTCCACTTAATGTTAAAAATGTCATGCCCATAAATCAATCTCCTATTGGAGTTAAGCATGTTCTGTAAATGAGACATGAAATGAAATACATTCAATTTATAACTCAATTAAAAATCATATAATGTCCAACAATTTGTAGGAAAACATGCTGTACAGTCCAACAATGTAATTTCTTCATTATTCGAAAAACCAGACAGTGTGTGTAACTTGGTAACCATTGATTGTATTTCTAAAGAGCAAATTTGATTTTTTTGCTGAGAAAAATAGGTCTGTTGTTGTAGACCTAAATGCATTAATTATTTCAATTGTGACAAATTTATTTTAACCAATTTGAAAAAACTGATTCGAAATTTGTTCCAAATACCGTAAAACAATTGAAGTTTGTCATTATTTGAATTTGTAATGTTATACTGACTAAACAAACATGAAGATTGAGGTGGTTTTATCACAAACAAATTCTTTACTTACTAAATGTGTCCATCAAATATACTGTTAATTTTTTATTGCTAACTTTTCCATCTATGCAGAATACATCCCTGTCTGAACATCAAAACAGTTATTATTATTTTTTATTTATTCAATCAAAAAGCATTTTAAAAACATTTATTTTGTTTCCTGGTTTACCATCTTAATCTTCTTTTGTTTAAGTTGACTTTGAGTGTTCATTTGAAAGTTTAAAAAGTTCATCTGAAAATCACATATTGGAGCAAAGTTTGAATGTTATTTGCTGCAAATTCGGAACCAATTGAACTACACACACCCTAAAAATTAAAAATACTTTGTGATTTTTCAAGGGAACTTTTTCTACCTTCAAGTTGCGCTACTTGAGGTGAAATAATTGCAAAGTGGAACTAATATTTGGAATCAAGATGAACTGAACCAGTAGAACTATACCTGATCAGAGTTCTTCATATTCAACAGAATTGATATAATTATGCGTCAAGTTGAGCGTTTGGCTCATATTGAGCAATTTTAGATTTTACATTGTACAGATTTCTTAACAAGCCAAATTTAGTTTGTTGAATGTCGGGTCTTTCCTATTCACAAATAAAATAGTCTGGCATTAGATCAAGTATATTAGATTTAATGGTATTTCTATTTTTATACCTGCAAGAAATTTTCTTTTACCTTTGATTTTTTTCCTGAACTATTATTATTGTCTGGTTGTGGTGAATTTGTGTTTTGGCAGTTTAAAAAATTTGAAAGAATTTGTTATTTTATATGTTCATTTCGTTTGCTTTAGTTCAAGTTTTCTTTTCAAATAGTTCCACTTTGTAACCATAGTATAGTAATAGTAACATAAGAAAACAGGTTTACGTGGCTTTTAAACATGGTCTTTTCAACAAGTAAGTAAAGATAATTTTATATACTTCAAGCAGATGTTTTTAACCTGACAATGGTATCTTCCAAAATTGACCAAATTGAACCCTAAAGCATTTTCTTTCCAATGCAAGACCAATCTTGTATATTTCGACAATTTGCTTTAGTTTCTTTTATTCTTAAAACTATAAGTTGTCTAACAGGCAACAAGGTAGAATTTTCAAAGGATTTGTTTTTGAAATTTCATGCTCTGCACAATATCCTTAAAAATGTTTAACTTTTCGTCTACAGCACATATTTTTTGTTTGAAAAATAAAGTTGACAACATTTGAACAATTCCACATTGTCAGCTTAAAAGCACAATCAGAAAAATATATGGCTCTCAATGTTGAAATTTCATAACTTTTTCAATTTGGTGTTTCACTCAGTATAAAATCTAACTATTTCCTCGCGAGGTTTCGACGTTTAGAGCAGGTTTTCAAGCTGTAAAAACATTTTCTATAAGCATCATATGTGCTTAATCTTTACATAGCAAAAAGACTTTGGACTTAAAGAAACAGCAAAAATGCTTTTAGCAAAACTGATTTTATTTCTGTAGTTGCATTGTTTAGTAAGAGCTAGTCAACGCTCTGCCCAAAGTCGTGCGTTTTCTTTGGATGCTCTGCGGGTTTCTTCCCACATGGATGTTGACATTGTAGTTTTAACTCTCAGAAACTTTTCCAGTTATACCTGAGGATTACGGATTACCGTCCTCTTATAACAAGAGATAAATTGAAAACAATTACTAACGAGAACAAAACATACTTAGATTTAATCAGTTGCGCGATTTTGAGCCATATATTTTCTATTTAATCGTGAAACAACTCGGTGTCTATGTAGCAATGTAAAATTTCTCTGTCAAACTCGCAAAATTTATCACTTCCAGTTGATTCACAATTATTTACATCCTGAAGTATAAAAATTTATCTTGTTTTTTAACCTTGTCTTTTCACTTGTGTTAAGTGCAAGGCTAATTGTTTTTTTTTCTGCCATGTTTTGTTTTCTTCTATTATTATTTAATTAATAATACAAGTTTATTGTAATTAATCTCTTTTTATTGTTATTTAAATTGTAATCTTTACAAATTCTTTTCAATAAATTGTTTACAAAATTTACATGTGACCCCTTTTAATTAAAAATTCAATTCCCATGGGAATTGAGAAATTGAATAAAAAAAATCCCCCTACCTCGGCCAGCTGCCCAAGTGCTACTTCCTCATAAGTAGAAGTACCAATACATATTATACAAGTACTTCTGCTTATTTACGTTGGAAGTAGCACTCGGAAAGCTGGCCGAGGTAGCGAGGCAAAGAGAAGATCAACCTTGCAAGTTCTAATAATACAAATTGCTAAGTTGATCTTCCCTAGAGAGCAGCCGCGCATACCTAACAAAGTAAAACAACAAATGTTAGTGACTTAGCATGCAAATTTGACTCCCAAGGCCAAAATGACAAGTGCCCCCCTCTGATCCTACCAACTGCCTACCTGCCTCAGTTCTAAGCTGTCTTCCTCGGTCCTAAGCTCCTGCATTCCATTCGTTACTTTCACTTTCCTCACTATCGCACAGTCACTCACAGCTAATATACCCGCATGCCCCACCACCACCCCGACTGCCACCCAAATGAGATTAAAAGAACTAAGTATGCAGTTAATGTAATTTATTCGGTTGTTTTAGGCCAAAGGTGAAGAGAAAATCAAAGATCCAATGTACAAACAGGTAAGCTCCCTACTTGTCTTTAAACATGAAATGTACAAAACAATTGCAAAATGTACAGTGTTTGATTTGGTTCGCTATTTTGATCCACTGTGTCAGGACTTTGATCCACTGTTGGCAGGTTTTGTTTTTTAACATACTTTCAAAAATTTTAATTCCTTTAATAAGCCTAACCCCATGCAACTTACACACGGCTCACACCCTCGCAGTCCATACATTTAGATAATAAATTACGTTATAAACAAAAAAGGAAAATAAAAAGATAAATTACGTTATCTCTAGCTACTTAAACCCACTTAGACTGAGTATTTGATTGAGTTTCAAACGTAAAACCTTAGCTGAAAGGTCATGGGCTTTTTGTTATGTTAAACTGATCCAAAGTAAATATAAATCTGATACTTACCAAAGTCTAAGGCTGGGTCAAATAAGAATAAGAAAGCGAATAAATCTTTTAAAAATGGAACATAGACTTTTTTATTTAAGGCTGCTCGATAGAAATTTAAATCCTAAGCTGTAGTTGACATGCAATTCAAAGACCCTATACCTAGCATATTTTATGTTTAAAAAGATAGAAACAGTTAAAAACTTTACCGCAATTCTTATACTTGTTTAACCGAAACGCCTTCATTTGCGTGGCACGTCGCAGCTGCTCTCAAACCGTTCCGTCATTTGCTTTAGTGCACACAAACAATGACCTAATTGTTCCATTGTTTCTGTTTACCAAAACAAACTCAAAAGCACCAAGATACTTATTATATTCAATCAAAGAAGATTCTCAATATAAAGTCATCCAAACAAAGCATTCTGTATTCCCTTGGGAATTAAAAATGCACAAAAAATATAATACACCCTACTGATTTCATGCATATATGAATCAAACTAACCATGAAACAAAGAAATGGCGTATTCCTCTGGGAATTAGAATTTTTTAATTTTTAACCGTTGTTTTTAACGCATGGTAATGATTGTAATAGAAACGAATTAGTAAACTTTACAGTAGACTTAAGCCAATTTTAAATTATCTTTACTACAACTTATTACTTGAAACTGATTCGTTTAATCCAACATATGAAGTAACATGCAGAATTTGTTTTGTCTTTGGAAATGACCCCAATTCAAATGTGGGAGGCAAGATTTCCTAGCGTTAAGGTATTGTTTCTTTCAAAAATATTGTCAACATTAACCATTATGCTGTATTTTTTACCTGATTTTTTAAACTCAAAAGATGAAACGAAACAAACAGAAGTGTCATTATCGCAAGACTCCAAAAGTATTGGTTTAAGGGTTGATTCCGTTTTCATTTTTCACTCAAAATTTTTGCTTTTCCTCAACAAGAGACATTAAAACTTTCTTAAATCCTCTTTGATCTCTAAATAATAAGTATCTTGTTTTCTACTAACTCACATTTGTATAATTTCCACTACTTTCGTATCAGTAATGATTTGCTTTCTTATTCATATGGATTGTTATTCTTTTGTGGGTCCATGTCATCGAGGGTCGTTCACTTTGGACTTTTGTTCTTGCGTTTATTCGCCGCTCATCATCTTTTAAATGAAGGAACGCAATTATTAGACGATAATTACGAAAAATTTATGAACTACTTTATTATTATATAAAAAATTACAAAAAAAGGGAACGTTTTTCTGTGTTCGAAGTACACAAGCTTCAAAATGTCACGAGATTAGTATTTTTGTTAAAATGCAGAATTTGTTCTCGAAATTTCATGGCAATTCCCGTCAAGTATTCATAATAATTATTCGTTAAGAATTAATTGTTTACTGTTAAAAGTTATAAACATGGCGTTATTGTTGCAGGGAGGGCATACCCGAGCAAAAAAGGCTTCTTGTCAATATGTACTACCCAGTGAACTCTATAAACACTGGAATGATAAAACCAGGTAAAAGCTATACCATAAATATTGTAAACAATTTTTAAACCATTGCCACAAGCTATTTCCCCTCAACATCGTTCCCAGCGCCTTTTTGAGGCAGGGAAAAAAGGCCCTAGCACCGGCTAGCTTTGAAAGCCACAAATCGTTGTTTTTGAATAAATTAACGCGATAAATGCACATGCAAAATATTTTTCCAAAATGACCGACACATCGAAGTGTTTAGAAAAAATCACCCAATCAAGCGGCTTTGCAAGGCGCTAAATGTTGGAAATTTTACTAGCATTTTTCCTCCACGGAAGTATAAAGATATACAATTTTGAGTATAACCACAAATCGTTGTTTTTGAATAAATTAGCGCGATAAATACACATGCAAAATATTTTTCCAAAATGACCGACACATCGAAGTGTTTAGAAAAAATCACGTAATCAAGCGGCTTTGTAAGGCGTTAAATGTTGGAAATTTTACTAATATTTTTTCTCCTCGGAAATATGAGGATATACGGTTTTGAGTATATTAACTGTGTAAGGCGATAGACTAATGAAATTGCAGGAAAAGCCAGTCGTTGCCAGGGCCTTTTCCCTCCTCCATTTTAGAAAAGGCCCTGGGAACGAGGTTGAGTTCAACTTTTCAAAAAGACTATAGAAAACCATATGTTCTAAGTTAAATAAACCAGAGCATAATTTTTGAAAACAAGGAGATTAGCATGAAGTACTACCGTCAATTTGTTTTTTGAAACGATTTCCCACCGTAATACATCGCAATCATGCCTGTTTGTGACAATTATTTCTAAGAAACGAAATATCTCCTGAGTTTTGCGATGAAATCACTTAGTATCGTTTCGACAAAAATATTTATTCTATCAACTTACATTTCTAAACCTTTCATGTTGGCCTTGGCTTGCATGTTATTTGATGTTGGATTCTTTGTCATTGCCTCTGCGTCCTTTTTGAAAAACAAAAAATATTTTGATTAGATGATAACGAAAATATCAACAATTGTAAAATGTATATGTATGACTTTGATATACGTTAGCCTAGATTTCATGTGTACAATAACACTTTAAGGCATTAATAATTGAGTGTGTCTTACTTCTTGAAATATTTTGGTTGAAAACAGCAAATTACACGTTCTATATGCGCAACTAGAGGACAAACGCCCTGTATATCGATATGTATACAATAAGCAACTGTTATCTAACATGTTACCTAACCCTATATTCGCGTATATAGATTATAGAGCATGAAAATATTACCTAAATCAGCTATCCGTCGTCATGGATTATTTTAGATATGCGATGTGTTACATTAGACATATGATTTGTACGTGGCAAGCAGAGTGACGCGAAATAGATTTTCAACATCAAATTTATTCGCAACATTTTAAGCATCTATGTGTTCTTTGGGAGAGGTTTTGCTTGGCTAACTCAGCTTGTGAAGTGACTAAAATCAACGTAATGAGATTAAAAATGATTTCAAGATGGCAAACAGCCCATTTAATTGCTGTAAAATGAGAGAAACTTATTGTTGTGACTATTAATTTCTGCACCCACCGAGGGCATTCGATAGAAACGTCTAATTCTGTTTATCTCGTTTCAGGTAGTGATAGATCTTTTGTTTTTGTATGCTTTTTACTGTACTATCCACATTGGCAACGTTAGTTTGAGCAAATTAAAATTGGCATAAGTTCACGAAGCAGGGAATTGAAACTTAAACTGACGAAGCGACGAAATAGCCTTTCATGGCTAAATTTGATCTCGCTTTATCCTTCTGTTTATGGTCACGTCTGGTTGACATTATCTCTCTCCATTAGGTAAAAAACATCACTCATATCCCGTCAACCATCACAAAATAAGGAGAAAAATCGCAAACAATGTTTTAGAATATTGGAAACTAAACGAAAATTTAATCATAAATGACTTTGACAAACCGTACCATTGCAGTATTTTCTTGTTGACATCTTGCGATGTACACGGTTGGCGATTTCCCATCTTGCTCTGGTTATTGGTTAGTGTGTATTCACTCTTTCGCTCCACATCCTGTGAAAAAATAAACAATTACGATGTTTAGAAAACTATTTGCAAGATAAGCGAAGAAAACTGGGTTAACAAGTATTAGAGAGGGCTATAAGAAATTATGATAGGTGTGGCATGTAACACAGGGTTGTCAACGGACAAAGCTTCTGGATTATCGAAATCTTTGCGCAAAATCTCGATACGACTCTATTCTGGTCGTGAGAGATGCACCAGATGGAAATCGTGTTCGCATAAGCAGTAAATTGTATACGTGGAAGGGGACTGTAGCTCAAGAAAAAACGCAACACAAAATGCAGGAATTTGGAGGCATTCTTGGCTGTCATTTTTAAGTCCGCTAAAATGCACGTTTGCTTTTCGTTTATTTTTTTGAAAAAAACCTGGATGAAATTTTTGAATGAACACTTGAATGTTGATTTTTTTTTGTGGGGAGCTTAAATTTACTCATTAAAACATGGGATGTATTTTGAACAATTGAAATAAGCACGATAGAGGACTAAAACAAACGGCCAAAAATGACCGCAATTTGGGATTCACTTTTTATTACGTGAAGAAAGTAATGAACAACCTCGTTCCCAGAGCCTCAGTGGTGCATAGAACCTGAAGTAGAGGGGCCTGACAAAGACTGGTTGTCACATGACCAAATTTTTCAAAATAGTTGGAAAATTTTCCTGCGAAATTATCGAGTACTTATATTTTGGAAAATTTTGCAAATATATTGGAAAATTTTGTCATGTGACGAGCACACTATGCCGGGCTGTCAACCACATGCTTCACCCCAAAGAGGCCCTGGGAACGAGGTTAAGTAATAAAATACCAAATTGTTTTTTAGCGTCATCCATGCGTGCGGACAACATCTCAAATGCACGCTATCCTGACCAGGACTCGTAATTGTGTTACAAAATAATTACAGTGAAACACAAGACAACGCGATAGAATTAAGATTTCTCGCGTTGGATTGTTTGATCCTACAAAACAATCACCAAGTGGCCCAGTCGTCAAAGCAAGCGACTGCCATCTCTGAGATCGTGAGCTCAATCCCCTGTTCAGATTTGTAACACTTATGCATGTCTAGTCAACGGTCAACGGAAGCGGTAGGAGCTAGTCAACGGTCTCCCGACTGGTCGTAGGTTTAGTCCGGGCACACCGGTTGGGAATGTTGATATGCTTGGCTTGTAACTGTAAAATATCGGTAAGTAACTCAACAAGGCTTTTGGGGCTGGTGCTTCACTGTAGCTATCATGTCAATGTAATAGTCAAACTGAATGAATAATTGTCATCACGACCAATGAATAAGTATGGAAGGGTACTGGGGTAAAGTAGGATGTAAACAGGATAAAAACTGAATTAGAGTGAAAGAAATTAAGCCAAGGCCTGAATGGTAAAGATCGAGAAATTCAGACTTGCAGTTCAAATTAAAGCCAGTTTAAAGATCATATAAGCACTCATTATATTAGTATTGAATTTGAACTGGAAATCTGAATTTCCTGTTTCTTGCGTAGAGTGCAGTGTATCAGTGGACAAAACCGGTTGTGAAGAAACAGAAAACATGAATAAAAGTAAGTCCTGATAAAATTAAAAAAAAATAGAAACCTTCGATACAACATTTGATATAATAATTGTCTATTGATCCCCTAATTGAGTGGGTGTGGTTTTACTAGTGAGGGAGGATTTAAAAAGAGACGAAATCGTGAAAAGAAAGCTAAGAAAAGAGTTTAACGTACAGAGTTCATATGTATAGGTAATTGCATGGCGCCGAGTAAAATTGAGGTATAATTTCACCCGTATTTTTATTCATATGCAGGATAAAATTTATTTAAAAAAATAGACCATATTTTAATTATGAATCGCTAGAAGGTCAGTTTAAACACTGCATTTTGTTTATCGCAGAATCCTATTGTGTATTCTTTTAATATTTTGTTCTAATTGAGAAGATGAAACGTCAGGGTGACGTAATTTTTTCCTGAATTAAGGAAAGATGCCTCATTAGGCAATCATATTTAGTAATTTGACCTGCATGTGATTGACAAATATAGCAAGTATATTGTACTATTTGAGTTTCTTACCACTGCATCGCATCGCATTCATCAAGTGGTTTTCTCGTTTTATCACTGAAATATCTAAAATATTAAACGAAAAATACCATTAGAAATGAAAAATTAGATACATTTCATAAATCTAAATAAATGTATCTAAAAATTAGATACATTTCTAGCTCTACTAGTACTCAGACAGTTGTAGAGCTGAATGACCTAAACTTTGGATAAAAAATTGTTTTACCTCGAAAAGATTCTGTTTTAATCACTTTGATCGGTTGTCTTACGGTGCATCTAGAGAGAGAGAAAAGTAGAAACTCGGTCATATATATATATATCAGTACATTTATCTGAAATTTATAAAGCGAATTTTCGACTTAATGAGCAAACAGAATTTTCGAATTTGTTTCAAACAAGAGAACATTTAACAACTAATACATACGTAGAGTAGTTAGAGAATACTTACATGTGTGATTAAAATCCAATATTGTTGATGCCCAACTACACTGCAGCAATTTTCGTTACATCTTTAGATCGGAGAAGAAGACTGACGCCATTTTGATTTTGAATTTTCTCGACGACGCCATATGTTCGTTCTCATTTTTTTTCCATCTCTTCAGCATTTTAGCTCAAATTTCCCCAATTTGTCTTCTTTGTGTTTTCGTCGCCATTTCTGTGCAATCCTGCGTCATTTCTGTGGAACTTTGAAGACGTTTGGTGTCGAAACATTCGGCGCAAGAGGAGAGATTTTCAACGAAGCTTCGTGTTGGAGGACCTTGCAGCAAATGACGTCAGATGACAATTGTATGCCAGAAAAATACCCGTATGTATAATATTTGATCATGTACGTACGAAGGTGAAAATAATTTTTATTGCCCGAGAAAGGTGTTTTTGCCATTATTTCTAACTCAGGTCTTTCTTCTACTTCTTTACTTGTAGTTTACTTAGTTAATTCACCCAACAAACGCCTGCAATGGATGCGTTTTTGCAATTTTTTTTATTTCATGCTGATAAGCAAAGGAATGACCCGTTCGTGATTTCATTGGCAAACATCTTTCCCTCAGTGGCGAAGAGGTAAAAGTAACTGTCTTTCGAATTGCCCACATCGTTTGACTTTAATTTTGGGTGGATCGGGGACAGGTCAAGTCAAATTGATGTTGGACTGATCGATCCCCGATCCATCCAAAACTAAAGTCAAAGCTGGGCGTGGAGTACAGGAAAATACTAGGCAGTACCGCGAGGCCAAGGAGGCAAACGTTATTTACCCAGTGTTTTTATCTAATATTTAAGCAAATTTACTTAACCTGACTGTTGGGGACAGACCTGTAGGGTTGGTGCATTGAAGACTTTTCGCCGTCATTTCCCTTCGTTTGAGAAAACAAGTTGTCTTCATCGAGAAATAACGACGTGAAGACTTCAAGGCACCACTAAACCACTACACTTTAAAACTACAGTGTAGTGGTTTAGCTAAACCACTACACTGTGCCAAGTATATATGGCGGACTTCTTCCCAAAGATTACGGTACAAACATGGATGCGCAAAGAAGCGCAAACACTTTAAAGCCTTTGAAACAAGCGTTTTCTTTCAGGAATGAGTGAAAGACGAGATCGTAGAACGCTTACTAAATCAAACCTGTGTAGTCATGTTTTAAGTTCTTTAGCTATGTTTAACGATCTTTTATGGCGAAGTCTTTGCAAGAAGGAAAGTTCTCAAAGTCGAAGTTCTCGAAATAACAACTGTTGTCTTTTTTGACTTTCGATATGCCATTACGTTCAGTGCCCTTGATATAGGAGTCATTTGTTTATGGCCTTGGGTTTAATTCCCAAACACTGAATGGCAGTCTTTAGCTCTTTTAACTAATGAGACAACATTGCAACGAGATGGCACTGCGTTCTCAGTTTGAAATATGTCACGTCTGCAACCAATTTGTCAACATACGCAAACAACGACAGACAAACACATACTATATTCTATAAGCCTCAAGTCAGAACTCGGCGATTCAGTTTGTATCAACGAGAAAGCTTGACGTTCACAGCTTGCATATAACTGTGCATTTTATATGTCACAAGTAAACTAAGTGCATCCCAATCCCGAATTAAAGTTACCAGTGCAGTTAAAAGCACCCATTTAAACCATTTCATATTTTACACAAACTGAATCGCAAATTGGTTACAGCATGACATGTTGACTAGGCACAGTATAACGCAGTGCCAACTTGTTGCAATCTTATCTCATTAGTTGAAAGAGCTAAAGACAACTTGTGATGAGATAACATTGCAACAAGATGGCACTGCGTTATACTGTGCCTAGTTATTATGTCACGCTGTAACCAATTTGCGATTCAGTTTGTGTAAAACATGGAATGGTTTAAATGGATATGCACTGACGGCACTGGTAACTGTAAGACAACGGCGATGCACTCGGGTTACTTATGATATATAAAATACATGGTTATATGCATGGAAGCTGTAAACGTCGAGCTTTGTCGTTGGCACTAACTGAATCGCAGGGTTCTGAGTTAAGGTTTTTAGAATGTCCTATGTGTTCGTTGTTTACGCATGTTAACAATATACAAGGAAATGTTTCTGGGCTGTGATTGGTTGATTCGAGTGCAGTTAATCCCAAACATCACCCAGAACAGTGCAAAAATCTGTAACACAGTGCAAAAATCTGTAACAACAGTGCAAAAATCTGTAACAGCAGTGCAAAAATCTGTAATAAGCTCTTTGAGCGATGGGATTTACTCGCAGAAAAACCAAAAATATGGCGGCCGAATTTTCACGTTTGCTTAAAGATTTCGTCGAAATTTCAACACAATTTGGGATTCTTCTCTGACAATTATGATCACAAAACAAACTCTAAGTATACTGGAACTTTGTACATAAAATTTTTAGCCATGGCTTTTATAAACATGAATTTTTTAAGCGAAGAAATTCGAGAATAAGTGCACTTGCATAATGCAAAGTTGTAAGTACAAAATGCTTGTTTGGACATTTCCTTTTTATATTATTAATAAGTAATAGTATAATTTCTCGTGCAATTACGGAAAACAGGCACTCGTGAGTTTTTAAAAACCGCAAATAGCGCTCGTCCTTCGGACTCTATTTTGCAGTTTTTAAAAACTCACTCGTGCTTGTTTATCCGTAATTGCACTCGAAATTATACTATTACCTATACTAATAAATTGGCTACAGGCGTGACATATTTCGAAGTGATAACACAGTACACACGTAAAAACGCACAAGTTGCTACAGACCTGCAAACAAGCTGTAACAAGTCTGTCACAAGTTGTTGACAAGATGTATTCGCACTGCTTGTTCCGAATTTGTTGCAACAAGTTTGGAACAAGCTGTTGACAAATTGTAACAAGCTTGATGGGACTATCAGACCTGTTACAAGATTGTTCCAACAAGACTGATATAGCATGATATAACAATATTGTTACAGCCTTGTGTTATCAATCTTGTAACAAACTTGCTACAACAGGATTGTATCAGAGTTGTTAGAACAACCTTGTAACAAGTCTGATATTTTTGTCAAGCTTGTTACAAGTTGTCAACAAGTTTGGAACAACTTGTCGACACTTTGGAACAAGCAGTGCAAACACATCTTGTTGACGGCTTGTCTGCAGACTTGTTACAAGTTGTGAGATTTTTACGTGTGTACCATCTTGTTGCAATGTTATCTCATTAGCTGAAAAAGCTAAAGGCAGCCACTCAGTGTTTGGTAATTAAACCCAAGGCCATATATAAATGATTCCTATATCAAGGACACTGAACGTAATGGCATATAAACGGCCGCTGGAAAGTCAAAAAAGACAACAGTTATTAATTTTGCAAACTTGGACTTTCCTTCTTGCAAAGACTTCGCTATATAGGCCGTAGGATGAGCGTCCAAAAGATGCAATTCCGTTGCACCCCTCGTGTAACTACATAATTAGAATAACTGTAACTACACTAATCGATAGATAAAAACTCACTTTATTACAATCCGCTGCTCCCCAAGCGAAACAAGCGCACAATTGAGAAAATCGACCAAGTGTACCCGGCAGTTGCATACTTTGTTGTGTATCGGACACGTGTAACGCTCAATCCATTTACACCTTGCTTCAGAACCAAGATACCGAAGCTAACGTACAACCCATTACAACAAGGGCGAGTACATCGATAGAGAGCGTTGCCCGGCAACACTTTCAGGTCGTGAAAGACCACAACAATCAAATGGTGTTGGACATGGTGCAGGCTTCAAACCAGTTTTGCGTTGCCAATTGCAGATCGACATCCGCGGAAGAAGAAAGCAAAGTGCCCGAACACGTAACAGATCGGCGGCCGCGACATCCAACGTCGCCATGTCGCATTATCGTCATAAACACTACCGAATTCGACTCGCCACTACACGACGCGGTAGACAAGTTAAGATCTGATGGCCTCACAATCGAGATCGATTCGTGGGTCACTGCACAGCCGGATGGTCCTTGCCTTTCCTCCAATATAGCAACGACTTAATTGAAACCGTCAAAAAGATCGCAGCATTGATGTCCGTTTGTGGCCACGCACTTCATCAAGGCGACGTCTATGTGAAGGCACCTGGAGCTACAATGGCCTACGTGAAAATGATGGACGTTGGCAGCTATTTAAACAAATTGCTAGCGAACGAGTACATTCGTGGCTCCGTCCTGAAACATTTCACGTTCCTCTTCAAGATCTTGTCACACCAAGCCTGTGAAATGATCGTTCAGATCCAGTTTGATTTGGATCTCATAGAGGTGTCAAAGCGTCCTTAATTCATTCCCGGACGAGATTGTGCGTGCAAAATTTTGCAACAAGTTTTACCAGTGCTTGCTAGCTGGTAAAATGCCACACAAAATTCGCAAGTTAGTTGTGGCTGGCCCTGAGGATTCTGGAAAAACCTCGTGGGCGTGCATATTTCACCGGATTATCCCGAAGAATAAAATCGCGTCCATCACTGGAGAGGGACAGTTCTCGGCAGCAATGATCAAACCAGACACCCAGCTTGTCATTATCGACGAGTGGTCGAACAGAACACTGCAGTCCGATCTAGCCAAAGCGATTCTTCAAGGTGGTTGGATGGTGACGGCTGTAAAGCATGGTTTACCGCGCACTGCTATGAACAACAGTCCATTTTACATCACGCCGAACGAAGTGCCGGACTTTGGCGACGATGACGAAAATGTGAAACGCCGAATAGCAATATTTCGAACGAAATCTTTGCCTCAATACACTTCTGGTGCAGATCGTTGGATGTTCGATCATGCCATGGAATGCATTTCTTGGTTGGCAAATAAAGCTGTGGTACGAAACGCAGCACGGGTCCGGCATCATCGAGAATGGAACAAGCAGAAAGAAGATTGCTGAAATGGGAGAAAGATTTTTGGACCATACCTGATCCAGAAATCGATGCTTGTGTTGGGCCGGACGAGAGCTGTATTAGATATAGAGGCATTCGTTACGAGATATGGCAAGTACATCCAATACTTATTACGGATCAGAAGGATCGTTAACGTTAACGAGTGATGGCCGACAGATATCCGATGCAAAAGATTATTGCGAAAACAAATCGCGAAGACGTGGACAGCGAACATAGGACCTTTCCCCTCTTACATGAAATTTTGAGAAAATTCAAAATAGGCAAAAATATCACCACAGCTTGAAACAGCATCCTAAGTTTAGTAAGATTGCCAAGTTTGGCTGTGAAATGTTGTAAAATGTAGAAAATATAGCCTTGCGAAGTTGGCAAATTTTGTATATATTTGTATTACGGGTGGAAAAGTGATAATCAGTTGATACTTTTGATTATCATTTTCCTACGCGTAATACAAATGTATACAAAATTTGCCAAATTTTTCAAGGCTATATTTTCTACAGTTTACAACATTTCACAACCAAACTTCGCAACTTTAGTAAACTTGGGATACTCTTTCAAGCTATGGTGATATTTTTTGCCTATTTCGATTTTTTCAAAATTTTGTCAGAAAGGGGAAAGGTCCATTGAACTCTCGAACGTTCATAACCACCATCAGGAAATAAGTGTGTCCTAGTTGTGTGCAATAATTAGATAAAATTACACGAATTTTGAACCACATGGTTACAACAGAAAATGACTCAAGTTTTTCAAACACGTGATTATTACAGCTAGTAGCGAGGTGGTAGGGACGCCATTTACTTGGTTTAGAAATTTCAAAAAATCATTTACATAACATTACATCATTGAAAACCTGGCTACCACCTCAAGGAAAACTTTATATGACATTATATCATTTTGAATGCCTTGATGGGAATAACATAGAAGTGCACAGAACAGTTTTAGCAAGACGTGTTAAATCTAAGAACAGTTTCTTAAATCTAATATATATGTGTGATAGCAATTCTAGTACTATAAGGTTCGCTTGAACATTTATTTATATATGTTGAGTGTAAGGTATTCCAAGTGAAGCCCTAAGAGAGAAGTGGTGCAGTAATTACTGCAATTCTATAGGAATACGGACGGATTTATTTGGTATTTTAACCACAAAAAAGGCCGAAGTCGCTTTAACGTGACATTACTGTTGACAGTACACTCGTGAACTTCGTGTAACGTTAACATTAAGGACTTCCGATTTGCATATAAAAAGTGATGTGATAAGAAACACGTGCTGGAACGATCGAAAACTTTCGAAAGCTGTTTTGTGTAATAACTTTGGTTAATATTTGTTTTGCTCCAAAATGTGTTTTGTAAATAAATTGTTTTCTACAGGTTATGGGCCCAGAAACGTATGCGTAGGAGGAGACGAAAGGGGCAAAACAAAGTTTTGTCAGTCGAAAGTTGTGAATAATTATTCGATACTAAAATAGCGGCTGGGATCGACGTGAGAACGAGTATTATTTCGTTGAATGGCAAGAATTACCCCACATGGAAAGTGCAATGTCGAATGGCACTTATGAGAGACGGTGGGTGGGGAATTGTGTCGAAAACTGAAGAGTCGCCAAGTGCAGATGAACCCGATGTTTTAGCGAAGTTTGTTGCGAGAAAAGATCGTGCTTTAGCAACGATTGTTTTGTCGGTTGATCCGTCGTTGTTGTACCTTATTGGAGACCCCCAAGACCCTGCTATAGTGTGGGAGAAATTGGAAAATCAATTTCAGAAGAAAACGTGGGCTAATAAGTTAGCACTTCGTCGTAAACTGTATTCTTTGCGATTAAGAAACGGTGATTCTATTCAGAAACATATCATGGATATGACTGAAATATTCAATGAATTGGCAGCTATTGATGATCCTATAACGGAAGAGGATCGCGTTGTTCACCTGTTAGCGAGTTTACCTGAGTCATACGATATACTGGTGACGGCCCTTGAGGCAAGTGTCGAAGTATATGTGGAAAGTTTGGACACATCAAGCGAAACTGTCGAGAACTAAACTCTTCAAAACATGATGAGGATAAAAATGAGGCTTATGATAACAAGCATAAGGCTAACAATGCAGCTGAAGCAGACAGGCAGAAAACAGCTCAGATAGTGATGAAGTGGGATTAATGATCAATCATGCATTTAGCTCTTTAACTAAGAAAGAAAATACATGGATAATAATTGATTCTGGAGCAACTTGCCACATGTGTAATGATGTTAGTTTGTTTGTTGAACTGTATAACTGGGAAAAGCCTGAAGAGGTCACTCTTGGTGACGGGCATGTTGTCAAAGCAAATGGACGGAGGGTTGTCAAAATTGAAATGTCAAAGGAGTCAGAAAGTCAAAAACTGTGTCTTACAAGATGCTCTTTAAGCGTGTCTAAAGCTACAAAGTCAGGAAAGACCGTGACGTTTGATGAAGATGGATGTCATATTCTTGACGAAAGTCAAAAATTGATTGCTAATGCCAAAAGAGTGGGAAACTTATATTATTTAAGTTATGTAGACAGTGGTCATCATGCCAACCCTACAGTAGAAAGTTCAAGTGTGGCCAGCAAAGAGGTCACCTGGCACAAGCGATATGGACATCTTGGCGTCCAAAACCTTCAGAAATTGGCAAAAGAGAACTTAGTTGATGGCTATGACTATGATAAAACAAAAGACATTGATTTCTGTGAGTCTTGTACAGAAGGAAAACATCATCGAAGCACGTTTCTAGTTAAAGAAAGTGAACGTGGAAAAGAGCCACTCGATTTGGTACATAGTGATGTTTGTGGCAAAATGGGTGCAAAATCACTTCGAGGAGCTGAGTATTTTTTAACATTTATTGATGATGATACACATTATGTATGGGCTTATATGCTGAAACACAAAGATGAAGTCTTTGGCAAATTTCTGGAGTTGAAAGCCTTGGTCGAAAAATCATCTGGCAGAAAACTTAAAGTATTTCGTACAGACAATGGAGGGGAGTTCACATCAGCAAAATTTGAAAATTATCTGAAGAAAGAAGGAACAACACACCAGTTAACGGTTCCTAAGACTCCAGAACAAAATGGAGTAGCTGAAAGAATGAACCGGAACTTGGTCGAATCTGTAAGATCTATGTTAGCTGATGCAAAACTTCCACACAAGTTTTGGGCTGAAACGCTCTCAACTGCCACTTATCTAAGAAGCAGAAGTCCTTCAACTGCAGTCAAAGGAAAGACTCCTTTCTAAGCCTAGGACAAGCCAAAACCTAATGTGAAGCATCTACGTGTATTTGGTTATGACGCGTATGCTCATGTGCCAAAAGATGAAGGAAAGAAACTTGACTCTAAAGCTAGAAAATGCATTCTTCTTGCCTATGGCACCGAAACGAAAGGTTATCGTCTTTGTGATCCAGAACGTGTAAGAGTCTTTCATAGTCGTGATGTTCAGTTTAATGAACATCAACAAGAAACTGACATGGTCAAAGAACAAGAGCCAGTACATAACACACAAATGGAGCTTGACTTTCCTGAGTTTGAAGAAGCTATTGTCAACGAAGTGCCGGTTGTGAATGAACTACCCGAGCTGCTTGCAAACGAAGCGCCTGAGCCTCAAGTTATGAGAAGATTAGAAAGAGATCGAAGGCCACCTACATATTATGGTTATTGGGCAACGACTGCAAATGATGATGGAAGCGAACCCAGGACCGTGAATGAAGCGTTATCAAGTCCAAAAAGAGCGAAATGGGAAAAGGCAATGAAAACAAAAATGGAATCTCTTAAAATTAACGATGTATGGGAGTTAGTTGAACTGCCTGAGGATCGTAAAGTAATTGGAAGCAAATGGGTATTTCGAGTTAAAAGATGCAGATGGAAAAGTTGAAACACACAAGGCCCGTTTGGTAGCTCAAGGTTTTAGTCAAACACTTGGTGATGATTATGATGAGACTTTTTCACCTGTCGCCAGGTTTGAATCAATTCGAACTGTTATTGCATTGGCTGCTGGGTATGGTTTAAAGCTACATCAAATGGACGTAACCACAGCCTTTCTGAACGGAGATCTCAAGGAAAGTATACATGCAACAGCCAGAGAGTTTCGTTGAAAAAGGAAAAGAACACCTAGTCTGCAAGTTGCGTCGAAGTATTTATGGTCTAAAACAATCTCCTCGTTGCTGGAACTCAGTTCTCGACAGCAAATTAAAGAGTATGGGTTTTGAACAAACAATGGGAGATCCATGTATATATGTAAAGGAAGAATGTGGAGAGATATTCATTATTGCCGTACGTGTATGTTGATAATATTTTATTAGCCGGAAAACCGACCAGAAAATAAACGAAGTGAAGCAACCACTGGCTGAACTATTTAAGATAAAAGATACGGGAGAACTGCACCATTTTCTCGGGGTCAAGGTTGTTCAAAAGCCGAGTTCGAAAAAAATTTGGATTGGACAAGAAGCTTATACAAAAAGCATGCTAGAAATATTTATCATGGAAAGTTCGAAACCAGTTAACACGCCAATTAATCCTGGAACAAAACTGACAAAGGGAACAGCAGAGAGTCAACGCGTAGACAAAGTAGCTTCGAAGTGTAGGCCATCTTGCATCAAGAATATCAGATATTCCCTTATAAATAGGGCTGGCAGGTATATATGAAACTTCTCTTAATCACCAGATATAGTAAGATTGTAGCCTCTTTTCACACTGATATGTGGTCTATTTCTGATTGCCCACATTTCTTGCCATTATTCACTTTGAAATCAATAATGCTAGGGGTGCAGACATTCACCTAGATAGATTGATGGGAATTTGTATTATGACATCTTCAATTACAGCTAGAAACAGACCATTAAATGGGTGCAGTTTACAGTTGTGCAATACATGATGTGCAGTGTTACTTTTATAGCGACCTTGAATATTTCTTGTGGTACCGTGCAATTCCCTATATATACAAACTGCACTTCACCCAGTTCAACAGCTTATAATTTATACTAAAACCGGTTTATAGTATCTGCATAAAACTATGGAAAAACATTTTTAAAATAAGACATACTAAAACATACATGTCTTGCGGCTTCATATTTACGATAAATTTCCGTCCAGTATCCAATACTTTAGAATTTTTTTGTAGAGATAAATTTTATAACTCTTCGCAGTGAGAAGAAACATTTTCTTTGTCTTTCTTCCAAAGCATCCATACACCAGACAAAATTGTCCCATTTGTTGAACTACAAATTTGTTTTTGAAAAACAAGCAAGATCTAAAGAAGAATTTATACTTGTTTTCGGGAGGGGACCAGTTGTCATGGAGATGGCATCAGCAAAGACCAAAATCAGCCATTTTTTCGTCTTCACTTTTCATCCACGAGCAGGTTCTCCAGTAATATTATAGCTCAGTGGTTTTCACTCCTCAAGCAGGGCCATTCAACATGGCCAACGGTCGCAACGCATGACTTACTTCCGGCTTCAATTTTTATTAGAGTGCGCTATCCAGTATAAGTACATATCAATGACTTGGATATGTACAGTACATTGCGAAATATATAATGTCATGGACTACAGTAGCAAGCTCTTAACAGATTCGTTTCGGAAACCAAGCAGGAATTTTGTCACACCAGTGGCTTTTCTATAATTTAGTTATCTCAGTGTAACTTTAACTTGGCCCACCGATGGGACGCGGGGTTCTCCTCCCTCGAAAGCGGTGTTACACCTGCAAGACTTGGAATAGAGGTCCGGCGTGTGAAGGAAGCTTCATCGCCTTGTGAAAATATTTGGCAGTTGTTTCACAGTACTGGTTGCTTACAGTATACATGCGTGTGCTTGTAAATTTTGCTTGAAAGGCGGCTATATTTGTTCCTTTAATATTCAAGCGTGAACGTGCAAGAAAGCAGGTGTTGCATTTCTTTTCGGATCAAACACCAAACATCCTTTTTTATTTTGATAGAAAATTATTTCAATTTTCAAACTCATTGGCTTCCAACAGTCTAGCGGAAATATCAATAACGTTCAAACTTTATGGCTTTTCCATGCAAATTGCTTTAAGTGAATTCATGTTAATAATGAATTGGAATCAAACCCAGCTTCTGATATTTTGACTTTAAACTGTTGTTCATACTATAAGCGCATGCAAGTCAAAATAGTAAACGAATTCGGCTTCTCTATCCCAAATGCTTTAAGGAAAAACACTAAATATATGGCGGCATATTGTTCGGCTCGATATTTGCGTTTTAGCGGTTTATTTGAAGTGCTGGCGACCAGACTTTGTTGGGCTGAAACCTGCTGCGTTTTCTACTGGGTAATGCGCCGACCAATTTTTAGTTGCATTGTTTAGACTTGAATTGCATTACACATGCATGCATGCCCGTCTGTATTATTAATAACTGTTCAAATTTTGCGATAAAATTGATTCTTATGTCGGCATTAGTCAGGGTTTACACACATTGCGAAAGAACGCAATGCAGTAAAAAGCCCATCAGTGCATGGCAGTTTATGTTATTAGCACTCAGTATATTTTGTATTGGGAATATTGAGTTTGTACGTATAGTTTATACATAAATTTGAATCCCTTATTCATAATTGTGCTCTACCCGACTATTTTTTAAATCAACCTTAAAAACAGTTTATTTCAAAAGAGGTTATTCCGGCAGGATTCGAATATAAATTTATTATTATACTCCCTCCCCCATAAAGTAAATTAAAGCACTAGTTTCAGGCCTAATGAACTCCTGAAGACTTTTTGGCAGACACGGTCACTCATATCATAGACTTTATTAGTCAAAACAAAGATTGCATTTGCAGCAGCAGTATATATAAGAATTTTAAACAATTAAAAAATCAATGACATGCAATGTCAGTCAGCATTCCGATCACTGGATTATGAGATGGGAACGTGATTTCTGCATTGTATGAAAATATCTTATAAATACCCCTTTATACCCTTCCAATGTTGCAGTGCTGTTCTGCTTTCGACATGTTGTTTGCTATTAATTGTGACGTAACGTCGACTAAACACTCAGTATGGGCACTGCAGCCTGCGTGCGTAGCAGATAGGTTGGGGTTTATTTTGAGGGGGGGACTCATAGCCTATGTCGTCTTAACTGAAGAAATCGCTTGAGCTGTACTAAGCGTAAGGAATTCATATGCACACGCATTAAACGGTACAGCAAGAAACAATAGTATATGTAGCTACATCAAATAATGATTGCACGTGACCGGGTTTATTGTATGTGCCCAGTTAAAGAAGTGCGAGTAATGCTTGTATAAACTAAAAAGTTCCAACTTAAGCATGCTGCATGTCGGCAATTAATTTTAGCTAATGAAATTCGTAACGATAATGCTGTTGTTTAGATCAATTATTAATCTTGCTTTAAAATTACAACCGCCGAATAATGATAAAAAATATAATTGTTTTCTACTCTATGAATAATATATTCACCACGAGACGAGTTGATCATCTTCTACCAAGACGTTTTATCATTATGTAGGATGGACACATTTAATTGTCTCCCTACCCTCGTGGTTGCTGAAATTTGTCCAAAATACGACATTTTAGAATTAATTAAATATCATAGACTAAACCAATCTTGATTCGGAAGAAGGGTCAGACCGCAAAGCCACAAAGTAATGTAGATATACTGTTTGTTGCAACAATTACTGTCTCAGACTGATACATTAACATCTCGGACAGCGCACTGAAGCAAACAGAGTTTATCACAAAACAATACCAAGATCTTCTGTAGGTAAGAATGTTTAGTATAAGACAAGTCACAAGCGCAACTATATTTGCATACTTGTATATTATACTTCGTCTTCTTATATATGCATCCATGTGTCTACCCGTTTACGTTTTCCTTGATATCAAACCTTACTCTATAGAGGCTATATAACTTTTCATGTGGAACATTTCAACAGTTACACTGTTCAGCCAAGATAAATGAAAACAAATACGTAACCGTAAGCATCTGCGCTATTTCTACTTAGCATGCACTTGCTGAATATTGCATGCATGCACCTTAATTTGTTGTTTAATTGAGAACTTTAAAAGGATTGTCGTCTACAAAAGTTTTCCTCCATAAAACATGTTTGTTTGCATGCACATGCATATGCATGCATATTGACCACATTCACTTTTTTAAAATTTATCTTACTGTTAGAAAAAAGAGTATGTATTCTGGGTTACTATGTCTGATTTTTGTAAGGCTTCCAAATACACGACACACTCCAAAGAGAAAATGATATTTGGAATTTGTATTCATTCTCATATTTTGCTTTTTCTTGACGACAATTTTAAAAACATCAATTTTTACCATTGTTTTCATATATCGTTCCTTATATTCGCTATATAACGTTAGAAATGTTAGCAAATCCATTGTTGACAACTTGTAAACCAGTGGCGATACTTCACCGAGTCGACGCTATATTGAGATATCATGAGATAGTTCAATCAGTCAGTTGTCAACAAAACGAGAAAATGTTCCTTTCCTTCGACAAAAATATAGTTAACTTCTACCCTTCAATCACCAAAAATCTATTTGATCGATTTATCTCATGGACAAAACGATAAACTGACATGGCTGAAAGAGATATTATCATCATAAAACGCGCGCGCAAATCTCCCTTTAATTTTCATCAGTTTGGTTGAAACGGAACACTGTTGGAAGTCACTATATGTGCATGAAGCTTTGACGTGGTGCAGAGGTATGCCTTGATGATAGTCTTGCAGCTTGTCAATATCAAATCGGACAGCTATAGGCTCTTTGCACGATAAAGAGGAATGAACTAATTCGTATTATTGATGACCTCGCCTTAAAATCACAGTACTGACAAACCAAGCGCGCACTGCAAACTTCCTTGACTTTGACTTAAGCAACGGTGTATTACAAATCCTACAGAAACCCTATGTACGGTGCCTAGCTCACCGCGCACTCTCCGTAACGCGAACTTCCCAACTCAATCAACAAACCCATAAACCAACTGTCTTCTAGCAAAGACATATCTGACGTATAGCTGCCCTAGCGTACAACGAAACCTTAAAACAAAGTAACTTATAAACTAACAAGCAAAAGCACCTCTATACTAAACCCACAGACAAAGAAACATAATCTAGTTCAACCATCAATCTAGTATACAAATGCTAAAACGAACATATCGCATGCAGGAGACTTCTTACAACTTATGGACAAACGTTTTCCGCCTAATAAGTTACAATAACTTAGAGAGATATTCACCATAGAAACTAACAAGGAACTAATTACTAGTTTATTTTAGTTTATGTATCACTCGAAATAAATTTTAGTTGAAACAACTATATGTTTGAAACAGACTTCTTTATGTTCTTTTATCGATTCAAGAGATGTACCTCACGTAAGCCATTCATGAACTGCATCTTACTTTACCTTGTTGCCTATTAATTTTTTTTCATTGTAGACTGCCGACGATGAAAGCAACGATAAAAATCTATTTTGTGTACGTTGTATTGATTGGTGTTGTCAGTGCAAGGTACATGATTATGTTGAATTTTGGTTAGTTGTAGCAATACCAGACGCAGGAATTTGTCGATCAACATGCATTGATTCATACCTTGATTCAGCTATATTTCAAACATTTCTTTAATTTTTTGTTACGTATATATATTTTAAATTTTATTAGTATTTTACTAGTAACTAAATCCACGATATTTCCATTCCAATCTTACGTTGCTTATGCTGGCTCCGCTCCGACATCGGTCATTTTGCAACACTCCGAATAAAATGCATATAAATTGATTTGATGAAATCATCGAGTTATAGATCCTATACTAAAATTTCCTCTCTGCGCTAAGTGTTTCGCTAACAGTGTACTGAGATGATCAGGGAAGTTGCTACAATTTGGCATTTTTAAACCTGAACGAAGTTGAAGCATCCCTTGGAAAATTCCTATGTATAAGGCGACTGATCATGTTTATAGCTATAACTATACAGCTACACCGGTTGTGTCATCTGAATATAGTCGTATACAGTATAATACAGGAAGTAAGGAAAATGTCCTCGTTGGCTATAAGATATGTTCCCTAGGGAAGTGCAGCTTGACTGAAATTAGCGTATAACTTTTAATTCATGCACCTCTGGAAATAAAAAAAATCCATGTCAATTTAAGATCATTTAATTGAAAAGAATTTGATTGATTCATGAGAGTCACTCCAGCATTCATGGGACGAAATATAATTGTGCAACTTTTCAATCACATCTATAATGTTTTGAATTTTGGCAGGTAGGATTCGAATCGAAAAGTCAAACCGGGATGTGTCCCTTTCTCCCTGAAATGTGTCATATAGAATATATAATGATGTATTTGAAAAAACGGCCCAAGTTATAAATGTTTAATGAAGATGAAACACACTCCAAGAACGTTTTCATCGTAACGTTATAATTATGCAGGTATATACAGATGTCACATTTCTTTTAATCGTGCGTTGTAGCATAATATAAATGTTCAACTTGCTGACAGCAAATGAAAATTTATAATAAAATTTAGATCGTAAACGTACAGCTTATAATAATCAGATGTGATATATTATGTATTTAATTAATGCTAATACAGAGTATTAACCGTAATTTTACTTCTTAAGTTGTACATCTTATGATAATTAAAGCTTCTTTGCGCAGGCAGTTATTTCTCCAAAAGAACAAAATAGAATTTAAACTAGAATTAAGTAAAATGAATGTTTCAGACCAGATTTGTACCATGTAGGCAACTTCATTAGTACTGTGAATAGCTCCAGCTGTGACGGATGCCGGAATAAAACATACAAACGCACAGACTATAACAAGAAAACATGATTTTGTAAACTTTACGTCACGTATAAAACTTTTCACTTTAAAATGCGAGGATTCCTTTTGTTGATGAACTCTTTTTTTGGATCCACATAAACTACCATTTCGCGATTCTTGAACAGTAAAGTATATTTTAACATACATGTATAACAATAGAATCATACAAAAAATAACCTCTGCCGTCTTCAATTTCACAAACAAATCCCCATAAGAAAATAGGAGAATTATTTGTGCCCCTCCAACCGCCCATAAAGCCAACAACCATTTGAGCAGTCGTTCTTTGGTAACTTTAGCCAAGTGATTGGATGCACTATTCCAAGATACCTTTCACAGTTCATTACGATCATTGTTTCAAATGACATTCCGGAAAATAGCAGTGATGAACCAAGGTTAAGACTTGCTATAACATTCGTTGCTCCATTCAATTCCGTTTCTTGGACTAAAAAGAGTATATATAAAGGTCCGACGATCAAACCAACAGCAAGGTCGTTTACTGAAAGTATTAGGATGAGAAAATTTGTCATCTTCTTACAAAGATGAGTTGATTTCCAATAAGCCAAAATGCTCACAGAGTTGAGAGAAATTATTAAAACAGTTACGACTGCGGTGAAAGTGCAACATACTCTGTTATTCAACAAGATTGTCGTGGATGTATAATCGACAATGTAGTTTAAACTATCTAAGTCAGACATTTTTTATGAAATTAAAACCGCGTTTTGTTGACTGCCTGCAACGAAGTTGTATATATGACTATTTGATCGGTTATGTCACTAAAACCAAACGTTGTGTATCCTTAATTTCTCTGTTATAAGAAATGTAACTTTCGCTTTAATCACTTTTTGACTTACGTCAGACTCGGTTAATCGCCTTGTCCAAGATATATTTAATTATGGGATATTTCCCACATGTTCAAATGACCAGAATTTACGCTATTCAAATTAAAATTTACAATGCTGTTTTTTATTTTCCCAAACTGAAATCCGACGTACAGGTATGTATATATACAAAAAACAAAAGATCATCCTTGAACAAACGATCGGAACTGTTTGCAAAATGCCGACACAAGAACAAATTCCTGGCGCGAAATTTCACGCGCGCGCGTAAAGACTGTTAGTGAGTAGCGTAAGCAAAAAACGAACTCAATCGGAACAGTCGCCTGATGATTGCATGGTTGCATGAAACTTAGTAGCGACCGAATTGTAATATTTTAACATTATAATAAACATATATATATATATATATATATATATATATATATATATATATATATATATATATATATATATATATATATATATATATATATATATATATATATATATATATATTGCGCGCAAGGCGCAATGGGAACGCACGCTCTTTCATCCTCGCATTTTAAATTAGTTGCAAGAAGTGAGATTTTAAAATGCCTCGAGCATATAGCCAGGACTTACGCTGGAGAGCAATTATTTGGTTGACCGAAATAATGGGTTTTCAAATCGATCAAGTGAGTATCTTACTCGTTTTGAAGCCTTGCATGCAGTAAGTCTTAAAAATACTCGATACCGTATTTTAGTAACTATATATGCCCTAAAATTAGAACGTAATTATTATGCACAATAATTTAATTGACAAGCTTAACACCTCTGGGCCTCTGGGAATTCATCCTTTTGTACGGCAAAAACATGGCAAAACAAGCGTTGCCATAGCCTGCATGATTGTGATCACCAATTCAAAACGAGTAATTGAGCGACATCAACTATTAACTGTGAAGGTACAATTAGAATCAGTCCACCTCTCACCCGTTCCGACAAGGCGAGACGATGTAAACAACTCCCTAACTTGTTTTGCCGTACAAAAGGACAAATTCCCAGAGGCTCAGAGGTGTCAAGCTTGCCAATTAAACTATTGTGCATAATGATTACGTTCTAATTTTAGGGCAAATATAATTACTAAAATACGGTATCGAGTATTTTTGAGACTCACTGCATGAAAGAGTTCAAAACGAGTAAGATACTCACATCATCGATATGAAAACCCATTATTTCGGTCAACCAAATTGCTCTCCAGCGTAAGTCCTGGCTATATGCTCGAGGCATTTTAAAATCTCACTCCTTGCAACTAATTATAAATGCGAGGATGAAAGAGCGTGCGTTCCCATTGCGTCTTGCGCGCTTAGAGTTTAAGGTTTAGATATATCAATTTCAGTTAATTGTCATTTTAATTTTACTTCTAGTTGACAATTGGACAGCTGAAATGAAATTTTGTAAATTACAGATATTTGAACCATTTGTGATAATTGTGCCTAACCCCTTATTAACATTCAACACTTATTGAGGATCGAAGTAAAGCATACGCTATATATTATATAGCATGAAAAACTACCAGTCATGTACAAGATGTTAGTTTTTCACGTATACATGTCTATATTAACTGCTAATTTTATACCCGCAACATAATTCGTATTTTAGAAGCATTGGACACGACAGTAAAAATAGAACACTCTCCAAGATTTCAGAAGAAGAGAATTTTTTTCATAAAAATAATGGTCACGAAATGCCAAACAAATGTGATACAAAAGTCCATGACGAACCTGAACAATTTTGGATAGCGAAGAACATAACAGATTTGATGGATCATCTTCTTCATGGATATGATCGGCGAATAAGGCCATTTTTTGAAGGCAAGCAATGCCAAGTCGGCATAATTATAAATAATGACATTTGATTAAATAATTTTGCCTGACTAGAAAGAATTCATATTTTTGAAAGGTCTACATCAATGATCAGTAATTGTTATTGTCAATTGTCAAAAGGCCGTCAAAGCATGTCATTAAAAAACCACGGCCTGCCGACAAGTTAAGAAAATGTAAAAAGAGACAAATTCCGAAAAATAAAGTCATCTTGCAATTCAAGATATGAAAAAAAAAACAAGACAAACAATTGAAACTGTGAATTTTCTTGACTTGAAATAAAGTCGAAAATTCACAGTTTCAATTGCTTGTCTTGTTTTTATTCATATCTTGAATTGCATGTCATTAAAATGGTCGTAAAAGTATGTCAAAAAAATATTGAAAAACCTACGTGATTTTTTTCTCAAACATGACGGTCATGCAAAATATAATCACGGGGAATCACTCATATCAACCTTATAATCTCACTGAGACTATAATTATTAACTTTGCACACGCTATAGATTAATTACAGGGATGCTTCGTAGATTCACAGCCTACATATTTTATTCAATAAATTGTATACTTTAAAAGGTCAAAACGTATTGCATCGTAAATCTTGCATATTACCTTTTATATGAAGGCATGCACTTGCTTGGTTATAACAATAGACAGGTTATTAACGTCATGTCACATTTATCATGGGATGTGTTAAATGTTTGTCCTAGTATTTTATAAAATCAATATTTTCTCGTTTCAATCGGAAAATACGAATTTACGTATCACCACTAGCTTGCGCGCTCAATATCAAAATTCTATATTTTCAGATCGAAAACCAATGACTGTCAGGGTGAACACGTATATAACAGCTTTGGGGTCATTTGATGAGTTGGATATGGTAGGTGTGACCTAAGGAATTTGTCAGAAATTTACAGTGCCGCAGAGGGGGCTAGAAGCATGGGGATGGTCATCAATTTTTAAAACCCTAGAAACGGAGAGTAGAAGCTAATACATGCAGCACTATTTTTTCCTTTAATGTCTGTTTTAAATATACTACGCACCAAAAACTACATGAGCTCCCTTTTAGGTAGCACATTCCTCCATTTTGCGGGTCTTTAAAATTTATGATCTATCTCATGTTTTCACCCTCATCTACGATGCTATTAATTTCCCTCCTCTGCCGACTGCCCGGGCCAGATGATGCACAGAGTCCTTTTTAAAAGGTTTTTGACGATTTTATGCCATACACATCGACAGTCATTATATTTTTCCATTGGTATAGGAATTTACGACAACGATGTTTTTCCGGCAAATCTGGTACGATCCTAGGCTGGCATACGGTTGTCATTACAAAAGGGAATTTGTGACGTTAGGTGCTCCAATACTGTCCCAGATTTGGTTGCCGGATACATATTTCGAATATGAAACAAAGAGTCAGATGCAAAGCAAGAGTTTCTATCTTACTCTGTACAGAAATGGACAACTAATGCTCAGTACAAGGTTGGTAGCAACATTCAATTCTTAAATACAGCGCCCGTGTCGGTAAAAATACAGTTTTATAAATAAATTTGGTCCTGTGTTAGATCATTAGATTATTTACTTACATTTTGGATTATTTATTGCCATTTCCCTCATAGTTTGTTAAGCCACTGTTTATCTCGAGAGCTCTTTGTTCGAAGGCTGAATGACTGACTATCTGTAAGATATTAACAATTTTCCAACCGTTATAAAGATGTCTGGGTCTGACTGTTGATGAAAATACAGTCCTTGTGGTCAAGGTGATCAACGGTTGTTTTAAGGAGTCAGAAAAAATATATCACATGGATTTAAGTGGCTAAGTGCTCTGCTATATTCGGCCTATATTAATATCAATACCTGCAGGAGTAAGGTATACTGCTTGGCAATGAATAAACAATATTAGATTGTTCTGAAAAAACACCAGACTGGCCTCCTACTACTTCTGTTCTGGAGTGCCACAAAGCTCTACTTGGTGCTTTCGTTGTTAGTACGTATGCTGCGCCCATGCCCTACATTATATTTAGGCTAGTTTAATCCTCGCAATCATTCTCGACCCAGACATGGTGTGTTGACACAAAAGTGATTGAAGGTCGAACCCAACAAATAACTTTTATCGAAGGTAATGCGTATATATTGAGAAAGACGAGTCCGCTAAAACGCATGCGATACAAATCGAGGAAATCATGTATATCAGAGCTCGTGGGATTTACCGTGGTCATTTGAGGTCGCTCTATCGATAGGAATGTTTAAATTTATCAGTCACTGCACGTTAAATGAGATTATGCTGAAACATAAGGGACTTCAGCGACGCAAGTTCTGTTCCTTTTTCCAGTTACATTGTGTGTTTTTTTTATATTATCGTACCAGTTTAGAATATCATTGTGTACACATATTATTATAATATACAGGTATTTTTTTTATTTTCAGGAATACCGTGTTAAGTGCATGTAATATGCATTTGATATCCTTTCCTCTAGACGAACAAAAATGCAACTTTTCAATTCAGAGCTGTAAGTATGCAATCAAATAATTAATCATGAATCAATCTTACATGAAAAAAGTTTTGTGGACATAAAAATACCTGGTATATTCTGAATGACAATTAATTCAGTGTTAATGTATTGGGTAATTGGTAATACTCCTAACTAACAGGTAATACTCCTCTTAATTAAATTAATTTTTATAAATGCATGGAAGTATTGGCTGATTCCAATGCAAAACCAAAGGAAAGCGTAAGAGCAGACTGATCATTTTTTCCAGTTCATTGCACGTGCACCATGGTCATCAGGGCATAGCAGATGAAAATAAACGTTAATAAAGTCACTTTTAAACGTTTCACATTCTTACTATCTTATATCTAAATTACTTCAAGGGTATTGTCTTCTATTCTTTTAACTAGATGGGTTTTCAACGAGGGATGTTGTATATAGATGGAGTTCGAATGAAACAAAAGATTCAGTGAGATTTCCTAACGGTTTCACGATCTCCCAGTTTACATTGGAAGGTTATCAAGTATTTGAGAAGAATAGTTCCTACGAAACAGGTGTGATATGATTGTGATAGATTATAATGCTATCATGCAGTAAATTCAATTGGAAATTAATGCATACATGAAAAATCGTGCCTTTTTAACAGCTCACATCTATTTTTATAATTCAGGTAGCTACTCTGGCGTTATCATCGAGCTCCATTTAAGACGAAGATTTCTCTATTATATTATTCAGATGTATTTACCTGCTGTGATGGTTGTCATGCTTTCATGGGTACGTTTATCCTAGTCTATGTAGCCACGCATTAATGCAATGTATTTTATGCAATTCCTGCACTCTATTGCACAACCTGGCCTATTTTACATACGTGCTGAATGTTACCAAGTCTCTTAGTTGCCCTCAGGGATGAATACCTACAATCAGTGGCGCAACCAACACTATAATTGGGGCGGGAGGAGAGGGGTATTCAATGTGTTCGTCCTGTTGGTGTCTTTTGAAATAAACACACCCTGGTTAGACATATAGTTACACCATGCCCTGTACGTAACATAGTATATAACAAGTCCGCGCCGGCCATGAGATATCAATTTCGAACGATTTGACCAGCTTTCCATGCTAGCATCTTTTGGATAAATGTTCGTTCAATGACCTAAAGCTATTACATGTTCTCTTCTTCTGATATTAAGGTATCATTCTGGGTTGATAGTGATTCAGTACCAGCTCGAGTTGCTCTTGGTATTACAACGGTCTTGGCGATGACAACGCTGATGTTTGGAGTACAATCGGCTTTACCAAAAGTCCCCTATATGAAAGCTGTTGATTTGTTTCTGGCGTTCTCGTTTATTTGCGTGTTCGCTGCTCTCGTTGAGTTTGCTGCCGTTAATTACCACGTTACAAACGCGCAAAAAGTAATCTTACAAAAGAAGAGAGAAAGGAAAAAAGTGCTCAGAGAAAAATGCAAAAGAGTTAGCAAAATTTAAATTATTCTACCATCTTATGTGTTGTATTTTACCTGACCTTACAGACACTATATCAGCTGGGTGTTGGAGGCAAACGTTTTCTTAATGACGCATATCGGTGCTCATTATAAATTGTTTCATTTAGAAAATATTTAAAGGCGGACGAAACGCGCTACTCAGATTTCATAACGCCCTCCGAGTGATAAATAATCAGCTCTGAAATTAGATGAACTCTGCGGGGAGAAGCAAAATTTAATAATAACTGACTCATTAACCCTTTCTTGGGCTTTTCAACTTTTTGCAGACAATTAAAATAGTATATTTGTAGGTATAATGAAGCATGAGTATTCGAGTGGTGACCTTGTATCATGTGGATAAAGAACAGATCTTCTTCGTATACAATTCAAATAACTTTTACATCAAGCTAGGTTACAGATCAGAAATAGGAAAAATATACAATGTATTTGGGCAGGAACAGACATGCTTTTAGCTTTTGAGGGTTTTTTCTTCATGTTGATTTAATAATTGCTACGACGGAAACTGTTACACGTAAATTGCTTAATTAAGTACGAATAATTCCAAATAATTTAGGAGTAGATCTTGAACAAACATGTGCAGTCCAGCTAACTAAATTAAATAGCATAAAAAAGTTAATAATTATGTATCTTTAGGTTTATTAGTCAAGCAGGCACATTATATAGATATATTGCATTTTTTTACTTTTAGAACCCCAAATTTCAAACTATTGGCCAACTGGTCTTGGGAATGCATGCTGACGAAGAGGATTTAGTGGCCTTGGGAATGAATCCAGGAGAATTTGGAGGAAGTGCACCTGCGAGCACATACAGTAGTTCGCCAGATACCAGCCCTGTCTATAATGAACATCGAATAGCTGAACAACTTCTTAAAGAAGATCCAGGTCCTAGTAATTATGAAAAGGAAATCAAGTTGTTAATGAAGAAAGTCTCTGCCAATGCAATCGATTATCACTCGCGCACTATCTTTCCTGTCTGCTTTGCAGTGTTCAATATTATCTATTGGTTTTACTATTTATACTTGGATAAAAACTAAGCACAGAGGAACATAGCTATTTCTGGACACATTAACACATTTCTGAAAATATGGAAGAACTGAATTTATAACTTCCATATTTTGACTGCCAGTAATATTTGTCAGTGTTACTTAGATTCCGTTATATAATTTCTCTAATATGTAAATCATGTTTTGAATAGTTTTGAACGAGTACTACTTAATCAATTGACCAATTATTAATAAAATAACTACCAAGTGAACTGACTTAATAAAATAATACACGGATAAAACCCCTGTGTATATATTAATTAAAAATATTTCCTATGATATACAGGTAACAATTTTCAATTTAAACCGGCAAATATAACAAGTCCGCGGCCATAAGATATCAATTTCGAACGATTTGACCAGCTTTCTATGCTAACATCTTTTGGATAGATATTCGATAGATACGAGATAGCAGAGCAATGTATTTACTCTTTTTTTATTTATTTAAGAGCTATTAAAACTCATCTAGGGGGCTCACGCATGTTTACAAAAATCAAATAGAGTGGTATAACAACTGTGTTGGTATATATAATAATTGCAAATGGGGATCTTCAACAATTTCTAGCAATGAAGTATCATGCATAAAGAAAACAATTACTTTGAAGATTTTCAGTAATGTCGTTTATGTAGACTAAAAATAAGAAAGGCCCAAAAACTGATCCTTGTCGGAGCCCAGCTTCAACTTTCTTCCGATCAGACGAGTGGCCATCAATGAACACTCGCTGCTTTTTATTTGTCAAATAACTTTTTATCCAAGATAAACGTGGATCTCTAACACCAATTCGTTCTAATTTAAATAAAAGTTCTTTATGCCAAACTTTGTCGAATGCTTTACTCATGTCCAAGAAAACCATATGTACTTCCCTCACTCACTCTAAAGCTTCATAAATTTTATGCACGATGAGAATGAGTTGATTCACAGTCGAATGAATCCCCAGGGCGAAAACCTGATTGTAATTGAGTGAAAAAATGCAATTTTAATAAAAAATTGTAAAGGCTTTAAATTCTTCTAATTTCTCAATCTGGCATCTTTAACGGCAGGACTCCCTCCTTAATCACTTCGTCTAGAGATGTTTGTAAGGTTTCTTGAACAATGGAGGAAACGACTGACGTTGTAGTTATTGACAACATTCTCTTGAAGTCTGGCGAAGATAGAAACCGCTCAAATTGTTTAGATATACAGTAGCATCATCAATTGAGATACAATTATACAAAGGCCTCGGACTGAACATAATTATCAAGGTCCTTTCTTGCTTCCATCTTGCTTCTATCTTGTATATATGCAAACACGAAATCAACAAAATTTATATGTCGTAGTTATCACTTCGTTTATCTCAAAGTATTATCCGGAAACTCTGCCGGCAATCTTTATTTCCCTTAGCAGTTTCAAATTTTAAGTATAGTTGTATTAAATTTAAGGAGCAGTGAATTGCACGTCTACACGTATATCTATATATATATATATATATATATATATATATATATATATATATATATATATATATATATATATATATATATATATATATATATATATATATATATATATATATATATATATATATATATGTATATATATATTTAATATATGATCTTCGTTACTGTTCAAAATCCGCGCACGCGATTGGTCAAAATCGATCACGTGTGTTTTGGTTACCTGGCAACAACGAGTCGTTTGAGTGCGTTATCACAATAATGCAGAAAAGTGTGCAGTATTGAAAATGGCCAGGAGTAAAACGTCAAAAAAACTGTATTTACAAGTGGATAAAGCTAACAAGTTGATGAAAATATCGATGAATTCTACTATAAAGACCAAAAAGGAAAACAATCTTGAGAATTTCTGTCGTCAGAGGTAATTAAACTTAGTAAACACCGATTATTCTCACTTTTTCGTCTGTGAACTCTCGCATGAAAGCTCATTTAACAGGCTATTTTTTGACGTATCGTTGTGTTTATTTGCTTGACTCAGCTTGTAAATGTTGTTCGCTACAATTCTTCAAATTTGTTGTACTTTTTCACGTATAATATTTTTAAAATCGGATTTGTTTTACTTTGTTTTGGTAGCGAAAGCGTACGGCTTTTGCTTGCGAGCACGACCAGTGAACTCAGATCATATATTAAATGTGTTAGAGACTGTTAAGTTCGTGTTTTGTTTACAAATACACGCACTTGCTGAATGTACAATGAACTCAAAATTTTGTATACTGCACTCGGCCCCGTGCAGTATACAAAATTTTTCGTTCATTGTGCATTCAGCTCGTGCATGTATTTGTAAACAAAACACTCACAACAGTCTCTAACCCTTAAATATATATATATATATATATATATATATATATATATATATATATATATATATATATATATATATATATATATATATATATATATATATATATATATACATATATATATATATATATATATATATATATATATATATATATATATATATATATATATATATATATATATATATATATATATATATATATTTATCACATACTTGTGCCTTTATCTGGGCGATAACATGGTGACATAAAAACGATATGTCCCGTGATATCGTTTTTTGTCCCATGATATCGTTTTTTGTCCCATGATATCGTTTTTTGTCCCGCTCAAAACAAAGATGGCGTCCGACTGAAGGATCACTTGCGCCTAAATACAGGAATGGCACATCGCCTTATAGTGCATATTACATGAATTATTTACTTTGTGTATGTTTTACCGCTGGTCATTGTTTGCCGTTCATTTTATTTCGCGCGAAAATTAAAATAAACGCGCGATATTTAATACTTTCATCACTTTCATGTGCTGTATAAACATAAACATAATCTTAATATCGGTTGTGGTTTTGCGGTTTTCATGTGTGCTTTTAAGTTAAATTCAGCGAACAAAAGGTAAGCTTCAATGTATTTAACAGAGCATGTCATTAATTGTCTTTAATCACGTATTGTCGTATTGTGAAAAGAAATTTAAAATATCACTATAAATATTCGGTCTATTGTAGCCAACATCCTTTGCCAGCATTCTGTGCATTTTAGGTGTAATTGCAAGGTAATCCCTTCTGATCTTGGTCTTTGCGGTTAGCAAAAGTAACATTTCGCGTCGGCACTCTCATTGCCGTGGTGAATATATATTTTGGAAAATCTCTTTGATAAAAGCATGATTTTCGGAGAAAGTACTCGATTTGTATTGAAGCAATTTATTATTATTGTTTACTGCAACGAACCAGTCCTAATGGTATCACACCAAGGCAGATTTTTCTCATGAAAATAGGGGGAAAAATCGAACACTACAATTGATATAATTATTTTGCCACGGTGGATTCATTTCTTGCCAATGTTAAATGTCGGTATTCAAGGACTGAGTGTGGATTTAATAGGTATATTGCACCCCTCCCCCCCGTCCCGAAGTAAAGAAAATAAAAAATATAATATTCGTTATCTTAATCATTATCATGATTATTTTGTAAATTATTATTGTCCCGTTCATGTACAAGTATTGAAAAGATGTAGTAATTAATGAAATAAAACAGGTGCAAGTTTACAATAGACCGAATATTTATGCTGATATTTTAAATTTCTTTTCACAATACGACAATACGTGATTAAAGACAATTAATGACATGCTCTGTTAAATGCATTGAAGGGACAATTTATTTAAAGAATAAATTGAGTTTAATATGAAGCAACATCCTTAAAAGAAATTCCTCGTATCACTTAAAGTAGGTTAGATAAAAACGTGCGATAATCCAAGTCATTTCCTACAAAATCTGTCTCACACCTAACTATCTGGCACCACCATTGTTAGCTTTGGCACCTACTCATAACCGTCATTCCTAATGTCACGATTATCTAGAGCAAAAGCTCGCTCAAAACTAAACCTAACTCATTCTGGTTTTGACCTTCGTTGCGTTAACACAAAAACAAAAACCCACCCACCCAACCCTTTACTGAAAAAAAAAAGGAAAAAAAAGCAATAATCAGCTACTACCGAAATCCAGTACCTAGAAAGTTGCATTAGCTTCTATACGGTAAACAGTTTGTAATAATAGTGAGATGTATCAGGTAACGTGTAAACAAATGAATTATTTGTCAAATAAAGTAAGCGGGGCAGAAAGTGGTGTCCATACGGCCACACTTCCCCACGGTGAAGCACACACCAGCGAAGGAGAGCAAGGTCCATAACGGCGGGGGCTCTACCCCCGTCCTGATCTTCGCATATCTTGGTCGCTTCATGTGTGGGGAAGCCCGGTCAGGGCATGGGATTCAAGGTCCATAACGGCGGGGGCCCTAACTCTCACCCTGATCTTGTTTCCCCAGCTTTTCTGGGGGCCCTCACCCCCAGGAACAGCGCTTTCTGCCTCCCAAATTTTGCCAACAAAGGCGAAGATTTATTAAGCTTACCTTTTGTTCGCTGAATTTAACTTAAAAGCACGCATGAAAACCGCAAAACCACAACCGATATTAGATTATGTTTATGTTTACACAGCACATGAAACGCATGAAAGTATTAAATATCGCGCGTTTATTTTAATTTTCGCGCGAAATAAAATGAACGGCAAATAATGACCAGCGGTAACACATACACAAAGTAAATAATTCATGTAATATGCACTATAAGGCGATGTGCCATTCCTGTATTTAGGCGCAAGTGAAGGATCGATAGAGAGATAACAATAAAAATATAAAATAATACAAGGAAAATGACACAAAGAAATTTGCAGCTATTAAAAGATAAGTTATTTTTGGTTTGTTTTTGTAATTTCTACCTACTTAGCGTATTTTAAACAATAATTTTGAATTCATTTTGAAATGTACTCGAAGTAATAATAATTTGAAAACATAATCTGGTTTTTGCTCTAGATGAAGGCACAAGTATGTGATAAATAGGTTATCAAATTCGAGACTCGGTAATATCAGTTTTATCGCTCGAGAGACGATATCATATACATATATATATATATATATATATATATATATATATATATATATATATATATATATATATATATATATATATATATATATATATATATATATATATATGTATATATATATATATATATATATATATATATATATATATATATATATATATATATATTTATATATATATATATATATATATATATATATATATATATATATATATATATATATATATATATATATATATACACAACAAATAAGGCACAAAGACTTAGCAAGTTGTGTAAGGCATATTCATTACTATTTAGTTTCGTACTACACTTAGTGTAGCACTCTTCAGACAAATAGCCTATGTTATATGATCTATAGAGTAACGAACTTTTAAATTATGTACAAACGGTTAAACGATTATTATCTTTACATATCAATTTACACCTCAAGTGGAATATTCGTAATTAAGACCTAAAGTTCTTTAGTAGGAATTTACTAGCATGTCTGCATGTAGAGACAAGTTCATTTCGTCGGTTAAGTGTAGCCATGTCCGGTTTACAGATAATGAAAAATTTCTCCCATAGACATAAGTTGCATCTTTTAGATATATTACTGTACGATTTCGCTCGCTTAAGGATTCTCCATCTGATTGAATACTCAATACCCCTTTGCTTCAGGTCCCAGATGTGTTTACTTAGTTCCGTGCAATTCTGTTTTTGAATGCTGCGAAATGATGTTTTATGATTGGCGTATCGTAATTTGAATTTGTTTTCTGTTAGTCCTACATATGTTTCGGGAGGTCGCTTATCAGATGTGCTCACTGTGGCTTGGTATACAATAGATTCGGTCAGGCAATTCTTGGGGATCGGGCATTCAATAGGTTTCCGGCAGTTGCAATTGTTTACTTGAGTTTCTTTTACTGGTTTAGGTGTTAGTATAGATTTGTTGTGGCCGTCTATGTTTTGTTTGATGTTGCTCATACAACTGTAGCTGATTTTTACAGTGTTCCGGTTGAATATTTTATGTAAAATGTGTCCTACCGGGAATTCTTCGTCTAGGATCTTTAGGAAGGTCATGCCGATGTTTGTAGCGACGTTTTGACTAAATGGCGGGTTATACCAAGTGATGTTGCGTTTACGGCTGCGCGAGTTGGTTTTGTTTTGGCTAGTCGGAGGTTGGAATTTTAATTGGTGTTGGTATCCACTCTTTGATAGGGCTTCTTGGTACAATGGCGCAGCACTTTGGAACGAGTCTTCGTCGAACGATATTTCGCAAAGTCGTTTATTTATAGCTAGCGGTATGTTTTGTAGTATTTTTGGTGGATGGTTTGACTTGTTGTGGACATAAAGGGGAACGTTGTTAGGTTTATTGTAAGGTTGGTATTTAGCAGTAGAGAGATTCAGAGTGACGTCCAGAAAATCTACAGCTTTCTTATTGGCTTCTATGGTGATTTTCAAACCGTGATGGTTGAAGATGGAGCAGAGATCTTTTTTTATCATTTCGATTACACGGGGAGTTGCTTTAACAACTCCAAGTCCATCATCGCGATAAAGGCCGAAGTTCTTCCCGTGCTTCTCCGCGATCTGGTATAGTAAAAAAGATCCGACTAATTCACATGATTCTGCGCCGTCATAACTGCCCATGGTTATGTCGAAAAGATTGGCTGATGCTTTCTTGCCCCAGGACTGATTTGTATTGAATAGGCACGATTTCTTTGCGTGCAGGATGGTGTTTCTTTCCTCATCGGTAATATCAACATAACTTGAAGCGAATTTCAGCGCAGCGTCAAGCAGTTCGATTGAAATAGAAGGATAAAAGTCAACCACGTCAAAAGAAATAAATGAATATTGTTCCTTGTTAGAGATGTTGTTGAACCATGCCAGTACCGCTGATGTATTTTTCCACTGATTAATGCCGGTGCTCTGGATTACTTTGCGGTTGATTCTGTCAAGTAATTGTTTGCTCACTTTCCCGATTTCAGATTTAGCAGGGTTTATAAAACGGCAGGTTGGGTTATTTTTGAAGTTGGGTTTGTGATCCTTTAGAGTAACAAACGCCTCACGTTCAGCTATAGTGTTTATCCTATCCGCAAGATTTAACTCGGTCGCAATGGCTTTGACTTCGTTGTTGATGGACGATACAGTGGCAGATGGTATTTTTTTGTATGTTTTCGTTATATTTTTGTGTAGAAGGTCATTATAAGAAGTGGAATCCATTTTGTAGTAATTCGTGGTTTTATCAGCTGGGACGAATAGTTTGTCAGAGGATTTGATGTATTCTATTTCAATCGATCTGCTTGACGCTTCTATTTCAATCGAACTGCTTGACGCTGCGCTGAAATTCGCTTCAAGTTATGTTGATATTACCGATGAGGAAAGAAACACCATCCTGCACGCAAAGAAATCGTGCCTATTCAATACAAATCAGTCCTGGGGCAAGAAAGCATCAGCCAATCTTTTCGACATAACCATGGGCAGTTATGACGGCGCAGAATCATGTGAATTAGTCGGATCTTTTTTACTATACCAGATCGCGGAGAAGCACGGGGAGAACTTCGGCCTTTATCGCGATGATGGACTTGGAGTTGTTAAAGCAACTCCCCGTGTAATCGAAATGATAAAAAAAGATCTCTGCTCCATCTTCAACCATCACGGTTTGAAAATCACCATAGAAGCCAATAAGAAAGCTGTAGATTTTCTGGACGTCACTCTGAATCTCTCTACTGCTAAATACCAACCTTACAATAAACCTAACAACGTTCCCCTTTATGTCCACAACAAGTCAAACCATCCACCAAAAATACTACAAAACATACCGCTAGCTATAAATAAACGACTTTGCGAAATATCGTTCGACGAAGACTCGTTCCAAAGTGCTGCGCCATTGTACCAAGAAGCCCTATCAAAGAGTGGATACCAACACCAATTAAAATTCCAACCTCCGACTAGCCAAAACAAAACCAACTCGCGCAGCCGTAAACGCAACATCACTTGGTATAACCCGCCATTTAGTCAAAACGTCGCTACAAACATCGGCATGACCTTCCTAAAGATCCTAGACGAAGAATTCCCGGTAGGACACATTTTACATAAAATATTCAACCGGAACACTGTAAAAATCAGCTACAGTTGTATGAGCAACATCAAACAAAACATAGACGGCCACAACAAATCTATACTAACACCTAAACCAGTAAAAGAAACTCAAGTAAACAATTGCAACTGCCGGAAACCTATTGAATGCCCGATCCCCAAGAATTGCCTGACCGAATCTATTGTATACCAAGCCACAGTGAGCACATCTGATAAGCGACCTCCCGAAACATATGTAGGACTAACAGAAAACAAATTCAAATTACGATACGCCAATCATAAAACATCATTTCGCAGCATTCAAAAACAGAATTGCACGGAACTAAGTAAACACATCTGGGACCTGAAGCAAAGGGGTATTGAGTATTCAATCAGATGGAGAATCCTTAAGCGAGCGAAATCGTACAGTAATATATCTAAAAGATGCAACTTATGTCTATGGGAGAAATTTTTCATTATCTGTAAACCGGACATGGCTACACTTAACCGACGAAATGAACTTGTCTCTACATGCAGACATGCTAGTAAATTCCTACTAAAGAACTTTAGGTCTTAATTACGAATATTCCACTTGAGGTGTAAATTGATATGTAAAGATAATGATCGTTTAACCGTTTGTACATAATTTAAAAGTTCGTTACTCTATAGATCATATAACATAGGCTATTTGTCTGAAGAGTGCTACACTAAGTGTAGTACGAAACTAAATAGTAATGAATATGCCTTACACAACTTGCTAAGTCTTTGTGTCTTATTTGTTGTATATATATATATATATATATATATATATATATATATATATATATATATATATATATATATATATATATATATATATATATATATATATATAAATATATATATATATATATATATATATATATATATATATATATATATATATATATATATATATATATATATATATATGTATATATATATATATGAATCAAACTATACTATACTTTCAAAGTATTATAAGAACTATTTCACATGATCTGGGTGGGCGGTAGATTGCAATAAGAAATTGATATAGGAGTTAATTCAATTTCCGCGTATTAGCGATAAGCTCAGCTCTCAGTCACGAGTGCAGGTTGTAAAGCAAAAGTATATCAAAATATTGTTTTGAATTGATATGCAGCCTCATATACATTAGAACGCCAATTGCTTATTGCTGTTAATCATATGCATTGTGATGTGAAATGTGCTCCAATCCAACTGATCATGGTAAACCTGCGGTAGTGACCGGAAATTTTCGCGCCAAATTGTCTAGTGATATTCTAGTAAAGTGCGCAGTTTTTGGGAATGTGAATTCGAGGAATACACGTTCCTAACATCGTTTATTTAGGCAACAAATAATAATCGCCCGATATCGTGGAGTTCTGAGAAGAGATCTGAGAAGAAAAACTGATCCTTGTCGGAGCCCAGCTTCAACTTTCTTCCGATCAGACGAGTGGCCATCAATGAACACTCGCTGCTTTTTATTTGTCAAAGAGATCTGAGAATCAAAAACCATGAAATTATGGAAAATTGGGATATATATATACAGCTAATTCAAAAAAGGTTGTCCTTCGGAAATCTAAAATGCAAATTACAAAGTACAAAATACGAATACAAAGTATGTCACATCACACACATAAGTGGACTTTTAACTTTCCGTCCGTGATATATACTGCACAAGGAGGTATTTTCTGTTAAGTGGAATATTTCTAAGAGTATATGCTTACACTTGAAGCCTATCACAAAGTATTTTGATCTTAGACTTTGTATTTTGGAATTTAGATTTTGTATTTTCAAGGGACAACCTTTTTTGAATTAGCTGTATATATATAAATCAACAAAGGCAAATTGTTTAGCTGTCGCTACTCGCTGAGTTTCACATACACATACACATACACATACATATACATATACTTTCAAACCTTAAACTCTAAGCGCGCAAAGGATGATGGGGGACAAATTTCAAGCTTTAGATTTGCATATTTGAGCTATTTGTGAGTGGAATGTTTTCTTGCGGGATAGTTACCATGTCTCTAAAAAATGTGCGAATATACAACAATAATATTACATTAAAATCTTTCCTCCTGAGGATCGCATTAGCGTAAATATATGTGTAACAGAACACCATCGACCTCTTTATCTGCTAAATTGCCTTCTATACCTAGATATTTAATCCCATGATGAGCATGATCTTGTTTATACATGTAACTATGACGGGATAATTCAACTGTAGTTTTGATTTAAAACGCCGCAAGCTGAGAATTAGTTATGATTCACACTATCGTATAGTATGTCGATGATAGTCTTCCTGATGGATACAAACAAGGGAACTGCCATGCAACGAATGAAATTGCACATGAAAGTAATGAAACTGGGTGTGAAGCCAGTTTGAACCATTGCTCTTAGAGCTTGGCTTCGCAATAAATTATTCATGTATATATAGCTTTTAGCATATATTATTTTTCCAAGAAGTCAATAAAGTTTGACTTCCTTTGAATGTACTGTAAGTGCATTATATGAGAATTATTTCACATGATGTGAGTGGGCGCCGCGGTAGACTACAATATACATACGAATCGAATTTGATAGGAAATTCAATTTCCGCGTATCACGACGACAATACATTGCATGATCGAGCTCCGGTCTGAGTCACGAGACTGTTGATGTGATTTTTGGGTTACGCTTTAAACGAATATCTCGTGTCTATATGTCGTAGTCGTTATCTATAGCATATCGCCATGGCCAGATTTGTGTCATCTATAATCAATGTATCGACACTCTTCAGTCTGTTTGTGATCGACCATCTGGTTTGTGAAGCTACGGCAGTGGCTCGAGGAGACCATGATACATTTCAAAAGCCATCTTTCAACGAGTCAGGTTCCGAATGTGACTGTGTGGCTATGAATGCCCGCTGCGTATCATCTCGTAACACTTCAACATGTAATAAATGTATATGCTTTGATCAATATAAAACATTTGTTTCTCATTTTCGTAAACACAGATGTAGTTCTGGATGTGTGAAGGATAATACGCTATTATTTTTCCCAGGTATATATGTCTGATTGTAAATATATCTTAATGATTTATCTGTTGTGAGGAGTGTTCGTAAACATAGATGTAGTTCTGGATGTGTGAAGGATAATACGCTGTTATTTTTCCTAGGTATGTCTGATTGTGAATACATTTTAATGTTTTATTTGTTGTGACAAGTGTCAAACTCCTTATCTATCTCTTATCGAATTTCACTCATTGCAGGCAGAGACGCAACAAATTGTTTCTTTTGAAATCTAGCTTCTTTTTTATTTGATGAACGTTTCAATCCCACCAGTGTATGATTACAGCAGTGATTAAAGAAATCCCAAAATAACTAATACTAGCGGGCCGACCTAGGCGCTGGGCGTTAAACTATAGTTGACAAAAAAACCGTTCTGGTCGTAACTAGTTCCAAGAATCCATACGTAAATTCTCATATTTTGCTGATACTCAAAGGTATATATACGCTGATACTTTCAACATTTTATTGCGCGTCCTCAAAGAAAAGTTAAGTCGTCACAAAAATACTTCGTGCACTTAAATTGGACAAGACTTGCTGCCAATCCCAGTTGGCTCGATAGCTCAATTGGTAGAGCGGCGGTCTAGAAACCCGAAGTTGCAAATTCAAATCCCGCTGTTCTCTGCAGTGTCAGATTAATATGAATCTAGTTTTTCAACATTTTAATTTGCTCGTTAGAATACTTGCCAACAATGAACAATTGTGGCGGGTATAAACGGAACTGTACACAGAGATGAGAATATTTATTAGCTTTCGAAAACGGCTGTTGTGACTTGTGTACTGAGTATGACGCAATGATTAATGACGTTCATCAGTAGCTATAAAAAGTATGCAAGATAGGGAAAAACTTTAAGAGTGCTCGCATATTTGTGCACAAGTATAGCTTGTTGGAATGCCGAATGAAAATTTCTATTTGTTACCCTACCATTTATGCAGTGAAATACCTTAAACATAACGGAAAAACTGGGTTTTGTCTAAAAATACACACGAGGGACCACGAATGACCACGAAAGTACGTAAGCCATCCTTGAAGGACCAGCCGCTGACAATATTTTTGCTTATTGGGAAACATTTAGTGCAGAAAATATACTTAATGCTAAAATGAAAAAATCTCGTATTTTTAAAACGTCGTCACAATTCATAATGTACATGCCTCATTCTCATATTCTTATTCTTAACAAAACTCACTGCAGAGACAGTAGCCACTACTAATATACCTGAATGTAAAATTATATGTCATTATATCACTCGTGGTCAACCTTGTTCATGCATCGCTGCTCGTGACAGTCCTCGTGTGTACGTTTAGGAAAGATCCAATCACCGCTAGCATATTTTATATACCAAGAAATATCGTGTTTAGCTCTAGAAAATAAACTATACTAATAACATTATATTTTTTAGTGGGAAACAATTCGTTCATGGTTCAACAAAGTACATCTCCACATAAGTGTATAACATACAATAAATTAAATCAGAAAATTATGGCAGCAGAATGTAATTCGACTGATCCCTTACAAAAATGGATTTGGACACGGCATGAACAGCTATATCATGTGGAAACATCAAAATGTATCCAGCAAGGCCAACGGCAAAAAAGTCGTACATTACTTACTTGGTACTTAGGTCTTCAGGAGTGTAATATGTCCGAGACAAAACAAAAATGGCAGTGTTTTGGCAATTTTATTAAAAAAAGTATCATTGATGACCAATCGCGGACGCGTATTGTTTATGTGACGTTTGAAAGTACTGACATGCTCAAATTGGCAGAAACAACCACTAACTGGCGACGCTATGGAGTCGACCAAAAAGTGTGTTTTCTAGGTACGTATGTTTTAATAATATGTTTATCATGATTTTTCTAGCTAATATTCTACATTTTATTCAAGAGCAACAATTCATTACGGGAGTAGTTAGCCTATCATCTCGGATCGGAAGCGCGTTCCCTGTCAAACGTTTTTAACATTATTGTGAATTTGACAAAAAAGAAACCTAGTCTTTGCGGTTGATTTGGAACAAGGTCGATGTAGGATAATTCGTATTCATTGAGAACACGAGGTTTTATAATCTTGACACTGATAAATAAGCAACCACAAACTTATCAGATATCAGACATGCTTTTGCCACTTTACGCATAATTGTCTTAGACGCGTTTCCTCTTACCGCATTTTTGTTCATTTAACCAATAAAATATTGGGACAACTAATTTATAGTTTTCGGCCGTGTATTTATTCTTCCTTTTCAACAAGCGAGTAGTATTTTCTCCTGCTCTCTCCCGCCAGGATTGACGCCCTGATTGTGCTATCTAAAAATCAGGTACACATTTGATTAACACAACTGATTTGACTGCAGTATGTATGAAATATAAATGAACAGGTGATGTGTTCAAGCCTCGTACGCCCATCCGTATAACAAGGTAAACGAGAAGGAACGTGATTAATCGAGGGTCTTTAAAACTGGATAGTTAAGCAAAGTCTGCTAATACGATACAGAAAAAATGACAATGTACAATATAATTTTATATATGTAATTTTAATCATAGCAGAATAATGTTTAAACTGATAGGAGTTACCACTAAGTTATAGTTTCCATACATAAAGCGAATATACAGTATAACAATTTGTTCAATTGCAATTTTTTGTCGTTTAGCATTTGGATGTTATCCATTTTCTAACCCATACTCATCCATATTGGTTTTAAGTCCAAATTGTTCGCAAAAAGGAGAACGTCAGATTGGTAATCCCGAAAAAGGAACTGAATGTTACAACATGGTCGACCAAATGGAGTATTTAGATTCAAATAGTTCCTGGAAGAAACTAAATTCAACAAATGCTGTTTTTCAGATACATAGCCAGAGTTCGGGTAATTCATTAAAGGTACTGTAAAATTCTTTTGAAGGGAGAGGGGCGAAGAGGGAATAGAAAAGTATTTATGGTAGATTCTTTTAATGTTTTTTTTTTCTGTATAACAGCTGTGGCCTCAATAGTAAAGTTTAAAGGATACACTGTGATCATGACTCTGCCTCTGTTACCTATTTATCTAAATTATACTACATTTATCTAGCTCCCTTATAATATTCAGTACTTTTTCCGGCTTTTCTATATTTTGCTGTGAGACTTGGGCAAAAATGATGATATATAATGTTGCTAGTAGGTATAGTGTAGTCAAAAGTACAAGAACGGTAAAAAATCGAAGGTCCTTCGTCGGACTTTACTACTATCTTCTCGACAAAGCTAACTAATTGGTTTTCACTGGAGACGTCGATTTCTGTTTCTTATATCGTTTCAGGAAGTGTGAAGGAATACCATTATACCTCGCGAAAATCAGAATTTATATAACTGAATAATTAACAGTTATTCTACGAACTCGAGTCGTATATGAGCTGATATTGGCTATTGCTCATATACGACGGGAGTGAGTAGAATAAATGTTTTATCATATAGACGACTGCCACTAACAACTTTCCTAGTGCAGTTATATTTTACTAAAATATATAGGCAGCTTAGCAAAGTAAACAACTTGAGCTTATACCGTATAAAACACTACTTATCGTTATTTAAAAAGAATGTTTTGACAAATTTTGCTAAAAGCTTCAAATCCTTAAGAAATATAAATGTTTTGGGCGAAACAAGCGCGTGTTGACCTCAAAGTTGAGCACAATTTTTGTTATAGCAATTTAAAACAATTATAATCTTTTCTAGCCTTCAGGAGACTTATTCAGTATTTGTAAAAAAACTGTATTTCATACTTGTTTAGGTGACATTTAAATCAAGTACTTACCTTCAAAAACTTTATCAAGGTTCATGTGTTGTACTTATGGCCAAGGAAGGCTGGCAAAATACTCAAAAAAAGATTTTTTGCGATCGAAAAACTTTGAGCCGCCATGTTGGTTTCTTCACAAGAAGGATATGAGCTTATATCCTACTAGTAGAGGAGCAAATCAGATTACAGAATACTTAATATTCGAGTGAATGAACTGAGTTTAAAATATTTTCAAAAAAATAACAAAACAAGTATTGAATTCGGTTCTCGCAGGATATGAGGAATTATTAAGGCCTCGGTTTGTGTCGAAGGCTAATAATTCCTCAATCCTGCTCGACCTCATTCAATAATTGTTTAATTATTATACTGATTTTCTCCAATCTCTATTTTTGGCAGTGGGATCTAACAGCAGCGCCATCCACCTGGAGTAATATGATTATAAAATTGAACTTTTACTGCCGAACAACAAAACAAGAGAGCAATGCAAGATGTGTTTTGATAAAATTAAAAACTTTGTCGGCCGATTGTAAGTATTTCCACAATTAAAACTTCCAAATTAACGTGTAAAAATTGTAGATCACGAATTTATAATATACAATAATTGTTGCAATTTACGAGTTAGGTGAAGGCCAGGATGGTTGACCACTGGCACCTACGCTGATTATTCTATCAGTAAATGCAGGTAGTCTTAATTTAGAAAATGATTTTGACAGCTATAAAGCATTGTTAATTGCTTGAGGTAATTTTACCCTTTCTGTACAATTTTATGATTATCTATTTTCCCTATTTAAGAAAAATCTTTATCATTTTCCGTGTTGAGATACAGTTATATCAACACGAGTGGAAATTGGAAAACGAAAAATTGTGTGGAAACACGAGTGTTTTCACTAAATTTTGAGTTTTTGCAATTTCCACGAGTGTAGATATAACTGTATATCAATACGGAATAATATTTCATATTTCTTTTATAATATAGCGCAAAAAATCTGAAACTACTTCAACGGATGAGCGACGGGAAAATTTTCCGTGTTTTAAAAAAAAGGGTTATGTAAACACGGCTCTTAACCAGTTAGCGTTAAGAATTCACAAATGCTATACCATCCCCGAGCCAACGTCGCGAAGCGCCGTTCCGGGCGTTGGCCCGGGGCGAGGGTACTAATTCCGCCCGGCTATTTACACCCGAGAAAAAGAAAGCACTTAGCGAAGTCTGAAGTTCCGAGCGCATGGCAGCCATGGCTGACCAACCAAGGGTGGTCATTTCAGATCTCAAGAATATGGCGGACTATCAGGAGTAGCGAATACGTAAGGCATCCAAAAAGGCAAGAACTGAGACGAAAACGACCGCCACAAGACTCTTGAAGAGAGATTAATTATGGGAAAATTCAGAGAAGCGCCTAGAATTGTCTACGGCGTGAAACACAAGGCAAGTTTGTTGATAAATGATAGTGCGTATTTATAGGTACTTGTGTTTTAATGCTTTGTAAAGGCCGGCGTAGCCGTACTCTATTCACCATTTAAATTCCAGAGTAAGTTTATGTTTTGTAAATGCAAGACTGTCTTCTTATTATTGTATTTCAAAATATTGACGAACTTTACATGTAAAAGAATACGAGCGAAGACATAAAATTGGCTTGAAACTCAAAGTTTATGTAAATAAAAATTTAGTTTCATAAATATTTCAAAACGTTTTATGTAATTAATAGGTCGTATTTTATACCAAATTTAAGCTTGCATTAGGCATAAAAACATACCAATGACAAATGTTGTGGCAATTAAAAAAATTGTCAATAAAACCAGGATTAAAAACTGATATTTTATCCTTTTTCATGCTGTTTTGAAAAATATACAGAAAGAATAAAAATGACCGTGTTGCTATGACAACAATCTATACAAATACTTCATGTAATTCCGAAAATGTAGTTGCATGCTTGGTTAGTGGCGAGGGTTTGCTGCATGCATGTATTTCTAGTAATAAATATTATTACTGATCATCCCTAGATGTAACAGAAACACAATTGTCAATGGAAACTCGCCTCGGGCTCAAGCTTATACATAACCGTTTACCAGCCTCAAAACCGATCAACGCGTGACTCAAATCTGCTGCATGCATTCCAAGCGGCGGATTTATTATGATTATGATAAATAAGACCTCATTTTGATTAAGGTCCCTAGTTATAATTTTTAATTATTTTTATGTCTGAGTCCAATTCATAGAGTATAGTAAAGTACTTAGTATTTTTATTAATTTTTAAAGGCAACTTTAATTAAGACATGTGTCATATAAGTAAGCCGAATTTAACAAGGACTTAATTAATATATTACCACATTTGTGGTTTTGGCTTTTCAAATGAAGGAAATGGTTCTTCATTGTTGTTTTGAACATGCAATATGACCTAATTTGTTTTAGATGCGAAGGAAGATTGTTCCATAAATCAATTCTTTTAGCAAGAGTCTGCTTTTTATAGTTTGTCCTATTACAGTTTTCATGCAACATTGATGCATTTCTTGTATAATAATTATGTACATCTTTGTTCGTCAAAAACTAATCAGTAAAAAATTTCAGTATAATTCAGTAAAAAATCGATTACCATATATTGACATGTGTAGTACTCATTTAATTTGTGTAAGTTATGTATTTTTAAATCAGTAAAGAATGGTTCAGTTTGATCAATTATCAAGACATGACTTGAAAGTCATCAATCTTACAATCTTTTTTGAATGGTTACTATTTTTTGAATGTGAGATTTATACGCATTTTTGGGGTCTGCGTCATATAGGAGCAAGTACACAGACATTGGTGCAAATGAACAAAATTACACTACCTATATATACCGCAGTTTATCGGAACCCGGCCATTGCAATTCTTCGTTCCCATTGCCGTCCATGGTTTGCATTCCTATTTCTCAGTCCCCGTTCTTATTCCCCGTTCCTATAATATCCCATGCAATTCCTTTTGCCATTGCCCGATTCCCATACTTAGTATATATTAAAGATATAGCCTGACAAAAAAGAGTAATATTTTTTTTATAGGTTCAACGAACACTTCATCTACGGTAAGTGCACTTTGCATCTATAAGGTACGGGTTTTTTGTATGAAGTACTTTGGTCTTGCATTCAGTCTTCAATCTTAATTACGTGCATGCACGCTGCACGTTTCTGGTCACTATCTAGCAATCTGTGACTTTCATGCAAAAATAAGTGTTTGGAAGAGTAAGACACTTTGAATTGAATCTAAATTTCACAGATAAGCTGTATACAGCTCATATGAATGGCGCAGGATGATGATGCATGTGCTTACAAGAGCAGGCGGATATAGCGCTCTCCGATCATAATACAGGGCAATGGCGGTGATTTACTATAAATATTTGTAACCTATACAATGCAAAAAAGCATGCTCTTCAATAAAACTTGACTTATAGCTCAACCTCAAGCGTTGTTTCCGGCCACTGAACATCAATATCAGCACGTGTGGCTCATTGTATCTGTAATTTGCAGATATCATCGTCTGAGAATCCGGCATTTCCAACCACAACACCACGAACAACAACATCTTCGCCTCCACCGTCAACTATAAGAACGTCCCAACCGTCAACTATAGGAACCTCCCAACCATCAACTATAAGAACATTCCCACCGTCAACTATAAAAACATCGGATAGAAGATTGTCAACGAGCTCTGAAGAAAATAATACAACAGCTACTTCAGGACCAACATTAATTACAACATTGCCAAAAAATTCCAACGATTCACAGAGTGATGATCATGAATCAGTCAATGTGGTGGGAATTGTTGTTGGACTGCTTGTGGCAGTCGTTGTACTGTCTGCTCTAATTCTTGGGTTTGTTTGTTTCAGAAAGAGAAGAAGGTGACTGTGTCTTATTCATCATAACCCAATACTTGCTATGCTTGTGGTTTGCACCACTTTAATTGAGGATGTATGCATGGTTTTCCTGGTGTTCTCAATCATTATCAGCTTTATATGTGATCATATAATTATTATACATAATTGTTAAAGGACATTGGCAATAGATTTTTTTATTCTTTATATCTATTACACATACGTACGGAATACTTAATTACGTATTTTCACTTGTCCATCGCGTTTAGTTGCTTAGAAATATCGTAAAACTTTCTAACTTCGTCGGCCATCTTGAAAAAAAACGGGTATGCTAATTTATGCGGAAATAAATTTGTGACGTCAGGTGCAGGGGAACGAAATAATACCAATATACGATAGTATTAGAACAAATACATTCTAAGACGATTTTGATCCAAAAAATACAGATGAACCCCAATTTTTTTTGTATAACTGCGTAAATATTTAGTGCCACTACTGTACTATGTGTTTCATCTGTGTTTCTAAAATAAATGCGTTGATTTCGACGGTAAAAGCACTTTCATCACCGGTACTATGCCAATTAATTGATATGCTCGCGTACTTTGTAGACTTTTATCATACCGTTATCTGCGGTCAGGGCTACTCTGTGACGGCTGTGATGTGCTATGACTAATTACCAGACACTAAATGTTTATCTGTTCTGTTGATGTAACGTTATAATTTGGGCGCTTTTACAATGTTGCGGGCATCAACAGGATGTAGCTCAAAATATCAGGTCAAGTTCAATTTTTACCGTTTGTAATATATACAGATACAACTTATGTTTATTCATTATATATAGCTCTGAGGATGTAGCTCATTGAACACTATTGTCTAATACAGTAATAGCTACTAGCTATATAGTAACGCCTGAGTACAATATGTTTTAATTTTTTGCATTCGCGTTATATAAACACCTTCATTATTGCTTGCTTGGAGGTCATTTAGTAGGTGTGTAACGTACGAGACTCTCAAATAACACACTAATACTTCCAGTTAGAATCTGTTTTATTTATGATAACTTCTCTACATTTGTACTCTAGCCGTCTAGAGCGTTTACTATGACTTTGCATGATTTACATATGACCACGCGCAAATAATGGCAATGCGAATTCATTTTAGTAGCTATTAACATAATCGTTACAGGTCACACATAGAATAGCGGCAGTTCTACGGACCTCCTAGGTTTTTGTTGGAAATCCTTCGCACTAGTTCGGTTAAACTGTCAGAATCTCCCGTTCGCTGGTTCAACAACAACAATGGGGACTGTATTTCGTTTTTTTCTTATTTTCGTTTATTCAACACAACATTTACAACCAATTCAATATAGCATTACGAACACAATCTGATACAAGAAGCTGTTCACCTTAGGAGTAGGTACAACACTGAGGAAAGCTAAAGTCTATGCCAATGAAGTGCTACCTGTTGAACCAAAATCACTTGTTGAGCAGTATTTAGAAGGGAAGGAACGTCTATCAAAGGAGCCAAGTGGTGGCCAGTCGAAAATCTCGGTTCAGCAAGCCAGCTTTACCTGCAATTACAGAGAGACAATCAGCTAAAAAACCGTGTGCTTGTCAAGGAAAATGTGCCACCAAAAATGCAGTTGTAGGGGTGAAGATTTAATGTGCGACACAAAATGCAATTGTAAAGTTGAGAAGTGTAAAAATCGTGAGTGAGGCAGATTTATATGATGAACAACTTTATAAACTAACATTTTAGAAATTAATTTGGGGATTGTATGCACATTAAAGCTGAGTTTAGTACATGGAACATCTTCGACATAAAAACATTTCAACGCTGTCAACAGCAAACGAGTTAATATCTCATGGTTGAAATGCTTCATATGTTAGCACAAAGTTGGCCAAATTTCAAAAATTTGGAAAGCCTACACTCAACTGTCTTATACAGTAAAAATACAAAAAAAAGCTTACCGTTTCCATTTTTTGGCATATTTAAAATGAGTATAAAGGCCGTCATGCGACGCGAATCGTTCTCTGATTCTTGTGTAAACACATGCAGGAAGTGGCCTTCGGTTCCTTTTACCCAAAATCTGAAATACCCAACGCGAACAGTCTATAAAGTTTGTGCATTTTGTCCAAATATTCGTCATCCAAGGGCCACTCATCCTCAAGATAGCGACAAACGTCTATTTTTAATACCGCTTCTGACAGCATGTTCGGCTCAAAATCTGCATGTGTTCATTGTGTTGTCAACACTTGCCCCCTTGTGCTTCGGCTTTCTTCAACAATGCGTCATACTCATCATATTCTAATGCTTTCTCGTAGCAACAAAACGATTCTATAGCCTTTGGTTTCAATGTGCAATGCCCACATTTACACCAGCTCAGGCTTTCAAGGCGCCAAGCATTTTTTGCCTCAAACACATGGTCGATTTCCTCGTCAGACGATTCGGCACTCTCTTCTTCCGAGTCGCTCTCGTCACCGCTATTGCTTGTTTGTAAGCCCGGTTCAGGTTCAAATTGATAGGGTAATACCTGAACTACTTGATTCTTGTGGTATTTTCTATTCGAATAATCGAAAAGTACAAAATTCTTCACTAGAAGTACGAAATCTGGAAATGCGCCTAATAAAGTATATTTGTTTAATTTGCTATCCCCTGCACCTGACGTCACACGGGCCATGTGACCCAAAAAATAATTTTTTTAAAAATCGATCCAAGATGGCGGACGAACTAAATCTTTAGGGTTAGATATCTCGAGAACGAAACAATTTGGGTGAAAGATAATAGCATATTCGTGATCAGGGGGTCGAATTCTACTAATATCGGAAATAAAAAAATTTATTGCCAATGTCCTTTAATTAAATATCCTATACGCCATGTGAGCTGCTCGAGCATAATTTTTTCCATTTTAGTTTAATCCTTTCTAGTTTAGTTTAACAAATGTGTTTAAGACAGTGTATAACTAACATTCTCCATTTCTATTTAGTTCTGAAGACAAAACATTGCCAAATTTGGAAATTAAGGCAAAATGTAAGCCTATTTTAATAATGTTTTCGTCTTATGCATGATCGTGCATGATTGAATTGATCGGCGATACTGCTTGCCAATTTTTAAGTTTTAACTCTATTTTAGCTTATATTTAGTTTCTCGTCTCATAAATATTTCACAGCTATCTTATGTTGCATGCTTTTAAAATACAGTATGTAGAACCCTGAAGTTAATGCCAGGATTATAGTTTTGAAAACTGATAGATTACTATCAAAATTTTTAGCTAATAATTATTTTTTGCATGTTTTTTTTTTGTTTCTGATATTCAGTACCAAATGCTTCGTATTTCAAACATTATCAGTAATCACGGACATGACTCCCAATTTACGTGACCCTTACCACAGTTTAGAAAATTGCCTGTTCCTCAATGAATTCCAAAAGATAAACATTTTCTTTGAAACATTAAAATTTTATACATACAAATTCCGTAAAGGCCGTCATCCAATACTATATACACGCACAATAGGTACAGTACACTGAACGTGAAGTTGCTTCTTCGTACATGGATTTTTTAAGCAATAAAATCGTAAGAAAAAGTCATTTGCGAACATCGACTGATCTTAACTGTAAATAGCTACATGCATGTGCCTATATGGCTTATAATTTTTCTATTCTTGAAATTAATCATTTCATAGCAAGTCAAACTCAACAGCGCATTGCTCGAGATTTCTGCACGAATTCATTGGAATTGCGTAAAAAATTAATATGTTGAATTTACTTGCGCACTATTTTATTTTTGAATTTATACTAAATGGACCATGAATTGGTGAACCATCCAGTTATCGCGGGTGACCAAGTAAGCAGAAAGAAATGCAAGCCGAGACAGTTCTGCCACCTTACAAAATTCTTATTACTTTGATTACGTATAATGTCTAGCTTTTTAACGATAAATGATTATGATAGTGCACATCAAAAGAGTATTTAATTTCCTCCAATAATCTCGATTATTTTTTATACACTACAGGTCAAACCTCTGGAGATACTTTAAACCCTATTTACTCCTCAGAAGTTACTAATAACCCTTCCTTTTCAAACGACGGAGGGATATATCAAGACCCAGACGGTGATATAAAGAAGGCTTCAAAGGAGTGCGAATTGTACGAGCCAAGTGTTGATCATGAATATGATTATGCAAAAGTAGAAAAGAGCAATAAACCCGCGGCACCTGCAGAAGACCTAGAATACGATTATGCAAAAACTGATGACGTTAAGTCTGCCATAAATAGTTTACCAGTTAAGGGCAATCATTATCAAAACCAAGATATAAGTAATCAGAATGCTTCCAAGAAGACTACCGAAAAAAAGGAACCCGAAAAGGACAATGATGGAGGGCCTTTGTATGAAACACTGAATAATGACACAGTACCTGTTTACCAGACACTGGAGGAAGAATAAAATGATGTACTTTGATTAGCTATAGCAGGCAACATCGATCTGTACATGGTTCATTGCGTTGTAGATAAAAGTCATAAAACAAATGGTAGAATACAAATATTTCAGAAAAATTATACCTGTAACAATGAACCATAATTATTTTAGCAATTTAATGTTGTATAAATGCTAGTTTTACACTGACAAAGTTTCTGTGATAAGCGAAGTTTCTGTGATAAGCGAAGTTTGAACAGATCTAAAAAAGGCTGGGTTTTAAACAATTGCGGTTTTCAATTTCAGTCATATTTTAATTAAGTTGTGTTCTCCAAGATAAAAGAATCATGAATCTTTTAAATATAATTCGTGAGCTACATTAGCTATGTTACTAGCACCATAAACAGCTAATTCATAAGTTCCAAAAAGGTTGTCTTCAAAAATCCAAAATCTAATTATGTAAATGACAAAATCCAAAATACGAGACACGACATATTATACGTTCTACTAATAACACAAGGTTGATTTGCAAAGACAGAACCATCACAAACGATATTATTATTTAAAAATTCGCTCCCTTAATTGTAAGCCATATAACGTTAACGAGAAGTCATGAATTAGACCCATGATGCATTTTGCTCTTGTATTTTGGATTTTGGAACTTAAACTTTAGATTTTTCACGGACAACTTTTTTTTGTATTAGCTGTCTGATATTAAGAAACTCAAGTTTGCCTGCCTTTGTAGAATTTATTTCTGCCATGACAATATGCATTAATAACATGCGATGCCTTAATGACTGCTTTGTACTTTTATCTCCTAAATCAACACTGGTTTCTATGTGTCAGAATAAACCGTTTGGTTTAAACCATATAAAGCAAACCTGCCTTAAAATGGTGTATATACTGTTTTTCGTTGTTATACATTTGAAACTTGTGGTCTAACGAATGACATGAATAAATTGCAGAATATAACATAAAGCGGAATAACTGTACCGGCGTGAAATGTACATATTTGTTATCCATTAATCCGTTCGCTAAATTGCAGTTGTTTACATTAGAAAATTACTGCTAAACAATAAAACAGAAAACAATGAATTGCAACTAGAGACTGCACTAAACTGAAAGAAACTGCGCTATTTCTAACCTTCAAATCTGGAAACCTGACCAATAAATCCAATATCACCCCATTGGTCCATCCAAATCCCACCTGTGGTTTGTATTCACCTCCACGTCCCGTATTGCCCTCAGAGCTAACGTTATACTTCTCGAACATATGATTCGACTGTTGATAACCCTTCCAGTTGCTGAAAACCCAGGACTGTGCAAAACGTGTAGCCTCTTTTTGGAGAATTGTCGAGTTGGATTTAGATAAGCCGATTATCAGCATATGCTGTAAGGGAGGCCATCCATTTGGAAAATCCCACTGTTGGCCTGATTCTTTCATAGATGTCGGTAAGCCTCCTGGAAAATCTAAAATTTTAGCGTGTTTCATGTTTGCCAACACAAGTTCCTCGCGTGTTTTATTCTCTCGGGCGAGACCAGCCCAAAGTGGGGCAGTGGTAATGTTCTGCGTTGTCATGTCATAGTCAGCCCAAACGCCAGCGGCCTCGTTCCAAAGCAGCGCCTCGATTGCAAGCTTCCTTCGATTGGCCAATTCCCGATATGATCTAGATTTTGCTTGGTCGCCAGTTAGCTGGAAGAACTCAGAAAGACTAATTGCGTTTTTGTACAAGATTGAATTTAAATCGACTGGAATTATATCTGTTGTGTGTATTGATTCAAACTTTCCGATACCGACACCGGACTGGTTGAACCAACGACTGGAGAAATCCCAGCCACTCTCAGCTACGGAAGCAACAGCTTGGTAGAATTTCGACTTCAAGTGTTGATCAGCTAATCTTTCCGCAACCTCATAGTCATGCCAGTAAGACTCGGGCCGTGCAGTGGTCATGTTGGCTTTGTATATTGCAAAACTGTGAAGCTCCCCAGATACATCTATAGTGATATTGCGATATGTTTCCCAGAAGTTATACTCCTCTACGATGGTTTCCAAATTGTTTCGCACGAATTCTAAGTCGTTTGTGTAACTGTAATACAAGTCAACCATCTGAATCAAAAACGGCGGTTGACTTCTGTTCAAATAGTAAATTCTCCCACCATTCGGCACGAAACCATAGCGGCGCACGAGATCGACCAACCTCGCAAGCCAGGGTCTTTACCTACGCCCGGCGCTGCGACAAAGACCCTGGTTCAGGCTGGTCACGTGACACCCCAAAATCTGGGATATTTTTAATTAGCGACCTTTATTTTACTGGGGAGGGGTGGTAGAGTGGCTTATGAATGCATTTCTCGTGGTCAATGAATTTTTTTTCAACAAGAAATTGATCAAATTGCCAAGAAAGCTCATCAAAAATTGTACTTTTGCTGCCGGGGTCATTATTTTCTATGCATGAAAGCTCAAGCGCGTGTCGAGTTTCACATGAAACACAAACGTGGATCAAATTTCAAAAGATTACGCTTCGCCACAATGTAAATGTCGAAGAGAAAATAATCCTGTGATATTGGCTTTTGTGTCGTATTGACGGCGTTTGCAGTCTGTATACGATAACTGATACCAAAGGACGCATTTATTATTGAGAGTCTCGATTTATATTACTGCGAAATTTCTGTGGAAATATATAGAAAGAATTACCGCAAGCGACGGCAAAATTTGTAAACAAATGTCAACTGTGCATCGCGGCGACCAGGCGACAAAAAACATATCACGGCGAGGAGATACATCCATATTATCAACGTTACTATAAAGCCAACAAGAATTTTTCAAAGATAAGTCAAAGGCTCGTCTATACAGGTATTTTTAACACTACAATTTTTTAGTTGATCCAGTCCTCTATGCACTATGCGATATGTATGGATATGTAGTAGTATTACTTTACATGTAGAAAATGAATGACAAATAATAATTTTGTTAGATACAGGAATACAGTACTTGCATATTATTAAACGAGGAATATCTATAGAGGTAGTGTGTAACTTATGTTACATAATAATTGTCTGTGTAAAATTTCTGTTCATATATGTATATACATATTGTGGTCCTGGTAGGGAGTGTAGATGTTACTCGTCTGATTTTCAAGATATGCTATGTGTCGCCTCTCGAAAACAATGCTATGTCTTTTTCGAAAATTTTAATTGTTTCCCTCTTATATATGATTATGACAGTATTGACTATGGTCTATGGCGCTGTCGCTATAGCCAGCGATTGTGCTAAATTTACCCTAGAAGGGCCTCATTATTTCTTACTTTAACTCTTACATTGCTGTCATTTTGTTGCTCGATTCGCGGGGTCAAAACTAACAAATGATAAAAAAATATGTATATATAAAAATATAATATAGAAATTATATTATGTGCAAATGCCAGTTGCAAAAGGTGAAATATATTTTACTCCATGGGGCCTGTGTTGGACATTGCCATTTTCGTATTTATTTCATGCACTAGAATTCCCCTGTAATACAGTTCTCGCCCTTTTTAAATCAGTAATCCAGTAGTTTCAAGGTAGTTTTAACATAGTAGTTTTACATGGTCATTGAGAGTTTTGTAAAGTCACTCATGGCTCATCTAACTATATGCCCTTGGCAATATTGATCTTTATTGATGATAGACATGATACGCGTACGGCGTACACTCTGCGCGTACACTAAATATTTGCATCGGTGCACACACAATTTAATGAAATAATTCAGAGGTCATGAATGTATATGATATAAACGAATAAAGCAACAGTGAGAGGCCATTTTAATGTCTTTTAAAACAAACACGGCAACGAAAGACAGACTTAATATAAACTTACGCGATCGCGTGCCAATGCCAGTTGCCCAAGCCCAACTTAACACTCAAACTGTCATTGAAATACTCATGCTTTTGGAGTTCAAACGCTGACAAGAAATACGGACAAAAAAAGAGAAAAGTACATAATTTTAGATCAGAAAATTCATGTTATTTTTCGCAACCATTACATCTCGCTCCTTGCATTTGAAATGTATCGCTTGTATGTGGAAGCATGTAATTTGATACTTTCTCCACCCCACCAAGCAAAAGATTTTTGAAAGAGTCACGTGACCAGCCTGAACCAGGGTCTTTGTCGCAGCACCGGGCGTAGGTAAAGACCCTGGCTTGCGAGGTTGGAGATCGACGTAATTAAAAATCATGTTTTGGCAGTTTTATACATACCACAAGTCAATACGCCATGCAATATCCAGTAAGAGTCCCAGTAGTAATATTCCCGAAATCTCCCTCCAGGAATTATGAATGGATTCCGGACGACTATCAGCGAAGATCGTAGACTTTGCTCGCGTGCTTTGCTCGTGATATTTCTGCCGAGGTTCTTCCAGAGTTCGTGTAGGGCAAACCCCCACTTCCGCAACTCCTCGTCTCGGATTTTGTTTAAACGTTCGGGTTTCTGCACCCAATCTTCCGGGCTGTATGGTTCTAAATCTTGCCCAGCTGGACTAAAATTCTCTGTCACGAATTTTCTCAGGTCTTCTCGTTTTGGTTTATTTCCCAAACCACTGAATTTTCTTTCGGTATATGCCATGTCGTATTTCATTCTCATGTCGACAAACGTCTTTGCGTCATCAAATATTTTCGCCATCTGGACAGAATGTAAAATATATCCTTGGCAGAAAATGCGACTGTTACAAGCATATTTCTTATTTGCATTAATAGCACCCAGAAACATGCAAAATAACGCATAATACGGCAAGGTGTTGGGTCGAGCCATACCAATTTTAACTAAATATCCGTGCAGTATATCGTATGACTTAATAGTCAAAAGTTATGGTAATCGATTACAGATAGCATACCATTCAACACCAGAAACCTGGAGCCATAGATATTAGAAAGGGGAATGGATTGGCAACGCTGTTCAATACTATACACGATCTTCGGTTCAGTTAGTTTGAATAAACCGGAAACAAACATTGCACAACTCGCTATGGTAATTATGCGCATAAACGAAATTGAGTTCATGAGCATAATTACCATACAAGTTGGGCAATGTTTGCTTCCGGTGTGCTCAACTGAAGATAAAATTTAGATAACAAAAGAGTTGCCAATCCATCCCTTTTTCTAATATCTATGCTGGAACTAACAATTATAACAGGTATATCATTGTCTTGTTCTTTAAAACTGCCAAATGTGGCAAAATATACATGTTGTTTAATTTTGGTATAAAAAATCGAATTGAAAGTTTTTAATGGACGGGGAATGATGTGATATAAGTAATTTTTGGTCCAAAACATATTGTGCTCACTGGAACAATGTTGGAAACGGGCAAATGAAGGGCGAAATTATCGGGCACTAATAAGAAGCGATACAGCGATACAACGATATACGGAGTCGGAGCCATGTAAGCTTGTAGGAGGGGGAGGGGAGAGGTGTGAATATTTTAGGCCATATATTTCGTAATGTAAAGATATAGTATATAAAGCAAGACTTTAGGACAGTATATATAGAGCAAGACATTTATAATGGAGTGAAGATTTTTTTTATGTGCGATGTTTAGCTACATAAATATCTTTTGTGTATATGTCATGTACTTTTGTAGCCTGTTCGCAAGATAATCAGACGTGGTTTGCTTGTAATGGAGCCGAAATTTAGTGTTTAGAAATGTGTCATATCTTACCTATATATACATAGTACAGTTCATGCTGTATACATAAAACCATTTATATTGCGAAATATCAAAGTATCTAAAAAGAAATTCATCAAAGCTGAAAGACCATATTTACTCAACTATAAAAGTATTGGCCTAAATACTATCCTTTCGTATCTTTACATTATCAGATATATTGTTAATTATATGGGGTTGATGGGCCAGATACCAAGTCATGGGTGACGTCATGAATAATCATAATATATCTATCGGGTATAGGTTCTTGGATTCCTGGTTTCCTGGGCTGATAGATTTCCTGGGCTGTTAGGTTACTTTGATTAAAAGCAACATAAATGGGAACTGCTGACAATGGGGCTTCTCTGAATTAGAGGTATGACTGGATAAGTGTCAATCGAAGTAAAAATAACTATTGGACATTTTAAAACATTGCTTAGTGCCAAAAGCACGCTATTGCCTAATTCACAATCAAAAACTCCACGTTGTATAAATTTTTGGGCCATCTCATAAAAAGAGGATATATCAGCAATGGTAAGAAACATTTCGTACTCGTGACTATTATCGACAAGCAATTCCATTACAAGCAGCTCCCGCAATCGTAGTACTCTTTCAACTTGATCTTGATCTTTGTAAATCTTGATTGCTGTAAAATGGTCAGTTAATGGAGAGGGATCTATGTCAAAGAACCTTTCTATTACAAAGCCAACAGAAGTAAAACAACAATCTCCATCACCGAGAACTTGGACTACTTCAAACCCATAATTATGGGCAACAGTATTTAACCTTTCTGAAGCTTTCTCGTAGTCGCACATGACACTGCTGTAAGGATGTGAGAAAAGTAACAATGATGACACATGATCCAACCAATTTGATTTATTTGACATCATGGGAGCTTTTGTTTTCTTAAAGACTTCCGTTGTCAGATTCATCATGACTCTAGCTCTGCTGATGATGTTATTGGCGTTTTCCTTTGAAATAATTTCTTCGTTATAATCATCTGATTCCGAATCGTCATCACTATTAGTTTGTAATATGCAAGATCACAGTTCAACAAGATTGACGTTAGTGTTCTCAGAACCTGAAAATATATCATTCGGCAAATCTCGCACTTTACCAACACCGATACCAAATTTTTCAGAAGTTGCAGTTTCACTAGTTCTCAGAAATGATTGGTACCATTTAGTAACAGGAGATACAACGTGCCTTTCTCTTCCCTTTGCCCCATTTCTACAATTCTTGTTGTGCTCCATATGATTATAAAATATTAAGAAAAGAACAGCCACTGCATAATTTACACCCATCCGGTTTTTGTTCGCCCATTTTCTTAATTTGCGATGCAGACGTTCGTTTCGGTTCGTTCCAGTGCCTACTGGGATGTCGCTAAGACAACCCGAGCGTACGTGTTTAAGTAATTTTTCAACTTCGTCTACGGCCGATTTAGGGAGAACGCAGACACCTTCAATTTTTTCAGCCTGCTATCTCTTCAGAAAACTACAAATGTTGTTTTCTAGTTCCTCAGATGATGGAGTGGCTTGCTTTCGAATTTGACCAATGTCATCATGTGCACGAAAACATAGACGTAATTCCTTTATCGTAACTCGTTGTGTCTTTCGAAGTGCTGCATTGGCTTGACGCTTTGGAATTTACACAATAATTCTCTGGATGGCACGGAACAAGTCTAACTTTACTGCAGGGTTCTGCCCAAAAATATCTCTCAATTTTTCCCCTACAGAACAGCAATTGTCAACCATAATACCATGGATTTTTTCTTCGTCAGAGGTCAAACGGGTATTTAGAGTACAGAGCAAGCCAAGAACATTAATTGTCTACTGAGGTACCCTTCGTAAATTGCCAGGATAGAATGTCGCTGTCTTCATTCATAACGATGAATAAAGAATCATACAGTTTATTCCATTTCCCATGCTTCCAGTAACCAATATTCGCTGTTATCTAAAACATATGATCAAGAAAATACAAGGATGCCCAAAAATATGAAGTTTATTTTCTCGTGTTGAACAGGACGTCTCAGAGTCTCCTGTTCAACACTTGAAATAACACAATTCATATTTTTGCACACCATTTACTATTTCCTGTAAAGTAAATTTGAAATAAAACCAATTGAAATGCAATCTGTCATTTTATTCCCATAGAGGCTGCATTCCAGTTGCGCGTTTTCCTATACCCACGCGTACGTACGGAAAACTTTAAATCTTTCTAAATTTTACACAAGATCTTTTATTTAGCATTTACCTCAACAAATACAATTTAAATTGCATAGAAAACTAAACTCGGTCCTTCTATTTTTTCAGTTGTTCGATGAACAAATTCAATTCAATTAATTTGCAACGTAAGCATAAAAAATCTCGGGGAAGCAGAGAATTACGCATTATTGGGCTTATTAGGGAGTTGATAAAACAATCAAATTCGAACCTTTGACAATGGCGCTTGGCTACAAAGGGTAGCCTTTTTTTGAAGCACACTGTATTTATTAACAATAATATAGGAATATCTTAATATTATAAAATGGTAAAGTTTAATTACTGATTCAAGTTGAAAACACAGGGGTTTTTTTACAATTATTAAGTTTATTTTAGGGTCACTTGGACAATAGTATGATGTACGAGAACTGAACTCGTTGTTAATTCAAGTCTTTTAGTAGCAAGTTTCTGTTATAGGTAATAAAATGTGTTTAAATTACAGCAATGTGTGATATCTCCAGCTAGCTCGATGATTGGAGGGAAGCCAGACATATTCATATATTTGTGTTTACAGACTATAAAACGATGAATTTCAAAAGAAACTAAATAATTGTCAGAACACAAATAAGCCAATTTATAATATCCGGATTATAAATTAAAGTTAATGGAGAAATGCTGCTAACATTGTTCAAAGTTCTTACATTTGTCGGAGATTGTCCAAGTGCGCAGAATTTCACGTCGTGCGCAATTGTCAGTCATTAACCTAATGCATCACGCGCTGTGCACGATGCAAACATGTGCGCATCATGTCAAATGTAATCCAACAACTAATAGACAGACAATATTGTCTTTGTTGACATTGATCAACCAATAGAAATAGTTTCCGTAGGATATAAACGGATGAGGCGCATTTATTAGGTATCAATTTGCTCTAAACTTGAGAGAGATACGATAGGGAGCACGAAATTGTTTCCCCACCCACCCACCTCATCAGGGCTAACAACGGACAGGAACAATCTGAAAATGGACATTGGAATATGCACACAGACATCGCATTATTTATTGTAAATATAATCCATGCAAGTTCTAGGAACTGTCCAAGGGGATTGTAACCTCTTGGACAGGTTAATGTTATGGGGGATTGTAACCCCTCTAACATTGCCTGACGGGGATTGTAGCCCCAAGGGCTCCAGTCACCTAGCGGGCATATATACACCCCGCGAGGTAATCCATCTCATCGGGATTAACAACGGAGAGGAACAATCGGAAATGGACATTGGAAGATGCACACAGACAATGTAATGTAATATAATAGTCTATCTGAAATTATGAGGGATTTGTTATTTGGATTTGGTTTTACTTCAATTTACGGTCTTGGGGTTGAAGTGCTCCTAATGATCACTTTCTGGCCCATAGACTCACATTATTTATTGTAAATATATATTCCATGCAAGTTCTAGGAACTTTCCAAGGCGATTGTAACCCCTTAGACAGGTTAATGTTATGGGGGATTGTAACCCCTCTAACATTGCCTGATGGGGATTGTAACCCCAAGGCATCCAGTCGCCTAGCGGGCATATATACACCCCGCTAGGTTATACAAGCTTGCATATTTATGAGTCTATGATAACACTAACAATGCTATGTAATTAATTTTTTTACTACCGGAGTACTTCACCCTCAACGACCCATCTCTCCCACACAATTACTTGTTTGTCTGTTTTGTTGTCGTAGCGGTCAAATCAAAAGCTTTGATACATTAATTACACATGAATATGCGCTTCCCCAATCAATTAAAGGTTTACGCACTGTTTTGTAGTTTCTGTATTTTGTTTTTACTTACAAACTTTAGAAAGAAATCTACAATTCATTTAGATAAGATTTTTCAAAAAATAATTTAAAGTTAATAAACAAATAGAAATTTCACATTTAATTTTACTTTAGCCAAGCGTTAACTTGAACAATTGACCCTGATTAATTTATAGATACACGCGCAGAACGCGGAAAAAAACATGCAAACGTTGTATTTTTAACAATATAAACATCTAAAGTAGCTAAGTTTAAAAGTATATATAACGACCATGTTAGATGTCCGGTACTTGGAATTTGAAATAGTGTAATTCACACACTTTTTAAAAAGATTTGCTCCTGCCGTGACCTTAAGGTCATTTACGAATGTTTAACTCGATCTATCTTTATGAATTATGTTTGTTGTAGGAACTAAAAAATTAATACAGGAAAGTATTCTAGTATAAAGATTAGTAGTGGTATAAATAAAAATAAACTTATACTGCATATATACGTATAGTCTAGATAGAATGTGATCAGCATTTGAAATTTAAACGGCTGAATGCATATTGTGGCGCAAGTAAAGGAAATACGCTCACATCACACATGCACACAAATATTATTCCGGTGTTAAAATTGTTTACATTTTATTTTTGATGTGATATCATTTGTTCCAAAATGCTTGTTCCAATTGGCTTTTTACGCACGGTGCCAACGACACTCGTGACAACGGCACATCTTTAATTAAATCCTACACTTGTAAAAGTTCAATAACAATTACAAATTGTGTTTTGAAATTCACTGTAGCCTACCAGTTAAATGCATATCACTTACACGATAAATTGTATAAACTAACTAGGATATCACTGAACCTAAAGAACTAAAAACCTGGAGACCGAAAACCCAAAGACTCAGAAACCTAAAGACCCAGAAACCCAAAGACCCGGAAACCCAAAGACCAAGAAACCCAGAGACCTAGAAAGCCAGAGACCCAGAAACCCCAAGACCCAGAGGCCTAGAAACCCAAAGACGCAGAAACCCAAAGACCCAGAAACCCAAAGACCCAGAAACCCAAAGACCCAGAGACTCAGAAACCCAAAGACCAAGAAACCCAGAGATCCAGAAACCCCAAGACCCAGAAACCCAAAGACCCAGAAACCCAAAGACCTAGAAACCCCAAGACCTAGAAACCCAAAGACCCAGAAACCCTGAGACCTAGAAACCCCGAGACCTAGAATCCCAGAGCCCTAGAAACCCATAAACCTGCAGAGCTAGAAACCTGTCAGCCTAGGGAACCAGGAACCCAAGAACCTATACCCGATAGATACATCAGTACCCTTCATGTACCTAAATTGCTTTGTTTAATTATGATTATTCATGACGTCACCCATGACTTGGTACATGGCCCATCAACCATATATGGCCTAAAATATTCAACATCCCCCCCCCCCCCCTGCGAGCTTCATGGCTCTTGCTCCGGTTCCGGCTCCGTGTATCGATGTATTGCTTTTTAGCAGTAGCCAAACTTATCTAAGATCTTACATGCATAGTTTGCATTCCAAATACAATTGATATTTTTTGTGATATAATTTGATAAACGTATTTTTTTTTGGGCTCGTGTAGGCTTACATGACTTCTAGTCCGACTTTTATGCGAGTTTTTTTCTTCTGATAATTGTACCGAACATTAGGATAGATATACTGAATATAATCTAATAGTAAATAATGACCACCAGTTGATTGATAGCTGATCACTGAGTAGATATAGCAACTCTGGGATCTATTGTAGACTATAGACGTGAGTACCGCCAAAATAACAAACAGGCACAGACGAGCAACAGATCAGAGAAGTACCGACAACTAAAAGGACGAATACGGAGTACGGAAATTGAGAAACCCAACTATTGACTATGAATCTAATATAATAGCTTTTCTGTACTCATAAAACAAAGTAACTTCGCCCTCTGCCCTTTTCTCCGAATTTCATTTTAAGTAAACTGATTCAGATTTACTGGTGTCTAATTTTGATTCACCATGCCGGCACATTCAGCGATGTGACCGACGAACAGAGGCTGGTTGAAAGACATTGAAAAAAGACATTACAAATTGAAATAAATGCTTGGAACATTAGTGTTATCGCAGAAACGAGGGTGCATGGCCGAACATCGGGTAGACTTGCTCCAAGTCTGGCTCGAATGGGTTTTATAGGGTCTATCCAGTTGATTATGAGATCAGTTTTGGACTTGAAACGAAGAACGAGCGAGACTTGTATCAACCTGATTCTCAGGGTCTTCACCCCTGCTACCCGCGCTACGGCGAAGACCCTGACAGAGGCTGGTCACGTGGCACCCAAATTTTGGGTGCTTGACATTCGTACTTAGCAGGGGTAGGTTGGCCCAACAATGTTGCATGATGTTGGCTTCGTTTCACGCTGGGCACAAATTACACGAAAAACGCACTTGCTGTTGTAACTTTGTCAATATCCTTTCTATTGAGCCAAATTTCTGCCGAGGCATAGAAGATATTATTCTCACAAACTTGTTTTTTTTTGTTTTTTGAATTGTTACATTTTGGCGGGAAAAAAATGTTGCTAATGTCGCGCCAAAAAAATTAAATAATAGCTAAGCAAAATCCAGTAACTTTAAGTAAAAGAGCATGCCATTACAATCATGTCCGTAAAAATTTTGTTGAAATACGATAAATACTTTTAAAGCTAGATACAGATGTTTAAAAATTGAAAAATCCACCATTTTTTCTATTTCTAGTAACAAAATGGCGGATTTTTCAATTTTTAAACATCTGTATCTTTAAAAGAATATGCTGCTAGAAAATAAGCTTAAAGAGGCGGTAAAATCTGTTCTGCTCGTTATGAACCGCCTCTCCTGGAATTTTAACCGGTCTGTGGCAAATGTTTAATACACCCATTGTTCGTTTTGTACCTATTTTGTTCAACTCCAGCCACTGTAGTCCATATAGTTAACAGTCAATAGTCTTCAAAAAGGTATCCACCGAATAGGATAGAAATTCAGACGTAAAAACGACGTCTAAGATGAAAAAAGTAGTGTACTACACAACTTCATGTTGCCAACTGATGTCAGTGGCGCCACGAAGAATTACAAATTGCTGCTTCAATATCGACATTTTATGCATTAAATAACGTACGTATTTCGCTTAAATCGATATGGGTGTAACTTTGAAGATCTTTTCCCCCGATAAGCTTAATAAACCATGTATTAATTGTGGCAGAGTCGAAAAATATTGTTATAAATAGACACAAGTGTTACACGTTCACTTTGTCGTTCATGTTTCTTTGTCGATTTCAGAATTCGTAAAATTGACCAATCACAGCGAAGCACAAAAGTTCTAAACATTTGCCACAGACCAGTTTTAATCTAATTAAGCTCTTTATCACAACAAAGTTTGAGGCAAATGAGACGCATTTTTGGGAAATTTGATTGAATTAAGCTTTTTGATCATCTTTCACTTTGAAAATAAAAGCTTAATATTAGATTAAAATTCCAAGAGAGGCGGTTCATATACCAACTTTGTTATGTGTATAAAAAATGCGCAGAACGGTATCATCACCCATGAGCGGCAGTTCAACTTTCGGCAGCCCCCCCAAAAAACTGAGAGAGGTGAGTTTATAGCTTCATATATATATATATATATATATATATATATATATATATATATATATATATATATATATATATATATATATATATATATATATATATATATATATATATATATATATATATTATATATATATATATATATATATATATATATATATATATATATATATATATATATATATATATATATATATATATACATATACATATACACATATACATATACATATACATATACATATACATATACATATATATATATATATATATATATATATATATATATATATATATATATATATATATATATACATATATATATATATATATATATATATATATATATATATATATATATATATATATATATATATATATATATATATATATATATATATATATCCCAGTGTCTCAAAAAAAGTATCGGTGTTTAATTTAATATAATGTAAAAACTACACCAGCTACAGTGGTGCTCAAAAGTCTGAGTCCACTCCAATATTTCCTCTTTTTTGATGAATCATGTTTACTGTAGTAAAAATGGATGCATTTTTTATCCTAAATATGTATATTATTCACAGAATGTGATTCGCAGAATTTTGTGTCTGACTTTACTATCAAGTTATTAATAAAGTCGTGAAAAAGCACGAAAAATAAACGAGGCTTGGAGCAAAATGGCGGAATAGAGTGAACAAATAAACGCTCAAATATAATTGAGTATTGCGCTATTGGAATGACGGTACACATGCAATGGAAAGGCACCAAGACAAGTTAAATGCTGTGTGATAATGTATACTTTAAAAAGCGTGGTAAACAAGATTCTTTGGAGAAAAACAAAAATGCATAAAAAGTCAAGATCTATTCTGTTTTCTTGGTTGAAAGAGAACCACTATGTTAAAGAAACTTGCTAGTGTAACAAAACTGCAACTGGCAGAAACATTTAAGCTCTAATTACAAATTAATTATCAGTAACCAGCACAGAAAACAGCAAATTCGATTAAAAAAATACTAAATACCTTATGGGAGCACTATCAATTGCGTATGCTGTGGGCTTAAGACATGCCCATGCCAGAAATAGGAACACAGGTTGTGTATGTTAAGGAAGATTTTTGGCAGACCAATTAAAAGTTTGCAATATAAACAGGTGCATGCATTACAGCTACAAATATACAGAAGTTAGTCATGAAAAAATAAGTTCTTATTTAAAGAAGACCGTGAAATATAGCAGATAAAGCATTTTAGTTTAAGGTTGCTCCCCCGTTTAGGGTTCGCTATCAATTCTTGTAAACCCAAGAAATTAAAGTATTAACTAATCCTAGTCTTTGCCAGTGATGCCTCGCCAGTTTGTACGGCGATTCAATTTCAAAAGTTGTGTATGTCGAGAAATACTATAAAAAATATATTGTACGTAAATCAAAGGTATAAAAGTGGAGTGGACTCAGACTTTTGAGCACCACTGTATATGGCTTTCAAATAAGTTTTATGGTATTAAGAAAACGCTAACGTAAATTTTGGAACATAGGACGCTTGAACTTCATTCAATATTAAACGAGATATAAATGTTTTAAGTTGAGTTTCAGTTGAAAATTGGCGAAGAAAATGACTAAATCGGCCTATTAAATTTATTCGAAGACATTTGCTATTTTTCCGCGAGTATTGAAAATTTTGAAGAAGCTACCTTTAATCTCAAGGCGATTCGCCCTGGCCGCTTCGATTTCCTTATCTCATTCCATATTGCTTAAATATCTTCACGCTATACATCAAAATTTAAGTTAGGCCTTCTGGAATTCAGTGAAGTCTATTTCAGCGAAACAGTTAGTCCAGTTTTAGAGGTATAACAAATCAAACATCGATACTTTTTTTGAGAGCACTCTTCATATTTACAACAAAATTGTATCCTCATTCATATATATATATATATATATATACATATATATATATATATATATATATATATATATATATATATATATATATATATATATATATATATATATATATATATATATATATATATATATATATATATATACAGAGGCGTAGGAACGAATTAAAAGTTGGGTGGCTGAACATATACGAGCGCCAAAGGCGCGAGCTCTGTAGAAGGGTCCGGGGGCATCCTCCCCCGGGAAATTTTAAAAAATGCATTAGTTACCAATGGGAACCAATCTAACATTCTAACACACTATCTAACACAACATTCACGTGATTAAAATCACGCCGGACGGATTTTTTTTGGGGGGGGGCTTAGCCCCTTCTTAAAAAATTTGGGGGGGGCTCGAGCCCCCTCCAGCCCCCCCTGTTCCTACGCCACTGTACATATATATATATATATATATATATATATATATATATATATATATATATATATATATATATATATATATATATATATATATATATATATATATATATATATATATATATATATATATATATATACATGCAGGCATAATGCCGACAACTTATATATGGTGAACTATACTCTTTCCATCATACTTACGTAATATAACTATAACTATAAGAACTTCTCAACCAAGATACTTGAGACTCACTCTTGAACAATAATTTGACAATGAGTTCATGATTGCAAGCATATTAAGCTTGCGATATCGTGAATCACTTCGGCATTGGGCAACGTTCTTATAAACACCACGGATACACCTCGATTGTTCACAAAAATCAGTTTTCGTTCTTTGGCATTGACGAACCAATGACTCGCAGTTATCAACACTGGCTACAATCAAAATAGTACTATATGAATTTATATACTTGAATACAGTTGTAGTACTTATGGGATGCATGTGCATCAATTGATAAACTGTAAGGATAAAATGTAAACAAGGGTAGCCCGTCCATTTACTTGAACCTATTTTTCGACAAATAGTGCTTCGACAAAGATTGTAAGCATGATTATATAAGAGATATCGTCAGGTATGAATTATATAAGCTATGGAATTATTTTATGTTTGCAGATATTGGGTACCATTACATGCGTGTTTCACTCTTTGCGCGACTGTAAAATGGCATTTTAATTGTTAGTGGTCAGACGGTTCCATGAAAAATTGCAAACCATAAAGTATATACAAGATGTCATTCATCTGATGATGAACCAGGTTTTACCACAATTCCTTGAATACCAACTACACCGTGATTTTATGCACAGCGAGCTTTTGTCTGCGCACAAGAAGCCTTAAAACACAATACATTATAGTACTTTATTTTAGTACATAAATAATTTATCATTAGGATAGCATCTCTATTTAATTGAACAGATACATTTTCTCATTGATTTTTTCTAATGTTTAATCAAGCGAGTATTTGTGTACGCAATAGTCAATACAGAATGGACACAAATTTTGTAAATTACTTATCAAACGACCTCAAACAGTCATATTTTCGAATAAATCATCAAAAAATTGCGAGAAAGTTTATGAAAATCAGGATGATCCAGTATCAGCGTATACATGCAGACACTGATTAAACTTGCATTTCTTTTCAATTTTCGTCTAGGAGTTCGATTATTAATGAGTAATATTTAAAACACGAGCAGGAGTGCTCGGCTACGCCACACTTTTTTATCTGATGAACGAAGAATTGCAAGTATTTTAAGCTTTATCTAAAACGATCCATTTTTACCCATCTTGTAAGTTTGTTTACGAATGATTTTTATTAAATAGATGTAAATAAGCCACGAAAATTGTTGCAAATAAACAGTAATGTAGTAGAATGTGATTAATGTAGGATTTATATAATATATGTATGCATGAAGTATAAATTTAGTACGGGAAATATGAGCGATGAAAAACAGGAACTTTAGTAAATAAGATAAAGTAACAAGCGTAACGGAACTTGCGTAGGTTGAATTGCGGTCAACCAAGCGCGGAACTTATACAGCACAAATATGACGTGCGGGGAAGTTGTTTTACATAATGTGCGTCAGGCTTAAACTTCCCCTGGTAAACATTTCCCTTAACAAGGTCAGTCCGATAATATAAAAAGGAGAGTGCGAGAGTTGAGTTGTGTTAAGCTAGAAAGAGAGAAAGAGAGAGCACAAGAGAGTTCGAAGGCAGTGGTCAGTTATATATATATATGTAAATGTAAATGATTGTTGAAATAATATATTGAAGACTGAAAGTATACAGTCCCATTGAGAAGCAGCGAAGGAATAAATCTCGAGAGGAGAATTTATCACAAAAATCGAGGAAAAAGTTTTGTAAAAATATACGTGCGTAAGACTCCTTCACGGCTATGATTTTCTTTGTCTTTCGCGTATGAATTATCAATTTTCGAATATTATTTAAAATTTTGAACATGGTAGCCTTTCACACTTGAGATTTTCAAAGGGCCGTGTATCACACAAAGAAAATAACAAAAGCCTAAAGACTTACATATAATATAATAACAAATTGACTATAAAATAATTACTAAGAGTACTGAAGAATAATTCGAAAAGGTTGGGATCCATCAGTGTATGAATAATTGTTGAAATATGGTATGACCAATGAGTTTTACATTGTGACTGTACCTCCTGTGATACAGAATCATTGGCCCTACGCCAAAGAGCTTATCAGTTAGCCTTGTTACCCAGATCTTTATTTTAACTAATTTATTTGCAGCCATCAACTCTGTATATATACAACTTACAAGATGTCTTTTCAGCTGATGAATCAGTGCATTTTCCACAGGTTTTTTCACATCTGGGTGAAAACCAACCATCTTTACACCACATTATCATAGTTCTACACAGGTCGCTTTCCAGGGAGTCTTCGCACAAAGGGCCTTAAAACACAACATAATGTGGTATATCATTCAATGTGCATGAATAACACCCCACTAACATGCACGATATGATCTCATACACTACGAGTAGAAACTGTAGAGAAACAAAATGGCAGCAGTTATATTGTATTTTCTAGCCAAGTCTATACTCGCTACATGATGTCTTCTTATCTGATGAGCCAGACGTACCGCATTTTCCACAGGTTTTTTTACAACTGCTTGAATGCCAACTATATATACACCACGATTTTCTACACAGGGAGCTTTCGTCGGCGCACAAAGAGCCTTAAAACACAACATAATGTGGTATATCATGCAATGTGAATAGCACCCCACTAATATGTACGGTATGATCTCATACACTACGAGTAGAAACTGTAGAGAAACAAGATGGCAGCAGTTAATATTGTATTTTCTTATATTTTGATGGATTCGACAATCTTGTCGGGGACAGTCACCTAGTACATGACATGTTAATTTGATAAATAACGCTGTTTCTATGTAATGTAATTGATACCTTCAGTCCCGCTGATTACAAAAATAATGACAAGGATACAGGTGATGACAATAATAGTTCTCATGGTTACTCTAAAGAAAACATATAAGAAAAAGCCAGATTAATAGTTAGAACCAATACATATACAGAATCGCATTGGCTAACAGCCTGTGGATAAGACCTTTATCTCCATCGTGCTTGCTGTTATTTTAAGTCTGAGCAAATGCATATGAAATGCAGAGGTGCAAAAATATTTAAGTTTTATTAAAATTACGTTTCAGCAAGTTTGGCAACACAGTTGGGCTCGTGCAGTTCCTTCAGTTACTAAGAAATACCCACGTTGCAAAATGTTTATTAATTATACTCTCTTGACAAAAGACAATGAATCATGGATCTTAACTACACACGACTGGTACTCTCGCCGATATTTATAGTAACCAAAATATCTCCACAATACATGTATTTCTAAAGGACTGGGAAAGAAAAAGTGCGCGATTATTAATAATCATATTCGCGAAACCTAGAAAAATTGTAGCTAACAATAATCAAGCACATATATTAAGTGTTATTTTTTCCAGAAAAGTAGTTATATTCTTTAAAAATTCTTTACTGTTTTGAATTAATCCTGGCATAGCTATTCTGAACCAATGACAAAGTTGGACAAACCATTATACAACTGGCAACACTCAGGGTTAAAAAATGTTCATATAGGGCAGGACTTAAAATATCGAAAAGAACAACTTTTCCTGTATAGAGCAAGAACTGTCGATATTCTGTTGCTTTCCACCTATCGATCTCTGCAAAGCCTCTTGGTTTTCGTGCAAATGTGCTTGGAACAAATGATTTCAGGGCAACCAATCTAGAACTAATTACTCCCACCTGATCAGCAGATAACTTAACATCACGACTTCCTCGAATCCAGCTTAAAATTAGCTTCTTCATTACACCTAAGCACAACTGATGCATATAATCAATGGGGGATTTTTTTATCATGTCAATAGGCAAATCACAGAAAGAACTGACATGTTGATGATGTTCCTCATTAAGTTGGTTCCTGAAAGAAAAATCTGTTAGCTGGTCAATATCCTTCACAAGAGGATACACTATCCAGCCAACCCAGATCCCTTTTTGTGCACACTTGTCGCACCCAAAATAACCTGAGCATAGTTTGGTTCCTTTAACCAGTGCTCTTGCAGGAGCATCACATACCACACATCTTAAAGTTACTGACAAGACCCTATTTTCATCCTGCAAACCATCACTCAAAATATGGTCCAAATCTTTCACAACATCTTCTAGAAATTCTAAGTCCCTAGGTTTAGTAGAACCATAGGCAAGTGCAACAGGAAAAACTACTACTGGCTTAATATTGACAATTGCACACAAAACTGGCCACAAACATTTGCTAGAACTCTTAAATAAAGGAAGGTCATCTATATTTAAAGATATTTCTAGGGAATCTGTAAAAATTTACTATATTTGGCGGAAATTACTATATTAATAATTCACCAGGCAAAGATAGATAAACATACTCCATGCCAGATTTCATCTGAATTGAAACATTTCGTGTTGTTTTTTAAAAAGTACGGGCAGAACCAGGCAAACCACTATGACCATTGTTTTTTAACAGCACCAACAAGCTATCTAGGGCATTGTGTTTAATAAGAAACTCATTAGCCCAATTAGCTAACCCAATTGGAAGGCCATCATCATTCACATCCTCTTCAAGGTCTGAAGAACTACATTGAATGTCATCAGATATTTCCGTCAAAACCTCACCATCACTTGAGGAACCCCCTTCAGAACTGCACACACGCTTTAGACTAGGTTCACATTCTTCTTCACCACTAATCTCTTGTGAGTTGGGAAGAAAGGCAGGTACAAACAAGGGATCACAGTTACAGACATTGGAAGGCTGATCATCATGATTTTGAATAGTTCTAGCTGCTGCAGTCCAAATTTGTCGATATTGTGACCGATTTCGCTTCATAATAATTCGCAGAAACTGTTCAAAAAATGTTTAAACATTTTTTAAAAAATCGTATCCAGCAAAGACAATATGCACCCTATTATGTTATTTTACTCTCTCAAATACTAAATAATTTTACCTAATAGGTATGGTAAACAGATTGTTACCAGTAACTCACTTTATTTTAAATAGAAACTAGTAAGTGGTAGAAAACTATTTTTAAATAAGAAATAATTCGTTGTATATAGTAAACCAAATTATTGCTTTAACTGTCTCGACCACTGTTTGTTTGGGGTTAAGAAAACAAGCAACTAAGATTTATGTTAGGGGGTCAATTATATGGGAAGTAGATCAAGTCAATTAAGTTAGGATGATTTCGCATTATGCACAGGTTTTATAATATAATTGTTGTCATAAAGCCACTAGGTAGAAGGAATCAAGCAACACTAAACATGGTAAAACTTGAATACATGAATTACAACATTAATTGTTAACTAGTATCATCTTGGCGAATAGCAAACTCAAAATATAATTGCTATCCCAGTTCCCGAATTCACCAGTTCTCAAGTAAACAAGGTTAAAAATTTTAGTGACAATAATATTGGAGTATATTCCCCTGACATCCAGTTCCTATAGCTTATTGTAGCCAAGAATGCCATTTGTAAATGTATAATCAGGATATTACATAAAACATAAATGTGGCCAACTTAGGTAAACCCTTGTTTATAATGATAATATAAAAGACACTTGTTTTTTTTAGTGGCGGCCATCTTGAACACGTGGTATACGTGGTTATATACTAGCTTCGCGAAATATGGAAATATATTACATATTATATCGTGCTTTTACATGAGAAATACTATAATTGCAATTTCATTTTTCACTACAAGGTAGCTAGCTCTTACAGTCTCTACACGTAGTTAGAAACTAAGAGTAATGTTTAACGTTTTGACCTTTTCTATAAAGTAAATAATACTCTTGGGCCGGTTGTTCGAAGCCCATTTAGCGTAAACGGTGGATAAGTCAAAATTAAACAAGACGCCTGCTAAGGCGTTCACTCCGCCTGCCAAACGAAAATGGGCACAAGGCTAGGCAGGGCTGCAACTAGAGAGTTCATTGGGGGTGGGGTACATTCACTTATTTCTGTTCTGCCCAACTAATTCCTTTTTAAATCAATTATTATTAGGGTACCTTCCAAGGCATTTTAAGACATTGCTAGCACATCTTATGTAATCACTAAGATAACCAAAAATCAATGTCTGAGTGACCTGCCAGGCACTCTGTCCAGAGTCCTAGTAGGATTGCATTTTTTAGAATTTAATTTAGATTAAAGACTTTCATAGTACATATGCTAAACAAGATTCTTTTGCCATAATAACACCAACATATAGCTGTTTTATTTTGCAAGTAAAGAAAATCTTACTAAAAGTGTATACAATACATCAATCTATTAAATCCATCAATTTATTAAATCTATTCTGTAGCACACTGCCTGAAGTCTCCACGACAGTAATTTGTTGGGAAAATGTTGGCTAGCCTTTTGATATATTGACAAGCTTTGAATTAGATATTTGATGTGTTGATAAGGTGTCAGGTAAATATTTGGCATGTTTATAAAATGTTGGTAAGGATTTTGACTAGTTGACAAGTTTTCGAGCAGACTTTTGACATGTTGATAAGATCTGAGTTAGTCTTTTGATATGTGGACAAGCTTTGAAATGGACTTTTGACATGTTGATATGCTCCTAGTTAGACTTTTGGCATGTTGACAAGATGTCGGTTAGGTTTTTGGCTTGTTGACAAGATGTCAGTTAGGCTTTTGGCTTGTTGACAAGATGTTGGTTAGGCTTTTGGCTTGTTGACAAGATGCCGGTAAGGCTTTTGGCTTGTTGACAAGATGTCGGTAAGGCTTTTCGCTTGTTGAAAAGATGTCGGTTAGGCTTTTGGCTTGGTGACAAGATGTCGGTTAGGCTTTTGGCTAGTTAACAAGATGTCGGTAAGGCTTTTGGCTTGTTGACAAGATGTTGGTTAGACTTTGACCTGCACATGCCCACAAGTTGTCAGTTAGACTTTCGACATGCTGACAAAGTATTTACTTCCAGAAAGTTTCAGGTGTCAGTTAAAACATTGGTATATAGGCAGGGTGTCTGATAAAGTTTTGGCAAATTGAGAAAGTGCCAGTTGAAATTTTACTAAATTTAAGTTAAATTTTGTTCTTTTTTTTATTTTGCATTTTTGAGTTTTTTTCTTGCTATTTTAATAATTAGAGCAACAATCTTTAGTCGACTTGAAAGTATTTCTGTGATCTGTATTTTCTGTGATATCCAATTTGAAATCCTTTCTCTGAGTCAACTATAGATTCAACAATAAACATGTCAATTTTTTTATAAAGAAAGTTATTATATATAAATACTATAGATAAAGACTAAAATGCCGCACTCAGCTATGACTGTTGACGTTCTAACAAAACAAGTATTAAAATCGCTCATAAAAACAACAAAAACTAAAAATTAGACTGAGCTATTAAGTCTGAAGTCTCCACGATATAATTTGTTGGGAACTTTAGACTGACATATGTATTTCTGGAATTGGAATGTAAAATGTCTCTTACCTTTTATAATTATATGAGATCCCACAAGCAAATCATTTTGCACGAAATATTAGCATCTCAACATAGGTATAGAAGACCAAGGAAAGAAATCACAACGAATACTTCGTGATTAGAATTAGGAACACATTTCCTAGACTCACTCCTTAATCACGGAATGATGGAGTTTATCAAAATTTGCCGTTTTAAAACATTTCTGGAGCAATTTTTTGATAAAGAACCTTCCTGTCCCTTTTTGTTCACTATTACATGTTAAAAATTGTGTTTTGTATATAGATATTTCAGTAGAATTTGCGTTTGATTCTTGTGTAGAAATTTCTAAATTTCCTTAAAAGTAGGAATACAACAGAAGCACGCTCTGATCGCTCCTCGGTAAAGTTTCGCGATGGAATTTGTCGTTTTAAAACATTTTGCGTGGGAATTTTTGCACGTAAAACCTTCTTGCGGTTTAGATGTTCTAGCATACATGTTAAAATGCGTGTTTTGTTGACATATTCCGCTGGAAATTGAGTTTAAACGCCGTGTTTAGGTCGGCTCACGCGGCTTGTGCCCAGCGGTATCACCCATGAGCGGCAGCACCGACTTCTGACACCGAAAAAAAACCAGAAACGGGGCAATGGGCGACTTGCGCCTTTCGCAAAGCATCACGGTAGTTTAGTTAGGTCAGGCGAATTTCGCAAAATGGTGGTCGTTCTTGTTCGATCTTTGTTTGCAGTAAATCACTACATTTTTTGGCTAATATTTAACACTTCTGTCCACGGTAAAAAAGTAAAAGACTCCTGGAGTACTAATCTTGCGTAGAAACCAAACATTATGATCGTTATTGGCTTAGATTTTAAAATATCGGACGTAAATTGAAGCAAAGTAAGGTAAAAATATGGCTCCAATTTACAATGTGCAAGACCAACACTGTACATTTTACTGCTTTAGAAGGTAAGTACAAGGCTAAAATTCATATATAATATGTAAGCAACACGGGATGTTTGAGTGCAAATGCCGTTTCAGCGATCGGCGATTATTTACAAAATTTGTAGCCGTAAAGGTTGTTTTGACAAACAAGCGTTCAACTACACATGCTTTGATCAATCGTCCCATTTCAAACTAAAACATTGTAGACCTTTGGCGGGAAAATATTTCAGGCTGTTAAAGTAAAAACATTTACGTTGTTTTAAAAAGTGCTTTTCGTTGCTGTTTTATTGTTCGTTCATTTGGAAAAGAAGTTTAACTGGCGCGTCAATAGTTTCGTACGTTTCCATCGCGTTGGAATTTGATTTTGTCATCAATTTTGGCCAATATCCGACCGAAAATGTGCAGCAAAAACAGGATTGTTTGAGTAGAAAATGGACTCGAAGTCTGCAAGGTATCCCTCCCTTTACACATGAACTTCTTGAGCAGCATTTAATTGGTGAAACAGCCCAGGAAAGCAAACAACCAAGGGCCCGTAAACAAAAGAAATATGGTTATCAATTGTTTAAAGATAAGATGGTGTCTAAGGTTAAAGTTATTCCTAATGTTCTTCCTGTTCTTCTTTTCACTGTACATGCTTCAATGAAAAAGACTAATTATACATTTTATGTGCATTTGAAGCAAGATACTGGGAAAGTAATTGAAGCTAAGTGCTCTTGTGTAGTGGCTGCTGTAAACATGTTGCTGCAGCTTTATTTCAAGTCCTGGACTTCATTGTGCTTGAACTTACCGAGGTCCAGATGAATTAACCTGCACACAACTCGTACAACAATGGCATGTACCTAGTTGTGAAGATATCAAAACTGTGGTACTTTTTGACAGTGTTAAATTTAGCAAGGCAATATCCACAAAAAGTTCATCTCATTCTACTGAAATTTATAACCCATCACCAGCATTTGCCAAAACTGTCACAGACAGTGATGTTCAGAAGTTAAATCAGGACTTGAAAAGTGCTGGATCCTGCAACTACTTACACAATCTCCTAGAATCAAATAATTGTAAAGCTTTTGACTATGATGAATACTTAAATGAGTTACCTACTAAAAAGAAATTAAAAGAAGTTCACTGCAATTCAAATCAGCTTCATGCTGTGGAAATACGAGATGCAGTTTTAAACCAATTAACAGCAGACCACACAATCTTAAGCAAATTCATACCATCTTCACAATACAATAAATTTGTACTTGAAACACTATTTAAATCAAAAGAGCAAATACAAAACATTGAATGCAATACAATAGGGGAATCAGATGATCAATTATGGTATGAAGAACGACGCATAAGATTAACAGCATCAAATTTTGGTTCTGTTTTGAAGTGCAAAGACAGTATACATCCAAAAACAATTTTGAACAAACAGTTCAATTCCAGTTGCACTAAACCTGTGCCAAAACCATGTTTGTGGGGACAATACAAAGAGGAAATTTCCATCAAGAAATACTTAGAAAAGTGTAACAAAAACAATCACTTGATCAAAGCATGTGTGTCATGTGGCTTCGTTGTAAACAGTTGTGCACCCTGGCTTGGTCTCTGATGTGTGTTGTGAATTTTTTTCCAGCATACATCAAAAAATTACAAGCTGGTTGCAAGTACTTAAAGAAGGCTTTGAAGGTTCCATAGTTGGAAAACTGGTGTAAATTTGAAGTTCACATCACTAGCTATAACATGTTCTAATCTCAATACACATAGTTGATATTTGCTGGATAGCTCATCATGTTTACTTTTCAAAGATTTATTTTCTCTTTTAAGTTGTCCAAGTTCAGATTTTAGCGCTGAAATTTCACTACTGGTACTTTCATTTGTTGGCACATTTTACTATGTGCACACTGTTTTACAGTTTTCATTTGTTCTACATTTCTTCCACTTTTACTGTTGCATGTTCGTGGATTTGAAAACAAGCTGGAAGTTGGCAATGCACCCAATACTTTTTTACCACTAGGAAAATGTAAACAGCAAACTTTGTGGCTTTTTAACGGTTGTTTTGAAATTCCCAATAAGTTCAACCATGTTTGCTTTAAACTTGTTTCCTTTGCAAACTTGTGAAATGACACACCAGGTGTCCTCAAACTATTGCTTGAGCAATTTGGTACACAACAAGTAGTTCTTCCAAATCTTTTTGAACAAACTTCCTTCGGTTTTTGCTGCATATTTTCGGTCGGATATAGGCCAAAATTGATGACAAAATTAAATTCCAACGCGATGGAAACGTACGAAACTATTGACGCGCCAGTTAAACTTCTTTTCCAAATGAACGAACAATAAAACAGCAACGAAAAGCACTTTTTAAAACAACGTAAATGTTTTTACTTTAACAGCCTGAAATATTTCCCGCCAAAGGTCTACAATGTTTTGGTTTGAAACGGGACGATTGATCAAAGCATGTGTACTTGAACGCTTGTTTGTCAAGACAACCTTTACGGCTACAAATTTTGTAAATAATCGCCGATCGCTAAAACGGCATTTGCATTCAAACATCCCGTGTTCCTTACATATTATATAGAAATTTTAGCCTTGTACTTACCTTCTAAAGCAGTAAAATGTACAGTGGTGGTCTTGCACATTGTAAATTGGAGCCATATTTTTACCTTACTTTGCTTCAATTTACGTCCGATATTTTAAAATCTAAGCCAATAACGATCATAATGTTTGGTTTCTACGCAAGATTAGTACTCCAGGAGTCTTTTACTTTTTTACCGTGGACAGAAGTGTTAAATATTAGCCAAAAAATGTAGTGATTTACTGCAAACAAAGATCGAACAAGAACGACCACCATTTTGCGAAATTCGACTGACCTAACTAAACTACCGTCATGCTTTGCGAAAGGCGCAAGTCGCCCATTTAAAACTCCGCCTCGCCTACGGCAGGCGGAGTAATAACACTCTTACATCACTCGTTGATCATTTATCTAAAATATTTTGCAGTAAATATGTAGTTGTAAGCATAATCATTCTATGAAGGTTCAAAACTTTTAGTTTGGTTGTTGAATGAATCTATAAACTTGGTTTCTATTTTGAGCTTGACCACCCTTTAAGCTAAACGGGCTTCGAACAACCGGCCCCAGGTGGAGAACATACCTCACTTTACTTAACCTCAGTGACCCCGTTTCCGTTTAACTATATTCCCAACGACTACAAGATAAAAATAACAATTAATTTACCTTGAAACTGAGTAGCAGCCTTCTTCAATAATATTCGCAAATAGAGAGATGTCTGCTTGACAAGCGATACAGCGTGTTTGGTGTCGACTGTCGAACGACAATAAAAAATTAGCATGTAGACGGCAAAGACGCTCATTAATCATATAGTGTCACAATATATCACAGTGATGACGCAACAATTTTCTGTGTTCATTGTTAAATCCGATTACCTTAATATTTCCGGGTGTTAATCCCGACTTAAAACAAAGTCGAAAATTCAGTTACTTGCAACTATTTGTCATCATTCGGAATTTCTTTCTTCTTCAATTCAGTTTTGAACTTTAGTACTGCAGTACTGTTATTTGATTTTCAAATGCGCATTAGTTCGTAATTGCATATTATGTCTAGCGTATTGTCTCATATTTACGTTGACAAAAAATCAGCCAATGTGACAGAATCGACTAATGAATCAGACGTACATACGTTGCTATTATAGACTTTAAGTCTTTAATTTATATACATATTAAGTCTACAACGTCAATTTTACAACGTTGCATCAACGTTTTGCTGAACGTCTTGTTTTCACGACACGTTTTTATTACGTTCAACTACAACGTTGTACGCACGGTAATTTAAACGTCTATGTTTACGTTAAACCGCAACGTCGCAACAACATTCGCCTATATTCAATATATATATATATACTATATTCAATTAACAAGAAAGAGAGCGACGTTGTGTAAACGTTGTAAAGAAGTTAGGTCAGACCAAACATTCCCACAACCTTCCACCAACGTTGTAATTACGTTGTGTGCTACCTGGGATATGTTAATATGTTTTTGGACACAATGTTGAAAAACAATCAAATTTCAAAGAAATGAACAGTAATTAACTAATGTGTAATGTGTTAAAAATTTGCATAGCAAGATCAAATTGTCTGGTAGCGTTGTCTTGTCTTGGTAGCCACTGCTCTGATTTTTTTAAATCCGTGCGTATAACGTAGTAATTAACGTACGACACACTCACTATAACTACTATGGTCGTGGCTACGACTATGGTCGCAAAACTTTAAATTATTCTAAAATTTGATATAACGACGTCAACGACGTAAACAAACCCATTACAAATGCTTTACTTAGCTACATTATAGCTTTCTCAAAAGTAGATATATATTTTCGTTTTTTTCATTCCACTTTTTTCGTGCGTCTTTGAAATGCATGAATGGAAGACGTACAGGCTTAGCTTTGCAATTTCCGTAAGTGTGACAAATGAAGTGAATGGCATCATCGTATACTTTTAAAATTACGTCTCTCTTTGCTTCCTTTATATATACGCAGTATAATGATTTTGTAAACTGTGCTGTGAACTGTTCAATTTAACGCGCAAGAATTCTTACCTTTTTCTTGACTTCTCTTAATCTGGATTCGCCTTGGAGAAATAGCACAGAGATGGCAACTGTGCAGTGTTTTAAATGCATGGAAAGGGGAAATGTCTTTAATACAGGAAAATAATATTGATGACGTTTGCTGAAGCGGATATAGTGATAGATTGGCGGATCAAACTTGAGGATTTTAATATATGTCAGAAAGAAGGACCAAGGCTAAGGTCACTATCGACCATTTTCGTAATAATAAAGAATGAAAAATGTCAAAATTTCACATGCGAATCTATAATCTATAATGAGGAATTCTTTTATTAATTATAATAATATAGATCAAGATTTCTTGTTACAGCCAAAATGGAAAGCTGAACTATACAATGTGCAATAACCTTGCAGTTAATTAAATTAATAAGGAAATGCGTCAGAAACAGCAAATACAATTTGTGCGTTGAAGCAAATTTAACAAATTTAAGATCCTCTCAGATCGAACAATTCGTATAACATCGGATATGATACGCATGCCAATTAAAGCTGCTTCTTTTCAGCAACCTCATCACACACGTTTAGTGCATATATATATATATATATATATATATATATATATATATATATATATATATATATATATATATATATATATATATATATATATATATATATATATAGTATAAAGGTATTTTTGAATGTGTTTGTTTCACATTTCTGCGATCTACTGAAAAGCTAAAAGCCTTTACCCATTGGTTAGGTCTTACAATTAACGATCAGCTAGGTTACCCCGTTTTCCCGCAGTCTGCATTAATAGTATAGTGCACAATCCGAAGAGTGCTTTATAGTAATATAATTTAACATATCCAGACATCTACTCAAGTGATTGACTTGGTGTACCTGTTACCAAGCAGTAAATTAATGTAGTAAAATACTCAAGTTAGTTCCCCTAGGCAAGATAAACTATACATACGTCAGCAGGAAAGATGATGGGCATGTTTGTTTTTGCAAGTGCATAAAGGAAGTTAAATTGGTATCTTGCACAAACATGTCAGTTATCTCTTCCGTTAGCGTCACAGTATAAGTAATGATACTTGAACGGGTCAATGTTTGATAGAAGGAAAATACTGTTTTGTTGTAGATAAGGAAAATTCCAATGCAACTCAAACTTTGTACTTACACGTGCACAGGTTTGAGACTTTCCCGTCAATCATTTGTATAGGTATTTCGCGCGGTCAGGTAATTAAAGTGTTACGTCATAAAAATGTAGTATTGTAAAATTGTAGGAAAGTAAAAGTCAAACATTGAAGTTGAGCTCATATATATAGAGATATTAAGTTTTACTAAGGAAATCAACGAAATAAGTTAAGTTTTGAACATTTTTTAAATAATATTGACGGAGCATACGACCGACTGAGACAGTGCGACTACGCCTTAAAACAAACAAAGGAAGAGAGCTGGCAGAGAGTTCAGAAGCCAACAACCTAAAACCTGATTGGCTGAGCCCACATCAGCCCACCATTCTGTTCACATGCACAAAAACTTCTACGACCGTTAGTATAAAAGACCGCCACAGCTGAATCTCAACAGTAGCTGCAAAGTAGCTGCAGAGTAGCGAAAGGAAGTGAAAACTCTACTCAAACAAACAGAAAGAAAAAGACAAGACAGACCAACAAACTCAGAAGAAGAAGACGACTATTGAACTGTAGAATTAATACCTGTAAAGATCAGCTACCTCGCGTAGTCTGAATAAAGCAATTTATAACATACCTTTTCTTTTGCAATATTGCCTTCCCCTCACCAGCTACAAACGAAGTACCGTTTGCTCCAGACCTTGGGACTCTGGACGGCGGTTTAAAAGTTGGAAGGCACACCAAAAACATTTCAAGGTATTTAATCATTTCATCACTGTTTGGCATCTTGCGATCTAATGGCAAATGGCCTACAAACACGGACTTATATAGACCTTGAATAATTGTTTTGGTTTCGATCATGATGCTATAAGATCGAATTATGATATCGCATGATGTTCAAGGACACTCAAGTTCAGGGTCAAGGTCTGGGGCAAACGATACTTCGTTTTTAGCTGTGAGGGAAAGGCAATATTGCAAAGAAAAGGTACACCAAGTCAATCACTTGACTTTCAAACCAGGACTCATATTGTTATCTATGTATTAACAGTAATTTAAACACAATTAGGAGCTATGGACAGTATTGTGTCTCACAAACACCGGCTATCATGGTCATAACCAACTCACTTTCTAATAACCTTAAGTAAATTCAAGTCTCGGTGAACATAACACCGTATTGGAAGATAACTGACCTATAAACACAACTATTTCTTGCAATAGAATGCCAATACTCACTTAATTATACAGAAATACTAAATAGACTTCTCTAGATTTTTAGACATACAAAATAAACTTCTCATGTTATAAGATATTAACCTTTCTAGCATACCTTTATATTGAGTAACAATAAATTTTTCTATCACACTCAGTTTTCACTCTCGTGTCCATCAACTGTCTACCGATTTTCTAAGCAATTTACATACAACTTGAACTCATAAATCCTACCGAATTAGTAGTCCTGATATCTACCTTGTATTATTGAGCACAACGTTGTTTGAGATCAAATAAACACGAACAAACCGATACCTTAATACTGACACCAACGTTTCCGATTTCCTCATGTATATAACCCATCGTAACAACAAAAAACATTAAAAACTGCCTGTCTTGTTTGCTCAGGATTCTCACACAACTGTATTGACTTTAACGACCAAATTCCCAGGTTGGAATCCATCAATTTTTTACGCCGGAGGTTACGCCGAGTAGCGGTCAAATAATTACGCCACGTTCCATCACGCTTCACACGTTTGAGTTTTGATCGTATGAGTATCAATATATCTAAAATGGCGCTCTCGAATAAGTGCCCAAGTAAAAAGCATGGTGGTTTGATGTAATTGGCGGTGAATTGGCGGACGAGCGACACTTTGGACGGACTGATTGAGCCAACTACGGCCGCCATATTTTTTACTTCACCTGTTTGACTGACAAGCGTAGTCTCCAGATATGTTAATACAGTTCAGTGGTTTTAATGTTCACCAACTCAAAATCAGGTTAAAATAAACTACGAAATAACAACTGACCAACTGTTAGACAAGAGCAAACATAGCACCATAACAGTAACATAGCAAATACATTTGAACTAAAATATAGTCCATCATCAGAGACTAGAAAATGAATCCTATAAGTCTGACACACGACCAAGATTAGGAATTACCTATAGCACCTAAACTTGCGCGGTAAAACCCTTAAGAATTTTTAAAACATGACAGAGCAAAAGCTGGACAAACCTACACTTCTGATGACAAATTACTCGGAACAAGCGAATATACTTAAGTTATACTTAATATGTGTAAGCACCTTTCCACTCCCCAGCTAACCAGAGACATTGCCTGAAGAGGGGGCTCTAGTCTGCAGCCCTTGTGACACTGCAAGGCGGGTTCTTAAGGGTTTTACCGCGCAAGTTTAGGTGCTGTAGGTAATTCCTAATCTTGGTCGTGTGACAGACATATAGGATTCAAAATACATTTGAAATTTGAAGTCTTGATGACAGAACTTATGATTCTGATAACTGAAATTATTTTTAAAAATAAGTTTATTTATGATAATCATAAGTTTTGTTATCACAATCCAACTTATAACAACTTATAACAAGAATGGCAATTTGACAGACTCTGTCCTGTTTGAAATACGGTCAACAACTTTACTGTGGTGATACCTGAAAAAGCGTTAAATTTAATGTATAAAATTAAAATCACTTATGAACAAAAAAACGAAATAATTATTTCATTATTATTAAAATTATAAGACATGTTACTGTGTAATATACTGACTCACCGATTTCCAGGTGCACTCTGAATCACAGGCAAAATATGGGCCCTCATTCCCTTGTTTTTGTCTCCTTTGATGTATATTTCAGCAATTTCCTTCACTGCCCTATCTGCTGTCAATGCAGTTGGCATGCACCAGTTAATTTTGGTCCTGCAAAAATGAAATTGTATTTGTTCCATATTAGGATGTTAATTGTTAAATAGCTGGCAAACTTTAGTACTGATTGTATCATGAATGATTAGCTGTACCGCAATGTTAAAGTTTCATTTGAAATTGGTCCCAATTGATTCTGTGATCCCATAGCGGAATACACACTTTCCACTACAGCCTCAGTACCTCCTTTACCAAGTGAGATGTCCACAGCAACACACCCCTCTGGCCCAATAAGTGAATAGATCGTGTCATTTCTGTATATACCCTCAAACACTTTGTCTTCATTAACCACAGTCAAAGCTATCTTTCCTGAACCAGAATTCAATAAAAATATATTTGTATAAGTAATTACAGTTAGTGCACCGGAATTACAGATGTCGGAGCTGATCAGGTTAAATTCCTTCCAGAATTCATGCAGAAGACATTTAAGGTTTTTAAAAGGTTTTAATGCTTTGAGTTGCGATATTTTTCAGTTTTTCTTGCTAGTTTTTATACTGTATTATCGCGTACTCTATTTCTATTAACCATGACATTCTAAATCAATTCAAGAACGAGCAAGAAAAGAGTGAGCAAATGATTCTTAACTATAGTTAAACACCAATAATTACCGTCTTCGAACTCCATTCTGTAAATATTTTGTAATGGGAGAAAATTTCTACTGAGATCCAGACAAGCACTTGCTTCCGCATCATCAAGAATGGAAAACTTACAAAGGGGATCATTAGCAATACCGTCATTTTGCCCATCAGGTAGAACAGTGAACCATTGCATCATAATTTCGCGGAACTTTTTCTCCCAAATAATCGATTTAAGAGTCTGTTTAATGTTGCGGTGCACAATGTGACTCAGTTCTCCTTTGAATAATCCATCCAAACTCTTGATGTGGGGAAGACGGCAAATATAGGCCCAGAAGGACAGAAATTCTTCCTTTCCATATTCTTCAAATTGAACCTCGTCAATGACGACTGATGTCCCATTTTTATGACCACAACACAATGAAACCAGCTCGTCAAGGTCAACCGCTGTGAGTTGCTTCTGCATTGGTTTTACGGATTTTCCAGAAAATCGATCATCCATTGACTTTATCATGGCGCCACAAAAGACCTCTAAGTCCAATCGGCAGTCCTTAAGATCTCGAGCACGCCATTTAATTGTTGTAGTTTTCTTTCCATCAGACGCATCTTCAGAAACATTCTTTTCAACTTTGAGCCACCCAGGAACAACTTTTGTTCCTTTAAATTTCCCTTTTCTGATATCTCTTATATGAGTTGACGTCAGTGGAAGATCAGGAGATTCGAATGAAATGGGAATGCACTTCTGGATACGTCGCTTGACTTTTGGCCACCAAAGGCAAATTTTCCACGATGGGATCGACAAACCTTGAAGAGTGACCAGTAAGTCGATCATAGGATGCATCAGGTCTGTCAGAGCAAGAAGATCTACCACGAAATCTTTTCCAGCGACCTCGTACTCGTCATCCTGGTTAAAGCCATACTTCCTGAAAGTGTCGATATACAGAGGGAGACTTTCAGTGAGTTTGAGGAACTCGCTGTACTGCGAAGTGCTAAACCTTGTTCCACACGTGCGTGACAGAACTTTAAATTTAACATCTTCAGCATATGCATTGTGGTTAGCAACGGACTTAACTTGTTGCAACATTTTTCCGCGGTTAAACTTCGTGTGCAGTTTCGTTGTTCTCTTGATTATCCTGTTGAGGTACGAAGAAGCATTGTCACATATTTTTCCATCTTTGACATCCTTCATGGCCAGGTCAACCCAGTGAGGAGGATCCCAAATTACGACATCAAATGTGTCATCTGTGCGTGCTAAGGTTGTGTTTAGCGAGTTCTCAAAATCTTTTGCCTGGTAGGGTCCATCACACGATGTTCCCTGCCAACCTTGTAAAACTTCGACACAATATTGATCTTTTATACATTCAACAATGCCTTTTGCCAATTCTTCAGCACGGGAGCCTGAAATTTCCTCATCGACTGCATTGTCACCATCACCGGAACCGCTAGAGTACACTTCTGGAGCCTTTACTAAAATAGCTTTCCTACAACCTTCTACCATTGTCACAATTACAATAGCCTGGTTAGTGATACGATTCAACGTCGCCTTGTCAGCGCTTACGTAGTAGTGCGGTGGTAAGCCAGTCGATTTCAAAGGATTACGAAGAAATTTCACAACTTCTTTGTCCAACCAAATCTCACATGCTTTCAATATATCAGGAAAGAGCTTCCTACTGTGACCAATATCACCTAAGTCTGACCCAGTAGCGATGTGGTTGGCAATAGCCGTCTCGAAGTGACGACCCGCCGAATTCATTTCACATACCCCAAGTGCAACTCTTACAAGATTTTGGGTAACATGATCCACTCGCTTTTGTTTTTTTACTAATTCTTTGGCAAACTAAAATGTAAGAGATTTTATGTTTTTACCATGATGCAAAAAAACAATATACAACATAATGGGCCATTTTCGATTCTTTGTCATGACAAACAGTACTATATTACCTCTGTTGCATTATAATGCAACAAATTCTCTTTATCACCCAATGCTAAATGCTGTTTGATCATGGACTTTTTCTTGTACCAGTAGTCGCATTTTCCATCTACAACAGATATCGTTTGATATTCATCCAAAACGAGCCCTGTAGAAAAGGACCCAGTTTTCCTAAAGTAAAGATATTATCAATTGGACAATGGACATAATATATTATGCACCGCAACTATACCATGCATCTAATGACTAAACAGAAAGAGAATAACAGAAACACACAAAATAATTCAATATTTTAAAATTTGTTTACCCGCTTTGGCCTCTTCTATCAGGTGAAATAGGTGACGTTATGTACTTATAACATGTTTCACATCTAATAACAGATCCACCCACTCCATCAACGCCGGGTAGAAAGCGAATTTGAGGGAACGATTTACCAAGATCAATAATATTATCAATCTTATCCCACTTAGTAGCTATATCAGCCAAGTCATTTGACATTCTCAAATTTCTTTCCACATCCTTGCTTCTTCCAGCATCTCCTTTTACATGTTGAGAGAGGTCATTGACTGCAATCAAAAGTTTTTCCATTCCTTTATTTACAGTTTCTATGATTGATGGATTCTCTATAACTTGCTGTTTCTGAGAAGAATTGGCAGCACTCTTGGATACAAAACTGCTCTTAGAGATAAAACTACTCTCTGAGTTTAAAGTTTGCAGCCCAGCAGCTTCACTTTCCTTGTCAGTTATTTCATCATGCCCTTGTTCTAGTTCTTGTAGGAATGGTTTTATTGACAAGTCTGTTATACTTTTAATGAAACTAAAACTTTTAACATTTAAATCGATATCTGGATGATTTCTTTCAACATGCCGTTCAATGTCATATTTTTGATTCCTATTGATAAAGTGTCTACCATTTTTTGCCCTGAAAATATAGAATTTGCAAATGCAGCACTACAAAATATATACAATTTATAGATTATATCCTCCTCTCCCTTTATATTTATTAAAGGCAGGATCGTACCTGTAGCAAGACACACAAAAACAACGTTTATCAATGCTGGTTTTTGCAGCAGAGCTCACCACTTTGTATGAGCTTGTAGCAGGTGGGACTCCTTTAAAAAAAGATGACAGGTTTGATTGTTTCCCCACTTTCCCTGACGATGCTACCTTTAGTTTTTTTGATGGAGGTTGAATTGCATTTTCCTCTTTCCCTTTATCTTTTTCACTTTTTTCTACATGTAACAATTTAAAGAATTTACAAAGTGAATAATGTTTCTAATTTAAAGGAAATCACATCCATTGAAAAATGTACTGCTACAATTTCTGACTAAGTTCACTATGAGCAAAAGCAATATTTTTTATTTCAGATTGTGAGTCTATATCAATAATATTATATTGGGTACAATTTACCTCTGGAACATTTCTCACAAATGACACTTTTTCCAAAACCCTCTTCTGGCTCTTCATGCTCTCCTTCATTTGGAATAGCAGCACAGCATGGAAATATTGCATGGCATGCTGTTTTGCAAATTCTGCATGAATGGGCACCTGATGTTTCATTGCCACATGTTACACATTTTAACACTTGAACTAAGAAGTAAGAACCAATAAAATTACTCAGTTTTCGGTTTGAAAACTAATAACTTTAAATTTACCTACAGTAATATGTCCTTTTGATCTTCTGATGTATGTTTTACCTTTTTCAGCCATTCAATAAATTATACTGTAATAAGTTATGACTGTTTCATTTCCATGTGCGGTTGTAAACTAAACAAAAAGTTATTTTATAATATTTATATTTATTATTGTCTAGTACGTATATTAATTAGTTTAGAATATGTATTACATGTATAAAAAAACACTCACCAAAAATGACAAAAATGGATGTAAAGTCCTATAAAGTAAAGTTTGTATCATAGTTAACATTATATTTTAAAATACAGGCAACATGATGACTTAGAAATTCAGAATCAGAACTCGGCTCAGATATATATATATATATATATATATATATATGTTAAACAAAACAAAGCATTTCGTTTTCAAAAAGCAATTCATTCCAATTACCTTGACAAGTGATGACACAACAAACAACAAAGAATTACAGGATTATAAATGCACGTCTTTGTCTTGCATCAGTGCACGAGGTCACAGATCAGGTATATAACCAGATGTCTCACTTCCTATCTATTCCTAATGTTTTCGTGTCCGCGATTTTTCGGCTGATCACGAATTGCACACGCGAGATGACGCAACCAGAGAGCACGAATTGCTCACGCAATAACACGCTGACGTGTACTGCTTACGTGAGAGCACGAATTGGACACGCAATACCTCTGGCAAGTGTAATGCACATTTTTTATTAGAAAAAAGATAGGGAAGTGCAGAATTTGGCAGTTAAACGGCGATTTTAGGCGCAACTATCTATTGATCTTTATTTTCTTGACGAATTTTACTGATAAATGATACGCTGCTTCTTTTTAGCAAGAAAGATTCACGCGAGCAAGTCTGACGCGAGCAAGTCTGACGCGAGCAAATCTGGCGCGAGCGATCTGACGCGAGCAAATCTGACGCAAGCAAATCTCACGAAGGCTGACGCGAGCTCTTCAAAATCGCGGACATAAATTTTGCTTAGTGAGACATCTGGTTCTATACCTGATCTGTGACGAGGTCGTCGAGAGAATTAAAAATTAAAAGATAAAAATATGTGTTTCCACTTTCTTCACACAATTTTACAATTTTCACTTCTGCACTTCGCCACTTCCGCGTCATTTCGTCATCTTTTTCATTTACAAAAATCACTTTGTATTACCATTTTTGAGTACTATTTTTTCATCAGATTCCCATAATTTACGCCACGCCGATGTCAACTTTTTATTTGATTTGTTCCGAAAACTCGCCGATGGCGTAACATATCAATAACATTTTACGCCGGAGATATCCGGCGTAACACGTAGAGATTCCAACCTGGCCAAATTCATTTAACATCTATTACTATACTTCGTGTAATATCTATTAATGAGGTCCGGACAAACACATTATTTTCCACATTACGTAACACAATAGACATATCACGTGACAACCTCGGTCCCAGGGCACAGATCAGGTATAGAACCAGATGTCTCACTTCCTATCTATTCCATAGAGATTATAAAAGAATAGAGTCGGCATCTGGGAACGAATCGCGGGACAAATTGAACAAATCTAATGGGGGGCAAATTTAAGTCCCGGATGTAAAGGACGCTACACGAGGCGAATGTTGCGGATTTCGAATAATGCAGCTTTTGCTAGCTTCGAGGTCAGCTTTTGTATGTTTGTTTGCATTTCTGGCAACAGTCTTCTTTCCGATCTGTTTTTACACTTAGCAAGTGGCCTGTCAAGAATAAAAATGGCGAGAAAAAGAAGGCATTACATGTAAAACCTTGAACATCGCGAGGCTGTAAACATGGCAACAAATTATATTGTTTTAGTAACATGAAGGAAAACCTTGCTGGTACTGAGATTAGCAAAAAAATCATATCATCTTTTAATCATCAGTGTGGTAGCGTTTACCAAAGGTAGGATTATAATTCTTTTATGTAATTGTGGGAGTATTTTTTCAACAGTTTAGACCTTGCGTGCAAAGTATTAAATTGTATTTGATATATTTAATCGAATCGCATCGGATTGATTTTCTTAAGTAGATCGACAAAACACTTTTAAACGCAAGAAAAAATTGAATTTTATTATCATTTATGTAAAAATATTTTGATTATTTTAAATTATTAAGCGCTGTAACCTCAGCAAAGGAGGCAAGAGGGTGCTATCGCTTGCCCAAGGCGAACCCTCAGACTTGTGGAGGGAAGGAGGCGTCCTACTTCTCCATTTTGGACCGGCTCAAAGCAAAGTCCAACCACTGCCCAATTAGCTATTTTTTACAAGAATTTATATTCATTTTTTAAAAAGTACATTCATCAATTTCATTGCTGCCATTTCCAAACATTTTGTACATGCTATTGTAGGCTGACAGTGGAGCAACTGAGATTGATTAATGTATTACAAATAAATGTCATAACATATTTTACATACATATATTTACATATGAACAATTTTTGAACTAATATACATAGCATATATTACATAATAAGTATGTACATGTCAATTCCATTCAGTAAATCCCATGTGTGCATAGAAAAAGGCTTGAACTTATTAGATGAAAACTGATGTAAGGTGCAAAGTCGCAAATGAATTTCAATTTTTCGAAGAGGAAATCATGTATGGAAGCAATATGTACATATTAAACAGTCCCCACCATAAATAAGAATAACAATATTCACTTACTTGCATATTTGAACTGCCATCCTTCACTGGTTTCTAAATGTTATAATTTTGGTTAGCCTACTTCTGATGTTCGTACCTCTTATTTCTGATGTGTAGGTTTTGGCTTCATGATGAAATCTTATTTGCATGTATGCATTGACAATTGATGTGCATAATGTATGAATATGGTTGTTTGTAATTTGCGTGTCAAACATATGCTCTTTAATGCTGTTAAAGAGAGTTGAGTCAATTATATGGTTTAAAACTCCTGTGAGCACTAATTGCTTAACGTTGTGTCTGTTTGTTGGTTTGCCATTTGTTGTTGACATGTAACGCCTAATTACTCTTTCTGTAATTTCAGCCAATTTTAGAACATCATTAGAAGGGTAAGTGAGCCCTCCTTTATCTTTGAGTTGTAACAAAATAAATCGCCTATCATGATGTGGTGGTGTTGTCGTGTAAAGGGCATTTGCACACGTTTTGCACACAGTAGTCTGTAGAAGTTTTTTTGCCACAAACCCAGAAATATATGTGACAATTGTTGCAGTGTAGGGCGAGTAACAATCTGCTTGTGAGAACATGCAGTAGTCATGATCTGGTGTTTTATTCATTGATTGTGTGAAGTCATATTTTCTGCTTGATTGTTCCACATGTGTTTGCTGATCTGAAGGAATGACATCTGCAGTGCTTAAGATTTCAGTTTTATCTTGTGCTGTACAATTTCCAGAAACTATAGAACTGTCTTGCATGTTTAATAGACGTCTATAGGCAGCTTTAAACTGTATAAATGTAGGATTATTATTCCTTCCATTTAGAGCTCGCACTGCAGAAAAAAACAACTCGACATGATCCTGGCTAAATTTGTATGTGAGGATATATCGAAGTAGCTTATCTTGTTCAACATACTTCACAAAAATGGCTTTCATGTTTGTGATCATAAGAAGATACCCCAAAATTGCTGTTTTTCTTTTGCTTTTATAAAGGGGCAGACCCGTTTCAGTTTGCAAATTGACAAGGTAATCTTCAGCCTGTGTTAAAAAGGGTAACCAAGTTACCTTATTTGCCATGCGTAAGGGAGCTTTGAAACCTTTTCCAAAAGGGTTTCTTGAGTTCATTATGTCAAACAGTTTATCCAATGTCTGAATAAAAGTAACTGTTTCCTGACATGACTGAAAGTCTGCATGCCCCAATTGTTTTAGACATAGTAGTGCTTGTGCAGTTGAATTGCTTAAGGCTTGTACTGAAAGGTTAACTTTCATTTTCTGGCTAGCAAATTCAATGTGATTTCGCTTCAGTTTATTAGCTAGCCGAAGGCCTTCATCTTGTTGCAGCTCGTGAAGTTTAGCAATAAACTTCCATTGAATAAGCTTACCTGTTTTCCCATTTTTTATGGTTTCATATTGAGCTAGCATATTTCGTACTAACTTAAACATGTGGCAGTTGTCTAAAAATACGTAGACATTATTGGTTGGATCAGCTGGGTGTGGAAACCATGATGCTTTTAAAGGGTAGTTCAATTCAATCCCGAGTTCTGCCAGCATACTTTGATTACCTCCACATCCATCACACACCAAAGCAAAAACATGAATGCCATTCTTATGCAAATGCACAAGCAAGTTTCGTGTTAAACCTGCAAGCACCTCACCTGTAAGCCCATCTGTTAAATAGTAAGCAACTGGTATTTTCCAGTTGCCATTCAGTGGAATGAGTAGGAAAACCAAGGCATTTGTGGCTGCAGGCAAGGAGTCATCCTCAACATTTGTCCCTAGATCAACAAATCCAGTATGTTCCTTCCCATTCCACTCAATTTGTTTCTTGATGCTCATCTCATCAAGCATCAAGGTGAATAGGAGTGGATTTTTTGATTGTTGTACTTTTCTCTTTACAGAATCAATTGATTCTTTTGTTATGCCAGGATTACCATCTATAATGCTTAGCCATTTGGTAATGGTGCGTGGATGAGGTAATGGCAGAAATTTGCGAACGAATAAATATGCCTTGTTAGAATAACAAAATAAAGTGAGAGCAAAGTTTCTTACGTTATTGGTGTATTTTGCTTTAGCTGAATATTTTTTCAGATCCTTAAAGATATTTAAACCTTTCTCACCAAAACAGGATTCCAGGTTTGAAATTGCTTCACCATCCAGTTTGTGCTGTTTCTTCAATTCCTTTGTTAATTCTGTCATACTATTAATTTTAATTCTCAGACGTTTCTGTTTTTTGTGCAAATTCCGGTTTCTTTTTTTCAGTTTACCTAATTTTTCTTTGTACATTTTCTCCTTTTGTCTTTGCCTAGGGCTGCTTGGTGGCATTGAATAATTGTGTGTGGCCATGTGTTGGACTGATGCAACTTCTTTCTACAAAAAATGAAATATACACTAATTATGTAGCAAGCATATTTGTTTCATGGTATAATTTGTCATCAAAGTCATGAAAAGTGCCGTTTAACTTTTGCTGATACCAGTCCTTGGTATGTATTAACACCATCTATTTTTTTCTTCCAGAATATTTTACTCTAACAACTTTCTGTTGAAGTGGAGAGCTTGCCTCTTGATAGGTTAATTGTTTACAGCTAGTTAATGCACATGATGCACAGTATGTAAATTGCCCTGGGGCAAACTAAGGATACAGAAGTTCTCATTTCCTTACAGGTGAAGTGCTGTTCAACGTCTTCCGAGGACCTTTTCTCAGTTGGCTTTCCGTAGGCCAAGGTGCTTTTCGTTTTTGTCCACCCTATAATTGTGAATCATTGTTCTTGTAATTCATAGGTGCAATGTATTATTTTACAATTTAAAACAATATAAATGTTTTTATTTTGCACATCTTTCTTACTTCTTGCAGATACCAGTTTTGAGGAATAGCATTGGGTTTCAGTTCATACTGTCCATTCTTTGTCTCCAGGTAGTCATCTTCACCAAAGTGCTCAGAACAAATTCTGCTGTTTTTTGTGGGTTTTAGGTTTCCCTTTCCAATTGCATTCACCCATGCATTGCAAATGTCAGGTGTTGATAAAGGAAATCTAAACAGTTTTGTTTTTAGCCTTTATTTTTTTCAATTAATTTTGTTTATAGTGATAAAGAGCAGCGAAAGTTATGGTAAAAATGTAAATTACTAGATACACTTCATTAATAATTAATAAATGACACACTGATGAAAGCTTATATTGCTATTTGTTGTTTGCCTGTTTGGCACCAAGAATTGATAACAGTGCACAAATGTAATTCAAAGTGCACTTTATAGTATATAGTAATTAATTTATAGCATATTGTAATTTCAAATATTTTTAACAAAATAAATTCATTCATACAGTGTGTAAAATGATGTTAATAAATTGGTATAGTCAAGGCATAGGTGGTACGGCAGCACTTTCCTTGCGATAGTAACTTCTAGTTAATAATTAATGAATGACATACCGATGAAAGCTTATATTGCTATTTGTTGTTTGCCTGTTTTTACAATTGTAGAAACTGCACGTCTTCACCATAACGAAAAATTTTTGCTGTATTTTACATTTTGCTTTACATTTTGTAGCTACAATGTCCCAATCACAGTGATTTACAATACATTTTCGTCTAAAAACTTTCCCTAGCAACGCATAGCAACAGTTTTCTTTGACCGGGATTTGTGCAGTGTTGTTTGCTAGGCAAGATATTTACAAAAGTGGTCTATCTTTTGGCCCTATCGGCTTGTATTCCCCAAAATTAAGGCCTTTATGGTTTATTATAAAATGAGGACAATGCATGTAAAGTGTATACAAATTTTAGAGATGTGATTTTTTACGAGCGTTCGCCGCTTCATTCGCGTGCTGTAATTGTTGTTGGATTTCACGAAAAATAGTCAACAACTTCGTAAATCGCACCCAAATTATATATGTTCTAATGACACTAAATATAACTATACATTTGCAATAATTTTGAGGAAGAAAGACCAAATTTATTGTAGGTAGTCTTGTAAGTTGTAACTCCCTTTAAATTTCTTCTAGTATGGCTTTGTCCTGTAACTTGTAAACAGTTCTCAACAGCCAATAGGTGTAAGATGTTACATCCGGGCATGTGATCCGGGTCTTAAATTTGCCCCCCATTAGCGAGCTTCAATTTGTCCCGCGAGCTTGACTGAATTTTAATCAGGATGCCGCCTCTATTCTTTTATAATCTCTATGATCTATTCCTAATGCTTTCGTGTCCGCGATTTTTCGGCTGATCACGAATTGCACACGCGAGATGACGCAACCAGAGAGCACGAATTGCTCACGCAATGGCACTTGCCACGCTGACGTGTACTGCTTACGTGAGAGCACGAATTGGACACGCAATACCTCTGGCAAATGTAATGCACATTTTTTATCAGAAAAAAGATAGGGAAGTGCAGAATTTTGGCAGTTAAACGGCGATTTTAGGCGGAACTACCTATTGATCTTTATTTTCTTGACGAATTTTACTGATAAACGATACGCTGCTTCTTTTTAGCAAGAAAGATTCACGCCACGCGAGCAAATCTGACGCGAGCGATCTGACGCGAGCAAGTCTGACGCGAGCAAATCTGACGCGAGCGATCTGACGCGAGCAAATCTGACGCGAGCAAATCTGACGAAGGCTGACGCGAGCTCTTCAAAATCGCGGACATAAATTTTGCTTAGTGAGACCACAGGTAGCCCATGAGCAACTGTTGTGTTCATTTGTATATATATATTCCCAAGGTTGGCAAGTATATTGCAAACTTTACATCAGACACCTCTGAACTTCGTCAAAATACTAAAAGACTATGAGGAGAACAGCAAAAAAAACATAAACACTTTCTAGACTGGTAAATTCCCTACATAATGGCAAAAAAATATATTTGAAAACGATTTGAACACGCAAGAAACAAGACAAACTCGACGATGTTTTTTCAAATTTAGCCGGTAATTTTTTTGTCCTGATGCGAGATACTTCAATCGGCTATGACGTGAACCAAAACGAAATCCGATTGGCTATCGAAAGTAAACAAATTCTGCAAAAAAACGAGCAACAGGGGGGTGGGAAGCATATTTTATAGTCAAGAAAGCCAAGGACAATTGCGAAATGGCTCGGGAAAAACTAAATAATTATGCGCTCGTGAAAAAAAATTATGCTTTAAAAAACACAACATGTGAGAAAGAAAAGCATCAGAAAAATTTTGCCGGTAAGTAAATTTCTCTTTTCTCATATCTTGGCTGATTTAAAGCAGCGTATTTTATTGAGCTTATTTCAGTTTTAAATTGCCCAAACTAAAAAAAGGGAAAATAAATGCTCTTTTATTTACGAAATGTTCAATTAGGTATCCTTTAGCTATATGCCAAAGAAGCTATGCAAGACCCTACTGGACCAGGTTTTCTCCGCTCAAGCAAGCTTTTTGTCTGGTAAGCTCTTGGATACTCTGTTTTTGCATAGTTTTTTTTTGTATGACCACTAAAATTAATATAAATGTCTGTTTGCTTATATAAATTGTTTAAAAACCTTGCATGTTACATTTTCCCTTTGGTTTTTGAAGTTGAAAGTCGTTTATACAAACACATATATGCACATAAATAGTATGACTATAAACTACAAAAATGCTGGTTGAAAACAAACAAGATTCAAAGGCATTCCTGGTTTATAAAATCCATTAGTTAGCTATATATATAGCATTTTTAACTACTATCGGTGACACCGCGCCATGCAAATTATGTCGCTACGTAGCTACAATTGACAATAATGTCAATGACAAGGCATTCTTCAAATGTACGGTCTAATTCAATTGAGAACTATATGGTCAAAATGAGCAATAAATCTGTGAAAAAGGAACAGGCAGCACTATAGAACATACACGCCTGTACATAGTATAGTTCTTTCAGTGTAGCATGAGAACAATGAGCGGATAAAAAAGCGGAGTTAATTTCACAACTGATATACGCGAGTTTATATAAATTTCAAAACTTGCATGTACTTACCTAGATGCGGGACAAAGATGTCACCATGTACGTCAATGTTGCCAGTGATATACGAAGCTTTCAATTGTTCAATTCCAAACAACATAAAATTTACTACACGTACACCAGTATAAGCCTTTCTGCCTTTGCCAACATGAGCTGCCAGAGTAGCAGTGTAAAAAAACCAAACCATCTATAAGTCGATAAATTAAAAACCAAATCCCAACTTCGATCTTTTGTACAGCCGTTATAAATAATCCAAACCCATTGTTTTTCAGTAAAACAGAAAGTCTTCCTGTAGTCAAATGTATTAAAAACATATGCCGTACAAGCCTTCCGGCTATTGCCAACGGCGCTCATGTCCATATGAATATATGATTTGCTGCCAGTGTAAAAAAGCCATCTATATAAGTCGATAAACGATGGATTAAAAACAAAATCCCAACTTCAATCTTTTATATAGCCTTTGTAAATTATTGTTTTCAGTAAAACACGAAGTCTTCCGGTAGTCAAAAATTAAACAATGGATAAAAAACATGTCGCAGCCTCATGTCCATATGATTTGCTGCCTGTGTAAAAAAACCATCCACATCGATAAACAATGGATTAAAAACCAAATCTAAACTCCACTTAGCCGTTGTAAATTATCCAAACCCGCAAACATGCTTTTCTGCCAATTTCGAACGTCGGTCTGGTCCATAAATCATGCATCAAAAACAATGCATCCCAGTCGATTTAAAGCCAAATCTCAACATCGCTTTAGAAGCACAATGTTCACACACTGTTTTAGACAAATTGCAAAGCTTTTTTGCACTCAGAAACCATAAAAAATAAAAGATTTTCTCCCGTTTCGAACGTTCCGTTCGTCGTTGCAAGCACCACGCTTGAAAAATGTTTCAAAATACCTGTTTGACAAGTTTCATGATCATGTGGGAATAAGGAACGCGCATGCGCTTATCGAATTTAATTTATTCAATTTTTTAACAATTCAGTACCACAGTGCTATAACACCGCGGAAAAACGTCTGCGCATGCGTCAATTTTACTGAGATTGGCTTGGTGAATCGGGTGTTGCGAGCTTGTTTGTTTCGCAATATGGCGGTGAAAAGAAGTACCTCACATACGTGCCTTTGGAGTAAAATTATTAAATAACCAACGAACGTATAAACTTAAAAACAAGAAATAATTGTAGTTTACATGCCTAGAAAATAATATTATTTTAGATGCAGGCCAAAGGTGAGTAATGAAAAATTTGTTGTTTACGAAAGCTACTCGACCGAATGAACAAGGCAATTTTCCATAGGGTAATTTTATCCACATTTTTGCCAATAACTTTTTTTGCGTAGAATGAAAAAATTTTGCGTTGACTGTATTTAAAGGTAATGACCTGCTATACAACTTAAGCATATGCAAATGCAAAACTCTTTCACAGTTTGCAAAACTCTTGTGTTTTAATCCGGTGTTCGAGAATTTTTCAAGAAGTACTCGCATGCCTCTCGGACTCAAACGTCAATTTTTAAATTAAATTTTGTGTTCTTAACCTTAGAAAACTGCTTATTAATTGCCAAACTACTCGTCCTAATGTTGTTTTGTTTGTTTCACGTATCTTCAGCAATTAAAAGGAATGATTTTGCTTCAGGAAACGGGATTTAAATTCCCCACAATATTTTCAAGTACTTGCGCATGCGCAGACGTTTTTCCGCGGTGTTCAGTGCTATTATTTTGGAGTTTGTTCCATGTTGCGCATGACAAGCTTCGTATTGACGGCATATAGTATTGACGTAAAAAATGTAATGTTTTTTACCAGGGTGCTGGCAAATTATGAATTTTGCAAAGATGCAAGTTAATATCGTAAAACTACGTTTGTCCTATTGCATAAGCTTTATTTCCCGCATGCAGAAAAAACATTTCGTACTTGCAATTAACAATATCCTGGCAATATCTAAGTCAAGTGATTTTAACGTAGAATGTTAAAATGTTTAACATTTCTAATAATAACATTAGCGGTCATTTAATTTATGTAGTGTAAAGCTGATATGAATATCAAGTTGACAAAGGAACAGGATATGGTTGTTAAATTCGCCTCAACTGGACATAACATGTGCATTTTGGGGAAGGCCGGCGTTGGAAAAACCACGGTCGTTGAAAGTATCATTAAATCTCTGACAGCAAAAGGATTGAAATATCAAATCGTGTGTTCTAGTGGGATATCGTGCGACGCATATCATGGTATGGCGAAGACCGTGCATTCTCATTACGGACTGCAGACAGCCGAACTTCCTGGCAATTTGGTGATTGATCGTTCTTTGGGACGGAAAAACATTTACTTGCAAGTTGCAGACACGAAAGTACTAATATGGGACGAAGTATCCATGACAAGCCAGCGCATTTTTCATATTGTTAATGCAATTCATCACATAGTTTCCAACAATGATCTTCCATTTGGTGGGATACAGGTTATTCTTGTTGGCGATTTCTGGCAACTGAAACCAGTTCCAAGCCCACTCGACCCTGGAAAATCTATCGTTTCCTCGCAACTTTTGGACAAAGTATTTCCGCATCGTTTCGAGTTACACAAAGTACTGCGACAAGGAGATGGCGAAGATAAGTTAAAAGATGCTTTGGATTTTCTACGCGAAGGTCAATGTAATGACGAAGTAGAGAAATATCTTCAAAGCTTGGTAAGAGATTTAGATTCGTCCGATACGCTTCCAGAGAAGATCCATATATATTTTAAGAAATTACAAGTTGAGATCCACAACCTAGATGTCTTGGCGAAACTTCCTGGAGAACTTACCATCTTCAAGAGCAAGGACACTGGTAACGCCCGCCATTTGGAGAAAACCATTAGCGAAGTTCTCGCTGTGAAACCTGGATGCAAAGTGATACTTCTCTACAACATCAACGACCATTTAAAAAATGGATACATGGGCGAATACGTTGGCATCGATGAAGCAGATGAAGAACGTCTTATTGTCAACTTCCCTAAGGTCGGAAATGTCGCCGTTGCTCGTAGAACTTGGTACAAGTTCGATACTAATGGAAGGATACAAGGCAGTCGTACCCAATTTCCACTGGCACCCTGCTACGCCATCACAGTACATAAAGCGCAAAGTACGACATTGGAAAGTGTAGTTGTGCATTGTTCGCAAGAATTTGTCTCGGGCCAAACGTACGTTGCACTATCAAGAGTCACCAGAGAAGAAGCGCTTCAAGTTCTTGGTTTTCGAAGGAGTTTCCTCTTACCACCTCCCCCCGAGCTATCAGATTTTGAGTCGAATAAGATGGGAACCCTCGACGAACACTTTGGCTGCTGTAATGGTATGCACCTGGACGAAAACTTGTTTGAATGCGACAAAGAGTGCGAGACAGAATTGGAAGAGATGGACAACCTTGTTCAAGATAACGATTTTACTTCCGCTGCATCTTCGTATTTCGAATCGAACAGTGGTGTAGTCGTCAATCTGGAGGACGTCTTATTATGCATGTCCGACTTTTGTGATGAACTGTCAAAGCCTCCTTCATCCTTCAGTGTGAAAGCTTTTTTGGAGAAAGTGATTAACGACGCCAACGAAGATTCCTACAGCCAATCCGTTAAATCTGCAGCAAAATATGGAGTTGATAATTTAGATGATTTTGAATTATTAGCTAGTATATTTTGGTGCAGAATTTACAAACTGTTTGAAAATTATCTGACGGAGAATCTTGAACAGCTACAGATGACGAACAAAGATTTCACCTGTGCCACATCGAACCTTCAACTTCTTTTCCCATCCCAAGAATACCGAAGCGACTTAATTAGCGCGTACAATGTTGGGAAATGGGTTGAAATCAATGACGGGCAAAGAAGCGTAGGTGCAATGTTGACCTTCCACCTATTTCAACTGTTTGGAGCTGAAGTTGGGAACCGTGTACGAAAAATGGAAGAATGTGAGCCAGTACATTTCAACGTTCAAGAAATGGGACCGGACGGTCGTGGGAAAATTCGGTATGTGGGAGGATGGGACATCAGGAAGTGTCTAAACAGAGCGCGAAGTTATGTAGTCGAAAACAAATTGTCGCAGTCAACCAATGTTCGTCTCCAAATTCACAAAGAGATGAAGAAGCTCAACCTTTTGGAAAACTACGTCATATCACCACATGAAGCTGTCCATGTTTCAACTGTAAATCCTGAAAGCCTTCGCGTGATCGAGTCTCGACAGTACAGAGAACGTGGCCTGATCCATATCAACGACAATGCATTCAGGTTCTTTCTGGCATTGGAGCAAGAACGAGTCGATAAAATCAACATTCAAAGGCTGTCAGATTTGCAAAACAACATGGTGGACAACTCTATCGCTGAAGCGATTAAAAACTCGACACTGGAAAACGCGTTCTTGAAATTGTTTGAGCCAGACGCAGAAGCAAACAAGGTATTTAATAATACACAAACGGTAACTGAACAAAACAAATCCAGAGCCTATTCAGGGGCGTAGCCAGCCCTAAACTAGTGGGGGGTCCTAATGCCCAGTACCCGGATATCCAGTGTATAGAAAGATAATGTAATGTCCATGGCCACTTTGCCCCCACCCCCATACATTTCTACCCGGTTTTGAAAGAATTAAAAAACTTCTCCAAAACAAAAGTGGGGGGGTCCGGACCCCCCATTCCCCCCCCCCGTGGCTACGCCCCTGAGCCTATTTACTTTGAAGACCAGTTGTCTTTAGTGTTTGTTTAATTAGCCCAGTGAAGTAATGCGAAACTTACTAACCATGATGTCAGGGTGAGGCAAGAGTGCTCAAACGACCACGAGTGAAGCGAGCTTTGCAATAGTGCTAAGGCACACCCATTAAGCTCCATATGTTTAGATAGAGTATAACGCGTTAGCTATTTTTCTTTATAAACAGAACGTCATTATTGAAATTTACAAAGAGATCATCGAAAGATATTTCAAGATGGGTGCAGGACAGTTTTTACGTGATTTTCGGAGAGATTTCCACATAAAGAAATCTATGGCACATCGAGAGGCAGTTTTACAGAAAAAGAAGAAAGCAGAGGAACAACGACTGAAAGTTCAAATTCCAGAAATTGAGCGGGATCGAAGTAAGGGCAAGAAAGTCTCGCATATGCGTCTATTGGACCTTGTCAACAAATTAGGAAGTGAAGGTATTACGCGTCTTTATCGCAAAAAGGAGTTGCAGCATCTATGTGCCGCATACAACATCCGACTCGTTTCCAGATGGAATAAAATGAAATTGGCATTAGAACTTGCCCAAGCGATCCCCCGATTCGAAGCTGTTCCGCGTTATGAAATCACTTCGACCTATACCGTTGATGTTGTTGAGGAGCGTTGTAACGGGATTCCTGTGTTACGAATTCGCAGACAGTAAAGACAAATATATGTGACTAGCTGTTATGTCATACAAACACACTGTTTTACTGCGTGTCTATATGTGGCGTATTCGCCTTTTAAATTCTGCATATTTACATGACCAAATACTTTTAAATTATGCAGCATATATACAGAGGTTAAATATCCTCTAAAAACTTTCTAAACGTTTTTATATAATTTGTGCACGCAATTAGTGATGAGAGGTTCATATTTAAATAGTCTGATGTTACAAAAGGAATAGTACTTCAAAGTTAGTTATAACCTTACGACGGTCCATAGTCGTTTATAAGTTTAATTCAGTAATTGTGTGCATGGAATACTGGTTTGAAATGAAATAATCTATTTAAAATTTCGAAGAAATCGTTATGCTTTCTAGTCAGTGCTCTATAAGCAGCCCCATCGCAGGCGATTTCCGCGGACGTTTCTTTTTTCCAAACAAATTTTCCTTCGGCAGTCCGGCAAAAGAATGGCTTTTTGTCGTACCCGTATTACCTTTCCTGCTGACAGTTGTCTGGCCAAATATGATGGAGTTTTGCGTTCCTTGCGTCGTTTGATAGGTTGGGTTGTCATTCTGCCCATTTGCCCCTCTAAGCTGACAAAAATGATTCTCGACGCAGTCTTGATTGATTATAGCTGGTTTAATTATCGAACCCGGGAACCGTCGAAGCTTTGTCTGCACCAAAGAAATGAAACCGTGGATCATTGATTGGATGTCAAACCACAGTTTTTCTGAAAAGAATTGATTTCCCTTGGTCGTTCCTTCTTTCCACGTCGTAAAGAACAGAAGTGTGGACTGAAGTGCTTGCAGTCGGCTGTCATCAACGTCGTATATTGCGTGCTTGTCAGAAAATAATTCAATCATTGCGCTTGTGTGCTTTAACAAGGCAATCGTCTCGTCAAGTTTGTTTGGGTCCTCCTCTGCACGCGTGGCAAGGTGATCTTTGTAAGCCTAAATGAAGAGGTGATACGCGTCATACAATTTATTATTTATATTATGGGTATAAAAATATATGTATGTATTATATACACATATAGTATATTTATTACTTTCATAAGATATAGCATCTTTTTGTTTAGCACATCTTCTGCCAAACCGTTTCTCATTCGGGAACTTGGATTTAACTGAAAATGCTCCTCTTTAAGGTTCTCGTGAATGGGACAGGAATTTGTCTTCTGATCCCAGAGATATGCATCCTTCCAATGTGCCCAGTAGATGTTTTTTCCATCTTTGGCCAAGCATCTTGTGCTTCCAGCATGTGAGGAGCTTTTCTCAATATTGTTCCTTATTTTCTTGAAATTATGCTTATAAAATTAAAAGAAAATATTACACATAAAAAATGAATTCTATGCTTATTCTATTGTTCGCGTAATGAGCTACTTTTATTGCATTATAAAGGTAATTGTTGAATTTACCTTGCAATCCATTATAAACATCATCGGATCCTCTGTGAACATGTTGTACCCCACGAAGTGCAAGTCACTCGGATCACAACTTGGAAAATGGATTTTAATGAACTGCCTGTTTGAATCTCCCCCATCGCAAAGGGAATAATAAATTCTACAAATATGTAGTATAAAGATTTTTAAAAAACGAAACTGTAGAGGAGCAATCATGTAACAACGGATCATATATCATGCATTATTCATTATACTCAATAATAATTCTCATGAATTAGTTATCCAATATCTCGAGTGGCAAATAAGTCACTTTCTACCTTATATAAGACACTTCATTATATTTTGCTCGAACATGTACGCGTGCAATTTTTATTAATACTCCTCGAACCGTGTAATTTCCTATACTAATTAACGTTTATCTAAATAGTAATATGATTACGGATTATATATACAGGAAAAAAACGTACGTAAAACCAGCTCTCTTCATTCGCATAACACCTTCCCAAAATTGAAGGTATAAAACGGAAGCAGGACATTGGGTGGTTGGAAAATGGGCGAGCGGAAACCTGAAGCCACTATCACTGACAAATATGAATTGCAGGAGATGCGTTGCGACTTCTATAGATGACTCGCCTATACATAACATACAAAACTATAATTAAAGTTTACTCACTTAATATAGAATAATTCTACGCGGTCTATAGCTCGGTCTTGAGTGGAAATCATTACACGTCACACGTGTATGATTTCCACTCAAATACCACAATGCCGAATTTACAATTAAATGCTACATTCAGATTAACTGCTACATATTAGTTACGTATTTCATAGCATTGCAGAATAAATTACTTCATTCATTATTATTATCATAAAGCCATTACCAGTTTCGATCTTTCTCATGTCCTTGTAAAATTTTCCAAGAGAAACCATACCCGTCAGTTGGTGACGGCCACCTTTGATCGTCATTTGCAAATCCTCCTGTTTGCATGCGAAAGGTAGAGTGAAAGAAAATTATTTCCTATATTTTTGACGTTCGCCTGTCTTGACGCCTCTATAATATGTCATAATATGCTGAAATTTGCAACAAGATAATTCTATAATCGTAAACGTACCTGTATCTTCATCTCGTCGACTATAAGGCCGCCCCAGTACTCGTCTTTTTTTAGGTTCTGTCGCTGTGCTTCCTTTTCGCACCAATCAATAGTTTCGTCGTTCCAGCCTGGTTGTTGATCAACGGAATTCTTATAATATCTGCACAACAAAGCAATATTATCAGGATATATTATGCCTGCATTATTTATTAGAAATATATATATATATATATATATATATATATATATATATATATATATATATATATATATATATATATATATATATATATATATATATATATATATATATATATATATATATATATATATATATATATATATATATATATATACAGGGTGTATCAAAAAAAAGGTAATCAAACTTTGCAGTGCTCTAGCGCGTTCATTATACAATCTACAAAAATTATTCTTTCGCAGGCGGAAAGACCAGGCTTTTAGCTTTCGATTGTCATCATTTTTGTGAAATTTGAAGAAAGATTGGGTAAATACGAATCAAATGAAAATAGCCGGTCGAAATCGCATATTTTCACCGTTGGGAGTTTATTGAAAATCTGTTGAAATTTAAACCCATTAGGGAATTAAATTACAAAATTAATTGACCAATTTTAGCTTAGGTAGTAAACTTCTGGCATTTTATTGTTAATTGTTTCTCGTGACAGATAAATGATAAATGAAATTTTCTTTTCTTATTCGCTGCCCTAGTAATGCTCAGAGGTGAAAATATGCGATTTCGACCGGCTATTTTCATTTGATTCGTATTTGCCCAATCTTTCTTCAATTTTCACAAAAATGATGACAATCGAAAGCTAAAAGCCTGGTCTTTCCGCCTGCGAAAGAATGATTTCTGTAGATTGTATAATGAACGCGCTAGAGCACTGCAAAGTTCGATTACCTTTTTTTTGATACACCCTGTATATATGATATCCTCACCTGATAAGACGATTACTTGGAAGAATGACAAATTCGCGCACAGAATCCAGGGCTTTCGGATTTTTACAGTAGAGATCAAGTGCAAATCTCACAACTCTGCGGGAAAATGAAATTAGAAAAATATGTAACAAAGTACGCAAAGTAGGAAATAAATACCAAGTTATATTATATATTCAACTTATTACCAAGGTCGCTTTAAGTGAGTTTTACGCACTAGTATTCTACTGATAGGAATTACTACCGTAGTACTGAAGTTGCCACGCAATGTTAGATATTCAGATATGCAAACCTTGGATTCCATCGGAAACCCTTCGACGATTTGGCAGACAGTTGTTTCATCTGTTGCTCCCAGAGAAGTTTCATGCCTGGTGGAATTAGGGCGCTGTCGGTATTCTCCACAATTTGTTGAAGGTCCACGTGATCTTCTTCAACGAACTCTATCATGCCATCGACTTTTGCCCGAGCGTCTCGTTTCACGTCGTTTGTTAGAGATTTCCTTTGAGTTGTTATCTTCTCCTCAGTGAACTTAAGTCCTGGCTTTAAACACGAATTTTACCCCCTGCAACGTGGGTTCCGAAGTTTCGTGAATTCGCGTGGATTTCACGTGGATTTTGCGTGGATACTAACAAGTGTTAGCTACGAGCAACTAGTGAACTAGGTCACACAGTAGAACAGTTTTTACTTTAATAAGACAAAGGTAAAGTGGAGTTAAAAGAGTCATCTACACGATAAATGAATTATATTTAACGTTTTGAACAATATTTGCAGATATACAAAAACAATTTTATTGCCTTCCTTAATTACATTTATACATCACAAAACTTGAATGTTTTCTTGTATATTTTTCTCACATGAAACAAAAGAAGTTGAAAAGATTATATTTTAACTTTTAAAAACGAACTTTAAAAGCAAAATCGATAAAATTTTGCCGTTTTCGCCAAGATTTTTTGCTTGACTAACTGTTTCCATGGAAACAAGAAAATTCAAAATTCAAAATGGCGGAAAAACTAATGACTTAAAAGCTAAATTAATTCTTTTATCGTAGTGAATTTAGCCCTGCATGCGGTCCTTTTTTGGGGGAAAAATGTTTATGCAGTAACAAAGTTGTTGCTAGATGGCACAAGAAGTGTGTTATGTCACCTCATCTGGGAAAAAATGAGTAAAATAATTGCCATACGGCCATAAAGTTGTCAAAAGTCAGAAAAAAATTGCCTCGGGAGACTACCCTGTATCAAATACCAGCTCTCAGTAACTATGAAAATAAGTTCGTTTCCCACCCATTTTGGGGGAACTAACCGGAATGTGTGTCCTCTGTGCCGAAAACATAAAAAAAATTGAAGTAGAAATGAAAAAATACATCAATTTTTAAAACAATTCTTTCTTTGTCCTAAACTATACATTCAGGACACACATTCCAGTTAGACTGATAAACTTGAATATACATGCTTTCTAAAGCATACAATTTCTAATGCTAACATTATTCCCAGACCCATCTCCCAAGTCCGCAAAGATAAGTAACACAATATCAAGGATGTTATGGTCACGTGACCGTTTCCATAGCAACAAAATGTTGCAGTTTGTTAACACTAGGCCTAACTATTATTATAGCAAGTTTGGTGGAGGTTGCTTTAATATATGATGAGTAATTGCCATTTATGTCATATTTTGCTAAAATGAGCTGGAGCCATGACTTAAGTGCACTGAGTCCTCCAAACCAATCCGGTCCAAATATCGAAGATTGCACTTTTTATTTGGAACGTCCGACGAAACGTTCGCCTTACGCTTATTCTCTCGATTTTGGTAGAGCTTAAATGAATATGCGCAATTTTGGCATGAACTAGAACTACGACAAGTAAGGAGCCGACATGAAGACGAGATTAGCCTCTTGTGGTTTCCAAGCTTTCTGGAACAAACACTGATATTTTTAGAGTGTGAAACCGGAACTTTAAGAAATTTGGTGTTTGCTCTCTCTGAGATAGAATGACCTAGGCATGGCACTGTCGAATCCACAAAACGCATAACATTGTCGATTGTGCGAAGAGACAACTGACACTCATCAGATCCAATAATATCTTCGATTGGTATGGCATGACCATAAGTGCTCAGGGTCAGTTTGGGGTTTGGAGACAGTATGATGTTGAGCTCGAATATCAAACGTCGACCACATACAGTTATGTCTTCTTCGCCTTTTTCCGGTGAGAATTTCAAAAGAGTTAACGACGTCTGGTTTGAAAGACACTGAGAATTAAAAACCCATCCTTGATGAAGGGAACAAAGACCGTGGATATTCTTTACAGCGTCGTCATCAAGTTTAGATATGATTTGGCCGCTTATTAATGCACGACTTCTAAGGTTTCTATAAGTGTAGACGCAGTTGTGCGCTGAATACTGTCGGGAGACACTTCCTTCCCAAATATCTTTAATAATTTTGCCCAAAGATTGCGCAGAAACGTTCTCGTTCTCTTTGGAGGCTGCTTCCAAAACTGACTGTGTAGATACACTTGCATCTTTGCAAAATTCATAATTTGCCAGCACCCTGGTAAAAAACATTACATTTTTTACGTCAATACTATATGCCGTCAATACGAAGCTTGTCATGCGCAACATGGAACAAACTCCAAAATAATAGCACTGTGGTACTGAATTGTTAAAAAATTGAATAAATTAAATTCGATAAGCGCATGCGCGTTCCTTATTCCCACATGATCATGAAACTTGTCAAACAGGTATTTTGAAACATTTTTCAAGCGTGGTGCTTGCAACGACGAACGGAACGTTCGAAACGGGAGAAAATCTTTTATTTTTTATGGTTTCTGAGTGCAAAAAAGCTTTGCAATTTGTCTAAAACAGTGTGTGAACATTGTGCTTCTAAAGCGATGTTGAGATTTGGCTTTAAATCGACTGGGATGCATTGTTTTTGATGCATGATTTATGGACCAGACCGACGTTCGAAATTGGCAGAAAAGCATGTTTGCGGGTTTGGATAATTTACAACGGCTAAGTGGAGTTTAGATTTGGTTTTTAATCCATTGTTTATCGATGTGGATGGTTTTTTTACACAGGCAGCAAATCATATGGACATGAGGCTGCGACATGTTTTTTATCCATTGTTTAATTTTTGACTACCGGAAGACTTCGTGTTTTACTGAAAACAATAATTTACAAAGGCTATATAAAAGATTGAAGTTGGGATTTTGTTTTTAATCCATCGTTTATCGACTTATATAGATGGCTTTTTTACACTGGCAGCAAATCATATATTCATATGGACATGAGCGCCGTTGGCAATAGCCGGAAGGCTTGTACGGCATATGTTTTTAATACATTTGACTACAGGAAGACTTTCTGTTTTACTGAAAAACAATGGGTTTGGATTATTTATAACGGCTGTACAAAAGATCGAAGTTGGGATTTGGTTTTTAATTTATCGACTTATAGATGGTTTGGTTTTTTTACACTGCTACTCTGGCAGCTCATGTTGGCAAAGGCAGAAAGGCTTATACTGGTGTACGTGTAGTAAATTTTATGTTGTTTGGAATTGAACAATTGAAAGCTTCGTATATCACTGGCAACATTGACGTACATGGTGACATCTTTGTCCCGCATCTAGGTAAGTACATGCAAGTTTTGAAATTTATATAAACTCGCGTATATCAGTTGTGAAATTAACTCCGCTTTTTTATCCGCTCATTGTTCTCATGCTACACTGAAAGAACTATACTATGTACAGGCGTGTATGTTCTATAGTGCTGCCTGTTCCTTTTTTACAGATTTATTGCTCATTTTGACCATATAGTTCTCAATTGAATTAGACCGTACATTTGAAGAATGCCTTGTCATTGACATTATTGTCAATTGTAGCTACGTAGCGACATAATTTGCATGGCGCGGTGTCACCGATTGTAGTTAAAAATGCTATATATATAGCTAACTAATGGATTTTATAAACCAGGAATGCCTTTGAATCTTGTTTGTTTTCAACCAGCATTTTTGTAGTTTATAGTCATACTATTTATGTGCATATATGTGTTTGTATAAACGACTTTCAACTTCAAAAACCAAAGGGAAAATGTAACATGCAAGGTTTTTAAACAATTTATATAAGCAAACAGACATTTATATTAATTTTAGTGGTCATACAAAAAAAAACTATGCAAAAACAGAGTATCCAAGAGCTTACCAGACAAAAAGCTTGCTTGAGCGGAGAAAACCTGGTCCAGTAGGGTCTTGCATAGCTTCTTTGGCATATAGCTAAAGGATACCTAATTGAACATTTCGTAAATAAAAGAGCATTTATTTTCCCTTTTTTTAGTTTGGGCAATTTAAAACTGAAATAAGCTCAATAAAATACGCTGCTTTAAATCAGCCAAGATATGAGAAAAGAGAAATTTACTTACCGGCAAAATTTTTCTGATGCTTTTCTTTCTCACATGTTGTGTTTTTTAAAGCATAATTTTTTTTCACGAGCGCATAATTATTTAGTTTTTCCCGAGCCATTTCGCAATTGTCCTTGGCTTTCTTGACTATAAAATATGCTTCCCACCCCCCTGTTGCTCGTTTTTTTGCAGAATTTGTTTACTTTCGATAGCCAATCGGATTTCGTTTTGGTTCACGTCATAGCCGATTGAAGTATCTCGCATCAGGACAAAAAAATTACCGGCTAAATTTGAAAAAACATCGTCGAGTTTGTCTTGTTTCTTGCGTGTTCAAATCGTTTTCAAATATATTTTTTTGCCATTATGTAGGGAATTTACCAGTCTAGAAAGTGTTTATGTTTTTTTTGCTGTTCTCCTCATAGTCTTTTAGTATTTTGACGAAGTTCAGAGGTGTCTGATGTAAAGTTTGCAATATACTTGCCAACCTTGGGAATATATATATACAAATGAACACAACAGTTGCTCATGGGCTACCTGTGGTGAGACATCTGGTTCTATTCCTGATCTGTGCCCAGGGTCTTCTCGGATGAGGCGGCTGACGAAGACCCTGGTAAAATTCATTTCATCGCCCCCAAATTTTGGGGGAAAAAACGCATGCGCAGTGAGGCTCAACCTATGCTTCTGATTAAAAGCAATGCTGGCGCTTACTATTTCTGAAACAAATTACAGATTGCTTGTTTATGATGTTAAAATACGCTCGATTTTCAAAAATTATCCATTAGTTTCGTGAGATACGGCGAGATATCATTGTTCGTTTCTTTCTTCACATCTAACCCTAACGATTATACGCTACGTGAAGACATATTCTCTTCGACAGTCGTCAAAGATGATGCAGCAGTGTCCCGCTTTTAATACGGCGAGTAAAGCAAAATGTTTTGAGTGAAAAACTTTATCATAACCTCAACTTAGTGTCGATTTTCTAACGCAACGATTGCAACTCAAACAATGACTCGTGACAGAGGAGGTTGGACAGCTATCACGTGACTTTCTCGACTAATGAAATCGCGTTATTTTGACATTGTTTTTGCGAAGCTTTTTAGCACAAAAATTTGCGTAGCGTACTAAAATACTCAAATTTTGAATCTTTTTATTTAAATTTGATGTGTTATGTACAAGGATTCTGATAGAAGAGTAATTGGAATTTCTATATCTGAAATATTTAGTAAGGTAAACGTTAATTTCTGCTTTATTTTTATCATGAAAGTTTGTAGGGTCATTTCAACTTGACGACTTCATTGCGTTGGTGTTTACAATTTTCAAACTGAAAAATCTCGAATTCCTGTGGTTTGATTTTTGTATTTTTTTCGTTAATTTCAAGACAAATGTATAAATTTCAACTCCACCAGAAAAGTCCCAAAAAGTCCCCACTCCGCGATATAGATATTTCGCTTTGAATCGACCGCACTCGTTTAGACAATTGCTAAACATGCGCTTTAAAGTTATGACCGACATTATGCTAAGAAAGATTATTTTGTTGACTAATAGTTGAAGTTAGAAGCGTCATTTTACAGTTAACTGTTACACGAGATGTTAAATTGGTTTTACAGGAATATGAAAGTTTTTTTTCGTGTTTTATATATATTTCTATTTTGGGTTGCACGGAATGCATCAATAGAGCCCAAAACAAAAACAACCTAAACAGAAGAATGATGTACAGTTTCACATGTTCTCAAATCTCATTACTTGTTCTCAAAGATGTGTTTGCACTCATTTTTGGTTTGTTATTTTGCATTTTAGTACGTGCCAAAATAATTTGTTAAATGTATCTCATATATTTAATAGTAAATGGACAAGATTAGTATATTTTCATTTAAAGGAGTTCAGACAGCAATGTGGAGTTGAGAAAGGACTTCTTCCAGAACACCCAAGAGCAGGATCAACTGATGATGTCGAAGGCATTTTTTCTTTTTACATGGACTGTTAGGACCAATTTTTGATGAAAAGGCCTTTCATGATGTGTTTCCGAAAGTCATCAGTGAATACACCAAAAAATGTAATCCTGACCAGTGACTTGCCATTCTATTATCTACTGGCTCAAACGACCGCTACAACGATGGTTCACTAGCATGCTTCAACATACCATCAAGCACTGGGGAAGACGGTCTAGATCGTGTTCCTACATCTAGAAGGGCTGATCCTGAAGTATTCGTTGCTAATCGTGCTTTCATCCCTCAATGTGGTCAATTAAGTGTACGTTCAGCCCATTTCAAACCTGCAGAGAGCCTACCACCACCACCATCATCATAAAGTTCCTGAACATTGTACGTATTGTGGTGTGGACACATTTAGCATAGTTGTTGATATTTATTGTTGATATTTATATTCAAAAAAGTGACACATCAAATAAGTTTTATTCACATATTCCAATACAGAAATGACTTTACATAACACTATAAAATGGTATATCACACTCATAACTAGCTGCGAGTAAACTGAGTCAATGGACTTAGGTGGAAGTTCCCGAAAAACTCAAACTGAAAGGCTTTTTAATTCAAAGAATTTATCAAACAGAATTTTAGTAGTTTTGCTTTGCTGTAATGTTCCACAACAAAAGTACGTGTACTTCATGTACAATGGTAATAAAGTAGTCTTACCATAACTACCAGATTGTTAGATTGTACTGATTGTTTATAATAGATGAATTTTTTTGTTCAAAAAATCAAATATCTTCAAGGGTCAGAGGCATGCTCCCTGAGACACCTTGGGATAGCTTGCATATTTAGTACTTGGCTCAGTAGATCTCATATCCTAGTTGTGGGTCTGAATAGTTTATTGTATCATAAACTGAAATATGTTACTATATTACATATTATAAAAAATGACATCATTGTTCAAAAGTTATATTTAGCACTGACAATGTGTGAATATTAAATATGCTCAATCATGCATAATTTCTAATGCCTGCACGTATCTCACAGAAATGCATATGACAAACATCTTTAACACATAACCTTTTTTATTATTCTATCCTTAGGGCTTAGGCTATCTTATTTGAAGTCTGATGAATAAAAATTCTAAAAAAATCTAAATAGTTAGCCATTGAAAAAATCTAAAAACTAGTTTGCATATTTGGCAATCAAATAAAAATACTAAATAAAAGATGTCTGTCAATACACAAATACTGTTTATTTGTGGATTAGATGCTGCAATAGCTCTGAGAATAAGTCAAATTGCTAATGAGTTGACCATAAAATGCATGCAAATAAAAACTATTAAATTTCTTGGCCAAAAAAAAGTCAAATAAGTGGCAAGTTTTTATGATTTCTCAGAGATATGCCAACATATTAGAGTACTTCACAAAGAATTTATACTAGTACGCAAAGCAATCATCGCACACTTTTGCTTTTTCTTACCACTTCTGGCTCCCACTCACCATGCCTTTTTATCCAGGTTTCAGAATAAAAACCTACTTTAAAGAAGTCCACCCTATACTTAATATGCTGAATACAAACATCAATAATATCTCCTGTAACCATTAGGGGGTGCAGATATTTGCAAAGTTCTGAGGCAATATAGCCAACATGACACTAACCAGTACCATAGTCCAAATCAAAGCAATTGCACTTGGGTCAAATGGATTCAAAGGCTCTGCCCTCAGGTGAACTTTCACTGATGTATTTTGTTTAAGAGCAAGGTATGCTAGTTCCAAGAGATGTTGGTAATTTTGTTCATGAGCAGCACTTATGCACTTTTAATAAAAGGTACAGAATGGTTATCTCTTGATCTTCATCACTGACATCATCACTGTTATCATCCAGTTGGGCCAAACAATCAAGCATGTCCCTTTCTACAAAGATATAATTAGATCGTTCTAGTTATTGCTAAAAATAAGATTTCATGACTACTCAGTGCAACCAAGTCTCGATATCTAAAATAAGAACATAATTCAGTAATACATATCAATAGCAAACAAATGTATAAAAATAGAAATTCTAACAAATATAGAATAATTAAAACTTCTTCCTAAGATTAAACATTCATACTCTGATTGCTATTAAATTATGCTGTAGAAACAAAATCACAAACATCACACCTTCTAATTCCTGTTAGAACCAATGACCTCGTCTGAATATTAACGTTTGGGACATCAACAGTATCATCATTTCCTGCAAGTGGTTGTGGAGGATTTCCTCTCTCACGAGTTTCATCTACAGGTGATAATAAAACCTTATCAGTAGCTAGAAAATTAGGACAATTGCAACTTCCCGCATTAACATCTAGCAAGGGCGTAACACAAATATCATCCGTATCTGGGATGACTGCAGCCACTGCACTTGTATTTGCTGACAATATTTGATCCACGTCAAAATCCCACAATAAGAGTATTCGCCAGTCTTCTTCATATCCTTTACCTTCTTCAACAAGATCTTTGGTATCAAACTCGATATAGAATTTTGCAAACCAAGAATATAACAATTGTAACAATGAATATTTATATTCAGAAATGTACAATCTTTTTAAAAAAATAAAAAATCCTCCCAAATAGAAAATTCTCATAGCCCACTAACCTTGAAAGGCTCAAATATTGCGCTAGCTTTCACATTGACAGCACAAGAAGATTTCAGACCGTCCAGTTTTGAAATGAGAGCCTCGGTGTTCGGAATAATCAATAATGCAAATTCTTCACTCGGACGGTTTATCAAGAAAGCAAAAATGACAGTAAATGACATGTAATCTTAAAAACGGTAAACTTGGACTTGTAAAAGCCTCGTCATAATAAGGATCACAACGATAAATATATACAATGCAGTTTTCTCGAAGTATTGTAGCCTGACAGTCCTGTCTTTCGAAAGCTTCCATGTTTCTTTGTCGCACAGAGATGTTCGCTTCGCAACAGTCCACGCATGAATGAGACACTGCGTGGAAAAGCAAGCAAATTTCCCATGATGCTTTGCGAGGAGCTGTCCAACCTCCTCTGGACTCGTGATGAATAAACGGTAAACTTTGTTTGTCTCTGGTTTGATCATAGCTGGGCTGCCCATGGTTTGATACTTCGATTCCGGCTGGAAAACCTGTAAAGTTGATAAATTCCTCTCAATTGCAACCGTTCCCGGTGGAATTTTGGAATTGGTAAATTAATATAGTTTCCACTTTGCAATCAATCAATCAGAACTTTATTTAAAAACACACAATCTTTTCAACATTTGCTGATTTCCAAAAGAGGTGTGCACCAATCCCACTACCATGAAATTAATCCCTAACACCCCCCCCCCCCCCCCTTAAATACTTATGTTAAATACATCATATATTTATATCAACTACCACACGAAAAGGTCGAGGAAGAAAGCTTTTGACAAAACGACTTATATGATGCTGAAGTTCTTATGTCTTCCGGAATATGATTCCAGACATAGGCCCCATTATAGCTAAAACTTTTTTTCATAAATTCTGTTTTGGGTCTTGGAAGGCAAAGCCTAGTTGAAGACCCTCTTAAATCATAATCGTAAATTGTATTTGAATTTTGAAAAACGTTACTTAATCTTTCAGGAGCTAGGTTGTTAATCGATTTATACATAAGTTAAGCTTTTATATGTGCTCTGCGTTCTTCAAGGTTAATCCAACCAAGTGAATTACGTGCTAACAAGGATTGTCCTGATTCATTTTTGAAATTCATAATTATTCTAGCCACCCTGTCTTGCAGTTTTTGAAGACGATCGCTAAGTGTTTTACCTAATACGTCCCAAACCTCACAACAGTAATCAAAGTGTGGCTGAACTAGAGCATTATAAATCAAAACCAGAGTGTTTCGGTCAACAAATTCCTTTGCCTTTTTTATAGCGCCAATTCCGGATGATATTTTATCAGCGATAAATTCAATATGTTTAGTCCAGGCTAAATGCCCGTCAACTTGAACCCCGAGCACTTTGGAATGTTTGACTCTTTTAACAGATTGTTTATCAATATTGATTGATGGTTGAATATCCAAACTGTTTATCCTATGTCGTGATCTAATTAAGACATACTCAGTTTTAGCAATATTCAAATTTAGTTTATTTGCAGATAGCCAGTTATGAACATTTCTCAGGTCTTCATTAGCCCTCTTCTCTACTTCACTCAATGTCTCACCCGCAGCTGTTAAGCTGGTATCGTCAGCAAACATTCTAGGTGTTATATGTTTAAGGCAATTTGGCAAGTCGTTTATATATAGAGTAAAGCGAAGTGGGCCAAGTATACTTCCTTGGGGGATGCCACAAGTTATTTTCCTTTGTTTAGAAAGCATATCTTGGAGCTGGCACTTTTGAGTTCAATCTGTTAAGGATAGGATCCTAAGAATTAGGATCTATATTTGTGAAATATTCATTAAAGATCTCTTTTAACTCTTCATTGGAAGTGACAGATTTTCCCGAATATTTAATTTCATGAATAATACTTTGATTGTTGTTTCGTCTTAAAATATCATTAATTGTTTGCCAAGCGTGTTTTGCATTAGTTTTGGGATTTTGAAATTTTGTTGTATAGGATTCTCTTTTTGCTTGACGCAAGGCAATATTAGCTGAGTTTCTAGAAGACTTGTACTTATTCCAGTCACTTGTTGGAATAATGTAGTTACTTGTGAATTACTTGATTTAGAAAAAATACTTGCGTTGTGATGCAGAGCGGTAATGTTATATAAAATGACAAATAACAATTCAGTGTCACCTGGACTCATACTTTTGGCACCTACTGAATATATTTTGTCTATATGCTTTGAACATTTGTGCCTTATCGAGAACGACGTTTGGAGGCAAATTCTAGATCACTCATGACTCATTACATTATTAATCACAATTATTTTTTACGTGCACGAGTCCACGTATGGAAAAAAATTAATGTTTTAAGATTTCAACACAGAAACTGAATTGTTTCTTCACAACTGTACATATTTCGTAACATATTGACCGCATTGTCAAAATATAAAAATCGAAAAGACAAACCACGGTGTCACATTACTTCAAATATTTATCATTTGTTGTCGTGTAGCATTGTTATTCAATATCTGCCAATATCACAGACTCGTCTCGTGTTACACAATAATAAAGAAACAGGAAATACGACTGGCTTCGCGCAAGGATAAAGAATTTGATTGGGCTAGCTTATTTCGTGACTTTGTTATCGGCGTGTCTGGAAGTATAACCATAACCAGATTTAACACAACAGATTGTTGTAGTTAAGAACTAAAAATGGCGGAAAGAACGTTCCATCCAGTAGATTATGTTGTATTTGGTTTGATGCTCTTAATCTCAGCAGGTATTGGCATATACCATGGCTGTACTGGCGGAAAACAACGTACGACCAGTGAATATTTACTTGGAAATCGTAGCATGAAGACATTTCCCATCGCAATTTCGTTGCTAGCCTCTTACCTGTCCGCTATAACTCTACTCGGCGTTCCAAGCGAGATTTTTACATACGGAGCACAATATACGGTGTTGCTATTTTCTTATTTTATCCTCACCGCTACAGCTGCTATTATTTTTGTTCCAATATTTCATGGACTGCATTTGACCAGTGCTCATGAGGTAAAACACTTAGACATTTATATGTGTGTGTTAGCGTCATCAGTACATGTTTAGCTAGTAACTGTAAACTGTTGACCCTAACGGGGCAACATCGCACGGCAACATCCTTAAGATTAATACGTAGTTTATAGTTTATATTAAGATTTTAAATTCCGATAAGGAAATATGTAAATATACCAGTCGCTTTAACAATGAAATACCGTGCGTTTCGTGTTGCTAGGACAAAATATTGACCGTACGCGTATTTGTGCAATTCGTGCGCGTTTTGAGCAATTCGTCTGATAAAATAGTTCGGATTCTCCTGTCTGCATTCGTCAACACGTACATAGGACTGAGGGGCAGATTACATAGAGAGTTTTCAGCCCGGGCTGAGTTTCAGTCCGATTTGCTGAGCTGAAAATTCAGCCCGGTTATAGATTAAAATGGTAGTAAAATGCAGCAAGCGATTGCATGACGAAAATTTCAGCCAGGGCTGAGCCGCTGAGCTCGTCATGTAATCGCTTCAGTCCGGGCTGAAAATATTGTTAACACATCGTTTAACTGTGTTTTCGTGCTTTATTTCTTTCAGTTTGTTTTCAAAACACAACAGACAGTCTGACACAAGTACAATAAAGATCTGGGCAAAATTTAAGCGGCGAAATAATGCAAAATAGCTGCATTTCCAGACTGTATTGTTTCAGCTCGGGCAAAAATCTCAGTCCGGACTTGAACTAAAATTTTAAATCAGCTCAGGCTGACTGTTGCCATGTAATCGGAAAACAATTTCAGCTCTAAACAATTTCAATGATTTTCATAACTTGCTTGAATAATTCGAGATTACTCATACACTTGCGTTGAAAAGACGTATCCAATGGCGATACTACAGTTTTAATTATGACGTCAAGCGGAACCTTTGACCAGACAAATATATAGAAATAATGCCATGCGTAAATAATACGGATGGCAACCATATTGCTGTGACCGCTACAAATGCACAGTGGGATTAGCGCGCGCGAATTAGTTGAAAAAGTTCTTCGCCTTACGGGGTATCGATTAGAATCGATAAACGTTGTCTGATTTGATTTTTAATAACAAAGACTTCTTGTGAATAGCTACGTATCGCATCAAGGTCATACCGTCACGAGTCTCATTGTCAAGTGCTTCCAAATTAGAAAAAACCACATTTTCCTTGATATTTTCAGCTGTTTTATACTTATACATGTTGCGTGGGATTCAAAGATCAATTTCAATATTCTAGTGGGGCAGATTTTTGTGATGCGCATTAAAAAACTAATGTAATGCACATGCGCAAAAAAAATAGTGCAAGATGCAAGATTGATATTTTCAATCTCAAAATTCAGTTTAAGCAGCTATAGCAAATTAATAAATTGTAGCATAATTTGTAAACTCGCTGATTTTACGTACAATCATTTGATCTAGGAAAAATCATTTCAATAACAATTCGTGCATGTCCTCTCGAGAGTTATTTCTGGGACAGCAGACGTTATATATCCGATTATCGGTAAATTTTTCCGCTTCTTTTAAACCATTGAGACCTCGTTAACAAGTTCGGGCAGTCTGCAGTAATATAGTTTACTATTACCATTTTTTCTATGATTAGTTGTTATTAAATTCTGTTATATTATCAAAAATTTAAGAGCGACACTCGTGGAGACTATTGATTTTCATGTCGTGACCATGTAGATCTGGTGTTGTGTAAAATTAACCTATAATCCAATTATTTCTTCATAGTACCTTGAACTAAGGTTTGGTTATGGGGTAAGAGTACTTGGTTGCATCCTGTTTGTCGTTCAATATGTAAGTGGTTATGCATAATTATAATATTCATACTAGGTTACCCATAGCGTAAGGAATGCTGTGTAGCCCGCAAGCAATAATTTTTTACAAAAGGCAGTTCCCATAATGCGGGCAATATGAATAAAGTCTTTCATAATTCAAGTGTTAATGAGTTGTTGTATTCGTTTATTCTAATAAAGTCAGCATTTAAAAAAGTGAAGGGTAGTTTGCATGGCCCGAATTAACTTCAAATGCAGAACGCAAGAAGCTCATACCAGATTCACGTTCAATAAAAATCGAATAGATTGCAGCCATCATCATGCAGGAATGAAGGAAAAGCCATTCCTGAATGATTGCGTTGTTTTTGTTGAATTGTAGCTGCTGTATCTCTCTGTCGTCCTGTACGCTCCATCGCTGGCACTTCAAGCTGGTAAGTTGATATGATAAGTAGTTTCTATTTTTAATTTTAAGGCATAATTTTCATAACGGTGACCTAGGAAACGCTGCGAATTAACTTCGCTAAGACGTTTGCAAAAGGACAGTGAAATAACAGCAGGCTTGACGATGACGTTTACTACAAACAGCCATTTGTCCATCTTTGGACACTTTCTTGGTAGAAAAGTAAAAATCAACATCTGTTCTCTTCGATACATACGATCGGCATCTGCTTATACAGTAGACGTCGAGCGATATAGTTATACTGTATATTGTTTGTTTCAAATATTCTAGTCGCTGGTGTGCCTCTTGCAGCTTCGATCATTTCAACCGGCGTTGTTTGTACATTCTACACAACACTTGTGAGTATATGATGCATAATACAACCATTCCAGGTTTGCGTATATTCAGTGGCGTCGTTAGGCAGCATGATAATTAATAATTTGTATGTATATATATTTTTATCACATACTTGTGCCTTTATCCCGGCGATAACACGGTGACATAAAAACGATATGTCCCGTGATATCGTTTTTTGTCCCGCGATATCGTTTTTTGTCCCGCTCAAAACAAAGATGGCGTCCGACTGAAGGATCGATAGAGAGATAACAATAAAAATATAAAATAATACAAGGAAAATAACACAAAGAAATTTGCAGCTATTAAAAGATAAGTTATTTTTGGTTTGTTTTTGTAATTTCTACCTGTTTAGCGTATTTTAAACAATAATTTTGAATTCATTTTGAAATGTACTCGAAGTATAAATAATTTGAAAATGTAATCTGGTTTTTGCTCTAGATAAAGGCACAAGTATGTGATAAATAGGTTGTCATATTCGAGACTCGGTAATATCAGTTTTATCGCTCTCGTTACGGTATCATATTTTGTCCCTCGTTCGCTGCGCTCACTCGTGACAAAATATGATATCGTCTCTCGAGCGATAAAACTGATATCACCTCGCCTCTCATATGATAACCTATACGTATTAATAACATGTATGATATATATATATATATATATATATATACATATATATATATATATATATATATATATATATATATATATATATATATATATATATATATATATATATATATATATATATATATATATATATGCATAAAGGTATTTGAAGTGATTGTTTCACTATCACATGTGTCATGTTTGACCTAGTATATGAATAAGACTTCAACGAAAACTTGGTTTAAAATGCACGGCGGTTTGCGTAAAATTAATGCATAATACCGTGCAGTGTTGCAAAGGCTGCAGATCAGAGTGTAATAATCTTGTACTGCCTCAGATTAGCTGGTGAGCGGAAGGCCTTTTTTGTGATATTTAATTTTAAACCAAGTTTTCGTTGAAATCTTATTCATATACTAGGTCAAACATGACACATGTGATAGTGAAACAATCACTTCAAATACCTTTATACATTTTTATAAGCACGCTTCGGCTTGTGCACTCTTTATGTATAATAACTTTCTGAAGTTTTTGTGGGTAGCCGCGCATGCGTAGCTACCCACTATGTGAGAACCGTAAAATGTACAATCGTCTGTGGGTTCGTGTCCGCAGTACTGATCTAGTACTAGACTGGATAGTCAAAAGTGAAGCAAATTATATATGCGAAAATCACTTCCGGCCACCAGGGAGCGGGGCGGACGTGAACGAAGGTGAATTTTGCCAAATTTGAGATACTTTACGAAGTTATACCAAGCTGATGGCTTCACTTTTGTCTAAAAGAGTTATGTTAATGCTTTTGAAACGCCAGTTATCTGGATTTTGTTCAAAGTTGTCCATGAAATACAATGCATGGCGAACAACGTGAAGCAAGGTGAATTTTGCCAAATTTGAGATACTTTACGAAGTTATACCAAGCTAATTGCTTCACTTTTGTTTAAAAGATGTTATGTTAATGCTTTTGAAACGCCAGTTATCTGGATTGTCCTAAAACATCGTCGTTTTTGACTTTTTGTTCGTTCAAAGTTCTCCATGCGAATATATATTTTATCGTCGAACACGGATCACCAGTCACCAGACAATTTCACTTGTTAAAGGATAAATCTTGCGCACTAATGGGTTAATTTATGTGAAAATAAGTCTACAGTGTGTCCCAAAAAAACGGGATCCGCATAAATTTATTATGTATGCTTTTGGGAAATCTTTGACCAAGTAGTTTCAAAGTTTTGAGGAATGTTCACAGCAGTTCCTTGAAGTTAGGCAAATAAACTGATCAAAATTTAGAAACATCAACTCAATTAGCACAACTGTAAGTGACATTCTATTAGAGTGCAGAACTTACTGTAAACTAAAACACAAGTAACAAAATCAGAAAACAAATTCAAATGTTTCATCATTAACAAAACAATGCATCTTGAATAATTAACAAAACAAATCCCAATTTCAACTTTTAACTAAAACAATGCCCAATATAAACTTTAGAACAATTAAAGTATCTTCCATTAAAGTACACCGCCCTGGAACAAGAACGCTTCTTTTGTACACTGTATGCGAAATTGTATTTGACACATTAAAATACCTCACAATATCAAACACTGCAGGCTACCCACATGTACGCAGTGCGTACCTATTTTTACTTCATTTTAGTGAAACAAACACTTATGAAATACCTTTATGTATGTTATATATATGCATATATGCATATATATATATATATATATATATATATATATATATATATATATATATATATATATATATATATATATATATATATATATACATACATACATACATATATATATATATATATATATATATATATATATATATATATATATATATATATATATATATATATATATATATATATATATATATATATAACAAAGAAGACAAACTTGAGTCACTTCATTTAAACATTTATTCACTACAAACTTGTTTCGTATGGTAAGCAAAGCTTACCACACTCATCAGGTGAAATCGCGTTTGCACAACATCAAACGCGATTTCACCTGATGAGTGTGGTAAGCTTTGCTTACCATACGAAACAAGTTTGTAGTGAATAAATGTTTAAATGAAGTGACTCAAGTTTGTCTTCTTTGTTATATCCGCTCTACTTCTGTATTGAGCACTCTACTCGTATGATTCTATACTCAATACTAGACTATATATATATATATATATATATATATATATATATATATATATATATATATATATATATATATATATATATATATATATATATATATATATATATATATATATATATATATATATATATATATATATATATATATATATATATATATATATATATATATATATATATATATATATATATATATATGTATGCAATATTTAAAACACGCGCAGGAGAGCTCTAGTCACGGCTATGATTTCCTTTGTGTTTTTCTCATGAACTATTAATGAGGTTTAGAAATATATATATATATATATATATATATATATATATATATATATATATATATATATATATATATATATATATATATATATATATATCAGGAGGTCTGAAATGTATAGCGATCCTTGTGGGAGGTCTGACCGGTTTGTGCAATCAGCGAGTCTTCTGATTGGATGATTTAAAAAAATTATCCATTCCTATTGACTAAGAATTCTTGACCGGTCATGACCATATATGTACATGTCAATGTCCATGACCGATTTGCGTGCAGCAATCACTGAGCTTTATTACATCTGGAGAAAGTACGCCAATCTCTCGTCAGTCAACCAGCTGATCATGAAGCAAAAAAGATGGATGACTTCTGACGAATCACGCCATTGGATGTTATGTTGATCTATTTTGCAGTAAATTTTTATTTTTGTCAATGGGAATGATTTTGATGATTTTTTTGGGACTTTTACGATTTATTCAAAGATGTACAAGTTATTCATTATATACTTGGCTTTGGACAGGAACGGAAAATTAATAAAGTCTTGAAAATGTCGACAATTGCAAGATTTTTGAGGTGATGGGGAACACCAGCCTGAATTATTTAAAGTTTTGTATTTAAATTACAGGTATTTGAAAATTAGAGTTTATTTCTTTTACGGTTATTTTTCAATTTTCATGTTCAATGTTGTTCTATATAAAATTTGTAAGCCTGACGCCTGAATACACTCTACAGTCTTACATTGAATGTACAGATTTATGTCATGTATAACTTGGATCAGTTGGATGTAGAAAGTTGAAATTTCCTTGAAGGGCTACTAATCCCGTTGTCCAAGTGCACAAAGTTTTCTATTGTCTTGTGGGAAGTCCCAGTGCATGGAATCCTATTTTCCCAACAAAAATATGCAATTCCCAGCTCCCAGTTTACCCTTTTTAGGACCCTATAAAAATTTCATATTTCTGCCAAATTAGCTCTTTTATTCAGGTACATTGACATACAGTTTGTAAAGTTAACCACCCTGTATGCAATCAGACAGTAAATTAGAAGTTTCGACATAGAAGTGCAAATCTTTTCTACCCTGGTACAAATTGACACATATGTCTGCAAAAAAAAACACATCTCACCCTGATTTGTGGGTCGTACGCCTTTTTAAGAAAGAGGAGTCAAAGTCATGATTTTCCTAATACAATTTTCTGCTGATTACATGAATCCTATATATCCAACCACCATCCCATGGGTGATGCCAATGTGTATAATTTCACATCCTTTCTTATCAATGTTGTTCTTGTTTCTAGTAAACACTGTAAAGTTGACACCTGGTTTGTGCAGACTCTTACCTGTTGTTTTTGTATTCTAGGAGGATGTCTACGAAATACATGCAAAGTGTCTGTTGGAAATTGAAGATAGCATTAATGCAAGACTAATTTTGAACTTTTTTAATTTGGCTTTTTACATGTATCATCACTAGCTAATGTAACTTTAAGAATGGTAGTGACTACTGTGCGATATAGAACTTGACATTCTAGTATATCATAGATATGACATGATAAAATTTCTGTCTCCGTTGTTTTACATATGTATGTGTAGCGTCCCCAGCCACAATAAAGATTACAACAACGTTAGAGTGCGTTAACGTTATCTATTTCCCTCACAGTCGCTCAATACGAACTATAACAAAATATTTTTACAAAAAAACTCTAAAAGAACATGCCGTTCGTTCTTTTTGCTCCCGCGTAGGGGAGGGTCAATCTTTTTCTATCCCAACAGAGGGGAGGGTCAGTCCATTTTCGATTAGACTACTGCACAGTTCCCCCTCGGAGTAAATGTCGTCTCGACATTGATTTCGGTCGATTGGTTCATTAAGCCAATCGCTCAGTACTTCTTTAACAAAAATGTGATTAGTATTATTTACAAGAGACAATAACATCTGCACTTTCCTATAACACCTTATATTGAGATTATAACGTTCGGGAGGTCTATAGACCCGACCCGACCTTGTTCTAACTTTAGGGTGTGCGACGCTTCCATCATCCTGGAGATCATCATCGATCGGCGTTTCCTCAGTTTCAGGTAGCGAGCTGTTCTCCAGTCCTGTTTCCTGTTCCGATGAATCACTGCAGGGTCCTGCACTCGCTGTTATCTCGGGCTATTCGTAGTTAGCTCCGTGATCGGGCGCTGATTCTTCTTTGGGATCGATTTGATAGAAGTCATGCGGGTTTTCAAGAGTGGTATCCATACTATTTTCTTCAAACGTAGAAACTGGCAGCAAAAGATTTCGGTGCAATACCCGCAATCGACCAGTTTTTTCGGACTTCACCTTGTAGACTGGCAAGTCATTTACTTTCTCAATCACACGATGAATATGGTCTTCCCACCGATTGCTCAGCTTGTGTTTCCCCCTGATACTTAAATTGCGAACGAGGACTCGATCCCCGGGATAAGGACAGGAATCTCGTGCATTGACATCATAATTTTGCTTGTTTATTGCTGCCCGTTTCTTTGTAGCCTCGCCTGCCCGATCAAATGCATGCGATAGTCGCTGTCGCAAGTTGTCTACATAAACACAATAAGGTTTGGCTTCCGACGGATTCTCGATTCCGAAATGGACATAGGGAGCCGGACGTCAATTCGTGCTGTGTTTTGTACAACTGTAGGCATGGACAAGCGGCGAAACATACTCGGGCCAAGAGTGCTTTTTGTCGTCATTCAACGTTCCTAGCATGTCTAACAGGGTGCAGTTAAATCTCTCAGTCTGTCCATTCCCTTGGGGATGGTATAGCGTTGTCCTTGTTTTATCAATCTTTGCCATTTTGCAGAGGTCACTAATGACTTTCGACTCGAAATCCTGTCCTTGATCCGAGTGTAGCCTTCGTGGAAATCCGTAGTTGGAAATTACTTTCTCCCAAAGTACACTGGCAATCGTATTTGCCCTTTGGTTCTCGTTGGAAAAGCCCAGCAGTATTTTGTGAAACTATCTGCCACTACTAATACATTTTCAAATCCGCCTTTTCCCTTTTCTAAAGTAAGGAAATCGATCGCTAATAGTTCTAGTGGTTCGGTTGTTGAAATTGGTACCATAGGCGCTTTCGATGAAGAGGCCTTGCGTTTGATACAGCTTTCGCATCTGGAGATGTGGACCTTTATGTCTTTTGCCATTCCAGGCCAGAAAACCACGACCTCGCCAAATCGAGGGTTCGTTCTATCCCGAGATGTCCAACATCGTCATGCAGCGCGTGCGAAGCTTTACCCCTCAATCTATAGGGTAGAGAACAAGAACACGGTAGAGAACGTTGTCCTTCTTTCCTGTAACATTTGTCTTACTTCAACCGATTCAACATACAGGTTGACTGGCCACTGTTGGTTGCCACGTAGGATGCCCAACACTCGACAAATATGGGGGTCATCATTCTGTAACATAGGCCACTCTGCTGCAGAGATGCTGGGAAATCGCCCATTACTAGATCGAACGTCAATAGCTGGTTCGAGCATATCATCCACCGCGGCTTCGGAGGCAGGAATAACTTCTACGGCTGGAACCATCACCTGGTGGCACTGCACGATGGCCTCAGAGGATCTTGATGAACAGAAACACTTAGTTTGGCTTTCAGCTAAGGGTCGCAATCTATGGAGGAATGGGCGTACGCAAGTCGCGTCAGCATCCTCATGAACATCAGCCTGTCTGTTCATAACTGGTAGCCTCGATAAACCATCTGCGTCTGCATTCGACTTTCCCACCCGATAAGTAATGGTAAAGTCGTAGGGTGCCAAACTAGCTAACCAGCGGTGATCAGTTGGGTTCAGCTTTGGGGCAGTAATAACATGAGCTAAGGGATTATTATCTGTTAAAATATGAAAACGGCGTCCGTACAAGTAGTCATGGAATTTCTCAGTAACTGACCACTTTAGAGCTAAAAACTCCCGTCGATAGGCGCAATAATTTCGTTCAGCTGCATTCAGTGTTCGACTCCCATATGTAATTACTCTCTGTTTTCCGTTTTGTGTTTGGTATAGTGCGGCACCAAGGCCACTGCCACTCACGTCAATATGTATTATGAAAGGCTCGGCGAAATCAGGATAAGCAAGGATAGGTGGCTGCGTAAGCTTAGAGATTAACAATTCAAATGCTTTTTGACAGTCATAGGTCCATTGCCACTGTGGTAATGTCTTTTTGTTTCCTGTACGACCACCCAAAAGTTGATATAGGGGCTGCGCTATGGCCGAGAAATTCTGTACGATCGAGTGGTAATACCCCACAAATCCCAAGAAAGTTTTAAGTTCACTAGTCGTTGAGGGTGGATTGGATAGCCAGTCAGTAACAGGCTTAACCTTGCTTGGGTCACGAGCCACCCCCTTGTCTGAGACGTTGTGTCCCAAGAATGGAATTTCGTTCAGAAAAAGTTTGCATTTTGAGTGCTTTAGTTTAAGTCCAAACTTACCAAGTCGTTTTAAAACAGCTTCCGTCTAAATACACTAAACATGTCCTTAAATTCAAGTCTCCCAGGCAACATTCCATTAGTTGTTGGAAGGTCGCGGGGGCATTCGTTAATCCAAAGGGCATACGATTACACTCGCATAGCCCAAAGGATGTGGTCATTCCAGTCTTTTCGATTCCCTGTCTCTCTCGGCCATCTCAACCTGCAGGTATCCACTTTGAAGGTCAAGGGTGCAAAACCATTTCACTTCCTGGAGGGCCCTATGCGTCTCCTTAATACGCGGTATTGGGTATGCATCTTTGATGGTCTTCCGGTTAAGTTGTATGAAGTCTACACAAATCCTCAGCCCCTTGTCCTTTTTGCGAACGAGTATGACAGGGGATGAGTAGGGGCTCTTGGATTCCCTGATAACACCTGCTTCAAGCATGCTTTAACTGCTTCTCGAAATTCATCTCATTGTGCAGGGGAGACCCTGCGACATGGTTGCTTTACCGATTGATCATCTGTCAATTTGATCTCATGCTGCACTTCTGCAGTGCAACCCAGGTCGTCATTGCTCTTTGCAAAGACATAGTCCATCTCTTTTTACAATGTTTGGGCTTTTTTTCTTTGTGTTTCCGTAAGGGTTGCATGCTGACTAGATGGTCTTTGGCAGAAGTTTTCATGTACCGTAATGGCTTGATAAATACGGTGCCAAGCTGAAGAGCCCCACCTGTCTTGTTCCTGTGATCATATTTACTGGCATAATGTCTCTGTACGTTAGTACCACTGACAGCTGGAACTCTCTGGTTGTATGTGGTGTTAAGTACAATCAGGGCAAAGGTGAAGTTTCCTCGCATATATGTACCAGCCTCATGCTCAGGGAATGATATATTAACTGAGACATATCCCAAGAAGGGTACATTCTGTCCCCCAGCTCCAACTACTTTCAATGTTTCAACTAGTTGTATATCACAGTCTGTTAGGTGTTGATCATAAAAATCTTTCGAGATGGTAGTCACTTGACTCCCAGTATCGATTAATGCGTTAGTCTTACAGCCATTAATAATGGCAGTGCCTTTATTCATTTGTCCCACCAGTTTCTCAGCAACAGCATTTTAACGTTCTCCGTGGTTTGGGGCCGCATGTTCAAAACCTCTGACTGCCCCTCGTCAGAAGCCGGTCCTCGTTTTCCGGCGTTCTGCCTGTGTTCCCGCTAGTCAAATTCCTGTCAATTGGGGCATTTCGACAGCCGATTCTCAGGTGACTAGCTTGCTCACAACGAAAGCAAGCAGGTGGGTCACCCCCAGGCCGTCTTGATCCCCAGGCTTCACGTCTCCCCACTACTGATGACTGTTCATTTTGTCTGGCCTCAACGGTGGAGGCCCTTGCTTTAACTTCTTGTAACATCTGGTTAAACCATTTGGGTGGGTTATCTGCATTGCTGCGAGCACTTTCCTCAGGGTCCTGGACTACAGATTGCTGTGCTCGTTCTAAATACTTGGCTTCATTACTACCGTATGCCTCTTTTTCCCCATATCTAGCAGCGGTTATTAGTTCTGTGAAACTTTGGCATTGATCCTTTCTATGGCGGGCTTTGTCTTTGATAGGACCTTTCAACCCTTCCCAAAACAATACTCTTAAATGTTTATCTACCGTACCTTCATCTGGTAAGAGGGCCGTCCCACGTACCTTTGCTTTTCTAACTTGGTTGTCCAACCTGGAAGCAAATGCTGCAACTTCTTCTTGGCTTCCCTGTTTTCACTTGTATGCTTCAGCTAACATCTCATCACCAGTTACCCCGCCATTTTCCATATAAAACTGGTCCAATTGTGATAACATATCCTCCATTGTTGTGTCTGCACCGAACCCAACAACTTTAATTTTTGCTTCCCCCTGCAAACACCGCCTTGTTGCTCCGTCACAATCTCATTTGAATGTAACCCTTCCTTGATTGTACTTGCCACTTCGAACCTCCAAACTCGGTACGGTACCCCTTTCCCGAGATCTCTGTCCGAGAATCCGTAAAATGGGGAAAATTGTGGCTTCGATATGCATTGGAATGAGCCAGACTGAGCGTCAGAGTTTCCCGCCTTTGGCTTCGATGTCTATCATTCACGATATCTATCTTACCGGAACATCCATACTTTATAAACGTAGAAAATTGCACAAACGCACCTTTCCATTGTTCTAAATCTATCTTGTACTTCTCTTTATACTTTTCCGTCAGGTTTTCCAATGGCAGTTTACCATCATTTTCTTTTAAAAGCTTTACAATACGCCTACGTTTTATTTCACAACGTTCGTCCACACTTAGGGCTTCCATATTTTCGTCGATTTTCAAGGCGTCCGTCCCCTATCGGGCTCCAATGTAGCGTCCTCAGCCACAATAAAGATTACAACAACGTTAGAGTGCGTCAACGTTATCTATTTCTTTCGCAATCGCTCAATACGAACTGCAACAAAATATTTTTACAAAAAATTCTAGAAGAACACGCTGTTCGTTCTTTTTGCTCCCGCGAAGGGGAGGGTCAGTCCTTTTTTGTCCCTACGGAAGGGAGGGTCAGTCCCTTTTCGATTAAACTACTACAGATGCTTTATGCCATGTTGAGGCGAGGTTCTTACGTACAGTAGATAGGTCCTACAAAATAAGAAAACATTAACAAGTATATTAGCGCATTGTAGTACATTTTTGCCTTTACAACACAAGGATACATAAACAAAAGCAAATGCCTTTCTTCTATAAGAGTGAAACTATCAAGGATTCTTTAAATTTGATAAGTCAATGATATTTACAATTATAATTACACAATTTTATTTTAACAGAGTGACCTCATTCAATACTGGGCCCCTGTATTTGGTCTTGAAATGTCTAATTTTCTGTGCACGTGCAGTTAACTATTGTATCTTTAAATCAATGGCTAATACAAAACATTTAGTTTTCTGGACTTTGTCACCTCTAAATTTCTTCTGATTGTTAATATAAAGTGTGAGTTACCTTGATGCATTTGGGAAAGAAAGCCTCTTATGCTATGCCCTGGACATTTTTTCTTTTCTATAGCTGACTTTTTTCTCAGGCATTGGGTTTGCACATACTAGCAGGTACAAACCTAAAACAAAGCGAGTGTGTACTTTCTTTAACTCTTCTGGTAGTATCTACTTTCTACATAAGCAGCTTAGCCGGAAAGAGTTGCATAAAGATGCTGCTGAGTTCTGGAAAGTCAGGCTAACATATGCAACAGCCTTCAGCAAAACAAAACGAAGCTAGCAATAAAAATACAATGCTCAAAAGAAAAAAAACTCGTCAATAATCTTAACCATTTGTATATAAGATCTATGGGTTTGTGTGATCTAAAAACACTTTATTATCAAACAGGACAAACATCGAAGCGTGTTGCCGTGTCTGTATCAATATTGTACGCAAAATACAAAGTATATGTTGTGTGAAACATACCTGAAAGACGAATTCCCCTGCATTTATGGCAGATTCTTGCTCCGACAAGTAAGGCAAACACCTTTTTTCACCGTTAAGCAAATGTAGCATAAAAATGTATTCAAAGAAATCGAAATATTTTAAGATTATTTCCTTTTTCTCGCTACCTCGTCATCTCGTGAACAATTTTTTGTTAGAAACCAGGGGAAGGGGGGCGAACGACTTTGCTGGACGTATAGCATCGCATTTTGGGTCAGTGGTAGCTACCTGTAGCTGGGAACCTTATTTGCTTAAAATATGGCAACGCGTGCTTTCTCCAGATAATAAAGCTCAGTGATTATCTGCAAAGATCTGTTTTGGACGCCATGTTTCCAAATTTTCCTTTTGGTCACTTGCTACCAGGCCCCTGGGTCCCACTGTTGAAATTTCCGTCAAATCAAAACATCATGCATGCAGACAAGATTTGTCAAGAAATATTTCAAAAATAATGGACAAACAGCTCGGAAAACTAGTACTAACCAGCTTTTGAACAATTGGCGCAGCTGGATATGTAGCTAGGCCCAATTACAAAATTGCTGGTGGATTGATTTTATACGGCCATTTAGAGTGCTCGCCCGGGCATGAATATTTGTTTAGAAACAAAAGCTACTATTGATGCACAAGAAACCAGAGGATTTTTCACTACCTCATGTTACAAGCAGTCGTTACACGCAGCAGGTTGAGCAGGAAACAGTATTAGGGCACGGCACTTTTCATCACGAAAATGGCACTTTTTGGTCTTTTAACCTGGTGCTCAACGGCCCCATTGTGCCCCTTCCCTCTCCCCGGTGCCTATGCCAGCGCATTTTAACGCAACAGTCACCGCTTTAGCCTGCGCCATTGCCTCTGCATTGTCTGTACAGTGTACACTTGAGTATGTGAAGTAAATTTCGAGAACATCTCACACCTAGCTTCTAAACACTATGAAAAGTAATCACTTGATAATTTACTTGTTTCATTTGTTTTTTGGAGTATCATATGTAGAATATGGAGTTTAATGTTGTCTTTCCAAAAGCCAGTAAACTGTGAATTATGAGCACGCAAGGGATGATCGATTACTGTTTTTTAAGGCGCTGATACTCGGTAAGTAAATTTGCCGTCTTGAGTTTCCTATGTGTCCTCGAAGCTGTTTGAAAGAAATAATTCTGAGTTTAGAGGTAAAAATAAGCAATAATCCGTCATCCCTTGCGCACTCACAGTTTACACTTTACGCTTTTCGAAGAACAACCTTCATCAATTACTGTATATGGGTACTCATATTTATTAGTATTTGACTATTGTATTGTGGCACATTGTACATGGCGCATAATATTTGCATTTCTATTTGCACGCGCAGGCGTACTGGCGAAATATAGGCATGGTTTCGAGCGTAAGTCAAAAAGGAAAAAAAGGCCTAATTGTATGCTTTTAGCAGCTATTGCTAAATACGTAACACAACTCAGATCATACGTCACGAGTGGCGTGATCAAAGGCAAATCAAAGGTCAGTGAAACTATTCTGTATTCCTTTTACTTGCAAGCTCATTTCTCGGTACGCAGTTGGACAAGCCGTCGCGTAATAAACTCTTTCAAGATGTCTCGTTCTTGTGTGGTTTTGATGTTCTTCGTTTTTTGTATTGTAATTTACGTGAGGGCAATCACCGTACCATTTGCAGACTGTAGATCAACGGCGGTTACTGTGACAAATTTGGACCTCGATTGTGAGGCAGGCGTACCTGAACCTTGCCAGTTCATTAAAGGCAATACATACCACGGCAAAATCAGTTTTACCACAACAGCAGAAATTACCAGTGGTAAAATTGTTCTACATGGAATCATAGAAGGCGTGAAGTTGCCATTCTATTTTGATCATCCTGATATATGTTCGGGTCACAATCTCACTTGTCCTATGGCAGCTGAACAAAATGAAGTCGTGACCATGGACTTGGAAGTGCCATCATATGCGCCAACCACTGGATTAGTGGTGGAGGTTGAAATTAAACCTTCCAGTGAGTCACCAACAAGTTATATGTGTATGAAATTTCTTGGTGAGATTGAAGATGGGAATAATTTATAAGTATGAGGAAAGAATGACGACAACCTAAGAATTCTAGAACAAAACATAGTCGGTTGAAGTATTGTGTTCATATAATCACACAAATAAATAACTTAGGAGAAAATATGATTAGTGAATAGTATTCAGTCTAATTATGTCTAAATAAAGCTCGTAGAAATGTTTTCAAAATGTGTAAAATTGTTTATCACCAAACAAATGTTGATCAAGGTCGCATATAAATTGCTTGATTAAACCTCGCCAGCATAATCACAATATAGCTTTAGATGCAATTCACCTGTTATTTTGCGGGGCAAAACGAGACACTTAAGGATTTCACTTGCTATAAAAAAGCATGAAAGCAAAATCAAGTACTTTTTTCATAATGAATATGTTAAATAGACTCATGACTAGCAATACAGAGAAGAAAAACTCTTTTGGAGACACGGCTGTCGTGTTATGAGAACAAAAACAAAAAGTCCTTATTGTCTCATTTTGCCCCAGCATGTGGGGCAAAATGAGACAGGCAAATAAAATGCTACAAAAATGTTCAAAAATAAAAAATTTTTTAATCAAATGATTGAACTAAATGTAACAATACATTAACTATCAGTTTCTTAATATATAAACAAATCACAGGTTGCATTTCAGATGACTACCATGGATTGACAGTTCTCCTGTTACCATAATGTTCAAACAAGGAGCATTTATCTCACTCCTTGCCTGCAGCAGACTTGGACGGGAACACATCACACACATGACATTTGGTATATGTTGCACACGCTCAGTGTCAGATCTTAGGAACATTTTGCAGGCTAGGGTTAGATGACAAAATGTTGATGAAACATCAGAAACCAGTCATAGTCTATTCACTCATTGGAGAACAGAGGCCAGCAGGGTCTGAAGCATGGTCCATCAAAGCAGACTTGTTTTTTCTTTCAAGTTCATCACTGGTGGAACAAACTTAACACCACTGACACATGTCACTGAATACAAATAGAATAATATTATGGTTGTTCGACCATGTCTACAACTGGTCACTAACAAGAGACGCGCCGCTTTATAACATCTTCAAGACTATAACTATCACTGACATATGTACACTTATTAAACTATTTTCACAACATTTGAGTATTTATAAGCTACTCACAGACAGCTTATTTAACACAGTTGCCCCAGTATTATAATACAGTGGACAGGTGTTTTATTCACACTGTATACATCAGTCACAAGTGGTTTTCGAAATGACAGATCAGGGTTGTCCTTTGGGTTGATCGGCAAAAAATCATGACCAATGAGTTTGCAGCCAAATTTAAAATTGTTGTTAATATTGCTTATTTTGCAGTAAAGTCATATACTAATGACCATTGGTGCAATATTTCTAGGCAAAATTTCACACAACTTGAATTGGATGATGTGTACCTGCTATCACACAAGAATTTGGTGACCTATTTGCATGTTACATGGCAATAAATCCATAAAGAATTGGTGACTTTGCTTTATTGAGACAACATTAATATTGTGCTGTTGTGCAGAATCATTTAGTAAACACAACAACAGATAACGACAAACAAAAAGGTTCACATAAGTATACAAACTTAAAAGGCTGTATAGGCTTGTCTCATTTTGCCCCAACTGCCTGAGTGAATTAAAAGTCGTCCAATGCGAAAAATTACAGTCAACATTAACAAAATATACATCTGACATGAAAGGGCACATGCTAATGCCTCTTAAATAAATAAGGTTTTAGTTCGATCGTTACGATCTGCGAGAGAAAATAAATACTATTTAAAATATAAAATAATAATGTACCTTAATTTAGCCAGACAGGATCCAATGTCACTCACAAAATTCAGGATAATTCTCGTGCGAAAATAGCCTTTGGTTTGCAATAACTTTCAAAACAAGCCAAGAAGCATCACGAATGAGCCCGCAGTTGCTTATTAGGCATATAGCGGTAGATCACTTGCTATATTCATTTAATAAAGCCAAAGTGTCTCATTTAGCCCCACTGTCTCGTTTTGCCCCGCATTACGCTATTGTGTTCATATAATCACACAAATAAATAACTTAGGAGAAAATATGATTAGTGAATAGTATTCAGTCTAATTATGTCTAAATAAAGCTCGTAGAAATTTTTTCAAAATGTGTAAAATTGTTTATCACCAAACAAATGTTGATCAAGGTCGCATATAAATTGCTTGATTAAACCTCGCCAGCATAATCACAATATAGCTTTAGATGCAATTCACCTGTTATTTTGTGTTGAACGTAGAGTTTAACCTAGTAAAACCTTTTAGCCTAATCATTTTGTTCCTTTACTTTTTTATCCTCATTATTTAGTATTTAATAATAGATAATAGAAAACATATTAATGTCTAGCAAAATAAAACAATATTTTGTGACAACAGTCTCTTTGTTCATAATGGGGCAGTCTCCATGTAATATGAAATATGATACAGCATACGAGTTAGGCCTGAGTGACCAAATGTAAATCTATAGACAGGGAAGGTAAAAAACAATATCTAGTAGTAGAAATACTCAAATATATAGTTAGTAGGAACCATATTGGTATCATGTACCATGGACTATTTTTTGTAACAATAGTCCCTATGTTTCTAATGAGGCAGTAACTACAATATGAAGTATGGTATAGCATGAAAGCTGAGTCTGTAGGCTGTTGCAGTATTGAAAAAAACCGATATCGATATATCGAAAAAAATACCGATAATATCGATATTTCGATTTTTTTCGCCCTTGAAAAAATTGTGTATGCCTAATGTCCGATCGTCCAACACAATAATTTTTAGGCAACGGACAAATAAACATCACATAAAACTATGCAGTAATAGTAATGATCCCAAACAGCGCTTGGCGTGATAAAATATCGTAATTTAATCGCAAGTTACCAGGTTATAATCGAATCAAGATGAATTTGAAATAAACAATGTCTCTATTTCATCATATTTAATTGTCTCAACATGAAACGCGCTTGGAATGCATTACATTAAAACTTTTAACAAAAAACAAGGCATATTTGCTAATTAGACCATTAACAGTCATGATTAAAAAGTAATCAAAAGAAATCCGAAAATATCGAAACTACCGAATTTATTTCGATATTTTCGATATATAGAAATATCGATAAACCAAAAAAAGCAATATCGATAAACTAATATTTTAAAAAACCCGATATTTATCGATATTTCGATATACCACAACAGCCTACGAGTCTGTATGACTTGTTGTAAATGTATGAGTTAGGGAAGGTAAAAACAATATTCAAATAGGTGATAGGGACCATGTTGGTGTCATGCAAACATAAACAATATTTAGTAAAAACTGTCCCTTTGTTCCTAATGCATATGAGGCAGTCAACATAGAGTATGAAATGCCAGCTAGTTGTGAGTGACTTATTGTAAATGTATGAGATTTTGAAGGCCAAAAAATTAACAAACAAAAAAGAGAAATCTTGTGTGTATGTAAGTTTTATTAGCAATTAATTATAAATCACGAACGCCCACAAGTATAATAAACTAAAACTTGTGTGTCAGATTCGTTTCCTTATGCCTTTCCTAAGCATGCTGATGAGTCCTGATACTGGGCAAAACAGCAGTAGAGCTAAAATGGGCTGTAACAAAGTTAATGCTAATATGATCACGTTATGACGTCATCGTATTAGTGACGTCATTACTATGATCACTGCCCAGAATTTTTGACTTGTGTTTAAAAAATCCTAAATCCGCCCCTGTGAGTCTCAACCGGGAAAGTGAAAAATACTTTAACCGCGGTGAGAATCGAACTCGCGACCTTGATGTTGCTAGCGTCACGCTTTACTACCTGAGCTACGCGGTCTGAGTACGAGTATCGCATGTGAATTATGATATTTAAGAGCTGAATGTCGTGAACATAACACGTTTATATCAATCCACCACTCAACAATACTATGTTCGACAATGATATATGATATGGTGGTGTTGTACACTTGGTAATAATGTTTGGAAGAAACATACTATATTTTGAAAATAAACATTTCACCCTTCATTAAAAAATAAACTTAACACATAGGAATTAACAAGAACAAACAAAGAATAACTTATCTTTTAATAGCTGCAAGTTTCTGTGTGATTTTCTCGCTCTAAACATGTTTTTAAATCGTTTATTTTGTAAAGTTTCACCTCGACATTCCTTCGGTCAGGCGCCATCTTTCTTTTCACAGCGACAAATTCTGCGCGACAAAAGGCGATATCACAGTGACAAAAAGCGATATCAGGAACATATCGCTTTCATATTAAACTCTTATCGCCCACATAAAGGCACAAGTATGTGATAGATATATATAATATACATATGACACATCCGAAAATTATGTTTCTGTTACTTAAAGCAATCGATTTTTCAAAAGAAATTAATTGCCACCACCCATTGGCTAGAAAGTGAGATGATTACATACCTGGTAGTTGCCAGTTGAACAGGCTGGAGAGCCTGATTTGAAAAGGGCACTATTACTTGTAGCCAGTTCACTTGATACTTATATAGGATTGATTGATATAAATTTCTCACATGAATTCTGAAACGAGACGCGTAATATAGTAATGTTAATAACATTTCTGAGAATAATTAACAATAAATTAAATTAGATTTTTTAAACATGGTTTTCGTATTTATTAATTTCAGTTAGTATAAAATAACATACAATGGGAGTCGTTCCCCTGTAACCCAGCGCATATTTCGCTGTTTCCTTATTTAGGGTGGTCTCAAAGCTGTGGTTTGGACTGATGTATTTCAGGCATTGGTTATGGTAGCGGGTCTGATTACTGTGTTTATCGTTGGAACTGTGGAAGTTGGAGGATTCGATAATGTGTGGCAGATAAACAAAGACAGAGACAGACTTACTTTTTTCGAGTAAGTATTATAGCTAAGTAGCATTATAAATTTACACTTCATCTAAGGTTTACTTTGGGCAATACTCTATGATGGCATATCATGAAGTCTGCAGCACAAAATTCAATTCCATGCACATTAATATGTTGTGGTCAATGTACGGTCAATCCACAACATAAATTGGATTTAATATTGTAATTATTGTAAGGCATTTTAAAAAGATAATGACTGACTAGTGAGCTGAGTAAACTAAGTACTATTCAAGTCAGCCATTCGATGACATCAAAGTATAAAGAACGTAAGCGGTAGTGCTGGAGCTGGAGGCGTCTTGGGCGATAGGAATAACTTCTCAAATTAATGTTGCACGCTAGTGCCGGGTATAGTGACGTTTATGACACACTGCAGAGACGAGAGGCTAAAATGCGGCAGTATATCTTAACATATCTACACTTTTAAGAAAAAATTGAATACCGGACGGGTATTGAAGAAGATAAATATTTAAAAAGTCACGTTCGATATTACTTTATTTAAACATGCGGTGTGCTTGAAAACCAGGCCGCAGGGACTACTCACTTTTTCAATTATAGACTGTTTAACTCAAAACTGCTAGGCCCTCACGCTGCTAGTCTCTCGGACCCAGACATAAAACACATAACACTTGTTAAAGCAGCGTACATAAAAAGCAGCGAGCGACGAGCTGGCCTTGGTGTTACTGGAATTCAAATGCATTTATTATTTGCATAATACATAAGTAATACGGCTTATGGTTCTGTGTATGATGTGTATATAAGCATAAAAAGTCAACTTATTTATCACATATTTGTAACTAATAGATTTATTCTAGTTTCAATCCAGACCCAACAGTTCGTAATACATTCTGGACGCTAGCAATTGGCGGTGCATTTACAGCAATGCCTCCATGGACTGTAAGCCAAGCTGCTGTACAGAGGTTTCTGGCTTCAAAATCTGCTAAAACTGCGCAAAGGTATAAATTTTAATGCACGTGGTACCATACTGAATAATTTTGTTGCTATGCAATATGCAATCAAATTGTAATACACGTGCATATGTCGTGTACATGTTACTGCTGTGGCGGCTATCTTTAAAATAATTATGCTTTATTATTGACTACATAGTCGCTGGAAGATCGGAAAGAGTACAAAAATATTTAAAAAACAATGCGAGTATTGACAAAAAACATTACAACGCGATTGACGCATTGTCACTAAATCGGCATTGTATCGAAAAGATAGCTGAAGAGTTAAAAAGTATGTATCTAAACCCATTTTGAAGAAAAAGCCAACTGCTGAACTACACCCAAATATTGCTTTACTTCGACATAGGTTATAAGACTGAACCTTCGGTCTGTTAAAGCAAATAAATTTTTCATGTAATATTTTTCGCTCACTTAAGCTTCTACCATTTTGACACTACATAGTCACTCAGACACTCAACAAGTTTGGACGAACTGTATTCTTTTCAGCTGACTTAAAACATTTTGTGCTGTGCCTAATTAATTTCTTGCCAGGAAACTTTGGTCGGCTAAAGGCCCTCATCAAATTCATTTCCAATGTTGTTTTGGTGCACAAATGTACATTATATCTATATTGTGTACAATTTGTTTAGATAATATTTTTAATATTTCTCACAATATTAGTATATATATTAAACAATAAAGCATTAAAAATATATCTTGTAAAATGCATTTTGCTTGTCCATACGTTTATTTTTTACATATACCAGCTTGTATTTGTAATTGATATCTTTTTTCATATTAAGAGCTTTGTGGTTAAATATTCCTGGTCTTATTTTTATTGTAACATTCTGTTGTCTGGATGGTATGGTAATTTTTGCCGTTTACGCTGACTGTGACCTTAAGGAATCTAAAAAAGTTACCAGTAACGACCAGGTACATATACATAATGTTTTTATTCTACACGTCCAATTTTGTATAGTTTAATCAAATAAGACTGTGTTTTTTAGGTCTTGCCTTACTTTGTCATTGACAAATTGGGTCACCTGACCGGAGTGCCTGGAATTTTCATGGCATGCCTATTTAGTGGAGCTTTGAGGTAAAGCAATAATTTTATTATGTATATAAAAATAATTTCTTACTTTTTAGGAATGGAAAAAATGACTCATGCAGTTAAAACTAATTTAATATTTTTTGTTCAATGCCGGGGTCCTGTCACTTTCACACCAAAACTCAACAACATAAATTACCGATTGACGAAATACCACATGCAAACGTTTTAAATAAAAACTAGAATTTAGAAACACGATGTGGATATCAAACCTTCATGTTGCCATGAAATAAACATAATAGTTTAGTAAAACATATTTTAATACATTTGTAAAAAATTGGTATATGTTACTACACATGTAGTCAATTAAAAAATCTTTTGTAAAAATTTGTTTGGTATATGTCACACCCATTTTTGGGTGTATAAAAAGTTTTTGGTATGTGTCATAGAGGTAACAAATTGAAAAATCGTATGTAAAAAAACATTTTTGGTTTTTGTGACACTCGTAAACAATTTAAAAATCTTTGGTAAAAATTTTTTTGGTGCATGTCACACCCGTAAAAAATTGAAAAATTTTATGTAGAAAAAATTTTTTGGTATATGTCACACACGTAGCCAGTAATTTCTTTGGTATCTTTGGTAAAATCTATGTCACACACGTAACCAATTTAAATTGTTTCTAAAAAAATATTTTTGTATATATCAAACACGTAAACAATTAAAAAATCTTTGTAATTTTTTTGGTATATTTTACATTGTTTCTATAACGGTCAACATAACAAGCTTATACACGGTGTGTTCTACTCTTCCACTGCTGGTGGTTCAATTTCGGCAGTAACGCATTCAAAGATGGTGTAGTTTGTTAAAGACAAACTTTGAACTACGCAATAGACAATGCTTCTATAAGATGCCATACGAGGCTTACTTGTGCTCCATACTTTACTTGTAACCTTGTACCACGTAAACCTGTAAACTTTGATGTTTGCTATATAACTACGATTGGTAGCAATTTTTCGCAAGTTTTCGCAAGTCAATTGAGCAGTTGGATGAGCTGTTTACACCTTTACTTTGTCACGAATTTCAACCCTGCGTCTATTTTCTCCCAGGTAGGCGTTTTTGTTTAAAAAAGCACTTTAACCGCAAATGCTGTCCATGCATGTGTAGGTCCCTGCCCGTATGTAATCCCATCCGTGTATTAGCTCATGAAAACGGTAACGAATTAACTTGATGTATAAAACCAGGAATGTAATTACAATCAGAAATTTACGGTAAGATTCAAAGCCATGAATGCTTCAAAAGTTCCTCCCATCATCTAGCACGGCATCATCTGGTCTTAATTCATTAATCACTGTAACGTTGGAAGATCTAGTGAAGAGAAGATGGACAGATCTTTCAGACTACGAGGCAACAAAATTGTCAAAAATATTAGGTAATAATACTAAACCCTATTAGTTTTACGCGTACTTATGTCCATATTTGTGTACTTATGTCTATACTGTATCCAAGTCTTTAAAAATGTTAATGCATTTATAATATTTGTAATATTATAATAATATAATACATAATATTATCTGCGTTTGTAAATTCTAAACGCTGATTGACTAAGAGCACGACGTGTTGATATAACTTTATGCCAACACGGAAAATTTCCCGCCAGTCTTCTGTTAAAGTTCTTTGTGCCATATTATAAAAGAAATATTAAACTTTTCGCCGTATGGATGTATAGTTATATCAATACTCGTGCAAATTGGAATTTGGAAAATACAATTTCTCGTTTTTCCAATTTCCACTCGTGTTGCTATAACTGTATATAAACAAGGAACATGTTTTATATTTCTTAAATACATTATAACACACTTTAACGAGCTATATTTAAGGTATACATCGTAAAAATCAGTTTTAATTATTAAGAGACATATCTTATTTTGAGAAACTCATTTTCTTGTTATAAAATATTTCTTTTTTCTTTAGACTTAATTCTTTTTTAAACTTACGAAAATAGTCTTTGTTGTGTATACTGTTTGTGCATGTACATGTACTTTAATATATACATTTATTTCAATACAGAAATAAAATTCAAAATTCGAAAACAATAGGCCCTTAACCGTTCTGTGGGTCCCTAAAGCACAGGCCCTATAACTCGTGGCATATACCTCGATCTTAGCCATATGGTCATCCGGCCCAGTATTATGAGAAAAAAGAGTTACGAATACTTAGCTGTTGCTACATGTTACAGTGTCCGTTGTTTATATCAGCCATAGAATTGCAAAGGTTTGAAAAAATCTTTAATTATCTTTTTACTATTTTAGCTGTCGTGTATGGTGTAGTGATAATAGGTGGCGCTTTCGTGGTTAAATACTTTGGTACATTGGTTTTACAGGTATATATGAAATAAAGAGAGCGAGGATTCTATCATTTTTCTTTTTTTTTCAAATTATTTGACCAAAACCATGTGCTCTTATTCTGTCGGCCATCTTGCACGGCCACTCGCATGATTTCCACTTTCAGACCCCGTTCACACGATACCGGCAGAGTTTGAAAACGGTATGAAATTCTTACGTTCACACGATGCAACCTGATTCTCAGGGTCTTCATCTTCGCTACCCGCGCTACGGCGAAGACCCTGACACAGGCTGGTCACGTGGCACCCAAATTTTGGGTGCTTGACATTCGTACTTAGCAGGGATAGATAAAAACGCGTTATAACAAATTATTGTCAAACAACAAGGGAAGACCGACGAAGCGGGAAGTCATCTGACTCTATATAAAACCGTATCTTTGCTATATTTTTGTCTCCCTTGTTGTTTGACAATAATTTGTGTAATAGCATAGTTGACCGGGTTTCTTTTGTTTTTACCGGGTCGATTACTACCTAATCGTCCGCTACAGCGGGCGAATTACATTCGACACGACACAACACTAGTCAAATCAATGGAACTCCCTCATATTTATACGCAGCACTTACGCTGACCTATTCAAAGTGCTATTATTCTCACATGAGTTTGAACAGTTAGTAAAAACAAATTATATGCTTGGAAACCCTTGTCAACTATGTTATTACAAACTAATAGCATGGCTTTTCGGGAGATTAGTGATTAAATGGCCCCTTACCCTCGGGAGGTTTGTGGAATTCCCTCGGGCTTCGCGCTCGGGAATTCCACAAACCTCCCTCGGGTTACGGGACCATTTAATCACTAATCTCCCTCAAGCCATGTTATTACTTATAAATAACCCGTTTTTACCTACCCCTGCTAAGTACGAATGTCAAGCACCCAAAATTTGGGTGCCACGTGACCAGCCTGTGTCAGGGTCTTCGCCGTAGCGCGGGTAGCGGAGGTGAAGACCCTGAGAATCAGGTTGCACACGATGCCGGTATGAAATTGTGTGAAACCGTAACGCTAACCGCAAGAGTTTGGAAACGGTATACGTACCGTAAGACTTTGAAAACGGAACGAAATCCAACCGTCAGACTACCGTGTGAACGCCTAAGCGCAAGAGTTTTATTACGGCTATGCAAAACATTTTAGCGTGTGAATTTCAATAATGAAATGAACAAAAGCTGTAACAAGTATAACTCTACCGGTACCGTGTGAACAGTTGAAAACGTAATGATTTTTAACCGGAAGAGTTTCATTCCGGTATCGTGCATGTGAACGGGGTCTCAATTCTCCAGAATCGAATCATGATGTTGAAGAGCGGAACACACGAGGTGACAAATCGCTGCAACTCGTTGCTGCAATACGTCTCGGCAGTGAATTTCATCATGTGAATAGGATAATTTTAATGAAAAATTTTACCGCCGCGACAGAATTTAGAGCCTGAAAATGACGCACAAATCACAAACCAAGCGATTTGACCCTCATGTGATTCGAATTGAATATGCTCACATGTTTACTCACTGGACCATTTAGGTTTGCAATGAGTTATAATATTACATGCACTTAACTTGTTTAATAATCTTTATTTTTTTCTGTTAGCTCGCCTACAGTATATTTGGTATAATTGGAGGTCCATTACTTGGGATATTCTTCCTAGGAATTTTGATACCGAGAGCAAATTCCAAGGTATCACATGCGATATATTTACTCTTTTTCTACCGCCAACAACTTCCATAAACGAAACCTCCGTGGAGGAGGTAGTTATTGTACTACGTACCTCTATACATTTGTTCGTATCAGAATTAACTGACATGAAACACTAGGTACCTGGACCAAAAAGGTTGCCCTCTTTAATTTCATATCTCGACAAAAGCATTGTCTCGCAACTAGTCGCGAAAACAAACGTTTTTATCCGGGCTTAAATTTTGATGTATAATACCATCTGGCATGTGTACATAGTAATAGCTCTTAGTTTGAAAGCCATTTACTATCCAAAGAAGGCAAATTTTTTGCGCCATACACCAGATATAAATGAAGTAAATTTTATTGTCTTATCTCTTGATATTTTTCATGCCTCAGTTTTTGTCCAACTGCTGATCCTTCAATCACTCGCATATAATATGAAAACGATTGAAAACGTACTTGGTAGCTTATATTATACAATAATAAGAGTTCATTTTGCATTTTCTTTGGTCGAGAGCTGCGCGTTATTTAAGGGTTAGAGACTGTGAGTATTTTGTTCTTAAATAACGCATGAGCTGAATGTACAATGAACGAAAAAACACGATCAATCTCTAACACGTTTAATAATTATATGACCTGAGATCACTGCTTGCACTAATTTAAATACCGTGCGCCTACATATGTGCTTAGTTTATTTACCTGTGAATATTGCAATGCTTTGCTTTGTTTCTTTTTTCGTACTTTTAGGACATGCTTCATGTTCAATCTGATTATTTTATTATTTTGTACAAAATTTAAAGCCACTTTTAATGAATAATGCACGTTTTCGGTTCGTTATTGTTAATAATCCACTCAAACGTTGTTGTCAGATAAACAAAACACGCGTAACTGATTTTGACCAAACGCATAGGGAGATTTTGAAAAGTGAAAAACGAAGATTTAATATAGTATAAACGCTCAGATGACGTCATCCAATGGTGTGATATACTGGAGTAAAATGTTTTCGCGGGTTTTTACTTTGTTTATAGTTGAGCTTTTTTATTGTATAAAACAAATAGATTTCATTAAAACGTCACGGCGTACGAACAACAAAAAGTCACGACTCGATTTCTCGCGCCAAACTCTTTTGTTCTTTGCACGCCATGTTATCTGCGATTCATTGCAGCACGAACACACGCGAAAATGAAGTCTATTTGTTAGTTAGACATAATTGCACCTGTCACTTAATTCATAGGGTGCTTATGCTGGAACGCTTATTGGTTTTATCTTGACTATACAAATGAAAATGAAATCTATTTGTTAATTAGTCATAATTACACCTATCATTTAATTCATAGGGTGCTTATGTTGGAGGGCTTGTTGGTTTTAAATTGACTTTACTAATCGCAATCAGTGGCATGATTTATCCTCCAGACAAAATGGCTGGTAATATTTCTGTCAAGTCATGTGACTTCTCTAACAGTTCTGAATATATCAATAAAACAGTTGATGGAATTCTAATGCGAAAGTTCGACCCACACAGGTATACCTGTAGCTAAGCCGTGCAGTGAAATCGACATATATGTCCATGATTTTGCTGATAAGTTTTTATTGTAAAATACAAAACAATATTTATTTATTTTTATTTATTTGTTTAGCTTTGCCACAATGGCATGCAGGGTCACCACAACAGCGTGAGCCACCTACTGTGGGGCCGTAATACCTATCCCACGCTGTCAACATTCCCTGTGGGAGGAAACCGGAGTACCGGGAGAAAACCCACGACTTTCGGCAGAGCGTTGACTAGACTCTTTTCACATGAGGACTAGGTTCGAGTTCACCGTACTGGGGATCGAACTCGGAACCTTACAGGTGAAACGCGACTGGTCTGACCACTACACCACCGAAGCCCCATACACACCACGGAAGCCCCATACAACAGTAACTTCGAAAACAGTAAACATGATTGAATTGTTTATGTTCTACGTTTCGACTAAATTATACTATAATTTGGTCGAACCAAAGTATAAACAATTCAATCATGTTTATTGTTTTCGAAGTTACTTTATTGTTTTGTAATTTATTAAAATACTCATGCAGCGGCTCTCGAATGTTTTGTTGTAACACTTCAGTAATATACCATTTATAAGTAAATGTTATCATTTATTAAATTTATTGCTATTTTTCTGAAACTCTCACTTTCGGGATTGCTCATTTTTTATTATATGACATTATCTCTGCAACATGTATGTTATTGAGTGTGAACGAAGCATAGAAAAATCAAACAACATTTATGTAGAAATGTTTGAACAAGAATCTACTTGTTTAGAACCTCGTCAGACTTCGTATGAGATTTACCATTCATTGCAGTATAGGCAAAATTTACTGGGAGTACACAGCCATGTTCATTTATGAGTTACGCAAAATTCAGCCGAGCACTTTGCTGCCATAACCTATCTGCAATAATGTACCTACCTATATAATGTATTTCTTAAAAATAGACGCCACAATTTCGTTCGAGTCATATGCAATTTTTTAGATGCGGTAGCCATTTTTTCCCTTGCTACAAGAAATAAAATTTAGCGCTCAATTACCACGCGTGCATTGGCCTTTTAAAGTTTTCATTTTGTTTTTCTTTTTTTTAATTAAAACAGTTTTTGCTATTGTTTTCCAGTGAACCTTTAGCAAAACTTGGCAGTCTTTCGTATTTGTGGTACAGTGCAACTGCCGTTGCTACGACATTCGTTGTTGGTGCTATAGTTAGCCTTATACTTGGTAAGTAATGCTAGATGAAGTCTAGATATTTAAAAAGATAATTATAACAGTAGCTAGTCAATGTATTCGTAAAAGTTGTGAAAATATATTAAGGCCATTGAAATTAGAATTCAGATGTCGTTTTAACCTCACATGACGTACATGTAAATGTGCCGAAAAAATCGTTCATCAATTTTTAAATTTTCACAATCGTATCTTTAATTTTAAATACATCTCTTTTCATAATAACACACAACGCCTCTAAGTTACATCCTTGTGCGATCATGTAGAATCTTTTATGACCGGCAATGAGGTGTGAATTAATTTTTTCCCAAATAATGATCTTGAATCGAAATGCATTGAAGTCTAGGCAGGGTAAAATAAAAAATTTAAAAGTCGCTGTGCTCAGAATAATATACACACATCACCTTAAAAAATATTGCAATGAACATTTTCTTGTTACAGTGCATATGGGTATATCAATCATATGCAAGTATGTGACAAAATGAATTTTGAATGATTAATTTTAATTTTCTAGGGCTTAGCTTTTTCGATTGATTATGCCGAAGATTTATCTTGACTTGTTATTAAAAATTAACGTCTGCTCCAGGCTAACTATTAGACTATTGATAAAATTTAATAATACTTTTTAGAAGTGTCAATTTGTTTACTTAATTTTGCTTACTTCGCTTTTGTAAAGAAACAAAGCGTGATCGCCAGAGTCGTCCAAGTCCGCAACTGCTGTTTAGCATTCCAGACTTCATACGATCTTTAATGTGTTGCAAAACGGGCAGTTGGAGTCTGGCAAATGATTCTTCGCCATCGCATCGCTCCTACAACGGGAACAAAGCACAGGTATCGATAAATTTGCACTTACATAAATAAGGTTGTTTTCCATTGAAGCCCGTCACGCCCGCATGAGCTGATTTTCGCAACGCCCGCGCCGGCGAATAGACAGAAAACGGCCTATAGACAGCAAATTATATGTAAACTATTATTATTATTATTATTATTATTATTATTATTATTATTATTATTATTATTATTATTATTATTATTATTATTATTATTATTATTATTATTATTATTATTATTATTATTATTATTATTATTTTTATTATTATTATTATTATTATTATTTCTCCAAAGTGGCTTTTCAGAAATAATTACAATACATATATAGAATAAAGATTAATTACGTATATTTACACGAGTTTATTATAAGAAAACTTATATATTAAGAAGACTTATATACTCATACAGAAAAAGACTTATATAAAAAGACTAATTATTGCTAAAATTCTAAAATATGAAATTATATTGAGTTGTTCCAGCACTCATGATACATTTCTTATTAGTTTCTTGAAGATGAACCATGTCTGCATGATAAAGGAGATGCATTGGTTCGTGAGAGAACATATATTACATACTGTCATGCATGGGTTCGTGAGAGAACATATATTACATACTGTATAAAGAAGTATAAAACAGAACAAAAATTGTGAAAATGTGGTTAGGCAACCATACAAATTAGAAATCCATGTGCTTCCTGAGAGTAAATTTCAATACGTACCTCCGTCATCCACCTCAAAGCCTACAGGTTTTTTTCCAAACAGTGTAACGCCGCAAAACTTTGCGTTGTTGTTGTCGCTATTTTACATTGTTTAGTGAAGTATCTTGGGTAGTTCTGTGAGCTGAGCAGCGACGATTGGATAAACACGCGGGTATTTACCAGACCATGAGTAATTTTAAAGAAGAGAGTAAAAGGTCTAGATATTCATGTCAATAAAATAATGCGAGTGGGTGCAAGGACAGTTAGTGTATTGTATAGTCAATAGCCAAAGTTCATACAGATTTGACTATCAGTGTATCACTATAACGCTTCCTTAGCCTATCTTTAGCAAACCAGATTTGTTGCATTGTCCCGATTAACCAACTATGCTCATGGTGAGCCCGACAATTGATGGTCATGCAAATGCAAATTTTCCTGCGTTTATAGACCATACAATAAGGAATCAATTTCTAAAGAAATAAATGATGATAATGATATAAATTTGCATAGCATGACTGAATTGTCGGGCTGGCTTTGCTCAACTGCAAGCCAGGAAAAGGTAGCGGTTGTGGAAATTAAATCTGGCTAATATTGATAAAATACTGGGGGGCGATTGTATAAAGCTCTTAACTACTGTTTAACTATCAAAAAAGTAGTTAAACAGTGCAGTGGCGGATCTAGCGTAAGTCAAAATAAATTACCACAGCTCATTCTAGGATATATTTACATTTTAAAATACTTTCAAAGCAACTTCATTGGTTAGATTTTATTCTTTTGAAATTTATAACCTATGACATTGTTATAAAGTTATTTTGAATTTAAAATTGAGCTGCTATAATTTATTTTGACTTACCCTGGATCCGCCACTGTTTAACAGTGGTTAACTTTAACCACGTACTTAGGCCGGTTGTATGAAAAGCAGTTAGTGCTCACTGCAGTTAAAAGGTAGTTAAATTTGTTCCCATTTTGCAATAAACAAGACTTATAGTTTATTTTAATTTATGTTAACTACCCCACACAAGCCCCACGCAAGTTAACTGCGTGGTTAGTTAAATACCTGACTTACTACGTTTTGTGCAACGCAGTTAAGGATTTAACTAGGGTAGCTAACGTTAACTGCAGGTAACTTTAACTACGTTTTTTTACAACCAGCCACTGCAGTTTTAAAGTGTATTTGGTTTGCAAGCCTTTGTGTACAAGCCTTCACTGTTCACAATTTCCATGCACTGACTGTGATGCCCAAATCTGGGTCAATGAAGCGGAACCATTAAGAAGTTAATTACGTATTCTTTACAAATTCTTTCTTATTTTAAATAGAATATGCATGCACCTAATATGTGGCATAGCTAACTCTTTTTGTGGTGCAGAAAAGGGCCACGTGATATTTTTAGAATTACCCTTTCAGAGTTGAGAACAGTCTAGTTTTGTCAGAGAGACAAATCCTAGTTGTTCTCGGTAATCATAGTAACATGCACTTAAGCTAACTGAAACTAACCAATCACTGTCTTATTTATATCGCTTTTCAGGAAACCAAATATGGTGAAGAGATACAAATGGGAGAAAAGAATGGTTCTCGTGGAATGGTTGAGATTGAACCATGCTCTTGCCAAAAAGACTAAGAGAAGTGTAGTATCCATGGCTAGTCTCCTTTTATAAGTCGTTGATAATCCGGTGGCATTAGCTATATATCTGCAACATAACGTTCTTACAAATAGTGTAAAGAGAGTAAATAAATAACAAAAATAATGTTAAAGTACCGGGTGTCTCAAAAAAAGCATTATCACAATGAAATAAATTGTATCGCATCCACAAAGGTCTAACTTAAATATTGACATATTGTATAAAGATTTTGACGCAATATTGATCGAGCGAGATATCGAACTTAAATTAAATAGACGTTTTCGAGAATGCTCAAATTTTGAAAAAATAGGCTTGTTAAATTTAGTAACCAGAAAACATATGAGGTGACGGCAGTTGTGTAGAGATTAGCTTAATAGGTCAATTTAAAAAAATTTGAGCATTCTCGAAAATGCTTGATCGTTTTGAAATTTTGATAGCTCACTCAATACTGTGCCAAACTCTTTATGTAATATATCAAAATTTTAAGTGCCTTTCTGGATACGACGTTATTTCATTGTAATAACTGCTCTACTTTTTCTGCCATACTAAATCAAACAGCGATACTTTTTTGAGACACTTGTTATAAACATGTGTAACTGCATATAGTTTAGCTATCTTAATGGTCTAATAAAAATATGTCTTATGTGTTGCAACTTTAAATACAACCTATGTAACCCCAACTTGCCTGGATAATACATAACGCTCATTATACAGCTGCGACGCCTCAAAAAAATTGAATCCAATTTCAAAACGCAAGTTAGCGCGTAAACGCGGTTAAAATTTTTATAATAAGAAAGATCTGGCTTATAGCTATCGAATGATACAATTTTCTACAATAAGGATAAGAAATGATACACATAAGAAATTAATACACCTCATTTGAACTCCAAGCATAAATGTCTTTGGAAACCCCATAGTAACATTCATTAACAGTGCAGTTCCATGGGCTCATCCTAATTAAGGCCTCGGAAAATAGTTGAGCAGTTCTAGTTGGTAATTCTGCATCTTACAATTGGAAGTTCTACAAGTTATAAGTTTTCAGAAAAGTGTTGAATTCTAGTGCAATAACATTCAATATTTTGCTATGATATTTTTCATTATTTTAAAATTATCTACAAAACAAACATATGTATGGTAGTTATGCTTTGTGTGTTTCAAGTAGTTTATCATTTTCCACATGACATCGCATACTTATAAAATTTGCCTCAATATGTGTTCTCAGTATGTCGTGAGTACCTTTTTAAGGACATCATGCATTTTCATAAATTTTCCGGTAGGTCTGCCCCACACCTCTCCCACACCATTTGGAGGCTCGTGCCTACAGTACACGCCGAGCCTCCAAGCAACTATGAAATGTCACTCAATTCTAAATATTTTTAGGATGACCTTAGCAGTTGCGTGTGAGTAATTATAAATTACGAATATTTCTTCTAATAAAGTTTCGTGGAACTGAAATTAAAATCAATTGATGTTTCTATGTTTTAAATACTGCATAATTATCAAGAAATGCCGTTTTGATACGTTCGTGGTTAAAATGCTTTCTTCTTATTATTCGAAAATTTTTAAGCAGCCGCATTTCATTACAGGTTTTCATTCCCCCAACATTCGCTGTTGTTGCTCATGGAGAATGATTCGTTCTTTCAGAAAGACAGCCTGTTCGCATAATCGTTTAATAGTAGAAGCCAACTTATTACAGGTCGTTTCTACTAAGGTAGGATTGTCTCAACTACATTCCTCCATGACAGAAGTAAATCGATGAATTAGTGTATATTATGGACACTGCTCTTTTCTGAACTTTCTCGAATAATATTTTATTATTGGTCTTATGATTGTACAATAAACAAGTAGGATGTGGGATGAAGCAACTCTGCTCTTTTTAAGCTTTCTCGACGCCTACAATCGCCGTTGAATTTCTTAATATTGTGATCACAGTGCACAGACCGTTAGTCGCTTGTAATATACACACCAAGCAATTTAAATGATAATACAGTTTCTACTTGTGTCGCATGCACCATCGGTTCGGATGGACGATCGGTTCTAACTTAGTATCAAAGTGGAGAAAACCGACAATCATATTTTTGCATTTAGCAGAAGAACCCATTTCAGAGGAATGTTCAATAGACAAAAGTTCATTCACTATTACGACAAAAAGGAGTGGGCATAGTTTTGTACCTTGGGAATACCATGATGTATGTGTCCCAACACAAATAAACTGGGATTTCTCACACAAAAATGCAGCAATCCATCCCAGCATGATGTTATGGATTCCAAGACGAGATAGTTCATCAAGTAAAATCTTCTGTAATAAGTTTCTTGTACGTTTGCATGGTGAATACAATATACTTGTTAAGCTTTGTGGAAACACCATGTAAATTTACGTGGTGTTTCCACAAAGCTTAGCAAGTATAAGTAAAATCTTGTGATCAATCAGATCGAATGCTTAACGAAAATCAGCAAAGAAAAATAGCAGTGCTCAGCTACCCTTGTCAAGAGCTTCCAACGCTAAATGTAGAACGTATACTAAGGTGTGTTGATTTTCCAGCCATAGAAAACTGTTTATTATCCAGTTGATTAACAACGGACGGCATGATTCTCATTAGTGGGAAACCTTCCATCAATTTAGCAATCAGACAAGTAAGTGAGATGGGTGTGAGGCCATTTTCAATGGAATCAGGTGGTGTTTGTTTGCAAATAGGAGTAATAACTGCTGCCTTTAAGATAGAGGAGACACATAGCATCGCGTAGAGACAAGTCATGAATATCGGTGACAATTACCGGCGCTAACTCAAAAGTAAACTTTTTTACAATTAGATTCGAAATACCATCAAGTCCCTTGCCCTTTTTCTGAATTCAGAGAAGGAAGGGATTTATAAGCTTCTCCATTTGAAAGCAGGTCATCCACAACATCAAACTCACCAGTAAAGATACTTCCTCTTGTGATATATGCATGTATAAAGGAATAAAGCCTTTTGTGAGATTTGCAAAGAATGGTTAATTCCTTCACATAATTACGTATTGAGAAAGTCGACTGTTTCACCCTCAATTAGGTGCTTAAACCAATGGTTATTTCTATCAGACAAGCCAAAAAAATTTTGAGCTCTCTCCACCATTTGTTTGCGTTAATATTTTTCACATTACCAACTCTAGACTTTTGATGCGACTTTTCACATTCTTTAATGGAACGAGCAACTTTATTGCTCCAAAATTTGAAAGAAGAGGAATCTCTCCTGATCCATGATTTTATCGTGTCTGTCATCCAGGGCTTGTCCGAACCGCATTTAAGAACAAAAGATAATATCCTTTGATGATGGTTTTTGTATGGGGTAGTTTCTGCGTAACAACAAAACAATAGTGGTCACTTGAGCCAATCTTAGGGGCTGATTATATGGTCCCGCTTGCCCGGGATTAAGTGAAGCGTCAAATGATCTTGAGGTATTGAAAAATGTCATTTTATGAAACGAAACGACCAAAGTTCGAACGCTTTCAGCATTGATCAATACAAAGATAGATTTAACAAAAATTAATGCGATATACACCATTTTGTTTTTATTTCATATTTCGGCAAAACGAAAATCTCAAGCAATCAAGGATTAAGCTTTTTTACAACATAAACTATGACTTATTTCAATACCTCAAAATCATGTTACGCTTCACGTAATCCCGGGTAAGCGGGATCATATAATCAGCCCCTTAGGCAATTTTTTGGGTTTAGACATAATTTTTGGTACGTTTTTCAAGCACCAGGTGAGGATGCCAAAGTCTCTCCGCTCGTAAACAAGGCCTTAATTTTAACCATGAAATTTCAGTCACGCACTCTGAGATGTCAGCAACAACAAATTTTTTACATAGACTGTTAGATTTAATTAACAAATAACGCTACACTCCCGCCAACCCCGTTTTTCACGATCTTTCCGGAACAGTATAAAACCATTCATTGCAATTGCATTCTGGTTATACATACGATATCTAATCATTTTGATTCATTTCACCACGCACTTTTTAGTGCAATAGAACGGATTTTACAGAAAAAAATTGTAGAAACTCTAGAATTGGATTGTCTAGGGTGATTACTATATGATAATAAGAATTACTGAGGAAAAAGGGCCAGTCGGCAGTGCAAAGTAGCGCCCTATTTTTACGCAATATACTGCTGGAACCAGATAATGGTAATGAGATGCGCATTGAAAAATTCACTTGAGCATTCCACATAAGCAAGGGCGTTTTGACCAATCAGGAACGAGAATAAAGCTCATAATAAATGTTTTTATTCGTCCAATATACAGTTTTAGTTTCACTGAACTTCCGCTCTGGAAAGGTCATTTTCTATACGGTGAATGGGTGAATTTACCCAGAGAGTCCACTTTCAAATAAAGATAAATGTTACTGAAGTTCTTGCTTGCGTGTGACTTTTGTACACGTATTTCGACATACATTAAAACTGCAAAATACAGAATTACAGGAATAAGAAATTAAAGAAAAAACTACGAACTTTAGGACACATTTTAATCAATTTCGCGCCAGGGAGCAGTGTAATTTAATACCATACACTTTTTGTCTGGTCTACGTTTGATATAGCCTGCGTCAGAGACGCAACGTGTGTCCGAAAACTTTAAGAGAAGACTATAATTGATATGGTATCCAAAAATGGCGAAAAAACGTTCCATCCAGTAGATTATGTTGTGTTTGGTTTGATGCTCTTAATCTCAGCAGTTATTGGCATATACCATGGCTGTACTGGCGGAAAACAACGTACGACCAGTGAATATTTACTTGGAAATCGTAGCATGAAGACATTTCCCATCGCAATTTCGTTGCTGGCCACGTTTCTATCCGCAATAACGTTACTCGGTGTTCCCAGCGAGATATTTACATACGGAACACAATATACGGTTGTGCTCTTTTCCTATTTTTTTCTCACCGCTACAGCTGCTATCATTTTTGTTCCAATTTTCCACGGATTGCATTTGACCAGTGCGCATGAGGTGAAGCACTAGTTATACGTGTAACGATATCATAAACTATATTAATGCACTGATCAGGCAAGATGGCGGGTGTTAATTATACTAATGACTGCTTTTATAATTTTCTTTTACCTGTTTAATATCATTTACGTACTCAAATACTTTGATTCATAGTACCTTGAACTGAGATTTGGCCATGGTGTAAGAATATTTGGTTGCGTGCTGTTTGTTATTCACTATGTAAGTGTTTGTTCTATTATCGCGAGCGTACACGTATCGTATATATTCTACTGAACAATATTTTTTTTCAAAAACGATTAAACTCGTTCACTCGACGCACCACGATATCGACAGGTCAAATTTTTCTCATGGTCAGCTATTGGTGCTCCACTAACGAAAAATGAAATAATCATTCATCTTTTCCCTTTGCTGACCCAGACTGCAAAGTTTGTAATGGTAGTACGCACTGAATGAAGTTCTACTGTACGTGCGCACACGAGGATTTAGGGAGAATCTTCCGCGCGCATTTTGCTTAACTTTTCAGACTGGTTGCTGACGAGGCTAGAAGAAATTACAGTTTATGATTTTTCCCAGCCTCGTCCCCAGGCGCTTCAGTGTCTTTATAGAGATCAGTGGAATTAATTAATGCCAAGCGTGCAAGGATTGTTAACCTAACACCCTTGCGCGCTTGGCATTAGTTGGAATGAGCCTTGTTAGAAACTCATGCCAGTCTGAAACTCATCAGACAATGTGTAAACATGCATTGAGACAACGAAGTGCGATTATCCGGGTAAGTTCGCTTTCTCTATATAGGTTATTCTTTCATGTAATGGTTACGAATGTTCCGTTGTTTTTTTTCTTTGATCCCAGTCCCAAACTCGTGATGAGATCAAACGGGCGCATTTGTGACTGGTAACATGAACGAAACTGCACTAACCTTCCCTAGAGGAGAAAGGCTGATAATTCTTGTCGCGCCCATTCTGTCGAAGTGTAAGCGTAAGGAAAGGGTAATGATATACCGTGTAGGCTTTACTTGCTCTAACATTTACGACATGAAAGCTTAAGTAATTAAGTAATTAAGAAGAGTGTATTTGAATAAATATTAAGTCTTACATCTTTGTTTTGAGACATACGCAACCTGTTTTAATAATAATTGTTTTCTTTTGTTCAGTTGTTGTATCTTTCTGTGGCTCTCTACGCCCCATCCTTAGCACTTCAAGCTGGTAGGTTGTGTCGGTTGTTTATATATATATATATATATATATATATATATATATATATATATATATATATATATATATATATATATATATATATATATAGAATATATATATATATATATATATATATATATATATATATATATATATATATATATATATATATATATATATATATATATTTATATGTATATATATATATATATATATATATATATATATATATATATATATATATATATTTATATATGTATATAAATATATATATATATATATATATATATATATATATATATATATACATATATATATATATATATATATATATATATATATATATATATGTATATATATATATATATATATATATATATATATATATATATATATATATATATATATATATATATATATATATATATATATGTAGCAAACATTTCAAGAAGTGATTTTCTTAATATAGATTTGGCGTTACTATTTAAGGATTCGAGACTGTTTTGAGTGTGAACGTTAAGCGAATTCTTTATTTGTGAACAAAACACGAACTTGCAGTCTCTAGCGTAGTTCACTGCTTGCACTAATTTAATTAAATAACGTTTAATTACGCGTACGTTTTCACTTAGTTTATTTATATCTAAATATTGCAATGCTCCACTTTGAATTGTTTGACTTTTCTTACTTTTAGGAATTGCTTCGGGTACAATCTGATTAATTTCGTCTTCATTTCATTGACTTGCTCAAAATTTAAAGCTATTTTGAATGAAAAACGTACATTTCCTTACGTACTGTCGATAACGCACCCAAACGCTTGTTATTGCCAGGTAACCAAAACACACATGATCGATTTTGACAAATCATGTGCGTAGATTTTGAACAATAAACAAACATATATTAAAAACAATAATTTCCGTATCATAAAAACTGACTTCAATAATTATTTTATCGTACAGTATATTGCACAGTAGAAACTAATCATATATCATAACTTTCACTTCAAAAATATACAATTAATTGAGAATTAATTGCGAATCAAGCAAGCCAAATAGATGATTAAGAGCTTAAAACAACCGCCCCTGTTCGTTCAAGTATTCCTCAAACACTTCTCTTCCAACTTTGTACGTTATTTTAGTAAGATCTTAAAACCGAAATGGCATTTCGACTAATGTTATTGCCACAGGATCAACATGTATAGATAACAATTATCTATAGCTACTACCAACAACAACATGCGTGATATCTATGGTGTATTTATCTTTACAAGGTGGCTCAATACAGTTTTCAAAATTATGAGCCATAGCTTCCTTAACGCCTTTAATTTTCGTGTTGGATTCTTCATCTATTTAAGCACTTGATTTTTCAAATTATGACAGTTTTGATGACAAATGACCCGTTGCTAATGTCAACATTTGCGTATGAAATTTACTCAAAATAATGAATTATGCTAGAAACTTTATCAAAGCCACAAAGCCACATCATATCACCTCTTATGGTTCGCATGATTTGCAAATAATCTTATGAATTATTAATGAGTATTTGAAGTATTTATTAATTTATCTCAAATCCCATTGCGATATTTCGTAATAATACCCTTAAAGATATCGATCTGTTTGGTTCATGCCTAACTTGCTTGATTCACGAGGACGTATTGTACGTAGTCGTCTCCAGCCCATAGGCACCATGGACCTTAATGGCCATGCGCAGACTACAGAATATTAAACATTTGTGCATACAAGTTTACTGCATGACTTAGTATTACAGCAAGAGCTTAACATAAATATCGATATTTTCGTCATGTATATTTATATTATCTAATTAATCTTCTTGATTCTTTAATTGAATCTTTTATATTGTCTAATTTGAATCCTCGCTGAAAGAGATAATGACGCGTTGTTTGAACTTTCAGTTGCTGGTGTCCCTTTTGTAGCTTCTATCATTTCAACTGGTGTGGTTTGTACATTCTACACAACATTAGTAAGTATAATGCACAACCCTGTTATACAGTACATATATATTTATCATTTACATACCCGTAGCGAGGGGGATTCAGTGAAATAATTCCTGAAGTGATGATATTTCCCGAGGGCTTTAGCTCGAGGGAAATATCATTACTGAAGGAAATATTTCACTGAATCCCCCGAGCGGAGGGTCTATAAATGATATATTATACCGAAAATCAAAAACTTCCGTAAGAATAAACTTTTAAGTTCTTCAAGTTGAACATACCTTCGTAGTATGATGCTCTAAAATACAAAATAGCCAGTTCTTTGTTTATTTTTATAACAAAAAGTACAGAAAATTCCTTTTAATTTTTTGAATATTTGTGTTGTCTACGTCCTTGTCCTCCAAAATACTTTATAATTCTTCGTTAAGTTCATCAAACTTTTCGCACATTCCGCCATTTTTGTTTACGAAAACTTGCCAATCTGTGCTTGCGTGTACAAGCGTTGCCATGACAGCGTGAGATATTTACTGAATCTCACTTTAAAAGTGAGATTCAGTGGTATCTCACTTTAAAAGTGAGATACAGTGAGAAATCACCTCATCACGTGGTAGTAGTACGATATTTTGATTGGACAATTTGAATTTGAGGTATAATATACATACACATATACATATATATATATATCTGGGTGTTAGAAAGACAAATTGATATGCGAAAGACAAATGTACTTGTATAAAGAATATTATTAATATATGAATTACAATATTTTTTCAATTTAACGTATACTGTAGTGTACTGTAAATTACTTTTCGTAATGGATTAAACTAATTTTCACTCCGATCGAAAAATTCTTTGTGTTTACACTATATACCGGTTCACACCGCAGTGAGCTCATAGAGTTGCTATAGAAACAGGTATTAAATAACTGCTGTAATGATATATAAAAAATACAAAAAATTGTTACAGAGCTTTCCCTAAACGTCGTTTTGTGCCGCTACGATTCAAATTGGCGGATATTTTAATCCTTCTGGTCGGGCGGAAAATAAAGTAAATTGCGTAACTAAAATGTAATTTTGGTTCATATTATTATAATACTAGAATATCATCAATAGTACAATACACTGATTAAGAATAACGTTAAATTGAAAAAAATATTGCAATTTGATATATTAATAATATTCTTTATATCAAGTACTTTTGTCTTTAGCATTTCAATTTGCCTTTCTAACAATGAACGCACATGCACCCAGCTTTAATCAGTTTGGTTAGAAAATCTACACCTATAAAAATTTTTTATACCTACGTATTTTTAACCATTAAACTCGCTTTGTGAATGATTTGTTCTCACACGCGGTACATCACGTTCATCAAAAAGTTTATCACGTGGTACATAAAAAGGTCATCACGTGATACGTAAAACCACGCTCGCACGAATACATAAATATTGTCTCTCCCCCAATTACTGATCTTTTGCAGCCCATGCATGGAAAGTGTATCTTAATTTCCCTCATCTTGACTTTTTATAAAAAATCACATATCCGCACATGCAGTTAAATATATACACGATTATATATAAGTATATAATTATAGGCATGCGTGATATTGTTGTTTGCGTGTTTAGGGTGGGCTAAAAGCCGTGGTTTGGACAGATGTATTTCAGGCAATCGTAATGGTAGCTGGCCTTATTACTGTGTTTATTGTTGGAACTATGAATGTTGGAGGATTTGACAAAGTTTGGCAGATAAACAAAGACAGAAACAGACTAACCTTCTTCGAGTAAATATATAATAGCTACTAGAAGGATGCATGTTGATGTGTACTATATATTTAATTGGCCTACCCAACACAATGCTTTCTACAACTTGCGCCTTTGTAATAATAATTATTTAAAATTACAAAGAATATTCAACTGCATAGTCTATGATGTTACATGGGTGATAAAGTCTGGGCCACTGTATTTTAAAACACGAAATTGTCTGCTGTCAAATTTACAGTTTATTTAACTAGAGTCCTCTTGTAAGAATGACAGTTGCTACATAAAGTCATAAAGTTATGTATATTATAACACAAAACCCGGGTTTTACTGTTTTCTAGTTTCAACATGATTTAGTTTTATAACGTTTTACATGTCAGAAGCGTTTGTATGACTGTAAATTTTTCACTAACAAAGTGACTAAATTTTTGAAGCTAGATGTCTTAAAAATTTTCTGTCTCAAAAACAAATTATGTGTGTATAATACTTTATTACGTTGATTTCATGCAGCGTTGGGGCGAAGTTATTGCTTGTGTAATTTTCAATAGATAAGAAATTGCTTAATCCTTAATAGTGTCAAAAACTGTCTTTTAAATGTTTATAAAGGAAACATGAAAACAAGACAGGTGACATATGAGTTTTTAGAACATTTTTGAACTTGGCATGTGTATTTTGAAACGCTAATTAAAAACATGCCTGTTGAGTTTGTTTTATATCCTTTTTCATCTTCTCTTTTTTCATTGAAAGTTTCAAATTAATATCTTTTTTAAACTCTGCTTAACAAAACCAAATCGCATTCCTTGCGACCTCGGCAGGAATCCTTTTAAATCTACCATTTTGTGGCGAAAATTTTTCACTAAAATAAGATAGGAGTATACACTCTATATCTACTATTCCTATGGGGTATTCATGATGATGAGTTTATATAAGTGAGTTACAAACACTCGTGGCTGTATTTTTCTATCACAATTAAGCGTTTGTAACATTTACATTAAAATGTATGGGGTTTACAGGGGCATGCATGATGTAATCTGAAATGTTTAATGCACAATAAATAAGGCTCATGGCATAATCTTTAAAAATCGTCCCTAGTTTTCATACTTTCCTCAGAACATGGCCTCATGCCATCAATTTAAATAAATAGTAATTGCTGTGCTTCTTATAATATATACTATGATATAACAAACAATTATTGAATGAGGTCGAGCAGGATATGAGGAATTATTAAGGCAGAGGTTTGTGTTATCTGCCGAAGGCTGAGGCCTTAATAATTTCTCATATCCTGCGAGAGCCGAATTCAATAATCGTTTTATTATTTTTTGAAAATATTTTAAACTCAGTTTAAACGCTGGTTTTGTAAGTAACAAGACACAAACTGCTAATAATGGAACAGCATGAAATTGTTCGGAAACTTTAAAAAGCCAATCGAACTACGGAAAAATATTTTTAAAACAGTTGTCAGATTACGACGATAGGTCGATTAATAAAGGTCAGTCAGTATACGGCGAAATGAGTCATAATGTCGTATATTTATTTTCAATATACGACGAAATGACTCATAATGTTGTATGTTTATTTTCAACCCCAAATTTGGACACCTACCAAGCGAATATGACGATTTCACCTTTAGCTCTTAACCAATCAAGATTTTTCAATAAATAATAATTGCCATAGCTCAATTACTTCGTTTGCTGTACCAGCGCATCTAACAGTCAGATCTTTCACAATTATTCTAGTTTCAATCCAGACCCAACCGTTCGTAACACATTCTGGACGTTAGCAATTGGTGGTACATTTACAATAATGTTTCCCTGGACTGTAAGCCAACCTGCTGTCCAGAGATTTTTGGCTTGTAAATCTGTCAAAACTGCTCAAAGGTATGATGCGTTTCGATAGTGCTTTACTGAAAATAATTGGAGCGATAAGCCTGGTCCACAAGGGCTGCGCATTTATTGTGGTGATTTTCTCTTCCTTAATTTTATTGTGAGTGAAAAAGTACCAATAGAAAGCTGTAGATATATTGCTACCAAGAAAGGTTCCCAAGCAAACACGCAAAGATACCAAGAAAACGGTTGATTTTTTGATTAACTACTATATTAAGTTGTACTACAGAAAATATGTGAACTTTCATGTGAGACAAATCACAAAAAGACTGCATCATCACAAAGAAAATAAAAAACTACATATAAGGCTCCTAAGCAGTTTTTCAAAAAATTTTCGAGTTATTAGTAGATAATTTTAAAATTTAGAGCAGAAAGATTGAGGAATAGTCTATTAGTGCATGCTATAGATTGCCATAATCGTAGTTTAATGTAATGTACAACATATGGTCGTATTATAAATGATTTTAACTTGACTCTATAACGGCAATTTTAAAACATTAAATTACGCTTAGATACATAGTAGTAATGTTATCCCATCATGCATTTTTATAGATATATTTTTACCTTGTTCATATGCATTTGCATATGCATTCGCAATTAAAAATAATAATACAATAATAATAATAATAAAATACGCCTTTTCTTGGTACCTGGCAAGTTTTTTGCTTTGCTACTTTTTGGGTGGCAATGTACCTATCTATCTTTCAAACAAACCACAAATTCACCACGTGACCCACAGTCTATTTTTATGCATGGGCTTTACGTCGTTTTGTCTCGTTAAATTTTATTTCGTTCTACTGACTCCGGACGGCCAGATAGCAGTTGTACGACACAGTTTTCGTGCTCTACCAAGGTGCTTATAGGACGTTAGAAACAACTTCTACGTACATAGCCAATTAAATTATTGACAGAATTAATGCACGTATATCCCTTAGGACTAAAATCGTTTGCTCATTTCTTGGTTTTCAGTTTAATTTATTCTACTAGATGGGCTAATACAAATACAATACATAATTATGCTATTTACAGTAATGTTTTGTTTGTACATTTTTAAGGGCTCTGTGGTTGAATATTCCTTGCCTTATTTTTATTGTAACCTTCTGTTGTCTTGATGGCATGGTGATTTTTGCTGTTTATGCTGATTGTGACCTTAAGGAATCTAGAAAAGTGACCAGTAATGACCAGGTACATGCATACCAATTAACTTTTTAGGAATAACGTCACACAAACCCGATATTTAACCCCATAAAAATTACCATTAACCATTACATACTTGTTTGAATTTTATGCTTGTGACAAGTTTAGCTGCATTGGATAAAAAACTAATCTACCAGTCTTTATGTGGTAAACAAGAATTGCAAATTGCCAATATTTGTTCGTGTATACGATCTCGTTCCATGAGTGTACGATTTCGTACACCTTTTTTTCGTATGTGTTATTAACATTTAACAGTACTGTTGAAAGCAAAAAATATTTGTTCACATGTCATCTACACGTCGAGCAATTGTATTTACTATAGAAAATATTCATACATTGCGCTTTTATAGCGACATTATGATTAAATTTTGTATTTAAAAAGTTTGATCTAGCTATGGTTTTCAGATTCGCAATTGCTAACTTTAAAATTGATATCCAAACTGCATCTTCTCAGATTTTACCTTACTTTGTGATTGACAAATTGGGTCACTTGACTGGAGTGCCTGGAATTTTTGTGGCTTGTCTATTTAGTGGAGCTTTGAGGTGACTATAGTAGATTTACAAAAAATAAAGAATATTATGCATGCAAATCATTATATCTGCTTCTTCATGTAAAATATATTGTACAGGAATCATTTTTCTAAGGTAATACTTTGTTCGGTGGGAAAACTATATTGATATTGCATTGGCTGAAGTAGTAAAGAAGCAAGCATTTACAATTTGCATAGCGTGACCAAGTTGTTGGGCTGAGTTCGCCACTCAATTTTTCAATCAAATGCTAATTTTGTACAACTTGAGAATGAAACTTATCATCGAAATGCGAAATGACAAATGTATTGGTTAACACGATTTGTTTTTGCAACGGTTGCAAATTTCATTTCTATTTTCAACAAGAAGATATTAAAACTGGTAGAACAATGATCTTCATTATTTACTTCACATTTAAAGTATTTTCGCCGAATATTTATTCGGATAAAAAAGCTAGAGAACCGTATTCACAAAGTTATGTTGAAAGAATTTTTTGATCTATATTTTTAACTTTCGGTATGGTATGTAATTATAAACTGCGCATCCGCTCGAAAAAATGTTGCCCTCTGTGATCTTACCCCCTCGTTCCCAGTCTATAAATGACAACTGTCCTCTTAATTTAGTTCCGTGTCATCTGGTCTTAATTCATTAATCACTGTAACTTTGGAAGACGTGGTGAGAAAAAGATGGAGAGATCTTTCAGATTACGAAGCCACAAAATTATCGAAAATTTTAGGTGATACTGATATAATGAATTTCCAAATATTCAAAATATGTTTAAATTAATTTGAGAAGTAATTAAGTGCAATCCGTCCTGCGCATCGATTCTGTTCATAACAAAGACTCCTGGTTTGTCGGCGGGTTACACAGCAGCTAGAACACGCCGAAACGTATATTGCAAACTTATATTGCAATCTAAAGATAAGTACAAAATTGATTATAGTTGCAGAATAAGTTACAAATGTTTTATGCAATCTTTAAAATGTCAGACTTACTTCTTAAAATGATGTCCTTAAAATGACAGATTATTAACACAACCGTTACTACAAAACACTGTTCCTTAAATATGAAAGTTCACCTTTCTGCCTTTTGTCTATTTTTTGCATGCTAATTAAGTCACTGATCTCAGCATCTTCCCCCGCCAATGACTGCATCGTCATCCTCTTATCCTTCTGCTAGGAAGATAACCGAAACATTCGTAACTGGTTTTTCATGTTCGCCAGTAGGAGTTTTTAGTTATTTAAACATGTGAATATGCCCGTGCTGATGAGCGTGACGAGCATGTATGGTAACATCGCGGGGTGCTTGCAGTCGTACGTTACTATCGCCTTGCTTAAAGGATCCCCGACTCTGATGATTTCTTCATTATCAATGAAGGGGCTGAACTGTTTGAATTCAAACATTTTTTGTCTTGAAATGTTAACCTCTCTGTGTGCATTTGATCCAATACAATTCGGCTTTGTTCAGGTCGTTTGGAGTAAGAGTTTTGCATGTATTAGCTTCATCGTTTGCGTCGACTACTTGCTTTTCACGTACTTTCTGTCTGAAACGTTGTATTAATCGGATTGTTTTAATCAATTTTCTCTAACTTGAAAACTTACTGTAATTTAAAACTTTTTGTTTCGCGTTTACCGTCCCAACAACTGGAGTTTTCCGTCTGTCCAGATTTACTTCAGTGGCAGATCCAGGGTGAGTCAAAATAAATTATAGCAGCTCAATTTTAAATTCGAAAAAACTTAATAACAATGTAATAGGTTATGAATTTCAAAAGAATAAAAATCTAACCAATGAAGTTGCTTTGAAGGTATTTTAAAATGTAAATATATCCTAGAATGAGCTGTGGTAATTTATTTTGACTTGCGCTAGATCCGCCACTGGTTTACTTTATTCTGATCTGTTGTTGGCGTTGTTTGAGGCCGTTCTTCTTCTGGACGCCTGAGGAAGTCGGGTATGAGTTTCATCTCTGCTGTAGACCTTGTACTGGTATGCCTCTAGACACGTCATCCACTACATTTTCCTCTCCTGGTATTTGTTTCCATTCGGCAGGATCTGAATTGCTTTGAACGTTTTGAACGATCTGGCTTGCGAGCAAATCTAAGCCAACACAATCATGCTGTCTAGGAGGTTTTCGACTTTCTCGAACACAATTCGGGATTCATCTCTGATAGTCTTTCCGAGAGGTGTAGATAGTGAGCTGCTTCAACCGTGCTACTCTTGACTTTGCTTCCATAAATGTAACACCAAACGTGCCGTCGCCTAGAGACCATCTACTGTAAGCGCAAGTTCTAAATCTTCAACAGACGCATCCCAAAATATGCACAGAATTAGGCCTCCAAATACATCTTTCCATCGTAACACTATCATTTAGCTCTTTCATTTCTGCAAAGCTTTCTCTGCTGGTATCTGTTCGTCCCAATCAATTCGTTTTTGCCAAAGACGTTGCATGCCTATCTTTGCTTTGACGCTTAATGCGATGGCAAAATTAAGCGGGTCAAATGTGCGAGTTATTTTACTCGGATCTTTCTAATGGTCATTCGCGATCCGGATATTTGCTCTGGCTTCGAAGATTCAACGTTAACGCTAAAGACAAAAACGCCTTTTCCATTATCCGACGCGAGTCCTAGGACCTTCTCTGCCGTTTCTTTCGTGAGCAACTTCATCTCGTCCAGGCTATCTTCATTTCGAAATCATCGTTACCGAGATCACGATTTGATGTCCAGCGGTTCACCTTGTAACCTCCTGATGCCAATAGGTCTATGTCCGTTGTTATTCGCTGTGCTTTCTCAACTTCGCTGTGCTTTCTCAACGGTTGCAAATGAATCACAAATATCGTCGACATAGCTGTTTTCGAGAAGAGTTTTCGCAGCTTGAGCATGGGTCCCCACGGCTTCGTCGGCAGTTTTGCGGAGTGTGATTTGAGCCATGGCTGGCGCTGGCTTGTCGGCGAACGTTAACAAGATATTTACATACACATCAGTCATCAGACTCTCTCTCCGTCCCGACATTCCTCTATAGAAACCGATGAACGTCTTGATCTTGCTCGTTTTCTTGATTTTGTGATTATGGCTCGCTTTCTTTAAGCACGAGAAACAAGCACAGTTTTCTTTGATCAACTTCCTTTTGTTTTCTGGTGTCATAACTTGCAGCTTTGCGCTCTGGTCAATCTAATATGTCGAAGTTTTACACAGCTAGCATTTGTGCCTTTCGTGTTCTGCATGTCCGAAGTGCTTGACGTTCCACTTGGACTTCTTCTTCCTTGGTTTCTCAGAGGCATCGGTGCTTTCATACGAGATTTCATTTCAGTTGTCATCCAATTCAGGGTGTTCTCCAAGGTGGATTCTTTCTTGCCTCTTTCTAGATCACGTACCCAAACTTTACTGTCATCGCTTGACATTTTCTGTTCGATCAGGACCGATTCTTATTCATTTCGTTAGAAGGACCAGCTTCTTTAAGTGTGTTATAACTTCTGTTTACCAGGTGGCCAATACAAAAAATCGACCGTCTTTATCACGAGTGCCTTGAACGTCGATATGTCTTGCATGATTGTGTCTGCTGTAAATTTTGGGTCTCCCATGCAGCTGTGTAGTCACACCCGATTTCCTTAATTAATTCCAACGGTTTTTCTTCAAGGCTTGCTTGTAAAATTGTTATTGTATCTCTTTCACTGTATCGAAATTCAACGACGTGATTGAAAGCAGCTCCGAAACACAACATACTCCTACATCCCCTTTGAACTTAGGTATATTCGGCTTTTCCACCTTGAATGGACACGAATTTATTTCCCTTTTGAACCTTTGAACTCTCCGAGATGACCTTTAATTTCTCCACTTCCGATTCTTGTGCTGGCTCCAAAGTTTCTTGAATGTTCGTTTGGCTCTCCTCGTCCAGTTCTGTACCATGAGATTGAAAAGTTTGCCTGAATTTCTCAATTTCAATTATTTTCACAGTCAATGAAAATGAAAATATCTGCATAGCGGGAATAAATCGTTGGGCTGGCTACGCTACTGATTTCTATCAATTTCTAAGCATAGCAAACTAAAATAGTGTTGGATATAACTCACTTACTGTATCATATTTTACGAATGTTAAAGTTAAAAATGTAAACAAAGCGTTGTGAACATAGCGGATTGATTCCTCTATTTCAGCTTCCCCAAATTTAGTAAAATTAAAAAATAAAGGGTAGGAAACTGCTAATTTAAGAAACACCATTCAACAATTCTCTTTTGGTAATCATCTGTGTACATACATGTACAAAATTATGCATTTATTGCAATTACCAACAAATTATACCACACGTTGATTCTTATTGTAAATTGCGCAATCTTCATATATTAATTGAATTACCTAAGATATTATAAACCGAAGCTAGAGTTATCACAATAAAATAAAATCAATGTTTTGCACTTATGATCAATGGGTACATACTCAACGTGCACATATAGTTTTTTAAACGTGATTGAAGCGAAAGCATGCATGCAGGATTATTCACAAGCGTGCACTAAGCACGAGCTTTCGACTGCCAATCTGCAGTCTTCAATAGGTAGATGAAAATGAAAGTGCATTAACTAAAGTAGTTTACGATTACGTGTAGACCTAAAGTCAGAAAATTAGTCAAATTTTGCTCAGTAAAAGGCGGCACTGTTCCTGTATTTATAAAATAATCAAATTTTTCGTGCCTTGATCTGCTTTGCGAATTTCAGAGGCCTTTGAAATTTATTGTATTTTTATTATTATTTGTATATAACTTCGAAAATTGGATTTTTTCCTTTTATTCCTTTAGCTGTCATGTATGGTATATTGACAGTGTGTGGAGCTTTTGCTGTGAAATACTTTGGTACATTAGTGTTGCAGGTATATCATGATCATATGGCTGTTACATTATATACGCCCAAACGTTTTAGTATTGTACATGTATGCTTGGTGTGACGACTGGAAGAAATTATATAAGGCAAATTAAATTTATGTCAACTCCGTCTCTAACGTATAACTAGCTTATTGATTCTTAAAACATTTTTTCTGCATATGCGCGTATCTAAAAGCATGGAATTTATCAACCTAGTACCTAGGCTTCTATCTACGCTCCCGGTGCCCTCCCGCTGCGAAAGAACCCTAGTATTGTCTGGTCATGTGATTAGTGTTCGGCTGCCCTACGAAGTAGGGGTGGGACGATTGATTACTTTGTCAGCAAATGTTTTAAAATCGTTACTGTATTGTTTCATTAGGAGCGGACTATTAAGCTTTGTCGTGTTAAGAAAAGATATATTTTGAGATAGGACTACGGTTCTGTGATCCATAAATTGGGGTGCCATGCTAGCTTTTCACATCGCAATATAATTCTAAATACAAGTTGTGCGACACGTTTGTTTATCACATAATGCAGACAAATTGTATTATTGCTAATTGCTGTGTATTTATAGATACGATTGACATTTTTAAACATTAGTCTAATGGATTGTAACACCTCTATTATTCGAATTTTATTTGTCAAGCGTCAATAATATAAAAGATTTTTATTCATATGAGCAAAAATTATCTTTCAGAATAAACTGGGGCGAAGAAAAAACTAATTCGTGTGCCTCAAGTGATTCGTGTGCGTGTAAACGTGGGCAAACGTACAAATCATTTGTCAAGACGAACATTGCCATAAACTCGCGACAACACACGCGAATTGAAAAGCAAACTGTCAGCCTTACGTACCCACCCTAACGACAAATTACTCTATATCCCAAAATCTGGGATATCACGCGACCAGACAATACTAGGGTTCTTTCGCAGCGGGAGGGCACCGGGAGCGTAGATAGAAGCCTAGGTACTAGGTTGGGAATTTATTGCATGTAACATATAAAGTCAAAATGAAGAATTATAGGCATGTTTTAGGAACATTTAAAAGTAACAAAACCTTTGGATCTTCCTAACAATTTATATAAGGGTGAGATATTGTGCGCCTACCACAAGATATTGTGCGCCTACCACTAGCATTATTACCATACTTCCCGAAAGATGTTTTAGAAGATGTAAAAGACATGTTTGAAACTAAGGCACTGCCCATCAATTATTGATTCTATAAAATACCATATTTTCTCATAACTATACAGTAATAAGATACACATTTGTATTGCCAAAAAAGATTATCAACGGTTGCAGAATTGATATTGCTTCTGACTCAAAAATGCAAAGATGGCACCATGTAGAGGAAAAAGAGGCATATTGCAGTTATTAGCTAATATTTTCCAAATGAGTTCGAATTGGTTTTTTTTTGTTTCATGTATATCATAAAATTCAAACGTTTCTTTTCAACGCATTTGAATTACCTTTAAATGGTATTATACTGAAACTGCCCGTGGTTCAGGTTGGATTTACTTTTGGCACCTCTAGATCTGTTTAGAAGCTGTAGGCCTACATGAATATGAGATTTTCTAGGTGACTGCAAGTACTAATATCATGTTAAATGCTTGGATGTTAATATTTCAATATTTCAAAATAATTGAAATCATTTTATCTTCTTTGATTGATCGTTTTAGCTTGCCTACAGCATAACCGGTATAATTGGCGGTCCATTGGTCGGGATATTTTTCTTGGGAATTCTGATCCCGAGAGCAAATTACAAGGTAACAAAATTATTTTTTATAGATGCATATGTTCTTTAATCTTCTATTCAATTCAATTAAATAAAATATAGAGTTTATGCATTTGTATGTTAACCAGAAATAAAGCGTAAAAATAGGTACGGCCTAGCGAAAAGAAATAATAAAATTGTGAAGTTCACTAACAATGCACAGCACTTTTATGCCAAATATTAAACACTTGATTTGGTTAACTGTTTTCATAAAATATATACTGCTCACCGTTCATGTACCAAAAAATTTTATTTTATCATAGGGTGCGTACGTTGGGGCACTTGTAAGTTTAATCTTAACTACAACAATTGCCATCAGTGCCATGATTTATCCTCCTGACAAAATGCCTGGTAGTATTTCTATCAAGAAATGCTTAATTTTCCAAAACACCACCACGTATGCAAATACAACAGTTGACGGAATTATATCAAGACCCTACGTTCCACATAGGTATGTGAGTCCGCTGGAGTCTCCTAATGTCACTACCATCGAAACTCGAGCTGGTTCAGTTTTGATTTTTTTCAACCATTCAGTATATTACAGTCGATTTCAGGATTAAGTGCTGAAGTACCGCACTTGAGTACTAAAGTACCGAACTAAATTGCTGAATTGACCTGACCACCCAAAGTGATATCTACCTCCCTAGGATATCACCCATCCAAGTAGTCTTTTCCTGTATTTTTTTTTATCATTTTTTCCCTTTTTCTTTTTCAACTCCCTTGCACCCAACCAACCACAACATGCTGGCTTGACCCAGGCCCAAATAACTATGCTGCTTAATTACCTGTGGTCACGCCCAGGAATTAGCGTAGTTACCTGAGGTCATACCCGCGTAGGTTGTGTTACTTAGTTACTCGAGGTCACACCAACGTAGGCTGTGTTGTTTAGTTACCGAGGTCACACCCAGGTAGGCTGTGCTGACTGCGCTGTTTAGTTACCCGAGGTCAGACCCCGGCAGGCTGTATTGACTGTGGTGCTTAAATACCCTTGGTCCCCCCGTGTTGAAATTGTTACATTGCTATTGTCAGAGAGCACGCTAGACTTTCTTTTTTTTTGTTTAACAATCCCTTTAACAGAAAATTGAACTTGAGCTTATAAAATAGCCGTGATAAAGGTAATAATAACAACAAATCCTATACACACACGTGCATTCAGCGCACTCAGAGTGGTATCGAGCTCAACCACAGGTTCACAGCTGTCAGGTCAAACAAGTCAATACCTCGGGCGGTACCGACACAGGCTTGGTTTTAGCTCGAGGTGCCAACTGGAAAACCTGCGACATTTGAAATCGTGATAACCCATCGGCCAGACAATTGGATTTTTCCGGAACGTGCTTCGCCGAGTGCTGACCAAATATAATGCCCTCAAAAGATTCATTAACTGTTCGTCCTTAGCTTCGAAGTGCCCGACATAATCACCCAGATACTACCGCTGTGTTGTCACATTGGAATTCAACGTGCCCAGCTAGCGCCCCAGACATGACACACGAGGACGATAGGAGACAGTTCCTTGTAGGCAATGCACAAGGGCTTCTGCGCTGCTAGCCAGGAACCGTTAAACCATTCTCCATCATAGTAGACTCCAAACCCATACCTGCCCGAAGCGGCTGAAGACAATGAAAAATCTGGGGGAGGAGCCCAATCCGGCAACTCAAAGAAATATGCCCCATCCCATGACGGTAGAAATTCTTGCCACCAAGCAATATCCAGTTGGCACTGTTTGCTAAGTCTTAAGAATGGTCTAGGACGCGGGAACCGCGCAATAAGTCAATGAGACGACAAGTGAAAGTTCGAGCGCACGGTATTACTGCGCATGCGTGATTTAATTTGCCCAAAAGAGATTGCAGTTCCTTAGGCCTGCATGATTTTTGTTTCCAATTTAGGTGGAATAGGAGGGCGTCCTGGCCCAAGAATAAACGCGGACGATATCCCAATCGTAGGCAGAGGCAGAATTCAGTCTTATAATACTAATAAAGTACTATCATTACAATCATAATTTGGAATATAAAACCTATTAGCTACTAACTATAAAAGAGTTTCTAAAACAATCTGTAAAACACTTAGGCATTAAAAGGTTCTTCTCCCTACGAAGGTCTAGGAACAAGTTCATTAAGTCTATGGTTCGGACCATCTAGAATCACATTGAAAAGTTTCACACACGCAGCATATCTTCTTGCGCATAATGTTTCCAGGCCGCTTTCAAACAGAGCTTCGTTGTAATGCATAGATGGGTACACAATTCGATGAGCCCGCTTTTGCACTCGTTCATTTCGTCACTGAGGTACTTAGATAGCGAGTAATGAAACACTGTCGACGCATACTCCAAAATAGGGCGGATACAAGTTGTATAGAAGTTTACAATCTCCCTATCAGGTACTTTAGCCCGTTTCAATTGTACTAATAAATATATCCGTTTGGAGCTTTCAGAGATAATATTATTGGCATGTATGTTCCACTTCAAGTTTGATGAAATTGTAAGACCAAGTAGCTTTGCTTCCTCTACAACTTCAATAGGCTTTCCGTTTACTTGAATTAGAGGAAAAATACTTTGGTGTTTTTTAAAGTCTATCCTTAGTTCTTTGCATTTCTTCTGATGTAGCCGAAAATGATTCGACTCAGACCATTCCTGGATTTCTGTAACTGAATCTTGAATCTGACTTGAATCTGGCGAATTTCGGTACAGATTCCGACATCGTAAGATCGTCTACGAATTTAATCCCATTATTAACACTGCTAGTTCTAGGGTCGTTGATCATCAAAGCAAAAAGCCAAGGCCCGAGTTTTGTTCCCTGGGGAACACCAGCGGGGATATTACCCCACTCCGAAAAACAATCTTCTCCTTGTTTGATTCGTTGTTGTCTATTAGTAAAAAAATCTGTTATTCATTTAATAGTAGCATGGCTGATATCCAAGGATTCTAATTTGAAAACAATGATAGACTGATCAACAAAGTCCAATACCTTTTGATAGTCAAAAAGCACCACTCCAACTGAGGCCCCCGACCCATCTGTAGCTTCTGTCCAGCGGTGGATCATCTTTATAAGGGCTTGACTTGTCAAAGAGCCGGTGATTACGCCAAATTGATTCGGATCTAAGATTTTTAAAATAGCTGGATTCAACTCTTTTTCCACGACAAAATCTTCAGCTACCTTGAAAAGAATGGACGTAAGGGAAACTGGGCGAAGATGTTGATTGATATGTTGCACGGGTGTCAATTTTGGGATAGGAACTACATTTTCCAATTTCCAACTCTTTGGGAGTTTACATTCTCTAAACGAACAGTCTAAGATTTTCATAAAAGGCAGCGTCAGAAGGATCGCAAGGACCCAAGATGGAATATCGTCAGGGCCACTTGCCTTGGAAGGATTGAGAGCTTTTAAACAATTATAGACTTCAATTTCAGAAACTGTAAGGACATTTAAGGTTGTGTCATCAATTTCATTCATCGATTGTAAGGGATTGAAATGACGAAGAGGTTCAAGAAAACTATTGTTTATGGTATTTGCAACCTGAAAATTGCTCAGGTGTTGTAAATCATCTACTTGCAGTGAGGAGCAAAAATCAGGCTCCTTAACAGGGTTCATACCACTGATTTTTTTTACTGCACTCCACCACTCTTTAGGTTTAACATATTTCAGATTTTAAATCTTGCTATTATAGAAAAGGATCTACATCTTTTCCGTTCGGAGTTTACCAAGTTGCGGTAACATCTAAAGGAGCTTCTATTTCCATCTTTAAAGGCCCGTTGGCGCTTCTTAATTGCTTGCTTCAGTTTTACCGACATCCAGGAAGCATCGTTGCTGTGGATTCTTTTGGGTTTAATTGGGATGACAATATTGAGAATATTATGTATCATTGTGTCAAAAAACATTAGTTTTTCCTCACATGAAAACAAATTATTTACAGACGACCAGTTCACTTTTGAGAGGACTCTTGATACTCTTGCTACTGTGTCTGGTATCACGTGTTCTAATCACCTTAAATTTATTGTCGATGATTTGTCTAGCCTTGGGGAACATATAAACTGTAAGATGGTCTGACAGGCCAAAGAGTGTGATTGTTTAGGATCGTCATAATATTGGAACACATTAGTCAGTATCATATGTAAAGCCCTCACCCCTCTGGTGGGAAAATGTACTCGTTGTTTCAACTTGAACTGCCTCGATATGCCCGTCATTTTTAACTTATTTAGGTCCCCCATTATAATAATCCTGCAATTCCTATACGTTACTTCCACTCTGGTCAAACGGTCGGTAAGATACTCATAGGCGTACCGGTCAAAAAAAATTGGGGGGGGGGGGGGAGGCGGACACATTTTTGTCCAACGCATCCTAAAGTTGCCCGACAGGTCAAAAATGAATCAAAATATCGTTTAATCGTTGCATGATGCAACACTATATCTATATTAATACACATCCAACTTTTCTGATAAATTAATATTGTATTATAAATTCGATTCAAAGTTGGTTTGCCTGAATGTGAAACCGGTTTCAACAATTATTGTTTTGTCCGTACTCGTACTCCGTAGGCGTTTTTTGTAATAATGAGCCCGTTTGAGCGCAGCATGCCCGACCTAAATTGCCCGACTTTTCAAGCACAAATTGCCCGACTTTCCTTGATCACGAAAAATTGGGGGGGGGCGCCCACCCCCCCCCCCCCCTTCCCCCCGCCTCGTACGCCTATGAAGATACTTGATCATAGCCTGGTTATCAGACCCTGGAGGATGATATATTGCACATAAGACAATTGAGGATAGTCCACGAGGCAATCTCCTAGGTTGTAACTTAATCCAGAGTACTTCAACTTGTGAACTCTCTAATTCAGGGAGAATACAGCTCGTCATTTGTTTTTTATATAAACACAAACTCCGCCATTGTATTCTTTCAATTTTGTCTTTTCGTATTATTCTAAACCCAAAGATATCAATGACAGAATCCAGGATACTGCTTTTAAGCCATGTTTCGGTAAACACAGCGACATCGGCATTGGTATTGATAACATAAGGGTGGACTTCATCAATTTTAGGAACTAACGACATGACATTAGATAAAATAGAACTCGGCACAAACATTAAGCAATGAGACTGGGCATCACTTTCCGTATATCTAATTTGAATTAAGTTGTTAGAATTGACTCCTCTTGGAAGGGACTTTATTGCATGATTCTCTAATAATAAAATTAGAACCACCCAGGCAGGCTGACTTACCTCACCTGTTCCCACTTCTGGCGCTGCTACCCCGGATGCTGGTGGACTCACTTGCGCCATAGTTTGTGTCAAAATTTCTACCAAACCTGAACGAAACTCCGTCGACGCGAACGCACTTGACCAATCAATACAAGAACCAGACGCAGGAGTATCTGAGCTACCTTGATTTTCCATCTTTCCGCGCACCTTACTCTCCAGAGCTATAGATCGCAAAGAGCACAAAATTACAACAAAAAATTGTATATAAATAATATACAACAATAAAGTATGATGTAAGTATGAACGTTTCGGGCGTCACATTTCTGTTGACATTTTTTTGTTATTTTAATTCAATACTTTAGTTCTCTACTTTAGTTCGGTACTTTAATACTTTGAATCTGGGTTTTTGTCGAGTGTTGAGGATCGAGGGGAGAGATTCTGTTTTCGAGATTATGTATATGTCTGTACTATAGCTTTTTATAATTAGTTTCGTTTGCTTTCTATTGTTTTTAGAAGTTTGCTTGCTAGTAATTAGAGAGAAGCATAATTTCTCATTAAAATTAAGCATAATTAAAAAGCATTTTTTTCTCCTATTAACTAGCGAACCACTAGCAAAACTTGGCAGTCTATCATATTTGTGGTACAGTGCAACTGCTGTGGCTACGACATTCGTTTTGGGTGCTATTGTAAGCTTGGTATTTGGTAAGTCATATAATCATGGTTTCTGTTTTATCGTAACCTATTTACATCAATTGGGGTACGGAAAGTTGATCCGGAAAGTTTACATTCTTGTCAAACATCACCATGCATGCAGTTATGACCTGCGCGAGAAATCGCAAATCAGCCTTAACGAGACTTATGGATTTTGAAATGCCTGTTCGCTATTTTTTAGTCTTTAGTATTTAATTCCATTTTTCTAAAGAAACAGAAAATGATCGTCAGAGCCGCCCAATTCCCCAACTTCTGTTTAACATCCCAAACTTCCTACGATCACTGATATCATCTTGCAAGACGTCAGAAAGCTGGAACTTAGCAACAAGTGATTATTCACCAACTCGTCGCTTAAAGAAAGGACAGAGGAAAAAGGTACAAACTGTATGTAATGATTACCTTGTTTAAAATTTAAAAAACTGTTTTTTTTTTCAACTCTTATACGACCCTGTCAAACTATGATAAAGACCGGAATGAAATTGAAATTTATTGACGAAGTTCAACCTCTGTCCCTACTGTTCAACTCTTCACATTGAACATCGTCGATCAATCTAAAGTAATTGACGAGTGTCATGTCAAATCATTACAGGTTTACTTCATTACCGGGTGTCCCAAAAAAGTCCCCTATTAGACTTTAGAGAATACTTATTTAAGCAAGAGCTCAGATTGTAAATTGTTACAATCTAGGGAAAGTCCAGCATCATATCTTCATTTATTTAGTGCATGCAAATTTTCAGATCAATGCGTTGAACTGTTTCGTTTTAGTAGCAATCCAAAGGAGAACTAGAATTGTGAATTGTCCAAGTTTTGCATTAATAACATTTTTCTTTTATTGGTTGCTAACAAATTTAATTGACAAGATTAAAAAAAACAATAACAGAACTAGAACAAGTTTGACAGACTTTCGCTAACGAATAAAATTTATAGACTGTTTTTTTTTATTTTGAGCAATAAACCCCAACGTTTGGCGAGGGGGATTTTTTAGGGACACTTTGTATCTATTGTTTGAACTGCGCGCGTTGGACGCGACTGAAATACGACGCATAAACCAGACCTAAGACAAACAACGCGATTAGTGTAGATAACATATGTGCTAAATTGCTAAATTATTCCGCTAACGTTATCTCCACCAGTCTCACTAACTAAACCCCCCAACTGTTCATTATACAATGTCTTTCCAACAGTATGGAAATGCGGCAAAGTAAAGTGGCTCGATAGGCAGAATTCATCAGAAATTTTATCTCTCCACTATAAAATGTTTTATAATGAATGCTTGAGCTTCATTTTAAGTCGTTGCACTTCACTGTATTTTAAAAACAGTTTCTTCAAAGTTTGCCCGATCATAGAAATCACGTTTACCGTTCGAACTCCATTCTAATTACGAATTTTTTTGCACACTCCACACTTTACCACGACAACAATGTCTCCGGGCATGCGAACAGTAGGAGAATAAACTTACTAATAAACTTAATACTTTTCAAATTTCGCAGACAAGTAGTAGAGCTGTGCAACGAACTAAGCTAAACTTTACACGTACACTATAAGAGATTTTATGACGAATTAAAATCGCCCATTTGATTTGTCGATAACTGTACACGCAAGGGGATTTGTTGCAGCAACGTGTTGCAGCGATATTTCGCCTCGTGTGGTTTGGCCGAAACGGGGTTTATGCCGGAAAATAGAAACTTATTAACAAATTAACTGAAAATGGGTGGTGATTCAATTTGTTAAAATGAGGTACTTAAAAGATTGTAAACTTTTCAGCGCGTGTACGTACGTGTTAAAAACGCGTAACTGAAAAACAGCCTTTATTAACAGAATTGATGCGAGGTATTGCTAATAGCTGTATTACTGGTGCTCAACTTCTTCTTGAATGAGTACATATTTATAAATGGTTTTTAACACCTGCCAAAACGAGTCGCGATACGCCCCTAGACATCAAAGGCTTTTTGAAGTTAAACTAGTAAACTAGTTCTAAATCTGTTTTTCAGACTGTCGGAGAGAAATCCTATTCGTTCTCGTTAACTATGGTAACGCTTAGTTAAGTTGAAGTAATTAACCAATCGGTTATTGTATACATGTTGGTTTTGCTTTTCAGTTAGCTAGACATGACGAAGAAATAGAAATGGTAGAGAACAATGTTTCTGATGGGATGGTTGAGATAGAACCATGCTCTTGTCAAAGGAATCAAGAGAAATGCAGTATCCATACCTAGTCTCGTTTAGTATAAGTCGTTGATAGTCCAATGGCATAATATAATTATAACGTTCTGTTCTTAGAAAACGTTTAAACATGTAGGTAAATGTAGGCGTTTTTATGCTTTATTTTGTAATTTTTCTTATATTCTCAATATTATATTGTCCATACTGACGATTTATTGTCTATATTTTCTAAAAAGTTTTGCATGAATCTTCTGCCACTGTCTGACCTCATGCAAGAGTTTCTGGTCCTCTTTCGCGCCCTTTTTTGTTACATATATAGTCAGCATGAAGATAAGATGCCGCTTCAAGAATACTAATTAAGATACTCCATACGTTTTTGACAATTATTCAACGATAAAAGTCGAAATCGCTTTTATGTTGGACTTGGAAAGGATCATTACGACCGTGACTGCTTCAGAAGTCAGAACCTTCTTTCTTTTCTTCTTTACCGTTAAAATTTACATGAGTATGGCAGCGATGTCATAAAATCTGCTCCCCATCAAATAATTGTATTATGTCACTTTAGGAACACACATCCAAGTTTCTAAAAATGAGTTTCTAAAAATCTAAAATAGAGAATATTTATCCGATAGGGAACAGATTTTACGACGAACGATAAAGAAGGCGTGGTTATGAAAGAGTCCCGGTAGCAGTGACTGCTGAAGCGAATTAAGGGGCGAATTTTGGGATCGAAGTGATCGTGTCAATGGATCGACGGGTGGGAGTCGGCAGTCTTTTGCCTGTTATATGTAGACAAGTGACTCGTCGACTAATTATAATAATAATAATAATAATAATAATAATAAATAATAATAATAATAATAATAGCCCGACATCGTTCTAGTTGATAAAATACAACAGAAATGTCTGATTATAGACGTTGCATGGCCTGGTGATAACAGAATTGCAGAGAAAGAAGAGGAAAAACTACAACGGTACGATTTGTTGAAAAGAGAAATCAAAAGATTATGGCGCATGAAGAATATTGACATTATCCCCATAATCGTTGGCACCCTTGGATCAATTGCAACCGAACTAGGAAAAAGAATAGAGCAACTGAATACTGAAATAGCGATAGAAAAATTGCAGAAAACGACACTTTTGGGAACAGCTAGAATTCTTCGTAAAGTATTGGAAACTGAGACTTGAGTAAACAAAGCCACCTCAGCCCACTGGTTGTGGGCAGCTGGCATTGACTGTTCGGCATATGAGTGCCGTGCGTATAAGAGAATAATAATAGTAATAATAATGAAAACTTTATTACAGAAAAATTAAGTAAATTACAATATCAATAGACTATAGTAAACACTGCGTTTATCTCAGACGAAACGCCTGGCAGTCCACAGAGTCTAACAGGCACACTATCTAATAAAATGTTAATGTTTTTGGATTTGTCCACGCTTTGTTTCGACGGACATAAATGTAGAATGATGCACGTGCTGCCACTTCCATACATTTGTTTATCATTCTTGAAACATTTATGTTAGTTCCTTGGAAAAGTCGGTATATCTCCTTGATGTTATGCGTTATTAGTCCAAGAGTTGTTATTTCAACGAATATCTTTTGAAAATTTTTGAACTGGCGGTTACAGTCGTTCTCAATATCTTTATATTTTTCCAACTTATATCTTCTACTTTTCTTCGTGTTGGTTTCAAAACAACAAGTCAGTTCTATTATATAGATATCATCGTTCTTTGTGAGTACAATATCTGGGCGCAATGATCGGAAAAGTGCATTAGGATGAAAATAACCTGGTAAGTCACCATAAAGCGTATACCCATAGGATGTTAACTGACTCAAGTACATTAATATAGTATTAAGTACTGAATCATGTCTCCATGTATATCGACCTTCTTCAGCTGCCACTGGGCAATTTGCTAACATGTGACATTGTGTTTGCCGTAAGGAGCACAGATCACATGCAGCGGAATCTATTTTGCCCCATCGATGTAAATTTGAGTTATTAGGTAGGCTGAATATAAGTGCTCGTCTAACAAAGACAAAGATATTAGTAGGTAAGCGATCACAAACTTGTTTCCATGTTGAAATTTGTTTGGAAGTAGCTTCCATCTCCATATGTTGCATAATAGCGTTCTGCTCTGTTAACCCTGCTAGATGTTCAAGCACATTATTTTCAATCTGATGTTTCAGAGCAAGATTAGCATTATCTTCATTTTTACTTCATAATAATAATAATAATAATAATAATAATAATAATAATAATAATAATAATAATAATAATAATAATAATAATAATAATAATAATAATAATAATAATAATAATAATAATAATAATAATAATAATAATAATAATAATAATAATCATAATAATAATAATAATAATAATAATAATAATAATAATAATAATAATAATAATAATAATAATAATAATAATAATAATAATAGTGGAAACTTTTATTAATTTTTAACGATAAGATAAGATAAGATGATGTTTAATAGCACAAATTCGCACATAACGTGAAGTACAATGTGCTTACATTAAAATACTATAATAATATAAGATTATTTACAATGGTTGTTAGGACAAAGTTAAGATCAAGTCTCACCGGCACTGTTTACTATTAGCAATCTTAATTGTATTTGGAAAAAAACTATTTTTAAACCGATCAGTTCGACATTTATAAGTTGATAAATTATTTAGTGATCTAATAAAATAATTATGCTCGTTCGATCTAGTCTGGGTCACGTATTGTGTAAGGGGACCACCTCTGGTTATCTTCGTGAGTGTCTTCAAACATAGATCTTCACGTCTAGTCTCCAATTTGGTGATACTAGCCAACAGCAACGCATCTTTATAAGTTTGTTCAGGGTATATAATACGCAAGGCTCGCTTTTGGATTTTCTCAAGTTTGTCAGATAAATAGCACGAGATAGAGCTGTGCCAAACTTCACAAGAGTATTCAAGGGTTGAGCGTATTAACGCAATATACACAGTGAGAAGGTCTGCAGGAGGAATACCACTTCGGCGCAACACCCGGAGGATATGCAATCGTTTGGATGCCTTCGAGACTATTTCATAGATATGTTCATCCCATTTGAGGTTGTTTTGGATCGTGAGTCCCAGTACTTTATGTGAACGCACTGTCTCAATTGGGTGTCCATCGATCAACAGAGGCATTAATTGGGGGGTTTCTCCAAGGAAGCTAACACGAAGCTCCTTGCATTTTTTGATATTAAGTTTCATCCAATTATCGCAAGCCCACAACTGAACTGAATTAAGGGTTGGTTGGGTGATAGAGGTGCAATTTCTGCTAAGACTCTCAGAGGTTGAAACGTCATCTACGTATTTCCACTGTCTAGTGTCGGGAGAAGTGATTCGCAGGTTATTGACCATTACTAAGAACAAGATTGGACCTAGTTTTGTCCCCTGAGGAACACCTGCATTTACTGGAAGCCAGTCAGAGGTTGCTTCGTCAAATTTAACCCGCTGCCTTCGATTTGAGAGGAAGTTGATGATCCAAGGGATTAATGAGCGTCTAGCACCCAAATTTATCAGCTTCTCAATTAATAGGTTATAACCTATACGGTCGAAGGCCTGGGAGAAGTCTAGGAAGCAAATACGCAGATGATTACCGAGTCCATCAAGGTGGGAAAGCCAAGTATGTAACATATCCAAAAGGCAAAAAGTGGTGGATGTTCCTTTCAGGCAACCAAATTGGCTGGGATCGATTTTTTCTTTAACATCCTCAATCAGCCAAGATACTACGAAATCCTCTAGAACTTTAGACAGGCACGATGTTAATGATATAGGCCTAGTGTCGGCTTCAGCAATCGGTTTACTTGTTTTAGGGATTGGAACTATGTTCGATTCCTTCCAACTACTCGGCACTACTCCTGAAGCAAGGGATGTATTAAAAATAATGGTGATCGGCTCAGCTAGCATGTGAGCATACTCCTTTAAAATTCGAGGTGAGATACTGTCAGGTCCGGGGGCTTTAAAAGAGTGGACAGATTGGAGTTTCTTACAGACTTGATAACACTCAACTGCAGGTACGCTATCATTTGATGGTAAAAACGATGGTAATAAGTTCGCATCTAATGGCGGAATATCAGCGTTAACGGAAGTATAGAAATCGTTAAGGGCATTGGAAGCTTGTAAATTGTTTAGGATTCCACCATCGCGTTCTAAGGTGAAAGGCTTTGTTGTTCCCGGTTTGCCAGACATTTTGTTAATGATTTTCCACCACTTACGACTATCACTGTTTTTTAAATGCTGAACATTGTTTTTATAAAATGATTTCTTTCTTTGCTTAATCTCCTCTTGGACTTTATATCTTAAAGATTTCCATAGGGGGATATTATGGTTATGGAATGCTTTCTGTCGGTCTTTAATCAGTTTTTTAATACCAGGGGTTATCCAAGGTTTATCGGTTTGATGACACTTCACAGTTATAGGAGGGAATATACGATTAATGGCTTCTGCAAGATGCGATGAGAATGATGATGTTAAATCGTCTACCGTGTGATTAGTCCCTAACTCACCAAACCAGGCATGTGTAGCGATCCATCTCCCCAGAGCTTCAACCCCAGACCTTGGATAGCGTCGGATGCATCGTATAACAAATTTCGTACGTTCTTGAGAGTCGGTATTCTTTAGACTGGGTGACCATGTTACAATGTTATGGTCTGAGGACCCTAACGGCGCTAAAACTTGGGGAGGTTCATACAGGTTTGGTTGGTTCGTAATTATCAGATCCAAAATGGCTGTTCCTCTTGTAGGGACTTCAACAACTTGCTTCAGATTATGACTTGATAATATATTCGATATATCGAAATCGTTAAAATCGCCAAGAAGGACTAGACCACAGTTGGGATGTTCGTTGCGTAATGAATCTATTGTTAAAATTAAGTATTCATTAAGTTGGTGGTGGTTTTCTACAGGTAAACCAGGGGGGTGATAGACTATGCACACTGCGATACCAGAGAGCGGTCTGGGAAGGCGGGTAGGGCGAAGCCACAGCCACAGGCATTCTAAATTTTCATGTTCGAGGTCCAACCTACGTTTGGCGTGGGTGCCATGTGGTAGATACACAAAAATTCCTCCTCCACGACGGCTAGGGCGGTCTTTACGATAAATGTTATATCCGTTTATCGAAACGAGTCCATCCTCGATGTCACTGTTCAGCCACGATTCAGTGACCGCCACTACACTGGGTTGACGACAACTTAAAAACAAGGCGAGTTCATCTACTTTTGGAAGCAGCGATCTGGCATTAATGCAGCAAAAACTAGGTAAATGTGACTTTGAGGACTTCGTAATACAGGCATTAGGTTTGTGTATGACAATATTTTTCAGATTTAGTATGTTAGAGCCACAAGGTCTATAGTGATTTCGGTAAGTTGTAAAAAATGGTTCAAATTTCCGTGCAGTAATTCGTGTAGGAATAGACATAGTTGTCACATTTCCTACCTCTTGCACAGTTGGTGTACAAGCGGCAAATGGCTTAGCCATTCGAGGGATTGGTGGCGATGGCCCGTTCCATAGGGTGGCGTTTTCATTCGATGGCGCTTGGGAAAAGAAGGCTTGTTCGAGGTATTTCCATTACTATATTGGTTGTTTTTCACTTGGATGGGTATATCTATTAACGGTAAAGAACCAATCCAATCCGATATTGGTTGCTTTTCGGGCATATTTGCAATTTGATTCCTTTGTAGTGCCTTGTTTTGTAAGTCCCTATTAGTATCGTGAAGCGGCACTCTATCAAAGTCCCTATTATTCACAGAAACAGGGATGAAAGGTTGTGAACTAACGTTTTGGGATTTGCATTGATTTAACCCATTGTTGTTATAATGACCATTGTTTCGGTGACCACTTCTGTTGTTTTCGTTCATAAGAGTGTTTTTATTAATCTTACTATTGTTATTGTTCACCGGAGCAGCATATGTAGATGCATTTTTATTCGCTAGGGAAACAATGGTCAGGTTCAACTTTTCAATTTCAAGGGATCGTTCTTTCACAAACAAACTCAAATCAGATTCAAGCTTTTCAGATCTCGCCCTCTCAATCGAAAGTTCAATCTAAAGACGATCAATTTCCTTATCTTTATGAGAGTGTTCGGTATTAGCACCCGCAATCGAACCAATTCTGTTAGATGGTATAGTCATATCCAAATTAACTCCCTCAACATCAGCAGCCAGAGCGCCACACGAACAGCGACATGCACAGTTCGACAAAGAGTTGGGATTATCACCCAAAGTGTCTAGACAAACCTGTGATGCGGCATCAACTTGGTTGGCCAGTTTTGGTATAGGTGTAGGCTCCGATTCCAAAAAATTTTGATCGTGATTAACCTCACTGGGGGTTGCAATTTTGGAAATGGAATCTAAAGGAATGCTGGTGGCACTGCTACTAGGAAGGTTAACCTCATTAATGACAACATCAATGCTTTCTTTGAAGCCGATGGTATTATTCGATAGATCCCCAGAGAGGACTTTAACTTCTAATTCAGTCAACCGTGACTTCAAATTCAAATTTTCATCAGATAATTCGCATATATCCTGTTTACTTTTATTTATGATTTGAGTCTGTTCTGAAAGATTATTTATCAAGACTGCAATATCTGACTCAATCTTATCCTTGAACATGCGAAATTGCTTCACTGTTATGCCCAACTCAGCTTCATCTTGCGTCCGAGACGGGGTAGAGCTATCAGTAGATCGGGCGGGGAATATGTTGGCATCATTATTTTGCGTCAGAATATTCGCTCTCTGAAAAGATCGGTCAATAAAATCCTCAAGCTCATCAAGGGTTGAACAATCCGCCGATAGTACCTCATCTATAGCTTCATCACTATGACCACCAGTAGATACTTTACTAGCCTCAAGCATGGTCAGATCTTGTACTATTTGACTAACACTAACCAAGTGCTGTTTGGATTTGACTGATGTTTCAGCCAACGCATGCAAACAGCCCCCGTCAGTATCAGTTCGTTTAACACGTTGCTAATATCATGTATCTAACAATAAATTACAATGATAAATCTATATAAAATATTAGTATGACATTAGTTCTGGGTTATCCCAGACTTTGTTTCGTTTACACAATAATTTTTATATAATATGTGAACCTAATATATTTTCGACATGCTTCATTAAATTCCAGATCTTTCAACATTTTAATTAAACTTAATGAAGTTTCACTTAACACGCCTAAAGAACTAATAGATACATTCACAAATTGTACTTTTTTGTAATTTTTCAACTGTTCGTTAACTAGATCCTGATATTTTTCTCTGTTACGCCTTGCATTAGCCAGAAGATTAGATTCAAATCCGATAGTAAGTTCTAATAAGAATATATATACACTTGTTTTCAATTGTAAGCAGAAGACTAGGACGCAATCTATCTCCGGTGACGACAGATCGACTCATATAACCAGGGAGGTCAGCATAGAGCTTAAAAAAATTTGAGGGTTTAAGCATTGATGCAATTAAGTTGAAAACAGAATCATGTCGCCATGTAAAACGACCCTCATTCAAATAGGTGTTACACCCAGCAACGACGTGAAGAAGAGATTCCGGTGACAAACAGAAAGCGCATTCAGATGTTTAATAATAACAATAATAATGGACACTTTATTGAATTATTTTCTTTTTGGGATACAAACATTTGTAAATCTCGCTTATTAAGGTAATTTACAATTATTATTATTATTATTATTATTATTATCATTATTATTATTATTATTATTATTATTATTATTATTATTATTATTATTATTATTATTATTATTATTATTATTATTATTATTATTATTATTATTATTATTATTATTATTATTATTATTATTATTATTATTATTATTATTATTATTATTATTATTATTATTATTATTATTATTATTATTATTATTTTTATTATTGTTATTATTATTATTATTATTATTATTATTATTATTATTATTATTATTATTATTATTATTATTATTATTATTATTATTATTATTATTATTATTATTATTATTATTATTATTATTATTATTATTATTATTATTATTATTATTATTATTATTATTTTTATTATTATTATTATTATTATTATTATTATTATTATTATTATTATTATTATTATTATTATTATTATTATTATTATTATTATTATTATTATTATTATTATTATTATTATTATTATTATTATTATTATTATTATTATTATTATTATTATTATTATTATTATTATTATTATTATTTTTATTATTATTATTATTATTATTATTATTATTATTATTATTATTATTATTATTATTATTATTATTATTATTATTATTATTATTATTATTATTATTATTATTATTATTATTATTATTATTATTATTATTATTATTATTATTATTATTATTATTATTATTATTATTTTTATTATTATTATTATTATTATTATTATTATTATTATTATTATTATTATTATTATTATTATTATTATTATTATTATTATTATTATTATTATTATTATTATTATTATTATTATTATTATTATTATTATTATTATTATTATTATTATTATTATTATTATTATTATTATACATATCTGGATGAAGGGAGATTTACGTGGAGACACAATTCGGTTATAAATTTCATTGCATCTAGCCTGCTTAATGTTGAAAGGTCTCAGCTGTATGTAGACCTACCTGGATTTGTTAGCCCTTCGGTCATCACTGGTGATCAATTATGACCAGACCTTCTCTTGGCAATTGAAGACAAAGTATTGTACATTTTAGAATTAACTGTTGGCTTTGAAACAAACCTCTCAACGAACTCGGACCGTAAACGTGATAAATACTTGCCGCTAGTCGTAGATCAGAAGAAAAAGTACAATCAAGTTAAAGGGAAATGGCAACAAAAATTTTTATTGTCTCATTTGAAAGAGACTCTAAAAGTAATATATAACGTCTTTTACAAAATTTTTATATCTGTTTTACTTTGGGAGATATTGTCACCTGAATAATCGAACTGTCCGCCATCTTGGATTAATTTTTGACCTCATTAACAATGTTTTGGTGACGTCACAACAAAGATAAGCCATTCAAAGCTTCTCCTAAATATCTACCAACCATCAAATATTGTTTAAAATCTTTTCAGTCCGTGCTGAAATCCGAAACACTTGCCATATATGTGGTTATTAGAGAAGAGTAATCATTGTGTCGTAAGAAAAAAAAATTGCGTGACCCCAGTTGTGACGTATCATGCATATCTACAAATATCCAAGATGGCGGACAACTAGAGATTTCAAGTAAAAATATCTCACCAAATAAGGCAGATATAAAAATTCTGTAATAGACTTCTATATATTGTTTTGAAGTCTCTTTCAAATAAGCCGATAAAAATTTTTGTTGCCATTTCCCTTTAAGTTTATAAATGTATCTATAAGCTCTTGGGGAGTTTTTGCTGAATCGACGAAATCATTATTTGATATGCTCCGTGATCTGAAGTACGACGAACAACGTGTGAAATACGTGAAAAAGAAGATAATTGCCACCTGTATTCGCACATCTTATTATATATTTTGTAAACGAAACAAACACTGGGACAATCCGGAACTTTTAGGCATTTGACCTAATTAAAAACTTTTATCGTGTGTACGTATATTTTTGTTAGAATTCAATTCAAGTTAACATCGATAAGCTACCTTTTTTAAGTGAGGTTTATCAATGTATTATATAGTATATCGTAAATAACTAATCAAAAGTTTCCATTATTATAATTGTTGTTGTTGTTGTTGTTGTTGTTGTTGTTGTTGTTGTTGTTGTTGTTGTTGTTGTTGTTGTTGTTGTTGTTGTTGTTGTTGTTGTTGTTGTTGTTGTTGTTGTTGTTGTTGTTGTTGTTGTTGTTGTTGTTGTTGTTGTTGTTGTTGTTGTTGTTGTTGTTGTTGTTGTTGTTGTTGTTGTTGTTGTTGTTGTTGTTGTTGTTGTTGTTGTTGTTGTTGTTGTTGTTGTTGTTGTTGTTGTTGTTGTTGTTGTTGTTGTTGTTGTTGTTATTATCATCATCATTAATGTATTGAATACTCACAGCAAGCGTGTGAGTTTACCCAATGTCATTTACATTAATTAAGATTAATATATATCTACCTTACATACTTGGTTCCTAACAATTAATACGACTAAAATATACTATATTACATAATTTCTGAGGATAAGACTATCAAATTTTTGAAATGTCCATAGAACTATACTACGTAATTATACAAGTTTAAAAAGACATCTGTTTAAGATAATATAATTATAACGTATTGCTCTTAGAAAACGTTTAAACATGTAGGTAAATGTTGTTTTTTAGGCGTGTTAAGGCGTGTTAAGTGAAACTTCATCAACCGGCTACTTGAATCATGACTCTAGCAACTAAAATAAACAGCAATGCATATTTGAATAGGTAATAGTATAATTTCGAGTGCAATTACGGATAAACAAGCACGAGTGAGTTTTTAAAAACTGCAAAATAGCACGAGTCCGAAGGACGAGTGCTATTTGCGGTTTTTAAAAACTCACGAGTGCTTGTTTTCCGTAATTGCACGAGAAATTATACTATTACTTATTAATAATATAGAAAGGAAATGTTCAAACAAGCATTTTGTACTTACAACTTCGCATTATGCAAGTGCACTCATTCTCGAATTTCTTCGCTTAAAAAAATCATGTTTACAAAAGCCATGGCTAAAAGTTTTATGTACAAAGTTCCAGCATACTTTAGAGTTTGTTTTGTGATCATAATTGCCAGAGAAGAATCTCAAATTGTGTTGAAATTTCGACGAAATCTTTAAGCAAACGTGAAAATTCGGCCGCCATATTTTTGGTTTTTCAGCGAGTAAATCCCATCGCTCAAAGAGCTTGTTACAGATTTTTGCACTGTTGTTACAGATTTTTGCACTGTTGTTACAGATTTTTGCACTGTGTTACAGATTTTTGCACTGTTCTGGGTGATGTTTGGGATTAACTGCACTCGAATCAACCAATCACAGCCCAGAAACATTTCCTTGTATATTATTAACAGACAAATAACATGTAAACAATTACAAAAAAACATCAATTTAGAAAACTATAGTAGATAGGGATCACTCCCTTATCACGGCAGCAAAAGATGTAATATGATGTCCTGATAGCAATAGTCATCATTTTCCTAATATAGTATATTTTGTGCTTATCTTCAAAACCAATATCATCCGGCATCTTTAAAAAGTTGGAACTCTCTTTCGCAAAAACACCCAATGAGCTGATAGAGATATTAACAAATTTAACATCGTTAACTAAAATACTTTCGTTGCTGTTTGATAAGTTCCTTATATTTAACGCTCTTTCGTCTGATGTTTGACTCAAGGTTTGACTCATAACCGACAATAAGTTCAAGAATATATAAACATTGTTTCCCGATTGTTAAGAGGAAGTCTGGTCGAAAACTATTACCAGTGACAATAGATGGGTTCACAAAGCCAGGTAAGTCAACATATAGTGTTGAATTCTGAACAGCAGTTGACGCGAGGAAGTTTAAAACCAAATCGTGCCGCCATGTAAACCGGCCTTCATCTAAATATGTCTTACATCCAGCAACTACATGAAGAAGCGTTTCGGGTTGTAAGCAGGAAGAGCAATCAGAGGTGGATGATAATCCCCATTTTAATAGGTTTTTACGCGTTGGAAGTGTGTTATTGATATAGCGAACGGTGAGGTTAAAAATGTTTTTTTGGAAGTTTACTCAGGGCTGATGACCATAAGCAATTAAACGTCGATGTAGAGTTTTCAAGAATATTGCGAAAGACTGAGCCTTGTGAGACAAGATGGTTTTGAAGTGTTTGTTCGTTCTCTTTTCTAACTGCCTTATAATAATAATAATAATAATAATAATAATAATAATAGTAATAATAATAATAATAATGTGTCTTTCTAGTTCATATATCAAATAATACTGATGAAGAATGCTAAAAATACCCTAATAATGTAATAAAATGGCACTACTCGAATATATGCAATGATACTTTTATTACCAAAGACAATATTAAATATTAGTTAACTATCAAAAATTAATGAGAAATAGCACTCTCTGCGTTGTTAATATAAAAATCAATGTTGTTCATGTCATATATAATTTTCCTTGCTCTTGAACCTCTCAGGCAGGTAAGCGGACGAAATTGTCGCATAATCTTCGCCTTTCTTTATGGCTATAATTCTGCTGATCGACTATAGTATCTCACACATTCTTAGCCCAGACTGCATGTGGTGGTAAACATGAGTGGTGTAAATGCTCCTTGCTCTATTTCGAGGACTCTATATAGTTGTATAGAGGCGTTTCTTTTTGTTTTGGTGTATCTTGTAAACTTGACGTAGTTCCAGGTCCTTGTAAGAATCAGCATTGGGGTGACACACCCTTACATCAAAAAAGCTGATCGTTGACTTTCCCAGAAACCACGCGCACGAATGTCAAGCCTAGCATCGGGTGCTCTGGTAGAACCTCCATTCAGTCGCTCTCCCGAAATGCCTTGTACCGCAGGCTCAACTTGAGCATCACTACAAACAATATTGAGCAGTTCCACTTCCAGATCTCTTAACTCATTGTAGCGCGTAATTACAAAGCCTCCAAGTTTGCAGATCATAGCATCGTCAGTCGAGAAGGCATTGTCACATACACATATGGAGGGAATGTCGTGAACTGGCCAATCATAGCGCAATTTTACGTCGTCTCGAAATTCTCTCTTATTCAAATCGGATCCCTGTTCTTTTAGGTTAAGGACTGTGAGCTACACAGATGATCCTTTTTCCGAAGCCACGTCCATTGTACGCTGAATTTTTTATGGTGCACTTTCTCTAATACGTTCCGCCCTGTCCTCGCATTCTTTAACCCTTTCTTTTCTAACTGATATTTGGGCTGACGTTATACGCGGCCCGTCCGGTACGTAACTGATGTGACTGCGCTACGATCTGATCAACAAGGAGTGCTGTCACTCTTTTAGGCGAGGAATAGTCACGTTCTGATTCATGACTGGATTTTCTAAGGCAAGGCCACCCAAACGTGCTGGAAATGCTAGAAGTTGCCAATGGAGTCGATTGCACCGGTGTTCTGTGATGGCAGGGATGAGAATCTGCTATTTTGCCTTCTCAAGTCTCTTACACCGATAGCTGTTCCATGGAAGGCTTCTCTCACACTTTCTTCCTTTTCAGGCTTAAAATCCAGCACTTCTCACTCTTCAGAAAATAACCCAGATTTGAACCAAGAATATTTAGTGCATCCCACAAGTCTTTGATTTGTATCACACGACTAGCAGCACTTGCGTCGTCCGCGAACCAGCGTCTGCGAATACAGCTTCGCAGTAGATGCGGTCTGCAGACTCGTGATCAAGGGTAGAGTGCTTATCGTGTAAAAGGTCATTGCCAACGGACCTCCTTGCGTTGTTTCTTTTGCTGACGCAATCTCTTTTCCACCAACAATAAACAGCCGCACTGGTTGTCTGTAGTTGTATATAATGTAGGCAGCAATTATCGGACATAGCAAACGGATGTTATGCAGAGCTGCAGTTCTGTTGAGTGCATTGAATGCGTTAGAAGCACAATTGCAATAAGTAGAACAGCATTAATGTCATCAGCTTAAAATAGGGTATTCATTGCATGTATTGCAGTCTTGCTTCCAGACGTTTGCTCAGCACATAATTGTAACGATCCACTTGCTTTCACAACATCATTATTCGCAATGTTCATAATCCATTTTGCACTTAAGCTTATTCTCCTTATTACCTCTTCCACTCCAATAGGTCTTACTGCATCTTCACCTTTATCTAGAGCGATCAAAGTATCAATGTTGGGGTAATTGTTCGTTATTGAGGTACAATAAATTCTTCTTCTTCTTCTTCTTCTTCTTCTTCTTCTATAGCATCGCACAGTCTTATAGACGATTGCTTAAAGGACTTACATGCCAACATTCTTCTAAAGCCGTTAGCATCGACCTCAGACGGACCCCCGGCTCCCTTTGTTCCCAGGGCGGCTTGTCTGACCATAATAATAATAACAAATTGAATAAATTAATGATAAAAAGTTGGGAAGTAGTTAGTAATTAGTAAAAGTTAGTACAATAATAATAATATATAAAAATTTATACGGTGCTTATATAAGATATGTTTGGGCTGCTGTGGAACAACCAGATTTACGCAGATTTATATGATTAACGTGATTCATTAATTATTAATACATGCTCCGATTCCATGTAACAAACTTCCTGGAACTAGAAAAGCTACTAGGAAATTTTGAATTTAATTAAGGACATTTCGAGACAAAAAGTGCAAGGAATTTTGATTTAATTTTCAAAACAGTCAAAGCATTACACATTATAGACTCTTTCGTTTGTTGAAAAACACTGTCCACAAAACACTGGGAATATAAGCAAAGAAATTCTAGAAAATAAAAATAGACGATGATCTCTTTCGATCCGACACTGCAATCTTTCCAAAGAGGCTGCAAAAAAATCCAATTCCCTAATATTTAATGTTTCGAGGAATTCGTACAGGAAATCAATGGAATTCTTAGTAATAAGATGTCAAAGCATCACATGCACTGTCTCGTAGAATGTGAAACCACGCTTTAAAACAAGGGTAAGTTTAAGTTTCATGTAGTCTTTGAAGTATAATGCTAGTAAACGATAATGTTTTTCATTAAAATATTTGGGAAAGGAATTTAAAAGAGGCAAGTTAATTAGCATTCTTAACACTGTATCACTCTACCACTATCAATCTTATCATATGTGCATGATTAAACAGTAACAGTGCATCTAAGATGATTTACGACGCTCGAAAGTCAATGTTTAATACGCGTCTAATACACGAGACTTCCAAGTGGCGGTTGCCCAAATGTCGGAAACGTAATAGCTCATTAGTTCACCTCAAATACGTTTTGGTCTAACAAGTCTACGAAATGCTAGAGAGTATTCGTTATAGCATCTAGATTGATCATAGTATGTATTAATATAGTAGTAACATAGTAGTAATATATAGTAAAAGAATAGTATGGTCGTGATATATGTAGTGAAATTACTTGAAAACTAAAAATTAGCCGCCTTGGCCGATCAACGCAATTACAGCCCGCATGTCTAATTAGCATAGATTTCAAAGTTAACATATATTTTTTATTTGATTATGAAAAATATAAATATACTGCCTGGCAGAATATCATCAAAAATTTAGTTATGTTGGAAATTTTGCGTTATAAATTTATGATGCAAAATTGTTATTTATATTATCGTCAACATCGTACTTCCGGCTGCATATAAGTGGATTGCTGTCTCGTGATACGTTTAGCACAATTGCTAGAATTGGATAGATTAATCTGTTACATTCCTTGTCGATATGTTTTAGATGAAGTTACAGGACTGTTTAAATGACTGTTTAAATACTACGAAAGTATATGCCCTTATTATGGTGATTTTACAGCTGTAGGCAATTGTACACGGAACTTATGACTGGCTGAGTGACAACTGCCTCCTAATCCCCTATAAATGCATGAAAATAATAGATCGAGTTCGTCATTTGGCGTTATATTCACACCCACTTCGCCGATAATATTTATTAGGAGCTTTTTTGCAGCTTCGCTACGTTAAATAGCTTCACCAGAAATCTTAAAAACAGGATGATACAAAATATCTTCCAAGCGCCGTGTAATGTTTTTTTTTCGGTATTTCCCAGCTGGCTCATTCTTTGACTTTTCGTTTTTTTAATTTCGTCCGACTAGTCAAGAGCAAGTCTGACGATACAAATGGATTCAAGATTTTTTTGTCCAACCTTCAAGATATGGTTGACATGCTTGATTAGTTGGTTGGTTAATTAGTTAATGTTTACATTAAAGCCTATTTTTTCCTTCAAATTTATGTGCTTTGCATATAATTTTGGTACAACAAGACCAACAAAAACTCAGAAAATGGATTTGCATATAATTCTAGAACGCAGTGTATATAGCATCATTAATTATTATTATTACATCCTCGTCCCCAGACACAAGCTCCGTTGCACCTCGCAGTGGCCCTGGTTCAGGCTGTTTGGCTGCGTCGAAGTTCCGACGTGAAAACGCAATTTCATAGTAGCCGCGCCTTCTTGCGGCATGGAAACGAGGCTTATTACGCAAAAGCACTATTTTTCTTGCGCATATTAGAGAGTGAGTCGCCGGGTTTTTTAGCAATTAGTTGAGTAAATCGTTATAATTGTTATCAGTGTAGTATCCACCCCTTATTAATATATAACAGGCGCAGTAACATTAAGTTAATTAGTAACCTCCCAGTAATGTTTACTTTTCACATTGTAATATTATATACGAAATAAGAAGGTTTTAAAAACACCAAGACGGACTGTTGTTTTTCTTTTAAGCCGTGTCTAAGCACCGATACACTACATTCTGGCGACGAGGATCATTCATATGAACAATCCGAAACCGAAGAACTCGAACATCTAACAGTATTTTTAGAACGCAATCGATAAAAGTTCCAAAACGCGAACGAAGCGATAGTCAGTACACACCTATTGTAACTCGTAGTACCGTCGCCCTTGGACTTCAGCGAAACGCACGTTATACTCATTCATACGCAGATGATAAAAGGAACGTTCAAATAAGAATCTCCTCAATATAAATCGAAATATATTCACCGTGGTTTCTAAACAACGAATTTACAAAACATACAATTACTAAACTATACAAACTATTACAAATTGACAAAACAACGTAGGACAAATACCTGACTGTTAATCCTCCTGACTACTAAATAATACGCTACACCTTTCTACTCCGTCCAAATTTAAATATCAACGAATTACAAATATATATGACGCGAGTTCACTCTTCGAAAAGACAAAACATGTGTTCTCACTCGCCCGTGTTTGCGGGTTAATCCCTAAATTCAGGCTTCGTCCAACTAGATCCTACACCGGCCCCTATCGCCTAATGCGATACTACAAACAGGATCTAACATTTAATATAAGCAGGTTTGATTTAAATAGTTTAACTTAAGTACTCATCGATCACCATCTATCTTCGTCTCTTCTAACATGCACAACTTTCGTATATCCCTCTTGAACTTTCCATTGTTGGTTCGAACATTAACTTGACGCACGGTTCCATGTTCATCTGGAAAAACTTCTTCTACAATTGCCATCGGCCAACGTCCACGCGGGCATCCACTATCGACCAAAAGCACTAAATCGTTTACTTCAACATTTCTTGCTCCCTTCCGCCATTTCTGCCGCAATTGCAACGTGGGCAAGTACTCGCTGATCCAACGTTTCCAGAATGAATTCGCTAACATTTGTGCTTGCCTCCATCGTCTGCCGAAACGATCCGCGCCCACGAACACGCCGAGCGGTAAACACGAGTTGGATCTCAAGAGTAACAACTTGCTTGGTGTCAATGGATCCAGATCGTCAACTTGACCTTCGCCACGTACGAGTGGTCGGTCATTCAGTATTCTCTCTACTTCTGCAAGAAGGGTTGATAACGTCTCGTCGTCGAGTGTTTGTTCAGTCGTCAGAGCGGTCAAAATCCTTCTGATGGATCGGATAATCCGCTCCCATACCCCACCTGCGTGACTCGCCAACGGAGGATTGAAGTGCCATGTTACGCCCTTCTGTCTTAATCGGTTGTAAATCTTAGACTGTTCTTTGTCAGACCAGATATTGCTGAATTCATCTTTCAATATTCCAGAAGCTCCGACAAAGTTTGTCCCGTTGTCGCTGTACATATTAGTCGGGAGGCCTCGACGCGCCGTAAAACGACTAAAGGCACACAAGAAGGACTCGGCGTCGAGGGAATGTGCTATCTCTACGTGGACGGCGCGTATCGCCAGGCAGGTGAAGACGCATCCATATCTCTTAACCATGCTACGACCTCGTTTAACCATGAGGGGTCCAAAATAGTCCACTCCGGTTGACGCGAACGGGTTTTCACAGGCAGTGACGCGTGATGTCGGAAGTGGAGCCATGATCTGCTCGCACGGTGATGCATACATTTTACGACAACGAAAGCACTTATTGATAATCCATCTGATTCTAGATCGCCCCTGGAGGATCCAATACTCTTGCTGGATTGCTGTGAGCACTGTGCGAACACCCGAATGTCCCTCCTTCTCGTGGTAATGCCGTATCAACAAATCGACAACGTGATGCTTCCTTGGAATCACAACTGGATGCTTCGCATCAAAACTTATCTTCGCTCGGTTTAACCGGCCGCCTACTCTCACCATGCCATGTTCTCCAACAAATGGCGCGAGTGCTGACAATCTACTCGATTTCTTTACGACTGGACCGGTTCTACGAGCGCCTTTCGAATTTGACTCAAGGCGGGCGACTTCGTTGGGAAATTCCACGCGTTGGATGTAACGGATCAGGCGTATTTTTGCCGTCTGTAACTCTTCCACTGTCAAAGGCTGTTTTCCGGCCCCAATCACTCTGCGCTGCGAAGCATCGGACGACGGATCCGCTTCTTGGGAGTCCTTTGCACCACACGCATTCTGTATGAAACCGAGGAAACGGAGGAGCCACGCTATCCCTTTCAACAGCGTCTCATAAATTTCGACCTTGCGCTTCCATTCCAGATCTTCGTCCGGCAAAACATTGACTCCTTTGGGACGCACAGGCCAACTGGGTTCATCCTTTTGCAGAAATTCCGGCCCATTTATCCAAAGGTTTATCTCCTGCTCGTCGCTTGGTCGCAAACCTCTGGATGCAAAATCTGCGGGATTGACTTTGGAGCTCACGTATCGCCACTGCGACGGGGTTGAATTCTCGTGGATGATGGCGATCCGATTCGCGACAAACGTTTTGAAGCGGCTGGCCTCGTTATTGATGTACTGCAAGACGCATGTTGAATCTGTCCAGAATAGAACGGATTCGATCTTCAAATCTAACTCCTCACGAATTTGGACATCTTGCTTCACCGCTACAGTAGCCGCTGTTAACTCTAGCCTTGGAATGGTTGTGGGCTTTATCGGAGCAACTCTGGATTTTCCCATCACCAAACTGCAATGGACTCGATTTTCCGTGTCCGTAAAACGCAGGTACGAAACTACACCATAACCATCAAACGAAGCATCGGCGAAATGGTGCAACTGAATACACCTTAGTTGAGCGTCATAACTTGGCTTGAAACATCTTGGGACACTGATCTTTACTAACTTAGGCAGGTCGTTGAGCCACCGTTCCCACGCGTCCAGCACTTCTTGCGGAATTTCTTCGTCCCAACCAACCTTGTCTTTGCACAACTGTTGCAAAAGACGCTTGGCTGGCAAAACAAACGGCGCGGCGAACCCCATAGGATCGTATAGAGAACTGACGTCGGAGAGAATCCCTCGACGAGTAAAGACTCTCTTTCTTCTTATTACCCGGAACTCGAATGTATCTTTCTCTACGTTCCATTCCACTCCTAAGGCTCTTTCTACCGGGAGTTCCTCGAGATCTAAACTGACGACTGACCGCGCACGTTCGGTTTCTGGAACAGCAGTTAGAACTTCTTTGCTGTTGCTGATAAACTTCGTTAGTCGAAACGAGCGTCTCGACAACGCCTCGCAAAGTTCCTGGATCAACTGAACAGCGGTCTTGGTATCGGAAACGGACTTTAAACAGTCGTCGACGTAAAAGTTCTTACGTATCGTCTCGATTGTTTCCGGACTGAATTCGTCTTCAAACTCCTCGGCAACCTTTCTCAAGCAAAACCCGGCACAACTTGGCGAAGATGTTGCTCCAAACAGGTGAATCAGCATCTGATACTCTTCCGTTGGTTTATCGTAGTCGCCGTCCTTAAACCAAAGGAACCTGAGAAGATCACAATGTTCCGGTGAAACCCGCACTTGGCAGAACATTGCCTCAATATCAGCAAGAAATGCGATAGGATCTTCGCGAAATCTCAGCAACACGCCTACTAGCTTATTCGTCATGTCAGGGCCTCGGAGAAGCTGCTTATTCAGCGATACACCTTCGAGACTGGCGGCGCAGTCGAATACGATTCTCGGTTTTTCCGGTTTCTGAGGGTGCACGACTGGGTGATGAGGCAGATACCACACACTGACATTATCTGGTTTCGCTTCGACGGGGGAAACTTGACCGACCTTACATGCGTAACCGCTGTTCACGTAGTCGTCAATTCCTTTCTTGTATTTATCGTAGAGGTCGAGATCTCTCTTCAGTCTTGTCTTGAGGGAGTTTAGCCGTCGTTCCGCAAGACCTTTATTGCTGGGGAAATTCGGTCTTCCGCGCAGTGGTAAATCCAGTTGGTAGTGATTGTCCACGACAATGAGCGATTGCTCCATGATGGTTAGAGCTTTCTTGTCTTCTAACGACATTTTCGAATCTTCACAATATGCGGCCTCACTAAAGTCCATTTGGAACATTTTGTTCACTTTCTCCGTCAAAAGGTCATCCTCGCTCTGTATAAAGAAGGAACTTACTTCGTTCGTAGACACACTCTCCATGGGACCAGCTACTGACCAGCCGAGGGGAGTCCTAATGGCGTATGGCTCTTTCTTACGACCTCGGCGTTCCTCCAACTTCCAGTGCGCTTCGGGGACATCCGTCCCAATCAAAATAGTCACATCCGTATCGTCTAACTCAGGAATAGAAATTCCATCGAAGTGACGCCATTTGGCAATGTCCTCTTTGTTCGGGATACAATTTCTTGCGACTGACAAAGACTTTACTGACAGAGCATTCGGGATCTCGAGACAGTCTTTCTGTCCCAAACCTTGAACATATAAGAAGTGAGATCTCCCCGATTCTTGTGACACTTTGTTCATCGTAGTCAGCGTGAAATCTATTGGCTGTCCGCTCAAACTCAATTCTTTGACCAGACTCTCCTTTACGAGGGTGGTATTTGAACCTTCATCTCTTATTGCATAGGTAATTTTCTCACGACCTCTGTCTTTCCCAAACACCTTTACAGGAATTACTCTCAAGCACACCCGATTCTTGATGGTGCCAGTGGCACCGCAATGACCAGTCTGTACATTTCCGGTTGAAACAGCAGGTGGATCAGGTTTATTAACTTTATTTTCGTTCTCTCGCGCATCCTTCTTTCCGTCCTTCGTAGTTTCCACTGGATGGAGCATAGGATGATGACGCTCTCCACAACCTGGGACAAAACAACCCCGACTCTTCTTGCAATGACTGGCGATGTGACCTCTACAAAGACAAAGGTGGCACAGCCTCTTCATATTCGCGATCCTTTTTCGTTCTTCGTAAGGCTTTCCTTGAAACTTGAAGCATTTTTCGATAGGATGGCCATCTCTGTCACAAAATAAACACTTTTGTCTCCCCACTGGGTTTCCTTGGCGCAAATAATCTTCATTGCGTTCTCCTTGCTGCGAACGATCTCTCTCCACCTCCGTGTTCGAACCGTGTCCGAGATAAGCAGATACATTCTTTCCAAATCGGTATCTCTTATTCGATTCCCTCTCGTTATTGGATCTTGCACTTACGAGTTTCCCATATTCAGTGTTGGCCAGCTTTGCCTTTTTAACAACAAATTTAGTTAGCTGTGCAAAGTCTGGTTCTTGACCTCGATCTCTCGAATTTTGTGCCTCCTTGGCCCACTCCGAACGAAGATATCTTGGGAGACGCATGACCACTGAACTCATGTTGCTTCTAGAGTTAATATCAGCCTGATAGCCCAGTCTGTTCAAGCTCATCCCGCAGTTCTCCATGTCTCGTGCAAGCTGCATCAATTTCTCGTTCTCATTCTCTTTGATCGGCCCTCCTCCTGTAATTTTATCGATGTGGGATGCTGCAACTATGTGTGTCTGTCCAAACATCTCATGTAAGATAGACTTGGCTTTAGCAAAACCTTCTTCGGCAGGTAACATCACTGTTCCACTTATTGCTTCCTTCGCCTTTCCACTGCATAGTTGGATCAGAAAGTTACGTCTAGCGTTAGGGCTGGTCTCAATATCTTCAACGTTAGTTTTAAAGTTCTCCATAAAACTTGGATACTTCAACGGGTTACCGTCGAAGGTCATGTACTCTCTTCGAGGCATTTCAAATCCTTTACTGATGGTGGTTCCGATAGTGTTTGCCATTAGGTTGAAAGCTTGTTGTTGATGTTCAAGGATCTGCTGGGTGGTAGTTGAGGGTTCTGGTAGAGGTACGCCGTTGAGGAAATGAATTCCCGAATGGTGTTGGTTTTGTTGCGCATCAGTATGTTGAGGAACGACTACTTGGGTTTGATGACCTTGGGTATTGAATGGATGTTGTTCACTAGGTTGCTGGGGAACGAACACTGGGGAGTGATGCCCTACGGTATTGAATGCTTGTTCATGACAACAAGCAGGTGGTGGCCTCGTGGAATGTGTTGGGCCAAGTTGAGGGGGATTCGAATATAGTAGCATTTGATTTAGATGTGATTGGGTCGTATCGTTTTGGGTAGCTTGTTGCAACTCCGTGGGTTGAACATTGTGAGTCTCGAAGCTCATTCGGTTAGCTACTGTTTCTCTTGGGGTTTCTTCATTATTGCGTGCGCCACTAGTATAAACAGGGTCGTCAGTCACTTCCTCCCAATGGCTTGATCTTTCACGATATTCATCACCCTGGTTCGACCTTGCATTTGGGTCATCTCCATCACGTTCTAGCTGTTCGTGCATTCGCGCTTCCGCTAATCTGCTCTCTAATTCATGCAATCTACGCCTCTCTTCCAGCTCAGCAAGCTTCTTTTCTTGTTCCATCTCCCATCTGTGCATTTCTAATTGTAACTCTCTCTGTTCCTGGTCTAGTTTTTGTTTTTCCTTTAAATGCTTCAACTCTAGCTCGAGTTTAGTTCTGGCGATAATAGACCTGTTCGACCCTCCTGACCGGACGCTAAGGGCAGGAGCAGATCTAGCTACCCCCCGCAGGGTTTCTATTGTTCCCAGCTCGGTGACCCTGACTGGGGAAGTAGAATGGGCTCTCTCTGGTAATTCAGCGCTGTTCACCCATTCTGCGGTATAATCCAAATGTTCCTGCCTTTGTTGCAGAAAATGACCTCTTACTTGCTCAGACGAATAGTACCCCGATTGTTCCTCGGATTGAAGGTGGGCCCTAGTACCCCTAGCAACGTCCAGACGCCCTGTATAATTTCTTTTTCCATTCATCGTTATTAAATATTGAAAATGTAAGTACTCTTGAAATACAAACCAATTTAAGCAGGTTAACTCGCGTTCAACCACGAAAACGTCATGTAAATAACCATAAAGCTTCGTCGAATATTATGCAGAACTTCATGTAAGATAACTTATATCAGCATACAAAATGTCGAAAATTACTTCAATGCAAATTCCAAATATATAATGTGAAGGTAGTCAGAAACTGTGTAACTCGTAGTACCGTCGCCCTTGGACTTCAGCGAAACGCACGTTATACTCATTCATACGCAGATGATAAAAGGAACGTTCAAATAAGAATCTCCTCAATATAAATCGAAATATATTCACCGTGGTTTCTAAACAACGAATTTACAAAACATACAATTACTAAACTATACAAACTATTACAAATTGACAAAACAACGTAGGACAAATACCTGACTGTTAATCCTCCTGACTACTAAATAATACGCTACACCTTTCTACTCCGTCCAAATTTAAATATCAACGAATTACAAATATATATGACGCGAGTTCACTCTTCGAAAAGACAAAACATGTGTTCTCACTCGCCCGTGTTTGCGGGTTAATCCCTAAATTCAGGCTTCGTCCAACTAGATCCTACACCTATATTTGTTCTACAAAGCGCTTGAACAAATAATTCATGGCGACTTCGACTAATTTTTCGTTGCCAAATTTTCCCCCGTTTGATGTTCATGTCGATGGCAACGTTGGTCCACGCTGGAAGCAATGGCTTACCAGATTCGAGCGACTTCTTATAGCGACGAATATCACCGAAACAAAACAACAACGTGCTTTATTGCTACACTATGCTGGCCCGGCCGTCGATGAAATCTTTGACACCTTGCCTGATACAGGCGAAGACAAGGACTATAAAGCCGCTGTAGACGCGCTCAATGCATACTTTATCCCTCAAGCCAATTCAGCATTCGAAGAATACAACTTTCGTCAAGCAAAACAACAACACGGCGAAAATATTGATGCATTTCATACACGCCTAAGACAACTCGCCAAAACCTGTGAGTTCGCCAACGTCGATAAAGAAATCAAAGCACAAATTATCATCGGATGTTCATCACAGCGATTACGACGACAAGCATTGCGTGACAACCCAAGTCTGAAAGATTTACTAACCAATGCCAGAGCACAGGAACGAAGCGAAGCACAAGCAACGGTTGTAGAAAAAGGTGCGTCACCGATAAACGCAGTTAAAAACGAGCCAAGGGACACAAGAAACAACAAAACACATGGAAAACATCGAGAATCGAAATTGAAGCACCCTAGCAACACTGGGACTTACAAAACTACCCGACCTTCAACCCAGCAATGTCGCAACTGTGGTGGAATTTTTCCCCATATTGGTGAGTGTCCAGCAAAGGGTAAAGAATGCAGAGCATGTGGGAAAAGTGGCCATTTTGCCAAGGTATGTAGATCTAAAACCAAACGACAAGAAATCCGTCAGGTCGGTCAAACACCAACATTTGAGCCTAATGAGGAACCCAACTATATATTCACTGCCCAAACCAACCATCAACATAACACACCACCACTCTGTGATGTACACATCGCTAACGAACCAGTTCAAACCATCATCGATTCAGGTGCTTCTGTCAATATTATTGATGAATCCACATATGAAAAGATCAGAAGGCATAATCAACACGCTGTGCTTACCACACCACAGTCCAAAATATACACATATGGTTCAAATATGAAACTTCCTCTACTAGGTATGACCACTGCGAAAGTTCGCTTCCAGTCAACCACAGTCAATGCCACCTTCTACGTCACCAAGGGTCGAAATGGCAATCTTTTAAGTTGCAACACTGTCCAAAGCTTAGGGATCCTAACGCTAACTGTGAACACTGCATTGGACAGTGCATCAAACACACACCCTGAACAAAATTTTCCAGATTTGTTCCATGGCATCGGCAAGATCAAAGACAAGCAAATCAAACTGCATATAGATTCCGAGATCCAACCTAAGCAACAGTCCCACCGCCGCATTCCATTTCATATCCGAAAAGATGTTGAAAAAGAACTTCAACGCTTAGAAGACCTGGATGTTATCGAAAGAGTCGAGGGCCCCACCCCCTGGGTTAGTCCCATTGTCGTAGTTCCTAAGAAAACCGGAGAAATTCGCCTTTGTGTTGACATGAGAGAGGCAAACAAGGCCGTGAAAAGAGAAAAGCACCTTATGCCAACACTGGATGAACTTATTACTGATCTCAATGGCGCAACTGTATTCAGCACCCTAGATCTCACATCCGGATACCATAAACTCGAGCTTGACCCAGAAAGCCGCCACATTACAACATTCTCCACCCATGTCGGTCTTCGACGATACAAACGACTCATGTTCGGAATAAACGCCGCATCAGAAGTATTCCAAAATGCAATCGCTGAGCTTCTAACTGGTCTACCGGGATGTAAGAACATTTCCGATGACATCATTGTTTACGGGCGTGACGTCAGAGAACATGATGAAAACCTGCACCGCGTTTTAACCCGTCTGCGCGAACACAACGCCCGCCTGAACCAAGACAAATGTATCTTCCGTAAGTCAGAAGTGATCTTCTATGGACACTCCTTTAGCGCTGAAGGAATCAAAGCTGCCCCTCAGAAAGTCAATGCTATTAAGACCATGCAACCTCCAGAAAGTCCAAGTGAAGTGAAGTCCTTCCTTGGTATGGCACAGTACGTTTCACGTTTCATTCCCAATTATGCCACCATTACTGCTCCTTTACGTGCTTTAACCCATCAGAATTCCCCATGGAAATGGGACAAAGAAGAAGAAACTGCTTTTCGAAGGCTGCAGAATGAGCTTACTAGCGACCGGGTCATGGCATACTTCGACCCAAAGAAACCTACCGATGTGCTCGTTGATGCAAGCCCCACGGGTCTAGGAGCCATTCTAATACAAGATGGTAAAGTCATCAGCTATGGAAGCCGTGCATTGTCTGATGTCGAAACTCGGTATTCCCAAACAGAACGAGAAATGCTCGCAGTCGTCTGGGCCACTGAACATTATCATCTTTACCTATATGGTGCCAAGTTCACCGTAATCACAGATCACAAGCCTCTGATTGGTATCCTCAAGAGTCACAAACCCACCTCTCCCAGAATCGACCGATGGAAACTGAGATTAATGCCGTACCACTACGAGATAATTTACCGGCCAGGAAAGGACGATGCCAATCCTGCCGACTTCATAAGCCGTCATCCAGATCAAGCCACCCCATTTCCAGATAACATCGTTGAAGAGTACGTCAGTTATCTTTGCAACAACATAATTCCAAAAGCTATGACCTTATCAGAAGTGAAGAAAGAAACACAGAACGATTCCACACTCCACAAGCTCTCTCAAGCAATTGAAACCAACCACTGGTCTGATCCAGAAATCCAGTCGTACACAAACGTTAAGGATGAACTTTCCGTTTGCAATGATTTGATCCTCCGAGGAACACGTTTGGTCCTTCCAAAATCACTTCAACGTCAAGCTATCGAGCTGGCACACACGGGTCATCAGGGAATAGTAAAGACCAAGCGACTGTTACGCGAAAAGGTTTGGTTTCCCTCGATTGACCGGATGGTCCAAGAGAAAATCAAAAACTGTATTCCATGCCAAGCAGCGACACAAGGTACCATGTCAAAACCAGAGCCCTTAAACATGACTCCTTTACCTAAAGCCCCATGGAATGAAATCGCCATTGATTTTGTTGGTCCTTTCCCCTCGGGCGAAACCTTACTCGTGGTAATTGATGAATTCAGCAGATTTCCAGAAGTCGAAATCCTCCACTCCACAACTGCCAACGCCGTTATCCCAAAACTCGATGGAATTTTCTCTAGACAAGGAATACCCAAAGTCGTGAAATCGGACAATGGTCCCCCCTTCAGTAGCAACGAATTTGCAAACTTCGCAAATTTTCTTGGATTCGAGCACCGAAAAGTGACACCTTATTGGCCCCAAGCGAACGGCGAGGTCGAGCGCTTCATGCGGACACTCGAAAAAGCAATCCGTACAGCCCATCTGGAACAAAAGAATTGGAAACAAGAAATGAACGCATTCCTACGCCAGTATCGTGCTACTCCTCATAGCACCACCGATATGTCGCCCTCTGAAGCTCTAAACGGTCGCAAATTACAAACGCTTCTTCCTCAGCACACCGAAGTCAACCAATCCGATGTCTACAATTCCATCCACGAAAAAGACAGTGGAAAGAAAAGAAAGATGAAAGAATACGCCGACCAACGACGGTATTCTAAAACCAGTCAAATAAAAGTAGGAGACATAGTCCTAATCCGGCAACCGAAAACAAACAAGTTGTCCACCCCGTTTAATCCACATCCTTACAAGGTCGTAGCAAGAAAAGAAAGTATGGTCACCGCTGAACGTGGCTCCCACAAAGTTACACGCAATGTTTCGTTTTTTAAAAAGATCGAAGCAATTCCAATCCCACAAAATGAAACAGACGACGAAGTCGACGACCCAATACCGAGTGCCCTACACCAGCAGGAACAAACTGTTGGACCCCAACAACCCAGAAGATCCCAACGACAAAGACAGCCCCCCAACAGATTAGCTTATCAATAGACAAACACATTAGTCAATCTAACTCCTGCAATAACATTACTTTAAATTTGAAGTTTATTCAGAGCAATTGGACTCGCATAAAAAAAATAATAAAACAGATAAGTATCTAGAACGTTTGAAGAAGGACGCTATTTTAATGTGGGGAGAGATGTAGTATCCACCCTTTATTAATATATAACAGGCGCAGTAACATTAAGTTAATTAGTAACCTCCCAGTAATGTTTACTTTTCACTTTGTAATATTATATACGAAATAAGAAGGTTTTAAAAACACCAAGACGGACTGTTGTTTTTCTTTTAATCCGTGTCTAAGCACCGATACACTACAATCAGAATGAAAAGTTTGGTTTGTAAGTGACGTGATTTTGTTGGATATTTTTAAACTTTTTTGTTGCTTCACGCTTGAGGAATTGTCATGAAAAATATGAACATGAGTAGTACTTCCCTGGTACTTAGGCGGCGGGAGTAGCTAGTATTCAGAGTGGGTGTGATTCGTATGGGACCTAAAGTAATGAGTACGTCATGCGCTCACGTCATGATAACGTTATGTGGCGTAACGTTACGAGCGTTGAGCCCCAGTGACGTTATGTTACGAGCGGTTGTGTGGCGCCGGAATTAATTAGTATTCAAAATTGCGGTGCGCGCTAATAAATATTCAAGATGGCGGCTAGCGTCAGAATGATAACGTTATGGGAATAACGTTATGCTGATAAAGTTATGCTTAATATGGTTGAATAAACATGTTAAAGAAAACAAAAACAGTGTTTCGACATATTTATAAGATATAGCCTTCTCATTACAAGCATTTAGTTGGGGCAATAGTTTATCTTTGGCTCTGTAGTGTTTTCCATGGTTTCTTTGACAATAGATAGCCTCATCGCTGTGTAAATTCGACCATTTGGTATGACCTGTAGACCGGTGCTTTAATTTCACAGGTCAATAATTTTCGCCATTGATTAACACACCTCCACGGACAGGCTGACAACTTTTGTTACACGATGTGTTGTACATTTCGATGATAACATATCCTTCCGGAATCTTACGGAACTCCGGTGCTCTCAAGGTGTATTTGTGCCACTCGGGAATAGTTGCATTGGACCAGGTGATGGTTTGCACAGGCTTCTTCCTTGAAGAGGTGGTTTTGGTTGCTATGCCACTCTCCTCCGCACAGGCTTTATTGGTTTAAAATAGTTATGCTATCCCTCATTACCCCATTACCCCCTATTATCCTACTAAAACGATTTTAAACCAATAAAGCCTCTGCGGAGGAGAGTGTTGCTGTGCTGTGTTTGCCTACAAGCTTGGTTTCCACACGTGTAGGCTCAGTACTGTTTACACCGAAGTGATAAGCATAGCATTCCCCAAATAGGTCTGCAAGAATTTGCTTATCGGCTGGTGTGCCGGGCTTGTTATCCACCAATAAGTATCCATACGGTTTTTCGGTCTCTTTGTAATAAGCGTTCATAAAGTGCACTCTATTCTTGTCAAACATGCGTTCTCCAATAATTCCGATTTGTTTTCGATGGCTAGGACGTCGAAAGAGAGGCAAGTACTGGGCATTTCAGCTGATATCTGTATTATATTTCCCCTTAGGAAACCTGTTTTGCAGCAATAAGATAACGCTGGCGTTTCGATGGCGGCCTGGGGTAAACAGTCGAGATACCACAGGACAATCTGTTGCTTCAGCCATCAAATCGACTAGGATGATGATTTTATTGTACCAGGCATTGATTTCATACAGATCTTCAGACAGTTCGGGCACACCTCTTTAAAATCGGATGCTTTCTCCGAGAGACTTTTTCAACTTTTCATAACATTCTTGCCATTGATTGTAGTACCAAAAAATCGAATACTTTTTTGCTCTTCCTACACGATACGATTGTTTTCCAAAATTTGTTGGACAAATTACGTTTTCCCATTTTGTGTGGGATTTGTGGCGGAAGTTGAATTCCGGACATGGTTTTCCGCGCGGCTTTTGTTGGCTGTCGTACAGAACAAGTTTTGTTGCGAACATGTCTCATTTCTTATACTGTATGTGTCGGGCATCCAGTTAGTGAACCAGAGCAGTGTTTATGTGAAATTGAGAACCTGAGCCTTCCTAGCCACTTTTTCCTTTTATCACCATATAAATGATGTACTTGACGTAAATGATTACTTCCGAAAGGAAATCGATCCCTGGAGTACATTGATCAACGACGTGGCGTCCAAGGTCCCCGGGATCAGTACGATGACATCTTGCAAGCGCTTCTCATAGAGGGTCACGACGAAAGTGAAGCAAAACAGGAAGCCTTTGAAAAAATTCTACCTGTTTTCCAAAAGGAATTGAGCGATGTTTACATGGATAACCTGGCATGGATGAAAGCGCTGGAAAAAGTCCCATCCACAAAACGATCATGGCGACCCAAGATGAATATGTGAACAACAATATGTTTGATCCGGATGAAGCTATAGCAGCGGCCGTAAATAAGAGAAAGTTTTTGATCAATGAATCCAAACACTACAGAGCCAAAGATAAACTATTGCCCCAACTAAATGCTTGTAATGAGGAGGCTATATCTTAATACGCTAGCCACCATCTTGAATATTTGTTAGCGCACGTCGCCATTTTGAATACTAATTACTTCCGGTGCCATTCAACCACTCGTAACGTAACGTCACTGGGGTTCAACGCTCGTAAGGTACGCCACATAACGTTATCATGACGTCAACGCATGAAGTATTCATTACTTCCGGTCCCATACGAATCACACCCACTCTGAATACTAATTACTTCCGCCGCCAAAGTGCCAGGGAAGTACTACCCACATGAAGTCAAGTAAGGTCACATATTCCAACCATTTTTTGTAAAAAGTTTAGTTTTGCTTGTTCTGTACACAGTTTGTTTTTAAAACCTTGACACATTTATTGCTCGTTATTTTTTCTCTATATATATTTTTTGTACATGTATATTTTCCGTACATTGCATTTGTATTTTCCTCGTTCATCAGCATTGATGATTTTTATGGTTTTTAGCTGTTAAATTACAATTTGATACACTAAATATTAATGCAAAAGTACAAATATCAAGGCAAATTCAGGTTATGACTTCAGGGTTACATATTTGTTGAATTTGTATTCATATGATATGCAGACAACAAAACAAGGAAAGTTAACAAAACAAACAGGATTTTCAAAATGATTTACGTAGAAGGTGTACTTTCGCCATTTGTACTCCTCTGTGGAAAATCTAGTGGTTAAAATTGTATTTTTTTTAGTCATAAACAGTTTTGTGACGAACTTGAAACATACATTTAGCAATATTTATGCGGGATATAAGAAAAAATAACGAATTATAAATGTGCCAAGGGTTTAAAAACAAACCGTCTACAGAAAAAGCAAAACTGGAAAAGTTTAGTAAAAAAGCTGAGAAAATATATGACCTTACTTGACTTCACGTTCAAATATCCAACAAAAACACGTCAATTTGCAATTATAACATGCAATTATAACGATTTACCAAACTAAGCGAAAACTTATGTGAAAAGTTGTAAAAATCCAGTCAAAATTGTTGTAAAAACCCGGAGACTCGCGTTCTTAAATTCGGAAAAAGTAAATAGGAAAAATAGAGCTTTCGCATAATAAGCCTCGTTTCCATATCAATCTATTACATCTTGGTTTATGGTGGAAACTGAATCCTTCAGGACACAGTTCTCTGATTCTGACTAATGTCAGATTTTTTCCATGTTTCAGAAATCGCTAAGAAGTCGAAGTGATCATCAGTAACATAATCCTTAATAAGCAATGTCTTGTTTTTTATTGAACGAGAATTAAGCAGTCCAAGTTGTAGTCGATGCTGAGTTTGATCAGGCATATTTTCACAAACTTAACATTAGTCAGACTTCGTTATTAAACATTATAACATTTGCGCTTCGTTCGTCCAACCCTATAGATATCCTAATTCGTTTTGGAGTATTTCCTTTCATGAAGTTAGATTTTTTCATTGCCAACGTTTACACAACACAATGTACCCTGCATTATTGATCATGATAGATTTTTCAATAATGACACCTTTTTTAGGTACATCACTATGTTGAATTGTTTTAGTAGGTGGTCGATATGCAGTTACTTTAGATGTACTGTCATTATTACCTATAGAACCATGAGAATCATTTGTTAATCGACTCTGACCTTCTTTGTTTAAAACAGTACTTATACCAATTGTTCCGTATTTATAGGAGTAACACATCCGGCATCCGCACATTGGCATCGCAAAGATGCTCAGCATGTAAATTTATATATTGAGCACGTCGATCTAAAGTTTCCTTTACAATACTATCGATTTTTTTACCCATTTTTGATGAAACAATTCTTATATACTAACACTTAACTAACAATACCTGTTACATTATGCCGTATTACTTTTCATACCGGATTAATTTTCGCACCGACGGAAAAATAGCACTGTTTATACTACGCCGTTGCGCTTCGTCTAGCCCCACCCTTAGTGAAAACCCTATTGTTCTCTCAGTTCAAAGGTGTGGCACCGGAGTGCACCGGATTTGTTTTTTACACTTGACTTTCACGGTACGGCACGTACTGGATTACTTTTCGTGTCATCAACAAAGGGAATGACTTTCGCTCCGCGACACGTGCCGGGTTACAGTGATTTAATGTAAAAAAAAGCCTAATCTGGTATAACAATCGCGACGCTTTGATGCAATCCGGTAAAGTGTAACAAATTGCGTAATAATTCAGTGTTCTCAGTATGGCGAATACAAATCTTAATCCAAGCCCAGCCCTAACACAAACCCAAACCCTAACCCTTTATTTGTCATATTTTAACTTTGATGGATTGAAGATTTAAAGATTTGATTAGATTTAGGTGTTATATTAAAATTTGATTTCACGTAATGAGAACACGGAATTATATTACTCTTAATTGCTTCCTCATTGGATAGCTGCCCATGTTTAAGCTCCACAATTTGTGTCAAAGTATTAGCCGTTTCACTCGAATGACCACTCATATATGCACAAACCTCCCTTCTCAGTTGGTTTGATTTTACTCATTCGATAAACAGAAGATTTTTTATTTCTCTATATAAAGCTCCAAGTTGGGACCAAATCAGCTACAAACTGTTTTAATGATTCAAAATCCCCAAATTAAGATAGACCGAGCGATTCCGTGATCGATTCAGTAATAACTATTGTGCATTTAACTTTCCTAATACTTGGCGGTTCATCATTAGCAAACTCTGATAATGAATCAGCAAGATTTTGAGGGCTAGTCAGCAAATTAAATCATTTTTGTATCTGCAAATGCAGATATATTGCTGTCGTGCGCGTGCTGTTAGATGTTAGCTTGTAGCCAATCACCGAATGCGTAAGTTAAAAATAGCCAATAGTCGAGAATATAACATTAAAATGACGTATTACTTAGTGACCATTCAGACCATAGTATGTTCATAGAGATTAAAAAGAATAGAGGGGGCATCGTAGGATAAATTCAGTCAGACGAAAGGGACAAATTGAAGCTCGCTAATGGGGGCCAAATTTAAGACCCGGATGTATGGTTGTGCGCCTATTCGCTGGTTATCGACTGTTCACAACAAGAGATCGAGAAAGCGCGAAAAACTTTTTTCGATTTTTTCGCACTCACAGTTTTTTGAGTAAAACATAGGCAAAGACGTTAAAGATTAGTGGGGGATTGCCTTGAACGTTTTGAATTTTGTGTTTTGAATACAGGATAAAGTTGGGTATGTTTAATATTGAGTATTTGTGAGCGAAAATGCAATTTTTGTATTCGAAAAATCAGATGAACACACTAGAAAAGTCCTTAAAGTTTAAATACATCGCAGTATTGTGGTTGTACACCTTGTTGCACCTCTAAAACAATTTTGATTACTGTTTGAAGGCAAATAAGTTCAATTTGTGTCCAGATGTGGGATAATTTAGCAAATATTTTGCAAAATCTCGCTGCAAAAAGCCGGTCAAAAACTGGTTGCTACGCGTTGCTAGGGAGAACCTAAGATTGAAAAACTCCAATATTTACACAAAAATCTGGCTGTCTGCACCTAAAATTACAAAAACTGGAAGGCTACAACATATTTTCTTATTATAGCCAATATCTGCGTGCATCATGGTCATAAAAACAAGCAAAAATTGACAAAAACTGTTTGTTTTCAGTATACCTCCGGGACTTAAATTCCGGGCCCCCCCATTAGATTTGTTCAATTTGTCCCGCGATTCGTCATCCAATGCCGCCTCTATTCTTTTATAATCTCTATGAGTATGTTTAACTGGAGTGATATTCCAAATTCCAAAATGGCGTGTGCCAAGGCTGTTATGCCTCAGTCATTTGTAACCACGGCGGCCCCCCTGGAACATAGCGGGGGTGTTCAAAAATATAACGGGGATTTAACGCCATTTAACAGCGCAATATGGCCCGTAGTGCCGTGGAATTAACTACGAATTTTAACACCGGGGAATCAAACCGGGATTTAACAACCGGTCTTAAAATGGCGTCCCACAAAACAACTTGTAGAAAGTATGATTTTTAATATGTTTATGTATACTTAGGAATTCATAAACTTACAGTAGGTATACATTAAATCAGGTTTTACCTTATTTATTTCAGCAATATTAAAAGATCTATTTGAAATTTGATATGCATGATAGAACGCAATTTATAAACACGAGCTTTATAATATATTTGTTGTATTAACTGTTACTATTTTCTTGTTATATTGGCGTTATTTTTAACACTTCATAAGGTTTTAAATTAATGTGTGATCTGGTTGATTTGGATGTTTTGAGGCACTGCCATACTGGGGGTTTAACGAGTAACTTTCAACCAGGGGTGGGGAAATTAACAGTTTTTAACACTTGGTTAGTGTTAAGTTCCCCGCTATGTCCCGGGCGTAGGGGGTGGGGGAGGGCGTGGTTACAAATGACTGAGGCATTAAAGAGTGAAGAGTTAAGCCTAACTGGACAAGGACTGCTTAGTTTTATTGAACTGAAGACTTTTCGTAACGTGACTGGATATTCTATTTCTATTGTAAATATATCTAAGCAAGATGGTGGTTCGATAACTGGGGAAATATTGCATCGGTTGGATTATTCATGTGTTTACTATGGGCGGCCGTTACCACCAAAAATACAACGCATGTAAAATGAATCGTCATAAAGTGAAATGACTCAAAAGAATGACAATTGATTCGATATGTTTTGAAATGACTCAACATAAGTTGGTGACATGATTGGACTAGATCAGAAATGACCTGTCTTTATGTGAAATGAATCATTAAATTGCGTGGTAAATCAACATGTGCTGAGCTAATTCGTGCAAACCAAGAGGATTGGTTTAACACGTTGTGCAATGACTTAATATGTTATAGAAAAATGATTCATTCAGATCTGAAACGAATTATTCCGTATTGAAATCATTCAATGTGTTCCGCAACGGTGCAATATAATATGAAATGGCTTAACTAAACTTGATATCACTTGTATGGTGTCCCATTAGAGACACTGATAATTTTATAGCTTCTTGAAAAAAGTCATATATCTTTGTTTTTTTTTTGTCGTTAAATTTAATTTTTGGTTCCAACATAATGTAATTCAAAATGATTTGTATTTATTTGAAACGAAATTTCACATGTCCCATTGAAGACAGTGCAAAAAATGACTGATTGAAATGAAATTTCACATGTCCCATTGGAGACAGTGCAAAAAATGGCTGATGGAAATGAAATTTCACATGTCCCATTGAAAACAAAAGGCAAAGAAAGACTTTTGTCACCGAAGTTAACCATTCAAAGATAATCTGCACAAGTCAAAGGCAGGTTTCAAAAATAATCCCGAATGTTAACTCTAAAACGATTGGACGTTTTAGAAGACGATTTACACAAGGAAGCTTCCATTGACGTGTTCCGTGGGGCTTGGGTATCTGGTTTCAATGTATCCAGTATGACTTGCAAAAGGTTGGAGTTAGAAAGAGGCCCATCCATCAAATCCTTGGATGAAATTAAAAACCTGAGTAGTACACTATATGTGAGATTTATTTTCAAACTGATTCTGACACAAACAAAGCCATGCAAAGTCCAAATAAAGCCAAAGTCCATATATTCGTCCAAATAAAGCCAAAAAACAAACATTTAATTTCTATTAAAGGGAAATGGCGACAAAATTTTTTATCGTCTCATTTGAAAGAGACTCCAAAACAATATATAGAAGTCTATTACAGAATTCTTATATCTGCCTTATTTGGTGAGATATTTTGACTTAAAATCTTTAGTTGTTCGCCATCTTGGATATTTGTGGATATGCACGATACGTCACAACTGGGATCACGCGATTTTTTTTCTTACGACACAATGGTTAATATGCTCTCATAACCGCATGTACGACCAGTGTTTCGGATTTCAGCACGGACTGAGAAGATTTCAAACAATATTTGATTGCTGGTAGGTATTTAGGAGGATCTTCGACAGGCTTATCTCTGTTGTGACGTCACCAAAACATTGTTAATGAGGTGAAAAATTAATCCAAGATGGCGGACAGTTTGTTGATTTAGGTGAGAATATCTCCCAAAGTAAAACAGATATAAAAATTTTGCAATAGACTTCTATTTATTGTTTTAGAGTCTCTTTCAAATGAGACAATAAAATTTTTTGTTGCCATTTCCCTTTGAAGCACGCAAAATTAATTGGTACCTGTATTATCGTTTCTTTGTTCTAACAAGATGTCCTAATCCTGAAATTGCTGTAACTGATAGACATTTAAGCACAGGCTCGCTACTGGCTTGGATAATAAACTATTATTCTAATTTATTCTCGTTGAACGAACTTGTAGGAACTGTTGCCTTTTGTGGACTACTTTGAGCGAATGTTGGTTTTCTTGGTTTCTTAGCACATGGGGCAGGGTATTCGAGCACTTAGTGATCATTATTGTCAGAATCAGACACAGTTTGAAAATAAATATCACAGGTACAGTACCTCGGCCAGCTTCCAGACAGTTCGAGTTTGTTTTTATTTTTCTCTCCGGCAAACAGAACTACGACAGAACCGAGACTATCCGATGTTAACAACGCTGAGCAACAAAGTGTTTATTACAAAATAGAGCTCTTACTTCACCACAAAATTACTGAATTTAGTATCTCTGGCGATATTGGCGATATAATGTTAATGTCCGGACACTGGCCAAGGTACTGTGTTTTACCATTCAGGTTTTTAATTTCATCCAAGGATACGACGAATGGGCCTCTTTCTAACTCCAAGCTGGATACATTAAAACCAGATACACAAGCCCCACGGATCACGTCAATGCAAGCTTCCTTCTTCGTAAATCGTCTTCTAAAACGTCCACTCGCTTTAGAGTTAACATTCATGATTATTTTTGAAAGCTGCCTTTGACTTGTGTAGATTATCTTTGAATGGTTAACTTCGGTTGCAAAAGTCTTTCTTTGCCTTTGTTTCAAATTTTTTTTCAGCGTTTCTTTGCCTTTTCTGTGCCGTCATTATTTTGTATTTCTTAAACATATCCGCCATCTTTTTTTAGAACCAGGCCCCTATTGGGGGATGATGTCATTTTGTGCACTGTCTCCAATGGGACATGTGAAATTTCATTTCAATCAGTCATTTTTTGCACTGTCTCCAATGGGACATGTGAAATTTCATTTCAATCAGTCATTTTTTGCACTGTCTCCACTGGGACATGTGAAATTTCATTCTCAATCTGTCATTTTTTGCGCTGTCTCCAATGGGACATGTGAAATTTCATTTCAATCTGTCATTTTTTGCACTGACTCCAATGGGACATGTGAAATTTCATTTCAAATCAGAACAAATAATTTTGAATTACATTATGTTAGAACCAAAAATTAAATTTAACGATAAAAAAACCAAAATATATTATGATTTTTTTTCAAGAAGCTATAAATTTATCAGTGTCTCTAATGGGACACCATACACTTGGCAAAACATGAAATCATTTAATTGAATGAGATATGATTCAGCTAAACGTGAAATGATTCAACTACATTCAATGCGACGTAATCTGAAACGACAAGACGTGAAGTGAATCATCATGATGTGAAGTGAATCGATAGGATGTTTCCACTTCATGTTAGTCATTTCCTTTTGATAAATATAGTAAAAAACAACTTCAGCGGGAATAAATTTGCTTATATTAATCATATCTCTTCAGATAAATGCAAAACCATTCGATGTCCTCGACTTGTTTTCACTTAACTGTTTTCACTTAAAAAAAAGGCATGTACGTTTTAGCTGTTTATCTAGCGTTCAATCTATAAACTCCCAATTTAATCACACTCATTCAAGTTATTTATTTATGAAATAATATAAAATTCGAGGAAAATATATGGGATATAAGAAAATATCAAAACATGAACATTTGATACAGTGTCAGTGCGGACCAAAGTTCAAGTGAGCACAGTCAACTAAAACTATTAAGCAAACGGTTGCAAAGCATTTTTGATGGCTAAAAGTTGAGCCAGCTGGGTTTTCACAGTCAGCTATTTCTTGTGACAAAAATAAAATATAAAAATGCTAATAATTTCTAGTGCTAATAAAAGTTATAATTTCCATCTAACACTCACACAGCACTGTGGATTAGCTTGGGGGGGGGGGGCTAAAGAGTTATTTCTAGGGGGGTTATGATCGATGGCATCTATAAAATTGTTCTGAGGGAGCAGGTGAAATAGAAAATTTCTTTGTGTCAGCACTTTGATCTTTTTTTAGGGGTTAAAATTTTATAAACTTGTCCACAGAGGGGTGTGGGTTGTTAATAGAATGACCCTAGGTATATACAACGAGCTAGGTATATACAAAATATGACTGCCAACCTTGACTACATTATGGCAACACAATCTGATCACAGTACCAGAGCTTGATAATTGGGTGATGCATACAGTATTTGTGTGATATTGAATATTTAAATTATTTTAAAATATGAATACTAAATTTAACCATATTGGTCAATATGCCATGATGGAAGGGGTTAAGAGCTTAACTACAGGTACATAATTTGGTCGTGCCTATATGTGTTGGCACTTAACTTAGCTATTTTATGAACAATTCACTGCAGTATTATCAAAAAGAACAGTAAATACAGTTTCCTTAATTAAAGATGTATAGAAGCACATATATCACATAAATACAGACCACCAGTATGGTCAACTCAGTTATGTCACCACATGTACTATCACATCTGCAGTCAAGTTTTATAACTTAACATGCAAATTGAAACAGGGTCCATCTGATTTTTTTTGTTTATTTCTCAATATTTGGCATCAGAGATAAAAATAGTTTAGCCATCAAAATGCTTTACAACCCTTTGCTTTATGGTTTTAATTGACTGTGCTCACTTGAACTTTGGTCTGCACTCTGCACTGTTTCAAATGTTCATGTTTTGACATTTTCCTTCGAATTTCATATTATTTCCTAAATATATAACTTGAATGACTGCGTTTAAATTGGGAGTTTATAGATTGAACGCTGAATAAACAGCTAAAACATACACCTTTTTTTCGTAAACAGTTAAGTGAAAACAAGTCGAGGACATCGAATGGTTTTGTATTTATCTGAAGAAGCGAAGAGATATGATAATATATGCAAATTTATTCCCGCTGAAGTTGTTTTTTATTATATTTATTAAAAGGAAATTACTAACAGGAAGTGGAAACGTCTTATCGATTCACTTCACATTATGATGATTCACTTCACGTCTTGTCGTTTCAGATTACGTTGCATTGAATGTGGTCGAATCATTTCACGTTTAGCTGAATCATATCTCATTCAATTAAATGATTTCATGTTTTGCCAAGTGATATCAAGTTTAGTTAAGCCATTTCATATTATATTGCACCGTTGCGGAACACATTCAATGATTTCAATACGGAATAATTCGTTTCAGATCTGAATGAATCATTTCTCTATAACATATTAAGTCATTGCACAACGTGTTAAACCAATCCTCTTGGCTTGCACGAATTAGCTCAGCACATGTTGATTTACCACGCAATTTAATGATTCATTTCACATAAAGACAGGTCATTTCTGATCTAGTCCAATCATGTCACCAACTTACGTTGAGTCATTTCAAAACATATCGAATCAATTGTCATTCTTATGAGTCATTTCACCTTATGACGATTCATTTTACATGCGCTGTATTTTTGGTGGTAACGGCCGCCCATAGTTTACAACAGTCAACAAACCGATTTGACAGAAGCAGTGACATTGATACAATGATAATCAAGGTACAATAACAACATGGACAACATGTACGTAATTTTTAGGAGTCCAGTTTCACTAGTTGTGCTTGCAGTGTACACTTGCATTATCTAGTATTTGTCTGTGATTGCACTTATTTGGTACACACCTTATGCTTGTATACAATTTCTTGAACTTCTTGTTCTTTTGAACAGTGAGTCAATTCATCAATTTGAGTATTTTTTCTCTGATTTAATTTTAAATGTATATATCATGTATAGAAACCATGTACCAGCACTTACTAGTACTCATGCTCAAAGTGTATTAATGCTTAGATCTGAAATCTGAATAATAGGCCGACATTTTCCCTTGGGTAGTAATATCAGCTTGATTCGCCTTATTTGTTAAATCTGAATCACCAGCAATTGCAATGAAACAAAAATATATTCACATGAAACAAAGCTAATTTTGCATGAGTGATTGATGTTAAATTGATCACCAGTTAATCTGCTGCGATCTGTTGCATTAATTTGATAGTTCAGAATGACTCGATTCGAAGGTCACTTAACAGATTTAATTTGTTCTAATTTTGAATACACCTTGAATATCTTAAACAATATAATGAATTACAAATTCACATTTTTGTACAGCCTGTTTTGTTTGCTGAAGTTATTCTAACTTGTCCCATGTGTATACAATCATGCATTTCTACGCATGTATTAATTCAACCGAATTAAAAAGCATTCCAAAGGGTCTACTTTTTTATACATTCTGTAGTAAACCATATTTGTAAAACTAAAGTTATTTGATTTATGCATTGTCTACTCGACATGCATTTTTATATCGAATTTTAAAAATAACAATTAATAGCCATTAATACCCATGCAAATTTGGTTCAAACAATTGTGATAAATGTTAAAATATTTCAAGTATTTATCTCTAAAATGATACTGTTATCAAAATTTTATGTTCTAATCATTTCACATGTTTTTATTAAAAAGTTTATATTATACAGTAATCATTTCAAACACATTGGACTATTTATTTCAATATTTATTGCAATCCGTTCTACTACATATTTATGCTGTGCGCAGCTACCTGTACGCGTAGCGTACCTTTTTTTCGCAGATACATGTACGCATAGCGTGCCTATTTTTTAATTACGCTGGTTGAGCTCAAAATAGCACGTCCGACCGCCCTACATGAAAAACTGACATTTTTATCATAAGTAATACTGGACCACAGAATAGAAACAGAAGAGCCACTCGATTCAAAACCTTTGAAGTTTGTGTCTGCACGCATGTCTCATTACGCATGTTCATCATGTAGGTTCTGGCCAGTCAATTGCCTTTTCTGGCCAATAGGAACGCTGAACTGGCCGTTCCGCCATTATTCTGGCCAGTCAATTGCATAAAAATAGAGGGATATGTTGCACTGCTTAGTAGCCCTACTGTTTATTCCCTGTACTGTGACTGGACCCTACTTTGCCCTATCAAATTTGTAATTACTTGTCCTTGTACAATGGGCAGAGATTTCCGGCTGAGTTTTTGACACAAAAGATAGATATATTTGAATACCAGCTAGCCTATATGCGGAATCTATATTGTCTGCGGTAAATCATTACCATAAAGGTTTATTTTAATTAATACAGGGGTATTTTATTTTCAGTACCTACGACGAAGGGATTGTAATACGAAACCTTTGAGGCGCAAGTCACAGTAAGGAATTAGAAGATAGGATCCAAACAGAAACAGAATAAAGATAGAATGGATCAGCAAATACAGGAAATTAATCAACAAAGTATGAATAGCCAAATGGAGGGAACGCAAGAAAAGGAAGCACAGATGAAGAACAAAATTTTAGAACTTGAAAAAGAGAATTGTAAGTTGATATTGCAGATTTTAGACGAACGTAACAAAATGATTATCGAAACTCAAGAACATTTGCGAGAAAAACGTCAAATGCATAACACAATTTTACAGCTAAAAAAAGAGAAAAAGAACAAAAGCGGACTAGTGGCTGAGCAACTTCATGAAGATAGAAATTACACGGATAAGGAGGCCCAAGTGCTTAAAAACGAGAATAGTGAAATGAACAAAAAAATTTTGCAACTTCAAGAGCAAAACACTAAGACGAGCAACAATCTGATGCAAGAAACTGAAAGAGCAGAAAAACTTCAAGAACAAAGCAATGCTATGGCCATCGAGATACAGCAACTTCAGCTCGAGAAAAGCGATATGAATGGCGAAATACAACAACTTCGACAGGATAAAAGTCGATTGGATACTGAAATTCTTCAATTTCATCAAGAAAATACTGACAAAAATAACGCGATTCAAGAGCTTCAACAAGAAATTGACAGACTTGGAGAGCAAAATAGTACTATGTGTCAAGAGATTCGCGAGCTGCAAAAAGAGAAAGATTGCCACATGCAACAAATTCAAGATCTGATGCAAGAAATTGAAAGAGAAAAAATTAAATTGAACTACGAAATTTCCCAACTCAAAGATCAGAACAATAACAACAATAGAAAGATTCAGGCACTTGAAAACGAGAAATGTCAGCTAAACAGCAGAGTAGAAAAACTTCAAGAACAAAGCAATGCTATGGCCATCGAGATACAGCAACTTCAGCTCGAGAAAAACGATATGAATGGCGAAATACAACAACTTCGACAGGATAAAAGTCGATTGGATACTGAAATTCTTCAATTTCATCAAGAAAGTACTGACAAAAATAACGCGATTCAAGAGCTTCAACAAGAAATTGACAGACTTCGAGAACAAAATAGTACTATGTGTCAAGAGATTCGCGAACTGCAAAAAGAGAAAGATTGCCACATGCAACAAATTGAAGATCTGATGCAAGACATTGAAAGAGAAAAAATTAAATTGAACTACGAAATTTCCCAACTCAAAGATCAGAACAATAACAACAATAGAAAGATTCAGGCACTTGAAAACGAGAAATGTCAGCTAAACAGCAGAGTAGAAAAACTTCAAGAACAAAGCAATGTTATGGCCATCGAGATACAGCAACTTCAGCTCGAGAAAAACGATATGAATGGCGAAATACAACAACTTCGACAGGATAAAAGTCGATTGGATACTGAAATTCTTCAATTTCATCAAGAAAATACTGACAAAAATAACGCGATTCAAGAGCTTCAACAAGAAATTGACAGACTTCGAGAACAAAATAGTACTATGTGTCAAGAGATTCGCGAACTGCAAAAAGAGAAAGATTGCCACATGCAACAAATTGAAGATCTGATGCAAGACATTGAAAAAGAAAAAATTAAATTGAACTACGAAATTTCCCTACTTAAAGATCAAAACAATAACAACAATAGAAAGATTCAGGCACTTGAAAACGAGAAATGTCAGCTAAACAGCAGAGTAGAAAAACTTCAAGAACAAAACAATGCTATGGCTATCGAGATACAGCAACTTCAGCTCGAGAAAAACGATATGAATGGCGAAATACAACAACTTCGACAGGATAAAAGTCGATTGGATAGTGAAATTCTTCAACTTCATCAAGAAAATACTGACAAAAATAACGCGATTCAAGAGCTTCAACAAGAAATTGACAGACTTCGAGAACAAAATAGTACTATGTGTCAAGAGATTCGCGAACAGCAAAAAGAGAAAAATTGCCACATGCAACAAATTGAAGATCTGATGCAAGAAATTGAAAGAGAAAAAATTAAATTGAACTACGAAATTTCCCTACTTAAAGATCAGAACAATAACAACAATAGAAAGATTCAGACACTTGAAAACGAGAAATGTCAGCTAAACAGCAGAGTAGAAAAACTTCAAGAACAAAACAATGCTATGGCTATCGAGATACAGCAACTTCAGCTCGAGAAAAACGATATGAATGGCGAAATACAACAACTTCGACAGGATAAAAGTCGATTGGATTGTGAAATTCTTCAACTTCGTCAAGAAAATACTGACAAAAATAACGCGATTCAAGAGCTTCAACAAGAAATTGACAGACTTCGAGAACAAAATAGTACTATCAACTCTAGCAGAAGCGCCGAAAATAGGAGAATTGAACACGATACCATATCCAGCTTCATTACTGAGTGTGATTCCATAATAGTGTCAGATCAAGAACTAGGACGAGGTGCCTACGCTACTGTTTACAAGGGAGATTTTTATGGAACAACGGTTGCAGTAAAAGAAATTCACAAAGTTATAGTTTCTGATCGTAACTTGAAAATGCTGCGGCGGGAAATTGAGATTGCCTCGCAATGTCGTCATCCGAATTTACTTCAGTTTTTATGCACAACAAAAACTCATCAAAGTAATTTATCAATTGTGACCGAACTTATGGACATGGCATTACGTACATTACTTGAACAACGAGAAAAACAAAAAATGCCGTTGGAGGGTCAACAAGTGAAAGCAATTTCCTTAGATGTTGCACGCGGGCTCAACTACCTTCATTCCAAAAAGCCAAATCCTATTATTCATCGTGATGTTAGCAGTGCGAACGTATTGTTATTGATGGACGACAGCGGATCAGTAAGAAGAGCAAAAGTATCAGATTATGGCTCAGTTAACTTGATGCAAGCGTGCAGGACCAGAAATCCAGGAGCACCGCCTTATGCAGCGCCTGAAGCTGGCTCCATGAAATATGATCCTAAGGTACTGAAATTTGTGGTATTGACTATTGGGCTAATTCCAAGCACCGAAATTGACAGTGTAAAAGATAAATGTAAAGCAGCGCGTGCGGTGCTCTACAAATTTGCCCTCCAACGAGGACAATAAATGATATATTACTCCTGGGAACCGCGGGTTCCGAGGGAAATTTACTATCTAAGTTCTAGGTGTATATTACACCTCGCAACTTCTCACACATTAAGTTTAAACCGTAGGTGTATTACTTCATCTAGAAATTGAACAAAACCTGTCGTGTCGGACCCGTAGGGTGAGGTCTGTACAAAAAGACCGAGGGTCCGGCGTTTCTCTGTGCAGACCAAGCAAGCGAGGTTAATAAAAAGTTTATTATATGGCATTCGAACTTTAAGTCATGCATATCTCTATATAATAGCCTCTTTCATATAATGAACTCTTTATGGACCTTATGGATAAATCGTGATCCGGACCGTGTATCCTAGGAAGCAGGAAATTATGCATTGTTATTGGTCACTGTTTGCAAGGGTGATCAAAAAGAATGCGTAAATTCCCGTTTCCTAGGATACACGGTCACAATCGTAATTTATGTATGGGGTCTGTGCGTTCAAGTCTGCGTAATGAAACTTACTTTCGTAATGTCCTTCCTCCAACACGTTTCCATACGTGGTTTGAATTTGCTCTCATATTTGCCTCCTAACATTTAGTTTTGTTGTTTTATTTTAAAATGCATTGTTTTTTCAGATTCTATCGTAAGTTTTAAATCGTGAAAAGTTTTTAAAAAAATTTTAAGTGATGCTGTTCAATTTATAGGAAGTGATGCTGGCCAATTAATTTTCGTTCAATATACTTTTTCCGTCTCAAATTTACGGTTCTACATTTTTATTTACAGATTGACGTCTTTAGTTATGGCATACTGGTTTGTGAAACGTCTATTTGTGAGTCACCGGCCCCTAATGAAAAAGAGAGGGAGAAAAAAATATCTAAAATTTCGAATGAAAATATCAAACAATTGGTTCATGCTTGCACAAGAAGAGACTCCCGTAAGAGAACAACAATGGAGGACGCAATTAAATTTTGGAACATCTATTCTAGCTAGTGTGTATAAAAATATGAAAGCAGTTCTGTGCTTCAAAGAATCGTTATTGTCGCAACTCATCTGACATTTTAAGATGGCTTCTTCAAAGCAAATACGATTAGCAGTACGAATTTAAAGTCGACCACTTCAAAAGTAATAAACCACAGAATTTAGTATATTGGTATTTTCTCAAATATTCTACAATCGATTTAAACAACACATTTTAATCAAGCGTTTGATTTCAGACCAAATTGCACTCAACCCAGTGTAGTTACCATTGTACACTGATCATTAATAAATCACGAAGATTTCAAAAGGAGCCATGTTTTATTATCTTCAAGTGTATGATGATATATAGAATCGGGGTCGACACCAACCTATACTAACAGGCTTTCTGTGTGGTTGGTTATTACCACAGAAAATAAAATAAATAGAAGGTCCATTCCAGTCGAAACTTTGGAAGTTTGTCCCCACGCATGCCGCATTACGCATCTTTATTATGCACGCTCTTTCAAGTCAGTTGCTATTTATAACTAGCTGTTTCGCCATAGGGGGACATGTTGCACTGCTGAGTGACCCTACTGCTTATTCCTTATCAGTGTTGTAGGACTCGAGTCTGGACTCGGACTCGAGTCCGGACTTGAGGGTATGACTTGGACTTGAACACATCGGACTTGGACTCGATATCAAAGACCCGGACTTGGACTCGACGCCTCTGGACTTGGAAATTAGATCGAGTCCTGTACGAGTCCGCCAATTTATGATTTCTTATGAGCGTGATTTTTTCGTTGAAATTGGGAACTCTGTTGTCGCAAAAGCCTCCGATAGATTTTTCACCCGACGAAATTAAAGTGGAAACATCTTTTGGTGAAAAAAGAATAACGCGAAAGAAATTTCCCAATCTTTTTTCCGGGCAAATTTTGTCCTTAAGCGTCACGTTCACGAACCTTTGTAGTTTGTAAACACTACAAAACATCTTAATCTAAATTTTTAAACGTTGGGAACGTGAATAAATTTCACATGTAAATGTTGGAAAATTCGCGTGTCATTTTGTTCGGCTTCACAGAACACAAAGCGTTTATTTGTCCAAAAACAAATACGAAAAAGCAAATTGCGAAATGCAAATTTTGTAAGGCGACCACCATCAGATGTCAGTGGAACGACCTCAAATTTTACCAGACACTTACAACGAACTCACAAGGAGAGGAAAGTGCTTAAGGCTTTCAAACCGTCCTTGCACTTTAGTTTTTGCACCATGTGATGTCCTTGCACCTTGTAATGCGACTGGTTTAATTAAACATTTATATTCACAAACAGTCTGTGACACTTTTATTTTGTAAACTCGTCGATTAAAACTTCCACCTCTCACGTAATTATAATTGATCAGGCTTTTATTATAAATCCTGGCAAAAATATTTGCATACTGTCAACATTTATGCGGTTTATTTTGTTTAGCTTTGAAAGCTACGTGAGAGTTCCAGACCATTCGTCTCTTGATCTATGGCTTCAGTTTATTAACTAGAAATACCTGCATATACAGCATCCCTCGTCTTAATAATCAAAGATGCAACTATATTTTCGCATAAATCATTAAAAACAGTAAACTATAGGATTGTAGATATAGCTGCAGTTAAGAATATATATCTACCGGTTTCTGTAGATATAGCTACAGTTAAGGATATATATCTGCCGGTTTGCAGTTCTCTATGCACAAACCTTACTAATTTACCCCTTTGAACTTCAAGATATTCAGAATATATCAAAAATAGGTACGCATAGCGTACATGTGGGTAGCCTCAACGAAGTATTAAGCCAAGGCACTCCAAATTATAATTGTACATTGCTAAGCATTGTGACCATGTTAAACACGCTGCATGATCGCTATTTTGCAGGTTATGCTTAAGCCCAGACTAACTGCAATGTATGCCAAAGGACTTCTTTTTGAAATAGGTGCATGCTAGTCTAGATTCGGTACAAAAAACCTCCACATATGGTACAAAGGAATTAAAAGTTTTGTAGTTAAGCTAGGCCACAATGCATTAATGCACTCTCCCGACAAAAGGTGCGCCAGTAAACATATACGTTGGACACAGTAAACGAACAGTTACACGAGTATATTTAAATACATGACCAATTAGATCATATGAAGTACACTATGTAGAGAACGTATCTACAACATCGTAGCTAATATCAATTCTACGAGTGTGATTTACACATATACACTATATTTTACAAGAGAGAGAACATAGAGAAATGAAACTGAAACAAAATGGAAGAAGTAAACACAAAGACATAAACGACATGTTGGACAATACAATACAAACAATTTAACACACAAGAAAGGAGCAAGGTTCCAGGATAGCGGCACACATGAACGGATTTGAAGGATAAATTAATCAGCTACTATAGTTTGATATAAGTAAACTATTTGTCAGTTATGTTGTTCAATAAAAGCCTTCGTAATTTTGTCATCCTTTTGTATATGGAATAACTTGGCTTTACGAAACATACATTCAGTCTGAACGCACGGCTTGTTTGGGTGGCTCATTCTTGAATTGTTTAGCACGAAGTTGCTTCGTCTTTGACAAGTATCGGTAAGCATGATGTAAATAGCTTTCCAAACGATACGATAAATCTGGTATGAATGAATTTGTTTGATTGACAATATCTGTACCATCATCAATTGGTTAGATACAGTACAATGGTACAAGATCATTAATCCCAAAGTGATGGAGGGTTGTTTGCAAAGTTTATTGACAATTATCACATTTGTCCATCTCAGAATCAGTTATTATTGAATCCCATCATACTTCATTTAAACCATGCTCAAGTGTCACATGTGGAGGACTATTTTCACTCATATGTAGTGCCCCTGAAAAGGAATTACTATATTGCAAATTAAAAGCATGGTTATCTATGTCTACAAACTCTGGGACATCGGTTAATAATAAATAACTCTTATTTATACTTTGGCTGATAATACCATACAAACTGTTGCCACATATTAAAATTGAGTTTAGCATCAATCCATCTCAAATATTTACTGATTTAATTTCCTTGTACACAATTGCATACAATGACACACACTGTTTACCAGCATTTATACCAAACATTAATTCACTACCTTGATTAAAATCAACATGGACAGTATAAGTGGGATCAACTATATCATTTATAGCTCTAGGTCCTGGATTTTCCTCTTGAAACATCATTTGAAAGTCTAAGTAATAATGGCACATAAACAGCATGATAACGTACCATTTGTACATACCACTGGCATATTTCTCTGTTGCCTTTTTGCTTCTTTAATTGGCTTTTGAGATAAGGAAAATAGAATGTATTTAAGTATATAAAACATTAATAATATTTGATTCCAAAGTTTACCTTTAAGGCAATGTAGTCTATTACGACAATGTATAAAATTGTGGTGTGTCCTACCCTTGAGCGATATACTTCTATGCTTACACCCATATTTGTTTGGAATTTAGTGTGGATCAATTTAAGTTAAGCGAACAACACAAAAGCGACAACACAAGCGAAAGAAAGCATGTCTCTTCACGGCAAACTTCGAGAAGTCATTTATATAAAGGGGGGCGTATACTCAAATGATCATTTAAATATGGGGGGGGGGGCTTTAACTTAAATTGATCCTTTAGTGTAAATCAGTCTGTTTATAATAATCAGTTTCAGTGGTACAATTGTCTATAATCTCGTCAGTTATGTATGCCCTGCAAGTAGGCAGGCAGTTTTGTTTTGATTCCAGCAACGCTGGGTAATATTATTTGAATATACCTGCACAATGGCTAGGTCTAATACTTTGATATAGCTGCAAAATGGCTAGGTCAGTTTGAATACCAAGGTCTAATATTGGTACGTGGCCTTTCACGTGAATGAGTGCCTGATCTAAGACCAGCGCGAGCAACAATGGCTCCTTTTTATTTGACTCTTGTGAGATACGTGAACACAACACGTATAGCGCCTGACAAGAAGTCAGTGCAGGCAAGTTTGCCTCGTGGCAATATATATAAACAATTGTACGCTCTTGAAATCTATGAACTGTGATCAAAATGTTTGATCACAGCAGACAATGAGCGATGAAATACAACAAAAGTATTGTTTCGAATACAAAATACCACTTACCTTTAGTTTAAATATGAAAATTCCTCTCAAAAAATCTCCTCGACGCTCGCTTGTTGTAAACATGAAATTATGTCGATCAATTTTCAGCAATGTCACTCCGGGTGCGTTACGACAATTTTCCGAAAGCCATAACGAACCCCAAATCGGAAACTGTTCGCTAAATCGACGCTTGCCGAAGATGTGGACATACATTACCACACTTTTCAGCTATAACATAGTGGTTAGCTGCGCATGCGCGGCTACCCACAAAAATGGTGCAGGGATGGAGAGAGACAAAAATCAACTGAGTATGAATACATTTACATCATCATCTGGACACATGCTTCCAGTACAGCCTTAAAATTTGCAACATCCACATCAAAAAGCCATCAATGCCTCTTTAATTAAGAATCTTATCATTGGATGCTGTCTTCCTATATCGTTGGCAGAGAACCAGCACTTCAGAGAATTTATGAAAGTTGTTGATCTACGGTATATTTTACACACAATTTTTTTATTACATTGACTGTTAAATATATCTTCTTTAAGAATATAAACACATAGTATGAAGTTAACTTAACCAGGCTCCTCCAGAAATTCCAGTATACCGTAAGCAGATTTTTTCTGCCCCTTGTCTGGGCAGCTCCAATTTTCTGCATTAAGCAGTATCAGCTAGAAGCCTTTTTATTTAATAGATTATGAGATTGTATTGTGTGCTATGGTTACGGTGTTACATACTGTAACTACACCTTTTTCAAATTTAGGTATGAACTTATGGCCCGTTTTATAGTAACAAATGTGTCATTGAATCAATGCGTTGAAAAAGTTAAAAAAATTAAAGATATTATAAAAGATAAGGATTCAATTTCGCTTACAGCAGACATATGGTCAGACAGAGTAATGAGATCTTTTCTTGGTGTTACTGCGCATACAAATGTATTAGAACCCAAGTCAGGTGGTGAGGAGTTGTGATCGTTCCTATTGAACTGTCAGCGATTTAGCGGTTCTCACACTGGACCAAGAATTGCAGCAGCCTTTGATGACATTCTGGAAACCTATGACTCAAGCAATAAGGTGGAATACATTTTGACAGATAATGCTTCAAATATGAAGAGTGCATTCAAAGTTCATTTTCCTGCTGAGGATGATGGTAAAACAGCTGAAGAAAGTGATGAGGCTGTTGCTGTAACGCACCCACAAGTTCTTGATGATGAACCAATCTGGGAGACTCTGGATAGCGAAGATGAGGACGAGATCAAAGATATACTTGACAATAACTGCATAAAAAGACTACCCTGCTTTGCGCATAGCTTACAGCTAATTATTGGTGATGGACTTAAGGAAACAAAATGAGCGGCAAAAACAATCGCGAAATCTCATAAGCTATCAACTTCATTGCACAGAAGTACTGTGTTGAAGGAGAAGTAAGTACAACTGAAGTACAATTGCATGTATGAAATATGAACCTAACAATTCTGCTTGTTTTAATGTTTTCAACACAGGTTTGAATCCAGGTTTGGTGCAAATCGTTCCATTTTAGCAGCTAATGCAACCCGTTAGAACTCAACTTACAATCAACTAAAAGCACTCCTTAAGTTAAACCACCATATTTTGACAGAGGTTTGTAGTGAAGAATTCAATAATGTTGTGTTTACTACAAGAGAGTGTAGTCAGCTTGGCGAGCTAGCAGACATTCTTGCCCCATTCTCGGAAGCAACAGATCTGACACAAGGTATAGAAAGCGTTTACACAGTAATTTCTGAAGTTTTTAATCGCAGCTGAATAACTGTGTATAAAAGCATCTATTTTGCACAATGTTTTTCACTGTCTTTATTTATCATTTTATAATGTATATTTTGTTGTATATACTATATACTTAGGTGATCAAACTGTAACTATAAGACTTGTGGTACAAACTGTTTTGGAGTTAAACACTCATCTGAGCAAAATGAAGGACAGGGCAAGATATTGTGGGGCACTTGTAATGGCTTTATCAACATCGCTACGGAGGCGTTTTCGTGGTATATTTGTATCTTGCAATATGATAAAAGAGCCAGAAGTTACTGGCAATCAATTTTCGGATAAAGTTTATCTTTTGGCTACAGTCCTAGACCCTCAGTTTGCGATGCATTTCGTTGACTTGGATGTTTTGGTGGATAGAGCTAATGCCGCAGCCAAAACAAAACTTAGAGAAGGTCTTAAGAACCGTTGGAAGGTGGGTATTGTACTCTTGAGAGCAATATTTTCAATGTGCTAGTCTAAAAGAGCACAAGAATACAGAATGACAGAATTAATTTTCTGGGTTTGTAATTTTTGTTACAGACCTAGTCATTGCTGAAGTAGAATCGCTGACCCCAACAGTATCAGAGGAAATTGCATCCAGTGGGGAACCATCTCAATCCAACGAAAAAGAATTAATAGATTCTGAAGGAGATGTTGAACATAGCAACACTGGAAAACGCAAACTCCCTCGACTGTTTTCCCCCTTATGATAGTCATACGCAAAAGAGAAAAGTTGGTGCAGAAAATATCGCTTTAACAGCCAAGAATCAGTTTGTAAAATATTTGGAGGAAGTTGATGGGTATGATCAAACAGAAGGAAGTTGCCATGTGTTTCCTTTCTGGTCAGACAACAAAAAGAAATTTCTGCACCTTTCTAATTTGGCAATGAGGGTCCTTTCCATCCCAGCTTCAAGTGCACCTGTAGAAAAAGTATTTTCACGTGGTGGCCTCATCATGCGCCCTCAAAGAGCAAGACTTGGTGCACGAGACACTTTCAAAACTTATTTTTCTAAAATACAATGAAACACTATTAGACTAAACTCCATGACTTTTAGACAACTATTGCAATTTTTGGGTTGCCTACTAAGGTGGCATTCAAATAATGTTCATTCAATCATGTTTTACATTGTGAATTGTGATGTTACTAACAAACAACATGTTTACAAAAAAAGAATACATATAACAATTGACACTTTTTCACTTTTTGGGGATATTTATAGTTATTTATTTTACTTCGTCATTTTATTTTGGACTTGGACTTGGACTCGAAATATTTGAGACTCGGACCCGGAAATGCTGCACTTGAAATTTTGCAAAGGGACTTGGACTCGGACTTGAAGGTAGGGGACTTGCACTTGGACTTGTACTCGTAGTTTGTGGACTTGACTACAACACTGTTCCTTATACTACGTTATAACAGTGAAAGACAAACAACTATGGGAATTGGTTTTCTAGAGAACGAATCACAAACAATGATGACTTTTGTTTCAAAAGTCTAATTATAAAGCCTGATCATTTTAAGGTGGTATAATATTTACCCTAGAGTCCTGATTTGTATAACGACTTTTTCAGTTGTGACGTTTCCGATATTAGATTCCGATCTGGGACGAGGCGGCTCGACGACGCAGCTTCAAAACAAGCAAATTTGTTCGAACTGTGAGTGGTTTATGGTCCCACAGGAATTCTCAACCGCGTTGTCGTTCTCAACACGACTTTAAACCAAGGATTATCGCGTCGTTAGAGCAACATGGGAGCAAATTGTGATTTTAGAGCCGTTTATTTAAACTCCGCAATTCGGAAACGCACTTCGCACTTGTAAGGATCACATGTTGCAGTGCTTAAGATTATTTGAAGAAGCATTGAAATATTATTATCTCAAAATGCTCAGCGCTTGTTTTAAAGCTAAAAATTTACATTGTTTTTTCGAGCAAGTCGCGTTGTGAATCGTAGACTCTCTATTAAACTATCGACGGCGCTCAAGTGTCATAAACAACTATTGCTGTCAAGCATTTTGCGTTGGTTGGTCGCGTATCAATTGAAACTACTGTACAATATTTTAATTAAAATACTTTCAAACGTGATTTAGAGGGAAATACCTAGAAATGTTTCAATATTGTTTAAAGTGCCTATGAAACAAAATTTTCTCCACCTATTTTAAGATTACGTTGGGAAGATCACTTAAAATGACAATACAACTTCTTTGCTAGAATTTTTTCAACTGTCTTACTTGTCGAGATATTCCATTTTATTTGATATAATAACCCAGTGACGTCATTATGCATAATGACTATTTGAAAATCTTCGTTGATTTGAAAAGTAGTCAAAATATCGCGCATACATTCCCAAGACTGAATGCTAATCCTCGCATACTTATATGCAAGTGTAGTTTTAGTTTTTTTACATTATTGTATGTCGCAAAATAAGCAATCTAATAGGCATCATTACACAGGAGACGTCAGTGGTTGTGTTATTTGTACATTGAATAAATTTGAATATCTTGACAAGGAAGAGAGTTACAAAAATTTTACCAAAGAAGTTATACTGTCAATTTACGTGATCTTTGAAATGCAATGAACAAAGCACTTTAATTGAACAAGTTCGATATAATATGACTACATATAGGTCATGCACATGTCTACGTCGTAACCAGAACATATATAGTTAGGCTAGGTAACCTGAAAGTTTAAGCTGTCCGGCACACAAAGCAATATTGATTTTGAGAGCAATATTGAACGAATATACGAGCATACCATGCCACACTGCCAAAGGTATGTACACAAGTCATTACTGCGAATGGGACATATTATAATACAAAATACAGTGACCTGTATGTGTTTGTTAATCAAAACAATTCTAAATAAATATTGAAAGTGTAGTACTGATTCACTCAACTGAAATATATATTTACAAACTTGATTTACTGTACTGGTCTATTATAAGATTAACTTAAATATTTTAACTTCAATTGATTGATTTAATTGAATATTTCAACTCTTTTTTGGCTTACTCGGCCTCAAAAAATAGGACAACTTTTTACTGTAGCTAATACTCTCATGTGTGCATGTACTCAGCTTATACAGGGTGCACTATGGCGTCAGATAACTGCCAATAATCATGTTGTTGTAAATTCAACATGTTTCCGTTTTTAGATAACTTTTAAAATTGGACATATCAAACTCAGCATAGCGTTTAAATTTGGCATTGCTTCAATTTCAACATGTTTCCGCATTTGGGTACTTTTAAAATTGAACATATCAGATTCAGCTTGTTAATCAAACGTTGAAGTTTCGAAACATGTTGAAAACGAAAACTATACATGAATTTACTGCAACCCGTAAAATTTCCGTCAATATTAATTAACTTTAGCATCATATAGCTAATCATGAGAGCATTCAGATCATGACATGTCAATAATTTATGTATACGGGGGCTAGACCAATTAATGAAATATTCATGAGAACTTCTAAACTAAACTAACCTAGACGAGTAGCGTTACCTGGCAGTACGGCCACTCGGTTTATGTAAGAGGGTAACGCTAGCAGGACGGACAATTGTTAATTTACAACCTTGCACATGTAGGGGTTGTGTTGGGTAAGGTGTCCTTTGTACCCGAGACGATAATTATGAACTGGGCCTGAGATTATTCAAATTCATACGTTTTTTGCATACATAAATGATAAATTGTTAATATGTCATGATGTGAATGCTCTAATTATTAGCTATTTTGCACTAATAATTAGTTTATGTGGTGTTCCTAAAAAATTTAACTTATATTGTTCAAAGTTCTGGTCTCCAATAACTAACATGGTTGCTTTAAACTGCTACACTATGTGATGCTAGGGTTCTTTTTTAACACCAATCATGCTGTTTATATCACTAACTTTAAAACCTAATTTCAACAAAAATTTTATTTGTCTCTCTAGATCTGGTATATCAAAATCATATGCAGGTCTACTCGTCTACCACGTTGCTTAGTGTGCACTTGTTTTAAGCTGGACTATGCTGTTTGTCAAAATGATTGATTTCAGAGTATTATGGCCCCAAGTCATATTGTCATTCCTTGAACACAGTCTGGATCACCAAGGCTTTCTATAAATCTCGGTATTATATCTTCAAGTCTTCAAAAGCGACTATATCATATTTCATTTAAATTTTTATTCGCAGTTGCCATGTTGTGATCCTTGTGTAATGTGCGTGCCGGGGGCCCTGGAATTCGATAATAAATATTGGCGAATATTTTACGGGTTGCAGTAAATTCATGTAGTTTTCGTTTTCAACATGTTTTGAAACTTCAACGTTTGATTAACATGCTAAATTTGATATGTTTAATTTATAAAAGTACCTCAATGCGGAAACATGTTGAAATTGAAGCAATGCCAAATTTAAACGCTATGCTGACTTTGATTTGTCCAGTTTTGAAAGTTACCAAAAAACGGAAACACGCTGAATTTATAACAACATGGTTATTGGCGGTTATCTGACGCCATAGTGCACTACTACAAACCTGCAGTTTTTGAGAATTTTGCACTTGAAATTTAATAACTTATCGCTTCATGACATATATCACTTAATTACGCTTAAATTACGCTTAACGAACTCGTCAGTTGCCCTTGTATGCGCATTCTTAAAGCTTTCTATAACAGATTGAAATTTGTCGGGCGAGATCGTTTTTAAGTTGGCGACTGCGACAACGAGCTCTTTGGTTGTGCTGTCATCAAACTTAACGGTATCCGAATTCACGAAGTTTGTATCAGGTACATCATCATGCCTATAATAGAAAAACATGTATCATTAAAGGACAGTGGCAACATCCGATTTTTATTGTTTTATTTGAAAGGGCATTAAATAATGAGCCAATTATATCGCGACAAACCGTATTGTTGCCAATGCCTTTCATTAACTAATAGACAACCAATAGATAATTCGTGGGATGATGCTGGATGTATTCTCGAATCTGATTAGTGAAAAAAATAAACAAACATGCTCGCACTTGTGTTGATCGGGGGGGGGGGGGAGAGGCCCAAAGTGTTTTCTTGCCTTTTCCACAAATATACGAAGATTTATGTCCATGAATGAATGTTCTTGGAGGCTTTTTTGTCCTGTGAAAATTTTGAACATAAAAAATCTCGGCCAAGATGCTTAAAAAATAGCGCGATTAGATTAGTCGAGAAATTCACGTGAAAGCTGTCCAACCTCCTCAGCAGATGAGGTTCCTACGAAGAACTACCATTTCAAAATGGAAATTGCACTTCGTGTCGTGCAATTTTGGTCTGAAATCAAACTTGTGATGACAAATCGATTTTGTAATCACGATTTGTAATCACGCGTTTGATTTCTGACCACATTGCACTCCACTTAGTGCAATCACCATTACGTAGCCACCGTTCGAAATATGTGCACAAGTGTAGACTCAAGATCCAAGACAACTGTTAGAAGACGTGTTGTTTTGTCGAGAACGATTTTCCTCACGCAGTATCTTTTTTCTCAGGTCATTGATGCTTTGTGATGGCCTGAGATACACATTGTCTTTGAGATACCCCAAAGAAAGTAATCCCAAGCTGCAAGGTAGTGAAGCTGAAGGTGGGATAGACTCCTGACATGAACATCGTGAGATGAGCAAGTGTGAGCGTACATGAAGATGAAGAAAGCGAAGATAGATCCCGTAAACCTGCAGCAACAGTGGGATGTGTATTTGGAAAATTGGACTGAAGTGGTATGCATACACAATGAACATACGAAATGAACTTTTTCCGCAAGATGCAGCACGACGTTTAGCACTTTGCACATAATTGGTGGAAAGATATTCCCACTTCTGGCCTAATCCTTCTCATTGGAGATAAAGCTTTATTTCAAATGAATGCACGCGTGTCATCGCGAAATGTTCTGGAATACGCAACACGAGGGTACCCGTCAATGAATTATAACGACCTCCGGCCTGATTCACCGGGAAAGTAGACTGTCTGGGTAAACTTGTGTGGTAATGGTGAAGTTGTTGGTCCATTTTTCTTTCCGGGAATGTAAATGGGGAAGCCTATGTGGATATGCTGATTGCTGAACCATGTTGTTCCCATTTTGTCGCAGTAGTATGGAATCCAAGCCAACGAGTTTTGAAGAGCTTGGTGGGCTCAAGATGGCGCTCCAGCTCATCGTCGGATTATTGTTCGTGAGAGGCTACATGCAGGAACGTTTCAGGAACAGAGTCATTACCTTTAGACATCCAAGAAAATGGCCTCCCAGGTCTCCTGATCTTACCCCTTGTGACTTGTTTCTGTGGGGTTATTTCAAATTACGTGTGTATCAACACCTCCACAGAATTTGGAAGACCTCGGCAAAAGAATCACCCTGAAATACCCAGCTGTAGAGGCCCACTCTTCTGGTATTTTAACTATTTGTAATGTCATAGCCAGGGATTTGCCAGGCGGAAAACGGATTCTTATAATAAAAATGAGAGCCCAACATATAACTTTTAGTAAAGCCATCAAAGCAATAACAGTAAGATTTTAAAATAGTTTTATTCGTAACGTTTCGTCTTTAACTTAAGACATCTTCAGACTAATAGTATAAAATTACATGAGACCATGAATATATATAAGCTAGTTATTTACATGGTGTAATGTTACAAAGTGTAAAGGATAATAAAGGATAGGAAGGTAAGAATAGTACATAACAGGACTATACAACAAGGGGACAAAAAAAGACAGACACAAAAAGCAATTATAGAATTGAGCTGCCCTGCACGTTAAGAGAGGGTTTGAGCTTGGATATAAGAAGGCTTTCGTGAATCATTAATTTACAAGTGTCGGAGCAAGAAGAGAGAATTTCGAAGTCGTCAAAGTTGGCAGAGTGACCGGTAGAGTTTAAGTGAGAGAAAATGTTAGACATGACTGGGCTGGATGATGGTTTTCCTGTTATAGGAGAGATTCCCAAGTGTTCTGATATTCTGGTGTGTAAATGGCGCGTGGTTTGACCCACATACGACGCAGAACAGCATCGACACTTAAATAAATATACAACACCAGATCTCATAAGCTTGGGAACTTTATCCTTAAAAGGAAAGAAAGAAGAGATACATGTAAAGGAGCGAAAAACAAATCGAATATAAAGATGTGGATAAGCAGCATTGCAAAGTCGGGTGATTTGATAGCGAATTTGAAGAGAGTGTGTGCCAGTGACGGGAAGACAGAAATAGACAATTTTCTTAGGAACTATGTAAAGAGTGGGCTTAGGGTCGAACATATTATCAAGAAAGCGACGGACAAGATGATCGAACATGTGGGAAGGGAAACCATTCAAGTTAAACAGCTTCCGAACAACTTCAAGTTGAGCGTGAAAGTTTTCATAGGTGGAACAAAGGTTAAAAATTCGGTGCAGTAAGCAAGAGACTAAAGAGCGCTTGTACGCAAGGGGAATAAAGCTGTGGAAATTCGTGAAAAGACCAGTGAAAGAGGGTAACGATAAACAGAGGTGGAAAATTTACCACTTGAGCGAAATATTTCAACATCGAGAAAAGGAAGCTTACCGTCTTTTTCCAGTTCGGATATGAAAGAGATGCTAGGATGTTGGCGGTTAAGACAGTCAAGAAAAAGAGGTACATGGTTCAAGGATTTGAAAAGAAGAAAACAGTCATCAACGTAACGTCGATACAGGAGAGGTTTGAAGAGAGAAGGACAGTTGTGAAGCCACGTTTTTTCATGGAAGGACATGAAGATATTAGCAAAGAGAGGGCCAAGAGGACTGCCCCCATAGCCACGCCATCGATTTGTTGATAAACACGATTGTTGAAAGTAAAGTGGCAGTGGCAGTTTCCCTTCCCACATGTTCGATCATCTTGTCCGTTGCTTCCTTGATAATATATTCGACCCTAAGCCCACTCTTTACACAGTTTCTAAGAAAATTATCTATTTCTGTCTTCCCTTTACTGGCTCACACTCTCTTCAAATTCGCAATCAAATCACCCGATATTGCAATGCTGCTTATCCACATCTTAACATTCGATTTGTTTTTCGCTCCTCTACACGTATCTCTTCTTTCTTTCCTTTTAAGGATAAAGTTCCCAAGCTTATGAGATCTGGTGTTGTACATTTATTTAAGTGTTGATGCTGTTCCGCGTCGTATGTGGGTCAAACCACGCGCCATTTACACACCAGAATATCAGAACACTTGGGAATCTCTCCTATAACAGGAAAACCATAATCCAGCCCAGTCATGTCTAGCATTTTCTCTCACTTAAACTCTACCGGTCACTCTGCCAACTTTTAAGACTTCGAAATTCTCTCCTCTTGCTCCGACACTTGTGAATTAATGATTCACGAAAGCCTTCTTATATCCAAGCTCAAACCCTCTCTTAACGTGCAGGGCAGCTCAATTCCGCTTAACCTTTTATAATTGCTTTTTGTGTCTGTCTTTTTTTGTCCCCTTGTTGTATCGTCCTGTTATGTACTATTCTTACCTTCCTATCCTTTATTATCCTTAACACTTTGTAACATTACACCATGTAAATAACTAGCTTATATATATTCATAGTCTCATGTATTTTATACTATTAGTCTGAAGATGTCTTAAGTTAAAGACGAAAGTTACGAATAAAACTATTTTAAAATCTTACTGTTATTGCTTTGATGGCTTTACTAAAAGTTATATGTTGGGCTCTCATTTATATTATTAGTAATGTGTTTATTGTATACCTTTCCAACCTATTATAATTGAATGTAATCTAATCAAACTCAATCATTTTATTAAATATATGAAATATATATTAGTAAATACATTAAATATGAATCGTGATTTCACCTATTGGAAAAAGTACACAATGCATTACATTAATGTATGTTGGTGAAACTGTTGACCATTATCTTTTCTTTCATATTTTCGAGCCCATTGGTATACTTGGCCTTTGATATGGCTAGCTATTTTAAGCTGTTGTGCTGGCTTTAACATATGAGATTGTAATTAATTCTGCTGTCTGATATGAGTGATATTCATTTGGCAATATACCAGATAACTACCTATAAATATCTGTGAATTATAAAACATCAAAATTATGGAGCAACACAATTATGAAATGTATTAATCGAGGCAGGGCTTGCCCGAACATTTTCCATCACATCAATCACTGGCATCAATTTTGGCTAATATGTATATCAAATGCTCACAAATTTATTAGCTGTATTCAGGCTATGCAATGAAATTTATTTACGACGAAGATCCGTTGGGGTTTAGCTTGCCAAAATCCCACTCAATTCCAAGTCAGATTCACAAAGTTTTGGGGACTAGTGCAGTTTAGCGGACACCAACTTGCCGTTTTTTGTTTTCTAAATAACGCGGGCTTGCTAAGGCATTTTTGGTGGGAAATTTAAGTTAGCACTTTAAAATGCCACTCGTTTTCGAAGACATGGTTAAAATTTGCAGTGATGAGCACGTTCTAAGGGACTTTCTACTACAAAATAAAATATTGAACCTAACCCTAACCCCTAACCCTAACCCTAACCCTGAACCTAACCCTAACCGCTAACCCCTAACCCTGACCCAACACCTAAAAATATAATGTGAATAAATATATAGTGAATAAATGAAATAAAATGTACATCATTTTTGTTTAATTGTCATTTCTAGCATATTATTCTTAATAAAGTTTGTATTTTCCCGCAAAAAGATACTTAACGTGAGCCTGCAATCCCTACAAACACTTTCAACGGCATACTGGTGTCCGCTAAACTGCACTCTAGCCCAGTTTTGATAAATGTAAGTCTTGATAAATGTCAATCGAGACAACTACATTACTTTGAGCTATCATATATTTCCTTACCTACTCAACCAATTCTTAAAGTGCACCACATGGCGAAAAATACCAGCCATCGGCAGGTCAAACTCGGGTCTCGCGGCCATAGTTTTAAATCCTGTAGCTGTACGTGACTTGTCTAGCATATCATTCAACAAAACCATCCCTTCTTGTATAAAACTTGCACTACTCAGCAACTTGCTACGAGCTAATCCATCAATTTTTGCCTTGACGCTTTCCATGTCGCTCACAATGAAGCCCGTTTTCCACTTGGCGAATTTGTTCGCGCGACGCGAAGCGAAAACAAGAATTCGGCAACGTGATTGGTTAACATTGGTTGGCGAAAAAATTCGCCGCGAACAAGTAGGAACCGTTCCTACTTTTTTTTCTGTTCGCGCGAACAAATTCGCCAAGTGGAAAACGGGCTTTAAGCTGCGAAATTGCTGCGAATTTAAGTCGCCATCCTTTAAACTCTCGCTCAAAGATATTCGAACTTTATTTATGTACAGACCCAATGTCATTTTTAACACCGATAACACGACAGACGACATTTTCACGACGAAAGTATGCAGCTGTAGTTTGTTAGACCGCCTTGCTGGAAGTAAAATTTGTGCCAAATACAGAATAGACCTAATTATTATAGCGCATGATATCGATTTATGACATGCATATTAAAATCCGGAAACACGTCAGGGGGTGAATTAATGACTCTTTGTACAGATTGTATCATTCCTTTAATTACGTAAATCACTGAGCTTTATGCACCTATTAACGGCCTCCACTGGGGTCATCCCGCCACTTCGAAAAAAAATAATTAAACTCTTCAATCCCCCTCACTCCCCGGGGGAAAATAAATTAAAACTACCATCCCATGGGAATTTATATATATTTGGTTTACGAACGTTCTGCAGACGAATATTAAAGTCAAAGCTCATTTTTCATGTACATTTTGAGGTGAAATGAAATCAAAAGCTATTTCCGAATATTTAATATCAACACATTCATGATGTAAACGTCAATGTCATTCATGTAAACATCTATTTCATTTTCACATTGCATAAATTATAAATGTAAATTATGATCATCTGTAGTGTATTCTAGGGTAAATAATTATTCACGAAAGTTGTAGGAAGACGGAAGATTATGTCAAAGGTAAAAAAACATGATGTAATAAGTAAATAGTAAAAATAAAAGAGATTAATTCAATACATACCTAAATTTCCGAAACCATTGTTTTAACGACGATCGAATGCGCCTTGTAAACACTTCCTTGAACGAAACTGAGCCGGAGAACTTTTAGGGCATTAAAAGTTCCATTGACCTCGGCAACGTGGGCGAAAATATCCCCCCCCCCCCCATGGAAATTTACAAAGAAAATATACATAGAGAACTTCTTTATAAATTTATAGTAGTGGTTTGTGTGACTATATTTCTATAAAAAACAAGAACAACAAGAAGCTTGAACTACTTACTCCACACTGTTGCATTAAAGTGACTGAACCTAAAAGAATCAGTTGTGATTACCGAGGAAACACGATGATTTTTATAGAAAGATATATATAATCATATATGTAATATAATACATACATGTAGTCATACACAGTAGTGCACATGAAATCATATTACACAGTATGAACGCACTGGTAGAGAGGTCGTACGTGATTGGTTGATTCGTGGCATTTAGTGGTCATGGTGGTCGCCCAATCATTGACTATTATCACAGAAAAAAAATCAAAGCAATCAATTTGATACTAAACCAATGATTGGATACTATAAACCAAATACATACGGGTTCCGAACAGTCCATTAATTTGACTCTCTACATGCATGCTTTAAAAAAATCTGTATATTAATTGATTAACATTTCTTGTCCACAATATCTATTTCCCACGAAGAATCTATTATATGTACACGACCAATCAATATATAATTATAATAAAGATAATAAAGACAATCACGCAATAGACGAAAAACGCAGGCTAGTATGCCCTTTCATAACGCGTATAGGCTATGTACTATTTCCACGAAGATAACTATAAAGACGGCTCAAATGTTAAGGCCACGGGCTATAGGACAGGCGCATTGCGATACTGTTTACGTACGTAAATAAGAAAATTATTAAAATGTTACAAACCGTATTGTACTTACTCATGAATTATTTAGATATTCAAATGATGGGAGTGTTCTAAACGTCGTGATTTCGTTCGGAAATAGTGAAATACAAATCCTTGTTCTGTTATACATCGTCGCCATATTGAATCAATCACAATTAATTTTAATGATGAGGAGGAGGTTTATTGCAGTTGCATGTAACCTTGCAGCAACAGTTTAATAACAACACTTGTTAGTAAAAAGCCTGGTAGACGCGACGATGTGTAACAGAACAAGGATTTGTATTTCACTATTTCCGAACGAAATCACGACGTTTAGAACATTCCCATCATTTGAATATCTAAATAATTCATGAGTAACTACAATACGGTTTATAAAATTTTAATAATTTTCTTATTTACGTACGTAAACAGCATCGCAATGCGCCTGTCCTATAGCCCGTGTTAAGACGACAGCGCTGCCTTCGTGCCTTGAAACGTTAAAATTAACATGCATCGCACATACGCACTAAATTATACATATATTAGCCGGTATAAATTCAATTTATATATACATTTATTTTTGATAAATTATATGTTTCTTCTATTGTGATTTTACTTTGCGTAAATTGTCTTTTAGTTTTGGTTGGAACATGTAATATACGCCAGAGATATCATTCAGTACATAAATCCGACGAGCTTAAAAAACCGAGGTTATAAATCGGAGGCAGTTTATAAATCCGAAATGTTTTATGTTGTTTAAAATAGTCATGGGCCTTTGCTTGGCGACGATATAAAACATATGGCATATAAGATATTTTCAAGCGGTGATCTCCCAGACGATAAAAAAACTTTGCCTTTGTGCTACAGCTTCCTGGCGGAATCACAGATGAGGCGCTTACTATAAGACTAACAACAGGAATTACTTCTTCTGGAGGGCCAGTAGTTACCAAGATATACAAGTATAGATAAGATAGCAACAGTACACTCCCTTGTTATAAATTGAATATTTTGCCTCCAAACTATTAGCATGCAATATACATACAATCAAAAGACAGGTCAGGTTATAAATTTGACGTTCATTTATTAGTCTTTGCTTTTAGCATTTTGAATAAAAATATATTGCATGAAGAAATTAATAACAATGAGTCAACGTGGCCGTGGTTGTTACCCCAACTGTAAAGCACAGTAACTGCTGCAAGCCTTCGAAGTGTATAATGTGTGGTTATGCGCTAGGAAGAACGTTTGAGCCATCAGTAAAGAAAATCAAATATTCCCGTAAAGCTGTAGAAGGCATACCTAACGTTATGATATCATATCCAGCAAACGAGACGATCGTTGTTTCGTTACAACTGATAGTAATATGTAGTTTTATAGTCACGAGAGCTGCAAGGTAGCTATATAGATCAGTGAAACACGACTCATCTGCCCCATTGATTTCAGTTGCCGTCATGTTGACGAGGTAATATGAAGGTAACAGGCGATAAATGTACTTCGCATGCTTATTACGTGAAATTTTAATTGATGCAGTTGAATGATCCAAAGTATTGCGATCCAGGTATCTGACGCGATGTTTTGTGTGTTGGGACCTAGCTGTCTTGGCGAGCAATCCATTCGGTTACTGTAACGTACGAAAAGTTGTCTACTCCAAAAAATTCATTTGTCCCGGTATAAAGACTACCAAGGAATTTAGAGAAGGGAGAACAAGCCAAAACTAAATGTATGTACATACACGTAGCTCTTTTACTCTCGTGCTTAGTAACGGAGATTTCCACCGATGAGTCCACCACTAGCAACATTTCTGAAGAAGAGTTATCGCCAGACGTGCCGGCAAACTACGTATCGAACAAGCAAAAAAAAGTCTTGTGACGTTGTCTCTAGCAGAAAAAGTGAAAAAGCTACCCTATGTTTTATCGCATGATTTATTGCAGTCAATGGCGCACAGAGATGCTTGTACCCTACTTGGTGGTGATACTGGTGGAGAGGGTTGGCCAGATAACTTCACACCTGACCTAGAAAACTGCCAGTTTTTGTGGTTTTCTGTTACGTAATGCAGCCATTCATCCTGGGCAATCGGTAAACACTTTGGGGTATCTTATAGCGAAACTTAACCTGTTTAAGCATGTTAACATACGAGTTAAGTTTTGCTCATTTCATTCGGATTCAGCGATACATCAGCCGTTAGTTTGTGACGTGTATCTTTTAAAATACGAAAAAGAGCACAAATTAGTGTCAGCAGAAACAGTAGATGGGGGCAAACCCAAAGAAGCTGCAACAAGGAAAGCTGATGAAAGTATTTTAATACAAATTGCTGACAAGGATATGGTGGCTTTGGAAGTGAAGCACCATAAACGTTGTTATGAAATGTACACATCGTTCCTTAGACACAGCATGCAGTCAACTGGAGAGAAGAATAAAAAGCAAGGGTACAAATACGAAAAGTCATTTGATGTTTTCTGTAAAGCCTTGGTTATTAAAAGGCTTATTAAACAGGATAATATATATTACATGAGAAAGCTGAAGAAAGAGTTTATCAAGAAGGTGCTGCGACATGTTGAAAATGAGGATGCCTCTGGTTATAGATCTTTGCGACTGAGGAGGGGCTTGCGTGAAAGGTTTCCACAAATCATGTTGCATAGACCAAAGATGCGATCTAAGAGTAAGATTGTTAATACAAAGTGCCCCAGTCCAGCAACTGTAGCAGAACGTTTCATTGGCAATGACGGGAAAACCTCTCAGAGTTCACAAGATTCAGATTCGGCTTCTAAAATTGATCCTGAAGGATATAGAACAAGCGTGACAAGAGAGCATCACTAAAAGAGTCGTACACATGTATGCATGACATTAAAGAGTGACTTGTAAAACCAAACACCCATTCGGCATGAGAACTGGCCACCACTTGCAACGGATATTACTGCTGAAAACATTAAAAAATTTGCTCCTCCTTGGTTGTTTAATTTAATTGATTTATGTTTCTAATACAGGGAGAGTACAGACACCAAAGTCCTTATAGCAGAATCCCAAACCGGTTTCGTACTATACAAATAAGGAACTGTCCAAATAGCTATAGTAACTGTCTGATCACTTCTGCACAGTTGTACCCGTTTTAGCGTTATTTGGACACTTTTTTAAACAATTGTGTAAATAAGGAAACTAAATGAGCATGTCTTAAAAGACTAACGCACCTGCTCAGGGCTAAAGATGTATTGGTTATACCGACAATTCCACCTCCCCGTTTACCAATGCCGTTCAGCCACTCGAGCCTGTGGTCAGCGCTTACTTCATTGAAAGCGCCCTCCTTCAACTTTACAACGAAGTTACTCTTCTGAAACTCCTGTAGCACTTTTCCATCTCTGCGATAAATATCGACCCCCACTTGGCGTAATTCAGGTGGTCGTACCTGAAAAAGTATGGAAGCATGACACGAAAGCTGTCCAGATACAATTCCCAATTTTCCTCCCGCTGCGCACGAGTACAATCAAGTAGGATAAATATCATTTCCATATAGTTCCACCAAAACGTAAAATTGACTAAATTGGCTGGTGACTTTAAACATGTTATCAACTCACTAACATTCTGCGCTGACGACAAAAGAGGCGAAATCTGAAGTACAAAGATCAGAGTTGATACTTTTGCAGAATTTAAATAACAACGGAACCAACATGCGCCATAGTGCTTGCAATGTTATCTTATGCGCACGCATTGCTCTCTTGTATGTCTTGCCGTTCATCACAGTCTCAGCTGCATTTGGTCCTAGGAGTAGGACACCACTCTCTACCCATGAGTCAACAAGCCCTGATCCCTTCAAATCTCCAAACGTCTAAGAAAACACATAGATATATGAAGACCGCCGAGTTGCACGACAAGTTTCTCTTGATACTCTGAAACTGCCCATTTCAACTCAACAAATTTGCAGTACAGAGCCTGATCTACGGTGATAACAGTGTAGTGCTGCCCGAGCACGGTGGCCACATGCATGCATTTCTTAACGACCATGTTCAAGGTGTCCATTTCGTGCGCGGGTGCTTGTATGATTGGCATGTACCCTACCTTTGTTACTTCATGTTCTTGTCTGATAACGACTGGTTAAACGCCGTCCATCCTCCCCTGATAACACCTTCGCACCGTAACATGTTGAATGCCAAATCAGCTGCTCTGGCAGCTTGCTAAACTCCTTTGTTGTCTTCAGCTTGGTCATACCACGCCGTCTTAACTGCCTTGATAGGCAGGGTTGCTCTTTCTTACTACAATTCTTTTAATCTTATCTATCGATTCTGGAATCTTCAGTCTTCGCTGTTTGGATGGACTTACACCGTGAAGTAACGACATATCTTCTGTCCCACGTTGACATGCAGCTATTTGTGTGACATGAAACGTATTCTTACCGTCCATTATTTCATCCAAAATATAAATGTTATCATCAGAGAAATGTACGAAATTGCCTTGCACCAAATTTGGCGCGATCACGGTACCGCTTTCTTCATCCAAACTGTTTAGAACACTCTCGGGTAAACCCGTGTCAACTTGAAGAATTTGGTCGTAACTCATAATATGCCCTGCCTTGTGGAAAAGTTTAACTAAATCTTTGGGTCTTGTGACTTGGTGAAGGGTGCTCCATAATCCAATGTGCTTTGGTGTCCATTTGTTTCCGTTGCCTACCCCATAGACAATATCTTCAGCAATTACAAGTGCTTTACTACGAGCTTTACTTTCTTTTTCTTCAATCGTTTCCTCATCTAAAAGTCGTTCACCTCCGAACAAAAGATGTAGAAACAGTTGCAGACTTTCCGGGATACAATCACCGACATCGTGCAGTTCCATATCGAGCCCCTGGTAACCAGGAGTCTTCAGCAGATCAGCGCGTATCATCAGCGCAACATGAACAAGAGAGAGAAATATATCGTCTTGTTGGTGATAAACAGGCAAAGTTAGTTCATCATCTCCTTCGTCGGCACGACCCTGGGCTACTAACTCGGACAGAGCCATTTTAGCGCACTTCTTTGGAATTAACAGGGTGTGACGCTCAGATGGCCCCCTTTTTAGTGATTGCACACATTCCGTAATGTCTGCTAAATGGTACTTGGCTTCGGCGGCTATTAAATCTGAGATACCCGCTAGTCGAATGCTCAATAATTTGTTCACTCATCTTAAATGTCATAACTGACGATAAGCGCTCATTCGTATGAACCTGACAAAAAGCACATTTATCCCAATCAACTTCCTCTGTTTGGGCTCGCTTTTTACGCGGACTGGAGGTCGCTTTGGCAGACGTGTCATCTTTGTTACATTTTTCCTGCAAGCGCTGAATTTTGTCTTTGCTTGTGAATAGCGAATAGCACTTGACATGCCAAACGATTGAAGCATCAGTACCATTAATAACTTCTTCCAGCCTACTGATAGTTTCCCTGTTCCCAACATCTCTAAACTTGGTCCTCATATTCATGGCACCGCGAACTACGGTTCTGCTATAATCAAAAGCCGATCATCTTTCAGATGCGTCTGGCAGAAAATACAAGCCTTTGGCTTTAGTTCAACTTTAGAAGATCTTTCCAACGTGAAAACGGGATCCATCTTTGCAGCTCGAAAGTTCAAGACCACAACAAACTGAACAGCAAATACATAACAGCAAAACTGAACAAATGTTCCTCATGCACTTAAGTAAAACGGATATCGCGGGGTTTTTTTGCATTTATAATTCCTTTGACAGGTGAAATGCATTACATATTAAGAAGCAAACGCAAAGCCTTTCAAAACGAAGCAAATCTAAACGCCGCCAAGGCGGCGCCAACATTCTTGTCTACGAACCCATTTTCCAGACGTCAGACGCCATAGTTCGTCTGGGTTATGATTAGCAATTTTTTTCATTTTAAAAAATTATCTTTAGTTCCGTTCACAAATAAACTATATGCCACGATCGCCAAAAGTTCATTATTATCGTAAACTAAAAGGTACCATCACTTGATACAAAAATAGCAGGGAAATAAATTTCATGCCGCTTTCATTTCTCGCCATGAAAAGTCGGCGTTCACTTAATTATTTGTTTATTTAATTGCCTAATTCGTGTTATGCGTAAATTTTATGCTTATCTCTCGTTTTAGGCATACTTTGGCAACTCTCACAACAACAAAATACCGTACATCGTTTTGCAATTTGCCGAATACTGGAAAGTACAAGGAAGAGGGCGTCATTTGCAGTGTTAGTCACTTGACGTCATTACTAGGACAACATGATTCTCTCGCTTAATTAAAACACAAAATCAGAGTTGGCGACCATGAAATCAAAATGGCGTTCACGGATTGCGAAACATGTTAATTTACTAATTTTTCGAAGACGAATTCTCGAAAACTGCAGGTTTGTGGAGGCGCCAACAAGTGAATTCGGTCTTTTTATATTTTATCCTAATTTTCTATCGTGTTTTCAATTAGTGCCCGAAGGGGGGGCAACGAAACTGAACGATAATAAATCACAGAATACGGCCTATTACCATATCAAAGTGAAAGTGTTCTTGGCAAAAAACGTCACTCTCGATAGCTCAATTGGTAGAGAGGCGGTCTAGAAAGGCATGGTGGAAAAGACGGAGTGCGGAGTCAAGACGGAGCACGGAGTACGGAGTCACGGAGTACGGAGTCAAGACGGAGTACGGAGTCACGGAGTCAAGACGGAGTACGGAGTCACGGAGTCAAGACGGAGTACGGAATCAAGACGTAGTACGGAGTACGGAGTCTTTCTGTAAAGTGTGTTTCTAGACTTGGCGGTGATTTTTAAACAGACTCCGTCTTTTCCACTTTATGGGGCATAAAGTGGAAAACACGGAATCTGTCTGTAAAGTGTTTCCCCAGACCTGGAGGTGACTTTTAAACAGAATCCGTCTTTTCCACTTTATGGGGGCATAAATACATCTCCGTTCATATTACAGCGTTCTATTTTATTTAATCACATGTCATATAATCATAACTGATATCGATATCTTTATATCTAACCATATAAAAAATTTCAGTAGCGTCCAACCGCTAACACAATTATGCTCTTAACGTAGCAAAAAATAACATGAAATTAAGCTCTATCATGGGTAACTTTTAGCTATGGTTCTCATAAGCTACAATCATATCATGATCATTATTGTTGGAACAGCGATCAAATTCTGCCAACTATTTCCTTCCATGTTCAACGTTGCTGCCAATTTAAGCTTTGTTTGCAGTTTTCTAGATTCTAGAAGGCTCATTCATTTATTGGGATGAACGTGTCACTCGTTTGAGCATTCAACTTTGGGTGGCTATAAAGAGTTGGGGGTCAATAATCCGGGGTCAAGCATCTTTTTTACGGTTTAAAGCTCATTCATGTGTATTTCTCGGGTTTCAAGGGTAACATTGATGATTGTAGCTCACGGAGACGCGTATCAGAACAGTTATAGTATCATACGACTCGCTTGTAATTTTCTTGATAACGACCGTTTAATTTTTAGAGTTAGCTTTCTAAACAAAACCGAAACCTCCTTTTGCGATTGGTGTTTCAATTGCGACATTTTCAGAATCGAAAGATGGCAGAACGCTGGTAATCTGTCGCGGTAAATCGCGCAAAGTAGGCATTTTAAAAGCCACACTAACTTGTTAAAAACAGGCAATTTCACATCACATTGTCTATGAGATTCACAAGCACGTATAAAGAAGCCGTCAGTGTCACAAGCGAGTAACTTAAACGGGCGCCATGTAGTCTATTAAACAGTACTAGTCAGCAGTTTTTAGAAAAATGTATCAATTATGTTACAATTATATGCGCCACGTAGTCTCAACAATAAGGAATAATTCAACTTAACACTTATCGTTTGATTCATTCATCTACAGCTAATTCAAAAAAGGTTGTCCGTCAAAAATTTAAAATCTAAATTACAAAATCCAAAATACGAGAGCAAAATGTATTATGGATTCACTTTATGACTTCTGGTTAACGTTATATGGCTTACGAAGAGCGAAGTTTTGAATAATAATATAGTCGTGATAGTTCTGTCTTTGCCATTTAACCTTGTTTTATTAGTACAACTTATGTTGTGTCTCCTATTTTGGATTTTGTAATTTAGATTTTAGATTTTTGAAGGACAACCTTTTTTGAATTAGCTATAAATAAACAATAGTTCGTCGAAAGAAGAGTGTGATCTTTAAAAAAAATTTTTGGCTTCCATGTAAAAATCACCGCCAAGGTCTGGGGAGACACTTTACAGACAGACTCCGTGTTTTCCACTTTATGCCCCCATAAAGTGGAAAAGACGGAGTCTGTTTAAAAGTCACCGCCAAGTCTAGGGAAACACTTTACAGGCAGACTCCGTGTTTTCCACTTTATGCCCCCATAAAGTGGAAAAGACGGAGTCTGTTTAAAAATCACCGCCAAGTCTAGAAACACACTTTACAGAGAGACTCCGTACTCCGCACTCCGTACTCCGTACTTCGCACTCCGTACTCCGCACTCCGTACTCCGTCTTTTCCACCATGCCGTCTAGAAACGCGAAGATGCGAGTTCGAAGACAACGAATTTTTCATCGTTCTCTGTAGTGTCAGACTAATGTGAATCTAGTTTTTTATGATGTAGCAAAACATTGTACATTTCAAATTAATGCCGCTACACCAAGGCTCATATCAAATTTCTCCCTTGTTGTGTGAATTTATATACACTTATGACTTATGTATTCATTATCCTGTTGGTACAGGTGGGTTTTTTACCTCGCAATTGAATTGGGATGTTAATAAGTAGAATTAAATGTTGAAAATGATGAAAAAGTTGCATAGGAGAAGTAACAACATTTAATGTGCTTATTAACTGGGCAGTATTACGTGGTTTAATAATTATTCTGACATTTTATTTGGCCGTTTTCACAGCGAAATCGCGGAAAACCCACAGAAAAAATGGTCCCTTTCTTGCGTGCCCAGAACTTCTTGATCTCATGTGCGCATGCGCATTTGCGACCAAAACAATGGCAGTTTGCTTATTTCGAGGCACGAAAATAGCGAACTTTGGAGGTCTGTTTTTCCCAATTGTGCACCTATTTCGCTTGCGGAGCAACGGGTGTTGGTTTATTTTTGTCGATTGATTCATGTAAAAATTACGTAGTTCCGCAAAGGGTGCAACGGAATTGCATCTTTATGATGCTCATCAGACATCATCATTGCACGGTCTATGAAAACAGGCATTAGATTGTTTAATAGATGAACTGGAAACATAAACATAATACATAAACTACCTTGTGAGCAGGGCCTTATTCCCCAGAAACAGCGGAAAATAATGGTTATCACTTATCAACAACGTCTCTAATTTAATCATAAAATACTAAAAATAGTCAGTTAAGTGGGGAAGGGGACTTGATTGGACTAGTAACCCCAGTAAGTGCAGCATTCCTTACCTTGTTTGTAACTTAATGAATAATGATTTAAATATGGACATTTTTACCATGGCAACTAGAAATGGGGTTGTTTTGTTTGCTGCAAATTTTGTCACACATTCTGGGATATTGTCTAAAGTAATAATGTTACAAAATTAATCTAGAGCTGTTCGAACGAAAAGTAGAACAATGTCTGCGCGTTCTAAAGCACAACGCAATGACAATGCGACAGTCAATTCCTTTCCGCCAATTTCGCCACGATTGTGCAGTTGCGATGCTCACGGCGGAGATTTTGTTGATCGACATGTGCAAGATATAGAACAATTTATCCACGAAGAAGCAAAAGCTTTAGGCGATGCATTCCACATTTCTCGAAGGGAAAGATTCGGGGTGTTTAAGACGGCATTTGACATGTTAATTGATGAAAGTACAAGGTTCAAGCCTCTCTTGGCGGACATTAATGCAGAATACCTTGGTGTAATAAAAGCTGTCGAGAAAGGAGAACGGCAAAGAACATATATTTCGAGGGATTTGAAGTGCGTTGTTGGAGAGAAAATCACGAAAGAAAATTACGACAAAAGGATAAACGATCTCGAACAGCATGCAAAAGTCATAAAAGCCAACAATGAGCAGTTGAGAATGAAATGTCAACAAAAGCTGGAAGAGGAAAAGATGGATATGTGTTCTGACATGAGCAAAACAAGCAGTAACCGTTTATTTAAAAAATCAACCCTTTTACCCGGTTTAAAAATTGAAGAGCAAACCGATGTTAACATTTTATCATCTGCTCTCAAACATCTCCATGCAGAGGTTCAAACTGTGCAAGAAGGTATGAAAACTAATTTTTTCCCTAAAGAAAAGAAAGTATTGTTAGAGAAAGATCTTCAAGAAAAGGACAGATCACAAAGTCATGTCAGCAGGTATAATAAAGCTTTGAAGGAAAAACTTGGGCGATTGACTATTGCTGTTGAGGTATGTGACACATTTAATCTTGCAAGTGATAACCACCACTTCCCTACCTAATTACTAAATAAATGTTATATATCTTGTGTCCTAATGTAAATGTCAGAAAATTTGACATTAGAGAATGGCTATACTGGGGGATGATGTCAAACTCCTGACAGATGAGCAATTTTGCCTTGACAAGTTTATTTACAACTTTATTACAGTTTTACATCTCTAACGAGTGCAGCAACAATTACTAAATACAAATACAGAAAATTTGATAAATGGGTCCAACAATATATTGCAGGGGCAAGCATATGTAGCCAACATTTTGGAATAGTATTGATCACACATTTTAAACTCATAATAATTTAATATAATTATCTCAATGCAATATATGAAACACATGATTCTAAACATATAATATGCATGACATCATAATGTGGTAATGATCACTGATGTATGTATCTAATACTGTATATACCATTCATTAATATACTGTTGTAGACAATGACAAATAATTATCTATTTGTTTTTATAATAAAAACAATTGGCAAAATTAGGCACATAAGTTGCATTGATTACAAATAACCCATGCACATTGTCTAAGGATCTCTAAGCGTGATTGACCAAAGATTCTTACTGAATTTTATATATAGGTACATATTATACAATATATGTAATGGAATTGATCGAGTGTTATTATATGATCGTAACTATATAATTATGTATATATTGTGAAAAATATTTTTATATTTTAGTGCACGGCTAAAACTAACCCAAGCCTATATACTTTATATTTCAGTAGTCACCAATGAGCCTTGAGATTGCATATGACAGAGTAGGTGGTTTTTGTAGCATATGGCAAGAGTAAGAAGAATAATTAAATGTCTTAAGCAAACCTAACAGTTGTGGTGAAATTTGAAATTGTGATGGTTGCTGGTCATTTACGCTCACTGAGAATGTTTACTTACTGTATAGCCATATCGGGCTATTTGCCTGATATTTTCACAACTTTATACATTTGCAATTTAAAAAACAGATTATTTTTAAGCCACAACTATAGGAATGGATGTAGGTATTAAATATTAATAAAATTTTAATAATATTTATGACAACACAAATCTCAATTCACACTTGCAGCAAATCACATGGAATAAGTTAATTCATCTTCTAACTACTCTTATTATCATATATTTATTTGAAGTTATTGTTCATAAATAGTGTTTAAGGTGTGCAGAAAATGTAGTAGAGGCATAAAAAACTCACATTAATTTCACTTCTTAGTGTTGTCAGTCTTAAAAAAAGAGTTCATAATAGCAATTATGGTAACCATATCAAGTTAAATGAGCATGCAAACTAGAGGGTATATCACGCAAACCATCAGAAAATTTGTCTAAGACTGTCTATAAGACAAAACCTCAGCTTGAAAAAGTCCTTATCCGAAATTAAGATGCTCCCAGCATGATCTCGCTGGTCACAATTTTTAAAATACATTTTAAATTTTATAATAATTTTGGATTAAAATAAGTAATTCCTGACCTGTATTAAAACAAATTTTGCGGGCTTTTCGTCAACTTCATCCCCCACATTCGGCAATTTTTCAGCCGCCATCTTGTTTTCTCCTTTTTCTATGTAAAGCTAATAGCAAAGTACCGGTGGGAAAAGAGGGTTCACTCAGGATAAAAATGTGACGCACGTCACAAGCATGGATTGGACATACTGCACATGCGCAACAGATTAGTCAATGGCCCAGTACCTTGAAAGTTTTTATTAGGAAAACAATAGGGAAATCAGATTTTTAGGCATAAAAACAGCGATTTTAACGAGCCCAACGAGGCGTTTTAATATCAAGAAAGTGGATTGGTCTGAACATTCTTAACTCACAACAAATAGGGCAATAAATGAACTCAGCTGAACGCTGCGAAAAGGGAAAACTATGCTCGAAGGAGTGGAGTTGAAAGCGAACCTAGCCTGTGTCGGTAACAACAGATCAAAATTAAACGTTATCCTACACGACACGGGTTTCTATACTGCACTAACTCAGAAGTTGTTTAGATTTGACAATCTGGTATATTTTGTAACGTGATGATGTGCCAATTGGCATGGATGAATGAAGACACACGATTATATCACTCAAAAGGAACAATTTCTATCAACCAGTCTTCCTTTCAACAAATAATAATGTTGTTTTATAGTTAATGTTGTTTTTACATGAAAATACTCATCATGGCTATTAAAAATGACTAGGGAGTGAAGGCCTCGCCTTAGGCACTGGCTAAGCTATGAGAAGTTGAACCTCTGTTTGCTCCGTGGACAGGGCCGAAACTAAAGCGTTAATTGGGGTGGTGTATATTCATATATTCACGTTCTGCCCGACGAATTTCTTTTGAAATCAGTTGTCATTACCGTTGATTTCAAAAGAAATTCGTCGGGCAGAACGCGAATATATGAATATGCACCCCCCCCCCCTCCAATTAACGCTTTAGTTTCGGCCCTGTCCGTGGTGTTACTTTGAATTTTAACTAAATGTACCCTAGTAAGTTTCTTGTACGTTTGCACGGTGAATACAATTAAAATATACTTGTTAAGCTTTGTGGAAACACCGCGTAAATTTAATATTGCAATAATAAATTTACGTGGTGTTTCCACAAAGCTTAACAAGTAAATGTGCCCTCTTTATATCTATTTATACCACTACAGTAGAACGAAAGGACAGTACGGCCACTAAATTAAGCAGGGCCCTATTATTACGGAGTATTACTGGGCCATATTATTATGCAGTTTGCTGGCTGCCAGTTCAGCGTTCTTATTGGCTAGAAAATGTAATTGACTGGCTGGCATAATGGTAGTGCGTTATTATGTAGTGCGATATGCGTGCACACATAAATTTCATTGAGTTGCCCCACTGTCCATTCCCCATACTGTGCTAACACTGCCCTAACATTGACGAAATATAGGTACGCATGGCGTTCATTGTTGGTAGCCGCAAAAATATGAGCAACAGGTCATATGTTGTGTTCCGGTATCGCTCAGTTTCGTAGTGCATGTCTGAGAACTGAAAAATTTTCATGTGAACTAACACTTTAAAGCACGCTGGGTCCAAATCCGAAGAGTTCCCGCGCCGTAGACCCGCAGTTTTTTTCACAAATTGCTATTTTATCTTCCCTAACTTCACGACAATTTTTTCTTATTGTTCAACGACACGGATAAATTAAGACACAGGATTATGTCACTCAAAAGGAACAATTTCTATTAAAGGACATTGGCGACGAAAATTTTTATTGGCTATTTTGAAAGTGTTACGATAACTTAGAATGGATATGATAACAATTCGCTATCAAAATCCTCTATTCATGAGTTATGTGCGTTTCAAATTTTAAATTGGGCGCCATTTTGAATCAGTTTCTCAAAAAAATTATCTGTGAGCTAAATTGGCGGATGTGACGACATAGGATGGGTTTCTGAATGACAACAATATATTTAGTAGAGTGTATATTGCAGTTTGTAGCGTTTACTAAAGGATTTGTAGTTTTTGACGAGAGTAGTGGACAGAATTCATGGGAACCTAGTGGGAGAGATATTACCCTGTCAATTTGAGCCAGAGCCGTCGACAAAAACAAGCGATGCTAGCGACGACAGTGATACTGATCAAAGTGATGTTACAACCTCATCTGACGAGGATTTCGACCACGAGTTTGAAAGAGCAAATTCTTGGCGCCTTTTAGATCTTAGTTGGTGTAAATGCGGTCATTGCTCATAATCCACTAAGGCTGTTGAATGTTTTTGTTGCCAAGAGAAGGCGCTGGTGTTCGAGGACGAAGTGCAAACCGCGCGGTGCAAATTACATGCAGTATTTGTCGCCTACATTGTATATTAAACTAATTTTTCATGATTGAATATGTACAGAATATGTATATAAGTATTCCTGCAATACAACATTTCATTTGTAATACATGCTATTGCAACACTGGTCCGATTTTCCTATGCGGCAGCGTGAGGTATATAATATCTACTGTATGAGCAAGTTTTCGAATGGGAGGGTTGACAATGAGGTTATTGTCAAACGCTATGCTCTCTAAAAAAAGCTTTTCAAAGCGATTCTGCTGGTACAATTGCCAAGAACCAAACTGGGGAAAAAGCGGAGATATTTTTAATGAAATGTAATTGTTTACAATGTATGTTTATTCAGACAATGAAATTTACCAATATTTTGCAAGATATCACATTTCATATAGTCTAAACGGCCATACATCGGCTGCATTGCCCACAAAAGCCAAAAAGACATTTTGATAAAGCTTTAATTAAACGCTGATGGTGGTATTTGTATTCTTTTGCGTTGCGTAAAACCCGAGCTATGCCACGGCAAAAATCATCGTTCTTTGAAGAGTCTGATGACAGGAAAGAGTTTTAACAGATGAAATACGCATGTCGATGAAATACGTCTTCATTTCAACAAACCGTTTTGCTCGAGTTATTTTGAGTTAGGTAATCTTATGCGTGTTGGACGTAAACAACATATTTAATCGTCAACATTGAAATGGTAAATAAATGCCTTTTATAGATGCAGGGTAACTTCGTGACAGAAAGTAGCCTATAAAAATCAGCATAAAGTTAAAATACTGAATATGTAGAAATTGTATACGAATTTCATGCAATACGTTGACAGTTTAATATACGTATGAGGCGCCAAATAAAAGTGATTATCGTGAGGCCTGACGCCTGCATGTGGGCAAGTTCTTCTTGCGTGAATTACAAAATTCGCTCGATCTTATAAGATCATTCATTCGCACGCTCTTATGAGATTAAAATATCCCAGAAGATTACACAATGCGCGATTAGAGTAAACCAGACTTATTAGACAAAATATCATTTGCCTTGCTCGTTCCCTGATGCTCGTTCCCTTGTAAACAAGAAATGTCCATTTGAAAATTCTGTATGCTTTCCGAAAGTAACAACGACCATGTAATCGCCATCTGTTCCACGATCGACCGAAGTTAGCCGTGCATGCGCGGCTACCCTTAAGAATCAAAAGAAAATGGTCACATACATGTAGACTCGTTCTGTTTCGAAATTTTGCGAAATTAAACTCGCGCCGACGGCTCTTCCAAATTTTGGCAAAGTTTCTAAACATTACTCGAGCTCGTACTATTAATCCACTCTCCGCCGGAGAGGCTTTTTGGTTTTAGTGCTTTTTCACTGTCTTACATCACTTTTCTGCAGATATTAAAGTTCACGGAGGATCATGGCTATTAATCTTAAATTGTACTTGACCAAACACGCTACAAGACTTAACTGATATTGTTGTTCATGCAAACCGACAAAGAACTTATCACCTCTATATTATTTTATGTCCATGCAAACCTACAAAGAATTTATCACCTCTATTTTATTTTATTTTCAGGCAGCAAAATCCGGCAAACAAGCTTCAAACAATGTTTTAAAGATGGATTTGGCTGACGTTATTTTGAAAGCACTTAATGATTATGAAAGAATGGGTTCATCCAGGAAATATGATCCATTACAGCAACACATTTCTACTGATGATGACGACCCATTGAAAAAGAAAGAATCAGAGAAATTGGTCTCTTACATCGAACATTTCAATGATCTCTTTGAATTTTGTCAATATGAAGCAGCTGCTATTCATGCAGCGGCATCCCCTATGGCAATATTGCGCACACCGCAGGCCATGCAGAAATTCAAAGAAGTTGAAGTTTTCGAAGGGACAAAATCACCATTGTTTCTTTATTGCGAAGCCCTTATGACGACGAGTGTGGTCGATTCCGACATTCTTAAATTGTCACCGAGCATGTCAATGGAATGTATTTCTTGTGCTTTAAAAGAGAGTGGAATAAACCTAGCAATCCATTGGCTTAATCATCCTTGTATTGTAACGTCAATACCATTAGCTGACTTATTTTCAGATTGGTGTCAATGTGTTGGCAACTGTTCTTGCAAATGCCAAGCACTTGCAGAAGGGATTTACCGAAAGTTTGAAGCTCATCAGCAGGTTGCGAACTCCTTAGCAAAACAAGGGAAGCATGGCGCAGTTATTGAATATGGACGAACAAATGGAGGTTTCAAGGTGGCTGACTACAAAGCAATTCTGCAATCAAACCCTACAATGTTTTACGCTGTCCTGCTTCTTCAGTTGAAGCTAGGTCAGAAACGTAAAAAAAATGATGGTGGTATATCATTTTGTTGCATTGTAAATATTCTACTGGCAAATAACGAAGAGGTTCTTATCTCATTTCTCGAACAAGTTTATTCCTTTGGTGTTCGCGATGCAAAACGGATACAGTATTTCATTAGCGATCTTATTTTTCAAGAGAAAGGTGCCGATGAAATGACTGCTGAGAAATGGAAACGAGTTATAAATCTGTGTTGCTCGAAAGATCGTTTTAAGATTGCAACGGAAATTTTAAGTACATTACTTGTGAGACAAGCTTTAAATCATGCGTCTATTTCCTCCTCCATGGACTATATTTCGTAGCGAATGGTAATAATGTCGATGAAATGATGATGTCATCTTTCTGCTTTGTTCTTCAACACTGAGTCATTAGATGTTTCGGTTAAAAGTGCTTTATAAATATTTTTTTAATTACCCACTATACAGCATTATATCATACAGTCATGTTCACTAACATTATATGTATGGATGGATGGTTTGACCTCAACAATATAGAAAGCACTATATACAGTAGTAGCAAAGGTGGTACAATAGAATCCGACAAAACTCTAATATCGAATAGAAAATAGTAGTAGGCTACTAGTATAGCAACAGATATAAAATTGACAAGTGTTCACTGTTCATGTATGTGGTGTTAATTAGATGATAATAACACCAAAGGTTGATGTTTTGGAACTCAAAATTGAGCTTTCTTATTTTCTCCTACACAATACCAATAAATTCATGTCAACCAAATAGAGACTATACCAATAAAGAGCTTTTGCAAAAGTACAGATATGTGAGTAAATCAAAGATTAATAGTTACCCTAGTTTTTCCGATGTGTTTAATTTGTATTTTATGCAAATTTGGCTAAAATTTGCGCTATTATCTTTAATCTTTTATTTAGAGTTTGATCTAGAATAATTCAAAATAATTCTGTGCAGTTAATTCAAGTTAACATTATATAACCTCTGTCCCAGCTATCAAGACATTGTCTTCCACTACACAGCAAATAAGAAAACAGTGTCGTTCATTGTTGTCAATATTGTTTAACATCGATCGTTACACTGAATAGCAGGATATACTGATCCAGGCTTAACAATATTGCATCAACAATATTGTTGACAGCTATGAAAAATGTTTCATCAACCCTGATCATGAACAGGTTGTTCGCTTTTTTACTGTGTATAAGGTCTGACATTTCTCGACATATTTTATCCAATACATAATCTAATAAATAGTTTCTATTCAAATTTCCAATTTATTTAGTTTGTAATTGTTTATAGTGTGATTTTTGTTACAGAGCTAAACTGTTTTTTTATCTTTTCAATTCAAAACTATTTTTACCGGACGTCACATTTATTGCAGCTAGTCAGTCGATTAGAGTTAGAAGGTCGTGGTATAACGTATACCACTGATTTTCCTTGCCTGCCTTCGACGCCTATGAGTACATACGAAAGAATGCAAACGTAGTTTATATATATATAAATATATCAGTGTTGTAGTCAAGTCCACAAACTACGAGTACAAGTCCAGGTGCAAGTCCCCTGCCTTCAAGTCCAAGTCCCTTTGCAAAATTTCAAGTGCAGCATTTCCGGGTCCGAGTCTCAATATTTCGAGTCCAAGTCCAAGTCCAAGTCCAAAATAAAATAACGAAGTATAATAAATAACTATAAATATCCCCAAAAAGTGAAAAAGTGTCAATTGTTATATGTATTCTTTTTTTGTAAACATGTTGTTTGTTAGTAATATCACAATTCACAATGTAAAACATGATTGAATGAACATGATTTGAATGCCACCTTAGTAGGCAACCCAAAAATTGCAATAGTTGTCTAAAAGTCATGGAGTTTAGTCTAATAGTGTTTCATTGTATTTTAGAAAAATAAGTTTTGAAAGTGTCTCGTGCACCAAGTCTTGCTCTGTGAGGGCGCATGATGAGGCCACCACGTGAAAATACTCTTTCTACAGGTGCACTTGAAGCTGGGATGGAAAGGACCCTCATTGCCAAATTAGAAAGGTGCAGAAATTTCTTTTTGTTGTCTGACCAGAAAGGAAACACATGGCAACTTCCTTCTGTTTGATCATACCCATCAACTTCCTCCAAATATTTTACAAACTGATTCTTGGCTGTTAAAGCGATATTTTCTGCACCAACTTTTCTCTTTTGCGTATGACTATCATAAGGGGAAAACAGTCGAGGGAGTTTGCGTTTTCCAGTGTTGCTATGTTCAACATCTCCTTCAGAATCTATTAATTCTTTTTCGTTGGATTGAGATGGTTCCCCACTGGATGCAATTTCCTCTGATACTGTTGGGGTCAGCGATTCTACTTCAGCAATGACTAGGTCTGTAACAAAAATTACAAACCCAGAAAATTAATTCTGTCATTCTGTATTCTTGTGCTCTTTTAGACTAGCACATTGAAAATATTGCTCTCAAGAGTACAATACCCACCTTCCAACGGTTCTTAAGACCTTCTCTAAGTTTTGTTTTGGCTGCGGCATTAGCTCCATCCACCAAAACATCCAAGTCAACGAAATGCATCGCAAACTGAGGGTCTAGGACTGTAGCCAAAAGATAAACTTTATCCGAAAATTGATTGCCAGTAACTTCTGGCTCTTTTATCATATTGCAAGATACAAATATACCACGAAAACGCCTCCGTAGCGATGTTGATAAAGCCATTACAAGTGCCCCACAGTATCTTGCCCTGTCCTTCATTTTGCTCAGATGAGTGTTTAACTCCAAAACAGTTTGTACCACAAGTCTTATAGTTACAGTTTGATCACCTAAGTATATAGTATATACAACAAAATATACATTATAAAATGATAAATAAAGACAGTGAAAAACATTGTGCAAAATAGATGCTTTTATACACAGTTATTCAGCTGCGATTAAAAAACTTCAGAAATTACTGTGTAAACGCTTTCTATACCTTGTGTCAGATCTGTTGCTTCCGAGAATGGGGCAAGAATGTCTGCTAGCTCGCCAAGCTGACTACACTCTCTTGTAGTAAACACAACATTATTGAATTCTTCACTACAAACCTCTGTCAAAATATGGTGGTCTAACTTAAGGAGTGCTTTTAGTTGATTGTAAGTTGAGTTCTAACGGGTTGCATTAGCTGCTAAAATGGAACGATTTGCACCAAACCTGGATTCAAACCTGTGTTGAAAACATTAAAACAAGCAGAATTGTTAGGTTCATATTTCATACATGCAATTGTACTTCAGTTGTACTTACTTCTCCTTCAACACAGTACTTCTGTGCAATGAAGTTGATAGCTTATGAGATTTCGCGATTGTTTTTGCCGCTCATTTTGTTTCCTTAAGTCCATCACCAATAATTAGCTGTAAGCTATGCGCAAAGCAGGGTAGTCTTTTTATGCAGTTATTGTCAAGTATATCTTTGATCTCGTCCTCATCTTCGCTATCCAGAGTCTCCCAGATTGGTTCATCATCAAGAACTTGTGGGTGCGTTACAGCAACAGCCTCATCACTTTCTTCAGCTGTTTTACCATCATCCTCAGCAGGAAAATGAACTTTGAATGCACTCTTCATATTTGAAGCATTATCTGTCAAAATGTATTCCACCTTATTGCTTGAGTCATAGGTTTCCAGAATGTCATCAAAGGCTGCTGCAATTCTTGGTCCAGTGTGAGAACCGCTAAATCGCTGACAGTTCAATAGGAACGATCACAACTCCTCACCACCTGACTTGGGTTCTAATACATTTGTATGCGCAGTAACACCAAGAAAAGATCTCATTACTCTGTCTGACCATATGTCTGCTGTAAGCGAAATTGAATCCTTATCTTTTATAATATCTTTAATTTTTTTAACTTTTTCAACGCATTGATTCAATGACACATTTGTTACTATAAAACGGGCCATAAGTTCATACCTAAATTTGAAAAAGGTGTAGTTACAGTATGTAACACCGTAACCATAGCACACAATACAATCTCATAATCTATTAAATAAAAAGGCTTCTAGCTGATACTGCTTAATGCAGAAAATTGGAGCTGTCCAGACAAGGGGCAGAAAAAATCTGCTTACGGTATACTGGAATTTCTGGAGGAGCCTGGTTAAGTTAACTTCATACTATGTGTTTATATTCTTAAAGAAGATATATTTAACAGTCAATGTAATAAAAAAATTGTGTGTAAAATATACCGTAGATCAACAACTTTCATAAATTCTCTGAAGTGCTGGTTCTCTGCCAACGATATAGGAAGACAGCATCCAATGATAAGATTCTTAATTAAAGAGGCATTGATGGCTTTTTGATGTGGATGTTGCAAATTTTAAGGCTGTACTGGAAGCATGTGTCCAGATGATGATGTAAATGTATTCATACTCAGTTGATTTTTGTCTCTCTCCATCCCTGCACCATTTTTGATATATTCTGAATATCTTGAAGTTCAAAGGGGTAAATTAGTAAGGTTTGTGCATAGAGAACTGCAAACCGGCGGATATATATTCTTAACTGTAGCTATATCTACAGAAACCGGTAGATATATATTCTTAACTGCAGCTATATCTACAATCCTATAGTTTACTGTTTTTAATGATTTATGCGAAAATATAGTTGCATCTTTGATTATTAAGACGAGGGATGCTGTATATGCAGGTATTTCTAGTTAATAAACTGAAGCCATAGATCAAGAGACGAATGGTCTGGAACTCTCACGTAGCTTTCAAAGCTAAACAAAATAAACCGCATAAATGTTGACAGTATGCAAATATTTTTGCCAGGATTTATAATAAAAGCCTGATCAATTATAATTACGTGAGAGGTGGAAGTTTTAATCGACGAGTTTACAAAATAAAAGTGTCACAGACTGTTTGTGAATATAAATGTTTAATTAAACCAGTCGCATTACAAGGTGCAAGGACATCACATGGTGCAAAAACTAAAGTGCAAGGACGGTTTGAAAGCCTTAAGCACTTTCCTCTCCTTGTGAGTTCGTTGTAAGTGTCTGGTAAAATTTGAGGTCGTTCCACTGACATCTGTGATGGTGGTCGTCTTACAAAATTTGCATTTCGCAATTTGCTTTTTCGTATTTGTTTTTGGACAAATAAACGCTTTGTGTTCTGTGAAGCCGAACAAAATGACACGCGAATTTTCCAACATTTACATGTGAAATTTATTCACGTTCCCAACGTTTAAAAATTTAGATTAAGATGTTTTGTAGTGTTTACAAACTACAAAGGTTCGTGAACGTGACGCTTAAGGACAAAATTTGCCCGGAAAAAAGATTGGGAAATTTCTTTCGCGTTATTCTTTTTTCACCAAAAGATGTTTCCACTTTAATTTCGTCGGGTGAAAAATCTATCGGAGGCTTTTGCGACAACAGAGTTCCCAATTTCAACGAAAAAATCACGCTCATAAGAAATCATAAATTGGCGGATATATATATATATATATATATATATATATATATATATATATATATATATATATATATATATATATATATATATATATATATATATATATATATATATATATACCTCATTAATAATTCATGAGAAAAACACAAAGGAAATCATAGCCGTGACTAGAGTCTATATAAAATGGCGGGAGCACACAAGAGTGTATGGATATTCTACGGTGTTTTTTAAGTGGTTTCACTGGAAATTTTACAAAACAGGATGTTCAAAAGACGGCAAAATTACTTAGCACTATTTACTTGATGCCATTTGGCAAAGAACTTTGGAAAAATTGTTTATTTGAGTGAAAGACGAAATCTCGTATTCTCGAAGGTATGTTGACAAGCTGTCCTGGACTTGAACAGTTAAATATTTTCGGTATCCTTTATAGATCCTCCGCTTGAGTGATTCGGCAAAATATTAACCCTCAGTGATGATATTTACCTCGGGCTAAAGCCCTCGGGAAATATCATCACTTCAGGTTAATATTTTGCCGAATCACCCTCGCTTCGGGTCTATAACTGATAAATATATATATATTTATCAACTTTTATTGGGAATATTAACAGTAACAATAAGTGATTATTTCCCAAAAGGAAAAGTGCAAAACGGGACAGAAAAAGCCCATGCGAGGCACCCCCCTTATATAAATTTACAAAAATATTTTTGTAATGGTGAAAAACAATCAAATCTATAGATCTATAGTTGAGGCAAAGCTCGATTTGAAAATATAAACAGATAAGTAAACTAAAACTTGGTTGAAACTTAAACGACTTGGCATACACTGAACAAACATTACTTCAATCAAAACAACTTATAAATTTTAATTTCTGTGACATGGGTCGATTTGAAAATATAAACAGATAAGTAAACTAAAACTTGGTTGAAACTTAGGCGACTTGGCATTCACTGAACAAACATTACTTCAATCAAAACAACCTATAAATTTTAATTTCTGTGACATGGGCAGTATCGAACAAGAGACCAGGTGCATGGCATGTCTACGTCAAAAACTGAGTTACGTAAATAAGAGTACGTCTGACGAAAAAGGTTCTTAAAACTAGACAATGTCACGAAGCTATTAGGTGAAGCTGTTTTACGCACCGAGTTCCATAAATGAACAATACGATTGAAGCTGTTTTATACGCACCGAGTTCTTGCACGTAGTTCTACAAAATGACACTTCAAATACTAGACTTGGATTTACGGTTAGACGAGAATGGTCATGTTTTAAAAAACCAACATAACTGTTGTTTAATTCAACGTAGCCATATAGTGCCTCATAGAGGAAGACCAAGTCTTGTACTTCTCGGATATAACACAACGACATGCAGCATATCTAAAGTCTTGAGTCTCTCTTTATAAGGTATTTCACCAACCCTTGATCTTAGTATCCATCTTGTCGCACATCGTTGTATTCTTTCGATCTTGATCTTTAAGGGAGACATTGGATGGTGACCAAATTTCAGAACCATAGCATAACTTTGACTTTACAAGCGATAGATATGATGAACGCCTGATTTTAGTTCTTGTCAATAAAGGACAAGTTCTCTTTAGGAGATCAAGCATTTTGTTATCTTTCGCTGTTATCATTTCAATGTGAGTGTTCCACGCGAGATTGTTGGTCACAATCACACCTGACCAGGACCTTTTTCCTTCCCGAAGGATGGGCCCAGATGATAATTATAATTCACGGGATTTTTCTTTCGAGTCACGCTCAAAACTTTGCATTTCTCCGCGTTGAACCCGATGTTAATATCGTTGCTCCACGTGGAGCATTGCTGCATACTCACTATCAGTCGTAGAGTAAATATTTCTATACAGCTTAGTATCATCAGCGTACATAGCTTCTGAAAAATCACCGGATACTGCTTCTGGAAGATCGTTAATGAAGACAGCAAATAGTATCGGATCCAAGATGCTTCCTTGTGGCATGCCTGAGATTACAGGAACCCAGCTTGATGGGACACCTTCGACAACCACTCTTTGGGTACGACCGCTAAAATAATCACGAAAGAAGACGAGAAGACGCGATGTGACGCCATATGACTTGAGTTTTCGTAAGAGTATTTGGTGATCTACAGAATCAAAAGCTCCGGCAAAGTCGAGGTAAATTATATCTGACTGAATATTCTTGTCGAGACGCTGACCAACAGAGTGCAGAACTTGGATAAGCTGAGTGATACACGAACGATTTCTAAGAAAACCGTGTTGGGATGGTGTGAGGAGGTGGATGACGTGATCGTAGAATCTCCGGGAGGCACAACGTTTTAAAACTTTACTGATGACAGGTAGGAGGTAGATCGGTCTGTAATTTTTATTAAGGTTTTTCTTGTGAAGGGTGCAACATCAGCTGATTTCTAATGGAACGGAAGGCGCCCTGTGTATAGTGAATGATTGAACAAATCAAAAATACTAGTGCGATTTGGTAGTTACTGTACATTCCTTTAAGATTTTTGCTGGAATACCATCTGGTCCGCTTGCTTTAGAGATGTCCAGGTTATATAGGCACACATCAACTTCTTCCGGTGTTAAGGTTATATCAGATATTTGGGTAACTGAGTCAGAAAAGCTTAAGTTATTGTCGATGTCGCAGGTGTACTTTGATGGTACAAACACAGAGGAGAAGTATGAATTAAAAAGTTCAGCTGTCTCTGCTGGTGTTTTAGTTGTTATATCTTTTTAGGTAACAGCCGTATTGTGTTGTTCTTTGTGGTGTAGAATAGCTTTATGGTAACTCCAGAAGATCTTCGGGTTTTTGTTGAATGAGTTTTCAACTCTTTCTAGATATTTGCGATGTTTTCTTCTGATCAGTATCTTGATGTTTTGACTTAGAGAGCGCAACTTTTGCTTACGGCAACGGATCTATTCTGGCGGTATTTCTTCAGGGCAGCATATTATTTCTTACGGACAAGTTGGCTAACTTCGCCATCGATCCAAGGTCGTGGTGAATTGATATCTTTAATAGTTTTAAATGGAATGAATTGATTCACAGCTGAATTAATATTGACTCAAACATTATACTGACATGTTCTTGTAGAATCCATTATTCAAAGGTTCATATTAAGAAGATAACTGATCATGATCCATATAGTATATGGATGCCGCGTAATGTACACATGCGGTCCTAATAATAATGCCAGCCATTGCCTACATACAAATTAGGGCAATTATTTTTGACGAGTTAAATTATGTTATCATATTTAAAAATATTACTGCATATTGAATAAAATGTATTAATGGTTGTTTCATTCCAAGGAACTTAATATTTATAATCGTAGCATGCATGGAAATCATCTATAGTCGTGGCAATAGAAGCGTTGCGTAAAAAATTGACTAATTCATTTGCTCGAATGTAGCAATCCCTCTGATCAATGCCTCAAAATTTAGAAAAATCCCTTAAAAGATTCACAACTTCCTGTTAATTGACCAATCAGAATGCTATATATTGTTTCTGAGTAGCGGAAAAAGTAGTATTGTATACAATTTAGATATCAATTTTTGCCATGATTAGTTCACGTGATTGAAACTCTTAGTTCTTACTTCAGATATATATATATCCCCACGGGTAGTCACTAATATAATATATTTATTGAAAGTGGAAAACTAAGAATTAAAAAGTAGTGGTGCTTGTAGTGCCATTCTCTTGTGTATGAAACCGATTTTCATTTGCGTAGCTATTTTTTATGCCCCCATTTTCTTGGTCCTCCAGGATATTCTCCAGATCAGTAGCTAAGTGGTTTATCAACCCAGCACCATAAGCATCCCCCATGACGTTGAAGACTGTTTGACATCGATCACTGTTGAAATAATTATATTAGTTGAGTTAAATATTAAATTATACATTTTACAGTCCAGCACGTCAAACGACCAAACCGAGATTTACGGCGTGTACATAACACTGAAACATGCAATAAGAATTACAAATTTTATATCCTTAAACGAAATGAACATTGCTCTGAATAAGTGGTAAAAGTGATTACGATAATAGACGCCAATTAACTCACATGATCCAATCAACAGCAAAGATGAGACCAATAAATCGTGTTGGAACTCCGACAGCCTCAAGGCACAAAATTGTGTAAGATAATCCCGCGGATGGGATTCCCGAGGCTCCAGCTGACACAAATATTGCGACCAAACTAAAATATAGAATGAAATTAACGGTAGAGGAAGACGTTCAATTGTGTAGTCAGAGCTGTCAACCCTGAATGCACCATGAAAAGAAACACAGTAGGTAATTTGATGTTCTACTACAGTTTTACTTCTCCCTAATTTTTACAGTCTGTGTAGGGTTTATAGTACTAAGGGGTCACGCACCCCCTCCCCCGTAATCAAAGACTGATCATTAATTAATAAATATATACGAGACGATATAGGAAACTTACGCAGTTAAAATGAGCTGTCCAAATGTCAGGGACATGTTCTCAAGGTTTGCCAAAAATATAACAACGACGGCAAAGTACAGAGCACTCCCATCCATGTTGCAAGTGGCGCCGATCGGTAAACAAAAATGAGCCACTCTACGGTGGACTTTATTATTCTCGATAACGCAACGTATGGTGACTGGTAGGGTGGCTGAGCTACACAAATAAAATAGCAAATTCATAAAAAGTTAGCAGTAAAGTAAGACTGTAAGTAAAAGTAAAAGCACCTCTACGATAAAACCATGTTCTTTCTTTGAAAAAAAGAAGAAGATTGGTTCGCGGTTCGCACAAACGTCGCTATTTTGAAGACTCAAAATTATTGGTGGGAAATTATCATGCGATTGATAACACAACTGACTATATCGTAGGCCTGTATAATAAATATTAAAATATATAAAACAGTTGTAACAAGACTAATTATAGTTACTAATTATATATAGTTTCGTGCACACCTAGAGTCTGGTAAACTTTATACAACATTTTGTAATCGAGTAGATGTAATTTGGACGCGAAACTAACCAGTAATAAAATGTGTGGTGACAACCGTTCAGTCGTTGAATTTTTCCAAGAATATACTCTGTCATTCCAGAACACTCTGCCAACGGTTATTTGCATGGATTAGGCTCTTTTGGATAAACACATTTTTGTGTGCTGAGCTAAAAGGGCTTTTAAAGAGGGCTTGATTTATAGTTGAATTGATCATCCTCTAGGCCTTTGATAGGTGTTTTTAACACGTTTCACGTTTGCATGTCAATTCCTTCATTAGGGACATTGTCGAAAACATTGCAATTAATCAGTCCTGTTGAGGGTCGTGTTGAAAATGAAAGTATATGTAATAAAACTCATTTGGCTCGCGGTTGTATATTAAATGCATCACGCGTCCCCTACACGATCACCTCGTATTGTCAATATATATTCCATAAAGCTGATCCATAAGAATTGCTGCTATATCTCGCTAACATAAGGTCTTATGACTAACTTACCTTGATGATGTTCCAAACGCAGTTATCATGGCAGGGAGTAATCCTTTTAAATATGCGAATGGATTCTTTCTGACAAAGAAAAAGTACAGCGAAGGATAGACAATAAATCCTTGGATAAAACAACCAACAAAATTACAAGCAACGAATAATCCAACATCCCTGAATGTTTTAATAATATCTTCGACCTCAGCCAAGCTTCCAGCGATTAAACTCAAAATACCAATTGGTGACACCCTGAATTAATATAAAGAGGGAACCCTGTTAAAATAGATCATTATACCACCATATAATAGCTATAAAAGATGATCATTATACCGGGCAAAAATGGAAATATACGTATAGGCTTTCGCACGAAACATCTTTTACACTATGTATATTTTTCATTAAAAAGAAATATCCAGAGTTATTTGTGACAATAGTTTGAGCAGATCATCTTGCAACACGTGTACCCTCCATAAAAATATAACAAGTGAACAAAGTTGATGTTTGCGGGCATAAATATGTATTTGGCCCGACACAGACTCATTTTAGCCGGAACGTAGCGAAGGTTCAAATGAGTTCTGAGAAGGGCCAAAAACATATTTATGCCCAAGAACATCAACTCCATTACAATTATATAATACGTTTAGAAGGCGATTACAGCAAAAAGACAACAAACAAACATGAAATACTTGAGGAACAAATTATAATGTCGTCATGCAGTTCACGCTACCCACAGTTACTTCGTTTTTTTTACTTCAAAATCATTTTATATGGGGTAAAAAAGCTTAAATATCCTCCAAAAAAGATAAGACAAAGTATGGAAAACTATTTTTACACTTTGTACCGTGATAGAGTGTTATAAATGCAGAGCAGATTTTGTGTGGAAAAAACAAGCGAAAATCGACCAACTTACATTTAACTTCGTCGCCGTTTATAGTTTTTCGAAAACAAGTTTCTTGTTGTATTTTGAGAATGGATTTATTTGATATTATTGGAAATAGATGTATTTGCTCTTTTTGTCGTCATTTTGTGCGTAAAGATGCAAAAATACTTGCTCAAATTCTGCCAAAACAAATTTCCGGCGAATGTAAACAAATTAAGATTCAGCGGGCTAAAATGCATTTTAGCACGCTAATTTGTTTATTTTAGCACGCAAAATAAGTCGCTATGCTCGCTAAAATTATTATAATAAGCAATAACCCGTCATTCCTTGCACGCTCATAGTTTACAGCTTACGCTTTTCAGTAGAAAGACAAACATTATTGAATTAGCTGTAATGCCTAATTGGCTTTTAAAATACAACACTGTATACGTGCAGCCTTTGTTTATAATTTCCAAAAGATGAATGGTGTATTGCTATAATTGCGCGTACATGCGATTTTCATGAAACCGACTTTAGTTGATAGGAAAGGCCACGTAAAACCCGACAGAGTAGTTAAACTCGATATTCGTGGAAATACTTGCCCTCGATAGAAAACCGTACACGTAAAGTGTTTTCTAGTTCTTAAATACGACACAATCTTACCACATAATCCACGAAACGAGGATCATAATCACGTCCATCCATGATTTACAGAATTGTAACAATGGACGTCCATCTTCGCCCAACTTCTTCAAAATCACCCCAAGCAAAATTGAGAAAACAATAAGACCCATGAAATTAGTACCATCCTTTTCAATTGTACCAGAAAATGCGTAAATCTTATCACTGGTAATTATTGTGACGTTTTTTTTTTTCATAGTGCTCCATGGTACAACCGTCTTATCTTTTAAGAGATTGGCCAAATCTTCAGCGGATGTTGGGACGGTTACATTTTTACGAAGGAAGTTGCCTGAGTTACCGGCATAGCTCGTCTGGGTCTAAAATGAACAGATTGCATGTCAGTATAGACCTGCCTAGTGATACTTTACTCGAATGTGTTATGTGTGTATTTGAAGTATTAATAAATTCGACATTCTGTCAATCTTCTCTGAATAATTGTTTTAATAAGCTGCATTTTGTCACGCTCGTTTAAATTTGACCTTGCCCGCTCGAACGAAGGCCATATTTTTACTACTGAAGGGAGACATGCCAATGTATTGCATTTTTATTTCGGCTTATTAACAAGAACCTTTGAAGTGACTGTTTAAGTTTTGATAACTTGTTTAGTTTCTAAAATATTGGAGGACAAAAAGACAAAAACACTACTTGGAGTTCGAAAAAATCGAGACGTCGCAAAAGGGTAAAATTATTTTCCGCAACAAGCAACTACTAAGGATGTTTAAGGTTAAAGTCCATCAAGATTTCTACGTATACACTTTTTACGTAATTTGCGAAGTGTTCAAGAAAGTTGCATTAGCCTACCCAGATTGTGACGTCATCAAAATAAACCATAAAATAAAACAAGGTGGCGAACGGCTCGTGTCATTTGTCCTTAAATATTGCAGAACTAAGTATGATACGAACAATTTAACAATGGATATTAAAATTTTTTTGCAAGTTGTTATCTATAAGAAACACATTGCTATTTTCCTTTAACGGAGAAGGTATTGTGTACTTACGGATTTTAATGTTGCCTCTATCAAATTTTGCGGGATTAAGTTTCTACAAAAAATCATAGTAACGTTTGAGAATATCATGAGCTGTACATAGACAGCATATCAGTCCCTTATCAGTCATGCATAATACATGGGCACTGATTTAACTAGTAGATTTTGAATGAACGCTACTATATTATACTGCAGGTAATAAATTAGGGATGCATCGGCTACGAAGAATTAAACTGAAATGGAAGCTTAGACTAATTTTGGGGCACGTCCGAAATATTTGTTGTATAATTTGTTATATATATATATATGTTTTTCTCAACTGTTTCAAAATCCGATCAGGCGAGAAATTTACATAACTTGTAAATAATTTTTTTTAATACAAGCTTTCCTTCCGAACGATACAGGGGGGGGGGGGGGCTCGCGGCAGGACAAAAATCGTTCTCGGCAGGACACTTTGCAAATTTTACTAGGCCTTCTCGCTTCCAGCCTCTTTCCAGTTTTCTTTGCATCCCGGTCAACCTGCAAATCCCGTGAATATCAAGGCGGAAGCGAAAAGGCTATGGAACTAGGTCAGGGTTATTTCAGATCCGTCAGAGCACCTCCTGCCCGCAGGCTAATTGTGTATTGCCTAGTAACAACTATTTCAACGGCTTTTTTCGTTTTAAATATTTTTTAAATGTGTTTAAGGATGAGTAATATGTTATGAACGAGAAAAAATTTTAAGGACGAAAAAACATTGAAAAAAATGTGAAAAAAAACACAAATAAAAAAGCGACTCAACGGGTTTCTCAAACCAGCGCTGCTCACACCACGTAACTCAACGCCTCTTCCTACTGCGCCAAGGATGCTCGCTGAAAAAATAATATCAAAAATTGTATTTAAACCCTAACCCTAACCCCATCCCTAATCCTAACCTGATTTTAGGTGACTAGGTGCTCTGACGGATCTGAAATAGCCCTAACCATGGAACTAGGCTGATTGTTGAGGTGCTTGTTCAAACATTTCGATTACTATGGTAACAGCAAATACCTCCTACACATATATGGTTTGAAGATTAATCATATCAAAATCCTTTTGTTTTGCCATGACTACGGTAAGTAACTCTTCACTTGCTGTGACACGCTTGAACTTTAATAATGCATGTCACTCTGTGGAGGATCATTCTGTCGATTATGTCATGAGAAAGTCAAGACTACCACGCAGTTATAAAAGAGACTACCTACTGCCAGTCTCGCAATCTAAAATTCTACAAAAATTCTGAATGCGCAGAAATACAGATAATGATACCGGATAGTAGTACTAGAAAATCTAGAAAATCGTGGCTTGATACCACATTCATTTTATTCGAAGCAGATGGCACATTACAATGCAAAGTGTTGATTAGGCACGGCGTGAAAACATTTTTTGTTACACATTGCAAGACGAGAACCAAAAAATCCTCATGTTGCTCATTTCGAGATTTCAATCCAAAATGATCGAACACAAACTTCACATAAACTACACGAGTGGGGGATCAAGACCAACGTAAACGTTAATTCGCAACGCCCAATTTAAATATGAATTCAGATTTCATCTGGCAATCCAAGTCTAAGTTAATAATGAATAAAAAAAATAAAAGCTGGTTCATGTAATATTCATTCATGTCACAACTGTTTTTCAAAAGTCCCAAAAAATTCCAAAAGACCTTTGATCACCAAAAAAATTCTGACATTTCGAGGAATGAGTGAGATGCCTCTTTCAAATAGTAGTTACCGGATAGTATTTCGTGAAACGTGGTCATGAAGAAATGACCCTTCCATACAACTGTAAAAACAAAAACACATAGGGGTTTAATTACTCGACAGAATACAGATATACTAATCTAAAGCACATGATGCGTAGATCAGTTTACACTAAACGAGTTGTTAAAAAGATTTAACCTTGACTCGTCAAGTTTATATTACCCAAAACACATCAAAATATACCCACAACGGAAATAGCAATAAATATTTGAGTAATAAAGAAAACAGATTTAGCAGTTTTTTAGTGACCTTTAATATTTAATACGTATCAGCATCAATTAAAAGTTGCGCGCAAAGGCTTAAGACGGTGAAGATGATAAAATGTAATATCTCATACACGCGAACTATTGAAAGAGAGTCTTGAAGGCGGGAGGGGAGGGGGGTAGTCCTACTCTCATTTTTCAGCCAAAATTTTAAATAAATCCCATAAGCATAATCCCAATTGATGGCCCTTCGTCCCTGCAGATATACATGACAATTAGCAACAAAATTTTAACTAGTTCCTTGGATCGAAAGTGAGTTTCAAACCACGTACATCTGCAGATTTGCATTCTGCTATTTGCCTCAAAGTCTACTGTCGTAATCGTACTTGCTCGTCTACTATCTGCTTCAACATTTATTGAGATGTGGAAAAACATAAGAGTGGTCACTTAATCCTACAATCTGACTGTAGTGTGATAAAGTTAATTTCAAATAAATCCCAAAACAAATATTTTGCTATAGCTCGTCTTTGAGCAACACATGCATGTCGCACATCACATTACAATCGATACCAACTCTCGATTTGACCTGACCTGTAGCTTTTATGTTGCTGTTGTGATTCACAATTTCATACTAGCGTTAATAGCGCATAGTATGTCGGCAATTTTCTCTATGCGTTTCAAATTCTCCCTAACGTATCTGAAAATACGCGATAGTGTGATAAGTGTTTACTTTTAAACTCTATGTATGGTTAATATTTAAACGTTATAAGCTGCCAACAGAATTGGAACTGTTTTAAAATTTTCTTTCAAATTTTCTCACGAATTATAATTGTGTTCTTACAGCTAATTATCATATAAATAAATTCTTCAGCAATTGGTTCCTGTATGAGTGCATGTAAAGAACAGGATATTCTTCCATACGACATACACTCTCGTCCAGTCGTTCTGCCGGAAGTTAATCGTTTGCCTATTTTATTGGTTTACGTAGTAAAAAGCACATTAACGTTTACCTTAAAAGGTCGAGAAATGAATCCAATGCGGTTATTTGACTTGGTTCGGTTTCTTCGCCAGATTCCGAGCCACTTTCTTCGCCAGGTCGAATAATTTTCACGAGTACAAGACCGAGGATCGTCGCAAACACGGTGGTGGTGAGGTAGTATAGGAATGTCCGTCTACCCAACTTTCCCGCCGAACCCGAGTCAATTTCTGCCAATGCCACCACAATCGTAGAGATCGTAAGCGGTATAATGATCATTCGTAGCATACGGATGAATAGTTCCCCGGGAAATTTGAGGTACATGACAACCTTTTCTGTTGGTGGATCTATTGATTCTTGTACCGCATCGTGTACAAGGATTCCTATCAAAAAACCACAGAAAACCGACACAACAATTGCAACTAACTGGGCGTTCGCCCTTAAAGCTTTGCCTAGTTTTGATGCTAGGCTTCTTCCATGCACCGGATCTTCAAAGTTGGCTTCAACATCAATACCATCTCGATCTGTTGTTACATTGGGATTCCGTAACACCGACATGTTGTCTCAGCGACGTCTATAACTTATCTGGCGTAGCGTTACACGCTCGTCGGGTCAATATCTAAAAACTGTCAGTTATTGATTAGGTTTAAGAACATTAATATTATTATTCATGATGTAAATGTAAATACGTTCTGTTACTATATGCCTTCGCAATTAATTACAACTGGAATGTGTACAAGTATTTCAGAATACCGCCAATACCATGTAGCTACGTTATTTCGTTGCAAATGATAGCGTAAGTACGTACATCGTTCACTTGGTAATCTGATAATTCGTAATCCAATACTTTATTACGTCACAGGGGAGCGGAAGGCTTATATTTCAGCGATAGTTTGTGAAGTAACGTCGACCGCTCAGATCTGTTGCTAGGGAGACGGTAGCATTTCTTTGCTATCATGTGATATGCTTTTGGCTTTTGCTTTTCATTTTATTTTTATACTTATTATATAATAATTTCTTTGGGCAGCATGTTCTAATCTACCCTAGTTATACTTGTGTCAAATGCAGTGAAACTGGGAAAGTGGTCTACGCAACCTACGATGCATACAAGTAAACGTACTTGGTAAATGATCATTGGCAACATACATTTAACTGAAATAAATCATAGAATGCTGTGCTAAAACATTTATCTCATTGTCTGCTGTACTCCAATTGGTTGTACTGCTAGATCTGATATTTGTTCTCAAAGAAATCTTTGCTTGTCACAAGTACTTCTAAATGGCTATATATACAAAGGAGCTGAATACCTTTATATTTTAAAGTTTGCATATAGTGCTTTATAAATCATTACATATCTAAAACAGCTATGATCACCTAATTATCTCATTGTATATAAATCCTTATTGTCCCGACACTCAACCATTTAGCTAGAATTAAGAACGATTTATTGTGAACGAACAAAAGCGGTTCTTATGAACAAACAATTATTTGACATTATTAATATTTCTATATTATTCTGAATCGCTAATACAAATATACTGATGCCAGAATCGATACAAATTTGAGGAACAAATTTATATGAACGCGAACAACGCCTATATGTCTATAATTTCTATATTTTCCGCTTGTTTGAGAAACACGAATGCTACAAACAGATTCATTACCTTTCGTTCAAGCCATTTGACATCAGTTTATATTCTGTCAGGGCATCGTAGTAATCATGTCAGCGAAAATACCATCGTCAAAGACCAGTTGCCCGACAGTCGTACCGAAAATAGACTTCAAATACGCAACTTGCCATACGTCATCAGCAGGAATATTTCGACAAAATTTACAAAAATATCCCTCCAAAAGGGTGAAATATTTTCTTCTTTTTATACCCAAAGCAGCGAATCAGCTCAGCGCATGAAAATTTTGATAAACCCACCTTGTTGACTCATTCATAATACAACTCCATATTTTTTTCGCTACAAGGTGGTAAAATGGCTTCAATTTTCTATAGTATAGAAGCGTGATCCAGTGTACTATAACAAGGGTGAATAATGTTAGCCAATCAGCGCGTTTGTTTACCTTTGTGTTCTCGACCAATGAGAATGCGTGAAATTGACAAAATGTCAACAAAAGGAGCGAGAGAATAACACACTGTTCTACGTCTTCCGTGCCATTCGTTATTGCGTTTTGTACTCTGGAACTGGAAGATTGTGATAGAGCAAGGGTTTTTCTTTAATTTCCTCGTGGGGATTTTTAAAATTTGATCTAGATTGCGAAATATCGATGTTTTAAAAACCGGGTTTTCACACGCGTAAAATTGCGGCTATATTAATTATTTATATAAGATATATTAATAATATATATATTAACAATATTTTTAACAGGCACTTGAAATGCTGTGTATATTTGAATCGTTTTGAAGCATATTAAGCCGCACAAAGACTATAATATAGACGATTTTATCAAATATGAATTGCTACCTTTTTTATCTGGATCATTCCTCATTTTCTAACCCTCATCGGAAATGCGTCACACGAATTCTTCGTGACTGATGACTGACGGATGCTGACATTGTATTCGGTAGTTCTGGGAATAGATTTTGAAGATATCAGACGTTACAGAAGTGGAGGCCTTCGCCATAGGCTTATTTTGTTAATCAAACTGTCCACAAAGTTTTCATTGATCTCAGTTTCCGTTTGACCTTCATCACAATCGTCCTCATCATCTGCTTCTGGGTCTGTCTCAGTTTCACCGTCGCTATCATGGTCGTCTGCGCTAGTCGCCGGAGCAAACACAGCGTCGTTTGCTGTTTTCCCCAAAGCTTCAACATGTGACAACAACGTAGCTTTACAAATTGGGCACTCGCGGATGTTAGGCAGGAGGCACCCAACGTGGAAGGAATGTCCACAACCATAGAAGACGTTCCAAAGTGGGTTTGCTTTGTTACAAGCAGGTAAATCGCATTTTCTATGATGGAATTAAGTAAGATATTATTGACTATATTTATCTATTTTACTATTTGTGCCGTGGTCAAGGTAGAATGGCCGTTGAAGTATGTGCAACAGAGCTCATAATTTGCATAATTTTTAGATTTGTCTAGTACTTGGACTGTTATAATTTACCACATATTTCTCAACGGCATCCTAAACATTCTGTCATGGCCACTACCCCCCTCCATGCTTAACCCCTCCCACCATTTATAGTTTTGTACTCACATGTTTGGGTTTGGAGGGGTTTCCATCGAGTTGAACCCTAGTGGAAGGACTCGATTTGTCACAATCTTCTCGCCAAACAGGTTAGGAAGTAGCCACTTACTGGTATGCTGGGGTTGTCCCTTTGTTCTCGGTTGTTGAACAGCAACATTGGGGTGGGTGAAGAGCAATTCAAATTTAAGGGTTAGGAATTCAGCTGCCTGTGTCTTCAATTTATTTATTCTTTTTGAACTAAAATTGAATTTTTTCGATGGCACAAATGTAGATTGGAAGGAGTGAAGCTCGTGCTTACAAGCATCAATTTCTTTTGCCTTGGCAGCAATCTCATCAGCTGTGTCGGTGTCTTTGGTCCTTCTTCGTAACACCGAGTGGAAGTTCTCAACGGGATATTCATCGAATGCAGCCAAGTGTTCACGTATTGTCTTGAACATGGAGGGGGCATTTCTTTGCCAGTGCAGAAAAGTGGAAAGCATGATCAGCAATGCTTTGTTATAATGACGCCTTCTAAACACCACAAACATAACCCATATATTGAGCAGGGACTTGAAAAAAAGATCGTATTTGTTGCATTTGAAGATAATTGAATAGATGCTCAGCACCAAAGGGATATAGTTGTCGAGGAGATTCACAAGTGTTAGAAACTGGACATCCTTGCACTTGCAAAAGACTGACATAATCATGTCCCTTACAAGTGTCCATCCTCCATACATAACTTCCAACAACAGAGATATGCGCCAAGGTTTCGGTTTCTTTGCCAGCTTAGCTTTTCTTCCAAATAGAAAGGAGTAAAGATCAGCAAAGACTTGATGGAAATTGAGAAGAACACACTCCCTGGCATTTAAAGAAATATGTAGAGGGCCAATCAGGGGAACTACATTCTTCAACTCTTTAGGTATCGATGCAGCATTGGAATAGACCAACTGTCGAATGAAAAACTGCATTGGCCAGTCACCAACAAAAGTACCAACAAAGTGATTCAGGTAAATGTCCAGGCCACTGGTAAGCATTTTGTTGATTGCAACAAGGGCATCTTCACATGATTTAAGAGGTAATTTGATGCTAGCGACAAGTTTTGTGTTATCCATCCTTCGCATTTGCTGATTCTCAGTTTGCTGGTAGTCATGCACTGACAGTCTCTGTCTTTCAGCTTCTGGGTTGAAATACTTTGCCAAAACCCAATCAGGCATGTTTTCAACATATGTTTTTGATAGACTGGACAGATTGCCAGCAACATAATTTTTGACATCCTCAATTTTAACAGGGGGTGTTGGAAGGACATTGTTGCCATGTAGTGGAACTGCTTCAATTTCAGGAAAAACCTTGAGTAGCAAAGTAGCCATATGAATTGCTTGTGTTTGTGTCTTCGCTTCTGGTCTGTGGTGGGTATGGATGTTGTGGTAATCATCGATACAAAAAATCAGGAACTGGTTGTTTTCAACTGCATCTTTGATGAAGGTAAAAACATGACTATTATGGGAGGAAGATGATCTTGTCAATATTTTAACAGTTCTTGGGTGAGCAGCAATACCAAGATTCCTGAGAGACTCGAGGCCTTTGTTGCTAATCCCAAATTGTTGCAGTGTTCTTGATAAAGCAACTTGAAAGGAATTACACTTTTGCGATTGTGAATACAACATTATGTAAATGACAACCATTGTGCGAACACTACAAAGTTGTTTGCGTTCCTCTGACATCCTTTCTGGCCCCATAGCATTCTTTATGCTTAAGTAAAAATTTTCAGCACCAGCAGTTTTGCAGATTTGCTCAAATATATGAGGATTCATTTCAGGCTGCTCCAAATTGGAAACCACATCTTTTATTTTTTGGAGATCATTTTTGAAATCCAGGTTAAAAGATGCTTTCTTTAACAGTTCTTCAAATTCACTATTTGAAAGGTATACACCATCTGTTGTTTGACATTCTTTCTCTGCAACAGTTTTGGAATGACTTGCAAAATCCAGACTTAAACTTGCTGTTGTAACATCTGATTCACTTACTTGACTGTTAGGGGGCTCTGAATCAGCAGTTAGAGTATATGGTGAACTCACACTGACTGTAGCTGAAGTTGCACTTTCTTGACTATTTTGCCCACTCTCATCAATAGAACTTTCACTTGTCACAATGCTTGCAGCCGAGCTTTGCAAAAATTCAGGCTAAATGATATAATGTAATTATATAATATAATCTAGTAATTGTAACTCTCTTGAATATTTATTTACATCAAGTCCTACATGAGGGTAAAAAAGGAGCTCTAGGCCTTTCAAGTTTAGTTAAGAGATTGTGGTATTAGATAATAAAACCATGATGTTGCATTATGTTAGTGCTCTCACATAAGTGACTGGGCCACCCCCAATCTAATTGTGACTGAAATATCTGGTATCTTGTTTGCTTATTTAATGTCGCTTGAACCTTTTCTGCTGAAGAACCCTTTTTTTATCAATACCCTTAATGTATTGTTAGTAAAATAGAAAAGTCTTTTGTGAACAATTCTGTATAAATTTCAAATATTATCTTGCTTTAGGGCATGATTTAAAACTAAAGAAACCCCTGAGCCAAATGTAAAATGTATTACAGTGGCAAAGGATTTTTTTGTCCGAAAACAAGTCGAATTAAGCAATACTTTTCCTGCTCTACTACGTAATTACACAGTTCCCGTTCTTCATACCTGTCTTTCTACTTTATTTTTTATCTCATTAGCTTGATCTCTTGGAAGCAGTTTGGTAAATTTTCTTTTCCTAAAACTTTCGTGAAGACACGTCGAGCAAAGATTGTTAATATTACGAGAAGATTTTTCGCCCAATTCTGCCTCGACGAATTGCTGAAAAACGTTTGAAATCACAAGCAAACCACGAGCTCTAAGATTAATAACCTTTCCCCCCGCACCTTTTGACCACTTTTCATGGAAAGGATTATTACACGCTCTTCGATATTTTGGCATTTTTTCTATAGCAGCGTTGTAAAGGCTAAAGCGTTGTATGTCGTTCGAAAAAAGAACTCTCTTGCGGATAAAGATGCGAGTTTTTCCCGCCAGAATGCCCTGTAGTGTTTCATTAATAAATGAAGCAAATCCGGGTGAATAAACTACGTTTGAACATTTAAAATACACATAGCTTCAATATATTTAATAACTTTATTATATAGACCCGTTATTTCGGAGATGTGAGACTATGAGAGTTGATTATTTTATACGATTTTACGCGTGTGAAAACCCGGTTGTTAAAACATCGATATTTCGCAATCTAGATCAAATTTTAAAAATCCCCACGAGGAAATTAAAGAAAAACCCTTGCTCTATCACAATCTTTCAGTTCCAGAGTACAAAACGCAATAACGAATGGCACGGAAGACGTAGAACAGTGTGTTATTCTCTCGCTCCTTTTGTTGACATTTTGTCAATTTCACGCATTCTGATTGGCTGAGAACATAAAAGGTAAACAAACGCGCTGATTGGCTAACATTATTCACCCTTGTTGTGTACTATCATATCAGTGCGTCTATCACGCCATAACGCTATGTCACCAATAAGGTTTATAGCACCAATAACATGCATATATAGCATATATGCAGTATAAATGACGTCATTGGTCTCTATTTTATATTTCGCGCGCGTAACAAAACGATATAACCCAGCCTGGAAACCTGCACCATGTTTATGAAATCTCATTCAGAAACGATCGCGGATCTCGTGGTGGTGGAGCACTGTTAGCAAAAATCTGTATGGCAAATTCACCATGATCACGATCTGGAAATCTCAGAAAAATTAACAAAATTAACCATGCATACAAGTTGCAAGATTCCACTCTGAAAACCACAGATTCCGAAAGAGACCTTGGTGTTTGGACCTCTTCTACACTCACTTGGTCCAAAAAAGTCCTCAACATCACAGGATTAAAATCAAGACTATCTCTGTTCGTCGAACTTTATATCTTACACTCGTTCGTTCCCACCTCGCGTACCCGTCCCAAGTCTGGGCTCCACGATCTGTTGACCTCATCATACGAACAGAACGCGCTCAAAGACGTGCGTCAAAGTATATATTGAGCCTACAATTCGTTTGTGACATCAGCTATAACCAACGTCTTTCAACATTGAATCTGCTACCACTGTGTTATTGGCACGAATTTCTAGACAACTTATTGTTCCTTTTCAAATCACATCATAATATTATTAACTTAAGAAGAGACATTCTACCACACCCTCAATATCCAAGTCAACGTACCCGTGTTGAAAACTTTTGCCCGTCGCCCAGACAATAATTGAATATGTACAGCAATTAATCTTTAAAATATCATTTCTTTTAGACGACCAGCCAGCCTGAAAAAAAGTGACCGTCGATGGCATTTTTTGTTACAAGCAGGCAACATAGCCAGGCAGGTTCGGATCAATGTTGTTAAGAAGATTTGCCCCGTTGCCACGCGTAATTTTGAATAAAAAAGAAAAAAATGAAGGTTTTTTGAGGCGATGTTCGTCTTTGAAGTTCCGCTTTGTTAAGATATGGTATTTTAGAAAGGAAATGTATTATGCCATATTTGGTTTGCCTGAAGCGAGAACTAACCAATCAAATGAAAGAAAATATTACGTGATGTAACTAACATCGCTCACAATTATAAACAAGAAAAAATATGGCGCGCCGAGAAGGAATTCTTGCCAAACAAGATAAAAGATCAACCCAGAGAGAGGTAAGACACAGATATTTTAAATTTTTATCAAGTTTAAATAGTATTTACATGTCTATAGAAATATATAACGGTTGTGATTTCACTTATTTGTTTATGTAAATCAGCTATTTTCACAGTTTCAATGTTGACTTGCATTCATGCGAAACCAAGATTTCATACGATGCTATATACGGCAAAATTTTGCAACGTCTTTAAGGCAACAGCATGAATTTTATGTGAGTATATGCTTCTAATCGAGGATACGGCACTTTAAATCAAAATTATTTGATTTTATACGGAGAATTTTGGTTACGGTTTCAACTTTCAAGCCGATTGCTCTATCTTGCTAGGCCAGCATGTATGAGAAATACTTTGATCGAATATTTTAAAATATCTACCGCATACTGGGCAACTATTTTAACATAAAATAAAATTTAGACTGTATCTTTTTATCTTCTATTTTATAATATAATAATTTGAATGTCCAATTCGCTGTTTGTCTCTGCTTTGCTGGTGCAACCAAAGGTCTTCGCAAGTTACGTACTGTATAAATATGCTCTGATTATAATGTTCTTTCATCTCTTCAATATTTCCATTTTTTGGAACCATTTTGACAAATTAATCCAAGTTGAATTGCCTTGAGCGTTGACTTGAACACGATTTTCCTTCTCACTATTGATAATACAGTGCTTTTGAATGTACCTTTTTATTTGAATGTTCCATTTGTTGTACCCCATACTGGGCTGATATAAAAGTGAGGGCTGCTATCTTTTTGTCCTCCATTTGATAATAGAATAATAATGTGAATGTCAACCATGCTGTTTTGCTTTGCTAGTGTGACCACAGGATGTGTACTGTAGAAATCTGTATTGAACTTTTCAAGATACCAGTAAATCTCCCTCGATTATGTTCTTTTTATATCTCTTGAATGTTTCCATTTATTGGAACCATTTTGACAAGTTAATCCAAAGTGAACTGTCCTGGATGTTGAATTGAATACAATTTTTGTTTTGACTATTGATAATACAGTGCTTTTGATTTGCGGTCAAAAATGTTCTATTATTATTTGACTATGGTATTTGTTACCACTATATACAGTACTAATTCATTTCAATGGTCAGGTCCCTTCGGCTGGTTTCAGTACCAACAAACTTACTTACAAGTTCAATTTTAAAGACTTTCCAACATGTACAAGAGTAACTGGGGTATTTATAAAATTTGTTTATTGTTGATATTTTTTGACTTAATTTTTTTGTTTTTCTTCATTCACCCCATTTAGTCTTTTAGCCCTCGATATGCTGGTAGCTATAGTAAAACTTGCAGTAGCGTGTATTTCTCATGTTTGTGGCATGGCGAGGTAAATATCAGTGAATTGAAAATAATCACAAATACAAATGATTGTTTGTTTTGCTAACTAATTCAAATCCAAAGAACCTCTGGAAGGCTGATGCATATACACACATTATATGCAATATTGTTAATATATAACAGTAACAATCGGTCAATTGAACATATTACATTACCGTTTTTTAGCTCTCCGGTAATCCTTCAGGATTTTTGCACTCATTTGCATCGCACCCACAAAGAGGTGTGCACTGTTGATTGTTCTTATAGCACTTACAATTGGCAGTTCCACATTTCTTTTTACAGCCACAAGAAATCAAGGAAATACAGGACTGAGGAATGGAAGGTATTGTAGACCAGATAATTTGCAACTTATCTTCACATGATATCCACCCACCAGTGTCAGTTGGGCTAGGGATTTCAGGTAAACCAATGTTTGCCTTCAACCACACTTTGGCCTGGTAATTACATCTAGCAGCATGAAGGTGGGAAGCATCACTTGTAGGTGGCAATTTCTCCAAATCTTTGTTTCCTTTTTCAAAAAGATCTACTCTGCACTTGTTTAAACCACCTAGTGGATCAGGGGCACCATACAATCTGCAAATAAATTCTTCTGCATCCTCAAATGGCCCATCTCTCCCTATAGAAGCAAGTAGGTGTGCAAACTCTTCAAAGACCTTCCAGCATTTCCTTTTTCCAAAACTGGTAAATGATGATGTTGTATCACACCCTGTAAGAGAATGAAACCCTAAAAGATTGTTAGTAATAATTTCTGGAAGTTGTTGAGCAATGTCATGAATAGGATAACATTTTCTCTGTTTGGCAGTACCAGCAACCATCCATACTTCAATGTCATACTTGTTTCTAAAAAAGTGTATTAGCATTAAAAATACATCAGTATCCCTACAGAAGACCAAAAGCCGATTGAAATTATTACCAACAGCCTCAAGGGCATGGTAAATAAGTCTAGTATCAGCTTCCTCGTGGTCACACAAAAATGTGCTCATATCTCTCGATGTAGAGTAAGCTTTCGTTGGATCTTGAAAACCACCACCTGTAACTAATTCACAATTATTATGGTTAGTTATGCTAGTATGATTAAGTACAAGATAATCACTTAAATATTTTGCCAGGTCTGCTTTATTTTCCCCCAGAGAAATAAAATTTGTCCATGTTTGAGGAAGTGGCAAATCTCCACGGCTAATTATTCTATGAATGGGCCGCTTGTTTGTGCCACGCTTGGTTCTTGTAGTTGACTTTATAGAGCTAGAAATGTATCGATCAAAAACAATGTCTATACGGTCAGCATTTTCACCAACATTTATCAGGAGGGACTTGAAAAACACCCGTGCATACTCTTCAAATGTTTTGCAGCTTTTTGGTTTCCCGAGAGTCTGGATGTAAGCATGACCATCAACTAGTACACTAGTTCTCTGTGTTGTATGTGGTTCTGTCACATTCAGTAGAATTTTCTCATTCTTTGTAATGATCTTTGCTATCTCTGCCTTGGATGTTGAATTCATGTCACCATTCGCTTTTGCCAGTGAAAGCGGGATACTAGATAGCTCGTGTTGCAAAACCTCATTTAGATCAACCTTTCTCCCTGCCAAAGATGCTGTAAGTAGCTGTTGCAACAATCTGCTGTCTGCCTTGATTGTCTTCTTCTCATTTTGTTTTCCTGCAAAGGTCATCTTGTAGAGTGAAGCAAACGTTTTTGACTTCACTTTTGGCAGTGGATAAAAAAATGGAGTTTCTTTCTCTACAAACCATTTATTAATATTGCTTTGTACCATACTTACTCCTCTTGTTTGTGCCGAGAGCAGATCACTTTCAATTGCAGCAGTGGACACATCATTTGTAGCTATTGACACTAGTTGTTTTTTATCACTTCTCATTATGCTTTCATCCTCTTCTCCTCCCATAATCTCGCCATCCAGTTCCTCTCCTTCTAGGCCAAAAACATTAAATCTTGAGAAAACTTCCTCCAGTTTTGTCACTGAATCTTCGTCAAGCCGAATTCTGGATGGTTGCGCATCTTTTCTTGTAGAAATCATTTGACCTTCATCTTCATTTTCTACGTCCAATAGACATTTGGTAGAATGGGAAATATAAGATCTTTCAGCCCATGTAATACAAAATTTGTCTCTAGCAGTGTCATTCCTTGTTATCCCAATAATACCATTTGAAATCTTGCAGATTCTGTTTTGCCATTCAGTTGCCTGATCAATAGGGACTTGGTTGAATCTGCCTTTGCCACGTCGAACAACGAAGTTTCCATTCATAAACTCCTGATAAATGATTGGTTGAGATGTTTCCAGAGATTTCATCTCAGCTAGATATATCGTTCCCCATCTGGCGTAATTGGTGTGATCGTAAACTGTCATCCAAGGTAGCATATCAGCAAATGATTGAAGGTGAAGATTCCAATTGCCTTCTCGGTTAGCTCGTATAAAATTCAGGAGTGTTTCCACCATTTTCATGTACAGGTAGGTTCGCCAGAGGACAAAATTCGGTGTATTTTGCTGGTTGTTATCGTATTCATTCATTAACTCTAGTACACCTGTGTCATTTAATAACTCAACTAAAGAACTTATCTTTTCAACCTTGCTGTCTATGTCACTATTACTAAACTCTTGGACAATCTCACCAATTTTTATTCTCAGCTCTGGCATTTTTAAGTGCTCTTGTGTACCCACCCACTTCACAAAATAATTCCAGTAAATACGGTTTAATGCTTCGTATGCTAAAGTGTGCCCTCTGACTGCTCTATAGTAAGACTTACCTTCCATCATTTGATTTGTACTATTATATGCAAATAGCCCAGATTCTATCCAGACATCTACAAGGCCAGCATTTTCCATATGCTGTCCAATAGCCTTTAGAAAATTAAATAGTATGTGCAAATGACCCATGACAAGAACAACATTTTTATATTTCTCATAATTTGCCCATATTAATTCTTTACCTCTGCTATAGAGTGGTTGATCTGCTGTGATGATTGTAAATGGTTGACCAAGCTTTTCACTTATAGACATAAAATGATTAATTACAGTTGTAACAGTATTGTTTTCATCTGCAGGTGCTTGGAGAATTGGTAACATGCCAGGTGTGGTCAAAGAAGGATCAGTTACACATGTTGTTTCATTAAATCCTGCCCAACCAGGGATAATCTTCTCATCAGCTAACATCCGTGTAAGTATCCAAGTAAGATTCTTCAAATCTGATTCTTCCTTTTCTTCATTCGTTGCAAACCATTTCTCGCAGTCAAAATCAGTATGCTCATCAAACACAGGATTTGGCCTCTCCCCCAGAGGCATATATGCATGGTCTAGTTTGTGGAATTGTTCCAAGCATCCAGGAGTCACTGTTCTTGCCCTACCTATTGCCCCTCTAGTCACAGGTCTTTCTCTAACTGGCCCTCTTTGCCAAAGCGTCATTTGGGTACAGTGAAAAGTATTTTTCCCATCAATGGTTTCTTCTAGAACATCTATATTATCACATGAGGCAAGAACAACCCTCCCTGGGGTATAGGGTGCAATCTCATAGGGTAGATATACATTATCATTTTCCTCATAGCGATTCAATATATCTGTTGCTATGCTTGTATCAAATCTTCGGATTGTGTCTATACCAATTGTATGCTCAGCCGCATGAAACAGCCCAACAAGTTTTTCTGATCGTGTTGCTTGGTGAAGGGTAAGCCCAAGACCAATATGTTTAGGGGTCAACTTGTTCCCTTTAGAAACTGCATAAATTATATCTTGTGCAATATTGCTGGTTGATTTGTGCATTTTAGCTTTACCTGGCAATTGTTCAAAAACATCTGTACCTCCCAACAAGATTTCAAGAAAAAGGGACAAGCTATCAGGGATTATTCTGTTAACATGATCTTCATTGATCCCACTCCATCCACCATTATGACCTGGCATTTGTTCTAATTCACTTCTAATATGTAATGCAGTGTGGACCAAATTTAGTAGTTGGCTATTTTGTACAGGGGAAACTACCACATCTGCTTCATCAATCTCATTATCATGAACAATATTAGCTAGATGTTCAGCTATGACAGTGCTAGAGCTATGGCTAGGATAAAGCAACAGATGACCTGTTGGATCAATTGGTCGAACAAAAGAACCTTTAATCCCTATAATTTTCTTAATATCATCATAAAATGAAGCTCTTCGACTGATATATCGTTGTGGAACATTAATGCCATCTCTCTCACACATTTGTTCATAAAATACCCATACATTTCCCATGTCATATATATAGCCAGACCCAAGCCCACTAATTAAATCACTACATAACCTGTAAAGAGATTGTTGTGATTTTTGTTTACCATAATCCATATTAGTAGCAATATCTTTGATCTTGTTGACTTTTCTTTGAAACTGTATCCAACAACTAAGATGATACTTACCCTCAGATGCAACCAAATCACTTATGTTTGTAAGTCTAACATGCATTATGGAGTCTAACTCTGACAAATCAATTATTTTTTTTGATAATTCCATAGTTGCAACATTCCTTATTGCCTTCCCCCCACTCTTTTGACAAAACATACACAGTGACCAATCAATAGCATGCTGCTTATTGCTTCTTGTGGCACGTTCAACAATTTTTGCTTCTGGCTTTTGTACCTTCGCTTTTTTGTTTAGTCTAGCTATTTTCCCTTGATGTGTAAAGTTGCTGTAACAAGTGTGGTGCCATTTAATATCAGAGCAATTGCTATTTTCGCAAATAACTGTGAGAACCCTCTCAATTATAATATTTGATGCTATGTCATTGAGGTTTTTCCTTTCAATTGCAGATTGGACAGCCTTGCTTCTTCCATCATGAGAAGAGTTCCGCAAAACACCTGATATTGTGGCGTCGCCTTGGCAAAATAGACATTTATCCAAGGAATAACTGCTTTTTTTCTTTTTCGACAGTGAGGCTGCACTAGGAGTTCTTATAGCTTCCTCCTTACGTTTTGAACCAGATGGGGTTGTTGAAGCCATTGTGTCAATAATTCAACACTGTGTACATCAATATCTCTTTGTCTCTCAAAATTACAATGTAACTTGAATTGGTGTCTTCTATTAAGACTATTACTATCCGCTACAATGACTACATTATTTTAAGTTTTATAAAGGAAACAAATCACAAAGCTAAAGAAAGCTATAGAAATATCAAGTATCCTAGCGATATATTACGATAAAAATTATTTTAGTTATAACGATAATAAAGGAAATAATACGTTAATAAACATATAATACAAACTTTATGTGTCTTTTTCACCTGCTTTGTTAACTTTGTGTGTCTTTTTCGCCTGATAAAAACTTTGTTTTACTCAGTTTCAATCGATATTTTGAGTACAAGAAAAATTACCATTTCCTTGCGCAATGTTTTCCACATCCTGCGCGTCATCACAGATTACTATTGTACCAGATGTCTATCTTCGCCAAATATCTGTTACAAGTTTTTGACTGCTTACGCGAGCTGACGAAAGATTTCCGCCATGTTCTTAGTAAGCGCAATCCACGCCATACAACGTAAGCAACAGTCTAACCGAGTCTAAAACCTATGCATGTCTGACAAAGGCCTGGCCTGGACGCGAGTCTGACGCAAGTGTCCGCCATGTTCTTAGTAAGCGCAACATACGTGATATTGCGAAAAATGACGAGTGCAATTCGTGATCAGAGTGAAAATCGAGAACACAAATTTACCTTGCGAAAACACGAAGATAGACATCTGGTACAATAGTAATCTGTAGCGTCATGCCGGCTCGGTTTTTATGCTATTGGTCACAACAGAATAATTTGACCAATCAGAATGATTATCGTTAATAGATTTGTTGCCATAGATACGAGGAATAAAATTCACAGCTTTTACAAATACGATCGCGGCGCTGAAGTTTAACCGAATAAATACCAATATTTTAGATTTTAGAAGCTTAAATCTAGCGGGCAACCTATATAGCTGTGTTTGTGAGACTTCAAGCTACATTTTGGTGGTGGTTGCCTGCTTGCAACACAAAATGCCATCGTATGTGTTTTCTGAGCACTTTTTACGCCTGTGGCTGGCCGTCTATTTTATCTTCGCAATAGAAATCACGACATCACAAAAAAAATAAGAACCCATCTCCCAAAAAGCACATGTAAATAGTGTCTTCCTATTGGCTAATTAGAACAATAAATTAGTGTATCACTTCCGTTAGTTGGATTAGTATCGGGTTAGCATAAACAACATGAGCTACATGTATTTATATTATTTAATATGTTAAGTGGTTAGTAGGGTTTATTAAACTTGGACATTCTTCGACATGCAGCAACTGGTGTAACAACAAAAGCAACAGATGTTCAATGCTATGGTTGTTACTCCATACATCTTTGGGGACCAAAGTGCATGTTACACAAGGAGACTGCATATCAACAAATTATAACGTGCCGTAAGCTACTAAATTCAATAATGTTAGTCTATAACAAGCATTTCAAATTATATTTCAATAAACTGTTCACTCATCTGTTTTTTCTTCAGCTAATATTGACTTGATATTCGTGGCTACTTCAGCCGCTGCTCGTTTCGTGATGGATTCCCTTGCTTCTGGATACATATGTTGTTTCTTCTCCGGCACGTTATTACACGCTAGCTCCAAGAAATAAAGGTGTTGGACCGGTCTTTCAAGAAGTCCTTGCCAGTTTGGAGTTGAACGCCACGTACTTGTCCAACGCGACCTGGATAGATTGCTCGAACGATTGCCAACGGCCATTTCCCATTGTGCTTCTCTTCTGACTTGATGAGGACCGCGTATCCTACGGACACTTCGAACCGTTCTTTCCATGATTCAAATCGTGTCTCTCCCTCAATGCGTTTATAAGATACTCTTTCGACCATCTCGTCCACAATGAATCCTTACACGACTTCAGGTATCTAGCTATTTCTCGCAGGTTGACGTCGGCTTCCCTGACACAGTTCTTGTTCAGGTATTAGGTCTTTGGAATAGATACACCAATCGCTTTATACATGGCTTGCTTGACCACCCCAACGAGGCGTTCAAACTGACCGCCCCACTAGGGTGCCCGTGACAAATTGAATTGCCATTGAATCTCGTGATCTTGTAAATATCCCTGGAGTTGCTCGTCTTTTCTTAGGGTGCGGATCAATTTTTCAGCTTTGATGGAAGTTCTTCCTTTGTCCGAGTAGATCTTCCTCGGTCTACCGCGCCGCGCTATGAACCGCTTGAGAGATGGTATGAAGGTTGTGGTTTCAAGGTTCGGCAGAAGTTCCAGATGGACTGCTCTAATTAGACTGCAGGAAAACAAGGCCAATTACGCTTTCCCTTAATGACCGGAACGTCGCTTGTAACGGATTGGTCCCGCAAAATCTACTCGCGCGTCTATCTACTAAAACGCTGTCTCCCCGCCTATTCGATCATTTGGTAAAGTTCCTGGAGGCAGTGGGTCAAGCGCTGTCACCTGGAACCTTTTTTATCCCCAGCATTCTTTTTTTACTCTCTTCACGACACTTCGCAACATTGGTACCCAGTATCTTTTCCCCACGGCTGCCATAGTCAATCCCACACCTCCGTGAAGCGTTTCGCGGTGTACTTTCTCAACCAACTTACGTGTAAACATTTCATCCGTTGGTAGATAAATCGGATATCTACCCTCGATTCTCCATCGACATTCCACGAACCCCTTGCCATTCAATTGTAGGTTGAGTTCCTTACGATGCTGCTCGAAGATTGGGGTTGACTGGCTTCTTTGTTGCACTCTCTGTATCCAGTAGTTCTTGGCTTCCTCGATTCTTCTACTGTTAAGGGGCCGATCTTCTTTTCACCTTGTCTGCAGTTATTCACAAACCTGGATACCCATGCGGTTACTCGAAGAGCTCTTTGTAGGCTGTATTTTTCTAATACTATCTACAACTGGTCAGGACAGGGCTGATCTCGCGTCACAATAGCAACTTTTCGAACAACTTTTGCTTCGGCTTCGGATGTGATGGTTGGACACCATGTTCTCAGGCCATTTACTTCCATCTGAAGCCAGTCAGGTCCGTTCCACCAAAATGGCGTTAGATCTCAATCTCTTCTCGCTAGGTCGGCAGGATTCTATGACGTTGGAACATGTCTCCAATGGATCTTGAGGTGTTGATGGATCTTACTAACACGATTTGACACAAACTGTCTACATTGTACGTTCCTAAGGATCCAGTGAAGGGCCACTGTTCTGACTAACCAGGCATAAATCTCAGGGGCAGGTAGATGATCTAAGTCATTTTTCACATTGACCAGAAGGTTATTTATCATATGTGAAGACATGAGCTCGAGGCGGCGTATGGCAAGTCGACTTGTAGCGGCAACGAGGCGCTGGGTGACTCCAGATGATTGCCGGACGACTGAGTAAACTGCTGCATCGTGCTCGCATCACCAAACCCGTGCAACTCTAATGCCAAGACCAGCTCTTGATAGCCAACTATGGAGCTTGGTACAGCAAATTCTTGCGGAAGATTTTCATCTTAGGAATTCCAACTATTACTTAAAGTTTTACTCAGTTTCACATCCCATAGAAGCTTCTCACTACAAATAACTCAATAAATCTGCTTCCCTTGCAAAGTCAGAGGAGAACACTTCCCAAGGGGTCGTATACTAGGGCCAACTTACCTAAAACTTCTCTTCGTCGGTGATGATTTGCCAGCTGGAAATGCCACAGACAACAGCCCACTACTTATTCCATGGTAATCCCAAAATCTTAGATTTACCGGGTTTGGTTCCTAGCTGTTGCCTTGCCAGGGTTTCTTCGATATCAAACTTGTCAACCGCACCACCATCTTTGAGACACCACCACTTGTGCAGTGTAAACTTTGCATCATCAAAAATTTCAATTGACTTACGCTTCCTTTCCTTTACTTCATTGAAATCAACATATCTGTTCTGTTTACAACCAAATTTTGCGTAACTTTGACATCGCCGCTCATCAACATGAATCAAATACACAAAAAAATTTACATCAGCTGATTCATCATCACATACACTTTCAAAATCCAAAAGTTTGTTTGATTTCGATGTATCGCACATTGTTTAAATTATCGTTATGTTAAGGCTATTTTTTGCGCTAAGAAAAATAATGGTAAATACAAAAATTCGTAATAAATTCAAACTGAACTAAAATCTTTTATAGTGAATGTGAATACGGTTAATATGACAGTCAAAACGAATATGTTGCTACGAATTCCAAAAGATAAAGATTTTCTTGTTTAACGAGGTCACTTTAGTTGATCAATATATAGCTCTTCGAATTAGCGTATTTACACGCTCCGACTAAATCTATATTTCTCTAAATCAAAACATTATTTTAAGGAACAAACTACACCACGATTATTGGGACATATTAAACTACAAAATATAAAACTATGAGCAGAATCCATTTTTAAAGTGTTCCACGAAATTTCGAAGTTGTCTTACGCTTGCTGACGGTCGCTCTTAAGAGGAATCGAAATGTCTTGGACATTAAAAAAGAGTAGGTTTCTATTTAGAGGACCCGTAGGTCCACTCTTTGCCAATGTCTTTCCATGAACAAATCTGGCTCCAGAGTCCAAAACTGTTTTTCTTCGTTCAAGCCTCTACTCTACCGACGGTACGTTGATGACTGCTCTCTTGTTTTCCGATCCTTGAACCACGCGCCTCTTTTCCTTGAATATCTCAACCAACAGCACCCTAATATAACATTTAACTCTTAGGTTACACGTGATGGGAAACTGCCCAAAATAAAACGACTCGTGCTTTATATAGTCTTAACTAACCCTACTAACCTCTCAATCATGAAGCGGATGGTTCTCTATTGATGACAACAAAATGAAGACTGGTCAACGCCCCCAAGCCAATTCTTCTTCAGTCCGTGACAAAAAAGCAGCTCGAAACCATCCCCACCTCTACAATCGACAAACAATGAAACTGGGTGTCCTGAATTCAACCATGGATGGAGTTGCGAAAGTAATCCCCTTTCAGAGTGCAAAATAATGGCGTGGGTTTTACGCTTTGTAAATAACCTGTAGAACGACTATGGTCCATTATCAGTTCCTGAAGTTGGCTTAGCCAAGAAATTATGGATTATGAACTGTCAGTGAGCTACCCTGTAAACTAGCCTATCTATATAAACGCCAAGCCGCTTACCCTTAGTCCGACAGCCCCGTCGCCTAAGGCATTATCTGTTGTTTTTGAAAAATACACAATACTCCATGCACTTCACGATTCACCATATAATACGCTAATTGTTTGAGATGCACAAGGAGGAACCCAACGTTCAGGACCACATACAACACTTACCCCCCCCCCCCCCCCCCAATATACCCGTAGGTCGTTTGGAAAATAACCCGTTGCTGTGTCACATGTCGGCAAGGCATTAGCGACACTTGAACCACTATCGCTTCTAGTTAACCAAATTACTGATGATACGACCAAAGTGCTTATCTGTCTATCACTTTTGCATGCAAGCACCCGTGTACAGCTGGAAGTCATAAACGACATTACACATTTATCAAAGTTTTCTATGATTTGCAAGCCCCAAATTACTACCAAAGATAATTTTCCCCGACAAAGCCTCAAAATTGTGGTGTTGGTTGCGCGTTGGTGTACGTGCGCGTGCAAGCACGCAAAAAGTGCTTATTTATTCATTTATATAACACACAAATCCATGCAGACTGCTGGATTGAATTTTTAACTTAAAATAAGTGATGACTTATTTTCAAGCAATCATTTGGATAAAGCTTTTGCGTGTGAAGAACTAAAATGTTTCAAAATGGGAACAGAATTGGGTTCAGTATACAACAACCAGCAATATGCAAAAGTTATAATTTACGTAATAAAAAATGGCAGCATGCACATTTAACCACAATGCATTGCAGGCATTAAAAAATGGCGGGAAAAAGATGCGACGAAAAACACTAAGGACAAACGGTCAATTTCTATGGCACGGGCAGTCACGATGAAGTGACTGTGTGCATGTCATATCCACATCGAATACATTGTCAACCAGGTTCTTATATCTTCCTAACAGAAAAGGTTTAGACATAGAAGGTCGTCGTGCTGCTTCTAAGGACTACGAAGGTCCGATGACGAAGCTGTCTGTCAAGCGGACAATACGATTAAAGAACAATGATTGAAAGTTACTTGTTTTACAGGATGGAACTTTAAGAATCAGAGTTATTACAATTACGAGTAAGATCATGAGTTACAAACGATACATAATCTAAAATATTCAGATCATAATATCCGTGTAATAATTAAAAGAAAAAGGTCAAATCTTTAATCTCTCTATCGTATGCCAACGGCAGTACATTTAAAAGCTGGGGCCGGTTGTTCAAAGGCGAATTAACTTATCCTAGGGTTAGAGGTTAACCTTGGGTTTAATTTCTTTACCCTAGGTTTGCTAACTCTAGGTTATAATCGAGTTGTTCAAAGCAGAGTTAGAAGTGCGGTTAACTAACCTTATGTTAAGCACCTAACCTTGGGTTAAAAAGCGCGCGAGTTTTATTTTTTCAAAATGGCAGAAGTATCCTTGGAGAAGCAAAGAAAAAAAAGAAAGCTTAATTTCACTGTGTCCAAAATAAATATTTTAACGAGAAAGGTTGAAGAAAATTTAGATGTCTTGCAATCTAAATTCACAAATTCGGTAACAAACCAAACAAAAAACAAGATTTGGGACGATATAACAAGGGAGATAAATGCGGTAGGAGTGGCGAACAGGACGTCGCACGAAGCTAAAGAGAAGTGGAAGAACTTAACAAGTTCGGCCAAAAAAAAGTTTTCGGATATACGAAGACAGCAGCGCCAAACGTGAGGTGGTCCTCCGCCGAAAGAACCCTCGATGGTACAAGAAAAAATAATGAAATTGTTTGAAGGCACCCCACGTTTCACTGGACTTGACGGTTTTGAAACAGGTATGAAATAAGATGCGTCATTGAGGCAGGTTTGGGCAAGTTTTTTTTACAAATGACGGCATATCTAGTTACCAGAGCGCTCGCTCGTCCGAGCCTCGTTTTATTTTGATAAATTTACAAATTATACTGTGTATGTATTATTAAACAATCGTTTATAATGTTATATTTGATGGATATAAAGATGAATGAACAAGCATATTTTTAATTTAGAAAATGCTTTATAGTTCAACACATGATTAAGACGAGAAAAGATAAGTATTTTTTTGTATATATACACACAGGATATATACGAGTAATATGAGTACAACTGTCAACTACAGCTCGACCACGAGCCAAAACTGATAATTATGTCCTCGGAGTTTTCAGTTTTAACATTGAATGTCTGTGAAATTGAAATTTGTGTATTGAACACAGAAACCTTTCTTTTTTTTAGAAGAGCTGAATAGAAATTCATGCGTTGCGACTGCTTCAACTGCACTTGAAGGTACTATCGACCCATTCGCTGAGGAGTCTGACGATGATGATATACGACCAATATCTCCGTCCTTATTGCAGGAAGAAATATTTATCCCTGATTCATTGCCTGTACCTGCTAGAGCTACCCCTGTTCTTTCTGCCCCCAGTAAGAAAGAAAAGCAGCGAAGAATCACAAACCAAGAGGTACTAAAATTACAAGCCGAAGTGCTTCAGTATCACAAGGAGGTCTTACTCTTGAAAAAGAAAAAGCTCCAAATGCAAATCCAGGCTATGAAAGAACGGTTTATTAATTCAATATATTTATTAAACACTCTTGTAAGTGTCGTTCACAATTGCTTTAATTAACATTTGTCGGTAGTGTATTCTGTTTATATTTACACTGCCTATTGAACAATAATTTACTAAACATATACAGGGTGTATCAAAAAAAGGTAATCGAACTTTAATGTGCTCTAGAGCGTTCAATATTTAACATACAGAAATAATTCTTACGTAGTTGGAAAGACCAGGCTTTTAGCTTTTAATTGCCATCGTTTTCATAAAATTTGAAGAAAAAATCAAGCAAATACAAATGCGATAAAAATTGCAGGTCGAAATCGCATTTTTTCACCGTTGGGAGTTTATTGAAAATCTGTTGAAATCTAATCTCATTAGGGAATTAAATTACAAAATTAATTGACCAATTTTAGCTTAGGCAGTAACCTTCTGGCATTTTATTAGTGATGTTAATTGTTTCTCGTGACAGATAAATGATTACTGAAATTTTCTTTTCTTATTCGCTGCCCTAATAATGCTCAGAGGTGAAAATATGCGATTTCGATCGGCTATTTTCATTTGATTCGTATTTGCCCAATCTTTCTTCAAATTTCACAAAAATGATGACAATTGAAAGCTAAAAGCCTGGTCTTTCCGCCTGCGAAAGAATGATTTCTGTAGATTGTATAATGAACGCGCTAGAGCACTGCAAAGTTCGATTACCTTTTTTTTGATACACCCTGTATTTAATACTATTAACATGCAATAGTAATTTCAAAATTATTTATATTGTATATATAAATTCATCAAATATTATTGTTATTGCAATTCAGTATCAGCTTGGATACAACATAAATAAAATTGTGTGTATCACAGCGACTTATATTTGCTGTTTCACCATTTTACTATACATTGTTATGGGTAGAATCAATGGGTTGGTTAGGTTGACCTTATAACGTGCAATTAGTTAGTGTAAACTAGTTAGTCTAACCTGTGTACAATCGACACATCCAATGACAGAGGGAAAGCCAGTCAGCAAAAAGAAATTGTTTTTTATTCTATCAAATTCGTCGTTAGATGGCCATTTTATAAACTGATGATGCCTTCTGTTGAGTGCTACAGATACATCTCTTACGGTTCGCGATACTGTTGACTTGTCTACCCCGAGACTATCGCCTATATTCTATAACTTGGAGAAAACTGCCGGATGCGAAAACCTCAAAGCAATGAGAACTTGCTCCTCTGCATGGCTTCAGTTTTTTATTTGTAAATTGACGTGTTAACCTAGGTTTAAATGATTTAACCTAGCTAGCGAGAAGGGTTAAATTTAACCCTACCTTTAACCAAGGGCTAAGGATAACTCAACTTTGAACAACGCAAAGTAACCCAAGGTTATGCAAATTTAACCCTAGGTTAGCGTTAACCGGCTTTTGAACAACCGGCCCCTGAAGTCTATCTTAGTACGAGACAGCACCTTGACTTGTAGAATCCATCGTGTAGCATGCCGTTGTCCAAGTCTTTCCAATTCTTTGCTGCTACACGTCGATGGAGACCAGACTTGAATGCCATAGGACAGCTGCGATTTCAGGAGGGACAGATACAAAGTTTTTCGAGCATCAGGATTTGTTGATAATGGAAAAGCCCTTCGCAAAAACCCTAACATTTTGTTTGCCTTCGAGATTAGCTAGTTGATATGGCAATGCCAGGAAAGATTGTTCGTTACTGTGATACACTTCAGCATTGTTAACACAGTAATTTGATATTAAAGGACATTTACTACGAGTTACAGATAGAATACATTTGGAGGTGTTGAAATCGATGTTGGACATTTTGCTCCAAGTAACAGTGCTATTCAAGGCGTCTTGCAGACACTGGCAGTTCTGAGGAGTTATTATTACTTTGTATAGTTTAGTATCGTCGATCAGCATAGAGTCCTGTCGAAGTTTCAGGTGGTATGACATCGGGAAGGCATAGGGCGAAGTATGCTTTCTTGAGGGACACCGGATGTGACTGGAAACAACTTAGAAGCAGCACCCTCGACGACAACACGCTGTCATTGGTGTCAAGTAAAACCGGACGGTAGTTTGTAGCAGACTCTTTTTTATCTTTTCGATGTATTGGAGTAACATCAGCAGATTTTCATTCCGCAGGTACAGTTTCAGACTGAAGGGGGTGGTTAAAGAGTCTGCAAAGACTTGGAGCAATAACTGATAAACATCTCTTGAGTAATGTTGTATCAGGACCGATTGCTTTAGATGGACCTAAATTTGAAAGATCAACAGCAACGTCTTCCTCTGTAATGAAATTTTCATACAATTGAGCTGATTCTGGCTGAAGATAGTTAGATAGGTGTATGAATCAGTGCGTGTTTCAGCTTCACAGGACAAAAAACCGAACAGAAATTAGTACTAAAAAGTTCTGCTTTTTCTTTCGGGCTCTTGCCTACACGATCACTCAACGTTTTTGCAGGGTTCAGAGCAGCACGATGCTTAACGGTAGACGTATGTACTTCCAGATCATTTTCGGACTTTCAGTGAATGAGACTTCGATCTTTTAAAGGTACGAATTATGCTAATTTCTGATCGCGTACTTGAACTGCTGACATGACATACGCAGTTTCAGCTTACGTGCATTCCTTCTATTTTTTTCTGGAATTTCGCAGCGCAGCATACTTCTTGTGAATCAAATGACGTACTTCTGCGTCTGTCCAAGGGAGTGAGTTGGTGTCCTTCGCAAATTTGATTGGAACATGTTTGTGAACAATGGTGAAAAAATGCTCTTTCCATTGCTACCAACAGTCAAGGACAGCATCTGATAGAGGAATATCTAAGGATGATTTTGAAAAGGCTCTACGAAGTTTGACCTTTCAAACTTCGTATGTATGGTGAACTCAATGATGTGATGATCAGTAGGGAAATTGTGTGCATAGGAGGGAGAAGCTAACACTTTCGAGATCATATCATCCACATCAAATAACAGCAAATCAAGATTATTCCCGGCGTGTTGTGTTGGACCTTTTATAAACTGGAAACGAAAATTGTAATCGATCAGTTCACTAAAAAGTCCTCCCGCACATCCGCCAGAATTAACTGGAGTTGAAAAACTGTCTGACCTCGTGATTAAAGGAACATTGAAATCACCAACAATGAAGCTGGATTGCGGGTTGCTGAGTTGTGAGTCATCCAACAGACTAAGATTCGCAGAGCATGAACCAGAAGGATTATAAAACACATAAAGCATCACGGGTTCGTTGTTTCTCTGACTGAGCTCCACAACCAAAAACTCAATACTTTTCTTTTCAAGATGGCAACGTCGAGTAACTTTAATCCCATACGCAATCAGAACTCCATAGCCGATTTTTTTTTCAATCCTGTCCTTGCAATCCTGGCCTAATTATTCACTTCCGGGGACCACTCGTGATGTAAACTTGTCACAAACAACTTTGTTTACTGCAACAATGTTGATAAATAATTGCAGAATGCTTAAAATATTACAAAATTGTACGTTCTTGCTCTTTTCCCACCAAGTATTCCTTTACAAATTTGTATCACACGGGCTCTGTGGTCCCCGGAAGTGAAATTTGCATGTAAAATTAAGCTTTACTTTTGATATCCATAGAAGCTATATCCAGTCTACTATGAGATCAGTGGTTTGTTCCAGGTGGATTATGAGCAACGTAGTGAACTGACAAGATTCTTTTTGGAACACTTTTGAAGCTAACAAACTGAAAGACGCTATTACATTTTGCGAACCATCTTGGGACATGGGTCTGTCCAAGTCACTAACATATGAATATATACTCAAACGTTAGACTAATATTGGATCGCTTACTGAACGAAGATACATTCAATCATTAATGTTAGTTTACAAATCAGTAAACAATGATAGTCCGACCTACATTAGTGAACTTTTTAAACTTAAATTAGTTAATTTTATTGCGAGGCATTGGCACGCGAGACTTGAGCAACCAACCTATATATAATCTTGCACTCTCTGGAACAATTTACCCGTTCAAATAAGAGAGTCAAAAAATATTAAATCTTTTAAAAACGCTGTAAGTAAACAGGCGTTCTAGTATAGCCGGCTACTGAAAAACACTGACTGGCTATTGTGCTTGTGATATTTATTTGTTAATGCTTTAAAATTTCAATATTTTCAGAATTTGGTCCTAAATGCTATATCAGTGTATATATAGATATATATTTATTGGCATACATTATTTGTAATTATTCTATAGGTCACGTTCACATTTTTACGAGTTCGTTCGTTCGTTCGTTCAAGCATAATAAAAACTGTTACTTTGTTAGGCACTACATTATACCTGAAACATCATACTATCTTATCATTCATTATATTGGCTATTTCCTCGGGAACTACGTCGTAATGAGGCAAGACTAACTATACACTGTATGAGAAAATGGTTACTTTCACACGTGCGTGATAAACTGCTATAGCGGGCTATGATCACTAGTTGAATTTTAATGATGAATAAAAACTACCTAATTCTTACTGATATCCGAAACTTGCGAAATTTCGATATTAAGTTCAGTAAATTTCCGTTTCATTTCTTCCTTCGACTTTACATCAACTCCCCTGCAAGCATCTTCAATAACGACAGTGCTAAAACCAAGATGTGCTGCGTCAATTGCGGAGTAGGCTACACAAACATCAAACGCCAAACCAACCAAATACGCATCGGTGACACCTCGTTTCAACAACTTGATAAAGAGATCGGTCTGATGACATTTGCCATTGTCAAAGAATGCTGAATAGCTGTCGACATCTGAACACTGTCCTTTATATACCACGATGTCTTTATCAGCTACTGGTTTCTAGATTTAAGTACACGAAATAAGTTCCTTCAACTTATTTGTGCGTGCTTCAAATATTTCGTGCAAGTGCTTGATATTGAGTGTAAGCCGTTGGTTTTGATGTATGATCTTGGTAATTTTGTCTCCTTTTGACGCCCATACGATAGTGTTTTCCCATTAGTTTTACTTAGTTTATTGAATACAAGGCAATGAAAAACTTCGTCTTAAAAACAGCTTCGCACTATTTAATTGCTGCATCCCCGTTATTTAAATGGCGAAGTTGTCGTTTTTATTTTTGACGATAATGATGAGTTGCTCTGAAACCGTTATGGTGCTAGCTCTTTTCTTTATGATTTGTTGTGATGTTGAGTTAAATCCAGGACCTTATGAAAATGTTAATTTAAAAATTGCACATTTGAACATCCGTAGTTTGAATGCTCCTCACAAATTTGGGGAGGTCTCCTCCGCAATCTTAAATCATAAATTTGATGTTGGGGTTGCTGTTTGTGTTCAACATCTATTGCTGTCAAAGGAAAAAAAGACTTAGAGTCGTGTGTGATTTTCAATTGCTAATGGGTAGAACTTAAAATAGGTTCGAATAATTTAATCTGTGGAATTTATTACAGAGCACTAGGTGGTGATTTGAATTTCGAATATTAGGTTTTGGAAAATTTACAACGGTGTTTAGATAATATTGCTATTTAAGCAATTTAATAGTTTTGCTACAATCATCTGTGATTTTAATGCTCATTATGACGCAACAAATCCATCTGAAAGTTTTGATTTTGGTTGCCTTTTGCATCGTTGGATGGAATTTAACAACTTATTTCACGTTATTACTGAGCCAACTAGAATTACAGAACATAGTGCGACTGTTTTAGATCTTATTATTATTAGTGAAATCTCTTTATGGTGCAAAATTCCCACCTTAATGGACCTTTAACCTTTTAGACAAAATTTTAAAAAATCGAACTAGGAAAGAATATTACCACAGCTTGAAAGAGCATACTAAACTTAGTAAAATTGCAAAGTTTGGTTGTAAAATGTTGTAAACTATAGAAAATATAGCCTTGCAAAGTTGGCAAATTTTTTGTACTTTTGTATTATCCGTGAGAAGTGAATACCCAAGGGTAGCAACAGGGTATTATTTTCCACCCGCAATACAAATGTATACAAAATTAAGGTTAAGGGTCCATTGAGGGTGAAAGGTTTTTTGTAGTTCTGAAGAGAAAGCAGAACTTTTTAATAATTATTTTTGTGTTCAAAGTACAATTAGTGATAGTTATGCTAGCCTTCGACCAAATATTTATAGTTTTAAACTACTATTATTCTGTGAAATATTTATGTATCTGAAAAAGAGATTAACGACTTGCTAAAAACGTGGATGTTAGCAAAGCTTGTAGTTGTGATGGTATAGTAATAAGATTTTGAAGTTGTGCTAACGGGATTTCTAAATCCTTCACAAGACTTGTTAATTTATCACCGCTATATGGGAGTTTTTCCAATCAATGGAAGCTTGCAAATGACATTTCGATATTTAAGAAAGATGATCGTCAATTGAAGAAAGATGATCGTCAATTGAATTACAGACCTGGGGTCGGTTGTTTGAAGCCCGTTTAGCTTAAATGGTGGTTAAGCTCAAAATAGAAACCAAGTTTATGGATTCATTCAACAACCAAACTAAAAGTTTTTAACCTTAATAAAATGATTATGCTTACAACTACATATTTATTGCAAAATATTTAAGTTAACTGTTTAACGAGTGATGTAAGAGTGTTATTTAATTTTGACTTATCCACCGTTTACGCTAAACGGGCTTCGAACAACCGGCCCCTGTTTCTTTATTAGTTTCGTTATCTAAAATAGCCAAAAGATCGTATTTGTTCGACTATATAATTTCTTTTTGGAAATAAAACTTTTAAAACCACTTCAATCAGGCTTTCGTTCTGGTTATTTAACTATAAATCAATTGACATATATTGTTCATAAGATATACGATGCTTCAGAATTACGGGGGAAAGAAGTTCGAATGGTATTTCTCGATATTAGCAAGGCTTTTGATAATGTGCGTAACCGTAAAAAACGAGTCGTTATTGGAGGTCAGTCTTCTGAATGGAAAAACATTAATGCTGGGGCCGGTTGTATGAAACTCTTAAATCACTTTTTAATCACTTTTTTGTAGTTAAATAGTGATTAAGCACAAAATACGTGGTTCTGATTGGTTGACTTTTCCACTAATCATAGTTAACTTTAATCACTTTTTTATACAACCGGCCCCTAGTGTTCCTCAGGGTTCTGTCTTGAGTTCTTTGCTTTTCTTGACATATATAAATGACACTACTGAAAAGCTTGAAACGGACTGTTTTTTATACCCAGATAATACGTCTTTTCATGACGTTGTTGACACATCTGCGATGACTTCAATTAAATTAAATAATGATCTTAATAAAATTAAAGAGTTGGCTCAACGATGACTCTTACTAATCCAACTAAGACTGAATCTATGATATTTTCAGCTAAAAAGCTGAGGTTCACCATCCGGACTTGTTTTTGACAACGAAAAGATTGTGGATTATCTAGCAATCTCTCCTGGAAAGCTCATATTTTAAAATTATATGAAAAAGCTTGCAAAAGACTTAATTCACTTAATGGCCTGGGGCCGGTTGTTCGAAGCCCGTTTAGCGTAAAAGTTGGATAAGTCAAAATTAAATAACACTCTTACATTACTCGTCAAACAGTTAACTTAAATATTTTGCAGTAAATATGAAGTTGTAAGCATAATCATTCTATTAAGGTTCAAAACTTTTAGTTTGTTTGTTGAGTGAATCTATCAACTTGGTTTCTATTTTGAGCTTAACCACCGGCCCCTGAAGTATATAGTACATAGGGAAACATTGAATAGGTTATACAAATCCCTCGTCCGTCCGTTAATAGAGTATGGTGATGTTTTATTGGATGGTTGTACTGAACTACTGATGGCGAGGGTGATCTCCTGGAATTTGTGCAATATGAAGCACTAGGCGTTCTATTTACAAATTATAATTTTATTTTGTCAGGATTATACTTTATTTCCAGCGGGTACAGAGCGTTTTTTCCTTCCGCCAGCAAGGATAGGAATAATATAGACATAACTGTGCACAAAGCTTGGGTCAGTTATTTTATTCCAAAATGCTCTGTTTACTATTTTCGATGTTCCACGCTACGAAACATCATTTAATTTTTCGCTTGGTAGATATTCTTCTATTATTCATACTCGCTTACGGTTAAATGTTTGTTGTTTAAATTGTTACTTGTTTAAATTTAGGGGTATACGCACTCCGGAATGTTTGTGTGGCTTTGAAATTGAAAGAATTAATCATTATTTTCTTCATTGTTCATTTTTCGCTGCTCCTAGATTGAAGCTATAGTTTCTTCTGCTGCTCACACTATCGGTGACAGATGGATAGTAAGGTTTTTTTGTTTGGATCTTCGCAGCTCTCAGAAAGTAAAAATATCGAATTTTTTTCTACTGTTCAATTGTTTATCAAAAAACTGGCAGATTTACCTATGCAGAGCCTTAGTATTTGCTTTGTCTCTCACAGATTGGAAAAGGTTATATAAATTAGAAACATTGAGTGTTGTTCTATTAACTTGTAAGTATAGTCATAGTAAGCCCCCTATTGTAGATGAGCATTAGTTCGCTGCTCTTCAGGTGAACTATATGTTGTAACCAACCTTGACCATTGGTGTAAAATGCAAGAGACTTACCCTCAAGTCTTTATGCAACTCAGCGCCCCAGCTGTTTTGAATACAGTGATCTGGCCACATGACTTGCTTCAATTCAACAGGCTTAATAAAGCTAACTAGATCAAACAAATTCAGTTTTTCTACATTCACCGATGGATGTACTGATGCTGTGTGACGTTTAATATTTGACAGATATGAGCAGTGATCTGCCGGATGCCAGTCATAAGTGTATGCCAGGACATCGAAGAAACCATCGTGAATTAACTGGTTTATAAGAGGAACAACTTCTTCAGCATCATCCTTGGCAGGACATTTATCAAGTCTGAGAGTACCACTGATGAAGTCGTTTTGTACGTCTATGATGACTAGTGCTTTAACCGGTGAGACGCACTGTGGAATATAAAAATAACCATGTTCTTGGATTTCTACTGGAATAGCACAACTTACTTATAGAACTGGATTAATTAAAAAAGGGGAAACACAACCATTGTCCACGAATCTTTTGTTAAATACTTCGCAAAGTATTTTAAAAGCGAAAACAAATAAAAATAAATAACAATTATAAAAGTGACCTCAGATGATGTTCCAGGTTTAAACCTAAGATTTCTGGCATTTTTGCAAGAATGTACAATAGCGGGCAAAAACGGATAAATTATAGGCAGGTATTGCTTCTCCCCCATTAGACGTTAAAGGATGGAGCTCACATTGTAAATTATTACAATTTATGGATCGAAAGTCCAACATCATATTTTCCCGAGTGTTTTTTTCTTAAAAAAAAGAAAACTAAATAAAAGTGTGTTATTTTTGTAGCAATCCAAAGGAGAACTGAAATTGCGACTGGTCCAAGTTTTGCAAAACAACATTTTACTTTTATTTGCCTGCTAACACATTTAATTGATAAGATTTAAAATGACAATAACAGAACTAGAACAAGTTTGAATTTCGTGACATCACTGATTGTCTCCCCCCCCCCCCCCCCCCAGTGAGTTCTGTTTGATATTCTAAGCATGCTCTGTTTCGCATGACACGAGGCATGTCTCACATGGCCCGCCTTGCCATTCTTGTTAAGTCCTGGTGAGGAAAATGTGGTTGGCATTCATGGTGGAGACGTAAATGTGTTAAGTCATTGAGTTAGGTCATGTGTCAAGTCAATGAAGTTAAAAACAATTCAGATCACATGTTTCAATATTTTCACCGTAAAATTTGCAGAAGAACAAATGCCGTCGATAGACATTCACCAGATACTAATAATTTATAGACTGATTTCAAGAAATAAACTCCGAGACTTTGGCGAGAGGCGCTTTGGGGGACACCCTGTATGATTAGTAATTGTACATTATTATAAATTATATAAACATAGTTACTCACCTTTCTTGTCCAATACTGGAAAATGGAGACAAAGTTTTCCTCATTCAATTTTCCGTGCACCTATCAAATGACATTCAATGGTTACTACATTTTCCATAGTGATCGCTCACCCGTAAATATTAAGCTATGGAATTGGCGACCAAATTGGGATATCAGATTGGCTGTTCAGTATAACTGCCATAAATGCTAATTTCTACAAAATTAATTGTATGTCTTCCAGTATGAATAGCACAACAAATGAGTGTTAACGTGTTCGCGATTTAGTTCATTTTGTCCCCCCAGAACCTATTAAATTGAAACATAAACAATATCGAATTGTAAAAAGGCAATTTGGCCAAAGTTAGCAACAAAAGATAACGACTAAAATACACACAATATAGACATACAATAATAGGATAAACGGACGAGCGGCAGAATAATATTCAGGCGATATAAAATGTAACCAGAAATACCAAATACATTATTCAGACCATTCACAAAACTTCATACACTTGGACTGATTATATTAACAATACCGCTTGAAATTACCAATTTAATGCGTTCCAGAATAACATGCAAATCCAAATTTTTGTGATAACTATAGAAGGCAATAATTAACAAAATTTTGTGAAATTTCAGAATTGATTGTTTACTATTCTTGGAAGTTAGACAAAAAATATTCAGTCCATTCATATCGTCCGACTCTTGAATTGATCACATCGAATTTCTTTGGATGAATCTATGAAAGCGTTTGTAAAATCATCTTTGGACTTATACTGCCTTCCGTTGGCGTAGAACTCCCTCTTAAGGATGATGATCCACATTTTTCTCAGTTTAATTTACGAGCCCTGGAGATCAGGCTGTTCATATACCGATATTTGCTGACAATTGAATTATAGTCGAACCTCTATTAAGCTGGCACCCTCGGGGAATGGCCAGATGGCCGCTTAATTGAGGTAGCCGCTTAATAGAGGTATGCCAAATAAAGACAAAAATATAGTCAAATGTTCCTTTTATGTACTTTAAGTCACTGTTCATTACAAAAGTAAAATCACGACTTCGATAAAAACAATCATAACTGGAAAACTATACCCATCAAAACAAAACAAAACGAAACAAAACAAAACGAAAATCTTTTAAATTTAAAAAAAGAAACGCATTCAACACACGTATAGTCTGTTGTATACTGACGTCTACTTTGGCTTAAAATAGTCATTAATCTGCATTTGTTGCTTTAGTCCATTAAGTTTTAAAGCGCAAAGCAAATAATTTGTCTTCGAAATAGGCGAAGCTAGTTCTTCAAATCCGTGATACATAGCAAAATCGCGCAGATCCTCAGCATTCCCTATAGCCTCCTGCAACGATTTAATTTTTGGTTCCTTCAAATCTTCATCGTACTCTTCGTCGCTAGGTATTGCGATATCCGACGAAGAGGGTTTTTCTTCATTATTGTCGCCCAATAACTCGTCGCGAAAAGTTTCTCTCCAGTTTAGGTCAGAACTATTTATGTAGCCTCCACAAACCTCAAGATCATCCTCAGCAGAGATGTACTCCTCTGCAGTACAAGAGTCATCGACCCTGGTCAAAAGTTGCTGAAATAACAACATGTGCCTGTTTTTTGCGGCTTAATCGTCGATTAAGTTTGAACAAAATGTCTGTCATAATATCGGTGTTCATCCAGGCTCTACTGTTTGAAAATAATAACGGCACTTGGACGCGGGCATTTGTCACAAACACGGACGCGTTTTGTCTTTTAAGTGCTTGAAACACCGAGGTTTTTCAGTCTTCCCGATAACAATCGGATCTTCTTTTTCTCCTGAAGCATTAACAAAAAATGCCCACGTGTTGCGCTGCTTTGCCTTTTTCCCGCCACTACATCTTTTTCCTCTTTCGTCAAGGCTCTTCTCTGGAAGACCACGCCAAAAACAGTCTGCCTGTTTCGTCCATGTTCCAAACATCTTCTTTATTCCATTCTCTGGTTATTTCTCGTGCCCTCTCACTCCAGCTTTCAACTGTCTCGGGTCTGACATCACCCTCTTCTGCCGCAACTGTCATAATGCATATATTGTGTTGTTTCTTGACTTTTCCCAGCCAACTATTTGATCCGGTAAAATCTTTAATTTCCAATCTTTCGGCTATTAACAGAGCCTCTTCCTCAATCACAGGACAAACTCGTATGTTCGATTTCCTGCACATGGTATATTTCCCACAAAAATGATTTACATTGGAGTATTTAGCCATGCGCTGTCGCTTTTGTTTAAGCCTCTCGTCGCCTGTTTCGTGCAAAGCAAGTATCCATTCCTCGTTTTTAAGTATGGTCTGGATCTGCGTTCTTCCAGTTTTAAAATGTTCAGCTATCTTTCTGGCTCCAAGATTAGGATGACTTTTAGCGTAGTCGTAGATTACAGCAACTTTTTCACACAGGTCAAGACATTTGCTCAAGCGACTGGTTTCAGGGCTAGACTTAAGCTTTGTCTGATCATTATTTTCACCAGAATCATTACACGTTGTCCTGTCCTTTGGCCTAAGTTGCACTTGCTGCTTCGCAAGAACAACAGAACGCCACGCTACAGCCAGCTTTCCAACCGGGTGTCTCTTCGGGTGCAGATATCGAACAGTTAGCTGATTTGTTACCCACAGGATAAATGCAAGTTAAACATTTGTAACTGGTTTCACTGCCGCACGTTTGACAAAATATTGTATTCGCCAACTCAGACATTTTCAAACTATTTTTCGGAACATTACTATCTCGTAATGTAATTCGCGCATTGGTGAATTTTTGCTGAAAAGGTGAGGCATAATCCATTTTGTCACAAACTTCAAGTAGTTTCGTTTGTCATAGGTTATCATGTGTATATGGATATTTAGCTACCAAGTATCGACGATGAACTTTGTCTTAAGCAAGAGCTTAGCAATAAAAAGGACGCATATGCGGTTGCAGTTGTTCGTGATAGCTCGCTTAAATGTGAAGAATGTCAAAACACGTCAAAATTCAAAGTAACTTTGTGATATGTCCTCCAAAATGAGGAGTCCACATCCTGATGAAATGAGCGACGATTTTGAAGTAGTTGGACGTGTTCCTAAACAAATGGCAATTAGGCTCACAAAGTTTCTAAAACAAGCGACAAACAACGGAAAAGTAGTTATCAAAGGCAAACGAGTAAATAGAGGCGGTGGCTATGGTTTGGAAATTCCGTGTGAATATCAATTTGTGGGAGATACATTTTCAATAAGTTGGCTGGAAAAAAAACTACAGAAAGAGGGACTTCATGCTAAAGTAAACTAAATTAGAAGACGGAAACGTAAATATTTGTTGGACAATATTTTAAAATTTTAATATTGTTAAGGGACACGTGTTGATTAAAATCTCAAAAAACAGATTTTTTAGCCGTTCAATTGTGGTGAAAATTGTGTTTGAAAAAACTGGCTGACCGTTTAAAGGAGGTTCTAATTATTAAAAAAACACTGCTTAGGACCACTCGAAGGTGGCCGCGACCGATTAATAATGGTGGCCGTTCAATGGAGGTCTTATCTTTAATAATATATACTAAATATTTTTGGGACTTTGACGTCTGGCCATTCAATAGAGGGTGGCCGCTTAATGGAGGTTCGACTGTGCGCAATGTGGACCCTAATGAAGATAATAATAGTAATAATAATTTGTGAACATATTTATCATAGCCATAGGCGTTTATCCGGCGCCTTTTTCAAGCAGTGGCGTGAAAATTTTGAGGAAATTTTAAGCTGTACGCTGTCGCTAAATTATCCATCGGATGATATCTATCGGATCGACAAACATCGTGAACTACATGGCGAAATTGTAGCGTCAATTTTTGCACTTCTGTGTGATATATTATCTGTGTGTGATTATTTTTTACATTATCGTTAATACTACATAACTTATGCTCAAACAAAACAGTTGAAACAAACATATTGTTTGATCAGTGTTAGAGTAGTTAATACCCCTGCATCAGTCCTTTGGTATTGGACACGAAATTCAGGCAAACGATAGCTTGCTTGTAATAACTTTATTTACATCAAGGGTGAGCGTGATTCGTAGATCTTCAGGCTGTTGTAGATTTTTCAAACAGATAACCATCGTCTTCCGAGCAAAATACATTGCATTTTCTCTGCAAAAGTTCTCATTTTATAGTGTAAGATAACAGAACTTTTTTGCAAACCAATTAGCTTTCAGTACTGTTGTGAATAGCGGGGTTCGTACAGTAAACAGGAGGTCCGTTGATTTTGATATTTTACTAACAATGTCAACAATAAATGTACAAAAAGCTCAAAAAGGTTGAAAAACGCGTGTTATCTCTAAAGCAGTTCGAACGTATATATATATATATATATATATATATATATATATATATATATATATATATATATATATATATATATATATATATATATATATATATATATATATATATATATATATATATTAGGAAAAGATGTTCTCAAGTGTGAATGCGTCTCAACATTATCACCAAGTGTACAACATCACCAAAACACACATGCAACAGCAGGGTCCTTTAACGTCTTGGTTCGATTAACATACAACCGATTAGTAGGCTATTAAGATCTACATTACCATATGTACAATAATACCCATTAAGCCTATTTGTACAAAAATTTGCTAACATGCCTACATTTTGATACCAACTCCGACCTATTGTTCAACAGGAACCGTTTGTCCGCATTAAGAATAGACAATTTCTCCATCATGCAAAGGTTACATGCTCTGCTTCCGCTTGTGTATGGTGTAGCGTGACTGAGGATTGACCATTTAATGTTATAATCTTCATTGTTGTTTTTTAGTTTACATATGTAACAGTACCAGAATTTTTAACTTTTTATTTTTTAAAATATACAAACATTCCAGCTCCACACCTGTTTGTGTTGAGCATTATCGTTCAAGATTTGTTACAGTCTGTTTCATCCAGAGGGAATCTTCAGGTGGTAGCCTACCACCTGAAGATTCCCTCTGGATGAAACAGACTGTAGTGGTAAGTTTTTGAGGTATTTTGCACAATTATATATATATATATATATATATATATATATATATATATATATATATATATATATATATATATATATATATATAAATATATATATATATATATATATATATATATATATATACATATATATATACATATATATATATATATATATATATATATATATATATATATATATATATATATATATATATATATATATATATATATATCTGTATTTACATATTCTCTGCAAACTAATTGCCTGTATTCACTGGAATGATAATTCTCGACAAGTATGCTATAAATACGGTGTAATTTAATGGGCTTAAGTTACACCCGTAATGTTACACCCCGCACATCACACAATACCATAGTGACATCAGCACCTTGCCGCTATAATGAATTACCAGTACCTCGAACCCAAAATTAGGGTTAATCAATCATCAAAACCATCTATCTAGAAGACTGCCTAACACTATAGGCATTCGTCACTGAAGATCTAATATATGATGAAAGATCTGTCCACAAATTTTATAACAAAGCAAATGCTATACCAACTTTAAAAATAAAAAAACGAACGAGACACCACGTACAGTAATTTCTCTTCCTCTCTTTGAGCGGGATCAATTTTAACCATGGAATTTCACTCATTAACTGTCATCATGCAACATTTATTAAATTTGACCAGTACATTAGAAATTGCCACGAAATGCTCCCTTGTCACTTCTTACCCATGTTTGACTGGCTTTTGCCATATACTTATTTAATGAAGTATTTACCGTTGAACTTTCAAGACTGTGAAGAATATTTCCTTCCTGTGTACTGGTTAGCTGATACTTCACACCTTCATTAATAAATGCCACATTGAGAGATCCAGAAAAGAGCTCCACAGGAATATTTGCATATTCATTGTGGCTACAAAAAATAGTTATCAAATCATTCCCATGTATAGAAATATGTACTGAAAGATATGTGCTATAGTAGGGACAAGCAACAAGATATGAATTATGTGTAACAATCGTAAATCAAATAAACAAAGGAAAAAAAACATAAAATACAATCAATCACAAAATTACAAAACCACTTCAACAAGTAACAACAGCAACAACATATGCTAAACGCTTTTGCTACTGTTTACTATCAACCCAACTGTTCCTCCGATGATAAGCAAATTGATGTGACACAAATTTGAATCACTAAGTGGACCCTTGAAGTGAATTTAGGCTTCTCTTTCATACCAACAGAAGCTATATCCAGTCTACCATGAGGTCGGCGTTGCTTATTGAACAAAAACAAACAAATATAATTTACATTTCCTGACTGAATATTTAGGTTCTATGATTTCTGTATTAAGACCCCTCTTACTATGATATCTGTATTAAGCCTCCCTCTCTAATATTAAACACTTTGGAAGCAGAAAGAAATAAGCCCCTTCTCTTTTTATGGCACCCCCCCCCCCCCCATCAATACAACAACATTGTTTGTAGTTTTGTCAGCCATTTTTTTGTAATTTATCCGCTACAATATGTATAGCCATGAAGCATCCTGGAACCAGTTATCACAAGTCCATCTTCTGAATAATCTAATTTAAAAAGAAGCCCCTAGGATGCCCTTATATGATGTCTAGTAGGAAAAATAAGCCCCTAGGAGGTTTAATGCAAAAATTACGGTAATCATGTACACAGTAGCAGGGTGGCTGACTTGAATTTCAGTTAAAATTGAGACTCCTTTATTTAAAATGTATTTTATACAGCATCATACTTTTACTTGCTTGCTCTTAAAGGATAATTTATTGGCTAGAAAGAAAAATGATCTAGATTGCTTCCATTACATGTCTGGGCTGGCCATTGATATAAATCGAGCCTGTTATTCTTCAATCGCAAACACTACTGGGTAACATAATCACATGTAACTTGTCATGTTGTGAGTGTTCTGTGTATCCAGATCTTACATGAAATATGGCTCATCATGCACGCATGAGGGGATTATGCCATAGGCGGCCCAATTCACTGTGTAGTTTCATATAGAGATCAGTAGCGTATTGTTTACATATATAAAATACATAAGGTTGGCTACTAAATTTCACTTGACGAACATATGACTTTTGTTAAACGCAAAATACATCGCTCGTGGAATTAAAAACAGGTAAAAAATTATAACACATTAATCTCCGATAATTTTACTACACATACTCAATGAAATTTGTCTTCAATGTTTCCGAATGGCTGCGAAATTTGAATATATTTTTCATGTATTGACAAAAAATTTCTTGTCCCAATGCGGGATGCCAGAGGTTATGACATACGTCAGCATTTAAAAAGCATTTATACGCTCCGATAATTGGGCCGCCTATGATTATACCCAGGCTTTATGTAAATAATAAACAAATTAATTTATGTACAGTTAGTTTGCATGTAGAGGCACTTATTAAATTTAGGGTTGACATTCCGATATTTGATAGGTTTTTTATATACTGTGAGTTCGACTGAATGAATATACAGGACAATCCTGTGAACCAATATGTTATTATTAAAGCAAATTAAACGTCTTGTTTGAATGATATATTGATTCTCAAGATGTCCTGTAGACCTGTATACATATATTTAGAATTCGTTTTTAGTTTATTACATATCTGCTTTGTGCTTTTGAGCATTTAATATTGTTCTTGCCTCTTTAGCATCTTAATTTGCCTGCTGGATGCAATACTCCAATGCAATCAGAGCTGTTAAAATCAGCATACCTTTCTGACAGTGTAGTAAACAATTTACGCAGCTCCTTCTCATTCATACATTCCTGCTTAGCTTCTCTCCAAGAGTCAAAGTAACCAGTTATTTCACGCAAAGAAACACAACGCTTATCCATGTTGTTAAAATCAAACGAATTCCGTGCAGACAAATTTGCTAACAAGACATTAACAAAAATACATACCCACAGCACAGAGTACTATACAGAGGGCTCACTTCATCACTTTTCCTATGATTTTTGCGTAACGGCCTTTTGCTAGCAAGTGCGCTGAAGAGAGGTCGTCACCCCCCTGAAAAATTCAAAATGGCGGCGATATTTAGGAGCGGAAAGACGGCGGTATAGAAAGATTTTAACAAAGATAAAGCAAAGATGCGTACACAGTGCATATTATTTTTTGAAAAACTGGAAAGTAATATATTTTACATCTATGTCCAAATTGCAAGCCATGGGAAATGTGTTTATAGCGATTTTATGCAAGCCTTGTTCTTTAAAGTTTCCTAGTTTCCTAATCGTTTGAGTGGGAAATCAACACTGTCGTTCTGGCTTTTACTTTAAGGAACTAGTACGGAAACGAAACTTTAAAAACCTCACAAAATCTTTGGCTGAACGCTGTCAGCTTAAAGAATGTGGAAATTTTTCTGATGTTGACGAGGCTCCACAATCCAGTATGGAAAGTATGGCAAATGCACACCCGAGAATTTTTGTTGCGTTCAGGTTTGCACACTTGATTACGATTCTTGCGCTGAAAGCGCAAGGTATGTAGGGAGTGTGAAAGACTTGGAGAGGTCTGGAGGATGCATACGTCTGTGCACAGGCTAGAGGATGCATAGAAAAAGGCGAAAATTTAATATCTTGTGATTTGGGTAGTCAATAAGGAGTGTGATATTTTTATTTGAAGAATGCATTAATTATACACGTTGAAGTTTAACTTTAATTTATCATTGATCAGTGCTACTTGTCTAATAAACATGCACACTTGAGTGCACTTGACATGGTTTTGCACACTGCACACTTGGATTTTTTGTATGCACACCCGAGATCTCGTCGAAAACAGCCATACTTTCCATACTGGTCCACAATCACACCCATTGTTCTCTTCTGAACGGAACTTTGGCACCCTAAACTTGGCCAACGGAGAAACACACATTGAGAGAGAAATAAAATGTTTCGAGCTTACTACCAGGTATCCAGCTTTGGAATGTATATAGGGCATCTTGCTATGGAACCAAGTTTAAAAGAGGTGGCATTGTCATTTGTAGTGTTGATGAGTCCATTAGACCCATCTTTGGAACCATATGTGTGCTTTGGATAATCAGCGACTTTATTTATATTGAGTATATGCCATTGGAAACACTTTGTTTTAGTGAGCAGTTCCAGGCTTACCATGTCAAGATGTGTGAGGATGTTGGAACACAAAGTTCTGTTCCTATGAAAGTCTGGTAGACTTCAATGTTTTTCGCTATCATGAAGACAACAATTATATGTGCCAGTGAAATATGATATACTTGAGTTGATGGAATAGCATTTAAAGTTGATGGAATAGCAAAGGAAGATAATCCCTTGAAATATCCAGAACAGATGCCCAATGACTACCAGATTAAGTAGAATTAGTACCAGGTCCAGATGATGGGATTTATGACACCTTGTTGAAGTACATAATAAAGGTGTATTTTATGCGCAATAGCTGACTTGTAAGCTTTTTTGTTGGAAGTTGAAAAAAAATTAAATCAGCTTTCTCATTCATGATATTGGGGCTAATCCAGATCAATGATATCCAGTTCAGGATTTGCCTTGCAAGGTAACATTAAAACCTCAGTCTGGTGTCTGTGACCATTCCAGTGTATAATTAACATGTGTCAACTGTTACAATATGAACTGTATAATTACAACATGAGAGATATGTTTCACTGCCGTGTGGTCCTACTGATTATTCTCTTTATTGTGGTATTTCCTTTATTGTAGCAATTTCTTTTATAAGGGACAGGTCAGAAATTAAAAGGGGAGGGAGGGGTGGAAACATGGGTAGCATCATAACTTTTTAAGACCCTAAATTGATAGTTGAACCAAATATATAGCACCATTAATATCTGTTTTAAGTACACTGTGTACCAACAGAGATATACCACCACTGAAGCATAAACAAGAATGACCCTCCCCTTTAAGCAGCTCATTTTATCTTGACCCTCCCATTTCTAGGGTCTTGAAATGACCCTCTTTATGTTTTCTACCCTTCCCCTTGTTAAAATCTCTAACACGTTCCCTAAGATCTTTCTATCTTATAAAGTATTTTTAACAAATAGGTTATAAGAATAAACCATTAAATACTACATCTACATTTTAATTCACAACAAATTTGTTTCATGTAACAGGCAGAACGTTGTTACACTCCTCAGGTGTATTTGAGTATTAGCATGATTGGTTGCCTGGGTTATGCTATATACATGTAGATGTTTAACACCACTGCATTAGAATTCAACAGGCTAATTATAATGTTTTAAGTGTTTAAAATGAAACAAGCATGACTGGTGAACAACAGCACAGGGGGCTGAGGTTTGTATGTATTTTAAATAAATGGTAAATATCACTTTTTTAATGAGATTTGTGCAACTTTCCCATGCATGAGTTTGACATGGGAAATTGCATATTATTTCCCATATCAACTTCCATTCATGGTTCTTGCAAAATTTCCCTGTGAAAGAAAGTCTTATAACTTGCTGCAACCTGTGCATTTTTGGCTGTCTAACCTACATTTGCCCCCTTGATTAATTCAATTGCCAATAAAAGTAGGAAGGATTTACTATACATAAATCCCAGCAAAAGAAGCTGTTTTCATCCCAAAACTATACATTAATATATTAATAAAATGAATATCTACATAGTTTTCCAACTCTATATGTTATGCTATCTTTTCTTTAGTTCTCATGTCCTGTTCTTGTCACTAGAACCACGTAAATATGAAGTCATTTTTACTTGTCCAACTGAAGGTTCTTTATAATCTAAAAAAGGTCTTCAATGATTTGAAATAGTTAATCCTTCCCTTGACCGTTTTCCCACTATTTGTAAGATTTCTTTTTCTCTATCGGATTGCTGTCTTTTGGTTTTGGCATCCAACGCGAAATGACATGCTCAAAGTATAATTTTGTGGAAACGCCACATAAATTTAAATGGCATGTTCACAGAAAACGCTTGAACTTGAAGCCACGGCTTTGTCTGCATCTCACCTCCTTGAACGATGGCACCAAAAGAAAATGTTAAACAACTTACGAAAACTGTATCCGTTGACTCGTTTTCTGGTAGGACAGTGTCATTTGGAGTAGCCAAATTTGATTATGTGCGAGTATTATTTTATGGAGACAACAGAAATATTTTTAGTTGGTTTTTATTTTGTCAATTTGGACGCCTTGCATATCAGAGCCATTTTGAGATTGTCAGGGGGGTGAATGCCTCTATGCACTTGCTGGGATAAAATTCCCAGCAAGTGCATCGAGGCATTCACCCCCCTGTCAGGGGGGTGAATGCCTCAATGCACTTGCTGGGATAAAATTTCCAGCAAGTGCATCGAGGCATTCACCCCCCTGACAACTACCAATCCGCGTTACGCTTTTTTCGTCGAGTGAGCCCTCTGTATAGTACTCTGTGCCCACAGCACACAGTGTGACATTTACGATAATAGTGACGTCATGTGACGGCCGGTGACGAAATGTTTCGAAAGTGTCTCGAATTGTTTCGAATTAGCGTTAATAGGATTAAGGGTTAGGGTTAGGGTTAGGGGTAAGGATTAGGGTTAGGGGAATATAATGGTGGCCTGTGCGTTAAAATGTTTTTTCACTAAAGAGTTTTTATAAGGTTTTTTGTCTTGGGGATTTTAAAGCAAGTGATATTTTATCGCATTAAATTGGTGAGTATATGGCATTTTGTGCCTTGTTTTTTCTTCTTATGTTATGTATTTGTGTCAACAAATACATTCATAATGCACTCGTATGTTTTTTGATTTTCAGATTTGTCTGGTTTTTTTGGTAAATTTTGTGGATTTGTGAGTCGGCAAGGAGACGCCGCTTCGACGTTGGCGCATTAATGAAGGCGAGGAAGGAGTCTAAGCAGCTGCAGAAAGAGATTCTCGAAAGCAATGAATCTTGGAAGGCTTGCTTACAACATTTGCAAATGAAGGAAAAGCGACCGGATTTAAAGGTTAGTCTCCTTTTGAATCTATAAATATTCCTGTTAATGTTTATTGTTAAGAACATTTGCATGAAGTTTCTTATTATTCATGCAAATTATATATAAGTCATCACTTAAAGTTGGAAGCTTTTTGAATATCTGTCAACCAGTCAACAGAATTTAGTGTTCTGGCAGAAGCTTCAAAGCTTGTATTCATGGAGTAATGTTTTTTGCTGTTTTGATAGAAAAAAAAAGTGAAAGAGATAAAGGAGTTAAAGGAGATAGCCATAGAGTATGATGTTTCAGAGCCAGCTAGAAAGAAAGGGAAGTATGTATTTATCTAAAAGGTCAATAGATAATAGGAAAAAGATGCCAACAATGTTTGAAGCTGGTAAATTACAGATCAGTGAGAAAGTTGCCTGGTCTCGTAGGGAGGAAACATACGAGGCAGCACTGGAGGTACATGGTGGGGAGATGAAGTCAGCAGAGGTTGGTTTGATTGATGCTGTTTTAAGTAAATGTAGTAAGGAAACAATAGGTGAAGTTCTTTCTAGCTCCAACAAAGTTTTGCCAAAGCTATATAAGGGTCCACTTAAGAATTTTGAAGCTTCAGAAGAAAACATGATCAGAAGTATTTCCGTCTATTATGAAGGTGGCATCATGGGTAATCATGGGCATCGGCAGGTGTACAGGAATGTATTCTTTCAAAAATCGAAGAAATGTAGGAAGAAATATCAAAAGCACCTTACTGTAAACAGCTGCCCTATCCCATTGCTAGTGCCGTAGAATAAATTAATGCCTTTTATTAAGAGCATAGATATTGGCACTGTGTACAATACCAGGGACTTGTGTACTGACCTTGATGAAGGTGATAAGGTACAAGGTTGTTATAGGGATCTAAAAGAATTGCTAATTATGCTAGCTGAATTTTACCTTGCGCACAGGTCAGATGAGCTGGTTTGGTTTGATGAGCCCAACAAATTTTACATTGCTTTAGGTGGAGATGGTGCCCAATTTGGTAAGTATGATACAGCATGTGCTTGGAGGTGAGTATTTGAAATCTGGGAAAGGGTATCTTAAGCAGCAACGATAATTATTTGTTGTTTGGAGCTAATTGCAGTGAAAGTTGTATTACAGTTGGTAGATTCATTCAAAAGTCGATGGTTGAGGTTGAACAAATTGAGATGCAAGTGTTCCAATTAAAAAGTGAAGGAAAGTGTAGTAAATGTTAAGTTTTGTATATCAGAGTTACCAAATGACATGAAAATGTTAGCATATCTTGCAGGAGAACTGTCAAACAGTGTCAAGTTTTCCTCAACTTTTGCTAATGTTTCTCTTGAGAATTGTAAGAAAACCAATGGCTGTTTTGGCAAGGAGAAATCCGACACTTGGCAATCATGGCAGTATAGCAAAAGATTGGCTGTGGTGGAAAACAACAACAAAACGCAACAAAATCACCACTTTCATCGCACAGAAGCAGAGTCATCAAGAGTTTGTGCCCTTAGTTGGCAAGCTTATTGATCGTGCACATGTGGAACCCCTGCATTTGAAAAATAATGCTTGTGCGTTAGCCCATCGATATTTATTCAATGAAATTATATCTATTTCCCATCTAAAGGGCACCAATTCTTTCTCGCAGGTACCATCAAGATCTCCATTTAGTAAGTATGTAAAAACTTTGAGATGTGAGTGTGGACAAGATTAGCAAAACATGTGATCAAATGGTTTAACGAAACCAAGCTTGAGGGAAAGGAGTTTGATTACCGTTTTACTGGGAAAGATTCCAGGTTATTTTTAAGAAGTTTTATGTTATTAATTGTTTCTGTGGAGGAGAGCATTCAGAAAGGAACACGGCAAGAGGTAATTTTTCACGTACTTGCTTATATCTGCCTTTGTTTAAGAGATTCTGTATCCCTCTTCACACGTGTGACAATTTGTGATGAAGACATAACCAAGATAAAGGTTCTCTGTTCCAACTACTACAAAGCCCATTGCATCTTCCTTAATGTCAACCCTACTGTATGGACCCTTGGCAATGTCGTGCCACACCATCTCGCTGACATGAAGACAAAGTATGATATGGGTCTAGGGCTTAATTCCATGGAGGGCAGGGAAGCCAGATGTTTTCATGCGTAAGTACTCCAACAACACAGTTTATCAGCATATAGGCGGCAACAAATATTTATGCATGAGTTTGTTACACTAATTTGGCTCCGCTTGAGAGGTCTGAATATACCTGACACTCACTGTGAACACCAAAGTGACTAATATACCAAACAAGGTATTTACTGGTAACACTGTATGTTATTGTGGCCTAACTAAACTGTCCTCTGCTAACAAATGTTATTTTTGCAGCCATTCACTGAGACAGGCAATTAAAACCAGTGTCCTCCAAGGTAAGGCACTGATTAGTGGCTTGCTTGATTGCAACAAGATTGTCTGAGTAATTGCTGAACAGTGGTGGTGATCCCTTCTACATATCATGTACATAATGTTTAGCTTGCTTGAGGGGGTGGGCAAGGGTGGGGACTCCCAGAGGTTTTGATCTCATTTAAAATACTCATCTAGTAATATTTCACAAAACCATAGCCCAAGTATCAGGACTGGTACTCAGGCCAGAATCAGACTTGTCCTGTACCCGTCATTGTACAATTTGCATATGAGGCTGATTCAGTGTATTAATGCTGGTACTGCAATGTTTTAACATATTGATGTTTCACTGCAGTTAAGAATTGTAGATTCTGGAACCTGGGTGAGTATATATAGATGATAAATGTTACACCATGTAAACCTACTTGACCTGGCTTGTTGGCCTAATAAGGTTCAAGCATAACTCGGCCAGGGCTCGGTGTACATTTAACATCTATGTCTTTCAATTTTGTAATTTAACTTCAGTGATAATGTTGAGTGGTGAATCACAGATGAACTGTAAGTGAACTTACACTAATAATTAAACATATGGTAAAATATGTGCATCCTGCATGCATCTGCAGGAATTATAATCTTTAATAGAGTACTAATATGGTAACTACAGTATTCATTCAGTTATTACATATTTATTTAAAAATAATTTATTAGTGAACTGTTTGAACTGAACAATGTAACCAACTCTATATCAGTGAAATAATTGAGTTGCAATGTTTTGAGGAATGTGTTTTTAAATGTTTTGTGGCATAGTGTTTTGCACTTTTTTGTGGGGAATGATGGTGTTACTACTATATTCTGGACTATACTGTATTGTCAAGGATATCAAGAAATTTAGAATATTGCAAAGTCCAAGTGACACATGTCGATAATGAGTTAAGCCTTCTAGCAAACCAACAGAAAATGGTTAATTATTGCTATGTGAACAATGGTGTAAACCTGCTCACTATCATGGGGCTAAAAAAGTGAACTGTGTGTGAGTCATGCACATGCCAAGCACAATTTCTCTAAATGTCAAAATGATATTATTCAAAATATTTTGTTGGTCTTATTTAATTAAGATGAACAATATATAATATTTTGCTTGTTTTTCAGTTTATAGTCACACTATAATCTTCGTCAATTTATTAACCTAAACATGTTCAAGAGTAATAGTATTTTTCTGATAGTGGTAAATATAAAAAATGTTGTCTACTTCACTTACAAGTACCACCATAAGAAAACATACTGTTTATACTGAGGTTAGCAAACTGACAGTTAGCAAAACATTTAAAATATATTATAGTAAATCCAGACTGCAGAGTATGTCAACAGTGCTCCCGAGATTTTTTGTAGAAGAATTTGTGTCTTATCCGCACCCGAGATCTTGTCGAAAGCTGCCACCTGCCATACTCTGCAGTCTGGTTGTAAATACATGGGTATTGCCTTGGAAGAAGGTTCTGCAATGCTCATTGGAGCATTACATGTCAATTTATGTTGTGGAAAGCCATAGCTGTTCCACTCACCAAAATAAAAAAAAATATCAATGTGGCCTCTTTTAATAGAAAACGTGAAACTAAACTGTTTCTGCTCTGAAACAACCACAGCAACTTGACCCCCACTCTTTCTTCCCGCCAATGACTTCTGCAAATACCTCTCCGCCAACTCCTTGGCGGTTACTGCCGATAGCGTTGACAGAAACCTAATGGTAGCTGCCAAGTCACTAAAGGCAATAACCACCGCCTTTAATACAGTAATAGTAACTGTTCCTCTCCACCACACAAGAGGCCCTGTTGAACCCCAACTTGTCCACCACGGTTGTCAGAAGACTGAAGATTTCCAGTGGCATGTCCTTGTAGATCTTGCTGGTAAAAGGCTGTTGAATACGACGTCTTCCACTAAGACGGCGGCGAATAGCTGCCAGTCCCGGACTCCCCAATCTAATCAGCAACTGCCGAGGATATATCGGCTTGGTTTTTAAAAAAACAATGGGGTTGAAGTTGGGATCCAACAGGACCCTCTCTCGCTGATCCTCTCTTTCTCTTTCACAAACATTCTCCTCTCCGCTAGCTTGCAAAACCTTCTCAATCACTTCCTCAACACTCAAACTTGCAGTCGCCATTTTGAATTTCGCGTGTTTTCATAATTTCATGCGCGCTACCCATAGGGTATGTACTTCATCTTATGGGACTGGAATGGATCCGTGTGACCAGTGCTAATATATACAGTAGTGATATCTGTTTAGTAGTACTGCCTAGTTTGTATTGGTGTTGGCGTTTGTACTGTTGTTGGCGTTTGTAGTGTTGTTGGCGTTTGTAGTGTTGTTGGCGTTTGTAGTGTTCTTGGCGTTTGTAGTGTTCTTGGCGTTTGTAGTGTTCTTGGCGTTTGTAGTGTTGTTGGCGTTTGTACTGTTGTTGGCGTTTGTAGTGTTGTTGGCGTTTGTACTGTTGTTGGCGTTTGTAGTGTTGTTGGCGTTTGCAGTGTTGTTGGCGTTTGCAGTGTTGTTGGCGTTTGCAGTGTTGTTGGCGTTTGTAGTGCTGTTGGCGTTTGTAGTGTTGTTGGCGTTTGTAGTGTTGTTGGCGTTTGTAGTGTTGTTGGCGTTTGTAGTGTTTTTGGCGTTTGTACTGTTTTTGGCGTTTGTAGTGTTGTTGGCGTTTGTAGCGTTCTTGGCGTTTGTAGTGTTGTTGGCGTTTGTAGTGTTGTTGGCGTTTGTACTGTTGTTGGCGTTTGTAGCGTTCTTGGCGTTTGTAGCGTTCTTGGCGTTTGTACTGTTGTTGGCGTTTGTAGTGTTGTTGGCGTTTGTAGTGTTGTTGGCGTTTGTAGTGTTGTTGGCGTTTGCAGTGTTGTTGGCGTTTGCAGTGTTCTTGGCGTTTGTAGTGTTCTTGGCGTTTGTAGTGTTGTTGGCGTTTGTAGTGATCTTGGCGTTTGTAGTGTTGTTGGCGTTTGTAGTGTTCTTGGCGTTTGTAGTGTTCTTGGCGTTTGTAGTGTTCTTGGCGTTTGTAGTGTTCTTGGCGTTTGTACTGTTGTTGGCGTTTGTAGTGTTGTTGGCGTTTGTACTGTTGTTGGCGTTTGTAGCGTTCTTGGCGTTTGTAGTGTTGTTGGCGTTTGTAGTGTTTTTGGCGTTTGTACTGTTTTTGGCGTTTGTAGTGTTGTTGGCGTTTGTAGTGTTGTTGGCGTTTGTAGTGTTGTTGGCGTTTGCAGTGTTGTTGGCGTTTGCAGTGTTGTTGGCGTTTGCAGTGTTGTTGGCGTTTGTAGTGCTGTTGGCGTTTGTAGTGTTGTTGGCGTTTGTAGCGTTCTTGGCGTTTGTAGCGTTCTTGGCGTTTGTACTGTTGTTGGCGTTTGTAGTGTTGTTGGCGTTTGTACTGTTGTTGGCGTTTGTAGCGTTCTTGGCGTTTGTAGTGTTGTTGGCGTTTGTAGCGTTCTTGGCGTTTGTAGTGTTGTTGGCGTTTGTAGTGTTGTTGGCGTTTGTACTGTTGTTGGCGTTTGTAGCGTTCTTGGTGTTTGTAGCGTTCTTGGCGTTTGTACTGTTGTTGGCGTTTGTACTGTTGTTGGCGTTTGTAGCGTTCTTGGCGTTTGTAGTGTTGTTGGCGTTTGTAGTGTTTTTGGCGTTTGTACTGTTTTTGGCGTTTGTAGTGTTGTTGGCGTTTGTAGTGTTCTTGGCGTTTGTAGTGTTGTTGGCGTTTGTACTGTTCTTGGCGTTTGTAGTGTTCTTGGCGTTTGTAGTGTTCTTGGCGTTTGTAGTGTTCTTGGCGTTTGTAGTGTTGTTGGCGTTTGTACTGTTCTTGGCGTTTGTAGTGTTCTTGGCGTTTGTAGTGTTCTTGGCGTTTGTAGTGTTCTTGGCGTTTGTAGTGTTGTTGGCGTTTGTAGTGATCTTGGCGTTTGTAGTGTTGTTGGCGTTTGTAGTGTTCTTGGCGTTTGTAGTGTTCTTGGCGTTTGTAGTGTTCTTGGCGTTTGTAGTGTTCTTGGCGTTTGTACTGTTGTTGGCGTTTGTAGTGTTGTTGGCGTTTGTACTGTTGTTGGCGTTTGTAGCGTTCTTGGCGTTTGTAGTGTTGTTGGCGTTTGTAGTGTTTTTGGCGTTTGTACTGTTTTTGGCGTTTGTAGTGTTGTTGGCGTTTGTAGTGTTGTTGGCGTTTGTAGTGTTGTTGGCGTTTGCAGTGTTGTTGGCGTTTGCAGTGTTGTTGGCGTTTGCAGTGTTGTTGGCGTTTGTAGTGCTGTTGGCGTTTGTAGTGTTGTTGGCGTTTGTAGCGTTCTTGGCGTTTGTAGCGTTCTTGGCGTTTGTACTGTTGTTGGCGTTTGTAGTGTTGTTGGCGTTTGTACTGTTGTTGGCGTTTGTAGCGTTCTTGGCGTTTGTAGTGTTGTTGGCGTTTGTAGCGTTCTTGGCGTTTGTAGTGTTGTTGGCGTTTGTAGTGTTGTTGGCGTTTGTACTGTTGTTGGCGTTTGTAGCGTTCTTGGTGTTTGTAGCGTTCTTGGCGTTTGTACTGTTGTTGGCGTTTGTACTGTTGTTGGCGTTTGTAGCGTTCTTGGCGTTTGTAGTGTTGTTGGCGTTTGTAGTGTTTTTGGCGTTTGTACTGTTTTTGGCGTTTGTAGTGTTGTTGGCGTTTGTAGTGTTCTTGGCGTTTGTAGTGTTGTTGGCGTTTGTACTGTTCTTGGCGTTTGTAGTGTTCTTGGCGTTTGTAGTGTTCTTGGCGTTTGTAGTGTTCTTGGCGTTTGTAGTGTTGTTGGCGTTTGTAGTGATCTTGGCGTTTGTAGTGTTGTTGGCGTTTGTAGTGTTCTTGGCGTTTGTAGTGTTCTTGGCGTTTGTAGTGTTCTTGGCGTTTGTAGTGTTCTTGGCGTTTGTACTGTTGTTGGCGTTTGTAGTGTTGTTGGCGTTTGTACTGTTGTTGGCGTTTGTAGCGTTCTTGGCGTTTGTAGTGTTGTTGGCGTTTGTAGTGTTTTTGGCGTTTGTACTGTTTTTGGCGTTTGTAGTGTTGTTGGCGTTTGTAGTGTTGTTGGCGTTTGTAGTGTTGTTGGCGTTTGCAGTGTTGTTGGCGTTTGCAGTGTTGTTGGCGTTTGCAGTGTTGTTGGCGTTTGTAGTGCTGTTGGCGTTTGTAGTGTTGTTGGCGTTTGTAGCGTTCTTGGCGTTTGTAGCGTTCTTGGCGTTTGTACTGTTGTTGGCGTTTGTAGTGTTGTTGGCGTTTGTACTGTTGTTGGCGTTTGTAGCGTTCTTGGCGTTTGTAGTGTTGTTGGCGTTTGTAGTGTTTTTGGCGTTTGTACTGTTGTTGGCGTTTGTAGCGTTCTTGGCGTTTGTAGCGTTCTTGGCGTTTGTACTGTTGTTGGCGTTTGTAGTGTTGTTGGCGTTTGTAGTGTTGTTGGCGTTTGTAGTGTTGTTGGCGTTTGTACTGTTGTTGCGTTTGTACTGTGTTGGCGTTTGTAGTGTTGGTGGCGTTTGTACTTTGTGGTGTTTTGTTGAATTTCCGGCTTGGAAGCATAAATACTGCGAAGGAAAGCCGATACTAAGCCGAAGCAAACCGAGGTGTAACTTGGCATAAAATGTTGGTAGTTGTAGCTTTTCAAGTTTTTAAGCTAACAAAATGATTTGTTTGGGAAATTGTGTTGGTATCCGTTTAGAATGGTTTTCATATTTGCATGAAATGGTAAGGATGTTTGGCCGTGTGTGTGTGAACAGAACCGCAGAACCATGGTCACCCGTGTGTGTTTTCTATAGCGCGCATTATGTATATCTACGATCGAACAGCGTACGAAGATCTCAGGCAATGTCTTTCCAAACATAGTTTGGAATCCCCTAGTTCAGTTTCCTCAATTTGCAACATGCATAAATAGATGTGTAGACAACATCTATAAATAGATGTGTAGCTGATAACTGCGAAGAAGAGATCTTGGCAGGATCTTTGAAACAAAGCCTTAATATCACTGCCTCGTCCCCAGTCGCTTTTTATTTTAGTACTTTTCAAAGTACGTTTAAGTTTAACACAGTTATGTATATAGCTCAAAGTTGTTTAATACAGTAATGTATATAGCTCAGCAGCTCAAAGTACTTGGGGATGATGGGCTCTATATCTACTGTATGCGTATCAAATTATATATTGGCCTTATTAAGAACCTGCGGAGGAGGCAGTTAATATCATGTAATAGTGGTTAATAACCAATTGATTCAAGGAATGAACGCAAAAGATGATCCTTAACAGGAGCGGAGCCTAAAATAAGAATAAAAAGGCGTTTTCCGTAACTTCACATCCAGATCTTGTTTGTTGTGGACGTTATGCATAAAACGTGTCTGGACTGGTTATCCTAAGCAACAGGAATCTACGCATTGTTATTCTAGTACTCGCAAAAAGTGGAAACTGAAAGCTAAGTTTTTCGAAGATAACTCTGGATACTTGATTTGATAATCATTATTAATATTAGCTAAAATGTAATTTATTGGCCAGGTGTAATGATTGTTATATTTCTAGCATTATCTCGTGATTAAGACTTCATCTATATTAGATTTATACATGGCTTTTTCACAAGAAATCTAAATTGGAAAAACAATTTCAAATTTATTTCTTTTTAAAAGTTATATTACAGTTTTAGATTACCGTTTCAATTTTTAGGTAACATCATGCCAAAAAGAGCCCCCAAAGGGGCTAACCCAACTAAATACGCAACCATTTAAGTACTAAACCCTGTGTTAACAGTGAGTTCTAGCTGGGAACTTACAGGTATTTTAAGGAGAGTTTCCCTGTGTGGAAGCCAGTTTTAACGAAACAAAACACTATCGTGACGCACTACTGTCACTTGATTTCTTACATCAGTGTACATTATTACATGAACTGCCATTGACTGCGCTATGACACAAGCATAAATGCAAAACAAAGGTCAACAATCAACATGGCTAGCGGTTTAAACTTCAGTTAGCTAGCGTTTACCCTGCAGGATTTTATAGATCTAATTTGGCGAAGTAATTTTGAATACATTTCATATAAATCAAGAAAAATCTGTCGGCTAGCTGATCGGCCAACACATACCGTGAACATTTAATTTAATCTGACGGTTGTGTGTCGATTCAGACTTGACTGAAATTTACGACATCACGCGAAACCCAAGAATACAATCAATTCTTTATTAATTCGGCGCAAGTAAATGCGGCTTTAAACCGGGCCTATATGTAGGTTGATCTTTATTTCGTTGATCTTTATTACCTTATATTTATTCCCCTTGTTTTTTTTTACTTGCACGCAGTGGCGTAGCTAGCGTCGATAATTGGCCGAGTATTCATATATTTGTGTTCACAGAGGGGCGAGTATTCATATATTTGTGTTGACAAACCTTATCAACAATGGATTTCAAAAGAAATTAATGATGCAGAGCACGATATATGAATATTCGCTTCTCCAATTATCGACACCGGCTACGCCACTGCTCGCACTTATTCTAGTGTCAGGAACAGGCTCTACAGTCACTGAAGTGAATGCCAAGTTCTCAATCATCAATACTGCGCGGTTTACGTTGTCGTTTTCCATCTACCTTTTCGTTGGCAGATAAGCTATCTTTAAGACTGTCAAAGGGTGTTTTTCTTTTTTTTTGGTTATTTGATGATGTGGCCTTGTCACCTGACTTCCCGATTGGAGGTATTTCTTGATCGTTTAGCTGGAGAGGCTGGTTTTCGGGCAATTTGTTTTGTTGTTCGTTTGATGATGTACCCTTGTCATCTGACTTCGTGATTAGATGGATCTCTTCATCTTTTAGCTGGGGTGGCTGGTTTTCATCATCGACATTCATGGCCATTTTACTTATCTCCTCGCATTCGTCTGTCATATCGTTCTCTTCTGGCTGCCATGTCAAATCTGGAATAACTTGTAAAAGACAAAAGAATTGTTAATTGCCAAAGATTTGTGTTAAGGTGTTAGAACGTTTTAATTTCTGGTAAATATTTATTATTTGACCGAATTAAACTAAACAAATCTAACATGGGTACATTTAGAAGTCCTTTACCTTCAAAAAGTGATCGTTGCATCTTCTTAGAGAAGGCAGCAATCTTCACAGCAACACAGCGAACGTTTTTGCTTTTACCATCCTTCTGCATCATATCTCTAGTGCATGACAATGTGCACAAATCTCTATGGCATGATAGATGGGCAAAGAGTTCGCTCTTTGTTAAAGGAACTTTTCCCGGGATTTCATTCCATCGAATGGCTACGGCCGGAACGTGACCAAGCGTTGTACTTCGGACAAAGGCAGCTATCTACCAAACAATAAATAGAGATAATCAATACTACATATATACTAACTGAAAACTTCAAAAACGTTAAACGTATCTATTTTAGGATCGGAGTAGAGAGGATAAAAACGTAATAAAATTTTGACAGGGTGTGCAAGTTGACAAATGTACATACGGGTGGGCTGCGGAAGCATCTGAAAAGTGCTGGCAGGGGGGGGGCATGGCCTAAAAAGGGTACCTGCCACGACAGGCTGTATCTACATTTTTTGTTTTTAGATCCCCGCCCAGTACGGCAGGTCCTCTACGCAGATACTCGTATAGATCATGATATTTTTTATTCTTTATTTTGTCGCAATAGCAATGGCAACAAAAGATAATTCATAAGCTACAATGTAAAGGCATCGTATCATAAAATGATGTGGTATTTTTTAAATAATATAATTTTAAAAGGTCATTACTGTATATTTATTTAATGCAACAAACGTGTACTTAACATTGCAACAAAGTATAAAATTATTGACTATTGAGTATCAAAAAGGGCAAATTTTCTTGTTTTCAAAGCGTAGGGCACCGTGCCCCCCTGTTCCGCGGCCTCTGATGGGCGGCAAGCGAGAACACTGAGCGAGAAGGCCTAGCACAATTCTAAAACCTGCCCTTGACACTGTTTTGCCTTCCAGTAACATTGCATATTACTAATTTACATCGATGTTTTCGTGTAACCTATGAAATACAAATACTGGCAAAAATTTAGGTAAGCATTACTTTGTGTGATCCATCTCATGCTTTCAAGTTGCAAGATAAGATCAGAATAAATTTCGCTAAGCCTTCTCAAGTGGTTCAAGCCACCTCAGTTATTCGAGAAGGCCTGAAAAAGTGCAACTACATTCATGCAGTGTTACACGATTGCAGTCAGAATGGATTATGGAAAAAAAATAAAAGTGGCATATTATGACGTTTTACTGATGACAGATATCAAAGGAAACCGAGTTAGACGGTTTTTCAAAACAAACCAAACATATTTTGAACTAACGTTTTCACTCTAGGTAATCAAAAATACACGAAAGGTGTAGGTTTTTTCACGTTCTGGAACGATCAAGCCAAATTCGCCGTTTTGAGAAAGTCCTTCATCGGAAAATTAGAAATAGGAGGTCACTGAAAAAAACGCCAGTTTTTATACTTGTTAATGCAAAAACATCTGCCAAGTTTTTAAAAGTTGCATGACACATTGACACTGACCACATTCTTGGTATTAATCAATGCTCTTGCTACATTTAATGTTCACCTGTTTTTGCTGACATTGATTGTGTTTCTTTTCCTTGTTTTTCCCCTATATTGTCCTGCGTATTTGTCCTGTTTGTCGCGTATTATACTTTTATATTTGCTTTGATTAAATTCAACTGACTGGCTTTTATTTTGTTACGTGATGATTTTGTTTTAACTCGTATAAAACACGTGTATTTTTCCCGACCCCACACTAATTACTAGGGCCTTTTCTCTTATTGTTTCTTGAATTCTGTTTTATCCTTTCCAGTACTAGTTGTGAAAGTACCTATATCTTCGTGGATAATCCAAAAATGCTATTTGATTCGCTACTGTTTTTCATTCTTTTAAGAGCACAGACAGTTTTCACAAGATATACATATAAGGCGAGTTACCAAGGCCTTAAACGGTTTGTTTCACGATTAACATGCGCACATAATAATTCTCGTTTTCAAAATGATTTATTTTATGCTCAACCTCATTCAATGTTTACCTCTTCTGGTTTTTTCCCGTTGCATGCATCACAAAGAGTGTTTCCTATCTGAGCAAATACATTTTCATCATTGACATTTATATTGTCATCTTTTCCAGCAGACAAACCTTGTTTGACTTTGCCCTGAACGAAAAAAAAATGCAAACAAAATTTATCAAAAATACTCCTCAAACCCATTGATAATATTGGTGCTTTCATACCACGGTGATAAATAATTGTAATTGGCACTGAGTGGAGTGCAATTTGGTCTGAAATCAAGCGCGTGATTACAAAATCGCACGACCGCGAAGCGGGAGTGCGATTTGTAATCTCAAGTTTGATTTCAGACCAAAATTGCACGACACGAAGTGCAATTACCATTATTTATTATATTCATTGTGAAATCTAAAACAAGACACACCTCCCGCCTTCCTTCCGGTTCTTCTTCGCGCGGTAGCATAGCAACAAGCGAACAAAATCGAAGGAGGTGTACAGGTATTTAACAAATGGAGAAGATAATGAACTTGTTTGTGCATAAAATCTTGGCCAAACGAATAGCAAGGTTAGTTTAAACATTCTATCAGCTTTATTCGTGATTTAAGAGGATTCAACAACGGATTTTTGAGCTAAAACATATTAAATTTATCTGGACTCACTTGTCACTGCCATAGTGCATTTCGAGCTTGTACTAGTTATTCAATGTTATTCACAAAAGTTATATTTCTGTAATGTGTAGAATCGTTTGATTTGTTTAGCAACTTAGCTAGTGTTTTATCTGTTTTTCAGTGCTTGTGTACTAGCCTTTGACTGCCTGAGAAATGTCAGAGTACATAGCAGTATAGGTGATATGAAATTTGTTTATTTTGCTCTTTTGTCACCATGATCAGATGTTTTTAAAATTTATTTGGTAAATTGAATGCATGCAGTTTGATTTGTTTTGTTGGCTAGACTCAGCAGCCATATGCAATTGTGATCTAAAAAGATGCGATTAATGAGCCATTTTTTAATCGCACCCAAAATGATGAGATTTGGGGATTAATCGCACTATTTTTGACCAATCAGAATGCTGGAAATACCATTGATTTCAAAATGAATGTACTAGACCCCAATAATTTAACTCAAATATATTTCGTGTCGGATTCGAAGTTCATAGAAAGACTGGTACCGAACTTGGCTATAATGGCATTGTAGGGTGGAATTTAAGAGCAAAACAAAAGGCAAAAGTACTAAAATATGATTGGCTACTGAGGTGAAACTTTTGCTTAGTTTAGGGTAAAATTACTTGGCCCTGATTGGCTGAGACTTTAAAAACACGGCTGAAATTGAACTTTGATTTTTCTCAGTCCCATGTTACTAACTAGAGAAATTTAAGTTCATTTGAGAAACAATATAATGGCCTTGAAATTGTTTATTACCAGCATACCGAACATCTCAAACTGTACGTAAAAGCCTTCTCGTTTTTCAACACTGTTTTCTTAGTTTTATTCCTCGGTAAGGGCCTTATAATAGTGAACAACCAGTAATCACCACATGTACCTTGTTTAGGATAGCACGCTGTTTGGAAAAGTACCGAACAAGTTCCAGAACAGTTTGGGCAGTTTCGTGGGACACCTGCTCTGGTATGCCAAATTCTTCAGATTCGATTGTGTCGCGATCATTGAGAAAGTAGTGGAGTGTGTAGAACAGCACATGAATTACCCCACAAAGCCTATAAAAGAAGGTGCAAATTCTATTATAAGCATTTATCAAATTTGAATATTACACATTGCATATATACATGTTGCAATTATAGTAATGATATCCCAGAAACACTTTCCACTAACCTCGATCCCAGGGCCTTTTCTTAAATTAGGGAAGGGAAAAGGCCCTGGCATCGGCTGGTCACATAACACCCAGAATATCTGGGTGTAAGAATATGTTAATTTCTGTGGTCTCTGTGAGTGTTTGCATAAATAATAAATCAGAGAAGCTAGCAATACAGCTAGCTTTAAGGTAAATAACTTCCTATAAAAGCAACCTTCTACGGACTATAGCTGGCTCTACATCTTCAGCTGTATATATGACACTACAATGCCCAATGAAAGTAATATGTTGAACCTGGTAGAGTAAGTGCTTAGTAGGTATAATACAGTTAAAACTTGTTTAGAAGATTGCTGTGTGTGAGCTGATAACATGTATAAGTTGTCCCTGTACCTTCATCAAATTCCGATAATGAAGCATACGGATATTCTACGTATATGACTTTATACGAAGAGTGCTAAGAGTCAGCCGAATAAGTGATTTAAAGCTACATAAACAAACTAAGCAAAGGGTTTAAATGATTTAAATCTCTCTTCAGTTGTATTTTATGAATAAATTATTTACTCTTAAATTATTTAATTGCAGTTTGAATGAGCCAATGGGATTACAAAATAGACCAGCCGATGCCAGGGCCTTTTCCCTTCCCCAATTTAAGAAAAGGCCCTGGGAACGAGGTTGACTTTCTACCTGATAAAAATCTTTCTGTCCTTCGACATATTGTTTTGAATTACTACATCTTCTGCCAGTTGTCTGTTCATTTCCTCAACAATTTCATCAGAGAATGTTTCATAAATTTCTTTCGCTGGCACAGAAAATTCATATTTGGTTGGTTGATTTGAATGAGCCTCATAAATTTTTTTGTAAACATCTATAATTTTTGGAAAGAGAAATTATTTAACACAAAAGATGCACTACATACACATTTATTATATTACTTAACTTAACACACTATATATATATATATATATATATATATATATATATATATATATATATATATATATATATATATATATATATATATATATATATATATATATATATACATATATATATATATATATATATACATATATACATAAATACATATATACATATATAGTGTGTTATCTGGCACCTGACATTGAGTGACAATGTAGAATTAAATACTCTGGTCAACATTATAGCCTCGGCAATTATCAGTTCTAATGCCAAGTTCTGATCCTATCTTTTTAGGGAGGGTGAAATAAAGGTCAAATAAAGATAAATTATTAATTATTCTTGGATCAATGCCATCTATCAATACTAGTAAATTAATCCATACCATCAAATGTTGTAATGCTAAACGTATCCAGTACTTCATTCCACTGCTGTATTTCTCGCTCTTTCAGGATTACTGAATTGACAATGCATGTGCTAATTCGGTCGAGGAAACCGTCATCGCAAGAACCAAGCAGCTGATGCAGATTTATGTATGGTTGAGGTTGTGAAAACCCCCCAATGACAAGACATGCTTTATCGAGCTGCTCTCTTTCGTCTTTAACCTCCTCCTTTTTGCCGCCCTTTCCATGAGAGGTTCTAATGATCTTAGAATTTCCATCATGGAAGCGGCAAAACATTTGGCGTTCGCCGCCTCCTTCGCTCTGTTTTTTGAGGAGGTTCTCGAAAAAACTCGTCATTTCAGCGTGACAAACTAAAGCACGTCCTTCTCTACTCTTCAAGTGTTCGAATAATCCTTTCGAGGTATAATCGTGAACTAATATTTCAATAGGTAGTCCATCAAGGGGATCTTCAATCGCAATTTTGTATGCTTGTGTCTTTCCTGTTCCAGGTTCGCACAAACATATCGTGAAAATATTACATGGCTCTTGATGTCGATCTCTAACATGAAAGACACAATCTGGGCCCATCAAACATGATGTCGCACTCAACGCTGCCAAAAGTAAAAATTCTGGTTGGGTGTTGACGGACCCTGCCATTGCTTCCAACCAGGTTTTAATGGCTGGAGAAATTGAATCCCAAGGAAAGGAGACGCTACGAGCTTCTTTAATCACTTCTTTTATACCTGAGATGGGTATCTCTGGTTGAAAGGATTTGTTTCTTACTTTGTGCTGATACATCTACAGATAGAATAGACAAAAAGGTTAAATATTATCACGTAACATAAATACGCAAGTAACAATACTGTCCTCCTCTATTTTTCATCATATATATGAATAAAATATACGATATTGAACAAAATGTATGGGAAACTATAAAATCCACAGTTTAAACTGATATTTGATGTTCGCCATGCAAATATACAAGTAACCTAAATATGATATAGTCATGATAAAACGCGGAGCCATAACACCCCCACCAGAAAAAATGTGAAGTGGAAGATAAAACGCAAGCAAAGCGGGGGGTTAGACGCAAAGTGTGATGGGATAGTGGAAAACAAACTGTAATAAGTTTGTTTTGATGTAAGTTTTGTGCATTAATAAATGATCATAAGTGTTCTTTATTAACTTGATATGTTGTTATATACACCGCAGACTACGAATTTTGCAAGCCTTTATGCGAAGGCTCGCGTTTGTCGCCGGTTGGTTTGTATTATTCTTCACTGTAAAATAATACAATAATGAAGTTAGTTATATAAAGTTACAAAATCTTTACCTCCTGCTATTCAAAGCACGATGTTCAATTATATCCGGATTATCTTTTCAAAATGTTTTTTAACACTGCATTTCACTAAAGCTACGTATACATCAATGCTAAGTTATCTTTGATGTACTGTTTATAATACATTACATGTCCAAAAATAGTTATTTTTACACAAAAACCTCGGATGCTGGTATATTTTAGAATGACTCGTCAAAGTTGTATGAAATTATTTAGCTAGGCCTACTTGTCAAACTAATATCAACTATATAAGTAAGTTCAACTACCATTGATTATCCCCTATTCGTGTTTTATCCCCTATCCGCATTTTCTATTCCCATTTTATCCCCTGTCCACACTTTCCATTTTCATATGTATATCTGCATCCGCGTTTTATTTCTAACAATTTATTTTGATGTCGTATTTTAAAAAAAAAGTTCAAGCTGAATTAGCAACAGTTTGCTTTCGGTGTTTCTCGCTTGACAGCTTCTACCATTTGGTATTTTTTTTACTGATGTGTTCTCTGAGTTTTTCAATTTAAACTTGCATTGTAGGATACTTAAACTGTTTGTGAGGGCCTGTTTATATTACCCTGGTTAACGCGATGTGTGTGATGATGACTTCTAGTTCATATGAGATAGCGAGCTGAGCCGCTAGATTGAAAAAAATCAGTATACACGCTACTCACTAGACTTGGACGTTTGCATGCCGTAATAATTCCACGGAGACATACAAAGGGCTCACTCAGCAAAAAAGGCGTAACCGGGTTTTTCTGCGCATAAGCCTAGCCTAATAAAAGCCCACTAATTGATTTTTTTGTCTTCATAAAATATTCTGGCAATAAATTTGGATACTGGAAATCCATTGCTCTATGAGAAAACGAGTCTGGAAATTTACGTTATGCCAAAACCATATAAGGAAAGACATAAAGTGAGCCCTCTGCATAGTACTCTGTTCAATCTGCTTAGCTGTGCAGTTTAATCTTAGACCCAGTTCACACGGGACCGGCCCGTGTGGTCACCAGGTCTCAAGACTAGCATGACTCTTAAATTTGTGATAATATTACAGAACTTAATTAAAGCATATGATAGGAAAAGTGGTATAAGAGCAAATATGACAGTAAACTGACAGAACAAGATATCGAGACCACACGGACCCGGTCCCGTGTAAACGGGGTCTTATGTTTATAGTTTATGCTACCCAATTGAAGCATGACAGATGGGAAAATACTAAAATTTCGAGTACGAATTCATCATTAAGTATAATAAAGCTCGTTTTCCACTTCAGCGTAGCGAAACGTAGCGTATTTCATTGTTTCGTGAACACTCAAGCAGAACTAATGATATTGACACAATACAGTGTGTATCAAAAAAGACTTAACCTTTCAAATTCAAATTTGGGACGGACCATTAAATTCTTGAGGGGAGGGTTAAGCAAATACCAAAAAAAAAATTCGCGCACGAAAAAAAATGGGAATAAAAAATATCGCGCACAAATAAACAAATTCGGTCGCTGTTGTTAAATCCCAGATGATATATTGGCGAAAATATCAGGGTTGTTAGGCTTTTGCGCATGCACAAAGCCAAATGGCGTTTTAAAAAAAGGCCAAATTTTATTTTTTTTTCCAAAAAAGTGAAAAAGAGCCAAATTTCATCAATGTTTTGACATGGTATCAATCAGATTTGGTCCAGCTAATTTCAAGTATTCTAAATTTAAGTTCCAAAGTCTTCAACTTCACAAAAAATGATACAGTTTTATGTTGAACACATACACAAAATAACGCGCATTTACACGAATGTGTCTACGGCATTGACAGTTTTTACTTAAATTTTGTCAGTCGATAAAAAAGCCAAAATAAAGCCAAAAGGCCAAACATTTTTTCAAGGCCAAACGAGAAATATAAAAGCCAAAATCGAGTTATTTGGCCTTAGAAAAGCCAAGTTACCAACCCTGGAAAATATCTTTGTATTATTAAATAGCTCACATTGTATGTTTCGCATGTATTTCTGTCCAAAATGGTCACCTGGTCACATTTTAGGGAAATTAACATTAAATAAAAATGAGTTTTTTAAAAGTGTTCCTTCAACATTAATCACACCAGTGTAGCAAGTTATCAGTTATCAAATAATGTTCATTACTGAACTTTTGGTATAACGCAACATGAATAGCATATTAAAAACAAATAATATAAATGGTAAGACGCAAAAGTCATTGTAATTTTAGCTTATTAATTCAAGCTCAGTACATTCCACAAATTCTATGCCTTTTTCTGTACCAGTGTATATCAACTTAATATCATAATCAGTTATATATCTGGTATATAACTGAACTGGTATATAATTTAATAGCGCAACATGTGAATTTTTTGTGGGATATATACCACAAAAGAGAATTAATAAAAGGACATATGTGTCTGTTGAAAAAATCTTGCAATAAAATGTAGTAGAAAAAAAATTCCAACGTGTTTAACTGCCACGAAAAAAAAACAACCGATCCGAACGTTGTATTCCAATAAAATTACTAGTTACAACGTTTGATAATTCCAATAGTTACTGGAATTCATTTCATCAGTCATATCATCCATATAAAATGAACCCTGACCCAAACCCCAACCCTGACCCTAACAATCCCAATAATTTATTGGAGACAATAATGTTATTGGGATACAACGTTCGGATCGGGTGAAAAAAAAACATGCACAAAAAAATTGCCCAACCCTCCCCTCAAAAATTTAATAGTCCGTCCCTTAGCTATAGCGTTTGTAGTAATTTGACAGCACTGCATGACTGCTCCGAGTTAATGATCCGCAAAAATGAAAGGTCTTGTACGCATTGGAAGGGTTAAGCTTTTTTTTTATACACACTGTAGAATACGCTTAAAGGGTTAAAGTGCGGAAACGGGCTTAAGCCACAAATGAAGAAATTTTTTAAAAATTATCTGCAAACTATTGTGCTATTGTATTAATTTGACAGCTCTCAATGCTTCGCATTAATGATCCGCAAAAACACAAGGTCTAGTACACGTGACAATTATATGACGTTATTATTAATTTTCAATCTTTACAAGACCTTTTGTTTTTGCGGATCATTAACTTGAAGCAGTCAGAGCTGGCACCCGCCATTTAAAAATGCCTAATTTGTTTAATTTGTTTTCTTAATCCAAAATTTATTCAAATCTCCCTCATTTCCTCCACTAGAGCATTTGGAAGCCTATTATAGCACCAAATGTGTACTTCAGTGGTTTTTCTTCGACAAAGTCAACAAGAAAAGCAAAATCCTAAAAATTTTCGTGTTGCTGATGAAATGAACGTATTTTGCAAATGCTAATTATGCTCCAACATCAGTAGCCATTTGTGCATTGCGTGCAAGCGTGAATATGATGATATATCTTTCATGTGATTAGTCGTGAATCGATATTTTTCTGTCCTTAGGAAACTAGTTTTTGATTTTTCCGTGATCCGTGAAATAGCATTCACTGATGTGTGATTTGCTAACCAGCGCCTTTTGCGCAAGTACTAATTTGGAGATTTTAGCGTTACTGTATTATAGTCCGTAAAGTACACCAAACTGATGAAGCACTAGATGTGTAAACCTGACCATTTGGCGCAAATACGGATGGAGACCAGATAACTGACGACAGCAAACTAACATTTGCAGTTTTATTTTATATTGGCATCTTGGGCCGGTTGTTCGAAGCCCGTTTAGCTTAAACAGTGGATAAGTCTAAAATATCAAACAACTCTATGTATTTATTGAGCAACTAAGTTAAAATATTTCAACATTAAATAAACACTAATGTATATAACTACATATTTAGTGTTTAAAACTTAAGTTCAGTCGTACACAAGATAAATGGGAGTGTGATTTAAATTTGACTTATCCACCGTTTAAGCTAAACGGACTTCGAACAACTGGCCCTTTATCATTAAATTGCTTGGTGTTCTTCAATAAAGTCGATGATTGACTTGATTCTGTCATGATCTACAATTAAACGCACCAAGGCCAGGATTAAAAAGGGTGCAAGATTTATATGTTATATAAGTTTATGCCCAATTCGACACTTATTTCAAGTTAGATTTCCACAAGTATAAATCTCAACGTCTATAACGTTTACTTGATTTTTTAATCGATTTAAAAACCAAATACTGCTGCAATTTTTTTACAAGTATCGTCACAATTCACAAAAACCAAATGTTATGTACCTGTCAAGAATTTTCTATAAGGCCCAAAATGAAATAACAATTCAGTGTTGGGAAGTGATGTTACAATGAGAAATAAAGACACGTGTTATCAGAGAAATGACCTCTTGTCAGGATGGCTACCTGTGACAAACAGCATTGAATGGCTTCCCTACGCTATGTTATTAGAATCACAGCTCTCCTCCTTGACACGTTTATATGGAAAATTTCCAGCCCTACACTAGGCGCGATTACGTCTTGTCAACAGCAACATCTCGCATAATAGGGAGGCTGACCCTCGTCTCATGTGAACGCCTTTTCTGAGTATTGTTTCAAATAGCACGAGGCATATCGTCTAGTAGGGCTGGCCCTCCCTGTAGAATCCCAAAAGTACAAATCAGTATACATTCAAAAGCACTCAAAACAAGAACAAGATATAAAATATGTGTTTCTATAAATATAATAAACCGTCAATGTTTTTATACTTACATTTTCCACGGTAGGTTTTTATCGCCGATTGTTTCAAGATCTTACAGTTAGCATCCGCACCAAGTTCGCAGAGGGAAGCAAAGGAAACGATTAGCGGAAGTAGTACGGGTGTGGTCAATCTCGTTCCCCGAGCCTGCGATGTGGTAAAAGGCAGACCGCGGACGGCGGACCGCGGAAGGTATGTACTTTATCTTATGCGACTGGAATGGATCCGCGTTACAATTCCATGACATATAGGCGCCAGTCCACATAGGTCAATAAACGATGTATCTATAAATACCATAACCAATATACACACTATAGGTTCTATAGGTACTATTATTATAGGTTTTATAGGTACTATAGGTTTTATAGGTACTATAGGTTTTATAGGTACTATAGGTTTTATAGGTGCTATAGGTTTTATAGGTTTTATAGGTGCTATAGGTTTTATAGGTACTATAGGTTTTATAGGTACTATAGGTTTTTTAGGTACTATAGGTTTTATAGGTACTATAGGTTTTATAGGTACTATAGGTTTTATAGGTACTATAGGTTTTATAGGTACTATAGGTTTTTTAGGTACTATAGGTTTTTTAGGTACTATAGGTACTATAGGTTTTATAGGTACTATAGGTTTTATAGGTACTATAGGTTTCATAGGTACTATAGGTTTTATAGGTACTATAGGTTTTATAGGTACTATAGGTTTTATAGGTACTATAGGTTTTATAGGTACTATAGGTACTATAGGTACTATAGGTACTATAGGTTTTATAGGTACTATAGGTTTTATATGTACTATAGGTACTATAGGTTTTATAGGTACTATAGGTTTTATAGGTACTATAGGTTTTATAGGTACTATAGGTTTTATAGGTACTATAGGTTTTTTAGGTACTATAGGTTTTTTAGGTACTATAGGTACTATAGGTTTTATAGGTACTATAGGTTTTATAGGTACTATAGGTTTCATAGGTACTATAGGTTTTATAGGTACTATAGGTTTTATAGGTACTATAGGTTTTATAGGTACTATAGGTTTTATAGGTACTATAGGTTTTATAGGTACTATAGGTTTTATAGGTACTATAGGTTTCATAGGTACTATAGGTTTTATAGGTACTATAGGTTTTATAGGTACTATAGGTTTTATAGGTACTATAGGTTTTATAGGTACTATAGGTTTTATAGGTGCTATAGGTTTTATAGGTTTTATAGGTGCTATAGGTTTTATAGGTACTATAGGTTTTATAGGTACTATAGGTTTTTTAGGTACTATAGGTTTTATAGGTACTATAGGTTTTATAGGTACTATAGGTTTTATAGGTACTATAGGTTTTATAGGTACTATAGGTTTTATAGGTACTATAGGTTTTATAGGTACTATAGGTACTATAGGTACTATAGGTTTTTTAGGTACTATAGGTACTATAGGTTTTATAGGTACTATAGGTTTTATAGGTACTATAGGTACTATAGGTTTTATAGGTACTATAGGTTTTATATGTACTATAGGTACTATAGGTTTTATAGGTACTATAGGTTTTATAGGTACTATAGGTTTTATAGGTACTATAGGTTTTATAGGTACTATAGGTTTTATAGGTACTATAGGTTTTATAGGTACTATAGGTTTTATAGGTACTATAGGTTTTATTGGTACTCTAGGTACTATTGGAACAATAGGTTTTATAGCCAATATATTTGCTAAATAGGTTGTTAAGGTATTTGTTAAATAGGTTATTCCCCACTGATCAATACGCATACAGTCAACCTAGATCAATTAGTCTGCCTCGTTCCCAGAAAAGGCCCTGGGGCGAGGATGGTATACAATCAATTTATGGTAATAAGTCAGGTAATAAGTTGTATGGCTTGCTATAAACAGGGTATGTACTTCATCTTATGGGACTGGAATGGATCCGTGTGACCAGTGCTAATATATACAGTAGTGATATCTGTTTAGTAGTTATTGCCGTTATGGCGTCATTCCTGTTATTGGTGTTATTGCCGTTACTGGTGTTAATGGCGTTATTGGCGTTATTGCTGTTATTGGCGTTGTTGCCGTTATTGGTGTTGTTAGTGTTGTTGCCGTTATTGCTGTTATTGGTGTTATTGCCGTTATTAGCGTTATTGCTGTTATTGCTGTTATTGCCGTTATTGCTGTTATTGCCGTTCTTGGTGTTATTAGAGTTATTGCCGTTCTCGCTGTTATTGGCGTTATTGCTGTTATTGGTGTTATTGCCGTTATTAGTGTTATTGCTGTTCGAAATTTTCCGTGTTTACATCGAGTTATATCAACACGGCTCTTAGCCAATCAGTGTTCAGGATTTACAAATGCTATATTATAAAATTGTACAACGGGCTTGTAAATAAAATTGTATTGAGTCGAATTGCTCATTTGTTTTTACTGTACAACGGGCTTCAAGATGTTTCACTACATGCTTGTGCTGTCACAACTAATTACTCTTACTAAGGGAGTGTATATTGATGAAAAAGCCGAGAATATCCTGCATCAATTGCTCGCAGAATATGAAAAGAATCCTGCTGATGGTAAATACGATAACATCATATTAACTTCGAACAGTGACTGCGCATTCCTCCCAAAAGTTTTTATTTGGTGCCCGATTAGTCATTTTACACTACCATTAATGTGTCCCATCCATAATGTGCAACTAGTTTGTAAAAAATGGCAATCCGTGCTTTCTAAAGAAAATTATTTAAATCCACGTATGGTATATGATACTGGTGGAAATGTTGTATTCATTCAGAGATATTACGAATGTGCTTCGTCTGGAAGTTCAACGTGGCTGAAACACACCTTTCTTTCAGCATCAAAATCCATTATGGATGCTATTCCACGAAATTTGGCAAATAAGCTCCCAATTATTTTACATTACAAAAGTGCATTGACGCATGACCTGCTTGATAATCTCTGGACAAGCATTGAAATAGGACAAAATTTTGTTAAAATTACCGAGCGCTTGGCATCGTTAAACTACCGCAATTTTCAGCGAAGAAAGTTAATTCTTGGAGAGCATACTAGTAATGCAGCTGACTTACAGTCGTTTTATGGAAATGTCTTATATTCTTTTCCTAGTAACGATAAACTGATGCACATATTCCTATGCCATTATGAAGAAACTAAACACATTTTTCATGCTGAAATGCAGAAGTTGACTGGCACCGTAATGTCATTTGACCACACTTTTAAAGTCAGCAAGCATATCGGAATTGTAAGAAATGACAATTCTTTTGTTAAACAATTTGATGGATGTTTTTTCGGGATGAATGGATATGGCGAGGTGGTTGCATGGCGTTTGACAAAGACAACGGGTTTTAAGGAAATAGAAGACTTATTGTTTGACTTAAAAGAACGAATGCTAAACAGCGGCATTAATTTGGAAGTTATAATTCTCGACGACTGTTGTAAAATGCGCAATAGCTATCAAAACGTTTTCGGCGGTAACGTAAAAATTAAACTTGATCTTTTTCACGCGTGTCAACGCGTTATACAAACATTAGATCATGATGGAATAAAAAATCAATTTTCAAGAGAGTTCGGTTTGATATTTAGAGTGGATGGTGACGTTGGCGAAGAAAGAGAAATGACCACACCAGAGCCTGAAGTAATAATTGCAAATCTTGAGCAACTCCTTTGTCGTTGGCAAGGTCAACTCAATGCAAAAACGCTGAAATCGGTTGATGACCTTAGAAGGCACATAAATAAAGGATGCTTGTCAGGAATTTTGCCGGGGGAGGGAACAGAAAAAAATGAGCGTTTACACCGACATTTGCGAAAGTCGCTGTTGGTTGGAGCTAATACAATTTCCCCTGAACTAGCTATTGCATGCCTCACATTAGCATTATACGTATGGAATAACAGGAAAAAAAGTGTCAAACACATAAAAAATCAGAGAGTTGTACCTATTATTCCAGCTGAATATTCAGAAGATATTTCTAATAACTGCGCTTCTTCAACAGCCCTGCCGTTCAAAGTGAACAATGACGCGTCCAAAGAAATTCCACCACCTTTTGCAGATAAAACCAAGGAAAGACTTGCCATGGGACCAACTGAACAAGATGCTGATCAGTGTGGTAACACCTTTCTGCACGTTACTGTTCTTGATGACTTGCTTAACAGCTCAACTGTGATGTATATCATCGAAAGAACTTTGCAACTGTACGAGACTGTTCAAAAGATAAACAATCAATGTGCAATACGTAGCTTGAATCTCCTTGACTTTCCCTTATTATCAGGTTTTAAAGAGCACGCCTCTCTAATACGATGCTCTGACTACGACAATATAAATAATTTAGATGTAGACAAATTTGCATCAGTTGAGGAGGGCAAAAACAAAGAAACCCTAAAAAGAAACTTAAACTCTTTCAATTTGGATGTGGATACTGTGATCGGAGATGGTAATTGCTGTTTTCACAGTATTTCGCTCCAGCTGCACAAGTTATTTCCATTCTCAACAGAAGAGCTCTGCGATACTGATGACTCCGCGAGACTGAAACACATTAAGTACTTAAAAGCTCTTAACTTACTGGGGTGTTCACCTGATAACGACGCGGTAACTCTACGTACATTATTCTTACAAGAGTTAAAGGAAAACACTTCTCAGTACCAGGAGTGGATAGGGTTGCCGGAAGAAGAACTATTTCATGAAATAAGTTATATGAGTGAAAATGGGAGATTTAGTTGCAATCTAGCTGATATGTGTGTAAAAGTGTGTTGCAATGTGTTAGGATTGCCCATTGTGGTAATTACCTCATACCCAGGAGCTCCACATTTCACTTTTATTCCCGACAAAATAAGATATTCGTCACCAATTTACATTGCTTTCAATCACACGACTCCTGGCCATTATGACGGAACCAAAGGTATTTTAATTTATATGTTTAGGTATATACTCTCATTCTAACAACCACAACAGCAAACCAGCCGAGAGATGACCTAAAATTAAACGAGGTTTCTTAAAAATGTACTGTTGAGGTTGGTAGAATCCATTTGCAAATTGAGAAAATTGCCGACCCTTTTTCAACTTGGGTCTACAGCACGAGGGCTCTTTATGACATCGTTTGTTATTAAAACGTCATAGGGCCCAGAGGAAAAATTTAGCCCCTTGCTGCAGAATTTCTCTCAGCGGTCCTTGCAACAACAGCAATAATAATAACAACAACAACAACAGCAGCAACATCAGTCATTATAGAAATTAATTATAAATTATTTAAGTAATTATAAAAAAGTTAAATGATATTTTACCGTAGTAAAGCTTGCACTGACGAGAAGAGTTGAATAAGCTGTTTTCAAAAGCCCCCCCCCTCAAACCAGTAATGGCAATTAATTGCTTAATGCAATATTGTTAAATTTACTTTGGGCACTTTGGTGTGTAACGTTTGATCTATATTAAATCGGGTTTGTTTTTATTCAACATTGCTGAACATTGTAGGCCTAACAAAACCAATAAAATTTTGTTTTCAAATATTCAAATATGTTTTAGCTATTGGTGATTGCCACACATCCAACCGTATCCGAGGAAACAGTGCTGAGAAAGGATGCAGCTGCGGTAGAAAACAGAAAGAGGGTTCTACAAATCCTTCTTGCTTCAGCGATGATACAAATATGGCAAGATGTCCTTGTGTAAAAGCCAACGCAACCTGTTCTCGAGCATGCAGGTGTAAGAATTGTGGCAATAAGCCGCCCATTAAGCGATCTGCCGAGCACTTTTTCCCCGCCGCCGGCGTATTTATACAATGTTCCTGCCACAATAGCCCTACGTCGTGCAAAGACACTTTGCGTAAATCAAGATGCCCATGTTTGCGTCACGGTGTTAGTTGCTCAATTACATGCAAATGTAAGAATTGCGGCAACATAACTGAAGCATCCAGGAACGAAGTTCATAGCGACTCCATTAGTGCGAAAAAAAGAAAACGTGAAAACAGCAATGTTTATAAAAGATCGAAAGGATCGAGTTATCTCGCGAAAGAAGGATTTGATATTTCTATCGGTCCATGGACTGAACTAGAAACAATGACTTTAATTGTTTTACAAGACGTTTTGCAGTGTAGTAACTTGCTGGTTGATGTTTCCAACGTGACACGTTTGTATCAATATTTGGCGTCTTCAGATTCTGTTTTAGAAATGAAGTTAGAAATTGGGAAAAAAAGAAGCGCACAAATTGCCGCGAAACTTCTTCATCTTCGTGGTAAACAGGATATTTACATAAGATTGGCTGACATAGAAATGCAAGCTAAATGACGTTAGAAGTATAAATCACATCGAACAAAACAAACTTAACTTGTAAGGTCCTGTCCACATGTGGCCAGGGATTTTTTGAAAACGGAGATTTTATCTCCGTTTTTGAAAAAATTCGCGTCCACACGTTGCGTATTCGAACCTTTTTCGCCTTTTAATTGGATATAAAATTGGCTGGGACTTAAGGCGCATTGAAATGATGCGAAGCGACTTTCGGAGTAGGCCTAGAGCAAGTGCTCTTAACTGCATTTCTTAACTGTTCATAGCGCAATATCGTGTTCAAAAATCGCCGTTTTCAGCAGCTCAAATTCTCGTTTTCGGTTGCCAAAAAACCCACCTACGTGTGAACGCAATGCCAAAAAGAGAAAAAACCTGCGTTTTCAAAAATATTCGGTACGTGTGGACGGGTCTGAATGTCAGTTATTAGACAAGTTTTCCCGTAATTATATTCATATTTCGTTGATGCACTTAAATGACTTTATAGTTCAAATCTAACTTTTATATTTGATTGTGAAATGAACAAAAAATTGTCTCAGAACTATATCGTCTGGTCAAGTAAACTCGCAAAGTCATCTTAGAAAACGTCAAATATCACTCTGTAACCTCTGTTCCTACAATTTTTGACGCAGATTCAGTAGCGAAACTAGCCCGACAATTTGGTCATGCTATGCAAATTTAAATCATTATTATTAATTTCTTTAGAAATTGAATCCATATACGATCTATAAACACAGAAAATTTACATTTGCATGACCAAATGTCAGGCTGGCTTCGCCACTGCGCAGATTGCCTAACAACTTCTGCGCTTTTGCCAAAAATAGATTGCGATAACTATCGTTAGTCTCCACCAGACTATTCTCTTCTCTTTGGAGGCACTTTGCTGGCGTTCCTGCACCAAAGCACCAAGGAACATAGCCTAAACCAAAAACAACGCTAAAAACACCAACAACGACAAAAACACCAACAACTGTAAAAACATTACAGCCGATTCCGTTTGACCGTGAAACGACATGCGTTTGCAACGCACGTTGGGCTATTAAAAATTGACCGTTTCTAAGGTCAAATGACATTGTTTCTAAAGGGCGGGGCACAGTATAGTGGGCGGGCCACAGTATAGTGGGCGGGCCACAGTATAGTGGGCGGGCCGTACAGTCTAAGTTAAGCGATAATACATGAAGAAATGTGGCGGCTAAACAAGAAAGGTAGTTGTTTTCAAAACGGAAAGCCTATTTCTCCAAACAGAAGACTTAATATTATTGACGAAATCAAATCTAAGGGAGGCGATAAAGATACAGGTATTTTCACGGGGAGCTTAAAGCTTTGTTGATGTGGCGAACAAACGGAGTCTTTCAGATGGTGATATTCAGTTAGTGGAAGTTTTAGAAACACAGAAGCCGTCTATAACGTATTCAGAAGTTATGGAGTGCTTGTACGAGTTTGGAGATCTCCCAAAAGGTAGTACGTCGACAACCTCTCTCTGTAATGCAGTAAAATATAAACTACCTGATGGACAATTTTCGTTTAAAAAAGTCACGAATGTGGCTCAAGAACGTTTCACAATTGCTAACATGGCTTATACACAGCTTTTCGTAGACTACTTGTACGGAAAAGATCCATATAAGCTTCAATATTTCGACGACTGTGGGATAAAACTTCCTAACGCTGGATCAAGAAATTATGGTCACGCAAAGGTTGGAGAGAGGGCAGTCGAAGTATGTAGGTACTGCCAAACAGCCAATGTGACCCTTAACCTGCTTTGTGGTTTAACAGGTGTTACGTACGCTAACACGGTTAATGGACCGTCAAATACTTTTGAATTTCAAAACATCGTGACCAAAAATATCCTGTAATTTGTATCTGACTTTGCAGCAGTCATCAACGTAAATTTCCCTTAGATTTTCCTTTTTAACAGCCAGCCTTGTTTTGATTTCCCTCAACAGTTCACAAACCGTATCCATAGAAGTGTCGTCAGCAAACTGCCAGGATAAAACCTGGCCAATGTCATTAAGTACGATAAAAAGCGATTTGAATTGCTTAACCCATTTAAAACCGCCACTTCCATTAGGTTGGTAAATTCCAATATTCGTTATTGATTTGAATGTATGATCACAACATATCCAGTCGCTGTTAATACCTACATTGTGCATTCTTCGTCTATAATAGATCTCATTATTCCAAAAGTTTTGTAGAAATGCCGACAGTAAAATTTTCTTTCCTGGACAAAATAACCCATTCACTGATTGTTCAAATTTTGGGGCGTCAAGTTTGTCTGTATTGCTTTGCAGCTTAGCATAACACAAACAGTTGCGGTAAAAGACATCCTTTCTCGTCTCACGCAAAGCAGCTTCAATTGCGGAAATTCTTTTACCTTCTTCGATTAAAGATATTACTAACGAAAGACAACGACTTGTCAGGCCAGAACGATGAGTCAACACGAAAGGCAAATGAGCAGAAGATGGAAAGGCTAATAAAATTCGTTCGTCGTGACTAATGCATCGATGACCAGAGTTGCAAACATATATTCTGCTAACAAGTAGTACTATTCCGTCAATTCCATGAATAACACGTGGCATTGAGGCTTTGTTTCGACCATCCTGCCATTCTCTCCTCGTCATAACTTCTTCGCAGTTATCAGCTACACATTTATTTATAGACGTTGCTAATTGAGGAAACTGAACTAGAGGATCCCAAAATATAGTGTTTGGAAAGACATTGCCTGAGATCTTCGCACGCTGTTCGATCGTCAATATAATGCTATGGGGAACACATACAGGTGAGCATGGTTCTGCGTCAAATTTCCTTACCATTTCACGCAAATATGACAACCATTCTAAAGGGATATCAATGCAATCTATTGCACGAAAATCTTGACTAAAAACAAACAGAATAAGCACAATACAATTTCGTAAGCGAGCCATACTGTTAACTTAAAAATCTGAAACACTAAAATTACCGATTCTTTATGTTACGTTATACCTTAGGCCTACGTCGGCTTGGTATCGGCTATGCTTCGCAGTATTACGTTACCGAGCCGGAAATTAAACAAAACCCTAAAAACGCCAACAACACTACAAACCCCAACAACACTACAAACCCCAACAACAGTACAAACGCCAACAACACTACAAACGCCAACAACACTACAAACGCCAACAACACTACAAACGCCAAGAACACTACAAACGCCAAGAACACTACAAAACGCCAAGAACACTAGATAGATAAACCTTTATTTAAACACATTAATCTTCTCAACATTAGCTGATTTCCAGAAGGGATGTGCATATAAAAATTATTACATTTTATAAATAATAATGGAAATAATAATAACAAATTTTTAGATGTATTAACTACTAAAATTACTCTGTTGTACGTACGTGTAGACATATCTCTACATAACTAAATTATTATTACAACTTAGAAAACAATTAAATTATGGTTGAGGTCGAGGAGGAAAGTTTGTTAATAAAGATGTTATAGGATGTCGAATTTCGTATCTCTTCAGGTATTCTATTCCAAAGCTTAGCCCCACTATATTGAAAACTGTTTTTTAAAAACTCTGTTTTCGGTCTTGGAATATGAAGCTTTGTCGATGCGCCTCTTAATTCATATTCATGAATTTCATTTACTTTACGAAAAGCCTCACATAGTCGTTGTGGGGCTAAACCATTTACTATTTTGTACATTAACCTTGCTTTTAGTTGAGCTCTGCGCTCTTCAAGAGTTACCCAACCTAAGGATTTTCGAGCCAAGATAGACTGACCATGCTCATTATTCAGGTTCATGATCACTCTAGCCGCTCTATTTTGGAGTTTTTGTAGACGTTCACTTAGTCCTTTATTACATGTATCCCATATTTCGCAGCAATAATCGAAATAAGGTTGAATTAAGGCATTATAAACTGTTACCAGAGTGCTTTGCTCAACATAATCCTTTATCCTCATAATTGCTCCTATACCTGATGTTATTTTACTGCTGATATGGTCAATATGCTTTTCCCAACTCAAATTTTCATCTAGTTTAACTCCAAGTACTTTGGTGTTTCTCACTTTCTTAATCACTTGGTTTTCTATTTTAATCCCTCGTTCGGTATCTATACTATTTGTTTTATGCCTTGATCCAATTAAAATATACTCGGTTTTCCCAATATTTAAACTAAGCTTATTTGCACACAGCCATTTCCGGACATTCCCCATATCAATATCCGCCCTCCCTTCCACCTCATCCACTGTTTCACCAACTGCCGTTAAGTTGGTATCGTCAGCAAATAACCTAGGAGTTGTGCCATTAAGACAGTTTGGCAAATCGTTAATATAGATGAGGAATAGAAGAGGGCCTAGAATGCTCCCCTGAGGAATGCCACAAATGACTTCTTTCTCCCCTGAGAGCTTATCATTCAATTGACATCTTTGTGTTCGATGCGTCAAATAACAACGCAAAAGATTTATCGCTTTCTCTTTGAAGCCATACATTTGAAACTTGCTTAACATAATTTCATGATTAACAGTATCAAATGCTTTTTTCAGGTCGAGAAAAACAACTAAGCTATAAAGTCCACGGTCCATGTTGGCATACCATTCGTTCGTACAATCCAACAATGTAGTAGTAGTAGAATGACAGGGCCTAAATCCAAATTGTTGTTTTGAAAAAAGTTTCTCCTGACTGAAATATTCATAAATTTGGTCATATAAAATTCGTTCTATAAGTTTACTTACTACAGGAAGGATTGAAATCGGTCTATAGTTATCCAACATAGTCCGCTTACCTTTCTTAAAAGATGGAATAACTTTTGCATTTTTCCATTCCGAAGGAAATTGATCCGAGTCAATTGACATATTGATAATCTCAGTAAGAGAAGGCGCAATGGCTGGAGCTGCCGTCTTTAAAACTTTAGCTGAAATTTTATCCATTCCAGTAGCTTTGGAGGTAGATAATTTCCTTAATAGATTGTATACTAACGTCACACTTACTGGCTTGAACGAGAAACCACTACCTGTTTGAGGTGTAATAAAATCTCGGAAGCTCACATTATTGTCACTGGGAATAGTCTCGGCAAGTTTTGGACCAACATTACTGAAATAATCATTAAAAACCTCAACTAATTCCTCAGTCGTTGTCACTGTTTTTTCGGAGAGCTTAATTTCATTGATCGTAGTTCGCTTTCTATTCTGACCAAGTAAATTATTTATTGTCCTCCAGGCTTGTTTAGGATTTTGATTTTTACCTGCAAATTTATGAGCATAATAATTCTTTTTAGCGCAACGCAAGGCAATGTTTGCAGCATTCCTAGATGACCTATATAACAACCAGTCTTCTTTTTTATTGGTCTTAATTGCTTTACGCTTGTAAGCATCTCTTTTAAATAATTTTGCCTTAACTTTGCGGTTTACCCATGGAATATTGCCTCTTTTTCTTAATCTTTTATTTCTCATAGGAGCATGTATATCTAAAACACTTACAAAAAATGTTTTCCATAATTTCCACATTTCATCTACATTTCTTTTAAACCTTATTTGTTCCCAAGGTATGTTACACAGGTCATCCAGAAATGATGAAACATTGAAATTTTTAAAATTTCTAAATTCAAGAAAACTTTCCAATTCATTGTTTGATCTTGCGTTTATTTTCCGAATCGCATAGATGAGACTATGATCACTGATTCCAATATGGACTACCCCCGAAAAAGTAATTTTTTCAGGCATTGATGTGATAGCCACATCCAACAATGATCGACTAGAATCAGTGATGCGTGTAGGACCATGTATCATTTGTGTTAGTTGATATAATTCCAAAATTTCCTGAAGCCTTTTTGTGGTGGACATTGTTGATTGTAACATGTTACAATTTAGATCTCCCAAAATATAAAATTCTTTGCATTCGTCATCAATTGATTTGATCAAATTCTCAATTTTTGTAAAAATTTCGCTTGGAGAACATGGTGGTCTATAAATACTTGAAACTATGAAGGACTGAGTATTGGTCAGCTTAATTTCCACACACACCGCTTCAAGGCCATTTGGAACTAGATCAGAACAATTTTTATAATTTAAATTACATCTTACGTATATACACACACCTCCCCCATTTCTATCCCGATCATTCCGCAGTACATCATAACCATCAATGCTGACAAAACCATCGGGAATAGTTGGATCGAGACGTGTCTCATTAATTGCCAAGACATCCAATTTTTTATCAGAAAGTAATATTCGAATTTCGTCAAGGTGTTTTACAACGCTAGCTACGTTTAGCATTGACATTTTAAAACCCCTTGTTTTAGGGATATTAGAACAAACGATATTATCATCACTCCTCGGCCCAACCTCATTTCAATTATACGAGTTTAAAAACTGCAAGATATTAGTTTGAAGCACAGAGGTGCCTTCTTTGTTAAGATGTAAGCCTCTACTATTTAGATGAGAGCGACCGATATTGCTATTATCTAAAAATGCTATGTTGTTTTTTAAGCATTTTGCCTTCAACATGTTGTTAGTCTCGTTTACCTTCTTTCCAATGTCTTCTTTGTCACATCTAGTGACTATAGATGAGATGATAACTTTCGTGTGCTCGCAATCTTTTTGAAAATCCTCTGCTAATTCAATAATTTTTGTAGCAGTTTCTGTGGGACTTGACCGGCGTAAATCGTTTGTACCTGTATGTATAATAAGCTTATCAGGTTGTTTTCTTGCCGTTGGTTTTAAAAAGTCCGACATGTCACCTATGGTTACTCCTGAGAAAGACTTAACCGATACGTTTCGTTCTGCGTTAGACAGTTCCCATCCTTTTACGTATTTTATTGCTGAATCTCCTGCTATAACAACTGTTTGCTTAGCGTGTCGTTTTTGCTTTTCAGGTGTTAAATCTTCATTTGGCTTAAGTGCTTCCTTTGTTTGCATATTTTTCTTTGTCTTTTGTGTACCTCTATTAAAATTAGTACGGTTTCTTCTATTATCTTCATCTTGCTTTTGTTCCTGTGACTTTGCTGAATGAGCAGCATTGTCATTAGAGCGATCCTTTCTTTTCTTATCCGAGACTTTTCGTTGTTGGTTTTGTTTCTTGTTTGCATTTGCTTTGTGAGGGGTTTCCTGGTGGTCTAATTCATCGTCATCTACATAAATTAGACTTTCAAATCTATTGCCAGTCTCGTTACTCGAGTTGATGTTAGAAGCTGAAAATGGCTTGCAACCATGGCAATCATCAGCTCCTTTATCAAGACCTTTGATTGTTTGATCATCGGTAGCTTTTTGTTGGTCACTCAAATTCGATTTTAATAAACCCAAGGCGGTAATTAGGCATTCCTTCTCGTTTTCAAGTTGTTTAACCTTAGTATTCAGGTCTGATGCAATGTATGAGAGATTCTCTGTTCGCTCCCTCAATGTCTCGTTGTCATGCTTTAGTTTCACATTTTCCCTCTGAATACAATCAATATATTCGCGTGAAAATTCCATTTTTAGGTCTTCTTTTGCTCTCAAACCGTTTAATCCCGCTAAGATTTTCATTCATTCGCTCTTCTAGCAGATCAATTCTTTTGGCCAAATCAGAGCAATTATCACATAAAACATTTGACTGCATAGTAGAGTCTGTATTGTTACTGTTAACGGATTTGTTCAAGTTTGCATCATCTTCACCGCTCTGCTCCTCATTGGTCTCACTTGCTAAAATTCTCAAACGAGTCTTCAAATCATCACATTCTGGACCTTTAATTATAAGTGATTTACTAGTTGAATACCAGCGAATATCGACTGCTGCATTTTTAAATTGTTTACATCCACCACATGGCACCAACCATTTTGTTTCTTCATTCAAAAATTCGTCGAAAAATTGCTTCAAAGACTCGAAATCTCCTTCCCATTTAAAAAAACCTTTTCCAGTGAAAAATAGATACTTTGCAAATTCTAAATAAGCTTGTATTTGGCGATTGAATTGACTTTCATTGGAGCTACTTTCAACACGCTCTACAGACGCCATCTTGCTATCAGACTACAAACGCCAACAACACTACAAACGCCAACAACACTACAAACGCCAAGAACAGTACAAACGCCAACAACAGTACAAACGCCAACAACAGTACAAACGCCAACAACACTACAAACGCCAAGAACACTACAAACGCCAACAACACTACAAACGCCAACAACACTACAAACGCCAACAACACTACAAACGCCAAGAACACTACAAACGCCAAGAACACTACAAACGCCAACAACACTACAAACGCCAACAACACTACAAACGCCAACAACACTACAAACGCCAACAATACTACAAACGCCAACAACACTACAAACGCCAACAACACTACAAACGCCAACAACACTACAAACGCCAACAACACTACAAACGCCAACAACACTACAAACGCCAACAACACTAAAAACGCCAACAACACTACAAACGCCAACAACACTACAAACGCCAACAACACTACAAACGCCAAGAACACTACAAACGCCAGAACACTACAAACGCCAAGAACACTACAAACGCCAAGAACACTACAAACGCCAAGAACACTACAAACGCCAAGAACACTACAAACGCCAAGAACACTACAAACGCCAAGAACACTACAAACGCCAAGAACACTACAAACGCCAAGAACAGTACAAACGCCAAGAACACTACAAACGCCAAGAACACTACAAACGCCAAGAACACTACAAACGCCAAGAACACTACAAACGCCAAGAACACTACAAACGCCAAGAACACTACAAACGCCAACAACACTACAAACGCCAACAATACTACAAACGCCAACAACACTACAAACGCCAACAACACTACAAACGCCAACAACACTACAAACGCCAACAACACTACAAACGCCAACAACACTACAAACGCCAACAACACTAAAAACGCCAACAACACTACAAACGCCAAGAACACTACAAACGCCAAGAACACTACAAACGCCAAGAACACTACAAACGCCAAGAACACTACAAACGCCAAGAACACTACAAACGCCAAGAACACTACAAACGCCAAGAACACTACAAACGCCAAGAACACTACAAACGCCAAGAACACTACAAACGCCAAGAACACTACAAACGCCAAGAACACTACAAACGCCAAGAACAGTACAAACGCCAAGAACACTACAAACGCCAAGAACACTACAAACGCCAAGAACACTACAAACGCCAAGAACACTACAAACGCCAACAACACTACAAACGCCAAGAACACTACAAACGCCAACAACACTACAAACGCCAACAACACTACAAACGCCAACAACACTAAAAACGCCAACAACACTACAAACGCCAAGAACACTACAAACGCCAAGAACACTACAAACGCCAACAACACTACAAACGCCAAGAACACTACAAACGCCAAGAACACTACAAACGCCAAGAACACTACAAACGCCAAGAACACTACAAACGCCAACAACACTACAAACGCCATGGACACTACAAACGCCAAGAACACTACAAACGCCAAGAACACTACAAACGCCAACAACACTACAAACGCCAAGAACACTACAAACGCCAAGAACACTACAAACGCCAAGAACACTACAAACGCCAAGAACACTACAAACGCCAAGAACACTACAAACGCCAAGAACACTACAAACGCCAAGAACACTACAAACGCCAAGAACACTACAAACGCCAAGAACACTACAAACGCCAACAACAGTACAAACGCCAACAACACTACAAACGCCAAGAACACTACAAACGCCAAGAACACTACAAACGCCAAGAACACTACAAACGCCAAGAACACTACAAACGCCAAGAACACTACAAACGCCAAGAACACTACAAACGCCAAGAACACTACAAACGCCAAGAACACTACAAACGCCAAGAACACTACAAACGCCAAGAACACTACAAACGCCAAGAACAGTACAAACGCCAAGAACACTACAAACGCCAAGAACACTACAAACGCCAACAACACTACAAACGCCAAGAACACTACAAACGCCAACAACACTACAAACGCCAACAACACTACAAACGCCAACAACACTACAAACGCCAACAACACTACAAACGCCAACAACACTAAAAACGCCAACAACACTACAAACGCCAAGAACACTACAAACGCCAAGAACACTACAAACGCCAACAACACTACAAACGCCAAGAACACTACAAACGCCAAGAACACTACAAACGCCAAGAACACTACAAACGCCAAGAACACTACAAACGCCAAGAACACTACAAACGCCATGGACACTACAAACGCCAAGAACACTACAAACGCCAAGAACACTACAAACGCCAACAACACTACAAACGCCAAGAACACTACAAACGCCAAGAACACTACAAACGCCAAGAACACTACAAACGCCAAGAACACTACAAACGCCAAGAACACTACAAACGCCAAGAACACTACAAACGCCAAGAACACTACAAACGCCAAGAACACTACAAACGCCAAGAACAGTACAAACGCCAACAACACTACAAACGCCAAGAACACTACAAACGCCAAGAACACTACAAACGCCAAGAACACTACAAACGCCAAGAACACTACAAACGCCAACAACAGTACAAACGCCAACAACACTACAAACGCCAACAACACTACAAACGCCATGGACACTACAAACGCCAAGAACACTACAAACGCCAAGAACACTACAAACGCCAACAACACTACAAACGCCAACAACACTACAAACGCCAACAACACTACAAACGCCAACAACACTACAAACGCCAACAACACTACAAACGCCAACAACACTACAAACGCCAAGAACACTACAAACGCCAAGAACACTACAAACGCCAAGAACACTACAAACGCCAAGAACACTACAAACGCCAAGAACACTACAAACGCCAAGAACACTACAAACGCCAAGAACACTACAAACGCCAAGAACACTACAAACGCCAAGAACAGTACAAACGCCAAGAACACTACAAACGCCAACAACAGTACAAACGCCAACAACACTACAAACGCCAAGAACACTACAAACGCCATGGACACTACAAACGCCAAGAACACTACAAACGCCAAGAACACTACAAACGCCAACAACACTACAAACGCCAACAACACTACAAACGCCAAGAACACTACAAACGCCAACAACACTACAAACGCCATGGACACTACAAACGCCAAGAACACTACAAACGCCAAGAACACTACAAACGCCAAGAACACTACAAACGCCAAGAACACTACAAACGCCAAGAACACTACAAACGCCAAGAACACTACAAACGCCAAGAACACTACAAACGCCAAGAACACTACAAACGCCAAGAACACTACAAACGCCAAGAACACTACAAACGCCAAGAACACTACAAACGCCAAGAACACTACAAACGCCAAGAACACTACAAACGCCAAGAACACTACAAACGCCAAGAACAGTACAAACGCCAAGAACAGTACAAACGCCAAGAACACTACAAACGCCAAGAACACTACAAACGCCAAGAACACTACAAACGCCAAGAACACTACAAACGCCAAGAACACTACAAACGCCAAGAACACTACAAACGCCAACAACAGTACAAACGCCAACAACACTACAAACGCCAACAACACTACAAACGCCATGGACACTACAAACGCCAAGAACACTACAAACGCCAAGAACACTACAAACGCCAACAACACTACAAACGCCAACAACACTACAAACGCCAAGAACACTACAAACGCCAACAACACTACAAACGCCAACAACACTACAAACGCCAAGAACACTACAAACGCCAAGAACACTACAAACGCCAACAACACTACAAACGCCAACAACACTACAAACGCCAAGAACACTACAAACGCCAACAACACTACAAACGCCATGGACACTACAAACGCCATGGACACTACAAACGCCAAGAACACTACAAACGCCAAGAACACTACAAACGCCAAGAACACTACAAACGCCAAGAACACTACAAACGCCAAGAACACTACAAACGCCAAGAACACTACAAACGCCAAGAACACTACAAACGCCAAGAACACTACAAACGCCAAGAACACTACAAACGCCAACAACACTACAAACGCCAAGAACACTACAAACGCCAAGAACACTACAAACGCCAACAACACTACAAACGCCAACAACACTACAAACGCCAACAACACTACAAACGCCAAGAACACTACAAACGCCAAGAACACTACAAACGCCAAGAACACTACAAACGCCAACAACAGTACAAACGCCAACAACACTACAAACGCCAACAACACTACAAACGCCAAGAACACTACAAACGCCAAGAACACTACAAACGCCAAGAACACTACAAACGCCAAGAACACTACAAACGCCAAGAACACTACAAACGCCAACAACAGTACAAACGCCAACAACACTACAAACGCCAACAACACTACAAACGCCATGGACACTACAAACGCCAAGAACACTACAAACGCCAAGAACACTACAAACGCCAACAACACTACAAACGCCAACAACACTACAAACGCCAAGAACACTACAAACGCCAAGAACAGTACAAACGCCAACAACACTACAAACGCCAACAACAGTACAAACGCCAACAACACTACAAACGCCAAGAACACTACAAACGCCAAGAACACTACAAACGCCAAGAACACTACAAACGCCAAGAACACTACAAACGCCAACAACACTACAAACGCCAACAACACTACAAACGCCAACAACAGTACAAACGCCAACACCAATACAAACTAGGCAGTACTACTAAACAGATATCACTACTGTATATATTAGCACTGGTCACACGGATCCATTCCAGTCCCATAAGATGAAGTACATACTACCCATAGAAATAACCACCGCTGATTAGCGCCACCGGCGAACGTTCCGAATTGACGGTTCTCGTGGCCGGCGTATATAAAGATCTGGGTTTAGTACGATGTCATATTCTCTTGTGTTATTTAACATCTATACCGACATTTATTGATTACGCTTGACTTGTGTTAAATTATTGATTTAAAATCAACGATTTAGAATGCTTTTACATCATAAAGAATGACCGCTAGCAGGCAGCTGGCTTTGTTCGCATCGAATGTTTGAGTATTATCCAGTGTTATTTTATAGAGACCTTGCGTATAAAATTTGCGATTTGGCTCATTAGCTTTGAAATCGTAATACACACGACAAGAGAAATACGCTTTTAAAGGATGTCAGACGAAACAGCAGATGAGGAACTTGACACACAACCATTGCTTGTGAATAAAGATCGAGATAGGATAAATCAGGCATGTCAAACTGGCACTGAAATTCGGAATGAAAACCGCATACACGAGCATGCAACGTCGTAAGTATAGCACGTTTGATGCTAATTTTGTGATGTTTACAATATTTCCGTTTATACATACATATATTTTGATGAAAGTGTGTCTGAATTTAGCTATGTATTGGCAGGAAAATAAAAATTAATTTATATATACATGTTACAGGCTAAAAGGTGCGCCAAAGACAGCCCCCTGTGGAATTCCCTTACAAAAATATATAAATATGCCGTAAAGCATTGTATTACCTGGATAACTGAACCTAGATAGTTGAATCATGATACTCAAGGTTTTTTACACATAGTAAATCAATAATAGATCATTGGAAGCAGTTCACACATCAATAGGTTTAGCCTAATTTGAATTTGAAACAATTTTTATCTACACTGTATATCTGTTTCACTTTCAATTAAGGTTGTTCTAGAGCAATGCAAAATCACAAAATAGTAACAATGAGGGCTCACTTCATGGAAAAGTGTAACATTAAACATCGGCTAGTAGTGGCGTAGTTAAGGGGGGGCGACCGACCCCCCCCCCCAATTATGTTCAAGACGATTCCAAAAGTCTAAATCCGTGTAGAAGTTGGGGGGTGGACCCCGTAGAATGCCTTCGCTGCTCGCTACTTGCCCCCCCAAACAATGACCCTGGCTGTGCCACTGTCGGCTAAAGGTTGCTGCCATTTTGGTTTCTATTGTGCCAAAATCTTAAAAATACACAAGCTGAGCTATCAGGAAAATACACAAACTGTCTTCCTTTCTCCCTGTTCTCCTTATTCCCAGCCCAGATTTTCACTAAAGCCCCTTGTCCAAATACACAAATTCCATAGTCCTAGTGGCTATATTGCTCAAGTTGTATCCCTTTTCTGAAATCTAATCCCTTGTCTGAAATCCCTTTTCCCAGCACCAATTGTACATTCTTGAATATTCAGTGTTGTCGGCAAGTGAAACAAAGCAAGATTGTCCCACTACTGCCAGTAAGCCATTCACATCAAATAAGAACAAAATAGATCCTAGCACTGATGATCCTTGTGTGACACCAGAGAGAATAGCTCTTTTCATTGATGTTGCTCCTTATACAGTAAGGTATTAAAACTGATTCAGCCAGTATACTAAAAAAAACAAGAAGTTTAACTTAGATATCAATTGGTGGTTTACTTTATAGAAAGCCTTTAACATGTCCATATGTGTATATGATCGATGTTGGTTTGCTACCTTGCTTAGGCATGCTAATACCCTGAGCTGATCTCCCTACCTACTCCCCTGTTCGGATGTTACTCTAACAACAGTCAGTGAAAAACATGTTTTTAAGCAAGATTGTATTGAACATAGATATAGGAGACCAAGATTGCTGACGTTACCTAGCGCACATGACCCCAAATAGAAGAATCCAAGATGGCGTCGCAACCTAGCAAAAACATTTATCAATTATTGAGCAATATTTGTAGCTCTGCTATGTTTTTAACAAATATTTGTAAGCAGTTATGTGCAGGTCAATTAACTAATCAGAATTAAGAATGCATATAGAGAATGATAACAGAAATTGTATTACAAAAAAGTGGGTTTTGGGCTTTTTTGATGCTTTAACGGCTGCAAATTGAGCAAACTGAGCCAAGCTTATCATCAGTTAGAACTGCACGAACAGTCTCGTTACGTTACAACCTTTGGTTCTCATGTGGGTTTGTATCGCTATAAAAGGTTGAACTACGGTACAAATGCAGTTGCGGAAATATTTCAATGCACACTCCAAACTGCTCTTCAACTTCAAGGACTTGAAGGCATAAAGAACTTATTGCGGACGATATTATTGTGTCCGGGTCAACGAGAGCTAAGCATGACGCAAATCTCGACAAATGCTTACAGCGCCTTGCAATGAAAGGTTTGCTATTGAACCAAAGCAAGTGTGATTTCCTGAGTGGTACATTGTCGTTTTTCGGGCAAGTCTTTTTGGAGGAATGTACTCGACCTGATCCTCAGAGAGTAACGGATTTACTAAATGCACCTCAGCCAAACAATGCGCATGACGTCAGAAGCTTACTGTACTTGGCATGGCCAACTATGGTAGAAATACATTCGAGATTTCGCAACTCCCACCGCTCCATTGCGTGAGCAGACCAAAAAAGATGTTAGATTTAAGTGGACTCAAAAACACCAAGCTGCTTTTGAAAAGCTAAAAACCACCCTTGCAACTGCCCCATGTATGTCATATTTCGACAAGAGCAAAGAAATATTTGTTGTCGTTGATGCAAGTCCATGCAAGGCATCTCGGCGATTTTGTCCCAAAAACCACAAAACAGTGACACTAACAGCCAACAAATTATTGCGTACACGAGCCGAGCATTGACGGACACGGAAAAGCGATGTTCCCAGACAGAAAAGGAGGCGTGAGCGATATTTTGGGCTGTCGAACATTTTCATCTATTCACATTCGGAAGCGAATTTATCTTAGTAACTGATCATAAATCTCTGGAAATTATATATGGACAGCGCGCAGGCAAAACATCTGCACGTATAGAATGATGGGTACTTCGCCTTCAGCCCTATGCATTCAAAATAATCTATAAGTCGGGTGCGAGCAACCCTGCGGATTACCTTTCTCGTCATACTACCTACGAAAGTAAGCGAAAACAGGAGAAGATGACAGAACAATGCGTTAATTTCGTGACTGAGCATAGTGCCCCTAAGGCCTTAAAAGAAATACTCGACGCAACCAATGCCGACGCATTAACAGAATTACGTGATGCGATTAAAACGAACAAATGGGATTCTCCTTCGGTAAAACTGTTCAAAGCAGTAAAGAATGAACGACTACCACTACACAAGAAAAGAGTGAAATAGATTTCATCCTCGTCAATATGTTTTACAACTCACTTCTATGCAACCGACAAGTCGATGAATAAGATGAAAAGAACATTGAAACGAGACGTTTGCTGCAAGAAAATTGGAACACGACACATCATACAGTACTGAAAACATTTTCTATTGATTAAAATCGGAGAAAGACTGATTGCACAAGAAACTCATTCCACTTGTGGTTCCTGTATTAACTTTCATTATGAATTTTCATTTATTGATTATTGACATCTATCTACATATATTTGTCCATCCATTGTATTTTATTTATGAACGTACATAATATTCGTATTATATTGACTGACGAAATTTGGAAAACATACATACATGCAGTTGCAATGTTGTTTATTAATGCTTATGTTTGTTGAGTCAGGTTTTTCCGGGAAAAATTGTATGGCGGCACCCCCCTTGCGATAGTAAATTCTAGTTTATACATATAATGGCGAGATTGATCATTTGTTTAAAAAACAAGAAAAGTAATATAGTGATGTAATTATATAAGTGCGAAGGACACACCCAGTTTGTAATTGATATTTATAAATAGACTAATTAACATAATAGATAGTTGTTTATGAGACGCCTGCGAGGTTACATTAAATACAATAATAGAGACAAAATCCGAAAATAGTATAGGTCTGTAGTAATTGATTACCGTAGTTGATAAATACGTTCATGTAAGTAATTTACTAAACATGTATAATTGACAGTTAGTAGCAGCACAAAATATACAGCTTATGCCTGCGTTTGATCCTACAAGTACAAGTTCCAGATGGAGCTGCTCGCTAGAGAGATTTAACACATATTTAGTCGCAGCACATATTATTATACCAGGCAGGGGCCGGGCCGAAGTATACGTAATTTTCAAAACGCTAGAAAAAGACGATGCAAAGGATTGTAAATCAGCAGTTAAAGCGGTAACAAAGTATTTCGAAGCTGAGAAAAAGGTGATATATCAAACGCATGTTTTTAAACAAGCGACACAAGGCAAAGAAGTGTCACTTGACGAGTTGCATACGCGTTTACCTGGCATGGCAAAACTTTGAGAAGATGCAGGCGCAGATTTTTTCAAATTCAAATCGTGACAAATAGTACTTCTTTGATATTACGAAAGAATGATCTACAAGATCAACGTATACCTTGACAAATATGTCAATCGATGTACGAAAATAGGAAACGAGTACAGCACAAGGGGGTGCAATTAAGGAACAATTCAAAACAAAGCCAAAAGAGAATGTAAATACAACGACAATGGCAACGCCCACGAAGAAAAGTGTTATTATTGCGGTTTTGATTATCCGCATGAAAATCGGCCATGTCTAGCGAAGAATTCTGCCAAGGAAAAGACCGAACGAAAGGATTTAGTTCACCTGACCAAAGGCGACAGACGCGACGCAAATTCAAGGAATTCAGAAACAACGAGCAAAGGCCGTCGAAGCAACACAGCGCCAATCGAATGACACAAGCTCAGACGAGGATTATGTTTATACTGTATCAAAGACACGAAAGGAAACACACGTGAACGTTAAAGTAAACGGACAGAATGTTCACTTTTAAATTGATACCGGGGCTGCGGACATTATCGATTTGAGAAACTAAGCAAGAAATTTTTGTTGCAGACGATTTCTGCCAAAATACGTGCGTACGGATTCCAAATACATTTACTACTCAACTCCAAGCAACAGTAGAATCGAAGAAACGGTATGGAGTTGGAGAAAAATTATCAAACGCTAAAACAGCCAAGATTTAGCGTTAGTTCAGCTAGCTAACAAAATTTCCAGTTTTCCTGAACAAGAAAAGCAAACTGACCAAAATAAAAGCACCATACAATCTCCACAACCACCGAGAACACGTGAATCAAACCACACCAGCATACCTCGATCAAAAGACCCAAAGGTACAAGAAATTATAAGCAAATATAGTAAAGTTTTCGAAGGCAAGGAAAACTAAACAATCAAAAAATCAAGCTTTACATCCGTGATGATATTAACCCGGACATGCAACCTCAAAGAAGAATACCATGCCACATAAGACAAGACGTTTCCAGGGAACTAAAGAAATCACAAGTTCAAGACTTATCTTTTGTCAAAGATTTTGTCACCTGTTGTTTAAAACACCGACGACACTGTCAATGTCAAAACATACCATTCTTACCATATCATGAAATTAATACAGATGAAATAATTTTGGTTTGACATAAAGTGTTTTATTTTCACAAAAATCCCAGTTGGTCTTACCAAAAAAGTTGCCGAGAAATGGCTCTAACAAGATATTTCTTTTTCACAAAGGAAACCCCTGTATATGTGGTGGATATTATTGATCTTCTATCCTTTTTATAAACACCGCATATTTTAAACGGTTACTGGTGATCTTCTGCTCTAATTTTTAGTAATAGTTACATTTATTTTTTTATTTGTGCATGCCTGATGATTTTTTTAATTTCCTGCAATCTGATTGGCTGCAGCAGCGGGCGGCTTTTTACGATATCTTGACTGTAGTCCAAACTCCAAAAGTCATTTTATGAACAAATTAAGGAGTGAAGCGAAATTTTAAAACTGAATAAAAGATTCCAAAAGCTGAACCCCACTCAACAATACTAAAGGAAATAATAAACCGAATTAACTTCATTGTAAACGAAGTTTACAGCCCGAAACGTACTTTACAGCAGCCAAAATGCAACAAAACGAATCTTTCTTCACGGTTTATATAAAAATGCTCATGAATATACACAGCAAAAAAATATACTTTAAACAGAAAATATATCGAAAACGTCTAATTTATCTTAACTCAAATTTATTCTTTTATGAAGAATACCATAATCAGTTGATTTACTAAGTTTATAAGGGTATTTCTGAGCTTATAATCTCGGCAACAGCAAATAATTTTATTGTAAACGAAACATTTTCGGCCAAATATATTGGCGTCCGAACGCATATTTTAGCCATGTTTTTATCCTAAAATGAACAGGAAGATTGATCATTTGTTTAAAACAAAAAAAGTAATATAGTTTTTACCGCGTCGTCTTGGCTGTTTGGCAGCCATACTTGCGATAAAGTAAACACTACTGATCTCAAATAGTAGTTCGCAACGCTGGAATTCTTATAAATTAGGGCATCGCTTGCATGGAAAAAATAAATAAGTTATTTACCGTTTAGGTCGGTCCGTACTGGAAAAATATTTTTCCAGTACGGACCTCCCATCCGGTAAATAGCATACATTTTTTTCTAGCCCATTTATATTCTTTCGTATTTCAGAAACTTTGAAACGTTTGTGCACTTGGTTAAAGCTAATATTGGAAGTGGATTATTTGGCCTTCCTGTGGCAGTTATGCATGCTGGTGTTGTAGTATGTATTTCTTTGCAGTGCGGCACATGCACGTTTAAACTCTATCTTGTTTTCATGAGAACTGGGGCCGGTTGTTCCTACGCCGTTTAGCTTAAACGGTGGTTGAGCTCAAAATAGAAACCAAGTTTATAGATTCATTGAACAACCAAACTAAAAGTTTTGAGCCTTAATAGAATGATTATGCTTACAAATACATATATACTGCAAAATATTTAAGTTAACTGTTTAACGAGTGATGTAAGAGTGTTATTTAATTTTGACTTAGCCACCGTTTAAGCTAAACGGGCTTCGAACAACCGGCCCCTGGAACATACTATTCTGAAAATATGTATATGTGCAGATACTATGTATTGGTACATTGAATGATTTGGCATTGATTGTACATTGATATTCTATGATGAGTTACAAGAAACGTTGTTCCGTATCATTATTTTTTTCATTCTTCTGAAATGACATCTATGTGTAACTATTCTGCAGCAATAATGTTGATTGCTAAATATTTCATTTCGCTTATGGGCATAGAAGCGTACTGTACTTGAAAAACGTAGGATCATCGTATACATTTTATATTTGCAGTTTTAATATTGAAAACTTGAACACTACATGCGTTATGACTTGTATTTCTGTAGATCGACGTCTCAGGTCGTTCTCAGTTCGCCAGCCTTCCCAAAAAGGACCGTTCCAAAGCTACTCCGGGACCTACTATAATTGATATAGCAATCCAGGCTTTTGGCAGTAATGCCAAGTAATGCAAACAAATTCACTACTTTTTTAGGTTGGGCCGATTTGCCTTGTTTTGATGGCAGTAGTTGCTGTCCATTGCATGCATCTTCTGGTAGACAGTTCGCATTATTGGTGCCAGATGTAAGTCATTTTTATGCATGCATGGTACTAGATTGCTTACTTCCTCTGCAGGTGTTTTACAGGTAAAGACCGCAGGAAATTTAAGGGCTGACGCTGTTCTGCTCGTTTCTAAATTAGCGTCCTCTTGAAAAGGTGGTCGATTTCCAATAATCATACTTGCAAGTTTATAAAAACATAATACAATAAAAATTTGGGAGATGGATTAAAATCAGGATATACGAAACATCATTTATCGTATGTCTAATAACTAAGTGATTTTTTCTTATAATACAAGAAAAAAAAACATTCTCCGAATATAATAATTACATCTTGTAAACTCAAGATAAATCATATTTTAAAATTGTCTGCTGGTAAATGATTTTCTTATAATTTTCATTAAATTTTTTGAAATTACTTAACCTTTTCAATATTGATTTTGTAAAATATTTTAAATTGATGCATTTTTTATGCTATAATCATTTTCTGTGAATGTAGAAACTTCTTTACAGTATTGGGAAATCGAGTGTATAGTGTATGTCTTTTGCATTTACTGTGTATATGATAAATTCTGTATATATAAACGTATAATTAGAACACCATAGTTTTTATTTCATATGAAGGAAAAATTCACTTATTATAATAAATATACAAAATGAAATACATCATATTTTGTGTAGAAAACGAAGGTCCAAAATGAGTTATGCCGATGTTGCTGAAGAATGTGTTGATGTACAGTTTCCAGGGAAAGGAATGAAAGGAAGGTTGGTAAAATGAATGGACGTCTGTGCTTTATATTTGTATACTCTGCTAGCGCTGTGACGATCAACGTCATACAGGGTGCATAAAAAAAGTAGACAAATCTGAAACGCTCTCTGTTTCGCGAAGCGCCTCGATGTACGATGCTTTGTATTAAAATAGATTGTTTTGGTACTTATAATTTAAAATAAACCGGAAAAATGAGAAATTTAAAACTTCATTACCCGGGGGGTTGTGTCTTTTACGACAAGTTAAATATGCCTTGAGCGCAAAACTTAAATGCTTGAAAGTAATTTTGACTTGGCAGATGGAAAATTTGTCGGGTGTTGTATTGCTGTACAAAATTTCAGCCGTTCAAAGCCGTTGAAAACGTCGCGCGAACTTCCATATTTTTAGCAAAATTAGCTTTGTGCGTGTTTAATTTATGTATTTACTTAATTTTCATGCAACTCCCAAGGACATTTAATTGAAATTAGAACATTTCTTCAAAAAAACGATTCTTATTGAGAAAAATATACGTTCACACGACGTTTTGAATGGCTTAAACTCAATCAAATTCCTTGAAATTTTGAACAGCAATAAAACACCTAACATATTTTCTACCTATCGACTTTAAATTTCGCGCGCAAGCCATTTTTAAAGTGTTTCAAAATACGCATACCCCTGGGTTTGAAACATTTTAAATTTCAGTATATTTTCATTTATTCTACACCGTAAGTACCCAAGCAATGTATATCAATAAAAAACTTCATAACTCAAGCCGCTTCGCGAGGTTGAGAGCCGTTTCAAAATTGTCTACTTGTTTTTATGGCATATAGAACGACAAGCTAACGATAAGGGACATACACATTATCAGAACAATCTCGTGCACTTATACTTGAGATACAGTAATATCTCATTTTCTGAGCGAAATACCCATGCATGGAAATCTCATGCGTCATATGAAAGAAATTTTTCATTTCGTAATGTGCATGTGATTTGTTGATTTTGTAGAATGGTCGTTAATGCCTTTTTAACGATAACTCAACTTGGATTTTGCTGTGTTTATATTTTGTTTGTTGGACGAAACATTGAACAAGTGAGTGACTGTTCGATTTTACTGAAAAATTTAATTGTTTGAAAGCTCGTTGCGGGGGATAGTCCAAGAGGCCAATATCACATTTATTTTTAACGTTTTCTGCATGTTGCAAATTGTGTTAAAAATAAAATAGACATCGCCTTGTCTCGATTGTGATATTCCCTGGAATATTAGTGACAGAAATGATATCAGTAACGATATTGTCGCCCTAACAAAGGCACAATACATGTGTGTATGCATGACACAACTTTTTTTGTTCTTTGTAGATTGTAAATGATCACTCATCATTCAACGTTTCTATAACTATCTGGATTCTAATAATTGTTCCTTATTTTGTCGCATTCTCGTTCATCAAAAACCTGAATGCCATATCGTGGCTATCATTAATCTCCAATATTTTACTGATAGCAGGAGTTTTGTGCATATTTTATCATTTGTTTTCAAACATGAGTAATCCAAGAAACCTTCCTGCATTTGCTGGTATCGATAGTTTTCCTTTGTTTTTTGGTATCGCTATATATGCATATGAAGGAATCGGACTGGTAAGAAACCTACAGCAATTCAATATATTTAATTACATTGCCATAAGACCCATAAAACCAGTATTTGACTTCAATAAGCATTTAGTATAGATATCAGAAATTCACATTCACTAATCAATATCCAAACTTCAACTGATGCATTTTTTCTTTGGCATCTATTAGGCAAACTATAAAATCAAGAAAATTAATATACTAGTAGCGTAACCAGCTCGATAATATATTGGGACCTTATAACGATTTATGGGACGGCATAACGACGGCAACGGCGAGAAAACACCTTATGATATTTGCTAGTAAAGCATAGAAATTGTTTATTATCAATCGTATGAGTTTGACGTTCGACAGCTACTCGCAAAGCATCATGGGTGACGAACGTCTAATCAAACGTGCGAGCTCACGTTTGTGCTCATTCAATTCACGTTTAATCTCACTTGTGAAATTATTTTTCGTAAGCGTAAGGAGGCCAGGCCAGTTCTAAAGGTCGCATTATACATGTACCGAATTAATGCATAATTATATAATGCCAAAATACTCTCTCACTCATATACATTTATTAATTACCCACATTGTTACCTTGACCTTCCCGGTATTTTGCGTGTTTTTTACATTTGTTAAATTTGGTACGTAAATTCGCAGTCTAGATGAAAAGTTTAGAAATGTCAATTCAAGTCGGCTAAGATACGAATTTAATTCGACGCACAAAAAATGCGACGTTTAGATTGGGTCTTATCTTGGGTGCAAAAATCACCTGTGCGCCAAACGGTTGTCAAGTACGCAAGTCACTTGAGAAAGAAAAGTAAAAAAAATACAAAAGTTAAAAAATTTAATATTAATGTAGTGTTTTGGTGGCAGATTAAAGTGCAAAATTTGTAAATAGGAAGACCTATGTGCACTTATTTTTTGTCTTCAAATATATTCCGTGCACCGTTGACGTATTGCAGTCTAGTCAATCAGATTTCAACCGTTAAATGAAAAACTATACTCTTCCTATACTCATTACCCATTCGAAAAGTTGATCGGTCCCAGACCGTTAAACTTTTTCGTATGGGTATTGAGTATAGCGCTATCGTGCAGCCTTTGGATGCATTGTTTTTGTTCGATATGAATGATATCGTTTTCTCATTCTTTTTATTGTCAATTAACATTCAGGTACTTCCACTCGAAAATCAAATGAAAAAACCGAATGACTTCACTTGGATTATTAATCTTGGAATGATATTTGTTACAGTCGTGTATGTTTGCATGGGCTTGTTTGGTTACATGGTGTGCAAAGACAATTGCCAAGGCAGTATCACACTAAGTCTAGGGAATGACGCGTAAGTACAACGATTAATTTCTATATCAGAAAACGCTTTAGACGTATAATTTACATTATGAAAAGTGAATTACTATAAACGGCTCTATTTTCTATTTTCTCTGTAGGTTTGCCACTGTTGTGAAGTGTATGGTTACAATAGGGATATTCCTAACGTATTTCATTCAAGTATACGTTCCACTAGTTATTCTTGAACCTTGGTTTCTGAATCGTGTCTTCAAAGGGGAAACTATGTTTAAAAGTTTTATCTTCAGGGCATTGGTAGTCATTTTCACCGGTAAGTAATTAATTCAACAGTGGCTTTTATTAACATGGTCTAGCCTCATTTTCTGCTGCATGTTATAGTTAGTAGTTTGATCATCATGTTCGTTTTAAATTGCATTACTCTAATATTATAGCTTAAAGTGTTTATGAAACAAAAGATCGCTTAAATGCGATTCCCTCTCGAGGTATTTAACTTTATCCGATATGCAATTGTGACATCACAGTGCATAATAATTTTTCAAATATATTCTATGAACGTGATCAATATATTCTGTCGAAGCGCCGATACAAATCGATTGAGTTTACACAGCACAGTTTTAATTGATTCTTATTGTCGTATGCTACAAAATTAGCAATCCCAAGCGTATTCATTATGCACAGTGATGTCATAAGTTGTGTAATTTACATATCGAATGATTATAAGTTATTCTACGATCTCGAGTCGTATATGTGCTGATAGCCGACGAGGTGCGTAGCACCCGGCTATCAGCTCATATACGAGTCGGCTATCGCTCATATACGACGAGAGTGAGTAGAATAACTGTTTAATTATATAGACAACAACTGCTACCAAAAAAACTTCCCAGTCAAGTTATATTTTAATAAAATATACTTATTAGTCAGTTTAGCAATGTAAACAACTTCAGCTAATACCGCATAAAACACTACCTATCGTTATTTAAAATTACGTTTTAAACAAATTTTGCCAAAAGTTTCAAATTCTCAAAAAATACATATGTTTTGGGCGAAACAAACGCTTGTTGACCTCAAAATTGAGCACAGTTTTTGTTATTATAGCAATTCAAAACAATTATAATCTTTTCCTGCAGGTTTCGGGAGACTTATTCAGTATTAATTCATAAAAAAACTGTATTTTATACTTGTTTAGGTGACATTTAAATCAAGTACTAACCTTCAAAAACTTTATCTAAGTTTACGTGTTGTACGTATGGCCAAGGAAGGCTGCCAAAATGCTTGAAACAAGATTTTTTGCGATCGAAAAACTTTCGGCGGCCATCTTGTTTTCTCTACTAGTAGGATATCAGCTAATATCCTACTAGTAGTGAGCCATTCAGATTACAGAATACTTAATATTTGATGGCAGTCCATATAATAAAGTTGAAAATCTCGAGAAGGAAGAGATCTACAGAAATTGTAACAAAGAACATCATTTTAAGCGATCTTTGCAATGCAGTCAATGAATAGTTGGACAAAATTTCGTTTCATGGGCACTTTGATGCCTTTTACACACTCGTGTTTTTATGGTTGAAATATTGACACTAAAATGTGTTTAAAATGGGTTTTTGCATCTACGTTGTTATGTATGCGATAAATTTCTGGGTGACTGAGTGGCGGACTCGCTGTGTTGGCTCAAAAATATGACGTATTTGACGTCACAAGATAAATTTTAACACTCAAGCGTCTTTTAATTTTATCGATGCTGTTCCGACATTGCACGAAAGTAACTTTTGACGTATGTTGTAGTATAGCGAATTATCTTATCCATGGCGTGCGTGACCGCGTGTTGACATCGTGGGCTGTTTAAATGTAATTCAATCATTCAAAATCGGCTATATTTTTTATTTCTGTGGAATTTTGTGAAGGTATATTTATACTCATGCTTTTAGATATAGGTTCTTAATTTTGATCCATTGGATTCTCGGTACAGAAATTTAAGATATTTGTAGCAAAATGCAAATTTTTCATGGAGTTTGTAAATACAAAACATGTGGTGTCTGTTTGAAGTGAAAAAGCTTGGTTCAACCGTCAGTGTGAAAAAGCTCCTACTTGTCGATGCATAATACGCTCGAGTTTACTATAAAGTCGGAATTAAGTTAGAAGATGGAAGTCAGAAGTTAGAAGTTCCTCCTCGACTTTCGTACTTTACAACTATGCGTTAAAATAGTAATTGAAATAAAATCTACAATAATTTACTTTATACTAGTAAAATTTAACCTACAAAACACGTTTGTAAAATAATAATACGACGAGCTTTTCACAATTTGTTCTATTTTTGACTGGGACAAAAATTTAAGCAAGCGGTTGATACAGTTGATTTCAAAGAAGTTCCTGAATTGAAGTTCATTTATGTTGAAAAGCAAGCAGAGGTCAAAGATGATCAAATTTCTCTGTGTGCAATGCTTTTTGGAAGACATCAATTCATTTACATTTTGTCTGTACACCCTTTTTATTAATTGTATCGATATAATTTGTTCTATCAATGCTGACAACTCCTTTTTTTGCCTTAGCATTCCTGGCGTCTGTCATTCCACAATTGGATAATTTCATTTCCCTGGTTGGATCAATGAGTAGCTCTACTTTAGCATTAATATTCCCTCCATTATTTCACTCGATGTCACGACCTGGTCTTTCCAAGTTAATTCACATCAAGAACATTGCTATTGCTATATTTGGATTAGTAGGAGGAGTATTTGGCACAGTGCTGTCCATTAAAACTATAGTTGGTAATTATTAAGTAAGACAGATGTAGATAATAGTTATATGTTGCCTAAGTTTGCACTGAGTGCATGTGCATATGTAATTTAATTTAATGAAATAATTTTAAATATCAGCTAAGGTGTTTAGAGTAAATTTTTTAAAGATGTTTTATGTCGAATATTATTTTTAAGTCGATTATCGATTAATTAATTGGGATAGCTAATTTTTCCTGATCTTTTTTGCAACGGTGGGCAGATAGTTGTCAAAACGGTAACATTCTTGGCATTGTAGGTTTTTATTGATACAGCTAATTCAAAAAGGGTTGTCCTTTCAAACCTTAAACTCTAAGCACGCAAAGGATGATGGGGGACAAATTTTAAGCTTTAGATTTGCATATTGGAGCTATTTGTGAGTGGAATGTTTTCTTGGGGGATAGTTACCATGTCTCTAAAAAAAGGGCTCCATACATGCTTTCTAAGCTGCTTAAATTGTGCTCCCATCGTGCTTAGAGTTTAACGTTTGGAAGGACAACCTTTATTGAATTAGCTATATAGTTTCCAAGCAAACATCTATCTTGTACCAATAGTTTTAATTGTGTTGTAAAATAAAATGAATTCGTTTAGCTAATTAGTAATTGATAATGAAAATGTTCCGTTCTTTTTGTTTCTCATTTTGTTTTCCACCTAATCGTCTCCGACCACCGAAACTAGAGCGTTAAATGGGAGAAAGTTGTCAGGTCATGATGAGATTTAAAATAAAATTTACGGACTGTAAATTTTGAGTGTGTTACATGTCAAAATTCATCTTTCAGTATTTTGGGTGTTTACTGTAAACTCTGCGTCCCCGCGTTATGTCTGAATGCAAACAAGACGTCAAATACTGATAAGTTCAAGACATATGTAAAGGCCTCCGTTACAGTCAATACGTTGACGAACGTCGATTTAATTTGTAAATTTACTCAAGACAGAGCATAAGATTCGTAGACTAAGGCAACTTGCTATATATTATATACATTAACTGCTTAATTCTTTTATCGTATCTTTATACAGCAAAACGTCGTTCTATTGTGAAACTTCTTCATTCCGTGTTTCTCTTGTGGGTCGATCTCGCCATGCATGCACGTCTTATTTGTAAGCAATACACCTCTAAAAGCATAAAACTACTTTTGTGTGGGAGGATTTTTATTAAAATCCTAATTTATTTTTGAATTTAATACACAGAGAATTAAAAATCATTAAAAATAGACAAAGTATAAAAGCCATAATTTTAGCCCTCAACTTGACCCGGCCCTCTCCTGTTTACTAAAATGTTATTAGATCCAACCTGCAAAATTTAAAGAGGGGTTACAGTCCGTTCTGGGCATCGGTTCTGCTCATAACAAAGGTGGGCCACCAAATATAAACATTGCCCAAATTTCACATTTTTCGAACTCTTTTTGAATTGAAACTCTGGTTTACATTCATGTATAAGCATAGCAAACCAGAAAAGTGTCAGATATTCATTTAGTAAGTCATATTTTACGAATATGGAATTTCAAAATGTAAACAAAGCGTTTGTTTACATTACGGACTGTAACCCCTCTTTAAGAGAAATCGATAATTCTTGATCAGGTGCGCAAGTCATTTTTAGCCTGTTGCATTGAAAAGACCTTTGCTCCCCTGGGTTTTAAAAATTTAATTTTGCCAAACGTTTTCGTTTATTCTGCATTATATAAGTACCCAAATAATTCATACTTCAATAATATGTTCGCTTCGCCAAGTTGATATTTTGGGATGTTGAGGTTTTCGTATACACTAGCTCTATGCATAACAAATATAAGCGGTCTGATTAGCCCTTGCATGCAAGTGCTCTCTTTTCTCGGCTATCTAATTTTTGTTTCCGAATAAATTGCATGTGTGACAATCTAAAAAAGATAATAATCAAGATGAACCGATATTAACAGATTTTATTAAATCCACAAATGCAGTGTTTAAATATGGATGGTGCATTTTGTTCGTGAGCTTTGTTTTTTTATTCGCAGAAAAATTAAAACTTATATATAGAGACATTCAAACAGTTATTCCTATAGAACGTTGGCTGTGATACTTTGTACTTGGAGTTCTTCTATTGTGCATAGTATGGACGATTATTGAGCAGGGGGACTTGGGCTGCCAGTTTAGCAAAAGCGTTAGTCCAGGTTCGATATCCAGGTAGCAGTTGATCAAGCGAGCTAAACATTCAAGATTTGCCAGTCCGAAAACATTTTAGGATCTTCATTCCTTCTCGGTACAAAATTGAATTTCGCCAGAAAAATATCAGACAGTTGAAAGTTGAGTTCATAGAAACAAACGTGTTCGACCAAATATGATGAGACAATCGTTGTCGATATGGTGTGTTCGCCATGTATGAAAAACCTAAACATGAATATATAATGTATGGACAAGAACATATAAAAAAACAAAGTACAGCCAAACAACATGTTGAAATATTTTTGAAATTTAGTTTCCGTGTTTTTCGTCCCACATTATAATCCGATTTTTCTTCTTTTTGTTTTGATTTCACAACGAGGAACATTTTATAGTTCAAGTAAACAAACAAGATAAGGAATAGGCAAAGATAAACACTAGTCACAATGCCGCCGATTGTTCTGTTGTAGTACATCAATGGAAACAAGCCGACTAGTGAAATTATAGTGAGTGCCAGATAAATTAAAAGTTTTCCCTTGGTAACTAATGCTCGATGGAAAATTGGATAAGTTAAAGCCAAGAATCTTTCTAGGCTCAATGCTGAAAGCGCAAACATAGAAAATCCATTCAGTAACAGACACAGGGATGCTCTCATCTCTTCAAAACGATGATTGTAGTCACCCAAGAACAAGAAAATTGTAGATAATATTTGCACTGGATGAACGATAGTGACCACTGCCAGATCAAAGCATGACAACAAAAGAATCATAAAATAGCATAGTTTCTTTCGAAGTTGTGATGACTTCCTTAGACAGTTGATAACCACTGAGTTCAGAATTATTCCCCCAATCATAAAGAAAATGTTCAAGATACAGAGTAGTACCATGTTGATTAAGGTTGCAGGATACATGGTAATATTGTTAGAAATTTGCGTAGACTGTTCTGTGTTTTCTTTTGAAGTCAAAAGCGGTGTCACTGGTATATCAGCTTTGACAATTATCATATATTATGTACAATGCGCTATGAACAACATCTTATGAAATATGCAAAATAGCATCAAAGTAATTAACAGCCAGCGCAATGCCAAACAAACAACTAATATAATTAAATTTCTTCAAAGTTCAATTTAAGTAAAAAAATTAAACGAAAACGTTAAAGGAGTAACTTAACTCACGCGGTGCGTTTTTCATTAATCTTTATTCAGAACCCGCAAGTAACGCAAATAAAAACTCAAAATGTCGAGTAAATTGCTCCATGAGTATATAATTCTACTCAATCTTTTGCGTCACTGTGCGGGTGTAATTTCTTTTGCAGTTATAACTTAGCATTTGGGCCATCCTGCGCAAGAGAAAGCCAGTCTGCGTTTATTTAGCGAGGGGGTATGTTGAACAGCACCGCGTACTCATTATTTATTCCATAAAAAAAATACAGTGGGCGAAATTTGTCGGCTAAACAAAAGGTGTAAATGTGTTCGGAACCAGCCTTCTTTGACGTTGAGAACTTATTAATTTATCAAAATGTGAAAATAAGCAAATTTTTTAATTTCTTGGACACTGTAAACTTTAATTAAACACGTTTACGCTCGGCTTGAGATAGCATTAAGGAATGTAGTTATTAACCATAAAGGTAAAAGAAAAATTCGCAATGTAATTGTCTCGACGTGGAACGCTTTTATTCACTTCATATATCCTCTGTAGAAAATAGAGACCTTAAATTGACGTTTACAACAAACGACTAACCTCAGACACTAGCTTCCTATGTAATAAAATCAAAATCATCAACTATGAAATGTTGGAGACATACACGACATATTTAAATAAAAGGCATTGAAAATAATCACAGAAACGTACTGTATCACGATTAGTGTTTGTAGCAAACCGCGGTCGCGCCGCTGGTGGGTATAGGAGTTCAGTGTACGCGTTTCATTCCGGCAGCGGTATCTCAGTTGTTTTAGGATGAAACTAATAAGGCGATCAACATGATTTTATGCCAAAACCGAAATCCTAGGCGAAATTCCAGAAAACTGACCCCACCCATCCAGAAACGGCATTGCCAACGTAACTCTAATTACGAATAGCCTCTAAGAAGTGATTATAGCGCTTAAATTGCTTGATTATATACTAGAAGGGAAATTTGTATTACTATATTGTCACAGAGTACTACACAGAGGGCTCACTTCATTTATTTTCTTATGATTTTTGCGTAACGGCCTTTTGCTCAAACGTGCGCTAAAGAGTAGTGGTCACCCCCCTGAAAAATTCAAAATGGCGGCGAAGTTCAGAGCCTTTTGAGGTTGTCAGGGGGGTGAATACCTCTATGCGCTTGCTGGGATAAAATTCTGAGCAAGTGCATCGAGGCATTCACCCCCCTGACAACTACCAATCTGCGTTACGCTTTTTTCGTCGAGTGAGCCCTCTGTGTAGAACTCTGTGATATTGTTTTACATGAAAATCGCCATGTACCATGCCATGTACCATGCCATGTCAGCATTTAGTATGCCTGTCTTATAAGTCAGCCTCAGTTGATCTCTGTAACGCTGGGAGCTGTAGCTAGACGACTCTGTACAACACCTGTCAACCAAGAAGGTCTATCAGCGTTTGTGGCTTGTAGACTTGTTCCCCTAGATGAGAATCCTGGTGTACGTCCCATTGGTATAGGTGAAGTGCCACGACGAATTATAGCTAAAACTGTCGTGCGAGATGATGTCCAAGAAGCAGCTGGACCACTGCAAACGTGTGCAGGTCATCAGGCGTGCTTCGAGGCAACTGTTCATGCCGTCAACGAGATTATGAAGTCAAAAGACACTGAGGCTGCTCTACTTGTTGATGCAACTAATGCTTTCAACACTTTACATCGCCAGGCTGCGTTAAACAATATTCAAGTTATATGTCCTGCGATATCGACCATCCTAAAGAACACATATCAGGCTCCTGTTCGAATGTTTGTAGCTGGGGGAGTAGAAATTGCATCTATATGGAAGGAACCACTCAAGATGATCCTCTGGCTATGGCAATGTATGCTCTAGCTATTGCCCCACTCATAAATCAATTGAAAGAGAAAGTGCCAAATAAAAAGCAAGTATGGTTTGCAGACGACTCTAATGGCATAGGACGATTAAAAGCTCTTAAGGATTGGTTGCTACACCTCACAAATCTCGGCTCTGAATTTGGTTATTTTCCCAATGCAAGTAAGACAACATTGGTAGCTAAAGAAGAATTTATTGATGAAGCGACCACGTTCTTCAGAGATACTGGTATTAATATTACTGTCGAGGGTCATAGAATGCTTGGTGTTGCATGTGGAAAACGTTCGTTTGTTGATAAATACGCGGCAAGTAAAATCAAAGAATGGCGGAGTGAGATTGTAGTTCGGTCTGAAGTCGCTGAAATGTACCCACATGCTGTCTATATTGTCTTTACTTGGGCATTTGCTTTGAAATGGCAGTACCTTGTGCGAGCGACAGGGAATATTGCTGATTTGTTCCAATCATTGGAGAATACAATTTCCAACAAGCTTATTCAGTCTTAACTGGTCGAGCGCCCTGTTTTATTGCAGAAAGAAGACTACTTTCTCGGCCAACGCAATTTGGTGGGCTCAACAATGCCAATCCTGTCGAAGCTACGAATATCCTTTATGATTCCTCATTAAAGATCACAGAACCCCTTAAAATGTTGATCATTGATCAATCATCGAAACATGTGAAATTCAACCTACATGCAATAAAGTCAGATCTACGAAAACAAAAAAACAGTATTATCAAAGTGTAGCAAATGAAATTCGGGATGGTCTGTGTCCAATTAAATAGCGAAATATGGATCTGCTACAGAGCACTTTCCGCAACGTGGTCTCACTGTCCATTAGTACAGTATTTTGCATTTCGGCCGCACTCTTTTTTACCACCTCATCTTTTCGAAAATCCTTAAAAATATCACTCATCATTTTTCTCATACCGCCACCTATAATCACAGGCACAACTATTATTTCGTACCCTAAACGTCTCTCTCTCATTTTGAATGCCAGCTGACGATATTTGGTGAGCTTTTCCAGTCTTTTTGCTTCGATATTATGTTGTTGTGGGCACGTCATATCGCAAATCCATATCTTCTCCTTCTCCTCTAATATGAGGTCCGGTCTTCTTGACGTTGTTGTTTTCCGAAGATTTAACTTAAATTCCCACAGTAGTTTCGCCTTGTCATTCTCTATCACTGTGCCTCTTTTCCATCGTTCTTCGTACCATATCATGTGCGTTCTAATCAGTTCGTGTTCTTTTGCCCACGCTACTGCCATTATAATCATCGCTCTATTATGTCTCGTCAGGTATTACAATATTTGCCAAGACTTTGCACCCAGCCACTAAATACTAACGGTTTCAACTTGTTCTTGACATACTCTGCATCTTCCGTCTTCTATCAAGCCTCTTGCTGCTTTCCACGCGCGCTCTCGTTCCTACCATCTGTTCTAACATCACCATTACTGAAGCCGTCTTTTTGGGATTTACATTTTGAGTCAACCATAGGTTGCATTCTTCTTCTTGCTCTCGAAACAATCTGCCCTGCTTTTCTTTGGTTTCATAAGCTTCAACTCTCTTATGTTCCACACCTTCCTACAATTTTGACTTCACTTTTTTCCAAGTTGGTTTCTAATAAGTTGGTTTTCAATTTATCATTATTATTATTATTATTATTATTATTATTAATATTATTATTATTATTCAAAACAGTTAAATTTGTTAATTTATTTGTTAGTGCGCTTGGTGTTTTTGACCAGGAATCGTCTCCTTTCATTGAAATGTTTAAAAAACTGAATGTAGATAATAACGATCAAAAGTATGTAATAAGGAAAATTATAAACATCGCTATAAGATCAACGTACTATACATCTTTTGTTGTCGAGACAAAGAATGGTCGAATCCGGACTTGATGACAATATAAATTAATTTTTATTTACTTATATATAGCCATTATATTGTAGTAATCCAAGTAGGCGATTGTAAATTACCTTTTTAAGCGAGATTTGCAATTGTTTGTACATAAGAAAAAATTATTAAATAAAGTTTCCATTATTGTTATTATTATTATGTCCGTGAATGATGCAAAAGTTTATGCTAATATCTCTGGCTATAACAGTCCATCAATAATTACTGGAGATGAATATCGTCCAGACATGCTCCTCTTGACTTCACATAACACTTTGTATGTGGCTGAATCAACTGTTGGGCACGAATCTAACTTGGAAAATAACAATAACCGCAAAAAACTAAAGTACTGTAATCTTGTAACGGAACTGAAATATAATTATAAATCAGTTATTTTTGTCAGTATATCTATGAGTTGTTTAGGTGTTTTTGCTAATGACAGTATATCCTTACTATCTTTGTTTGAGAAGCTAGGTTTTGACAAAAAGGAGCAAGATTTCTGTGTAAAACGTATGACGACGGTCGTAATCCGAACAACTTAATTGTATTTTGTAGCAGAAAGAAAGAATGGAAAAACTCTGATCTTTTATCTTATTAATAATTTTTGTACATATAGTCCTTTAAGCTGATTCAAGTAGCCGGTTATAAATTACCTATTAGTTAGTGAGATTTATAACTGTATATATAATCTATATAAAATGCAATTAATTATTGCTCATTATTATGTCCATTTCTTGTAGGCTCAGGCATGATCTTCAGTCTGGTTTATAGTCCTTGGGAGCGGGTTACAACATGTCACCATGGGTCCCATGTCTCTCTTGTCTTGCAGGGACTGCATTTTCCTTAGTATCTTTGCTGTCCCCAACAATGCTGTTTTCTGGAGAACTTCCAACCTCACGTTCACGCCGGTTTTATTCATGTATTCCCTGAAGTTAACTGAGACAGCTTCAAGCGCCCCAATAACAACAGGAACTACAATGACTTTTCGATGAGAAATCAAAGCACTTATAACTGCGATTAGAACAATGAAAATTAATACTACTAACAATAAAAATAATAGAATAATAAAACAATAGAAAATTAATACTACTAACAATAAAATTAATACTACTAACAATAATTACTACTAACAATAAAAACCAAAGTAGCGTCGATTAACGCCATATACGGTATCCGCAACGAATAACTGTTTCTGAGAACGGGCTTGTCTTAAGACTGCTTTTAGTTTTTTGCACCTAAGTGCACGCACGTGAAAGTTTAAACTCTTCTAAGTAGTTTGTATTTAACAAATAGAATCACTAAAGTATGCTAACTCGTAGCGAATGCTGAATTCTTCCCATCTAAGCATTTGCTCATGTCAAATGTAATATTGAAATTGACTTTTACGTGCGTGTACGTACGTGTGAAAAACGCGTTACTGGAAAACAGCCTTTATGTGGCAACCGACTTGTTATGATAAAAAAATTAAGAACCTCTACTTTAATTAAATATCGCTCATATCGCTCATCTTGTGTGCAATGCCAAGCTGCAAATAATTCAAAACAGTTGAACCGTTGAGAATGACCGCTATGCGGTCCAAGTTATTTATGGGGATTTCTGTGGACCTTTTCCCATTGACGAATACCTTTTAAGTTTAATGGATGAACATTTTCGGTTTCCAGAAGTAGAAATCATCCGATCAATTGCGGTCCGTTCACGGATTTCTGGTAGAATTTGTTTGTCATAATGGTCCACCTTTCAACGGACACGAACTCCATGCCAATTTGAAGAAAAATGGCATCAATCCCCTGACTATCGTTCCCGTTTACTTATAGGTCAATGGCCGCTGGTACCAGTTGCCATGTTGATGGTGCCTTTTGTGCTGAGCAAACGTCAAAATCTGACATATGCATATTTTTGAGGACACGTTTTCATGGAGAGCCGCTACTCCAGGGATAAAAGTATACCTCAGTGTGCGAATTCAGCCTCCAATAATTAAAAATTAAACGAGACTTACCTTAAGTTGAAGTTTAATTTTAATTTTATAAGTCATTAGCGAAGAGTGGAGGAGTTGTAGGAGAGACAGTATCGCGCATGAGTTAACGCAGCTTTTAGAACGTCATTAGCTATAGTCGTTACGTAGTTGTTGGAGATTTTAGAACGGACATTGAACTAATATTTGGAAATCATAGATACAAAGCAAGACAAATTGTATAAAAATGCTACGAAATTTGTAATAAAATAATGGCAATATTTGCACAGAAACAATTTTATGAAATTGTGTCCAACATGGCATTTCCGAAATTAAATGTATCATAATCAAAATTATAAAAACGTTGAAATGTTTCTTCGTTTGACATGATACTCTTGAGGTCAAAATGTTTGGAGGCAAGATAAGACGTTGACGCTGCTCTAGTACTGTGGGTTTTGTATTGTGAAGTATCGATTCCCGGCTTCCCGCTAAGGACATAAAGTTTTTGATCCAATGGGAAGTTGTTTCTGTAGAGATGGGTTTATGAAGCTTAATGAAGCTTATAAGTAATTGTTTGTTTTCACAACGTAGCGCAGAGGTTCGTTTCAAATGTTCCTGTAAATGTGTCACAATACATAACTTTTTATCAGGGGCATAACCTAGATCTATTAAAGGTTTTTGGTGTGCCCCAGGTCTCGTGTGTTTTAGCTTCTCTTTAATGATGAAGGTAATCTTGTTTGCATCAATAATCATATTGACTATCGACAGCTGCCCAAATGGTGTTTGGCAATCTTCCCATGCAAGGATAGATGATAGAACACTACGAGCTGTGTTGACCGAGCTATACGATAAACCTGATTCGTGTAGGGCTGTGAGATAGGACAGCGCTAACGGTAAAGTATAGTAATAAAGCTAATAAACCGTAATTTAAAGTACTTTTCCGGTAGCGAGTTTCACAACAAACTATTGGCCATTAGCGGAATTTATCAAACAAAAAAATTGGTTTCGAAAGGAACCTAAACATATTGGAAGTAACAGAAAACAAATATCTTTTTGGAGCAAAAGCTAAATTTTTCAGTATTAAGTCAAACGTAAATTCAACATCGCGCTTAATTCTTGGCAACCCACTCGCATGTCAAAGTTTGGAAATTTGCTTCAACAGACGATGTCATCACTTCAAAATATGATTAACTGACAGCTATATCAGTTCTTTACTGAAATCAATGAAAAATTGTGAACAAAATTATATCTGGCTCGTCAAAGAAACTAAATTCCGAGCACCTCTGAAACCAATCTGTATTTCGCAAATAATATGCTAATTACATTTTGTGTTCAGCCGCCAACAATATTTTTGCACAGCGGTGGAAAATTTCCCAGCTGCTGTGCCTTTATTGTTGATTACTGACACAGCGGTGGTATTGTCGATCATGATTTTTACATGTTTGCCCTCAACCGAGTTGATAAAGCATTTTAGGGTAAAAAAGGCGGCCATTAACTCTAAATAATTTATATGTTGTTTGGCCACATGTTCTTATTTTTGCAATTTTTTCCCTCGTTAGGGTTATTTTCATTTTGACAGAATTTATCTCAAAACCCAAAAATACTATTTGCTTCTGAGGATAGAACACGGATTTGTCGACATGAATAACAAAACCTAAACTTGTAAGGAGTTTTATAGCCGCTAATATTGTCTTAGCACAACCTTCATACGATGTTGCAATGACAAAAATGTCATCAATGAATATAATAAGGATATGACCTTGCTTACGCAAAACACCTAGCACAGGTTTCAAAAGTTTTGTAAAATTTTTTGAGCATGTGGAGAGCCCGTTTGGGTACACAGTATATTGAAATAATGTTCCTTTATAGGAAAATTTTAAGAACTTTTGATAAGCTTCGTGAATTCGCACATTGTAATATGCATCTTTTAGGTCGAGTGAGGCCCTCCACCAGCCTTCTGTCACCAATGAGAGAGCGGTATGAATGGAATCCATTTTAAAATGATAAGACTTATTAACATGCTCGTTGAGCCTCTTGAGATTTAAGCTAAGACGAACCTTATTATTTTTCTTTGGGACCGAAAAAATCGGTGAGATATATTCACCGGGTTCGTGAGATGAGAAGAGACTACGATAATCTTTTTCTTCATGAGACCACTTATCTCCTGGTCAATTTTTGTAACGTAGTCCCTGGAAATCGAGTTGTTTGGGTAAAGTCAGAGTCTTCCACTGTGACAGAAAATTCTGGATTTGCCCGCCACAAAACGAAATGATGCGGCTTTTAAGATTGGGCAATATCTCAGTCTTAAAATATGTAGGAAATTTAGTTACCTGTAAGTTTATTGACGAGCTTGATGTTTGTAGTGATTTCGAAATTGGCGGGATGTTTGGTGTGGAGGGTAAGATCCCCTTCCCCGTCGCGGGAAAAAAGTTTTCTGTTTAGGCTGTGGATACGGGGAAAACGTGGTCGTGGCGGGAAATCGCGGCGAGTATTTTCCCCTGCAGTTTAGAATCATTCATCGTTTTCGATAAATCATCCCCAAAAAGTAAGCAACCCGGTTTATAAGAGCGATTGCATTTCAACAATTCATCAATTGTGATAGATAAGGCGCTAGTTACGTGCACGAGAGAATCTTGTAATACAGCAGTGCGTAAGTCACGCTGTCTGTGAAAACCTTTTAGGGTGGACCATATAGGTTCATTGATCTTGGGCACATAGAGCATTTTGCAATTTTCGGGTGGCTGATATTTTTCAAAAATTTGCTTTTGTTTTTCAAGGCCCAAATCAATCGTGAACTTTTCATTGACAAGGTTTGCTACTTTGTCTGCTACTGGGGGCCCGAAGGAATCTGACCTAGACGGTCATCTGACCTAGACGGTCATCTGACCGAGACTCATCGATCGCTTCTAATAAGCTATCAGTGTCCGCCTAAAAATCATTTCCCCCAAACAAGCTTATAGCATCATCCTCACTGGGCTTATCCCAGTGGGAATCTGATGGCTCGCCTGCCACACGAGAGTTCGAAGCTTCTTCTGAGCATTGCGCAATGGCTTCTTCTGAAGCTGGTTGGTTTGCTTCCTCTGAAGCAGGTGTGTTGGCTTCCTCTGAAGCTGGTGCGTCGGATTCCTCTGAATCAGGTCTGGCAGTGTATGGCGCAGAAGGGCGTCCTGCGCGCATTTCGGCTAAAAGTTTTGTAGTCTCGGCCATGCCTTTTTGAAGGGCCGAAAGCATGTCAAACCATATAGGTGTTTCGACTGGCTGGAACGGCACACAAGCTTGATCCGGTTCTACGTCGGACATTATAACTTAATAGTAAAACAAAAGGAATTAAGAAAAACTTATCTGGCTCAGCAGTAGAAACAGTCTTTTCGCTTCTGAAGAGATTCTTTAACGTCTTGAAGATAACCCGCGGAGCGAAGAAAAACACGGGCTCACTGGTCTTCATGAACAATACAACTGGTTAACTCATGCGCGATACTGTCTCTCCAACAACTACGTAGCGACTATAGCTAATAACGTAATAGAATCCCTTCCTGAACCTGAACCCACTGCCTGAACCTCAATATGTAGAGAAACGTCATGTAAGACTATTGAAAAGGCAATAATAAAAAGCCTTTGCGGAGGAGAGTGGAGCGAATTTGAAACTCCGCCTACGGCAGGCGTCTGACGTCAATGCATCAAATTACATATTGGCCTTACTGTTATCAGCCTGCGGAGGAGGGAGCACTCGCACTACAGTCATTGAGGCTTGAACATTCAAAGACAAGGTGAGTTTCAGATTGATAACATCATGGTTATTATACATTTATCAGTGTTTTCTCACTGCTAAAAATGGAAGAGAACCGACAGGCTCTCGTAGTCGTTTTGGCAACATCTGCTATATGTTGCATAAATTGAAGTTCAATTATAGAACCGATGTTTTGCATTGTGGATTATAAAACGCTGAAAGGCATATGGTATCTCGGTATTAAGATCTCGAATTTCCCCGTTTAGGTTTGTAGGCAATATTAGGTTTAATCATGGACAACACACAACGAATTTCATATAATAATATAGCTATGTAGACGACCGTGTCTTGGCTAGCTTTAGATAGACGTTTATATGCACGCTACCGCTGTAATGGCTGCATGTATAAGAATGATAAAATATTTTACGAGCCTGTTTTTTATTCAAAAGTTAAATGTGAATTCAATAAAAATTATAGTATCTGGAAACTCGGCCAGCGTCTTTGTTCTATCATTTTGTTCGTGTTTACAGTAGACGTGATACCGTGCACGGTTCTGCAGACTAAATATATGTAGATGTATGCTGACTTGCGCACGGTGAAGACGATGAATTTTTGGTATAATGAAGCAATCCACAAACAGCGTTGCCTCGGCGAAGCACCGATTCGTACTAATAGTAAAAATTTCAAAAGGTTTGTTCACGATGAAGCCAACACAACATAAAACCGTGGCTCATTATAAACGTTTTGAAGGTCGCTGGGTTTCCAGACCATATCTGCAAGACTATGTTCTGACATGCTCTAAGTTACAAATTCAAATATTCAATATTATGATGGCTTCGAGCACTTGGCCCGAACTTTGACCTGAATAATCCGATGAATTTGCATATCTGACAGCAGCCTCCCAAGCTTGCTCCTCAGTGGTCATCGATCAACGATCGAAAGTTGTGTGTGTTGCGTCGTTCTCAAGAAAACTGCCGTCTCTGAAGCATGTTTTCCACTTCAACCGTATCGTAGCGAAAAGCAGCATATTTCACTGTTTCGTGAACACTCAAGGCAGGCAGAACAAATTATATGAACACAATGAAATACGCCAGGTTACGATTCGATTGATGTGGAAGGTTTAAGTATAGCGTAATTTGAGAGGCTTTTTGTCAAGACATAACCAGGCCTGAATAACAGTGACTATGAAATGTAACTATAAACCTTAACCAATACGGGAACTATTAAACAACTATTGAGTAAGGTCGAGCAGGATGTGAAGAATTATTGCAGAGGTTTGTGTTATCTGCCGAAGCCGAAGGCCTTAATAATTCCTCAGATCGTGCATGCGAGAACCGAATTCAATTATTGTTTTATTATTTTTTGAAAATATTTTAAACTCAGTTTAAACGCTTGCTTTGTAAGTAAGAAGACACAAGCTGCTAATGATGGAACAGCATGAAATTGTTCGAAAACTTTAATATAATAAGCCAATCAGACTACCGAAAAAATATTCTTGAAACAATTGTCAGATTACGACGAAAGGTCGATTAACAAAGGTCAGTCAATATACGACGAAATGAGTCATAATGTCGTATATTTATTTTCAACCCAAATTTGGGAACTACTAAGCGGATATGACGATTTAACCAGATCTTAACCAGTCAAAACTCCTAAAATATTTGCAATACAGGGTGTATCAAAAAAAATGGTAATCGAACTTTGCAGTACTCTAGCGCGCTCATTATACAATCTACGGAAATCATTCTTTCGCAGGCGGAAAGACCAGCCTTTTAGCTTTCGATTGTCATCATTTTTGTGAAATTTGAAGAAAGATTGGGCAAATACGAATCAAATCAAAATAGCCGGTCGAAATCGCATATTTTCACCGTTGGGAGTTTATTGAAAATCTGTTGAAATTTAAACCCATTAGGGAATTAAATCACAAAGTTAATTGACCAATTTTTGCTTAGGTAGTAAACTTCTGACATTTTATTAGTGATGGTAATTGTTTCTCGTGACAGATAAATGATTAATGAAATTTTCTTTTCTTATTCGCTGCCCTAATAATGCTCAGAGGTGAAAATATGCGATTTCGACCGGCTATTTTCATTTGATTCGTATTTGCCCAATCTTTCTTCAAATTTCACAAAAATGATGACAATCGAAAGCTGAAAGCCTGGTCTTTCCGCCTGCGAAAGAATGATTTCTGTAGATTGTATAATGAACGCGCTAGAGCACTGCAAAGTTTGATTACCTTTTTTTTGATACACCCTGTAAATAATAATTAGGTTTAACTGTAATGAAGTTGTGGCAAATAGTTCTGCTATGCTGATATTGAAGAATATCTACTTAAAATTTGCATAGCAGGACTTATTTAGTGGTTGTGTACCTCATTTAGATAACGAAAGAACGCGGTGTTGGCACGCAAGCCGGACTGGTTTATCGCTCGCCCAAAAGAGGACTTTGTCTCATTTTCCAGAACATTCACACTAAATAGAGTACCTTAATTAGCTGATAAAATGAAGCTGGTGAATCTTTGCACTATTTTGATTGCAGTTTTTAAACAAATAACATCCGTTATCGGACAGCAAGGTAAGATATCATGCATAGCCAGAACATTCTGGATTAATATCTTATTCACGTTTTATTTAGAACACTGTCAGCTAGGACAGCGTACGTTATAAACTTGAACATAAAATTGTAGGGTCGAAATTTACCTTTCTAGGGCTATATATACATGCATCAGTGTCATCAGCCATCTCATTCAAAATCCTTTCGATTTTGTATCAAGCTGAACAAATATAATTATAATGTTGAGTTTTGTATGTAAGGATGGTAGAAACGATTGAAATACAGATATCTGTCGTACAAAAAGGTATAGTTTCTAAGAAAGATAGAACTAAATTGATAGAACTAAAACGTTTGTAAACCAGAAACCTACAATCCTGGCAAAAATTATTGTGGACATCACGCGCAGATGTCAATTTTCACACATCTTGTTGTAACTACGTCGGAAAAAATTCCTCCTCCCTCTCTCCTAAGATTCAATTATCCATTTGCACATACGCCTGAGCGACACAATCATTGTTCAAACTTAGGGTTCAGTGATACAATCTTAGGATTCTACTATTTAATCATAGAATTCAATAACTCAATCTTAGGATTCAATGATTCAATCTTAGGATTCAATTATTCAATCTTAGGATTCAATGTTTCAAACTTAGGATTCAATTATTCAATCTTAGAATTCATGACTCAACACGCGCGCCTGCGCGGCACAATGCTGCCCGAAACATCTGACTTTCCTAATGTACAAGTTAATTTCGTTAGTAGCTCTTGAGTATGCAAATTCGTGTTAATCGTTTAATTAAATTACATGCACTTGGCAACATATAGCAACGAATATGGGTTCCGGTTGGAAATACAATGTGGATAAACTGTAGATAATAGGAAACTGGCGAAATAGCGAGAAATTAACTGGAAACAGCAGATCACCAAACGCATCCATAAAGTAGCAAAAAACATTGCCTACTATGCTTTCTACAAATCGCAATTAAGTAGTCAAGAATGAAAACTGTAGGTAAACAAACATCTACAGTTGTGAAATACACTGTACAGATAAAGCTAAACTAAACGCAGTTGCTAAACTAAACTTAGTTGCTCAACTAATCAGAGCATCAGTATTTTAATAAGGGAGCGCAGCCTCATGCACCATCCAATATACATACGCCCCCTTGCGCCTCCCGGCTGAGCTTCTTTGCGCCTCATTGCGTTCCCTTGCGTCTCTTTTCGCTCCCCTGTGCCTCCTTGCGCTCTCCTCAAAAATCTGCGCCTCCCTCCCCTCCCGCTCGAAAAGAGGCCGATCGGCCTTTATAACACTACTTTAATCCAGCTCTTATTTAACCAGCCCCAAACTGCACGCTTTTTGTAATGCTTGGCCAAAGCCGAAATGTATTCAAAACATCGCAATTTTGTTCGATTTTTTTAGGTTTTCAGGAAACCTTGAAAATATTTCCATAATCGTTAGAATTTTCGTAATTTCATATCTCCTGATAATCTTGTAAAGCCACACTTATGCTGTGATGCCATTTTTATAAAATAAAGATGTTGCAATTTTGTTCCATTTTTGAAACCAGAGTTGCCCGCGAAGGAGGCCTTCTGCCTATAGCTATTGTATCCTTATAAGTGATTTCTCGCGTCTCGTACTCTCTTTATTTCGACTCTTATCTAGTATTAATGAATTTTTCATATGTGTTTTTATCAATATGTAGATAAGTGTCCATTCTTCGAAATATCCAGCATCCTTGAAAAGGAAATAAAAAGCCCTGGTTATCCTGATAGCTTCCCTCAAAATAGCACTTGCGAAGTTTATATCAGATCCAAAGAACAGACAGGAGTTATTAATATTCGATTCTCCGAGATATCGTTATCCCCTGGTGATAAACTGACAATTTATGATGCATCGAATAGTCGTGTCATCGCGAAATATGATAATGGAACTGAAAATTCAGAAATATCTGTGACAGCAAATGTATCTTCAGTTCGCGTCGTGTTTACTTCCATTGACACAGAGCCAAAGTTGGGACGACGATTTCTGTTTTACCACAAAGTAATAAACTCAGGTATAAAGTCTATGTTCTTTCTTTCCCCAGTAATATGCATTAATAACAACCGTGATACATCTGAATTTTGTAAAAACACCTTTTAGTGGAGACTGACCAATTCCATCTCTTGCCTTCTACTCAAGTACGACCCCATATAGCGTCAGGGATGAAGTATATACCATACGTGGTAAATCATCACAATCCTGATACATGTTGCCTCTATAGTCGAACTTCAGAGGATGCTAATTACATCCATATCTCACGAAGAAGCTGGCATAAGTTGCATTGTCTGTGCATTTTACCGTGAACGATGCTTATTTTTTAACTAAAATAATGAACGATGTTTAAATATCATAAACGATAATTAATTGTCAATAAGTATAAGACCACATAACATTCCTATATATCATCAATTATGTTTCAGATTCGTGTGTTGTGGATTATGGGAGCAACGTTGGGCCATTTTCTTCACTTTATAAACACTCAACAAGATGTGAATACAACTTACTCTTTACATCTTCTTTTCAATTCGACATAAAACTCGAAAATATATACATTCCGAAGAAACACAAAATAGCAGTAGTGCAAAAAAGCAAGTACTTGAAGAATCGGCCTATTGGAGAACTCACTTCTAAAGATTCGGGGAAAACAAGATACTTCAGAACTGAACGAGCGGACTATTTTTTCATAACCATTATCGCGGATGCAAATACTTCGTTTGATGCGAGTTTCAGGCGTTTCAATGATGGTAAACTTTTCCCACCTAAATCGACCTTATTTTGGTTTGAGGGTCCTGAAGGGGCAAAATCGGGGCTAGGAATTGCCTATTTTGTGCTGGGAAAAGGGAAACTCTCTGCTCTGGGACTGGCATTCATTGCCAAAAAAAAATTCGGAATGGGATTAAAGTTTGAGCAAAACAGCCTCTTGGACTATAGGATTTGTGCATTTATGGAATTTATGCTTCATAGGATTTAGAAAAAAATTGGGGGTAAAAATTAGCAAAGGGAATAGAAACCCCCAAGGACACTGCAGTTTCGTGCAGAATTTAACTTTCATATTTTAATTTTAGTCGAAAGAGTTAACTTCTATCGTTTAAATGGAACAATTACATCGCCTTACTATCCCAGTTCTTACCATCTCGAAGAATTTGAAAACTTGACTTACATTTATCACGTAGCAGTTCCTTTCGGCCACGTTATTATAAACTTCACGGAGATACATTTGTCTGGGACAAGATTTGGTAGTAGGGATTATATCAGTGTATACGATGGTAATGGGACCTCGGCTACGGAGCTACGCACATTTAGAGCGTATCGTAGTACAGAAAACGTGCCTGCAGTGTTTGTCTCTTCAGGTAACGAAATGACAGTAAAATTTCGAGCGCAATCCTTATATACCGACCGAGAAAAGATGCATCGATTTAAAGCCGTGTACACCACTGCAACGTCTGGTAAGTTTGATTACACAAACGATTTGGCGAGCCATGCACAATTTTTATGCAATAATCAGAGTTCATTCCGAATTTTCATTAATCGAGAGCTGTGCTTATATGATTCGAAAAACGCATTGAAAGGCCTAAAAACCACTGACGATCAAGCGAGCATGTTTTTATCGTAAAATGTTTAAGTAATTTATTGTCCGAGCGATCTATTTTTCTTTTAATGGGGCAGTATCGTGGGAAAAATTGTTGGTTTACTTTTAATCTCTATCAACGATAATTTGAAAATAAACCATGAAACCGCTTTCAGTTTCTCAATATCTCATCTTGTTGTCAAGATATTCATCTTTTATAAAACAGCAAACGAAAGCTCACTTGTGATGTCATCTACTCGGGCATTCGAAATGTGATTTACTGAAAAATAGAAATTCTCAAAAAATGGGCAGAATTTATGGAACTTTTGCACGATTATGCACCTACAACATTGCCATCCTTTTATAAAGTTTGAAGACATTCCACTTCATTGTTTCGAAAATATTTCTGGTTTGTATAATCTGCTTGGTAAATAGCATGCGTGGGTAGATGACATCACAAGCTTTTTTAAAAGAGTAAATACCTGGAGGACGAGATAATTTATCAATGGGCCAAGAACAATACACGTAATACACACACTTGAAAACTACTTGTAAAAGGAGACATAATTAGAGAAATTATGAACAAACAAGCCTGTAGGTGATCGATTTTACCTTATTTTCCCGTGTTAGTTTTTGCAGGTTGCCCCCAATAACATACATAGCACATACTTGTAAAACTACTTGTAAAAGGAGATATAATTCCGATCCTCAATCTTTATAAGTAAAAATAATACTAAAGTTGACAGTAACAACCTTACTCCAAAATTCTCCCGCCATGTTAATTCAATTTTTCAAGAATTTGATTGGTAATTGCAGACTAGAGGGGTTCGAGACCGTTCTGCAGATATCGAAAATAAGGGATGGCTGCATTGTAAACTTGTTTAGTTATTTTGTTCATTTTATTTTGTTAGTCCGTTTATTTGCTCTGGTTTTAGACATAAACTAAAGCACATCGGCACATGAATAGCTTTCAAATTGTTTCAATCAATTAAATGCGATCTTTATTTATCGTCCGTTTTTAGTAAAGTTTTGCAAGGTTGATGAAAAATTCCCTCACTCTCACGCAGAAAGCAATTTAACGTTAACGCTGCCAGGTACGATGAAAAATTATTTTACTTGGTTTTTTCTCTTGGAATTATATTTGAAACTGGTTGGGATAACGTTTAATACACAAACATGCGAAGAAATACGTTTCTGCACTATAAAGGCCCTCTCACACGATGCAATTTTTCTTGCAACTTGCAGTGCAATTCTACCTTTACGAGATGTAAAATTGGCAAATACAAGTTTCCTTTAAAGTTTGCTGATATATTTTTAATATACAAAACATTTGTCACAAATTTACATCTCTTAAGAGTAGAATTGCGTTGCAAGTTGCAAGAAAAAATGTACCGTGTGATCAGTGGCGAAGCCAGCACGACATTTGGTCATGTAATTGCAAATTTTTCTGTGTTTACAGACCGTGTAAGGAATCATCTCTAAGGAAATGAAAAAATGATAATGATTTAAATTTGCATAGCATGACCAAATCGTCGGGCTGGCTTCGCTACTGCGTGTGATAGGCCCTTAAATAAACTGCTGCAAATTGATTCCACAGGACGTTTACTGAATGCACTATGCCGACTTACCGTATGCACTCAAATTGCGATACATTCCTATATTTTCAGGTTGGACAAAAAAGTACTTCTGTGATGAAGGCTACGTGAAAGAAAAAAGTTTTTTCAACTACACTATAAGGACATGTAAGTTCGGTGGGAATTGGGATGACGAAGACACCCTTAAGTGTTTCAAGAGATGCCCCCCACTGGGTAAGTATACTCACATTATGATGTAGCATTTGTAATTCTGAACGCTCACTAAATATACGCGGAATTTTTCCCGCTACTCTTTTGTTAAAGTTAATTCAATATTGTCTTTTGTATTCTTTTTGCCATGTCATTTGATAAATATATTTAATTTTTCGTGCGTCTGTACTGTAAAATCACGGATGAAGTCATTATATGCGAAGAACATTAAAGTAGTACATAAGACGAAGACGAATGCCGTGACTGTTTGCTCTTCGCACGCAAAGTATTAAAGTGCAGTAGCACAGAAAATCAAATCCATTTGTTTTAAGTGATAAAAGTTTGAATGGTCGAGGCAAAACCCTCGAAAACATTAAAATTTTCTGTACTGTGGACTCGTGAATAGAAATTTTTTCGTTCATTGTTCATTTAGCCTGTGCGTCTATTTGTAAACAAACCTCGCAACAGTCTCTAACCTATAAATACAGCACAACTTTTAACCAATGAGAATGCAGAGGAACTAGAACATTTCTGTGTTGAAACAATCTCGGAGATTAAAAAAACAAGAAATTATGAACAAACAAGCCTGTGGGTGATCAATTTTACCTTGTTTTCCCGTGCTAGCTTGTGCAGGTTGCCCCCAACAACATATACCAGGTCGCTCGAATCCTACTGGGTTGCACAACTCAGATAGGCGGCTTGCATGTACATACAGTACAAGCCAGCGCTGAGAAAATTCAAAAAATGTTTAAAGATTGAATCGAAAGCTTGTACTATTTTCCAGATGACAATCTGAAGACGAATTCTAGCTTAGCATGGCATTACTCTATGCTTTATTCGGAAATACACGATGGGATGCATGTGGAATTTTACTGCAAAAATTATGAGGAAGATCTTTCTGGACCTGAGCAAATAAGGTGCACTTCGTATGGAAACTACTCTGCTTCACCGCCTGTATGTAAGAAGAGACCCGATGGTGATGTTAGTTCAAGTTCAGGTTCAAGTAAGTCATTCAAACAAATATTATCAAGGTGATTAATTGTAGAATTATTATTTGTGAAGATTATTAAGGCTAGTTCACACGGGCGATTTTGGCCGCGATTTTCGTTTTAAGGGTATGAACGAGTTGAGTTATTACGAATTTTCCTATTGGTATCAGTTAGTAAGAACATTTGCTAGTAATCCTCTCTTTTGCATTCAACAAAAGTGGGAAACCTAAAATAGGTGCATCAAAAAAAGATAATCTATCCATTGCTCTGTTAAAGCATTGCTCTAAATAATTATTTACTGGCGGAGGACCATATATGTAAATTAAAGACGAAAGTATAGCAGATAATGCATACTATGAATTAAAATTGAATTCATTTTTACAGGTGATAATAGCTGGAAATATGGTGTTGGCTTTGGTTCAGCAGCAGTCATTATCTTGATCGTTATAGCTGTCTTGAGGGTTTGCTTTGGCTGTTTTGCATGTTGTGCTAGCAGCTCAAGTGACGAGGCGATACCAATGGCTAATGTAAAATATACAAAGTCTTAAATATCTTGTAGAATATATAGAATAAGTGTACAACGTACAAGAAACCTCGAGTTACGACAATTAATAGCTTTATACAGCTGGTGCACAACACTATGGGACAACTGTAAACATAATAAAACTGTATCCATCTTTGTTGTAATCTTAGATTCCTAGATTTAAACTGCATGATGGTTACCAAAGTTTGGCAATGTGGAAAATAGGGCAAAGAAGATTATTGCATGTGGGTTAAGTATAGAAAACGATGATTTAATGTATCCTGACGAGTCGAGACTAAAACAACACGCGTGAACATAGAGTAACCTGGATTACGAAACAATGTAAAATGTTGATTTGGTCAAAGGCAATCATCTGATCTTTCATTTAATTTTATTAATTCGAACACTCGGAATCGAATTGTTTCAACCCATTCTGAGTGTTACTCCGAATAGCTGGCTTCCAATTTCCCTGGATCACCTAGCGTTCCAGTTATTTTTTGTTCAATGGATTGAGCTATAAAACCTCCGGCTCAGACTTTAGGCGGATTAGTGTATAAAAGGAATCTCAATCTTCAAAGTGTGTTGCAACGGCTTCTTCTTTGCTTCTGAATCTTCCTTAGAAAATGTGCTTGCGATACCGAACTGACAATGATTGCAATCTCGAAGCGTTCCGAGAGTATTTGACCAAATCATTTGCTCAAGTTAAGCAGTTCTTCTGATCAATTCCGATCAGTTCATTTTGATTTTAAAAAGTTCGTCACAATGTTGCCAAATCCCAACTGCCTGTTTATTGAACAATCAGAATGGCAAAGAATAAGATATAGCATTCTGATTAGTCAATTAACAGGAAGTTGTGAATCTTTCAAGGAACTTTTGATCGGCAGAGGAGCTGCTAAATTTGAGCAAATGAATCGGTCAAATATTTTCGGGACCTCTATTGCCGCAACTGCAACTAGGACAACTTGATCAGACTGGAAAAGTAGATGACTGAATGTTACTCCTGAAAAATGCATTTAGTATGTCCAATCGTATGAAAGTATCAGACGATATTCCTGATCATAATCATTCGTCTGGTGTCAATCTAGACACAGAAGTATTGCCCACAACGAAAGCCTTAGGAATGCCATGGGACCCTGGAGACGACAAATTTCCATTCGACTACTCCTCTCTTAACGATGAATTTAAGTTCACCAAGAGAAATATTCTGAACAAAACTGCCTCACTATTTGGTCTACTGGGTCTAATCGTTCCATTCGTCGTCAAAGTTTTACCTGCAACAAACTTGAGTGGATCGTTAGATTGGGACGATGGATTACCGGGTAAAACGAATGGAAGAACTTGTTTACAGAACTGCACTGTCTTCGAGATATCAAGATACCACGGTGCTTAAAGAACAATACTCCAGTGGCTATCGTTACACTACACTGTTTTTCGGATGCATCAGAGAAGGCAAATGCTGCAGTCGTCTATTCAAGACACGAATACGAAGATAAATTCTTTACGACACATTTGATCTCCTCAAAAACAAGGTTGTCGCCTTTAAAAGCTGTAAGCATTCCAAGATTGAAACTGATGGGGAGCTCTGATAGGACTACACTTAACCAAACAAATTTCGACAGCGTTAAAAATTCAAATGAATGATGCGACATTCTGGGTGGATAGTATGAACGTGTTCCATTGAATCCACGGAAGAAGTCGTGACTACAAGCCTCTCGTAGCACACCGAGTGGGAAAAATCCACGCCGAATCTTGTCCTGACCAATGTTCCTACGGAGTTAACCTGCAGACTTTGGCCTTCGAGGGATAAATGTCAGTGACATCAAAAACAGTCAGCAATGGTGGTTTGGACCCGACTTTCTAAAGAGAGGTAAAGAAGAGTGGCCTGAACAAATGATCAAAAGAGAACATAGCGCAGAAACGTATAAAGAGATGAAAATCGAAGCAAGGAAACAAGAACGTGTGCCTATAAAGGAACAGTCCTCGAGTTTTATTACGACAACGCAAGAAGAACAACACATAAAGCGACTGGATTCGTCGCGATATTCGTAGTAGCACCGGATAAATGACGACAACAAGTTAGAATTCGGACTTTCGTTAGTACGAGTACGTTCTTGCGTTTACAGATTCATCAACAACTGCAGACAAGAAAAAGAAACACGCATGCGGGGACAGCTCACAACCAACGAACTGCGTCAAACAAAAGAGAACATCATTAAAGAATCACAACATAAATGTTATCCTGAGGAAATTGATTCCTTAACTAACGCGAAACAAAAACCTTCCAAAAAGAGTCACTGTTAAGATCCGACACAAGATTACGCTAAGCTGAAAATTTTCCTCCTAACAGTGTAAAGTATCCAGATGTCTTTCCCAAGAAACATCCAGTTACGAAATTGATAACTAATTATCACCATGAGAAAGAAGGACATCAAATAGGACTAAATTATACATTGAATCATCTTCGCGAAAGATATATCATCTGAAAAAATAAAATTAAATTTCCGAAATTTGGTGTACAAAGTGCTTATAATCAAGATCATTTGATAAACTTTTGTCGATGTTGTAAATTTCAAACATCAATAATTTCCCACCTTGCATGATTGTGGTAATCAATCTTGACAACTAGGGTAGTCTTACTGTCGGTATAATCATCAAAATGAACAAGAACGTGATTTCCTGGTCAATCTTTTTCGCTATTCTGATTTTCCATATGTCAAGTGATTTTGTAATGGCGCCTAAAATGGTCTTGCCGTAAAAATCTATGATGATTCAGCATCACAATCCTCACTTAGCACTTCTTCTACTATAATTTTCTTCTTGCTTCATCATGCCTCGGAAAGAACTTGGTACTGCGTTATAAACAATCGGACACGCTTTGTTTCTGTTATTAAACGTAAATACATGAAACGAAGACTTCAGTATTACGGGAATTGTAACTCATCATTTAACCCAACCTTATTTTCCCTTGTTTTGTTAATGTGCGGCGATATCCACCCTAATCCAGGGCCAACTACCACAAATAAGAACATAAATCCAAGTCGTAGTAATAAACAAATCACAAACGGACAACGGAACAAGCAGTCGGACCTGTATTGTACGCATATGAATGCAAGAAGTCTGAAGAAGAACATTCACTCGCAAGGGAAATTGTATGCCTCCAACCTACTAAAATTTCAAGAGATGATCTACTCGGAGATGTTTGATATAGGGTTTGTATCTGAGACGTGGCTCAATAGCGATATTTCCAGCAAATAAGTTCTACCCCATGGGTACGACATCTATCGGACAGAGTCGTTCGCTAGGACGAATCGGAGGTGGCGTGTTAGAAGCTATTAAACATGGTGTTTTCATTAACTGCAGTCAACTTACTTCTATTGCCACTTCCAACCTTGAGGCAGTTTCTATCGAACGCACTCTACCCAACCACGAAAAACGACTCCTTGTGTGTTGTTACAGACCCCCTGCCAGTAAAGATATGTCTGATCTTAAATCCCTTGCTGATTATTTATTTCCAAGTCAGGACAAGATCGTTATTGCTGGTAATTTCAACCTCCCAAATATTTCTTGGACAGTTTCTAACCATACAGCAACTGGAACATTAGATCAAATCTTCTGCGATGTCTTGGATGATTATTTTATGTCTCAACTTTGTCTCATCCCTACGAGAGAGTCAAACATTCTGGACTTATCAATAACAAACCAACCTGAACATATATCGATTTTTGCATTTGCAACCCAACCAAGTTAGGAATGAGAACTGATGATAAAGTTATTAGATTTACGTTATTCAAGGCATCTAATACCATTAAGTCAAATAAACGGTTGGTCTACGACTACAAACGCGGGAACTTTGATGACCTTCGAAAACGCCCAACTGAAATGGATACTTGTTCTCTTTTGACAAACAATGAAACTGATTCAAGTATTGATGATGACTGGTCAATTTGAAAAAATGGTGTGTTAACTGCTGTTAATGAATTTATCCCCACCAAACTTGTAAACTCACGACGTTCTCTTCCGTGGATAACCCCAAATATCTTGCATCAGATCCGTGAAAAAGTCATCACTCGTAAGAGATACCTGAGCCGGGGAACTAACTATCTAAAAGAGAAGTTCAGTCGACTAAGAGCTGAAGTCAAGAAAGCGATTAAAGAGAGCAGAGAGTCATTCTTCCAATCCTTAGGCAGCACATTAAGGATTAATCCCAAACGTTTTTGGTCCATTTTCAAAATCAAGTCAAGTACTGGAAGTGTACCTAACTCAGTCTCGAGAAATTGTGGTAATAATCCTGAAAGTAGATCACAGGCTACTACACCAGATAGTATTGCATCCATGTTTAACGAGTACTTTCATTCGGTATACACCAGCGCCTTAGAAGAACCATCCTCAACTCAACCGGTATCAAGTATTTCATCCATTGATCTCTCCACAGAAGAAGTGTGCCATGCTCTACAGAACTTAAACCCTTCCAAAGCTCATGGTTCTGACGGGCTTCCTTCTCGTATCCGGAAAGAATGTGCTAACCAATTAGCGCCATCACTTCACTACCTTTTTACTAAGTCGCTCAAAGTCTCTCAAGTTCCAGCGGAATGGAAATTGGCGAACATCATCCCAATTTATAAGAAAGGTATCAAGGACCACGTTGAAAATTACCGCCCAACCTCCTCGTTATCCATTGTAAGCAAGACTCTTGAACGATGTATGTCAACCATATATCTCAACATATACAATCTAACATTCATTCAGCGCAGTTTGGTTTCGTAAACGGTAGGTCATGTGCAACACAACTTGGACAAGGGATTGCAAACTGATGTTTTTATGAACATTGCGAAGGCTTTCGACACCGTTAACCACTCCAAAATGTTGCAAAAACTGCGGGAATATGGTTTCTCTGGTTCTATTCTCCTCTGGTTTAAAAACTATCTATGTGGACGCTCCCAGCGGGTAACTGTTCACGGAGCTAGATCGCAATCCCTGCCTATTCCATCTGGCGTTCCTCAAGGATCATTGAGGCCCTTCCTCTTCTCTGTTTACATAAACGACTTACCTAACTACTTGTCGTCCTCTACTGGGGCCAGTTTGTTTGCTGATGACACCAAACTCTACAAATCTGTGCATTTTACCAGAAGATATACAAAGCCTCCATTCTTGGCCAGAGGAAAACAGATTACGTTGTAACATTTCAAAGTGTAAAGTGCTCTCCATCACAAGGAAATCATCTCCGCTAATCACCTCGTATAGCCTTGACGGTAACCAACTGGCGTTGTCTACCATTGAAATTGATCTAGGAGTCGTTATGATTTCCAACCTAACGTGGATCCATCAAGTTAACAGGGTTAGATCTAAAGCTAATCAAATGCTTGGAATTATAAGACGGTCAACCATGGAAATGCATGACGTCGGAGCGAGGAAGTACCTTTACCTACAACTGGTTCGCAATAACTTTGCGTATGCGTCTCAAATATGGTCTCCTCAAACAATCAAATTAATCGCAAAAATAGAAAAGTTTCAGAGAAGGGCAACAAAATGCATCCTAAATCTCGGTTTTGTCACTAATGTTCCATATACATCAAGACTACTTCAACTTAACTTACTCCCCTTAACATATTGGCACGAATATTTGGATTTAGTTCTACTGTACAAAATAATCAATGGCTACACATACATTGATGACAGTGCTCGACCAACAATGGCTAGATTTGGAATAACGAGAAGCGAAACGAATAAGAACATAATTAAATTTTCAATACCGTTTGCCAAGACGTACAGTGTCCTTCCAAATTTCATATTTCATTAGAGTATGTAAAACATGGAACAATTTGAGCTGTAATTGGGGACACTGTGGCGAGTATCCTGGCACTACGTTGTTATAGTAGTTGTCGAACATTATTAAATCATTAAATCAAAAGAATTATCGGAGAATGCGATGAGTGTAAGAGAAGATTAGAGAAAAGTCGTTACAACAACAAATCATTACCACGTATTCGATTAGAAAATACAATGAAACCCTACAATACAAGGTCGTGGAAAGTCGCGAGTCACGCGATACCTTTGCTTGTTTATATGTCTTTAAGGCTTTTATTTGGTACAGGATCTTGACCAAGACAAAATCCAAAGAATGACCTCAAACGGAGGAATTCACTGGCATTGAAACTCACTGTTAGCCCTACATTTTGGAGGCGTATTTGAAAGAATGATTAAGTCCGCTAAAAAGCTATTCAAGCAATTCTTGGAAACGCCGACGTAAAAGGTGAAGAATTGATGGCCGAGGATACGGTCGGGGGTCGCAAGTTTGTTGAATTCGAGGCCTTTAACGGCAACGGGCAATGATCCTAATGACGAACCTATACTCACCCCTTACTACAACTACTTCTTAATAAGACACATGGGCGGCGAACTTGCACCAGAATCTATCGATACGTTGGATCGCGTATGAAATGGTTTGATCGAGAAGAGAATTTAAAGGACGGTGACATTGTATTGGTGACTGATCAAGGCACTCCAAAAGAAGCTGGAAAATTGGAAGAATTGTTGGTGTACATCCGGATGGTGATAGGCTGGTGAGAGCGGTAGATGTAAAAGCAAGTGATTGCACGTGTCAAAGATCGATATCACGAATTTCTCGTTTAGAGTTTAGATTTCTTGTTTAACACAAAAAATAAACGTTATGCCTTAAATAACACAGAGAACGTTTATGAATAACGAACATTCAGCTTGAAACGTTAAACAAATGCCCTTAGATTCTGCTAGAATTAGGGAGGGGGAAATGTAGAAAAGGTTCTTATTTAAATGTTAATTTATGTTCTTTTTCGATAATAAATGCTACCTATGAAAAACAACTTATATACACAATATATGAATAAATCAACTATGCCTAATTATGTGTTGGAATGAAACTATTGTTGGACAAAACCATGGCCATTGTACATTCCTCTCTCTGGTTAGTTATCAAAATTCCAATCCAAAAATTTTCACTTTCTCTAAGTGTAAAGATAAGATAAATTTTAAACTTGAATGGTCAGCATCATGACAATCAAGGAAGTGATTAACAGTGCCACAAGTTCTATGTTTTTTGCTTTATGTGTGATTTGTAGTTTGCAAGGCGCTTTTTAAAATTAACGGAATGGCCAACACCCTGCAAACCACAATCCACACACGGCGCAAGATACACGACATTAGCCGAAGTACACGTATGGGACTTCCCGATTTTAAATACTTTGTTGGTGGCAATAGAACGAAACCAATCACCTGTTACCAAGAAATTCCTACAACAGTCACAACGTTTAACCTCGCACTTAAAGCAACCAGAACCATTTTTTTGCTCTTATTTTTATAAGAGTTCAGTAGTACTGGTCCGTCCCTACAGCGGCGGAAGTAATTAGTATGCAGGATGGTATTGGCGCCGGAAGTAACGATTACGTCATGCTCTGACGTCACGATAACGTTACCAGTAACGTTACCAGTAAAGTAACCAGTAACGTTACCAGTAATGTTGCCAGTAACGTTACCGGCAACGTCAGCGCATGACGTACCCGTTACTTCCGGCGCCAATGCCATCCTGCATACTAATTACTTCCACCGCTATAGGGATGGACCAGTACTACTGTGTTCGAAGGTGCTAGAAGTTCTTTCAAATTAGCATTACGTTTATACGCAACACGTATGGCAGTGACAGGCAAGTTTTTCTTGGCAACTACATCATCTTCAGTGATAGCTGAATGTTTTTTGATAACCCTCCTAATATCGGGAGCTCGAGGATTATATTTAACACTAAGGACACAAAAATTGCTATCTCATTTGTGTTTACTTTTCCGAGCTTTTTGCCGTGTCTGCATTGTCGTCTTCTAACAATTGACACGTTTCAATTCCTGATTGATCCCCTGTTATTCGATCATACATGCCACTGATTTTCTCGTAAATTTTATTTCGTTTTCCTTGGTCTTCAATTTCTCTTACTCGCGGATCTAACTGAGCTGCGACTTCATGAAAAATGCTGATACGCTTTGATAATTTCGTTTCGATTGCTCTCCTTCCAATGCCTTTCATTTTCTTGATTGTTACTAGATCTTTCTCATTTTCACAAAACGCTAACTTTAACTTCGCTTCCCAGAATAAGACTCGATGTAGCGTAGGTTTCTTGTCTCGTTCTAACTCAAGACCACAGTTGTGAAGTGGTTTAAGAGCGCGCGACGTTTGAATAAGGAGTATTTAATTTGTTGATATCCTCCAAGTATTTCAACTCGTTTCTGGCATCCAAAAGACAATCCAATACCTCCCAGGCTTCAATGACACTTCCAATCATTTCTCTATATGTGTAGAAACAAGTGGAAATTGTTTGTTTAAGAGTTTTAGTCAAGCGTGATTGAAGATTTGTTTGTTTGATATGTGCAACAAGCCTTTTTGCAGCTTCGACGTTGCTCTTTACTTCCATGGCATCTTCAGATCGTAACTTCAGGGCTAATATAGGCAATGCAACCAATTTGATCATCGTTAGGAAGATATCAAAAAGCAGCTGGCATTGTGTTTGTGTTGTCTGTAGCAACAAGCCGATATGGGGCATCAGGGACATTCTCCAGGTAAGACTTCCCAATATTTGCAGCCGTATGATCATCGAGATTGTATTCGACTGTTGACCAAATGAAATTGTGCAGACACCAGTCACGAGAAATGTGATGTAGTGTAACTGACATATAGCTTTTTCCTGTATACTTTTCTTTCCAAAGATCAGTTGTAGTGCAAAATGGGTCACCATTTAAAACCTCTAAAATTTTTTTTCAATCCCTTCGTGGCGTTTGGGTTAATAACTTCGAGTGGTTCGATGAACAATAAAATATGCTGGCTTATTTATAAACCGTCTTACATTTAAAGCACGCAGCAAACTCATCATAATAAACGACTTCATCAACTTTCGGAAGCCTAAATTTTTTCCGACATTTAGATCGCCTCCTTTCACCAGCAGATACAATGGACGCGCGATCGGAGTTTTCTCGTAAAAGTTTTTCTACGTTATGCTGTGAAAGTTTTACGGCTTCGCCTTCGGCCATTTATGCTTTAATATAAAGACCGCTAAGAGTTTGAGAGACGCCGGTTAATTTGCAAATACTGTAGACAGCAGACGTATGTCTGCTTGCTCTGCTATATCGGTATATGTAGAATGATCATAAGACGACCAAAAGACAAGACCAGGTGCATCTACCTTCACGCTCGAACTCTCTTTTTCTAATTCCAAAAGCTGGAAATCGGGTTCTAATCCGATCCGATCCGACTACAAAACAACTTTATCCGATCCGATCCGATCGAATCGGATTCGGATCGGATTTGCACACCTCTACCTTGAACATAACCTACGGAATCGCAACGCAACTCCCTTAAGAATAAAATATTTGTGATCAGGATGACAAGATAGACCCGGCGTTGAGATATCAATGGGCGTCAGTGGGCTTACTGTAGACACAGATGTCTCCAAACGTTAGTTGGAAATGGTAATATAGAGATCCAAAAAGTGTAAAGCACTCCCACCAACGTCCATGGTAAATTGCAAATAGGAGTCGAACTCTGCAACAATATCGTTGTTAATGGCTGTTCCATTCTTTTGTAGCTAATTGTTTACGATAAACTGAACAATTTTTGGTAAGGCAAATTTCCAACGCTTCAACTATGTATTTTACCCGGCAGGTCAAAACGATCTGGCCACCTCTTCCAATTTGGAACGTACTCGCTCGACTCCAGTCTTATTGTCAATGGGAGAAAACATGTTGATTATATCAAAACTAACCAACATGTCTCCATCGGATATACCTATTTCGTTAAGCTCGTCAATAATTTCCAGCATGTGCGACGTATCTGACCCTACATGACTGAATTGACTGTACGGCAATCAGTTTTACTAACAAATTTTCTGCAGGTGTGCCACATCCTGATCACTGATGTAATAACCCTGGCAGGATTACCTATTTGGTGTGTTTTTATCGAAGGATGATTCACACCTGAATAAGTACAATTATTACCTGTAATATACTTAATCCAGTTATCAGATAAACCTAGGTAGGGTCTGTAGGGAGTTCCATTTCTTTACCCAATTACTAATCTTTGAACAAGTTTTTAAAGACGGGTCCTTTTTAAATCTTCAAATGAGCCTCTTTCCATTTGTTCTTTTACCTTGTTGGTCTAAACTTTTATTCAAAAAACAAGGTTATAAACTTTATCCTGTAAACGAATTACGAAGTCTCTTTGATCAACAGATCTCGACCGAAATTTGTTATTTGTTTGCCCGAAGACCAATTTCACCATGTCGTGCGTACTGTTCTTGTACACATAAATTGTGACATAAATATTTAACTAGGTTACCTGCAAGGTAGGGAATGCTGCGGAGCCTTAATTATTTTATAGGTTAGTGGAAAATCACATTTATGCAACCCAAAATATATTCAGTGGGATAGTGTGCATTACTAGCCTGCCAGTACATTACTCTGCTTGACTCAGTGTGTCTGCCAGAAGATATCATGTTTCAGACTGGCTTAAGCATAAGGGGTCAAAAGGGGTCAACGTTGAACGAACTCGAAAAGCAAATGCTTTATCGATAAGGAATAATTTTTTACAGCTACAGTGAACTCTGAAATACTTAGTTGTTCTGTAATTATGTTTGTTGGAAATATTTTCTAGAACACAAACACACGAAATTTAAAACTGTCATAATTCCACGGCAAATAATGTCGCGTGAACATTAGCACAAATGGTAATATTGGAAAATTATTATCGACAAAACAAACGCGCTTTAATACAATTTCACAGACGCTATACTATCAAATAGAATGTATATTAAAATTCCACTGCAATTTAATACGAGATTTAATATTGACTATTGTCGTGAGAATAACAAACTCGTTTTAAATTGTAGTACTTGACTATTAACGCAAACAGCAGACTTCAAAAATGAATATATTCAGAAAAACAAATTGTCTTTGTGAAAACTTTTGTTTCAAAACGTAAGCTATATGTCCCATAGTAGAAGTCTATAGCATTCGATGCTCAAGTGGGGCCATCCAACATGGCTGCAAGTCTAAAAATTTGACGTATTTCTGGCTTCAAAACCCAACAATAGATGCGCTATCGAGCTTTATGCTTTTGACTAACTACGATTTAAAAAGCCAGCCTGAAACATGATATCTTCTGAACACAAGACATAATTGGTGACAAAACACAGGTGAGGAAAGGTGTTCTGCGCATTTCCGAACGCGCATGACCACAATGCACTGCGGTAAACATGGTTTGAGATAAATTCTCCCCTACATACACAAATTAGGTTTGCTGCTTCGCTCGCTCGCTTCATGCTCGCTCGCTCCGCAGCAATTACCGTACTTACATGAAGTATTTACAAAGTATCACATGATCATTTATCGTAATTTTAATTTTACGAAGAATAATCGTGTCGTGTTCAATTTGTCGTGTTCTAGATTTGTTTTAGAAAACCCATCATGTATCGTATCCCAGGAGCAGCAGGAAGCTCAAAATCAACAAATGCAACAGAAGAAAAGATATCAGAAAGACAAAAAGTGTGGCATTCTGTATATTTGTTTATTGGCTATGTTGTCCTTCTGAGAATAGGTACGTTGACGTTTATTATGTTGTGTGTTTTTATAGTCAAGTAACGGTGTGAATTCAATAACTGTGTTACATTGTATACGCTGCCCTCCCCCTAAACATTGTCCCCGTTGACACTATCCACTTGCAGATTGTGTCTCATGCTGGAAGTCATTTTCGGTATTGACTATTGAGCAACTTCGGCATACAAACACGAACATGGAATCTACCCACCCTGGCATGATTGACAAGTCAAGTATCATGCATTGAGCGTGGGACTCATGCATTTGACTTTGGCCTCATGCCTGTCTCATAAAAACGGTTGTCATTCTTGCTCCATTTCACATGCAACGTATTCCCCATGGACAAAAATTAACAGCACCCCCCCCCCTCTCTCTGAACATCCTACACAAAATTAAGACATTCTTTAGATAATTCTCCTCCTCCCTTTCTGTATGGCAGAAATTTGCTCTGTGAGTGGGTGATCTTTTTGAAATAACTCATTGTTTTTGGTTGCAATGTACCCAATAGTATTATGTGAATCCAATATGACGAGAGAATCTGCTAGTTGAAACTGCTCCCTGCACATGACACAAATTGGTCCCACCATTGTACAGGCAACCCAATCTCCTGGTTTTGTTTGCTGTAGTACAGTTGTTGCAGTGGGGGCATTTTGCATATTTGAATATTATACAATATATTTGAATAGCGTAATTATAAATAACATTATTTGCATTAAATATTAATATTTTATGAACACTATAAGCTTTGTATTTTATAGATAGATAGATGAATAGGTTTTTTAAGATTTAATTTAATTAGCTAGGTGGTTGAGATGTTGCTGTGCTAAATTAAATGTAAATAATAATAAAAATAATAATAACATGTATTATTTTGAACTTTTGTGGCGCTTTGTTCGATTTTGAGTCATTTTCGACTTTTAAAGCACATGTGGTACTTGTATAAATAAAGCACAAGGCAGGTAACTCCGCTAACTAGTACTTTTATTCAAATGCAAATATATCGAGGTGCAAACAAATACAATCAGGCAAAGCTAAAGGCTTTCTTAACGCTCGATGTAGTTTTTCATATGATCGAACAAATTCGGCGACATATCAACCGATTGCCAATGATAATTCACATTTTTTTATTTTCCATCAATCCATGATGACAATAGAGTATAGACCATTGAACTCAATATAACTGGAAAATTGAAGTTATTCGTACCCAGTCTTTTCACGCACGACCAAACAAAAACAATTTGCGTGAAAATCCGATGTCAACATGCATGTCATTGAAGTTTTCTTGCTGATATACTTGTTTTAAACGACATAAACGTTTTTGTTGTTCCAAACAGTTGGGTAAAATATTTTTGACGTAGATATTTGTTATTCTTCCTGGTTTTATACGAAAATGCTTCACCAAACTATGCAGCAAACTCAGTGCGACTATCATCCAGCCACACAGCAAACTTACATGTAGATATTTCATGCAACATATGCTTTACAAATTTGTTGATAAAACGTATGCTTTACAAATAAATGTTAGTGCATCATAACGCGTGACTTTCATGGCAAACGCATGTAATTTGCGCTACAGCACGCAAAATTGCGGCACACGTGTCTGGAGGTAAAATTTGGCTTCAGTTAAGTCTAGGGCTGTTTACCTGAAGGTAGCCTTCCAGTTATATTGAGTTCAATGGTATAGACACACAGTATGAGATTCATCGAGTTTGCTTTGCTGTAAAATCAAACAAAGTGCTACAAAAGTTCTAAATAGTACATAGGCTTAACAGCTGATAGTGTTCATAAAATATTTAAAATATTTAATGCAAATAGTATGAATTTGTTCATTTCTGTATTATGCTGTTCAAATATATTATATATTATAATAACTTTAGCGATCATTGTGACGTATTTTGCCGCGGGGTAAAGTAAACAAATCAGCGGCTAAAATACATTTTAGTCCGCTGACGTAATAGCCAATTTGTAAATCATTTTAAATGCCCACTTTTGAGTGATATTTTAAGTGTTTGCTCAAATATATGGCTTTTAAAGTTATTATAATACAGTAGTAATAGAGTTGTTGTTCGTGGGCGTTAATATATAATGAAAATATAATGAAATATATAATTAATAAAAAACATATTTATGCCCGCAAACGTCAACTCTATTGTTATAATATTCAAATATACAAAGTAGCCACCATTGCAACAACTGTACTACAGGAAACAAAACCAGGAGATTGGGTTGCCTGTGGTCTCACTTGAGCCTTAAGGAAAATTGGTCCTAGCTTAATCTTGGTATTTGTGAACAAAAAGTAATGCTAATAGGATATTGCTAATGAATTTTCAAAATTTTCAAACCAGTGGACACTGCATAGTTTCTATATATACTGGGTGGCCCCCCAAAAGCGGAGTTTTGCGTTCAAGTTTAAATCTTGAAAAGAAATAAAACATATCTTGTGGACGAAAATTGAAATTTTGAAATTGAAAATCTCTTTTTGTCCCAGATGCAGAAATAATTCTTCTTTTACTTTAATTAGCTCCAAAAATTATGATCCTCAAATCATTTATGTAATGTACTGTATCCGGGGAATGAAGATCTATTTGTGAAACGACGCCAAGTAAACTGTTGCAAAGATGATCAAATGGAAGCAAGACAAAAATAAAAACAATTAACATATATTGTGCTGGATATAGTCGGTTGAAAAAAATGGAGAAAATTAGAGAAAAAAAGATTCCTGTTTCATATTAATCTGACACTGCAGAGAACAACGAAAAATTTATTGTCTTCAGCTGGATTTGAACTCGCATCTCGACTCATATGGTATTTGGACTCGCTGGTATTGGTAGTGAGTCTTATCCCATTTAAGTGCACGAAAAACGAGACTCATATTAATCTAGATGTATATAATTCAGATGTAACAGAATTGAAACACTGCGCGTCCTCAAAAACAAGCGTTAAGTCGTCACGAAAATATTTCGTGCACTTAAATTGGATAAGACTCGATACCAATCCCAGTTCGTGCGATAGCTCAGTTGGTAGAGCGGCGGTCTAGAAAACCGATGTGAGTTCAAATCCCGCTCGAGACAACGAATTTTTGGCTGCTCTCTGCAGCGCCAGATTAATATGAATCTAGTTTTTCATATCTCTGAGGATGGTTCTGACAAAGATTCTTGTCAAGATTCGCTAACTACTGTTAGTGCGTGCCCTGACTTTTACGTCGTCCATTCCAAACATTTATAGTTATACAAGCGTCCACACGTATCCAGCTTCTTTGTGTTTTTAAGTTTATACTCTGGGTACTTTTTTCAAAAGTTTGTGCTTGCAGTGTGAGTTTTCACCGGATATGTGCACTGTTTAGACATACCTAGAGGTCCAGATACGTGTGGTCGGTGTCAAAGTCCCGTAAAAAGGAAATCTGAAAAATACAGACAACCTACGCCTCACAACAAGGTCTAAAAGGAGAAACAAACATTCGTCTAAATCTGACCAAAATCGGTACAAGTCGATTGTTATTATTTACCACATTTACCGTTTGCAATGTCATAGGCACGTGTAGCTTTTCACGATAGCCAAATAGTTGACAATCTTAACAATATTAGATGCTATGTTGAAGCCACGTTCCCACCATACCGCTTCAAGTAAATGTAAGAGCTTAACAACTTAATCACTGCACAAATTTGTATTCACTGCATTATTGTCGTAGGCCACAATGTATAATCGACTTAATTTTATGAGGGTAACATGCACCTGGCAATAATTAATGCTGGTTAGCACGATTGCGCGAACGTGGCCCTCCCTATACACCTGCTAATTTTAGAGTTGGAAAAGAACAGTACCCGGAGATTAACTGCGTCTTTTTTTTCCTGTGGTCACAAGCATTTCAGCGCTGTAACGCGCACTGCCTTACGTCATACCAAGAAAAAAAAGATTCCTTTTATGCAGCATGCATTACATCACGGTATGTTGGTGTATATCGGAAAACGGCCTTATGGATTACTCCCACCCTTGTCTAGTTCAAAGAACTAAAAATGATATAACCACCTCAAATCGTGATTCATATGACTTATACGGAAAAGATTATTGCCTATTGGGCTAACATTGCAATATTGCTAGACGATGTCAGGTCAATGTTGGAACAAAGTTACTAGATTACCAACATGTCATCCAACATGTTGTGTACTTCATCTTAATGATAAATAATGTGCACCTTCGTTTTGTCTCGCTAACAAAATATCATCATATAGTGGATGTTTTGCTGTATATGTTACCCGTTCTTCAACGCGAAATACTACATGTTTTTGATCGGAATTTATTGCATAACGTAGAAATATAAAAAAATATACAAAAGACACACAGCCATCTCTTTTTCCCACGTGACCAAATTTCAGACAAACCGGTACAGGGTACCCAAAACTAATTGTTTATGAATTAGCAACGTCACATATATTTGCATTAATTTGGCTAAACTTGCAATTGTGTTGACAGTTATTGCGATAATAGCCGTGCTAGTGGATATAATAATATAAAAGATTCCCAAAAGCATATACTTGTTCTTTCACTACCTAAATGGCTAAACTAATATAAACGGGCTCGAAACGCTGAATTTTCGAGCGAAGTTACAGACCACCTCGAACGATTGAAAGTAAAAGGTTGTGAAGATTGGAAGATCATATGGTTGTTCATTGTTTTTTAAAGTATGATAAAAAAATTAAACTGGTATTCCCCTACGTACTGACTGTCACGTACGGATGCTTGTCTGACACAGCATGCCGTGAATCTTGCACGACTATTGTATATCACGCGCGTGAGAAGTTGAACAAAAATTGCTCAGCCTCACGGCATGACTCCGCAAAATTGTTAAACACAGGTTGTTGGGACAATAGCCGTGCCAGTTGGTTTAATATATGGAGTGGTAAACGGTCTTTTTGTGAGCCATGATTGGTTGATTTCTGTTCATGTGAAAGGTGACGTGCTTGATTTTGGTGCCGTAAAACTGATGTGATTTGTTCTCATGCGTGAAATGAGAATAATCGATGTAAATGCCGGCGGCATGTCGGAGGTCGTCGGACATTTTTCGCAAATCACTTCGCTTGAAAAGTTGTTATATCGCTTTGGCTATTTAGGTAGTGAAACGCCATATGTTTTTTTACTGTACTACCAACACTGACAAGTAACTAGCATCATTGCATTCTCGCAATTTTTGCACACGCGCTGTGCGGAGTTAGCCAGCGAGCTAGCTAGGAGTTAGTTGAATTGGTTTACGTACTGTACTAAATCACGATCTGTTCCCTGTAGACCCTTGGAAATAAACCGTAATGAAACTCGCAGCTAATTTGAATTTAAAGGGGCATTCTGTATATATAGACGGAAAGATACAATGATAAACAATATATGCAATGCAGCTATATAAGTTAAAGGGGCACTTCGATGAAACTTTGGGGGCCGATTTTTTTTTATTTTCTGAAACTACGTTTCTTGAAATAGATACCAGTAAAATATCAGGACAAAATATTGAGTAGAAAGCTTTCAAAGCTCCAATCGAAAATTCGTATTTTACAGCCGCCATTCAGCCTGTTTTTTAATTGTGAACAGCGGTCTGTTGTGACGTCATTTTCTCACTTCCTTTCTGCTGTCACAGCAAGCGATGTATGTAAATATGTCAACACATTCTAATGAAAGCAGAAATGAAGTTAGAAAATGACGTCACAACAGACCGCTGTTCACAATTAAAAACAGGCTCAAATCAATGGCGGCCGTAAAATACGAATTTTCGATCGGAGCCTTGAAAGCTTTCTACTCAATATTTTGTGCTGATATTTTACTGGTATGTATTTCAAGAAACGCAGTTCGAAAATAGAAAAAAATCGGCCCCCAAAGTTTCATCGAAGTGCCGCTTTAAAAAAACTACAAAAGTATAAAAACATAAACATTACATTATAAGCCTCAAAGATCCAAAGATGATGTGTACTGTTATTCTAAAGTATATTTTAATATTTACAGTAAACATTTTACTGACTCTTCACCAGTCCCTAACGTTGTTAACATGGCTTATTATTCGTGCAATGATTCATGGGAATGCCATGAAAATTTAGTGTGACGCAAAGGACCATGGGAATGCCCTGAGAGCTTGGGACGAGTCAGAGGATTTTCTAGTTAAAGCTAGCTAGAATATTTCATTGTTGCAAGCTTTCGAATTTAGGAAGACTGCAGTCAAAAGCTTGTGCAAATAAATATTTTTAACAAAAGAACATTGGCAGAAGTATATATCTATTGACACGGGAATTTTTCCTGACGAAATGAAACATACTAAAGTCACTCCTATTTACAAATCTGGGGATCAACAAACAATGTACAAAAATCTCGAAAAACATTGCCCTCTTAAGAAGGGCAAAAAATTACATGACAGAAAATACCCTTAACACAATGTACAATGCATTAGTCTTGCCGCATTTCACATACTGCTCGACAGTATGGCACAACGGAAATCTCAAACACATTGACAAACTTAAAAGATTACAAAAACGAGCATCCCGAGTTATTACAAGTTCGGGCTACGAAACTAGATCTGCAGAAACGTTCAAAAAGCTAAATTGGGAACCTGCTTTAAATACCGTTGAACAACGTGAACAAGTGATGACTTACAAGGCAATACACGGACTGGCACCAAAGTATCTTACTGACACGTTTACTCTGCCAAAATAATAAATATGCACTAAGAAGTAACGGACGTAAACTGAACTTACCAAAACCATGCACAGACTAACTTTCGTAAGAAAAGTTTCTCATACCGTAGAGCAGTAGCATGGAATAGACTTCCATGTGAAATTACGCAGCATGAGCATGTTTCCTTGAATCATTTTAAAAGAGCTATTAAGTTTTATCAAGAATAACAAATTATTCCACTTTCTTTTGTTGTTTGTTTGATTGTTTTTTTGCATTGAGATTCGCTTTATTTAATTATTTTGGTACATACTGAGATTAGAGGATAACTTAAATATTGCATGCACTAATTTTAGAGTTTTTATAATCACGGCCCTTTGAAAATCAGGAAACTGAAAGGTTACCGTGACTAAATATTTTAAAATAATAATTAAATAATATATTCCAAATATTCGGTGGTCATTAACATAAGCGCATTATTATAATACTTGCGCCATTTAACTTTTTCACGCGCCTAGCTAGCGACTTAATAACCTTGTGTTCTGTTTATTCATGCCTGTATATCAGCCTGTCCGATGTGCTTTTACTGGTTCAAAGCGAAGAATTTCTTTGTAAACAGACGCGATATGTGACACATGACGCCCAGAGCGGACATTGAATTTGACTCAAATCTCTAAACTTGAGCTATGTCCTTCAGTTTTCAAGATACAATGGTTCGTTTTCAGTCGCCTTGAAAGTACAAGTTCATATACAAAAAACATCCACCAAACTAATTATTTTGGGCTATTTTTCGCTTCGCACATGACTATATTTTTGTATTGTTTTTATATGCGGCATTTCGACGTGTTTCCGGTATGACGTCACAAAGCTAATTCGATCTAGCCTCTTCTCTCCCGACATGATCTGAAAAACCCAACTTTGAACCCAAATTTCTCTAGAAGTAATTATCCATTGGAAGAATGGTATATATCATTCGAATCGTCTTGTCACGGCGAATTTTTGAAAAAAAATGGTGATTATGTCATATGCAATAGAAAAGCATTTAAAAACAATTATTTATAAAGCATACATAACATGTGCCTTCATATTGAACCAAAAAACTTTTGAAACTTAGAACGATTTGAGTTTCGTGATCGTGTAAATAAAATGACATGTCAGTACAGTATCTTTGGCTCGTCACGTAATTGTGATTTTGACACGTACAGATGCTGCACGTGAACTTTGCACGTGACTATCGTATCGCGCCATGACCCACACAAAGTTGGTAAAAAATTTTAAACAAAATTGTTAAACATAGGTTGTTGCGACAATAACCGTGCCAGTATTTTTAATCATTTAAAACATTCACCGAAAGTCCTTTTATTACCCAAACTTTGCCGCCAAACACTCAAATCATATAAAAGCCTAAACAGGCTTGAAAATATCGAATTCGCGAGCGAAATCGACTGACACCACCTGGCTCGAAAAACTTCTGTTTGTATCGATTTAGCCGTTTAGGCAGGGAAAGATCGCATGTTTTTTTCACTGTATTACCTACACTGGCAATGTTAATTCGAGTTAAACTGGCCTCTTTATTGCTTACTGACTGACACGTAAGGATGCCAGCCTCGTCCCTTGCGCTTTGATGTTCTTGTGATATTAATTCTACGGCAGTACGTGGCGCGAGTCATGCGCGTGCGATTTATTTGTTATGCATATGTGCGTTGGGAAGCGCCTGGCAGAAACCGTATCAAAAACTGGAGCGCAGCGTCAAAAGTGGAGCGGACGTATTATTTTCAAATTGCTGGCCCGGAGACGGTATAATTTTTGTTAGAAATGGAAAATATCGAGAGTTCTTTGAAAACAATATCCACAGAAGGCAAACTTATGTAAATTTCTTCTTATAAATATTCAAATAGGTTTATAAACATTATCTTTGCGTGTTGCCGGTCAAGATTACATGGCATAGGATATAAATATGTCTTATTATTGTCCTGATTTTCCTCGATCATTGTACATAATTGGGACTATGTTTTATATATTTTTTATTTACTCGTAAAAATAGTGAAGATATTGGGGGAAGAGGCTCAGTTTTTGGCGATATTTAATTGACTTTAGCGACAGCTCTGGGATGAAGATCGGAGCTCAACGCGAAGATGTCATTGCGCTCGATAAAGTCATCTTTTCAACACAACCATCGTTAAGAATACCTTTTTCACATTTCCAAAGGTCTGGAGGACTGGCCTTTCTAAGCCAGTAATGACCATGATAATCACCAAGTTAATATCTTCGTAAAGGCTCATATTAGTATATTTGTACATCCGCCATCTTGAATACGGTTTCTGCCAGGCGCTTTCCCGACAATTTTCTCATTATCTCCCAGGTGTGTGTATCCGCCATTGAACATCAAAGCGCCGGGGACGAGGCTATAAGGATGCCAATTGAGTCCATCTAGGCTGCACGTTATTCACGTAAATATACGAGAGTGACTGTACGTGTCGGTCAGTACGCAAGGAAATGCAAGTTTAATTCGAACTAAGATTGTCGGTGTCAATAGTACAGTGAAAAAACATATGATGTTTCACTACCTAAACGGCTAAAACGATATAAATAGGATTCGTAATTTCAAGCGTGGTGGTTGGTCTCTGATTGCCCGCTCGCGAATTCGACGTTACGAGCGAAGCCTGAATTGAGACCGTTTACATGGTTTAACCGTTTGGGTAGGGAAGAACCTGTGTTTTTGTGAATGTACAGTTATCAGGCCTATCTTGGAATATTGTGCCCCGGTTTTCCATTACTCAATTCCATCCTTTCTACTGTACAGTTATCAGGCCTATCCTGGAATATTGTGCCCCGGTTTTCCATTACTCAATTCCATCCTTTTTGTCTGAGGGTCTTGAGATGGTGCAAAAGCGTGCATTGAAGATCATTCTACCAACGAAATCATATAATGATATTTTAGAATATTTTAATGTTCAAACTCTGTCCGAAAGACGTGATGAAATGTGCACCAAACTTTTTACAAACATTATTAACAATCCGGCACACAAACTGCATAAATTATTGCCTTCTAAACATGAGTCGGTTTACCAACTTAGGAACACAAAGATGTTTGAATAGTTTGAAACCAATACAGACAGGTTTAAGAACACTTTTATTCCTAAGTCTATTAACTTAAATCAACGTAATTCGAGTGTTAAGCTGTTGTAATACTAATTTGTAAATACATTTCAAATCTATATTATTATATTTTAATTATTGTATTATATATTTCACTTTTTTGTAAATCGCGCAATTCAGCTGTATGGCTGCAAGGTGAATCTTAAATACACTATCTATCTATCTATCTATCTGTTTTATATTGGGGTTGTAAAAGAGGGAGGGGTATAAGATGTATGTCTGGGTACAAGATGTGTGTTTGAGTCACGAGAATGTCCGCCGACCTTTATACGTCTCACGCGCGTAAAACATATGGCATTTTACGGCACCACAAGCATCACGGCGCCGAAATTAACCAATCACGGCTCACGCAAACACCCTGTACGGCTATTGTCGCAACAACCTGTGTTTAATTAACAATTTTCAGTGGACTCCTACTGTGACACTGAGCATTTGTCGTCCAACTTCGCACGCGGCATATGAATTGGGTGCTTCTCTGATACAGCTTGCACGCGAATCTTGCACGTGACTATCGTGTGCTGCGTACGAAGTTGAACGACAAAAGGGAATTTGGATGCAACCAAGCCAGCAGAGTGTCAGAGCATGCGCATAAAGACGGAATGCGAATACTGCAGAGCCTTATTTTCTCACTGCCCCAGCGCTAAAAAACAGAGGAAAATAAGGCTCTGCTCACAGTGTAACACAAAATTGGGTTGCCAAAAACGAGGTTGCCATTACCAATGATTTTTTAAAAATAGAAAGAAAAATTTTGTGTTTCTATGGAGGGGAACGCGCGAAAAACGAGAAATTGCGTGGGAACACGAGCACGAAGTGCGACCTTGTTTTTAAAAGGCTATTTTATAATTGAATGTTGTTTGCCGAAGAGAATTGCCTCGCATCAGTCGAATGGCATACCTTCTGTTGAACATATTTCCCTTTGGGGACTTAACATGCATGACAACACCGTTTTGATGCATTCCGAAACGCTAGAAAATTAATTTGCAATTAAGACTATGTTCACACTATGCCGACACGGTTTGAAAACGGCGCAAAAAACATAACGTTTCGCCGTTGCAGTCACACTGTGCCGGAGAGAAATTGATCGGAAACGTCACTTCTGCCGTTACGCTTTGACCACGTTTTCCAAACGGAGTAAAACAAAAACGGAGTCATTTTCAAACCATGCCGGCACAGTCTGAACATCGGTTCCGTTATATTTTTATTATTCTAGTTTAGCGCCCAGGTTCCAGGCTTCAAAATTTTACTTCCCGGCCTTTGGCGCGAAATTTTAAAATGGCTGACGTAAACTTATATACGCTAATATTGTTTGGAAAAATTTTGCTGACGGCTTGCGCTACAATTCTAGCAAGTGCTACGACTCTGCAACAGCAGAGATTGGCGTACAAAAAGCACAGAAGAAAACAGTTAGTTGTGATACTGAATAGTCCAATTCGACGAGTCAAGAAAAAGATTATTCGTAAGGAAAGACGCCATTGGGTTCGTTCTGGACGAAATAACATTTGGTGGAAGAACATTATCAGCGGCATATCTTTACAAGATGAATGGCGTGAAAACTTTCGGGTTTCAAGGGAAACATTTGACTACCTCTGCAACGAGCTACGACCCTTCCTTCAAAAGAAAGAAACCCACCTAAGAAAACCAGTTGGTGTTGAAACTCAAGTCGCTGTTACATTGTATTATTTATCTGACGAAGGGAGGTTAAGGAAAGTTGCAAATGCGTTTGGGTTAGGAAGAAGCACTGTATCGACGATTATTCGGCAGGTAACACATGTGATTTCATCTTACCTTGGACCGAAATTCATCAAACTACCGAACAGTGCACAAGATGTCGAGACACTAGCATCCAAGTTTTATGCAACTCATGGTTTTCCACAATGCATTGGAGCTGTTGATGGAACACACTTTTCTATCAAACAACCATGTGAAAATCATACGGATTACATTAATAGAAAAGGGAGGTATTCATTAAACGTGCAAGCTGTATGTGATTACAAATACAATTTTATAGATGTAGTTATAAAATGGCCTGGTTCAGTTCATGATGGTAGAATGTTTGCCAACTCCTTGATAGATCAAAAGTTAAGAGATAAAGTCATACCACCATGCCCTAAGGTGGAAAAGATCCAGTCCAAATCTGCATTCTTGGAGACCCTGCTTACCCTTTACTGCCACATGTAATGAAAGAGTTTCCTAATGGTGGTTCAACTCCTAAAGAGCAGTTTTTTGGGTATCGGCTCTCCTCAGCTAGGATGGTGATAGAATGTGCTTTTGGACGTCTTAAGGGACGCTTTGGTATCTTAAGGCGTCCACTAGATCTGGCCTTGCTGCATATTCCTGAACTTATTCATGCTTGCTTCACTCTTCACAACATATGTGAAAATAGAAATGAAACACTATCTGCACAAAACATCCAGGCTGCACAGGCATATGATTTAGAATTTCAACCCTGTTGTGATGCTAGCAGAACTAATTCTGGAAACAACTATGACATGGGAAAAACAGCCAGAGATGTGTTTGTAGAATTTTTTGATTAAAAAGTACATTTTGGGTTAAATACATACCTATGTAATACTTATATTTATATTCATATTGTCAGCCAAGTCTCAAAAGCTACTGTGTTGTGTTTAAACAGAGCAGATGAAATCAAAATGTGAACATATTTTTCTGCCGAAAATATTAAATTTCCCAGCAGAAAATTTAAACAGTTAACTTTACCCTTTAATTGTAAAAATAATATAAGTTACTGAGAATAAGGTATTTAGAATTTGTAATTATCAACAAAAACAATATATAAAAAATATAAACCATTTACCTCTAACAGAACTACATAATATCACATAAAAGGTGCCATCATAAAGTAGCAAACATTTCAAAGCAGCTGATTTTAAATATTTATATACTATTTCATATATAACAGAAACAAAAAAAAACTCAACAAAATATAAACTCAATAAAATCAGTATTTGAGTAAAAAACTCAATAAAATCAGTATTTGAGTACTTGCATAGGTTCCAATCAGTGGAAATTGTATGTGTTTCCATGCGGGTTCATGCCATTTATCGGGTGGATTACTCCAACATTTTGACCATGTACATGAGTTGTTTGGTCAATCATACTAGGAACATGTGATGTTTGCTCCATCATTGAGTGGGTGGGATATGGTGGGACAAATTGCCTGTTTTGCATAATTGCTGGAGGAGTTGGTTGGCCAAATAATCGCACACCTTCGTTAATTGATTTCGTTAAGTTTAGCATGGTCTCATTTAAAGCTCGTAATTGATCACATTGCTCTTTGTCAGAATTTTTCATTTCGGCAAAAAATTCCTTTTTGAGGGCGACATCTTCTTTGGCAATATCAAGCATTACTTTTTCAACAGATAATTTCTTCATTAGCTTTGCATTACGCTGATTTGTTATATGGTCCACAAGATTCCTTCTTTTGTTGGGGTTAGAAATTTGAGGTTCTGAACTTACCCCACCAACACTGACACTGTTCTCATCTTCTTCATCTTGTGAGTCTCGGTTTTCAAGTACTTGTGCTTCGCATTGGGTCTCGACTAATGTGGCTTGTTGTGTTTCCAAATGATTCTCTGATCTATCAGAAGACTCTAAACCACCTTCTATCATTTCTGCAGCTGGCGAACCTCCCCAAATATTCTCACAGGACTCGAAGAAGGTAGCGACCACGCGACCACCACCACTTCGCCTACCACTATCGACAGCTTTTCGATATTTCAATCGAATTGCCTTTACTTTCGCTAATACTCTCGCTTTTGTGAACTCTGCTTCAACATTCGTCTTCGGAAATTTATCGCTAATTGTTTTAGGATAGTTCTTAACGAAACGTTCAGTTATCGACTCGTACTTCGTTTTAACAGATTCCCAGTCATAGCCTTCACTCTCTTTCTCAGCCTTAAAACTGATGATTACTGATAATAAAAGCTCTATTTCGTCGTCTGTCCAACCAAAACTTACTTCGTTTTCGTTATTTGTTTTCTTTGAGCGACCCATTTTCGCAAACGGGACGTCGACAGCTCGTGCGGACTTGTAAACAAAGATGGCGGTAAATGCCGCGAAATAAAAACGGGCAGAGGCGGCACGTTACGATGAGCAGTGTGAACGCAAACGGAACCGTAACCAAATCGTAACGGTACGGTGTGAACGCAGTGGCGAAACGTTATTTCTAGTTCCGTTTTCAAACCGTGCCGGCATAGTGTGAACGTAGTCTTAGTGTTTTCTTGTATTATTTCCATTTTTCCTCACAAACATGTAGTTTTTTTCTTTAAACAGAGGTGAAAATTGGTTCGCTGCTCTTACAAACATCGCCATTTTGAAAATACAAAATTATTGGCGGGAAATGATCACGTGATCGATATCTTCACCAGTGAAGGTATGGAAAATATCTAACGGTGTATTTTCAGTATCTTACTGTCAACTATATAATAAATAAATATATATATATATATATATATATATATATATATAAGACGGTACGGTATTCGCCTCAGCTTCGCCAAAAGTGCTCGATACTTGTGGCAGTGGCGGATCCAGGGTAAGTCAAAATAAATTATAGCAGCGCAATTATAAATTCAAAATAACTTTATAACAATGCCATAGGTTATGAATTTCAAAAGAATAAAATCTAACCAATGAAGTTGCTTTGAAGGTATTTTAAAATGCAAATATATCCTAGAATGAGCTGTGGTAATTTATTTTGACTTACGCTAGATCCGCCACTGACTTGTGGTAGAGCAATGTATATTATAAATAAATCAAATCAAACACAGACTCTCACTTGGGTAGCATACAGTTCTGTTTCGTACAGGTCTTCAGACCTGCACTCCTCAGTACAATGCCAAGTTGTAATATAACTCTAAAAACATTACAGCTCTTAATATGTACACGTTGGTCTAATTAAAATTACTAACATTGTATATTGTACTCTCATTAAAATTGCTAAAACTATTCATGACAAAGCATGACTAACATGACGAGCTGTTAAGTAAATGCAGACACAAAGACAAATTTTTATTGAACTCAAGTTAGTCATGCTTTGTCATGAATATATATATATATATATATATATATATATATATATATATATATATAAAGTTTATATATTATATATATATATAAATATATATATAATATATAAATATATTAAATATATATAAATATATAATATAATATATTAAATATATATAAATATATAATATATTAAATATATATATAAATATATATATAAATATATATATAAATATATATATAAATATATATAATATATTAAATATATATATAAATATATATATAAATATATAATATAATATATTAAATATATATAAATATATAATATATTAAATATATATATATATATATTTAAAGTTTTAATATTAGGTCAGATACAACATTGTTTTTATTATATCATGATAACAACTGATCGCCCAAGTAGCATATACATATATATATATATATATATATATATATATATATATATATATATATATATATATATATATATATATATATATATATATATATATATATATATATATATATATATATATATATATATATATATATATATATATATATAATTAATCAAAGTTCTCCGGATTCAATAATATTTTTATTAAGCTTTCGACTCGGTGCTTCGAGTCTTCTTCAGAATACTGAAATTATTTACCATTATTTAAGTTTCGCGCTGTTGCTACGTTCTTGTATACGACGAGAGCGTCTGATTGGTTTTTCGGTGGTTAATCTTGTCTGATTGGTGGTTAAAGAATGCGTTGTCGTGGTAGAGTGGGTTTGGTCAATAGAGATGACATCATTGAAATGATTGGATTGTTGGGTTGTGGGTGTTGAAAGAAGTGTTGTTGGGAAGTTAATATCATTAGCCATAGTATTGTTTTTATTGGTTGGATTGTTACGTATTGTCTTAAGTTGAAGGTATATAGTAGGAATTTCAATGTGTCGGTTAATTGTATTGGCGTCCATACTGTACCACGCCTCTTTGAATTCACGTGCGTGTTTTGTTTGTGCTCGTCCAAGTAGTTGGGTTTCTGTCCAGTTGAAGGTATGACAGTTGTCATATGTGTGTGCTGTCCACAATGATACATAGGTCAAACCTCGAAGAAAATTGAAACACGAATAACGGAACACAAAAACGCCATAAAACGACACGACCATTTATCACTACCTGCAGCACACATATATGACAACTGTCATACCTTCAACTGGACAGAAACCCAACTACTTGGACGAGCACAAACAAAACACGCACGTGAATTCAAAGAGGCATGGTACAGTATGGACGCCAATACAATTAACCGACACACTGAAATTCCTACTATATACCTTCAACTTAAGACAATACGTAACAATCCAACCAATAAAAACAATACTATGGCTAATGATATTAACTTCCCAACAACACTTCTTTCAACACCCGCAACCCAACAATCCAATCATTTCAATGATGTCATCTCTATTGACCAAACCCACTCCACCACGACAACGCATTCTTTAACCACCAATCAGATAAGATTAACCACCGAACAACCAATCAGACGCTCTCGTTGTATACAAGAACGTAGCAACAGTGCGAAACTTAAATATGTATATATGTAAATAATTTCAGTATTCTGAAGAAGACTCGAAGCACCGAGTCGAAAGCTTAATAAAAATATTATTGAATCCGGAGAACTTTGATTAATTATATGCCTGGATTACAAATCTTTAAACATATATATATATATATATATATATATATATATATATATATATATATATATATATATATATATATATATATGTTTAAAGATTTGTATATATATATATATATATATATATATATATATATATATATATATATATATATATATATATATATATATATATATATATATATATATATATATATATATGTAGGAGGATACGGAAATGTGTAACAGATTGCACGACAAATTTGCAACTACAACATTTCCTAGCACAGAAGCAGGGTGGGATGGGTGGGCTTAAATGTATGACCCAACAATAAAAGAATGGCCGGGAAAGAACCCAATATACAGGTTCTATTTAAATTGAAAAGTTCTTTTAAACTACGTTGATCTACTGTAAGTTTCTTTTACTAATTATTTGTTTATTTTAAATTATCATAATTATAAATTTGAATAATTTAATTATACCTTTATAATTAAATTATTCAAATTTATAATTATGATAATTTACGAACCACGCACTGACGTCAAACGGAAGACTAAAGACACTCCTACGCCTTTATGCATGAAAAAAGTCGTAGACTCGTAGTTACGTAATTGTATCAGTTCAGTCCAGCCATCTTTTATGTGCCTCAAATTAAAATTTAAGTTTCCACGTTAAATGTAAAACTTGACGCCTAATATAATCGTTAATACTACATACACATCTGATCAGGTGTTTTTCACTATATGTTCTTATTCAGTTATTCCTTATATTAGTTATTGCGCAAGCCATGGACGTGCATGTGTGTCAACAAGGCAGTCCCACGCATATGTAAATACAGACTACAAGTCTACATTTCTAATTTTTTGATATTTCTGTATACTATGTATTTTTATACTTAGTTGCTTGCTAAGCAAATGTATTATAAGGTTTCGTTACAATAGAATAGTTTTTGAGAAATTTTATTAGATTATATAAATGCTATATACACACCGTTTTTTTACTTTTTCATAGGTGTTACGCCGAATCTCACAGAAACATATAACTTGCCTGTCAATGTATACTAACTTATGCAAGAAAATATGAAAACGACCAATTAATGTGCATGGACGGAGTGCGAGTCAATGAAGAAAGTTTGGAGGCACTACAACGGCTGTTCTGAAAACAAAATGTTATCTCTAAAATGTCTTTTTTGCTACAATACCACACAAACAATTCTCAGGACAACCTTTGTAGAATGCCAAGATTTGAACAACTTAAGGATGGTTATTTCAAATAGCAGAAAACACAGCAGACCTTTCTTAGTAATTATATGTCAATTTCGGATTAGCGGGTGTACCCATGGTAGTAAAAGGACAACGTAAAAGAATTATTTACCCTCCAGTGACTAATATTAACAGAGAAAAGGATCTGCTAAATGAACCAGCGATTACTTTAGTAAATGCCATTTGATATGAAAATAGTTTAATATAAATTATTGCGTTTGTTATTTAGTATACAGAAAGTCGGAATTCCAGTCTTTGCTTTCGATTGACACCACGTTTGTGCAATTTGAAGAAAAATTGAAGAAACACGAATCAAATGAAAATAATTTCATCTCGGTATAAAAAAACACCTCTGTATAGCAGAGAATTGCGTTTTCGTTTTATTATAATTATATATATATTATATTTATTATATAGAACCAACCATGAAGTAATTTGTTTATTATATGAGTATAAAGATGAGTGTATAAAGATACGGATATATCTTACTGACAAAAACAAATACTCAAGCAAAATATTAAAATGGAATTTCTTACCATTTATTGCTTTGTTTTCTTGCTGAAAATGAAACCATGAGGTTTATTTCAAATTAATGAGGCCACGAATGTCGTCGTTATGATTTTAGGTGGTTGTTTTATCAGTGAAATTGTCTTAAATCTCTCTTTTCGGTGAGTTAAAAAATACTTGTAAAATCAGACTCCATGTTTACACTAGCCTGCGAGCAGGTGTTGCACGTTCGGGTCAGCCAATCAGAACACTGAACGATAAATTTTCACTGGTGAAAAAACATCGTTCGTCCAATCAAAGGCCGTGAACGATGATTTTTCACCGAGTGAAATTTTATCGTTCTTGATGCCGATTGGCTATTGCTAATTTGGAACGATTATTACGCACAGCCTTATCGATGAATAAATCTCTATACTCATGTAATAAATTATATTTCGTTTTATAGAAATTCGTTTTATTTTAACGTGGCTTTAATTAAAGGGTATAGCCTTTTGTATTGGAAATACATGCATACGCGTATTGTGAGGGAATACCATCTTGCTAAGGTAGGGAATTAGATTTAGGATTAGAGGAAATTCAAAGGATCTTTGATCTTGAAGAATGGTGTTACGTCCGTTTAAATCATGGAAACAAGTAGCGAACAGCATTACAATTTTTAGCTCCATATAAAAAGCGGACAGGTTTCAACGAGAGTGAACCTTCTGGTTAATTTATTCTAGCTGTGGCACTATATTTTGTGCGTTGACCCCTACCGATCTCTATGCGAATATACCCGACCCAGAGCAATTATATGCCTGTTTCTCAACCCGCGAACAGGCAATTGCTCTTGGCACAAGATTGCATCCGTGCTGTGATACGTGACCTCCGCCGACTGAATTAATTTAATATGTATATACTTGAATATAGCTCACAGCCTTGGTTGACTTAGTCGGCGGTAAATATTCTGCTTAAGTCACGGCTTTGTGTAGCAGCACCATTCGCAAACTTCTTCGCATTATCTACATTAATATAAATTGTTGACATATACAGTTTGTATGGAATCATCTGGTAAACGAGCAAATATATATGTCAGACGAGACTCATGGAGTCCCCAAAGAAAGGTAAGCGACTTATATACACTCGGTGAAGGTTTTTGATGAAATATCGAATAATTGAATTAGACTAAAAATTCAGCTTTGTTAGCTTGGTCTCGAACTTGAAATTTCTCGTCTTAACAGACAAAATGCTCATTGCTTTCTTTATTGTAATGTTTCTGTAGTTAGTCGATGACGCTTCCTCAATATATAGCCATTATTCATACAATACTTTCTGCATATGTTTATCAGTAGAGGCCAGTGAGGCATGACAGAGCAATATTGGTCTTCCTTATTAGTTATACAGAGATGAAGAATGTGATCGTTGTAATTACTTACACAGTGATGAATCAAGAATATTGTCGTTCTTATTAGTTATGTTTTCAGTGTCAGTGACGATTCAAGGAAGTTCCTTCACTTATTACCTCGTACATGCATGGATTAGGCTTTTGTTTGTGTATCAAGTAGCATAGTTTCCAACAATTGCATCGACTAATCTCATCTTTCCAGGGAAGCTTTGTCTATGAAATGATCTAAAATGTCTGAAACGTTGCTGCGCTCACGTGTATCATACAGCTATTTGCGTCCAAGCACCAATCGGGAACATTTTTGCGATTTTTTTAAGTTTGTAACGTGACGTTTGGCCGTTTGAAACGGAAGCTATTTAGATGCAAAACCCGACGGAATGTCTTGTTATGTCATGTTTTGATTCCGTTTTATCATTTTTGTATAAAACATACCAATTTCGTGGCGTAGAAGCTTGTTTTAGGATTTCAAATGATACAAAATCGTTTCTTACACGTGAAACGGACTCAGTTTTGATCGTTTTAAACAGTAACAATTATAACGGCAAACGTTGCGTTTTAAAGGGCAAATAGAAACGTAAAAAAACTCGCGAAAATGTTTGCGCTTGGACGCAAATAGCTGTAATGATATACATTGTATTACACAAACAGCAAATTCGATCAAAAGATTGAAACTTGAATTCATTATAGTCAAATAGTTATTGTCAAGCAGATATGGTTTAAATTTACTCTAGCTAAGTCACAGTTGAGTTCTAAGACGTGTTTAGTTTCCCATTAGTCCGGCAGATACGGAGGCCGATATACTTACCATATCGAGGGGCAATTTCATTTTGGTTTTATCTCGTTCCTTTAAGGTTAGTAAGTATATTTCTGAATGTTGGCCGCGTTGAAATTCCTTGTGGGCTCTTGCCAACACGTTTTTCTACGATATTACTATATAAAACTGTATTACTGTCAAAAAGGTGTTATTTCAGGTTCAATTGAAAAAAAATAACTTGCATCATCAGAAAGCTCGTAAAAAACTAAATATAAAACATTTAAATGGCCACCTTGATTTTTCAAGTGGTTTTCAAGTTATTGATCGTTCAAACTACGAAAACATGCTAAAATCACGCAAAAAAAACTGGGCACTAGTATAAAAATATGCTTTCAAAGGCTGATAACTCACTAAATTAAATGTCTTATATTTAGTTTTTTACGAGCTTTCTGTTGATGCAAGTTATTTTTTCTAAAATTGAACTTAAAATATCACCTTTTTTGACAGTAATACAGTTTTATAGCAATATCGTAGAAAAACGTGTTGGCAAGAGCCCACAAGAAATTTCAACGCAGCCAACATTCAGAAATATACTTACTAACCTTAAAGGAACAAGATAAAACCAAAATGAAATTGTCCCTCGATATGCTAAGTAAACATGCTTTTTGGTATCCCCATCTGCCGGACTACATTGTTATATCGGATGCTCAACTAGTCAATTAGACTTATAATGCAGAACGAAAATAAGCGGATAAAAATTACAGTGGACTACAGAGATATATGACTAGAGATATATGCATGCAATATTCCATTGTTCTCAATTCATATCACTGAATGTGAAATTGCACAACCTTATCAGTAACTTATATTTAGAACAAATTTGTTCTAAATATAGCTACAGCCGTCTTAACTGTCGCTACTTATCACGTAATATAACAACACCCCTTCTAAGGCGTTCATTCCGCCTGCGAGAAGAAAACAGGCACAAAGCCAAAAAAATGTGGTCTTTCGTCAAAAAAGTAAATGAGCAAATGCCTAGTATACTTAAAAAGCTGTTCAATATAGTTCCATAGCTCAGTTGAACTGACAGCATTTAAAGCTATATATGCGGTACTAATGTGGTACGAGGTTACAGCTTCGTAGGTGGAAACGGCCGCAAATATCAACTAACATTGCACAATTCAAAAAATTATTGAAGCGCCTCGCTCCTACAGTTTCATGATGGAATCTGTCCAAATTTGTAATTCTAAATGATTTTGTGTGGGAGTTTTGAAAGAACCTTCTTGTCGCTTTTTGTCTACTATATACATGTTAATACGTTTGTCAGTTTATTAGTAGAGATATTTCAAGCCAGAGAGCTCAATTCAGAGAAATTTCAGGGTTTTGATCGATTATGTTTAAAGATGCAGATGGCTAAGTGCATGAAAGTACAACGAAACTTTATCGATGCGCCCACGCCTGGTCCTCAGGCCCCGCTTAATTCGGTAATTCCGTAATTAGCGATGAACTGTCAAATTTGTCGTTCTAAAACATTTTGAGAATTTTTGCATGACAGCTTTGTTATTGTTTAGATGTTTCAGTATACATGTTAAAAATGTGTGTTTCGTTGAGATATTTACTATGAAATGAGTTTAGTCGACGTGTTTATATTGGCACACGCGCTGAATGATTCGCGCGATGATTTGTCCTTTTTAGTAATATGGATGAGAGAAGATAGCTACTTATCGCGTAATATAACAACACTCCTTCTAAGGCGTTCATTCCGCCTGCGAGAAAAAAACAGGCACAAAGCCAATCAAATGTGGTCTTTCGTCAAAAAAGTAAATGAGTAAATGCCTAGTATACTTAAAAAGCTGTTCAATATAGTTCCATAGCTCAGTTGAACTGACAGCATTTAAAGCTATATATGCGGTACTAATGTGGTACGAGGTTACAGCTTCGTAGGTGGAAACGGCCGCAAATATCAACTAAAGGCTGTTTTCCACTAGGCGGAATTTTCCGCGCGCAGCGCAATTTTTCTTTGTTTGTGAGCTCTCAGGCAGGACTAATCGAAAAAAGACAAAAGAAAAATTGCGCTGCGCGCAGAAAATTCCGCCTAGTGGAAAACAGCCTTAACATTGCACAATTCAAAAAATTATTGAAGCGCCTCGCTCCTATAGTTTCATGATGGAATCTGTCCAAATTTGTTATTCTAAATGATTTTGTGTGGGAGTTTTGAAAGAACCTTCTTGTCGCTTTTTGTCTACTATATACATGTTAATACGTTTGTCAGTTTATTAGTAGAGATATTTCAAGCCAGAGAGCTCAATTCAGGGAAATTTAAGGGTTTTGATCGATTATGTTTAAAGATGCAGATGGCTAAGTGCATGAAAGTACAACGAAACTTTATCGATGCGCCCACGCCTGGCCCTCAGCCCCCGCGTAATTCGGTAATTCCGTAATTAGCGATGAACTGTCAAATTTGTCGTTCTAAAACATTTTGAGAATTTTTGCATGACAGCTTTGTTATTGTTTAGATGTTTCAGTATACATGTTAAAAATGTGTGTTTCGTTGAGATATTTACTATGAAATGAGTTTAGTCGACGTGTTTATATTGGCACACGCGCTGAATGATTCGCGCGATGATTTGTCCTTTTTAGTAATATGGATGAGAATTTTTCATAGGAATAATGAATATAGAATGCATGCTTGGTAACCTAGCCTGTACTTAAACTGAAAAAAAATTGCTCTTATAAATTCGCCATTTGGATTTGTCCGAGGAGCTGTCTATCCGAGTTACAATGGGGCGAGTTTACTTTTGCCCTCGTAAATCAGCCATTTTGAATTTTAATGTGGTGTCACCATGTCTATTATTTCTATGGAATTTTTACACTGAGAACATCGTTGCTATTTAAATGTTTCAGTATACATATTCTGTTGTGTTGTAATGTGTATTCTTTTGAAATATTCTGCTACAAAATGAGTTAAACCGTGCGTTGGTCTCCACCAACACGTGAATGTCAGCGAAAAAATCAGAAATTAGAAACGAATTGGAAACTCCGCTTAACAGTAAGTCGATAACTAATCAATATAACCAACACACATAGAGGGTACCACTCTGTTCCCAATGGACTATTTTTGCATTGCTTCGTGCATATAGCTAGATAAACCTTGTAACACATGCAGTCTCATCCTTCGATACGATTATTCTTTGCAAAGTTATACGGCGCTGAAGTAGCGAAAATTAGGTATTTTTTAATTCCACGTTTACCCATTTTGAGAGACTGGGGCGAGAAGTGCTGTGACGTAAAAACCGGAACGGGAGTAAACGCAACGAGAAAGCGCATTATGTAAATTATAGGGCGTACATAGAAGTTTCGAATTACTCTCATAGTTAGCTTCGTGCAACAAAAATGAGCAAAATGGAAACCAACACGACACTCGGTACTATGCTTAAAGCATTTTACAGATACCGACTTTTCGCAACGATTCGGCAAAGTCGGGCGGCTAAGAACGCAACGAAGAATATGGTTAAACTCTGATGAACTAGGGTTTTTAGTGTTTCCCAGTGTCCACATTGCAATTACAGAAAATCTCCCAACCGACAGAGCCAAACGACAAGCAATCCATGTAATATATATGCATTTCTGAGTGAGTGCTTTTGTGTGCATTAAAGTAACTGAAATTTATCGGATTTTTGGTTGATTAGAAACTTTGTTACCTGCTGGATCGTTGGAAACTGTTGCAATTAATCAGGCTACACGCACTCACGAGGACGGTATTCTACAACCTGAAGGCAAGGGTGAATGCTCTGGTGTTATGTTTCCCCAGTCGGATGTTCGTCGCCGTCAGCCAAAAATCAGGAACTGAACAACACAATCAGCCACATTATAGGAAATGGGCAATAGGGCCACTTGGTTGAAGTTAGCATGCCCATGCATGTTGCATTATACATGTCATTACTATTACCCTAACCACAGGCAGTCAATTGGAGTTTCTGGTCAAACAGAACACTGAACTGGCCGGTCGCATTCAGTAAACTGCACAAAACATGGTGGCATGCTGCACTGCTGAGTGGCCTTAGTGTCCATTTGTTACACTGTGTTTATAGTATATTTTTCCTCTGATTCTATTTGAGTCTATTTTCCCTTTGTTGTAGTCTTGTAATGCAGTTCTTAGACTCCACTTTTCAAGACAAATAGAGGCAAATCCTGGACGATCTGTATGTAATGCATTGGAGTGTTGTTTCTTCCCCAATATCTTTCTTTACAAAGGACACTATGCACTTCTTCTACACAGCCTTCTTTTCTTGGCAACAGTAACATTCATTTGGATTTTGAAGAAAACTGCTGTTATAATTTCAACCTGCACACCTACAAGTTTGGGTATAAAAATTTTGGGTATCAATGGGAGGTGAGGTATTGCCATTTACATCCATGCTGTGATCATGATGTTTATACAGTATACCGTATAGCATTACCATTCACTGACTGGCATTGATTCATTTAAACGACGCGCTAACATTTAATCTACATTTCGCTCTTGAGCTCCTCTGCCATTTTAGCTTTTACCTGGCAGCCCATTCTACTTCTGCAATCAGATGATTTCGGTAGGCATATTCTTCTTCGCTACTAGACAAATACTCGCTTGAATATTTGGTGACTTCACACATGAATTCCTCGTCCATTTCTAGCTCAAAATCAAAACCTTCTGAGTTCTCTGACTCGGAGATTACTTCGAGGTTTGGTGAAGAACTAATTTTAGGGAATGTTTTAAAGCAAAAATTTTCTCTGTTAAGTAACCGCAAGTCAACTTAGTATAGCCGTATTTGTAATATGAAATCATATGTGTGTGTTTGTGGTAATCAACTTGGGTTCCGGTTGTGACGGCACAAGACGACACGCGCCGCCAAAGTTCAAATGATTATAACTTCGTAGCAAAAAGTTATATCGAAAACAATTTTGCTGCGATCTATAAGATAGTAAAATTTTAGAAAATGGCTGCATGGGCCCTTGTATAACGTATGTTGTGGGTTTAACTTTAATCTTGGAATATTCAATTCAATGAAATCTCGTGTCAGCCGGCTGGAAATCACGTTTCTGCGCTCTAGAATTCGTGGCTTCGTTAACTAAATTACCAAAACAGTTATTTCCTGGCGCATTTTTAAAAATAAATATTAATAAGTACTAATAATTTTTTAAATTTTTCGAATTAGTTTATTTTTAAATTAGATGACTTGCTCTTGATTTTAAGAGCTCAACTAATATTCCCTCATAGAAATCACGAGCTCACAATGCAATTGTTAAATGGTATGAAAAAACAGAAAAGATCTAAATCTAACTATACATAAGTGATATACAGGGTGTCCCAAAAACAACTAAAAACTATTGAAAATGATCTATTGTTAGAATTTCAATGCCTAGCACTAAATTGAACCCACGAGTGGATAAAGTATTGACATAACCGTCATGATTAATAGTAACACTCAGTGTTACTGTGTGTCAAAAAAACTAAACCTACGAGTGCATATTAAAAATGCAACCAAATTTTATGCATGGCTTATTTGATTTAGAAAAAACAATTTACAAATGTAAATTCCCATGAACAAAACAAAAGTACTTTACAAAGATATTTTAATTTTTTAACAAGTGCTAGGGCATTCAAATGTTAGCAATAGATAGATCATTTTCAATAGTTTTTGGGGTTTTTTGGGACACCCTGTATAAGTGATATCATATTTAAGAAGCTTTATATTATTATTATGCTATCTACTTAATTACCCAAACGTTACAATGACGACTGTCTTGTTTTTCTGTTTAGGTCTTCCGCCGGATCTCACAGGAACAAATAAAGGAATCTGCCCAGAAAAAAGCGGTTATAAACGAGTGTCTCAGTGTACTAACTCATGCAAGAAAATGTGAAAACGACCAATGTACATCGACGAAGTGCGCGTCAATGAAGAAAGTTTGGAGGCACTATAATGGCTGTCCTGAAAACAAAAAGTTATTTCCAAAATGTCCTTTTTGCAACAGTGTCGTGTCTTTGCTACAATACCACGCAAACAATTGTCAGGACAACCTGTGTAGAATGCCAAGATGTAAAGAGCGTAAGGATGGATACTTAAAATGGCAGAAAACACAGCAGACCTTTCTTGGTAATCTTGTCAAGTTCAGATTAGCAAATGTACCCACGGTAATAAAAGGAAAATTTAAAAAAAATATTAACCCTTCAGTGACTAATAACACAGACAACGATTTACCAAATGAGCAAGTGACTATTTCAGAGAATGCCAATTGTTAAGAAGCCATGTAGTGTATGTAGCCATATAGTCTCTGAGGGTGAGGCGATTACAAGCCTATATTCACTGAGCCGCAGGCAAAGTGAATTCAGGTTTGTAATCACCGAGCCTGAGGCGACTAATTGTTTTAGTATAAATTTCCAGGTGTTTACAAATAATAATCAACACAACTTTATAAAATTTCACTTCAAAATGCTACTGTACAAAATGCAAAAAGCAAAAAGCAAAAAGCTGTAGTCACCGGCCTGTGACTATCACTTCAGAGACAGCGAATGTTGACCAATCAGAATGCAGGAAAATCGATAGTCACCTAGAAATTTATACTAATACAGTAATATGATTAGTATAGTAATATGATTAGTATAGAAATTAAAAATTATAGGATAAGCTACATGTAACTGCGTATATTGTAAATGCTTTGCTACGAGTCTCGTGCAGGAATATAATACCACTTTTACATAATCAGGAATATAATTGTGTACCTGACAAAAATGCACAAATTTCTGTAAAGCATTGATCGTTAACTAATTGTTTTCATACAAGCAGAAATCACTACATCTCCGGTTTTAGCGAAATTCATTCAAATACAAAGAAGAAGTTGCAGCGGCTAAGCTCTGCATCAAATTCAGAAGGGATGGAGGATGTCATGTCTTGTCCTGCTCTGGAATTATTTTTTCAACAGATTGTACAAGTGGGATCCCGTATTTACCTCGTCTTTAAAGGATGTTTCTCTACTTCTTGCCCTCGTGTCTGCAGTTAGAGGAAAAGATCTCATCCGATATCAGAAAGAAATGCTCAGTGTGTGTCTCGCATTTGATTACATTAATTACGCAAGGTAAATACACCTACAGACACCAATGCAATCATACGCTTCTAAACAGCAAAAAGCCCCAATTCCAACACGTAATGGCTCTCGCTGCGAAGTTGAGATTTCCGGCAATGATATTGGTAAACTAGATCGAAATCGAAACGGAGGTGGGGTTGCAATATTTATTCAGGAAAATATACCATACATTTTTCGACAAGATTTAGTAACTGGTGCCCTAGAGCTGCTTTGTATTGAGGTTACTAATTGCAACCTGCAGTAGACCACCTCAACTCTAGTCACGATTTACTTCAAAAATTTGAACACTTCCTAAAGCTAACTGACAACGAAGATATTGAAATTATCATTGCTGGTGATCTCAACTGCAACTTTCTGGAACTGCCAAAAAGTCAAGCTGTATGTAAATATTTTACGTAAAGAATACTTATCAATTACAGCAGCACATAAAGAAGCCCACCAGAGTTACCCTAACAACATTTAGTTTAACTACATGATGTTATATTTACGTATGTTAGGGATAACAAAACTTTAGAAACAGCAGTCATACCGCTTAGGATCAGTGATCACAATCCATAGAAATAATAGATATAGAGTGCGTACTCGGTCACGAATCATGTCTCCACTATTTTTCGCAAGTGCCCTTTTAAATCCGCCATATTGAATTTGACCAGGAGTTGAACTGCAGAGTATACATACAAAGTTCATCATAAATAAATCACTTGAATAGTATCACACTTACAGTTTAGAATATAGTGCTCTTGAAGAAACAAAATGAAATAAAGATAGTTCTTCATACAGTCGTGTATTTAACACAAAAAACTGTTGTAGTTTTGCGTAAACAGGATTTAATTTTCAAACATTTTGCATTCCCGAAGCATGACTGAAAATTTCGCTATAAACATAGCCAAAGTGGCCAAATAATCGTTTTTTCATTGACTTTTGAAGCTTGATAATATATCTTTAAGTTTCCGTTTCAAAAAATAACAGCTATGTAAACTATAGTAAACTGTTATGTTGAGTGTAAAATGTAATTGTATGAGCAAATATCGATTACTTGAAATTGTCATTGCCAAATTGCATGCCTTTTAAATACATTATTAAGAAACACAGACAAAAACCAACAAAGGTAACCATTTCGTTTTTTGTAACTATCAATCATCGTAACTGTTTTCATGTGTGTATATATGTATTTTAAAACGCTAAAACACACCTGTTGAGATTGTTTTTCATCCTCTGACTCTGTTTTTGAGTTTTATCTTTTTCGGCTTTTGCAGCAATCTTGAAAACTTGTATTTTGTAACTCCAATTTCTTTGTATTATCTGCTCAGGACTAATCCTTTTTCGTAAAAAACTCGTAAAATTCGTTTTCCTTTGTTTAAAAGTTTTTATGAACCATTTTTCAATATGAAGTCACGAATTTTTATCTTTCTGTAAACTTTGCTTGACAAAAAAACAATCGCACTCCTCGCAACCGCGCAAAATTCTCTGCGTAAGAGTCTGGGACTAACCAAAATGCCCTTATAAATCCGCCATTTTGTGGAGACAAAATTTTTACTGAGAAAAGATAGGAGTACGCATTCTATATCTATTATTTCTATGTCACAATCTCGTTTACACATGCTGAAAGATCAGTCTTCCCAAATAATTACCTAAATTCATCGTAACTGGACAATACAAACCTGGAAAGATACAACGTAAATGCGTTTAATCACCACTTGTATGAAACTTTCAAATCGTATCCGGCCGCTCAAAATGATCCGAATAAACTCCGGAGCGATTTCAAAAACAAATTCCTTACTATTGCTGATAACCATGCCCCAGTTAAACTAAGACGTGTAAAGATTAATTGAATTTAGACCTTAAATTACGAGCGAGATTAAACATTTGAGTCATTACAGAGAATATCTAAAAAGGGAAGCTACTCGATTGCGATCTGTTTACCATGAAACAGCTTATAAAAACATAAAAACAATATGACTAACCTGATTAGAACCTCAAAGGAGAATTAATTTAAGGCGAAATTGAGTAATTCTGACAATAGTAAGGAAAGCTGGCAATTTATCAATGAATTACTGAACAAAAAATTTGAGACCAATCAAATAAGAGAAATTAGTTTTGATGGCAAAACTGTAATAAAAGACGAGAAGATAGCCGCTGACTTTAATAAATATTTTTCGACTATAGGTAGTACGTTATTCGAAGTAATTAAAGACAGTGACACAAAACCGCTAAGCTTTTTGACTGTTATGCATGATAATATATTTAACTTTAACTTCATTAAAAGATGCAGCACATAACATTGCTGGGCTATTGGTTGATATTTTCAATTTATCACTAATTCAGACTGCTATATTTCCTGATGACTGCCTAAAAGTTGGCTTCAGTAACACCAGTCTTCAAGGATGGTAACAGAAATGTCTGCGGAAACTACAGACCGATTTCATTAATCTCCGTTGTTGCAAAGATCTTTGAGAAAGTAGTACACAGCAAATAAAATTCTTTTTGAAAACAAACAACGTTCTTGTGGATCTACAGTCGGGTTTTCCTGCTAAACTTTCCACGGAAACTACCCTGCTTAGTTCCACAAATGAATGGTTGTACAATGTGGAAAAGGGCCTCTTCGCCGGACTCTTTTTCCTGGATCTTAAAAAGACATTTGACACTGTCGATCATTCAATTTTACTAGCTAAACTAGAAAAAATATGGTATTCAGGGAAGAAGCCTTGAGTGGTTTAAATCGTACCTCAAGGAAATCATCTGCAGAATATATCAAATGTGGGATTTCACAGGGGTCGAATCTTGCCCCCATTCTTTTTCTACTTTATGATTTGACATACGTTAATAAAAATGTACAATGCCTTTGCTTTGCCTCACTCCAGCTACTGGTTTACAATATGGAACAATTGTTCACGTACTATAATCCAACTGAGGTTGATTTAAAATATAAGGACACTGTTATGACATTCAAAGCTTTAAATGGAGTAGGACAGGGTTATAACAATAACTGTAACCTGAGTGGCAATACTGAGTTTTTCCTATGGGGCAGCAAAGTCTTGGACTGTTTGAAGCACGTCTGTAGCGCGAACTACTTACTGCATGGGTATAGTTTAAGCAGAAATAATTTAGGCACCAAAAAAGCAGGTGAAACATAAAAGCAGCCCGCGGAGCGTATGCTCCCGTATTTCCCATTTACTCCCATATTTCCCATATACTCCCATATTTCCCATATACTCCCATATTCTATTTTTTGTCGACAGCTATAGCCTGCGACTACGAGCAGGCTCTCTAGGAGGCTCTCACCTTTTACTATGCAATAACTTAGGCGTAATTTATGAAGCCAAGTTGACGTTCAAAACGAATGCCTCATTCTATTGTTTTCGTCGGCGCGATTGTGTTAAGGTTTGCATCATAGTTGTGGCTGAATTTCCTAATTTATCTTAATATTTTTAAAACTACACATGATATGGACGATAAAAAACATTTACAGCAACCAAAACATCCATAAAAAAAATCTATATTGTGTTGAGGTTGAGCTACAGGCCAGGAAGCATCATGCATTTAGCCTAGAGGCATAACGACGTAATGCAATCTGATTCAAATTAGAGTCTATTTTTTCCTCTCCTGTGAACAGAAGTTACAGAACTAGTGAACTGTATCCTGTCGGTCCTACTGATAAACTCTATAACCTGAAATTTGAACAGGTAACATTAAATAATCCCACGGTTTTCCGAGCCCGGCGATGTGATTGTTATTGTGTAGATAGAATATCTGTCTTTCGGCCCGACAAAAAATGTCACCGCTTAAAATCTGCTATCAGTATCATATATGTTACCCTATAATTTAAACTGATTATAATTCAGTCCTCTCTAGCTTAATCACGAACTGTGACTTATTTAAATACATCTAAATTACTCCCCCTTGTTTTCCCCTTCTCAACACAACGGCCAAATACGCAACCAAGCATGAGTAAATTAATTTGATTACTGTGTTATTTAATTACAGTTTGAATATGCTCAGAAGAATGTGTCAGTGATAATCAAGTATCATATTTCTCATTGCCGCTCATTATGCTGACTGCTGATCAGTATACTTGCTGGTGTGATATTTAATGGTCTATTGATCTGTGAACTGAGCCATAACAAATTCTCTTTGTAACGACTCACCGTTGTGTATCAACACCTTTCGTCTTCTGTTTTTTCAACTGAATTGCCTTACACGGCCATACGGACAGCATGAAGAGTTCTGATAAGGAAGCAATCAATAGCGATCAAGAATATACTTTACTAAGCACTGAAGAGCCAAACGATAGTCAGACAGACAGCAAGCTAGTCACTATAACTGAATTCCGCGACCATGAACATGCGACAACGTAAGTGTTTATTATCAAGAATACACTAGCTACAGAACACCATTTGAGTGCTCATCGAGCATCTTGAATTGTGTAATTTTCATCACATATTGTCGTGAATTTGTGTCTGACTCCAGATTAGGTCAAGTTGACATGTATACATGCATCAAGCAAGCCTACATGCTGGATCAGACCCGCCAGTGTTCACTATTCTTTATTCGGTCATCAACTGGTCAAAACTCAGTATATTAAAAAGGCATTTAATATTAAGTGTCATATGTCCTAAAGCCCCAATGTTGTAAAAACCGCTAGCATTCATATACTGTTTTTGCGTCTTTGCGACATCTTACTCGCGTATCATAGAGCAGAGTTTTATTACTGAAATCTTAACTACATCTAGATGCTCGTTTCGGTCATAGGACATGCAGTTGGACTAGCTGGAAGTTGACAAGATGACTATCAGTAAATGTGTAAGATCTGTAAAATGACTTCTCGACTGCAGTAACATATAATATTATACGTTGACCTAATATAGACTTCATTATTTCGAGCTTTGTTCTGTTCATCATCTTGTTCATTCTGTTTGTAAATCGATTTTGTTAAAACGTACTACAACTTGTCTTTGGATTGAAAAAACACACCAGGAAAATTATTGTTGTGCTTCTATCTATCTATCGGGCATTGGATGGCGAATAGAGGAGCCAACCAAATGACAGCATATGTAATAGTATACTTGTAGTATGATTCCATTAAAAGTGGATATTTTAGCCAAGTGAATACCTATACATGTACATGTACGTTCTGACTGGCCAATTATGTTTATGTGCTGTATTTTGCAGAGAATTTGAGACTTTACTTCACATTGTGAAGGCAACCGTTGGATCTGGGATACTTAATCTGCCTGCAGCGGTGAAGAACGCTGGAGTTGTGGTAAGTTTACACTGTCCAAAGGTTGAGTAATACGGAAAAACAAAATTGCTACAACTCGTAACAACATCGGGCTCCTGTGAATGTTAATGAAAAAGGTTCACACATACAGACAAGCACGAATACGATAATAAACATTCGTGATTGTTTGTGTGTAGTTAAACTGCACTTAAATGCCCTTTCATATTCAAATTAGCTGCATAGCGAGCAGCCTCGTTTATACCCACACAGGACGAAAAAACGAATTTGCATCAAATTTGCCTGGTGCAAATATGTTGCAAATATGAAATTTGCAAAGCTTTGCAACCAGTGCAAAGGTGGCAATGGCCGAATTTGCACAAAAAAACGGGCTGCAAAGCTTTGCAAATTTCATATTTGCAACATATTTGCACCAGGCAAATTTGGGGCAAATTCAATTTTTCATCCAGTGCCAGGCGCTTTTAATCCAGTAGAAAAAGCGCCTGGGTACGAGCGTGCATAGCGACTGTAATATGACAGAAGTTGCCTGCTGAACCATTAATTGTATTTTAGGCAACTTGCAGTCGCTATGCGACTATTCTGTTAAAATTACAGTCGATATGCGGTCAATTTCTTTAAAGAGCTAAGCAGAAGGGTAGCGTGGTTATCTGGGAAAGATTTCGTGAGAAACGCAGAGAAGTGAAATATCTCATAAGATCTAAGCGTATGGCGTACCTAAAAAGTATTTCAAACTTGTGTTCTTCTGATCCTAACCGTTTCCGGAGCTATTTCCACCGTTTGACCAGGCATCCTAACATTCCTGAATCTGTCGAGCTCAACGGTAGTACCTACTCGGACAGGATAACAAAAGCGGACGCGTTTAGCACGTATTTCACCTTTGTTTTTAACAGCAATACATTATTATATTTCGATACCTACTGATCCTCCAACTTCCCCTTTTACTAGTGACATCATATCAACCTTAGAGTTTTGTGCTGAAGAAGTATTATCTGCACTACAAAGTGTTAGGCCGAATAAAACACCAGGACCTGATAGACTACACCCCAAAATTCTTAAAGAATATGCGAACGAACTGGCTAATTCATTGTGTTTAATATTTAACAAATCGTTACGTTTGGGTAAACTTCCTAGTGAATGGAAACCAGCCAACATAACACCAGTTTTCAAGAAAGGAAGTAAAATTCTGTATCAAATTATCGTCAAATTTCTCTTCTGTGTATTACCAACTACCGTATTTCGAGGTCTCAGTGGGTGGTCATTGACAGGACGTTCTCTTCGTGGGAACCTGTGACATCAGGAGTTCCCCAGGGTAGCATATTGGGACCTTTCCTTTTCCTTTTGTACGTAAACGACCTGCTAGACGTCCTCAGCACAACATCACCCTATTTGCTGATGATGCCAAATGCTCGTAATCGAGATGATTGCGTCGCTCTTGAACATGATTTGAACTTGGTCTAACGAGTGGGGGCAATCTTTCCACAGCAACAAATGTTAAATTTTGCGGATATCCAAGAAAAAGGTAGTTTGTTAGATTCAGCAATAGATATTCCTTACACTATTAACAACCACACACTTGCTTTGGTTTCCTCGACAAAAGGTCTGGGAGTCTTTGTAAATAATAAACTTACATGGAATCTTCAAATATAATCACTTGTGGCCAAAGCAAACAAAACTCTTGGTTTCGTATCTTGGTTTGCTAACTTTTGGTTGGGCTCCTCAGTCGTGCACCTGAAACAACTGAAAAATGTGCAGAGGCGAGCAACGCGTTTTATTCTCAGCTGCAATAGAGATCCAAACATCCGACCCGACTACCAAGACACGCTTGATTGCCCTGAACCTGCTCCCAATAGACCATACCCATAATGAGGTCATTTAGTAGTCAAGCATGTAAAACTATTTGAATATGCCAATATAATTGAATGGTTTAAGTAACAAAAAGATTATTTGTGAAATAAATATGTTTAATTGTTTGTTTCATTTAATGTCCTGGACAAATGAGGACCAAAAAAAAATGTAACAATATTGCCATATTTAAATAGTTTTACTCGCTTAACTACTAAATGACGTCATTATGGGTAAGGTCTATTTCTTACTGGCTGGAGTGTCGTGACCTGTGCTTTGCTGTCAGAGTACAAACGGTTTGTTAAATGTACAGTTTGATAAATATATTTAAATTTCTAATGGTAGAACCAGAAGCTCAAGTGAGAATTTAAATTTATATCCTATTCACCGCTATCGCACGTCTCTATTTAGAAATTCCTTCTTTAACCGTATTGTAAAACTTTAAAACAGTTTACCACTTCAAACTCGTAAATCTCCTACTTTCAATTCTTTTAAGATTAATCTGTACAAACATTACTTTAGTAAGCTCCACAATATTTTTGATATAGACAGATTAAATATGTGGAAGACAATATGTACTTATTGTAGGTCTGTTAACAGACCCTCTTGTTGTTAAAATAGCACGTAGTAATGTTACGATGTACCGAGGGCAACTAATATTTTAGCCTCGCTTAATTTATAAATCGTAACAAAAATGTGTGAAACCAATTACCTTTTCAAATATTTATTTCCTTCATATATAATTCTACTTTATAACTCAACAATAAGCGTTTTTATAATAACTGCAACTTAATATATATATATTATAATTTCTATAGTCCAAGCTTATTTCTCTGTCTGAGCGCAACTCTGTAAATCTCTGGAACAGCTCCTCTTTTACAATACTTTTCTTTAACAAATGTCCTTGAACTCTTCTATCGTAACTTCATAGTATTTCTCCTAATACTTAATATATTTGGAATAGCATTTAGCAGTGATGGTATTCAGGCTGTAAGCTTTATAAATAAAACATGACTTAAGAGTTGTGCTCTGGTTTTTATACTGTCAGTGGCGGATCTAGCGTAAGTCAAAATAAATTACCACAGCTCATTCTAGGATATATTTACATTTTAAAATACCTTCAAAGCAACTTCATTGGTTAGATTTTATTCTTTTGAAATTCATAACCTATGACATTGTTATAAAGTTATTTTGAATTTAAAATTGAGCTGCTATAATTTATTTTGACTTACCCTGGATCCGCCACTGATACTAACGGTGCAATGACCTAATTTACTATTATTATACGAATTACCTAATTCTTAGGCAATACGCTGTGATCATGCACATTTCGTTATGAGCAAGCAATTTCGTATACCAGCCAATCACAGGGTGAATAGTTATACTTGCGCAAGTGCGCTAAAGTATTTGCTTATTCATGCAAGAGTCAGATTGCATTATACCATTGGATATAATTAGTATAAGTAATGATTACATAATTGAGGGCTTATGTAACAGTAACGAGAGGTGTATTACTCCAAGTATAAATAATTTGTTTGACGTTTTATTCTTTAATTTTTTGGTCACAGTGTGTTCTTTCCGATTTCACTTTCGCTTGCAATTTTACATCAAAATCCTAAAGTATCAAGTTCAAGACTCATTAAGTCATGTAAAATTCAAGAGTTATTTTTGGAGTGATATACATTCTCTACTTGTAGGTTAGTGTTCCTGTTCAGTAAGATTTAACCTTTACATCCTTTGTTATTTTAGGTATTTTCTGTCATCGTCATGTTAGTCTAGCTTTCTAACGGGTACTCTGGTTTCCTCCCCCAGGGAATGTTGAGAGGGTGGGATAAGTAATACGGGCCCACAATAATTGGCTCACGCTGTTGTGGTGACCCTGCCCTTGTGGGGGATTAAAAATAAAAAAGAATGTTGCAGCTTGCAGCAATTTTGTTGCTCGAATTACTCGTTATAAGCTCTGCTAATGTTGGACGCTCTGGGATTCTCGTATCCATATTATCACATGCCCAGTGATATTTTTTGATTTCCTGCAATCTGATTCGCTACAGCAGCGGGTGACGGCCGTTTTACGATATCTTGACCATGGTCCAAAAGACAATGTTATTTTATGAAAACAACCAAGAAGTGGAGCTGTTACAAATCGTCAAACTTCAGTATAGCATTGTGCAAAAGCTGAAAAATAAACATTCTTACGGCATTTAATGCCATAATAATAAAAAATTGTCTTCGACAGACGTCTTCTGACTCTAGCTTTCTACTTTAAAACAACAAAAAGACTGGTAGTTCAAACCAATTCTTACAAACAATACCGTGCAAGTCACATACATAGTCAATCAAAAGTATTGAAAGAGCTCACCTTGAACTGAATAGTGAAACATGAAATTTACTCCTGTTCATAAATAGCATTTTTATCAATACCTTAACCACAAACCTGCAGTTTTAAGGATGATCTCTGGACTAGAAAATATGTTTTCAACAACTTGCTAAAATCATGGCTTCGCAAATCACAACTGAGTAATGTTTGTCATGCGTGTATGCATGTATGGTTTTTTCCACATAGTTCTAGCTGTTTGTCAGACATGCTTGAATAGACATTTAAGTAAAGCAATAAACGAACTAGCTGATCTCAAAGCCTTACCGCAAATTTCACTGGACACGCACAAATAAAAAAATAAAAACATTTACCGTTTAGGTCTATCCGTAGTGGAAAATATTTTTCCAGTACGTACCCCCCAGCATATAAATAACATGTATCTATGAAAACTTTGAACATAATAATCTTTTATCGCTCATTTCGTTTATCGCATACTAACCAGCCAATCACATACTTACCTAATCATGACGTAATCCTATGTGGGTATACCCTCGCACGTAAACCTTTACGTACACCCCATTACCATTTTGAATACTAATTGCTTAATGTTATCCTAGGGTTAAGAGCTGATACCGTTTACACTAGGAGGGTTAAAGGCCTCTCACGTTATTATGGTAACATTATGTAACCTCATCATCACGTTATACTGATGACGTCATGATAACTTAAGGCTGACGTCACCACCCGCTGCCATTTTGAATACTAATTATCATGATAAAGGTTAAACACTTCACGTTATCGCGCCACTATGCTTAAAAGCTCATAATGCTATCGCCACTAGGATTAAACACTCCTAACGTTATCGCCATTAGGGTTAAACACTCCTAGATGACTAACATAACGTTATTTTGGTGACGTTATCCTGATGACGTTAGCACCTGCCGCTATTTTGAATACTAATTACTTCAAGCGCCATACGGACAGACTAGTCCTACTCACGAACAACATGTCATTCAATAACTAATATACTCTATGCAGGGGCACAAAGACTGTTTGAATTTACATTACCCGTTTTATTATGACATTAATACGATATACTTAGGCCTGTTTCAACCGTCAAACTTCGCATGTGCCAAACCTAGTGTAAATGAGGTAAAACAAAGAGTGCCAGTAGTTCATTTGCATTAGATTCGGCACATGAAAAGTTCGACATCTGAAGTAGACTTTGAATTTATTATTTCTACTTTAGCTCGGTCCACTTGGTTTGCTCTTCGTGGCAATAATTACAGTTCATTGCGAGCATCTGTTGGTTATCAGTTCAAGAGCATGGTGTAGAGTGTATGTATATATTATATCACTAGGTTCATATTAAAGGCAAATATGTAAAATATTTGTATTAGTTTGATTTCTGGCAGCTGCTGCATTCAATAATATTGCATTCATAAGGATGATGATGTTTCTACATGCATAAAGTTACACGTACTTACCGTGCCGTGCAAATACAATGGCATGTGCAATTCTGCCGCTCAGTATCGGGGGGTGAGGCGGAATTTTGGAATGGAGAATTTTTCTTTTTTCACCCGGTAATACGGAATTTTTTTGTTTCCTACGCAATGGAATTGGGAATTTTGCATTGTGTGCTTGATCGGAATACAGAATTTTGTAATTTAAATGAGTAATAAGGAATTTTTTGGTAAAATAGTAAGAAGAATACGGAATTTTTTCAATTTTACTCAAGGGAATTCGGAATTCTTAAGTTCAAAAATTCCGCCTCACCCCCCGACTCAGCAATACAAAATGTTTATCATACATCTTTTGCATGCAGGAGAGGGGTATCAAGTATGGATTTCGCTGGTGTTGGTGAAGAATGTATGAAGACGCGATATCCCAACAAAGGATGGCTAGGAAGGTTATAGATCATTATTCTTAGAGCCCAACTACAACTTACATTTAAGCTATACAGGGTGTATAAAGAAAAGAAGATAATTTTGAAACGGCTCTCAACCTCGCGAAGCGGCTTGAAGTATGACGGTTTTTTATTAATATACATTGCTTTGGTACTTGCGGTGTAGAATAATTGTAAATATTCTGAAATTCAAATGTTTTAAACCCAGGGGTGTGTGTATTTTGAAACACATTAAAATGGCTTGCGCGCGAAATTTAAATGCTTATAAGTAATTTTAAGTTGGTAGGGAGAAATTATGTTTTGTGTTTTATTGCTGACAGAAATTTGATTGAGTTTAAGCCATTCAAAACGCCGTGCGAACGTGTATTTTTTCTAATCAAGAATCGTTTTTCTGAAGCAATGTTTCAATTTTAATTAAATGTCCCTTGGGAGTTGTGTGCAAGTTAGGTAAATACATAAATTAAACATGCACAAAGCTAATTTTGCTGAAAATATTGGAAGTTTGCGCGACGTTTTGAACGTTTTCTGAGATTTTGTACAATACAACACCCGATAAATTTTCCGTCTACCAAGTCAAACGTAACGAGAATCAATTTGAGAGTGGAATCACCTTCGCACAAACGCCACTAAAAGAACAGGATACCTTTAACCAATTCTGTGTAGTCAGTACAGAGTTGATATGAAGATGTTATAAGTCGTCCATCTTGAGGAGCAATACTGTGCGACGTCAATCTGTGTTGCTGCACAAAATTCAATCATGTGTACAGATCTTATATCAGATATACTACATGTATGTATGCTAACACATACGAGTTCTACATGTATGACCTTGGCTAGTTATATATAAATATATAGTCGATATAGATATAGGCGAGTGTCAGTAAATAAACTAAGTCTAGAATGTAGATATATGTAGATATAGATAAATATAGAGAGATATATAGATTAGTAACCGGTACTTCTATATTTTTTATAGATTGATCGTGAATGTATGCTTGCTTTTAGCACAATTTGGATTTTGTTGTGTTTATATGCTATTTGTCTGCCGGAATTTACAGCAGGTGGGTCGTACAAAGAAATTTGCTGACGCTTGTGCACTCGTAATACTTACATACGACCTCGCAGCTAAACTGACTCTGTGAAAACACGTGTTTCACGTAGACAACTTTTGGACCCCTTTTACACGGTACCGGATCCACATAGATAAAGGTAGGAAGAATAAACATGACCGCAAACTGACCGAGCTCGATATCGTGACTATGTGGATCTAGTACCGTGTAATAGGTCTTGTTTTAGTTAGGCTTCAACTCCTAAACCCATTTGAAAAGTATAGGATATCTACTCTCTTCTACGCATATAAAAGTTTAAATCATTACATACTTTTTCAGATTTTTTCAAACAACACTGCTTTTGACGTTGGTACAAAAGTTTGGATACTGATGCTGTTGCCAGTCTATATTTTACTCTCCCTTGTAAAGAACCTCGACAGACTTTCATGGATATCTTTTGTATCTAATGTCCTTATGATAACTGGATTTACCTGCATATTCATTCATATATTTCAAACTCTCCACAATCCCAGTAACCTACCAGCAGTAGCTCCTGCTGACGACATACCGCTGTTTTTTGCTTCTGCGATTTTCACCTATGAATCTATTGGATTGGTAAGTAGGTATAGAACAGGTACATGCATGTAGTACTAAAACATTTCAGATATTAATGACACACACACACATATATATATATATATAAGTTGACAATCGCTTGATAATCGTGATTAGCGTGAAACTCGGAGTAGCGATTTGTAAATATTATTAAGATATTGAATGAATAGATAAATATTTTTGCTCTTTTAATTCATTATCATTGAGCACTCTTCGTATTTACAACATCTTCCTTCATTCATTTATATATATATATATATATATATATATATATATATATATATATATATATATATATATATATATATATATATATATATATATATATATATATATATATATATGTATATATATATGTATATATATATATATATATATATATATATATATATATATATATATATATACATATATATATATATATATATATATATATATATATATATATATATATATATTGATAAACAAAAACAAAAGGAACAAAGAGGAACAGCGAAGCTTTCGATACATCATTGTACGTCATGCAGATGCAATAAGCAATAAATCATTATAGTCTGTACTCTGCAAACTGCGATTTTAATATTAAATACGATTCATACCTGGTACATTCTAAATGAGCCTCGAAATTAGGAGTGGTCGTCTTGCAGTCGGGGCAATCGAAGCGTTCGGAAAATATTTGACAATTCATTTGCTCTAGTTTAGCAGTTCCTCACTTCCTCTGATCAATTCTTAGAAATTTTGAAAAGTTCCTTAAGAGATTCACAACTTGTTAATTGATCAAGCAGTCAGAATCAGAATGCTATATCTTCTTTGAGAGCATTCTGATTGATGAATGTCCTAACAAGCTTTTCAAAATTTTGAAGAATTGATTAGAGGAACTGCTACACCAGCAAATTAATTGGTCAAATATTTTTGGAACGCTTCTAGATCTATTGCTGCGACTGCAGATGTAGGTCAATATTTTCGAGCCAGGGCGGAATAGATTTCATACGGTGATAAAAATAGGTAAAAGTGAGAGGAGTTTTGAAAGATCTTTTAAGGATGAAACTTTAAAATCACTGTAATGCGTGATATGAATGGATTGAAAAGAAGCGTAGTACGTAGAATGCCTATATAGAGTAACAAGTGAAAGAATCTTCAACGAATTTGAAGACACAAAATTTAAAACCACACGCTATCGTATCCTTAGAGGAACAGCTTCCGACAAAAGTATCGTCAAACATTAGACACCTGACACCTTGGACGCGGTAAATGGTATTTTCGTGAGCCGTGATTGTTCGATGAGACGTGATTTTCAATAAAATGCTCCGTGAATTGAGGCGCCCTTTACCACTCTCTTATCTAGACACACGCGTTTGCGTTTGGAATGTCGAGAAAAATAAATGCTCTTGCTTTATAGGGGCCTCTCACAAGTGGTGCTGCTGATATTAAACTCTACACTTAAAATCACATTTCTGCGAGTTAATTACTCTTCTGATTGTAGCATTAGCCATTTGCAGAGGCAACAACTAACCTTATAAATCGGTAAAAAACTGCAGAATTTGCGCGATATAAATTGATATTAAAGTGTTAATGTTAAAAACTGCATGTGCTTGTTTGTTGTCATCATTTCTCTAGATTCTTCCACTTGAGAACGAAATAAAATATCCAAAACGATTCCCGTCTTTGCTGAATCTTGGCATGGCTTTTGTGACCTTCCTCTATATTTCGATGGGTTTCTTCGGTTATTTGTCATGTACTAGCGAATGTCTTGGGAGTATCACACTTAATCTTGGAGAAACAACGTAAGTTGATGTTTATTATGAACAAATATATTGAAAACAGAAGGTGTTTGAGTAGTTGATTAGAACTGTTTATTTAATGAATTTTTTCATCAATACATGACGTGTAATTAATTATTCCTGCCTTTGTTTGTTCTAACTGTAAAAGGTCCACAACTTTGAATAATATGCATGTGTTCAGTGTATCACATATAATTCTCCTCGAACTCATGAACGTAAAGTCTTAGAGTGTTTGCATGTTTAACCGTGAACAACAACCAAATAAACTAAGAGGACACGTTTGTTAGCTATCTTCGTGGAATCGCCACTACATGCATGCGCGCTTAAAATAAGTCTATTTCCATCAGATTTTCACCAAATCTTCGTCAGTGCAGAATTACGAGTTGTAAAAATTGTAAGAGTTGAAAAAGAATAAGATACATGAAATATTCAGGAAATTTGAAATCCCGGAATCATCACGTGGTCGAGTTGTTCTCCTGTGGGTTAGGGTTCTCCAATGCTGCATCCAAGATTCGGACGAACATTTATTTAAAGTGTTTATGCAACGAAATTTCACCCCGACGTTTTTTGACCTCAGTGTAGAGATAACGTAAAATGGGTTGGTAACTTATTTTACAGAAATTCATTGTCTGGCCTCTTTCGTGAGCAATTTAGCTTTGAAAAATATGCAATCTTTCAAAAATATGCAAGCTTTCAAAAATATGACATCACAGCGCATAATGTGTTTTAAAACAACATAGACTTTTCGAACAATTTAATTTTGTCGAGCAAAATTACAAAATCATAACTTCCAAATTCCGATTTGCTGTATTTTAGTGCAACTTTTGGAAATTTATCATGGATACTGAAAGAGAAATTCCTACAGCACTAAAAACTCATAATACACTGCGATGTCATTAGTATGATATTTGCATATTATTCAAAGCCAAATTTCTCACGAAAGAAGCAAAATGATGAACTTCTGTAAAAGAAAGTTACCAACCCATTTTAAGTTAACTTTACACTGAGGCCATAAAACTTTGGGGTGAAATTTCGTTGCATGAACACTTTAAAAACATGTTGGGCTTTATTCTAGTTTGAGATATTTCGTGAGTTGCAAGCAATAAACTCAAAATAATCACAGACATTATATAATCGTCGAAGAAATCGCTGTATCAGAGGAGCGATAAAATAAATGAAAAACTTCGAACATATTTTTTTAGAACAAATGTTTAAGTGTGTAAAAATGATATTTTCAGAAACAGAACTGAAAGATGGCCGGAAAACAACCCAAAAACGTAAAGCTTAAAGGCACCGCGATTTCACATTTTTCAGAATATTTCATCCATTTTATTCTTTTCCATCATTTTGATAATTTTATGTAATTTTACATGCACTGACGACGATTTGGTGAAAATTTGATGAAAAACGGAGTTGTATAAAGCGAATAGTGGCTCCAAAGAACGCTACGAAACATGTCCTGTGATCTTTAAGCGTAGAGGAGGTTCATGGCTTATTGGCATGCTATTCAAGAAAGGAAAGTTACATAAATTATTTATTTTTTGGCAGATTTTCAGTGGCGGTAAGATCAATGATGAGTATTTCAATATTTCTGACATATTTCATACAAGCATACGTCCCATTCACTCTTATTGAATCATGGGTTTTGGACAAGACCGGTAAAGAATACCAGGCGTTGAAAAGCTGTCTCGTTCGAGTTTGTGTTGTTTGCTTTACTGGTAAGCATCGTCTTTTAAGTTTGTTGTGGAGTATAACTATTTATTTACAACTTAATCATTTTTAGAATTTTATCAGGGCAACTTATGGAAAAATTATATACATATATCGACGCATTACCTCGCATGCAGTGATGCAGGCAACGCAATTCAAAGAGATTGGTTTGAGAAGCATCAGCCTCCTGTTAAATATGTATAAGCATGCACTCTGAAAGATAAAATGCTTGGAACTGGATCGCCCTTTGGGGTTTTTTTTTTGGGGGGGGGGGAACAGTTGCCATATAACAACTATAAATATATATATAAATATCATTATAACAAAACATCGCTGGCTTGCTGACACTCACAGATCATGGCCCATCAAAAAACGCACACGGACTATCGATAAAAGTGCCTGTTGAAAACGATCTCCCCCACCATTACCCTTTTATATGATTCCGGCGTCCATACCACCCATGTACCATTGCCCCAGTACCTGATGATTTTCTGGGTCATTGTTTATAAATTTAAAAGGAGTGTTGATGCCTAGCTGCAGTCGTTTCAGCATTCGTAACGATACTAAAATGAGAAAAGGTTGTTGGATGAGGTTTTTGTGATATGCGGAATTATCAATGTCGAGGTAAGAGTTATCAGCCGAGCCGAAGGCGAGGCAGATAACTCTTACCGAGACATTGATAATTTTGCATATCACAAAAACCGAATCCGATAATTGTTTTATTATACATTGCAAGCGGAGAAAATAAACAGGGTAACGAAAGAATAGATTTATTTGGAAAATGAAAAACATTGCATGTTAACAAAGACATTGTTGCCATGCCAACCATTGATGCCAACGAATACCGCATACTATAATAATCTGCACCGTAGGCTCAACATGCAGATAACTCAGTTATCAGCTAGCAGATAACTGAGTTGTCTGCAGATTGTGTGATAGTCGCATTTATCTGCATACAACTGACCAATCACAACGCATAAAACAATTGCAGTGTATAATAATGACAGTTAAGTATGCATATGCATCACACATGCATGTATAAATGTTTTTTGTATGCCATGGAAGAACGTCTAAAACATTAGTGCAAATTCTTTTATAGATTTTGATACTATGTTTATTTTGAAGACGTCACATTTTCTTGAAAAGGCAGTGCAAAATGTATAGGTTATACATTGTGTTCTATATAATCTTGGATCCTATCGAAAAAACATTAATTTTGTTTTTCTTCTTTCAGCGATTTTAGCTAGCACTGTTCCATACTTGGAGTATATCATTTCATTGTTTGGTGCAACCACTAGTGCGACATTATCTGTCACACTACCTCCAATATTGCATTCAATATCTGTTCCGAAAATTTCGAAATTTACAATTGCAAAGAATATTAGCATTTCTCTGTTGGGAGTTGCTGTGACAATTATGGGAACAACGGTATTAATCCAGAAAGCAATTTACCTTTACGATCAACCAATGGGCTACACTTTACCAGATAAAGTACATACCTGATTATTATATATTCATTACAGCTGTATGTATATATATATATATATATATATATATATATATATATATATATATATATATATATATATATATATATATATATATATATATATATATATATATATATATATATATATATATATATATATATATATATATATATATATATATAGATCTAAACGGAGAGTGTCTAGTAAGCGACATAGTATACCAAGCTACCGTGACGTGTGGTGATAAAGAAGAAACATATGTTGGTATCACAGCTACAAGTTTTAAAGCAAGATTCGCGAACCACAAGGCATCATTCAAATCAAAGCAGAAACGAAACAGCACAGAGCTTAGCAAGCACATTTGGGAATTGAAAGACAATAACCTGAATTATGCAATTAAATGGAAAATTCTCTGCCGCGCATCTCACTATTCCAACAAAACAAAGAAATGCAATTTATGCCTGTCAGAAAAATACTATATTCTTTGCAAACAAAACACAGCATCTTTGAACAAAAAGAGTGAATTGCTAAGTAAATGTAGACATAAGGACAAGTTTTTATTGAAATCTTTAGTATAGAACTTTAGAATTTTAACATTTAACACCCTTAAAATATTCCCTAATTAATTAAGAACAAAAGCAATTTTAAATTACCAATTCCTAACAGACTTTTATTCGAAAATTATGTAATTAGATAGGTTTAAAAGCGCTGTAAACAATGTTATTTGTATTATATGATTTGGCACAGCACTGAAGAGTGCAGGTTTATTAACCTGTACGAAACAGAACTGTATGCGAAGCTAAATGTGTGTCCGTGTTTGATTATTACTTGCATATATATATAGATATATATATATATATATATATATATATATATATATATATATATATATATATATATATATATATATATATATATATATATATATATATATATATATATATATATATATATATATATATAGATACATACATACATACATACATACATACATACATACATACATACATATACACACATATACATATACACACACACACACATATATATATATATATATATATATATATATATATATATATATATATATATATATATATATATATATATATATATATATATATATATATATATATATATATATATATATATATATATATATTCATACACACAGCTAATTCAAATAAGGTTGACATCAACAATAGTCAAATGGCAAATGTGCAATATGCATGAGCATAAAAAAATGATGGTAATAATATAGTTTTAAATAAGATAAACACATCAGCAGCCTTGCTGGATTATAAATGTAGTATCTATATAATGATATCTTTTACATTCGCATGTAAAGAATCATCATTCTTTTGGCACTCGATCGATCATATTGCACATTTGACTATTGTCAATGTCAACCTTATATATATATATATATATATAAGCGTCCATAAACTGATTATTAGCAGCTTGTACATGTGTCTTCTTACTTACAAAGCAAGCGTTTAAAATATTTTCAAAAAAAAATAAAACAATTATTGAATTCGGTTCTCGCAGGATATGAGGAATAATTAAGGTCTCGGTTTGTGCTCTGCCTTACTAATTCCTCATATGTGCTGTAATATTAGATGGGAGATAAATGGATAGATATTACCAACTCAGCCATTATTGCTAATGCTTTGTTGCGTGTCGATTTTCCGTCAAACATGCATTCTAAAATCGATGAAGCGCGTGTGGATAATCGATATATATTTAGTTCAGTATTAGCAATTAATGCCTACATGAGGTTTTATAAGGCAAAAAATGTAAACATTTTATATGAAATTTTAGAAATATGAGATAAATATGTTATTTATAAATATTCATTGTATAATATTTATACATTTTTTGGTAATATTTAAAACTCATATCTAATATTAATCTACATAAGACCGCTACATAAGACTCTTTGTTTTTAACATGAAGATTGAGTTAAAATGTGGAAAAGAAAATATATGCTTGGTAAAAAGCGTTTTGATAGGATAGGGACGAAAACTATTTAAGTAATTCTTGGGTTTCACGTGACGTCATAAATTTCACTGGGGGTCAACTCTAAATCGATACACTGTCATCAGACTGAAAAAACATGTTCACTGTATGTGTCGACCTTGTCTTTGGCAGCAAACGTGTGCAATTTCGTGAGAGTTGCTTGCTCCAGTGCAGTACAATCACCAATACATTTTGGGTTGACCCCCACTCAGAATTACTGAAAAAGGTTCCAGTGAAACCCAAGAATAAAAGAAACTAATTAATTTTTGTTTAGAATTCGAAGAAAAGAATATGACTCGTAACATTAAGCGATAATCACAGATTATCTTTTTTCGTTTATAGAATATACACTTTCAAACCATGAAGTATTGCTCGCGAAATGTATTTCTAGCTATTTAAACCTGTTCTTTGCACAGGGTAGGGGCGACCTGGTGCTGCACGTTTTTCACAGTAAAGCCTATTTTTCAGTCGGTGAATTTGATCACGCCACGCGAAGCGAAATCATTGGAGGCTTCGGTGACGATGTAACTAAACCATTTGCTTTTTAAGTCCAGCTAAAGTCGCGAGTTCGATTTCCAGTCTAGTATTTTCATATTAATTGGCCTATGCAAAAAGGGCAATAAATCCCTGCCCCACCAAAAGTTGTAGATTACCTACGGGTATTCTGAATGCCTGTCACAGTAACGTTTGATAGGGTGGGTTTGGTAGTACAGACCCAAAGTAACTGCAATCATGAAATCATTAGTTTGGGACAAACTAGAACATAGTTGTTCTACATGATGAATTAGAAATAAAAGTTAAAAATAACGCTATATTTTCTCCCCTTCCCCCACTTGCCAATGTTGGCTCTGGAACGACATCACATACACAAATGTATCTATATTGTTTTCAGGCAAAAAACACTGTGCAAAACCAACATTGGTCGGTAAGGGCAGGGGGGAGGGAAAGGGTAAAATTTAAATCAATGCGTGATCAGAGTTTGTAGGTGAATTACATATTTTTCATTTTTAATCCAATCATGCGCACAGATTCCATGACCACATCAGCATGACTGTCCCAAGGAATTATTTCATGATTGGCAGGCTATGTTGTCGTGATGAACCTACCCTTGTGTCAAACCCCAATAAAATAAAAAATAAAAATTAGAAAACGTTCCTACTTTTTACAGCGAAATTTCTATTCGCCAAGTGGAAAATGGGCCTTAAAACAGTTCGGTCATGAAGTTTAATTTGCATTCTACGGGCCATGTAAATGCCGAGTAATACCAGTTTTAGTACCGATGCTTCATCGCTATAAGTGGCACAATAATTAATGTATATATTTATTTCTGGGTAAAAATAAAATGTGTTTGCAGCGGCCATATCAATGCAACATAAATAGAGCTTCAATATTTGTCACAATTTTTTTTGGTTTGTCAAGACACTCGGTTCCCCACACTGGGAAGTCAAATGGTCTAGTTTTAGTCAAATGCTAATCCTATAACGGGTGTACGGTGTTTGGTTAAGCATCAAGAATTCAGAAAAGAAATTCTATACTTAGATTTTAATGTATTAAAATAAGATTTTGATGCAATATTGAGAGAGATCAATCTTTCAAATAGAACAAACGTTTTAGAAAATGCTGAAAAATTGCATAAAATCAAGCTAATTTTACTATAATTGTCATTCCCGGCGTGTGATTCTTGCATATTACGCAGAAGGTAACTAAAATTTCCGAGTATTTTCAACCAGAAACTTCGAAAATTTATGATAAAAGCGCCCAAAAAAGATGTCAACTGTGAGAGGCTTTTGTTTGACGCATGCTAAACGATGCCATCACATATACATTATGTATAGTGCTGTCCCACTGAACGCTATATTAGAACTGTACGCATTCCGGGTGACCTGTGATGCCATTCACAAACCATTGATATTTTTTAGTCACAAAGTTTTTCCTGCTAGATAAATAAGGTAGAAGTGTTTTGATTAAGTCGATAACGATACTTGAAATAACTATTTAGCACAATCGTTTTTGACCACAAATAAAGCGATATACTAAACTTATCATGATACTTAAAGTAATAGGCCAGATTGTGAAAAATTTAAGCATTCTCAAAAATGCTTGTCAGATTAGAAATATCGATATCTGGCTTAGCATCGGATCAAATCTTATTGTAGCATATTAAAATCTAAGTTAGTTCCTTTTGAATACAATTACAACTGATTTGAGCGTAATAGCTTATAATTTTAACGTTACTTTCAATCAAAAAGCGAAACGTTTTTTTTTTTGGAAACTTCAATGACATCATATTGAAACAATTCTAATTTGTCGAGTGTTGAACAGGAACTGACGAGGAATGTTCCACGTTCTTAAACCTATTTGCAAAAATTTAAATTTACAACCTTGATAGTTTACAAGTTTTATGTCCCCACTTGTTGCCGATACTCGAAGGCAGTCACGGAGAACGCCGGTGCGTTAGTGAAATCCAAAACAAAGATGGCGTTATGCCTGCCCATCTGTAGCAATATTCACTTCATATCAGCAATACAGTTTTATAGTAACATCGTAGAAAAACGTGTTGGCAAGAGCCCACAAGAAATTTCAACGCGGCCAACATTCAGAAATATACTTACTAACCTTAAAGGAACAAGATAAAACCAAAATGGAATTGTCCCACGATATGGTAAGTAAACATGCTTTTCGGTACCTCTATCTGCCGGACTAAACGTATTAATTTTTGCAAAGATTTTGCATCAATTGGAAAATAAAATCAAATGATTTATAGTTTGAAAATAAATAGGCTAAAAGTAAGAAAAGCCATTTGAGGGCTGGTTTTTGTTACTCAAAGGGCTGGGGTGAATCCCAGCAGGGCTAACTTCCCAGGGGGTGGTGGCATATATACTATATTAGTAGAATCATACTAGTATACTATTTTAAATGCTGTAATTTGACTGGTTACTCTACTCGCTATCTATTCCTCGATAGGTAGCGAGTAGCGAAACAATCATCTTCTTATAGAGATTTTATTTCAAAAAATTGCTTAAAAATCGAATTTTTTGTTGAACATTCCATGTTTGACCTCTGATTCTACTAAAACAATTAGATTCTAATTGCTAATTAAACATGCATGCATTTAATTTAGACATAAAGGACAATATAAGCATAAAATGAAATTGCCTCTAGATATGGTAAGTACTGTAAACATGTACTTTTGTCCGTCTTTTGCACTGGCTATTTAAAAGGGGCTGTGTAAAGGTGTAAAGAGACCAGCTTTAGGGGGGGGGGCTAAAACCCAGGGGTAACATCCCAGGGGGGGGGGCTAAGGTTCAACTGCATTCTATGATTTTGAACAGTGAGTAATTCAACTAGCAAGCTAACTAAAGTATCCAATCAGATCTTGGAAAGCTGGGTCATACCTTTTTCAATAAAATGCCCATTGTAACATTGTATTATATTGAACTCACCATGATTGCAATGCAAAACATACTTCAACAATGCCACAAACATTGTTTAATATATTATAGTAATAACAGCATAAAAAATTAGAAACCCATAAAAATTACACAAAATTCACCAACCTACTTATAACTCTGGTGGTGTGATGTTTAACTTCAAATTATTGCTTCATGAGAAGCATGCAAATAGTCCAAGTTGTTTGTCAGCCCATTACTGACAGCCTAGTTGTTAAACCATAATTGTGTGGACATGTATGGACTAATTGTTAAAAATTCCACTACATACATCCTGACTGTTTCTCATATTTCACCTTTACAGAACATTGCTCAGCAAGACCTGAAGTGATATTTTTCGACTTTTTGGATACCTTCCTATGATTCTCCTGTTCTTTTTCAACATGGCTCTTTTTATGTGATGACAAATGGCCTGACTGTTTGAAGGTCTTATTGCAAATGTCACATTGGTATGGCCTATCTCCTACATGGATTCTTTTATGAGTGGTCAAGTTACTAGGATTATTAAATCTCTTTTGACAGATATTGCATTGGAATGGTGCTTCCCCTGTATGTGTTCTTTTATGACCAACAAGATGTGCAAATTGGCTGAATCGTTTATTGCAAATATCACATTCAAAGGGTTTTTCTCCTGTATGAGTCCTTTTATGAACAACAACATTGCTTGAATTAGCAAAACGCTTATCACATATGTCACATTTGTAAGGTTTGAGTCCAATATGAGTTCTCCTGTGGCTTGCCAAGTTACCCTGCTGCCTGAATGTCTTGTGGCAGAATTCACATTCATAAGGTCTTTCGTCTGTGTGCGAACTTTTATGCTGAATAAAGGATGGTACAGAACCAAACCATTTATCACAAATGCTGCATTTAATACGTTTTGGTAGATCACTATTATCCTCCTGATGTTGCGGATCTCCTTGTTCTTGACATAATACCATGTAGTGGATTGGTTCATTTGTAGGTTCTACCTTGACTGGTGATTTGTAAAAAATATTCGCAAAATGCGCTTCACTGAATTCACTGTCACAGACATCAGGCACAGGTTTCAGAAAGCAACTGTAATAATCATCGTCAGTGAATTCTTCTTCTGTCTGTGTCGAAGCTTCGGCATACTTCACTTTCCTTGATGGCGGTGATATTCCTGGTGAACATGGCCCAGGTGTATTGCTTGTTGTTCGTTTAGCTGCCGTTCGTTTTAAACTCATTTACTTATTCTCGAAAAATACCAATACACGTAATCACAGATTTTCTCGGCACAACAGGATTTAATTATACTTGAACCAGCGCCCTTTAATAATTTTTCTTTGGATTTTTTGGCACTTTCTCCAGTGTGTAATCTGTCCAAGAATCCATAGTCGCAAACTTTTAATATGTTAAATACTTACACATTCATGTACATTTTAGGTATGCCGCACATTCATGCTTACGAATACAATCGGGAAAAATATGCATCATCCACTCTTTTAATAACAGTAAAAACATAACAACGCGACCAGCAAGCCCGTTGCGCGAGAGTGATTTCGAATCAAAATTCCAAAGCGAATAGCGAGATACTTCATTTAAAAATCCATAATTAACTTGGTGCGTGCGGTTGGTGTGGTACAGCGGTCCAGTGCAAGTTAAACAGTCTCCACTTCATGTTGCTGAAAGTGTCATCAAATAAGGTTAGAAAGTACAAGAAGCAAGATTTTTGCAAGAAGAAAATTTTAAAAATGTATGAATTTATTTTGAGAAAATCAAAGGTGATCGCTTAGCGTTTTTACAAATTTAAAGGGGGAGGGGGGAGGGAACCATGAACACTAATAAATAAACAGCTGAAAATTATTAGTGTCACATATAAAAAAGATTGACGGATTCTAGATCTGAGAGTCACAGGAAAATTCACTCTCAATTGTTCAGTATTAAATTAAGGATAAACTTATTCTTTGAGGCATTTTGAATGAATATATAATTATACTGCATAGGCAGTTTAGGGTCCATAGGCTGTAATTGACTAATTGGAAGAGGGTGGAACTGGAAGAGGAAAGGTGGACCACAAGGCACAAGTGGCATACATGAGCCATCTAAGAGGTTTCATGCAAGGGCCCTAGTTGTGTTTTGAAAACTACAACCTTGAAAATATGTTTTTCTGCATTTTGGTTATACTCATTTGCAGTTTTTGTAACCTTGTAGGAATTAATGCCCCCCCCCCCCCCCCATCAACCCAGCTACGTGGTTCTTGCTACATAGGGCTATTCCATTTCATGTCTGAACATATAGTATTAGTCAATATATTAAATAGCGTACATGGTTCATAGTATATTACTGACAATACTATATTATCTATGGTGTTCAACACATGTATCATGCCACAGGAATAAAAAGAAAATAACTTCATTATTTATAAAAAAGATAAATTAATTATTTTCAAGCAGTCCATCACATGCGTGATTATGGACCCTGGGTATGAGGCTGGTAGAATTTTTTGTGGAATTTTACAAATTTTCCAATTTACACTATTCCGGACAGTAGTCTCCTGACCGCACAGTTGCCTTGAATCTCAATTTTCGGAGTTTGTGTGTCAGCAAATGCTGTGTGTCAGCAAATGCGGGGGGTCATGTTACCCATGCTGTATTCCTGGGTGGGATATAATTTATAAGTGTTTAAAGGACTGAACTTGATGTTGAAGCAACATACAAATATGCCAATTTTTATCCGAAGGAACATTGATCTAGGTGATGATTGTTTTAATATTCAGTCCTGAGGTAAGCAGCATGCATTTAATAGTTTAGTGGGGCTTTTAACTGCCTCTAAAAAACCTATAACTCAGCATTGAAATGTGGTCAGTGATCCTGAACAGTCAATTGTGACAAATAATACTGATTCTGCCTATTGTGGTGGGTAATACTGAACTGCCCATTGTGGTGGGTAATACTGAATCATTCATTGTGATGAGTGATACTGGACCGCCCATTGTAGTAAGTGGTACTGAACCGCCCATTGTAGTGAGTGATACTGAACCACCCATTGTGGTAAACAAGATATTAAATATTGCTACAAATAACAAGGAGGTAATTTGTAATATTGATTACAAACATGAACTACAAGGTCTTGTTATCAATGATGAAATTCCCTCTCAGTATCATAAAATGCACATACAATTGCAAATCGTTTGACAATGTTAAATATGAATATGCTTTTATGATATTGGAAAGCTACATGATTTAGCCTTTGGTAATTAAAGCATAGCTACTGTGTTTCTATGTCATTAACCCTCATGGACGTAATGCTGTGGGAATGCCTGACCCTAATGGGCTAATGGGACTGGAGTTATGCACTTTGCCAATATGTTAAATGTAGAGCAATATTTGTATGCTCTTCTTGATACATTGCATTCCAATTTATTTGGAATTGTACCTGTTCAATTTACATAATTCGTAAACAATATGTCAACAAAAAATGCTCAGAGTGTTAGACTGTTAAAAAAACAGAGAATTTCAGAATGCAAAACGGTCGAAGGAAAGTGATTTTGAGAGGCAAAATAGACTACTCGTAGACAAAAAGCGAAGTATATAAACAAAAAAAGGTGTGAGGAATTTGAGTTGGCTAGAACTAGACTTGATGGTGCAAAACAGTAACAAAAAAGAAAGCCAGCAGCTAAGACTGATTTAGAGAGAGAAATCAACCTAAAAAAAGACTATTTATCAAAGAAGTGAAAGTAATAAACGTGATTATTTGACTGCATGTAATATCTCTGAGAATAGTGAAATTGAAGAGCAAATAGTTAGGCAAAAGCCAACATACCAAAGTTTCCCAAATCGATGAAGTATATAATGTTAGTCAATGTACAGTTTGTTTTGACACTTGGTCTTTGAAATGTAAACCCAAAGCACCATATGCGTGTTCACGATGTTCTCGACATAAGAAATGTCCAAACAAGTCTTCCCTGACTCATTGATACCTGATACCATCATCTGTACCATTTGAATTAAAAAATTTAACTCAGGTAGAGATTTAACGCAGATTGTTGATTGCTCGTGCTTTGCCTATTTTGAGAGTTTACGGTATATTGAACCTGGTGGTCAACGAGGTTAAGGGCATTGATATCCAAGAGACTTGGCTGTGATTATTTTTAAGGTTAAAGGTAGAAACAACACATTCAAAGTTGTGACAGTGCGAAAACGAAAAGTGCATAATGCTTTCGTTTGGTTTAAAAGTAACAATCCAAAATATTCTGAGGTATAAGTTAATGAAGATGCATTAAATTTGAAGATGCATAGTATTACCTGAAAATCGTGTACCATCAGAACTTACGACAGTTGAGACTGACGGGGACATAGTATCAGATAATGATTATTGCATTGGTGCTGGTCCTTCTACATATAACCCACCAGAGAATATTGTTTATAATACCTCAACAGAAATGAGCCTTTTTTACCTGTTAGTGAACAACAGCAACAGCAAATTGAAGCTGTTAGAAATCAGCTTTCAGGAAGCGAGCCAATGGAATGGCCATCTGTTGGAAATGAACCATTAAGTGAGTATTTGGTATCACATCTGGCCACAATGGCTTTCCCAACTTTTTGGTGATCCTACTATCAAGCACTTCTGAGAGATGTTTTCAGCGGGAACAAATTAAGCATTTTCTAGAATTTGTTGAAATTATTGATGGTAAATGGGTATACCGTTTTGCTAACCACCCCAGATTTTCTTATTGGGCTTTCAAAGTGATTGTATGACATATAAAAATGACAGCTATGGGACCAGATTCCATACCATATACTGTGTGGAGAACCATGCAGAACTGTTAGCTCCGGTATTAACGAAAGTATGCCGAATTTATCATTTAAAACATATACTTGGCCCGTGTCTGGGAAAAGATCCAATATTAATCCACTATCGAAAGTTGAAATGCCGAAGGAAAATAGTGATTACCGTGGTATTAACATAACTCCAGTTATAGCAAGAGCTTTTGAAAGGACCGTTCTCTGTCTTCATGTGAACAATAGCATTAAACGTCACTTGGGGTCATGTCAGCTCGCGCACGGAGAAGTTGGTGGTTGTACTGATGCTCTGGTGGTAGCTCAACATGCAGTGAATCGACTTCTACATAATCCAGAATGTCAAGCTGTTCGCCTATTTGCCATGGATTTTGCAAAAGCTTTTGATGGTGTGAAGCATGACTTACTGTCAAAGAAACTGAGGCAAATTGGTCTTAATCCATATGTTTATAATTGGTACCTTAGCTTTTTAAAGGATAGACGACAGAGAGTGGTCATCAATGGATTTATTGGTGGTTGGGTTCAAGTTAATAAAGGAACAACCCAGGGAAGTGTCAGTGGTCCACACTTATTTAATATCTTTTTTAATGATCTTAAAATCCATATTTATAACATCCATGGGTGGTTTATTCAAATATGCAGATGATTCAAACATTACAACTTCAGTCTGGAAGGACGGGGATCGTTCAGAGGAGATGGTACAGCAGTTCCTGGAATGGTCAAGAGTTAATAATATGAAGAGTAATCCTGAAAAATGTTTCGGAAGAAATGTTGTATTAAAAAACATTTCCGTTGGTGTTTGGCATCCCACAAGAGTCATCTATTGTTATATTAGGGGTTGCTTTTTAGGAAGATGGCAGATTTACAATTCATGTTCATGAAAAACTTAAAAAGGGAAATAGATGCCTTTTTATTATAAGATCATTACGGAAGGAAGGATATAGACAGGAGGAAATTGATCACTTATTCATCACCCTAGTTCTACCAAACATTACGAATGGTCTTTCAGTGTATGGTGCTTCTAAACCTGAACTTACAAAGATTCAATGTTTTCTGGATAGATGCTATAAACGTAGATACATTTCAAAAGAAATATACTGCCAAAGAAGAAGATAAATAGATACGATTTAAGAAACAAATGTAGTAAGTTTCCTAAGATTAACACAGTACGTTTTAAAAACTCTTATATCAAGCGTTTACTTTTTAAATCCAATCTAGCCTTATAAGTAGATTCGTGTAATAGCAATTGAGTAAATATTTATGTTGTAACATAAGATATTTCTTTTTTATCTTATGAATGAATAAAGACATTTATTATTACTATTATTCAAAAAAACGAATCTTACAGCAAAGTGGAATATTCCTTAAACAGAATCCAGGTGAAGCTCATCTTACCATTAAAGAACTGCGTGAAATGGCTGATAGTAACAATGCCAATGTTTTTATGTCTAAAGTGTCAAGATATGATGGTAATATTGCAGACACTCGAAGCTATTATAACTAGAGTTATACCAACATTATTTCTCACTTTCTCTTCTGCAGACTTTCATTGACCTGAGTTAATGCTTTATTCAAAGCTGATACTGACAGTGTGTTAGGTAATTCTACCAGTGATCTAAGACGGCAAAATGTGATCAACTATCCCAACATTGTTGATTGGCTTTTCACACACAAGTTAGAAATCTTTGTTAAACTAAATAATGACCCAGACTTGTGTCAACTTACTAAGACTGATTTGAAAGGTGTCTAAGTGTCTTAGCCCAAAAATACAAAGATGAAAATGATTGTTCTGACACAACTGAACTAGGTGGGCTGACACAGTATGTCAGTATGATGATCGGTTGTTATCAACTGTCAATCAAATTCAACCAGATGAGGATAAGTGGATAAGACCTGAAACTCATCTATGTCCAAAAAACCACCATGACATTCCTGAACATGACAAACAATCAGATTATGTAGGTCTGCTAAACGTGGTCTAACGTCACACACGTAGCACAAGAAGTCAAATAAAACGGAGTTAAAATGTAGATTTTATTTCCTTTTGATCTTTGTTCTAAGACAAGATTAGAATTTGAAAAATCTCATACTTCAGGTGATAATGAGCATTATTGAGCAAAGACTGTGATCAAGAGAAATGACTGTAGGTTAAATAGCCATCAAAAACTTCAACTCCAAGGATGGAGAGCCAACTGTGATATTCAAGCTGTTATTGATTATTACGCTTGTATTGAATATCTTACAAAATATGGAGCTAAAGGTTAGCCACTATCACCTATATTGAAACAAGCATTCAGTTCTATTGTGCAAAATGTTGACAGTAACACTGACCCACATGGAGCTTAAGAAGTTAGTTATGAACTCTCTTCATGAAAGAGATTATGCAGCGCAAGAGACGATACATCATTTGTTGCCTTTTATAAAACTGCACAGTTTGTCATTTAAAGTGATGCCAGTTAGCCTAAATATTTCTGCAACTGCTGAAGAGGGGGAATCCTGCACAGATGTGTAAGCTAATCGTGTACAGTATGAGAATTCACAAAATGTAACTAATAAGAACTTGGTTCAATTTGCTACAACATACAAACTACAAAGTTGTTAACAATTAACTCGCAAAATAGCCAGAAAATATTATACCACGAATATTTCCAAGATATTCTCCTAATCGAAAAGGTCCAAATTTTGCCCTATATTGTAAATATCAACTTCTGAGGTTTAAACCCTGGAAAACAAACCAGAATAGTGCATGGGGTGACCAGGAACCAACTGGCGAGGTTCGGATCACCTGTTGGCACGAATTCTTGCAGACACCTTATGGCCGTCAAATGTCCAAGATTGGTGTGATAAACTACAAGCTCTAATTCTAATTCAAAGTCAAGAACCAGAAGGTGAGCGTACTGAAAAACAGGAGGTAACTCGGGAAAAGTGGATGATATTATCAGACCTCAACAAACGCCCGATTCAACATACAATTGGCATCTTGACAGAGCCAATTGTTCAGAAAAACAAATTTAGGAAATGCAAACTGGATTGAAAAGAATAAAGAAAAATTAACTATTGATGAGCAATATTAGGTTGTTGACGTCAACAGTTTTAGTAAAATGCAGAAACTAGCATACGATATTTACTTTTATTAAAAATGAGACTTGACAATATCATATTGTCAAGTCTCATTTTAATAATACATCATCTGAGGGAGATCCACTATGCCTCATTATAAATAGTGTTGCAGGAACCGGTAAAAGTCACTTTATTATTACTATTAGAAATCTTCTGCAAAGTAAATGTACTGTTACTGCTACCACAGGTACAGCAGCTTATAATATTAGATGTGTAACTGTACATTCTCTGTAAAAGTTACCTATAGGATTGAGGTATATAGTATTACCAATAGGTAGTAAAGATCTGACAGGACAAAACATGTGCAGGTTACAAGAAAGTGTTAGTGACATTGGATATATCGTTATATTGATGAATAGTCTATACTTGGCTAAGTTACTTTTGGGTGGATAGACAGCATTGTAAACAAATAACTGGTTATAATGACAAAGTATTTGGAGGGAAATCTACCATGCCAGATCTAGACCATCAAATGCTGTTGGTGAACAAGGTTATTAAGCATATTATAGGATTGACAAAGTTGTCAAACTTACTGTAAATCAACGTGTGCATGGTATGACACCTGAATAATTATAAACTCATCAGACCATATTCTTTTGTTTTTCCTCGGTTTTTAATTTTCCCGTAATAACCTTCTTCATCCTAAAAGCAGGCGGTGGTATTTGATTTCTCCGGGGAAAATGCGGGGTAGAAGGTTATTACGAAAAATAATAACCAGTTACTGGGTTATTACGGAAAATAATAACCGGTTACTGGGTTATTACGGAAAATAATAACCTCAGAAAACTTTACGTTCAAAGTCAGCTTATTACAACAAAACTCGCTTAAAACATACATTTCAACTCTTTCAAATCTTAATTGTCCACGTATTACACACATCTTCAAATAAACAGAGTTCCAGTACATAGATTGTATCGTTATGTAAAGCAAACCAAGCCATGCAGTGAGTTCTAACTTGAAAAAGTGATATCGAATCATTGAGCTGGGCCGGCGACACGTACTGTAAGGCCAAGCTTCGAAGGCTCTTACCGCCCATTCGTCTTTGTAACGAGTTGCTAAAACAACAGACTGTATAATAATTCGTTTACCAATCTAAGCTATCAGACCTTCGTCACTGTCGTCCATGACAGACCGCACACTAATAGGACAAGATTTACGCGATCTAGCTTTGCATGAACGCCTATTTTACATGAATTCATGATGCGTTGGGTTGACAATTGCAACAATAAAATTAATTTTCCTTTACAAATACAACAATGCAGAGTGTCATTGAAATTAAACCTATTCAATATGTAGTTCCCTGGTTCATAAAAGATTTGTGCCTAAACAATTAACGAAATCGCTATAGAATTGAATTTTCAATTAGGAAACCTCCGAGAAACAAAAGAATATGGTCTGATGAGCATATAAACAAGTGTATCGGTTATCGGGTATCGGTTTTTATTTAACTGTAAAGACCTCGGGCCTACGGCCCTCGGTCTTCACAGTTAAATAAAAACCTCTCCCTCGTGCTTTAACCTATATGTAAAGTTCAGAGTTTTGTTGTTACAACTTGGTAAAGGTGAATCAACAGTTAATGACTGGAAGTTACTTTTGACCGTCAACTATCGAATCTCACTAATTTATTTGACTTTAAAGATTCTACTTAACTGTTTTGTAGTAATGAATAGGTTGCTAACTTCAACCATGAGCAGCTAACAAAACTTGAGCATCCAATTGCTCATATTAAGCTCGTCATTCGTTAGCATTGGCCACAAAGCTATCTTCAGATGATGTGTCTGGGTTAAAGACTGTGATGTTTCTAGCAAAAGGCGCAAGAGTCCATGAATTTGTAGTCAAGTCTTGGCCTCTGCAATGGATCTACAGGAACAGTTGTTGACATTATGTATCAAAATAACCATCAACCACCTGACTCAGCTGTTGCAGTAATAGTAGAATTTGAAATTGCTATAGAGGACCTGTTTTGAATGAAAACCAACCATTGTGTATCCCAATATGCCCAATCACTGTCACATCACAGACAGAAATAGGTTTCCATGAGAGGCAGCAGTTACATCTTAGGCTTGCATGGGCTCTACCAATACACAAGAGCCAAGGGCCTGTTTTGTTCATTGAACTAATGACATATGAACGATTAACGTGCTTGAAATCATCAACTAACTTACATTATAGGCTTGAAGAAGAAAACAGGCTAAATCATTTAGCAAAAGCTACTAGCCGTGTATTCAGAACAGAAAACCCCAATATGAGTTTCAACAATAGAGGGATTTCATACTTGGGTCCCTGCATGTACTTGGCTGATATATACCTGTAAATAATAATTTAATTTATAAAATAATAACTACTTTACTCATTGTTATCACTGTCTGTATGGATGAAAATAATTATTTTCAAGACAAGACCGTGGTAAGTTTTGTTTGTGTAATCCCTTTCCCTGTGTATTTTATTTATGTTTCCAGGTAAATATTATCAATTATTTCTTTTTATAGTTCTCCAATTCAGATGAATCCGAAAGGTGCCATATGTTGCCAAACTGCTTAATAAAGGTTGAAGAACTGCTAGATAAAGAACTAAATGGTTGTTACAGTCAAATTATAATCTGGATTTAGTTTATCAGTTATATTACATGTGAGTTCTCAATGTATTCTTCCTAAAACAAAATGCAGATTTTATGCCAAGATTATATCCGTACATCTACAGTACCCTAACAAGTTATTAGACAATGATGGCTAATGAGTTTTCTTTCTTCCTTTTCTAGGAATGTTCTTAAAATTGTCATTCTGTTTATGGCGCCGGACACACTTGTACACCGTACTTGGTGATAGGTTTATCCTGTTGGCAATATGCTTGAAAGAGTAGCCGACATCCCGCAGAATCTTCATCTGTGCTTTTTTTGTCACTGTTGTTCCTTTCTTGGGAGCCATTCTCGTCTTCTCGAGTCTTCGTTTGAGATGTAGCCGGTATAACTTACTTTGATTGTAGTGTGATTGAATATCTTGAGCAGTTGTAGGAAAAGTTTGCCAACTTTGGATGCAACATTGTGGCTGTGAGGTGGATTGAACCATATGATGTTCCTCGGGGGATTGCGTCTTGGTGAGTTGGATTTGCTGGTGTTGCTGTTATATTGCACTATCGTATGGAAATTACTTCGTAGTAGCGTGTTCTTGTATACTGGAGCCGTAAGATTGAACGAGTTTACGAATGTTTATCAAAGGAAAGTAGAGAGACGTTTGTTGATGGATTTTGGTATCTGCTTTATGATTGAAAGAGGGTGAATGGAATGATTGTTTATGTACAATGGGTCGTTACTTGGTTTTCTGTAGTGGCGGTAACTGCCGTCGCAAAGATTTAAAGTGATGTGGAGGAAATTAACGCATTGATGGCTGTGATTTTGAGTTCAAACTGTTCATCGAAGATTCGATGTAATGTATCCTTTCCGAGTGTTTTCGACAGCTCATTCAGTATAAACAACCCAACAAGCTCGCAAACCTCTGCTCCATCATAGCTGCCCATGGTAACGTCGAACATTGATTGGTTGTTACGTTTTATTGTATTTTTCATTGTTGAACAGGAACGAATTACATGCATGATAGATGATGTAACAACCAATAAATGTTCGACGTTACGATGGGAAACACAGCGTAACCACAACTTCGTTAATTTTTCACTGTTTCGCCGGTTGATGTTTATCTACCGTTAGTGTTTAAGAAATAATAACGTCATGGGCGGAGTAAGGATCTCCGCCCGTTCCACTACCCCTATTCTCTATACTGCTATTGCTGGTGATATACGAACGACATGTAGTTATATTTTTGCACAGCGAGGGGAAATTTCCTTGCAGCTCACAATCTCTATAACCATACAGGCCATAATCATAATACGGATTTTATCTTTTTTGCATAAATTCTAATTTTCATCGCATATAATGATCCACGAGTACTTCCGCGCGGTTTAGTTTGCAGTCATATATACCGTGTACAAGACCAAAATTAGTTGCTGCATAAAAATAAGCTTGTTAAGAAAAAAACAGAGTGTCAAAAGTGTCCACAAAGTGAAAGTGGGTTACAAACTTGTACGTGTCGAATCTGAAGAGCATGGGTTAAGTAAGTCATTGAGGTGTTTGTCAGATAGTTGTACTTAATTCAAGTGTTAACAATGTTTCTGTATTTCTTAAAGAAGTACACAATAACATACAGTGTCGATCAGGTTATTCATTTTCACATTGTTTTGACCAGGATCACTTTTTGGAATGTGAGAAATATTTCTGCAACATAGGAATTTATGACTTTTATGTGTTTGCATGCAATACGCGAACGGCCGTTTGGTATTGAAATATTGAATGTATATAGCCTAGCCAAACGCGATAGATCGTATTTGAAAAAAACACTGACTGCTTAGTATAAAACAACGGTAATTCCGAAGATAAACATTTTGAATTTAATCTAGCTTTGGACTATATTTTAGCTATGTTTTAGACTATATGTTATTTTTTATCGTTGTTTTGTGTTTTGTATAAATATTCAGTGGTTACCACAATTTTTGACTGACTGTTAAAATGATTAACTACATTTTTAGATCGTAATTAATTAAATAATCATAACAAAATTCCATACCATATGTAGTTATGATTCGGATTTTTTCTAAATTAAGGCAGTAAAGTAATTGCTGCGGAGCGAGCGAGCCTGAAGCGAGCGAGCGAAGCAGCAGACGTAATTTGTGTATGTAGGGGAGAATTTATCTCAAACCATGTTTACCGCAGTGCATTGTGGTCATGCGCGTTCGGAAATGCGCAGAACACCTTTACTCACCTGTGTTTCGTCACCAATTATGTCTTGTGTTCAGAAGATATCATGTTTCAGGCTGGCTGTTTAAAAAATCGTAGTTAGTCAAAAGCATAAAGCTCGATAGCGCATCTATTGTTGGGTTTTGAAGCCAGAAGTACGTCATATTTTTAGACTTGCGGTCATGTTTAATGGCCCCACTTGAGCATCGAATGCTATAGATTTCTACTTCAGGACAAATAGCTTGAGCATCGAATGCTATAGATTTCTACTACAGGACAAATAGCTTACGTTTTGAAACAAAAGTTTTACGTTTTAAGGCAAAAGCTTCCTAAAAATCAGTTTTCTAAAAGAAACTACGTTGATATAATTCTGTTGGGCCATTATACATGCCGAGTAATGTACTGGCAGGCTAATAATGCACACTAGTATCCCATTGAATATATTTTGGGTTGCATAAATGTCATTTTCCAATAACCTATAAAATAATTAAGGCTCCGCAGCATTCCCTATCTTGCAGGTAACCTAGCATACAACTTTAGATCTTTAGCATGATTTCTATCAAGCCCGTTTTCTTTGTCGCTATTTTTTAATGAATGGTATAAATGAAGTTATACGACTTTGATAAACCGTTCTTAACTTACTTAGGTTGTCTTCTATAGAGATACCTTACGTCACCAAAAAGTGCTTTGCATGGTATATATATATTAATCTGCATGTGGGACTTATTCTTAATTTCCTGCCGTATTTTGCAAAAGATGGACCATAAACTTCCATGTCAAATACTGCCAAATCTTCTTGCCCATGTCTGACTGAAGACTAGAATTGTTTCAAGATTAAAAAGTGACAGCTATAGTACAAACACATTAAATATAACTGTGTAATTATCCTGTAATACGCACTATTCACAACATGAGTGGCCGTGTTAATTGTATCAGCATACACGGATGCGAATGTTGTGAATGGCTTGTGAAACTCTCGTTTTATACACCTATTTGCGAAGTAATATTGAAAATACATCTTATATATAACGCGAGATAATCTGTGTTAAATTTTGTGAAAATCAATACAATCTGCATGTGGGTATACAGGCCTTCGTGATCATTTCTTCATAAATTATTAATGCGTTTTCACAGAGAAGAGCTAGCAACATTGACAGCATGAAAGGGGAAATAACAAGTTGTAAAATGTTACCGCTAATCGGTATGACGAAACAAGTGAAGTTAGATTTTGTTCTAAATGAATTACCGTAGAGTCTCAAAAGGAACACCCTCTGAAAATGACATGCTCTTTAGAAAGTAGCATCATAAAGCCTCGCTCACACTTGCACGTCATATAAGTATTAGGGATTTTACCCTTGCACCCGAATTGGGGCCCTAAAACTGAAGTATGGGACGAATATATACTACGTACTACATTGCTTTTGCAAAGAAATGCACTAGGTTATATCACATTTTTACATTATGTACAAGTATGAACCAGACTTAACTCCCCTTTTACGCGACCATTTTTTTTCGACAGATTTCATGTGCTATACCGGGTGTCTCAGAAAAAAGCAGTCGCTGTTTGATTTAATATTGCAAAAAAATAAAGCAGTTATCAAACTCAAGTAGTCAGATTGTATGCAGTATGGTATCCAGGAAGGGCTAACCTAAATTTTGATATATTGCAATAAGATTTTCATGCAATATTAACTATTAAGCAAGATCCGTTACTTTGAAATGGACGAATTTGCTTAAAATGCCCTATTAAGCTAGTTATAGCACAATTACCATTCCCTCGTGTTTTCTGCTATTTTAATATCCGTCGTCACCATATACTTACATGTGTTGACGGTTAGGTGCAGATGCGGCCAGTTAAAGTCTGTGCATTTGTGTTACCTGGATTCAGGTCTGAGTCATGTAAATCTGTATACAGCGAGGGCCTGACCACCGAAACGTTTGCACCTTATCACACCGACTGAGTTCGATGAAAGTTACGCACAGTTAGGCTATATGTCATTCAACAAAAAGAATTCTACAACTCTATTTCCCTGCTGATTGCTGCAGCTGGCTATATTAGCTAGCGAATGCTCCCACTGTACGACGGATGCTCTTATTTATCCAGCTCAACAGGAGGGTCACTCAGACCCAGATCGCGCTAGTTACTAACATATTAACCTCATTTACATAACGTTTACGTTTACATAACATATTAACCTCGTTAACTAAAATTAGGAAATATTTTGCCTTGGCCCAGAAGTGCAAAACACAACACATGTCACTGATGGCCCACAAGTGCAAAACGCACCACACCAAACTAAAATTGTTTTTAGATGTTCCTGAAGAAACTAATTAACTACTCGGAAATAAACATTTTTGAAAACATTGAACACTCGATCTCTACATTAGGAGAATTTTCCCAACTGTAAACCCTGCTGCTGATGCACCCTGTATAGGTGTTGTTGTTAATTCTTGTTTTGTTCTTTATTAGTGAATATTGGCGAAAATTATAACGTCATGTATGTTATTTTAAAGACTGTCATTCTATATAGGGTCAGTGAAATAACTTTCTGAGAATGGTGGTTGCATGCTTGACGACGATCCTGTAGGCACGAGTAAAACCAGTTCAAACCAGTTCATAATTTTGCCTCGAAGAGCAATATACAATCAGTCGAGACAGTTCCAACTGCAATTTTAAATTTATGCAAATTCCATATAGGTCTTTGCTTATTCAGGACAACTCAACAGAATTTCATGCTCAATTTTGCATGTCCCATACACATCTACAAGGTAGGCTATATAGCAAATATTCGAAGTCCACATTCGAAAGTTTTTTGAGATTTTCGATTGATAGAGGAATGTTGTCGCCCGCACCCACCCCTTCAGTCCTTTCCAACATATGCTAACTTTAATTGTACTATCATGAACTATCCTTTATTATTATTATTATTAAACATCTTTTGACACGGTAATTTATAATCATCCATATAAATACTATAAATTAACAAATAAAAAAGGTTGCTTTTCATTAGGCCGTGATACTAAAAATCTCACTAAACTTAAATTATTTACATTATTATATAAAAAATATCCAAGAATTATTTTATGTAAAAATATGTTCAGTACGCATATCGTCCACAATCGATCAAAATAATTACTTTTTTTATTGTGATTTCAAACTTTAGCAGCAGTATATCCGAAAGTCCTTTTCACTGAATTTGTTTTAGGTTTCGACAACATCAGCATCTTATTGTTGCTTCTCAAATTATATCGATCAGACTTTGAAATTTTAAACATACTTGAATTTTTTTCAGGACATTGGCTAGTTAGAGCATTGGACACATATGCTAATTTACGCTCTTTTTTCTTCGAGAGTTTTCCAATTTAGTTATTTCTTTAAATATCAAAGGAGCGAATTTCATATGTGTCACCTGTAATTACTCTAGCTGCACGGTTATGAAGTTTCTGTATAGCTTTTCCCTTAAGGCTTGACCACAGTTACCCCAAACCATGGAACAATAATCAAAATTCGGTTGTACTAGAGTTTGATAAATATATATATAAGAGTTTCAGTAGAAACAAATGGCTTGGTACGTCTTAGCTACCAATTCCTTTTGTTTTGACACTTTTTACTGATGTTGTCGATTTTCTCGTTCCAGCTTGTTTCACTGTTTTCCCGTCAATTGAAACATTAAATTCTTTTGAAACTTTAGCCAATCTTTGGTGCGTTCCAATAATCATGTATTCAGTTTTATCAACGTTTAATGTCAACGTATTTGAAAGTAGCCACTGATGAATATTGCACATTTCGAAATTCAGTTATTCTTCCAATTTATTTATGTCGTCGGCATGCGACGTAAGATTTGTATCATCTCCACACATTGCTGGGCACGAATTATCCAAACAGTTTGGCAAGTCGTTTACATATATCAAAAATAAGAGGGGACCAAGATTTGATCCCTGGATTTGATGCAAGATTTGATTCTAACATGAAGTAGCCCACTGTGTGGGTACACAGCTAAAATAACTGTTGATAAGGTGTTTAAACATCAAATCGTTGATAGATAAAGCGCTAAAGAATTAACAGTGCTATTCTAAGCGGTGATGAATACATGCCAAAGTATCGTTTATCTCAAGCGAACATGCCATGCGATAATTAAGATAGATTAAGTCGTGTGTTATCAGGAGTCTTGACAGATTAAGAAAAAACCACGCCAAATATTTTATACATGTGCCCTACCCGGGTAAAATAAAGGAGTTAATTGAAAAAGTATACGTTGCTCAAGATAATCTTCGATCTGTATGCTTTTGTATGCATGATTTGCCCATGGCAAGCTCGATTATTGCAGCACGACCCAACGTGATTGAAGACTACCTTGACAAGCCATTATTTCAACGACCATTAATTTTACCAGTTGAATCATTACCCTTTGACTGCTATTCCACGTTCACATTGAAAGCTCGTTACTATAAATACACAAATTTCATGTCTGACTAAATATAAAACTTTTCTCAAAGATGTGATGCCGCTTGAAAATCTGACTTCGTATCCGGGCATGCAATTTAGCTAATTAAATTATTAATGTGACAAAACGGATTTAGTCTTGAAAATAGTCTAAATTAAATAGCTACAATTACTTATATTATATTATATTATATTATATTATATCATATTATATTTCATTATACCATGTAAATTTACCATATATTAACATATTTCAGTTCTTAAAGTACTTTCGCAAATCTTCGTGATCGCGTGCGTCAGCGGTAGTAATATTTCGGCAAAAGCCACCTCTGTCTTGAAAGCAAAGGTCTTCAATGTCTGGAATGTTGAGGATTGAATTAAAGCTGAAACAAAAAATCTTCCTGTTTTCTCAAGTGTTTTTAATGTTTTCCTAAAATGGAAACTAAAAACGAAATTGCTTCCATGCATGAGAGAAATTAAGAAATGTTTTCCTGCCTGCAAGATGCGAATATTTTTTCAGGTATAGGGTGACGTAATGCAGTTTCTAGGTTTGTACTCAAGAAATACACAAGGAAATCCGATCTTTCCACTTTGAACCTGTTTCATAAGACAACGGCGGAAATTTGGTTTAGTTAAATGAACTTTTAAAAATTTAAATTGAATGATGTATTAACTTTTCCAAATAATTACTAACTTTTGGGCGACGATGATTTTTTTTGCACAACGTTTACGAAAATGAACCAAGATGGCGACAATTGCAAACTATATCTACAACAGGGTTTTTCAGTGTTTCTGCTGAAGAAACTTTATGACTCTATCTTTTAAGGGCTGAATATCCAACACACTTTTTATTTCTTTTAGGAATGCATGCACTGCCCACATCATGCAGTAACGCGTTAGTTATCCAGTAGCTTTCTACCAATATAATAAGCTTTGTACAAATTTTGTATCAAATTCATATCCGTAAAGTGACAGACCTGCTAAATGCTTACGGTTTAATGCAATTTTAATTTGTACCGAAACTTTCACCAGTTTGAGGGCCGGCCGGAAAACCTATTAGACAACATTTAAACTTGAGAAAAAAAATAACTGTTTGTAATGAATTATGCATCTTAGCTGGATATTTTCGGTTGTTGTTTTACAAGTATTTTAGAGTTTTTACATGCATGACTTGGCACAAAATTTTGAATTCTAGTTAAGTCAATTAAAGAATTGCAAATACCGTTAAAACGCAAAAAAGCTACCTGCGGGAAATTTTACTAGATCACCCCTTCCACAGGGTTGCTTATAGTTCTGGCATGCATGTAGACAAACCCTCGAGTACCAGCATCCACAATCGCCGGTATCTCGCAAGGGTTATACGATTCATATTGTATATAAAATTCACATGCATCATCAAATGCTCAACTTCATTTTATTTTATTTTAGTATATTTTATGCGGGGTTTATGTGGCCGTAAAATTTATCGAACTAACGTTGTCAATGTGGGTAGTGCAATGAATAGTACACGAAAGGTACAGATTCCGTCTCTTTCTGAAACGATATAAAGTAAAAACCTTTCGAGCGAAGGCCTTTCCACACGAAGGGCCGTTGCTCGAAACGATTATTTTTAGTTTGTCGTTTTAGGTAATAAAAGAACCTATAAATTTCGTTTATGCGTGAAATGGCTGTCACTGTATAGCCGTAATAAATGCTAGATCTCACTCATGAGTTGTTCTATAGATGTTTTTACATCTTGTCGTAATATAACACCACGAGTACCGTTTTGACGTGAAAGGTCAAGTCCTAGTGTCAAATGTTCTGCTTATATTCTTGCTAAATTTAGGTTTGTCTAGTATTCAGCAGGAGCCACGAAGCGGGATACAACTCGACCGCCAACTGCAAGTTTAAAACTGATTTAACTTCTTCAACGAGTATCGTATACATCGGATTCGAACTCTTATCGCATTTTCACAAGAGCTAAGGTAAACATTTCTTTTCCTATATCATAGCTACTTCAGAAATGAATTTATCTTCTTAGTTAACTCGATTTATAATTGTATGTGTTTACACAAAGGATTGAGGAAAGTTTTCACTGGAATTCAGCTTTAGTTATCATGAGCGCAGCTTATAGCGATTATACACTTCCACAAAACAATTGTACAAAGTTTGTACTTGTTTCATTTCCTTCAGTCACGCAACTACTTAAGAGCAGAATAAAACGCAAGTCAGCGCGCTACGTATCAATTTCGCGTTGCGCTAACAACAATTGATGACAATTAGCGCTCATTGCCTAAAACGCATAATGCAAATAGAAGACTTCCGGACGTATTTTGCTCAATAAATAACGCACCGTCCAAACCTTTTGGTAACAAAGCGAAACTTGGACGCAAAATGACAACACTCACGCGATGCAAATGGTGTGTGGTGCGAACATATTCTACCCGTGAATCAATGAAACTAGGAGTTGAAGACACGCGACCGTCAAATATGACTGGTGTTTCCGATTTGAAGTACGTGCTAAATATTGACTTTAAGAGATCCTTACGGCGAATGCCATTAAAAGATTGTTTAACACCACTAGCTCTTTGAAAATTATTTTAAAAAATTCATCCTGTGCATATATTAACGCGGTGTATTTTGGCAGACATTTGGCTGTATTTATGACAAATTGAACGACATCACGATCGCTGATTAGCTCTTGACAAGAAGCTGATTGTAAACAAACGCACGCTCTTAGCCATTTGTTTGAACATAACTGCGATGCGATGTCCGTATTATTTTTTTACTAAAACAGAAGGTTTATAACATGGGGTTGAAAAAACAAACAATCTGATTGATTTAACTAACTCATTTTTTAACAGCATGGCTGTGGTGCATAAGATAATCGTAGTTATCACATTTGTCCGAACCGTGTACGCCTTATCGTGCACATCGTGCGATAAAACAGCGTGTGATGAACCCATAAACTGCAAGGCTGGTTTGGTGAAAGGATTATGTGGTTGTTGCGATGTCTGCGCAAAGTTGAAAAACCAACGTTGCGGAGGTCCTTGGTATATCCACGGAAAGTGCGCCAAGGGATTAAAGTGCGTCATGAGAACACAGCTGGAAAACCTAGATGGATATCGATTTTTACCGGTGAATTTTAAAGGTGGCGTGTGTGAACCTGGTAAAGTATGCTAAATAGTAATTTTTTCTAAGTGAAAATCCACGCAACATATAGCTTTTTCTGCGAGAACCATTTCGGAATTCTTCCGATTTTGGCAGTCATCTTGACGAAAATTCATACAATAGCCGAACATATCACGCTCCTATACTGTAGAGTGTAGCTCTCCTGTTCCAATTACGTCTTAGCTTGGTATTTACCTGTATATTAAAGCTGCTTTCTCATGATCTGTTTTCCCAGATCTTACTGCTAAAGGCTGCACTCATGCATACACCTAGCATATCACCACCTGAATTTCGCACCTAAGTGTAAAAGAACAAAAAAAAATGCACGCGTCGTTTCCCAACCAATTTTACTCTAAGCTGCCGCTGATGGGCAATATTTCGTACTTCAAATATTTCAAATGTGGTGTGGTTAATTGGTTGAAAATGTAATTGTGATTGAGTAAAACAGAGAGCAAAAATTTAGAAATATTCGGTTTCCATGTTGGGGTTGTGGACTCCACGAAGCATGCTGATGGTGATTTCTTCAGCTCAAGTGTTCAATTTTGTCGACTATTGTTTAAATATGTGGTGTGAATCTGTTAAAAGCTAATGTAGATAATTTTCGGAGTGTTATCGTCATGAGACAAACGCATAATGTTTGCGCACATCATCGTTCAATTTCTGATCTCTTCCAAATGGCGTTAATTAAACAAATTTGTTATCATTTATTTTTAACTATCGTCGATTGAGACAAGCATGTAGGTAATGCTATATGCTGATTAATCAATTATTGGATTTAGTCAGTGATTTAAGGGGTGCACATAAGTCGCGGCGAGAAAAGCATGTCTGGATTGTGCCAGCTCATTGCGGCGGTTTACAAAGCCAATTGTAACGAGGATCACAAAAACGTTCCGTTGATCTGTGAATGATGAAATAAAAATATGCTCATATAGTTTAATATAGTTTCATTTATGGTGGGAAAAAACGTTCAAGACTACTTCTATCATGATATAAACTTGCCAACTTGTAGCTGTAACTGAACAAGAGAAAAATCAGAATTTAACAAATTGTAACATTTTCTGAGCATATCAAATTTTCAATGGCATGCTGCGTTTTCCGTTTACCACACCCAACTTGTGCCTTTTCTACATATATGACCGAGCCAGGAGGTCCAAATTCTCGAAAAGGGGGCATGATTTAAGATTACGCCACTTATGACATACCAACCTACATATTATGAGCATTCGGAGTAGTGAAACCATTTTCTACATAATTTTAGGTGCAACATTTGGTAAATATTTCTAATAAGACGTTTATCAGAGAAGGAATACAAGCGATATTTATATATTTGAATAGAATTGATTGAATGTTTTTTAAAAACAATTTACATAATAATAAGTAATCCGTGTGTGTTAATAGGGTTTATTTTTTAATCGGATACAATTAAGCTCCATGTAGAATGTATATATAGCACTATTTAATCCTAATTAATTTACAGGATTACGAGTGCATGCTTTTAATGATGTACAGTGCTTTGGTGCTTTTCTTTGAATCCCTGAAATCCGTGGTAGTGTGCCTATCTACATTTTAGAAAAGTGCGAGTTTGGATTTACTGATGTGCTACCATTATTCATGCTTTAAAAACCTTTTGAGGGATTTATTTTCTATAAAATGCTTTGAATAGTAATAGACTAAGTAATTTCTTTCCAGAATTATATAACCTTATAAGCCTTATTATAGCGACAGCTGATTTAAAATCTTAGTAGGGCATTAAAATTGCAGCCTCACGGTCATCGGCTAGGTTACTAAAAACGCATTCTATATCTATTATTTCTATGGTTTATACATATTTTTTTAAATGTAAATTTGTTTTCATAATATTTTTGTACAGGAATATACTTTAAAACTTCTACGATCAACAAGTAGTATGTTTTATTCGAGATAATATTATACTGTAAATTTAGAGATAAATCGTAACAACAGGAAAACAATAGAATTCAAAAAGAAAAGGAAATTGTACGACGCCATTATTAGTAACCAGTTTGGCAAATTTTGTTTTGCATTTTTGGTAAGCTATGCTCAAATTTTCCACTGAAGTTTTGCACATTGCCATTGGCAGAAAATTATGGAGAGTTTTTTAGAACAGGTTTTGGCTTTGATCGAGAAGTTCTGAATCGATTTTACTTCTATCACGAAATCCTATTTATTCTTAGTTATATTATTGAAGTTATTTAGCTAGGCCTCCTGGGATTTAAAATTTCAGCTTTATGTTGTCACCACATGCACGCAACATACGTGCTGATATTTAATCCCTGGTTTGAGAATAAATGATTAATGACTGCATGACTTTCTGGTTAGGTGGTCGCCATGAAGCCTGATCAACTATAGCAAGATAACATTTTTTAATTGCAGTTCACATTTGGTATAAGAGGATTTAGTTTCTATAGCACCAATAATAATCTACAACTGGCTCGATGCATGCTTCAGGCTTTATAATGTTGAATGTTTTTTTCTTATAGCCATATCTCTATGACCGTGTGGATTGATTCTATGAATGCATGCATGTATTATTGATGCAATTTAGGAATACTTCTGACAAGATAAACGTAATAAGGTTACGGTTCTTCGTGCATGAATCTAGAGCCTATAAATATAAGATGTGATAAAAAATTTAGGATTTCATCTTCCCATAATATAATGAGTATCTTTTCTGGTATTGGCGCACCGGATTTTGTCGTCTTAGAGTTCTATATAGCCAGTCTCAATATGTTCCGTCCTTTTTCATTTTGCTAATATACGTATCTTCAATTTCAAATATAATATACAGAAGTTATAATTAGATGATAATTACATTATTTTATCAACCTTGACATTTTACTATTCTACTCTTATACACATTTTCAATTAGAATATAAGTTCGAATGATTTGGCTACTGTATGCATACAAATATTCATACAAAAGTTCGAGGTCCAGACCAGAGGCTAAGGGTCATTATAAGTGCACATTAGTGTATTAAGATACCTCTTCGATTCCTAAGTCTGAAAATACTTCTTCCTAGAATATGCTACTGTTCTAGTACACCTTAAGTCAGCATCGTGCAAAATTTTTGCGGCCGAAAGTCTTTGTTTCTAATTTGTCAATTTCAATCTGATCTCTAAATCGTATTATAGCATATTTTTTAGTCTTATTTCCGGAATTATTAGGCTGTCAATTAATTCTTACGTAGTATTAAACCGTAAACATAGTATTATACCGTCTATTCATTTTGATGTGTTTAATTGCGACTAGAGAGCACGATCAGAGTGTGTATTTTACTTATGCATGGCCCTTAATACATTCAAATTAGGAAAGTACCATATAGCTATGACCTATGATATGTCTCATAAAGCAAACCAGTTGCCTTGCAATAAGATAGGCTTGGTTTATATCAAATAGCAAGATATTATATCAATTTCGTCATTCGTAAAGATTATTCTATATATGGTTCTTGTTTTTGAAAAAAAAAATCTACAATGTTAAAAACTTCCTTCTTACGGCCCCCTAAAACATTTTGCAGGGAAAAGCGTTATTAGATGGAAATGCAAGCAAATATTATTTTTAATAATAGACTAATTATCCCTTATCTTTGTCTTACACACGTTTCTTGTTGTCAGCACGTCTTCCTGTATTCTTTCTGTGCAACGTTAATCACCGCTGGTTTATATTACAATTAATGCTGGCCTCTTTTACATAAACAAGATCTAGCAACTATGGGATATAATTCAATAGTATCTATTTGTTTTAAATTACGTTCTATCAGGGACTAGCGAAATATAGCTACTTCAAGCGAAAGAGGGTTAGACGCTGGAATTGCTCAAGTCACCAATATTTGAAGAAGTCTAAATTAAAACATATATATGGAAAAACAGCTTTAATCTATGACATATATGATGAGCGAAAGGGACTTTTTTGAGCTGTATATGCAGTCAAATAACATTTCACCTCTAGGCGTAACAATAATAGGTGCACTTTAATTCTACGCTAAAGTTGTGCCAATCACCAATATCTGAAAAATTTCATAAATCTTATTACATATATTTAGTAGTGCAATGATCTCGGTTGATCTACTATTGTCAAAAAGTACCAATGACATTTAAACACGAGCCAGATTTGCGTTTCCTGCGCGTGATATTGCGTTGTTATACCTAATTTGACAACAGTAATGTGTAAACCTGTGAAAGTATAGGTACATGCCATATTTCACGTCTTTGAATCAGTTATCTTAAAATAATATAAAACCAAACATGGAGATATGGTGCTGGTTTTGTTGCCAAGTATTATAGCTAGAATAACATGCGCTTACATCAAAAATGCCATTATTTTCTGTTGTAATACTTTCAGCACTGAAAAAGAATTAATAAGGTCAAGGATACGTTTTACGATTGCCTAAGGTTTGGTCTTTTTTAAGGGTGTTCCTTAAAATTTTTTATTGCATTATTTCTTTCTGAACTAGATGCCTGTCAGAATATAACGTGTGGATTTCGCCAAAAGTGTAAGATCAACAAACGTGGAAAACCTGTTTGTATATGTCCTCGAAAATGCGGCAAGGCAAAATATCCAGTTTGTGGTTTGTTGAATGGTAAACAATACAGAAATAAATGTAAGCTTCAACGACAGGAGTGTTTAACTAAAACAGAAATTGGATTCACCACAGGAGATTGCAAAAGTAAGTTGCGTCATAAACTTTTTTATTATAATCTGTATAGTGACTAACCCTCATCACAATTAAATTTGATACCCAACTTTGCCTTTTCAGTAAAAAAATTATGTATCCGAGCTTTCTATACGTTATTGTAAGCCTTGGATAAATTCGAAATGGTTAGAAATGCCAGCATATGCATGGTTACAGGATTTAGAAAATTATGAACTTGTTAGAAATTGAGAGTGCGAAATAAGGGAGGGGGGCATAGGGAGGGTTAATTTTTAAGATCCTAAAGTGGAGGACTGATGTATGGGCTGCTTAAAGGAAAGGGTCGTTCAAATTTATTCTTGAGCTCATATAATTATTGGTACAAGGTATATTTGAAACAAATACTAAAGAAAAAATGGTGTTTTTCAAGTTCCTTAATCTTAATTTTTGGAAATTATCCAGCTTGCTATAGCTTGCTATGCCCTGAGAAGAAAACTCAAGAGAAGAAGGCGAAAGTGAAAATATTTTATATACCTTCACGTATAGCAGTGAATTTCAAAACATGAAACGTACTTGTATTCCTAATATTGTAAAAAGGTGTGTGCTTGCGGTACAGATATAGAAGTTTGTCATTACCGTGCGTTAATCTCCAGACTGATGTAAAGACGTTCTCACTAGTCACAAGATTTCTTTCTTTCTCGGGGTGTTGATAATCCGTTCATTGCAAAATAATATTAATCTTTGTATCTGGATAGTGCATGAGTGTGACGCTGTGGAATTCTTTCCATATCGTCATTAAAATACCTTAATTGGAAAGAAACAAGTAATATAATAATATCCACCTTTTCACGATTTAACAGGACCAAGTGATATGGGCATTTCGATGTGATATTATTGAAGTTTTCCAAATGAGTCGCCGCCTTATTGAACTTTTTAATACTACTAATTTAATAACCACAAAATGAAGACACATCCTCTAGTATTTTAAATGCAATTAAGAGACCAATCGACAGTAATGAATTAATATGAATTTCCTATTATTTTCTTAGAAAAAGCATCGTTGAAGTGGGGTTTACGTAATTTAGATCTTCTTTCAAAAACAATTATGCTGTTGTTGCACAGTGATTGAATTGTGATTCTATAGATCATGATGGAGAAACGAAAAAAAGTAACCGAAAGTTGTTTCTCAAAAAATTTTATTGTTTGAATGTATTCTGCCCCTACCATCTGTATCAAGAAAAGACAAAATCGGCAAACTGCCAACATGCATCTATTATGAATGACCCTTGGTAACGTAGTAACAGTCCTCAAAATATTATCTTTAGGACAGGTGTTGATTGGTTTGTTATAAAAAAAATTTGTGCATTGCGCGAGGGATTAAATTAAAACTTCAAGAAGAACAGTCGCATGTTTTCGACGTGCTACGTGCGTGCACCAGTCGCTAATGTGTTGTCTACGCAATCAATGCATGCTAAGTGAACACTTCTTAAGTGTTTAAAACTCCTTAGTTGTGTGTGTGATTTTAATAATTTGGATAATCTAATTTGTCGACAGTTAATTTGGCTCCACGCCCGGGTTATTTTTATACTCAGATAAAAATCAATATAAAAATAGCCAAAATTATCATTTGCACATGGAAAATAATTAATTTACAGCAATATTTGTTATCAAACCTCCTTAAAATTGATTTGACGACTAGAATCAGAAGAAATTGTTCACATGCAGTTATTTCACACATATTATGAATAATAAAATAAAATGATGTAGATCAATTGGTATTTAATACTGAGGCAATTACAGATATTAATAATAAAATTGACAATTAAGTAAATTGGTAATTACAGAAATTGATCATGAAATGAAATGATGTAGAGCAATTAGCAATTCTTTTCTGAAAAAAATATGCAAAATTATAAACTATATCAATCATAAATCGAAAATCGATAATGCCATAAATGTATGAATAATACATTGGTGATATTATAGTCTATACTGTGCGCATACAAAGCAACATGTCGATTTTTTTTAGATTTGCATGCATTATCATGCGTACAATATTTTCTGGTACCCAGAAGAAGTTAAATTTTTGATAATTTATAAAATCTTATCTTAAGTTGTCTAACCCAGGATTAATTACTCGCGTGTGGTAAGAAACCACATATAAAATATGATAATGATAATCCCATCTTAATTGGATTTCTAAATAATCGATGTAATTATTATAGGCCTGCACTAAAACCCGGAACGTTGACATAAAACCCCCGAAAAGAAACGACCTAATTATATGGTAGTACTGTGACCCGGAACGTGGAAATGAAACCCCCCAGAAAAGAAACGACCTAATTATAAAGTAATACTGACAAACGCGAAGCGTTGTTCACTTAGTTGCGCTGCCATACGATATTGACAAGCTTATATGATACAGGTTGAGAAGCTTATATGATACAGGTTACCCTATAACAGAAACATTCATTTCTAGATTTCGCAATACTCGGTGTAATACTGCACACATGCATTATTCATGTGTATTAATCAACATATAGCCATAGGTTTAATGTTCCCGAATGGATGCACGATAGAGTTTCACAAGTGTCATGTCGCTGAATACTAAAGTAGCAGGGAGAGGGGCGGATATTTAGCTTGAGATTTGATTACGACCATATTTGCGACCATATTGCTTTTTAAAACCATTGTAATTACGACCGGGTCTATGAAAAAACACGAGGTCACGAAAAGGTGTATAGGTAATTTTATTAATGGTATCACTCAACAGACAAAATCTCGGTCACGATATGATAGTGGTAATCGTGCAATAGGGCATGGTTATTATATTCACATCAATGTGTTTACATTTATCTTCTCTAGCTTTTGTAAATTATGTTAAGAATTAGAATATGATAATTATGCTGCTGTGAAATCAGAGAATCAGTTCGAAATTACTCGTAAAAGTACGGAGTTGCGGAATTTGGTCAAATTCTTGTTATGTATCTTCCCCTACACTTTCCTACCCATGCAGTACTTAGCGCCTCCAATGTTTCTATGACGCCGTCAAAAGCACAAAACATCGTAGAATATTTCTCTACCTGACAATACAAACAAAACTTTGCAGGATGTCATGGTCATAACTGTCGACGTTCCGCATGTTTTTTTATGGTGCGATTTAACTCACTGAAGCTGGTTATACTTTAATGAAACGTAATAAACAGTCACAGAAATAATTAATTGGCCTTTCTTATTTCCTGACTGTATGACATGAAAGTAAAAACCTAAAGCTGCTATTCGTAGAATCTTGAGCGATGTAGAAGCATTGAGGGATGTAGAACGATGATCTCTTAAAACCATCAAACACAAGTGATCCCTGAAAGATTGTAATTTATCATGAATAATTGGATTTGTTTTATTCATTAGTAAGATAAATTTGATTCCTGCAGATATACTAACAATGTTTGTTTGTCTTTCGAACGTGCCAGAATGTACCTACAAGAGGAAGGAATTCAAATTTGGCGAAGCAAGGCCAGATGCTAAACCGTGTGAAAATTGGTAAGCGTTTTTTACTTCCCGTTAACGCCCATGTAGAATATTTATGTGCTTGGTACGCTCTGTCAAATGATGATGATATTTTTTGATTGCTCATTAAGCTGTTTACGCTTGGTTTGATTGCTTATCATTCGCAGATGCACTAAGATAAAGGTCGCAAGGTCATGTGAGGATATTGTCAACATCTACCATGTCAATTATACTTGTCTACATACATATTCACAGAGAGACATGTTGATTTTAAAATAGCTCTTGTATGATGAGAGAATTATATGACATGTTTGACATATTACCAAACCTTGTGCACTATTTCAAAAGTATTATTTTAAATGTATCTTGCTTTCTATAGTTGTACCATCGCACACTATGGTCCCGAAAGTTTTCTTGTGCGGAGAAATGCGGGACAACACCCACGACTGTTTGGAAGACTTGCACTTGCAGAAGAGTTTACTCAAAAGCAAACAATATCTTTGTATAAGCTGCCCGCTGCATTTTAAACGTCGCGAGATCGAAACCTAGCCACGGCAGGCAGCATTTTTTGTGCGGTGTGCATGGTCGCCCTAGCATGAGAACATGCATTTCATCCATACGCGCCCATGATCAAACGTTTTCTCTTTTTCTATACAGTATCTGTAATCATGGCTCATGGAAGTGTGATATCAGACCAAACTGCTTTTTAAACAATCTACCAATTCGATCTGATCATCTCTCTTGTCTGGTGTCCCAGAATGGAGAAAGTCACGTGTTACCTTGTCCTAGAGGTTTCGTGTGCAGATTTCCTCCATCGGAAGACATTCATGATTCCTTTCGTGTTGGAATATGCAAGCCCAAAAAAGGTAAAGTACTTGCGTCCCAGTTTTTTGCTAAAAATGAGATCAGGGTAACGTATAGGGGTAATGTATTTAGCCATTTAAAATTTCGATGGAGGATTACGTCTGAGTCACCGCGTTGTTTATTCGATTAAACTGTACTGTATATAACTATCGTGTAAACCTACATTTCTATGGTATACGATTGATTTGTTCTATTCAGGCAGAATTCAATCACTGTATACCACTAAAAGTAATTGCTTTTTATAGTTTGTTCAATTTTTTAAGTGATGTATGAGGAACGCCTTAATCATGCAGTAAGCTCTACCCCCTTGATGAATTTTTTCGCACTAAATTTTATTTAACAATTTTTTTCATTTTAGTAAAAAAACCAAGGACAGTTGCGCCGTTCATAGAAATACATCTTAAATCGAACAAGATCATTAAAGAAAGAATAGTAGACAGTAGACTATTTAAGAGTACATTACCAGTGGGATCAGGTAAATCACTGGTCAACTGAAGATTACTTATTTCTTATTATGTTTCTAGAAGTTAGTACGCGTGATTGCTTTGACTTATCGTCTTTTTAATGCATTCCCTCGTCAAAAAATTTTCCAAATATCTTTGTAGAATACAAGAGAACAACAGTTTTTACTGAATTAAGGACAACTGCCGCTACCACTAACCTTCCAACTTTCACGTCCACAGCACATATTCAAAAACACCAGGAGCAAAACGGTATGTGCATAGTGTGGATCGCCTTGCTTGTCATCTTCCATTTCATCAACCGTCCGTAAATTGATGTAATAAATTCTATACCTAAATATGCAAGACGAGTTTCTTTATGTGTTAACTATTGAAATGATCAAAAACATTTAAACTTCAAATATTTTGAAACAGCTTCTGTATTAAAACTATGTTTAACCACGCATGCATGTTCTCAGAGATTAGAGAAAAAGTACATGTTTTCTTTTGTAAAACTGCACTCGTTTTCTAGAGCATAAGTACTCCTTAATACTCACACGCACTCCATATCCAACTGCATTGCCCCTCACTTGAGTATTTGATACAGTATGTGTGAGTGTAGGATCTTTTGGAATACAATAAGTCCTTAATATTGAAGGTTGTCTAATTGAGATTTTTGCCCTTGGTACAGGTGGTTTAATGAAGCATGTATGCCTGACTTACCCTGACCAAAGATCATGCTCTGTTCAAACAACAAGACGTTGGTTTTATAATGCTACCATCAGGAGCTGTGTTCAGTTTGATTACGGGGGATGTGGTGGAAATTTTAACAACTTTTTATCTGAGAAAAAATGCCAGGAAGTTTGTCATTCAGGTAATTGTTTCAGCAGCTTCAGATTGAAGTTATTCTTTTTTCATTTGGTACATGCTAACTGTCATATATGTTTTATCCCTTCATGTCTATGCACTTTTTAACATTATATAACATTATAGCTTTAACAATATAACTTTAAAAAACTACTTTAAACTATACTTCGTATTGGAGGAAATCAGCAGATATTATTCCCTTTATTTCCAGATTCTCATCCCACGGCGTGGCATTCACCTCCTACTCAGCCTTCTCCGATCTACGTCACGCAGTTTATCGGTAAGTTTCCGTCTCTTTGGTAATTAAACTTTCATATCAATCGTACTTTTGTTATATAAATTCTGTGCTTATATATTTTTTCTTAACTTAAGATGAGCATGATGAATCTACTGTCTTGTTGGATATGTGTCATGACATGAAGACAGGTATGTCCTATCGTAACAGAGAAAAATGGCATGTTGACGCCTGTACGTCGTGTTCTTGTGTCAGCGGTCGTGCTCTTTGTGTTGCTGCAACATGTCCCTTAACGTGTTGGAATGCTGTGCACGTCGAAGGCAAATGTTGTCCAGTTTGTGACCTAGATGAAGGTAAGGTAAAATAAAGCTCTTCGGGAGTTTAATTCATCAATAATATTGAAGAGAATTTTTCAAGTGAACCCTAGTTAATGACTAAACTTCAATATTTTAGACGTAGCAAGTCAGGGAGATGGCACCATGTGCGAAGATTCAGAAAAAGATTTGTGGTACTTTTCGGGTGAAAGTTGGAATAAAGATAATTGCACCAAATGTGTTTGTTTCGAAGGTGAAATATCGTGCATGACTTCAGTATGTAGTAAACCGTTATGTCCTGACCCAATCACGAAGGCAGGGGTTTGTTGTCCTGCGTGCTCTGAAGAATACGAGCAAGGTATAAATCACGTGTTTTTATCATGAAATTTTAATTGTTTAAGCTGATGTAAGCATCTAAAAATGCCCAAAGCGTGTCCGGTTTGCTAGATAGTACCAGCGCCTTGGCACTATGGCGAAATAATTATGAAATATATTGATCATTTACAGTTTCTGAGCCAACGAAAAGAAACGGGAATGTTGAATGCAAAGTCTTATCTACTGGCAAAATTTACTTACCTGGGGAAGGTTGGAATATCGACGACTGCGTCAGCTGTTTCTGCAATAGCGATGGTCAGCAAATGTGTTATGAGACAAGATGTCCCACATCGAAATGCAGGAATCCTGTTCATCTGCAAGGACGATGCTGTCCTGTCTGTCCTGAAGTGTTTCATTCAGGTACACAATGAGTCACAATCTCCAATTAAACAGTCGTCGTTTTTAGAATAATTTAAAAGCATGCTATCATTTAAGAAAAAGTCTTCAGCTGTTTGACGTTATTAACAATTAGAGAATTTATACAGCAATTATGTAAATTATTCTGCATGTGTGGTTAATGCACTCTGCATGACGACTGTGTATAACTATATGTCTGTTTTGTCTGATAGGTATTTGTAACTGATATAATGTTTTCTAATTTGTATTTAGCATGTATCTACGACAATCGTCAGTATTTCAAAGGCGATTTCATGCTTTTGAAAGATATGTGCACACTATGGTAAGTACAAATAACATTTTCTGTTGCTGTCATCATAATTACTTATCAATAATTTTAAACCGTTTTAAATATTGCAGTAAATGTAATGGAAATATGTGGAACTGCAGTAAAAAATATTGCAACACGACAGGTTAGTGAGTAAATTAAAATACTAATTCTTCGCCCATATAATATAAGGGCAAGGGTTTATATGTAGCTAATCACTTTTATTGATTATTGATTGATGCATGTAGCTAATGGGATATATATATATATATATATATATATATATATATATATATATATATATATATATATATATATATATATATATATATATATATATATATATATATATATATATATATATATATATATATAGTGGTAAATAGATTACAACAAAATACAACATTGTGTTGTTCTACAAGAAAATGCAATATTTTTAAGCCTCGTATATCTTCATGATATTTTGCTGTTAAATTTATTTGATGTGACGTCAAGTAAAGCAATCCAAACCTTCAACGACAGCAGAATATATGAGCAAGAAGATTTGTTTTGGAATACACTGGCCATATTAATCCTAATGACTACATGTGAACTTAATGATTGAGTCATTATTAAGCATCATTTTAAATATTACTTACAATAATCATGTTTTCTAGTGAAAGATAAGCTGCTTTCTCCGCACGTGAATCTAAAACCGACGACTCCTTACAACACAAAATATGATCGTGCTCCAAACAGGAGATTTTATGTCAACACAAGGATGATGGAGAATATAGCCACTGATTTTGATACCGAAAAGCCTGAAAACTACATCGTGGAAGATCCAAGTAGAATGACAGGAAGGAATATGAAGGAATCATTTATCATTCCAACAAAAACAGCAAAGTTTATAGAGTATGGTAAAATAAGCAGACACAAATGGTTAACCAACACGCATAATCATAACTCAACAACGGCACCGACAACACGAAAAGAGAGACCAAGTCAAGCAAACAGTGAACATAATAATACTTATTCTTATAAAGGCTCTAAAAACACTGAAGAAGCCTCCCTGATATCGAAGCCAAGTGAAAAGACAGTCGAAGAAGACACGCTACCTTGGTCAAAGGATTTTAATCCCAAGTTTTGGTCAAACTGGGATGAACCTGAATATAATGACCAATTACCAGACTCTCAGGATGTTTTTGGAATGAAGAAACTGTAGTATTATGCATGTAGGCGTCTTTTATGATACGGCGGTGGTCACGATTCATTAATTAGTATTAAAAATAGTTATTTTGAATTTTAATAACCTTTAAATGGACAGTCCACCCTTGAATACACGTATCATAACGTTCCAGTTGGCAGTGGCTTAAGAACAACGAGATTAATTTTACCATATTGGATAATATTTAATTTAGAAAACGCTTTGTAAAAGTCATCTGAAACGCGACGTCAGTCAGTTACGTTTTGCTCTTTTCGCCACCGTGTATGAAAAACGTCTGCTTCATGTATAGCTCTAGTTAAGAAAGTCTAGTTGAAGTGTACAGAGTAAGTACCATGTTGGTGTACTCATAGACTTAACATTAATAAGGACCGTAGCGTACACAAAATATTCAGCCTGAATATCATCAGCAAGAAGATAAAATGTAGATTGTCTAAACCCTATATCGGTTTTTTGAACGCGCTATGGTTTAAACTGCATATATGTGATAATCAGTTGATTGTAAAATATACATGTAAAATATTACTATTATTGCTGACAACAGCGTCAGTACAGTTGTTGTCATTTTTCATATATTTTTATCGTTAGAAAAGAGGATAAACAAAGCAGGATTGTAATATTGTAGGATTAGTTTTAACCTTTATAACAGCTAACCCTGGCTGTGATGTTACTATAAAGTCAACGTTCATTAACGGGCCTCCCAGTTTATTTTGATAACTAGCATTTCACCAGTTAAGTATGATTTAAAATATGCAAGAATAATAATTTATGATTTTTAATGTTCCATTCAAATGAGGCAAACTCTTGCAGTTTTTATTATTCCTATCCTTTTAAGAAATAAAGAGCCAAAGAGTATTGAGATGTAAACCTTCCTAAGCATGCATCGCTATGGGTTAGCTAGTAGAAATCTGACGGGCACCTTGACTAAAGAGTTTTAGGGAGCCATTATTAGGGGACCATTTTTAGAGTACCATTATATTATATTATCAAACGGGCCACTAAATATATAAAAGTTCAATTCTGATATATATCACAAGAAACATTTCACGCAGAAAATATGAATTATGTATGTTTTATTTTGTCTTCAAAAGCATGCAAAATATTTATTTATATCCCTCTAGGGATTTATTTGAAAATAGGCAAGTAAATATAATAATTAGTAATTCATCAGGAAAAATATTTAGCCATATTAGAGCAGTATATTAATATATGAAACATGCGATGATTTTCTTGCACCTATAGCCTATATGAGTTATGATATGAAAGTCGTCCATTCACAAATGTTCAAAATTCAGAAGCTGCTACTATACATTATGTTCTCAAGCATGCCAAAAAAATTAAACTGTTTTAAATATTTGGAGGTGTGACTTTAATGCTGTGGGTATCTCCAATGATGTCGCTCTGAAAGGAGTATTCTTCGCCGTACTGTTCCATTCCAAAGACGAACTGCCAAACAACGATCGTCTGGCCGGCCACCACATTAATGGTTGCTTCTTCTTTATACTCGGAAGCCCATGTACTCGTGCTCACCTTCTCGACAAAACCAGAGTATTCAGTACTGGCCTTGAAAGTAGATTTGGCAATCTCCGCCGACACTTTCCAAGCGTGATGTTCTGTACGCTGTTTTGAATGAGACTTTCCAATCTTGTATTCTTGTTTGTAGGTGTGTGACGTTTTTGGGTCAATAAATGCTTTAATCATTTTCCAGGTACCGCTGAGCTTCGGTGCTGGATACGGAGAAATTTTATTGCCGCTTATATCGCCAAAATAAAACTTTGCAGCATCATGGACACCAGAATGAAGAACGCATTCCGTATCGTTGCTAGGTGAAGGTGATCCGCCGGAGGGATGCCAGAATTTTCCATCTCGGTGCATTATGTATTCACCTTCTTCATCAAATGAGAACAGACAGCCAGCATGGTAACTGGAATAATAAACTAAGTTGGTGTCATTTCCAGGATTCAACGATCCACCTTTTGGATGCACAAACTTGCCACTGGAGACATGTTTGATGTATCCAAAATGACCAAAACCATTGGCAGGTACAAATTGGACTTGCAATCGATTTGGACTGTCGTTTCCGCTGTAAACAACTAAGTTTGTGTCATCGCTAGGATCGCTAGAGCCGCCTAGAGGATGAACCAATTTGCCTGAGGATCGGTGGAAGATATACCCGACAGGTTCTGTCATCTTCAATACTGTTTGCTAAAATGTTTCTGTTTCAAAGCTTGTAGCAGTAATGGTGCAACGGCTTGCAGAAGCTGCTTTTGAAGACAAACTTGTCTAATGTTAGCATCTCACGTCATAGTACTACAAATATTACTTTGTTTCCGCAAACTTATTAAACTTCTTTGATCACTAAAAACGTTTTATTTGTCAGTACGTCATGTTTTACATTACGCCTCAAGCCCTCTACGATTATATTTACGGAAATGATGGGAAATGTTTAAATTCCCACACCTGGACCGTACGTTATTTGACATATCTCGCCTCTAGATTTTAAATTAGATTTGAGCTGCTTCGCCGGTCTCGGGAAACATCGCCCGTCTCGGGATCGCAAAACATAGTGTTACTGTTAATTAACCAGCCTTTCCCCAGTGGCAGCAAATCTACTTAAGGCGCGTTCAATATTATTAGGCAATCCGTAAAAGCTCTTTATCTCTCTCTTCTCATTCTGTTCTTGAACGTAACTAAGGTGCTTTTCATGATGTGAGGTGGGATGATTTTAGCGTATTAAAATAAGGCATGCTTCCGTCATGATTTCATAAACAGTCATTGTTTGACTCATATTATATAATATACTTGTAAAGCAAAGGTTGAAGCGACAACAGTAATCTTCTAAAATACGACATCTCACGACAGCTTTTTAACACATGGAATTTTATTTTTTTAAGTCTTCCTGCGATTATGTTAGGATGAAGGTCTTAGTATAAATGAAAACTGGTGTATTAAAGAACAAAATAACAGTTTGTTGCTTGATGTTTCTGTTAAAAATTGAACTAACCTTCATCGATTCATTGATCTTTTCGTCTCAAGTGACTTATATGAACTGTAACAAATATTTAGATATTCGGTCATCAGTTGATTATGTTAAAATAACCTAAAATTTCAAGGGCAAAAGTGGGCTAATTTTAACTTTATACAAACCTACGGTCGGTTGTAAACGTCAACAAATCAGAACGACATATATTTTGTATTTAATCACAATTTAACTACAAAACAGGTATTAAAAATTTATTAATAGTTTCCTATAACTGTCCCCTAGAATTAATTTTCGTTGTTTATTGCGTTTATAGTCAATGTTAGTCATGTAATGTACAATCAATGAGATTTCAAGGGGAAGTAAGTGCGGTGAAGAACGTACATGAGGGGAAGTGCAGTAAAGGACTTAACTTTTGAAGTAAGAACTTTTTTAGCTAAATATGTTGTTCTGATATTGACACGTCAGCACATATAAGACAAATACGGTAATGCGTGAGGGGAAATAAACCTTGAACGGGGAGTGGATAAGTGGATGTGTAGCAGAAGGTAAAGTATAAATTAGCAGATTGTAAGAAAAATTTCACCCGAATATAAACAAACTGTATATAACCTTTCTTCAGCTGCAAGTTATGTTTACAAATGAACAGATATGTATGCATGTGTAACAACAACCTAGTGACGCCTTGGTTGATCGGCAAGAAAGCGAAAAAAATTCTTTTAGAGTCATTAGCGGAAATGGTTGGGGTATCACTTAGCGTCATAAATTTAAGTAGAGATCAACTCTGAATCGGGACACAGAGCGCAGTCACAAGTGAGATTAAACTAAATGTACAGCATAAGCATCTATACAACTGAGGTCAGCCCCACCCTAATATCCACTGCATAATGGAATACCGCCTGTGCTCCAAAAAAACTTTACCTGTTTGTTTTGATATATAAGTGAAAAGTTATAAAAGCTATTAAGCTAAAAATAACTCTATTACATGCAGGAAGGACTAATTTAGATTTTGATATATGACATTAAATTATCCTCACGATATGAAAGAAGATACAAGCGCTGGATGTTTCGAGGCGCTCGTGAAAATACGACACAATCGGTTAATCAATTATTAAATATATCGAAAAACCCTTGAAAATCGACACTACTAATACTACACACTACAATGTTGGTAAATTTCTGTCTAATCTACTTAGTCAACCAACACGGATTAATTTCTCCCTTTTGGACTCCTTTCAAGCGGCATCCGATATCAATTCCATGCCTAAAACTTTGTTCACTCAAGGTTACTAGTTTTCAAACGATCTCTGAAAAAGCTTATTTTGGATTCATGCAATAACACAGCGTTATCCTTCAACAACAAAATCTATGAACAAATTGATGGTGTTTCTATGGGTTCCTCTCTTGGACCAGTTTTAGGCAACATAATCATGGCGAGAAATGACGAACACGCATGCGCACAACGCTTAGTGAATAAGCAACAATTTGATCAAATTTCTATTTTGAAATTCATAGGAGTTACCGTTGACAAAATGACAAAATGACAAAAAACAGTCATAGTACATTCAGCTTTAAAGTTATCTGTCTGTTTCAATCGGATATAAACAAAATAAAATACATACATTCGAAATAATGTAAAACAATTTTGATAAATGTTACGATTCTTGCGGTTTTCAACATGAAACCCTAGACCGCTATCATACGTATAGGAAGCGACATAATGGCTAACTAAAAATTGCCTAACCATCTCTTCAAGCCACTCAAATATCAGGGTTCATAAAGCAATATCGGTTCGGTTTCAATCGAATTTGAAGAGAGTAGGAATGTCATTGATGCTTCGTATTATGCATTATTCCTCTCCATTTGTTGATCTTGCGGTTTTCGACCTTCAAAATAGCCTATTTTTGTTGATTGCTAGAGTGTTCGATTCATCAAGGTTCAATAAATCTCAGGTTTTGATGATCTCAGTTTGTGCGAGAGTAAGCAAAAATATCCAACATGTTCTATCTGTTTTCAAAACTTCAAGTGATGATCTTAACACCTTGTCAACTGGTATTCGTCGATTTATGTTTCTTAGCGGGGTCAAAGAGTAGAGACTACAAAGAGGGACCACTTCATTCAAAAAAGCGTAAGGTGTTGTCGTCATGATACGTCACGGGCGCCATGTTCCTAGCCAGTGCCCGAAACAGAAGCATTTCCCCCCGGTATTAGTATCCATTTTTAATATTTCCGGAAGGTGACTTCCTCTGTTTAGGGCACTGGCTAGGAACATGGCGCCCATGACGAATATTGCAGCTCGTTCCCCCCGGAAATATTAAAAATGGCTACTAATACCGGGGGGAAATGCTTCTGTTTAGGGCACTGGCTAGGAACATGGCGCCCATGACGTTCATGACGACAGCACCTTACGCTTTTTGAATGAAGTGCGCCTTGCGCACAAAACTTAAATGCTTAAAAGTGATTTTGACTTGGTAGAGGGAAAATTTGTCGGATTTTGTATTGCTGTACAAAATTTCAGAAAATTTGCTCGAGTCTAAGCCGTTCAAAATGTCGCGCGAACTTCCCTATTTTTAGCAAAATTAGCTTTGTGCATGTTTAATTTATGTATTTACTTAATTTGCATACAACTCCCAAGGGACATTTAATTAAAATTGGAACACTTCTTCAGAAAAACGATTCTTATTGAGAAAAAATATACGTTCGCGCGGCGTTTTGACTGGCTTAAACTCAATCAAATTTCTTGAAATTTTGAGCGTATCATAGACAAAGCATTTCCCGTTATACCATAAAGTTCTAATTTGCTTAACAATATACTATGATCAATGGTATCAAATGTCTTCTTAAGATCTAACAAAACAACTAAATTGAACATTTTACGGTCCATATTAACATACCAGCTATTTGTACTATCAAGCAGAGCCGAAACAGTTGAGTGCATTTTACGAGAACCTTATTGGTGTTCAGTGAGCAAAGAATTATCACTAAGATATTGGTATATCTGTTCGTACAATATTCTTTCCGTTATTTTACTGATAGCGGGCAAGATTGATATTGGCCTGTAATTTTCGAGTAAGTCCCGAGGCCCTTTCTTGTGGATTGGTACAAGCCGTGCCATTAATTTTCCACTCATCTGGAAAACAGCTTGAAATCAAACCGTGATTGAAAGTATGCCTATAAGTGATGGAGCAATACTATTTGCGGCAATTTTTAAAATTCGACCAGATATTTTGTCTAGACCCACCCATTGTCTAGACCCACATAACCCATTCAGAAGTTTAATTACTCTGCTCACTGAAACCAACTTAAAACGATCCAATTTAGATTTGGCAGGTTTAACGAACAGTCTAAACGAGGTGTTAGAGTCATCGATGGAGCATGCCAGGTTAGGACCAATATTGGTAAAATATTCATTAAAGCTATTAGCCATTTCTTGCGCGGAAGCTCACTTATGGTGGTGTCACTAGAAGATCATTTAGCTCATTTATGGTGGTGCCACAAGAAGATCGGCCTAATAAGTCATTAATTGTTTTCCATGCGCCTCTTTAGGATTCTTATTTTGTTGGCCTGTCTTGTTACGATAATATTCAGATTTACCACGTCGCTCGTAAAGCAATGTTTTGTAGGCATCTCAATCAACACTTTGTTTTGTCACCATTGCCTTACGTTTCATTTTAATTTTATCTCTATCAAATATTAGTTTTTTTTATATCTGCAGTTATCCACGGGACACTACACGACCTTTTCCTAATTTGTCGAATTGGAGCTTGTTTTGAAAAAAAAGTTAAAAAACTATTTGTATTTTATTTGTATTCGCATCGCCGATTTTTCGTGCGGAATGAATAATAAAAGAATTATTGAATTTGGCTTTCGCAGGATATCAGAATTATTCAGACCTCAGTCAGCGTTATCTGCCTCAGCTTCGCTTCAGCTAATAACGCTGACCTTGGTCTGAATAATTCTAAGTATCCTGCTCAGCCTCATCTAATAATTCTTAATTATTGAACAATCAGCCTGCAAACAGGTGTAACAATTCGGAACAACGAAGTGCTGGAAAACATTGAGCAATGTTATGTTGCACCCACAACTTTTTCTTGCACCCTATTTTCAACCTGTAATTGTTACACGAGTTACTCTGTTAAAGCATAGACAATCTAAGGAATGGACTGGAAACGCAAGCTAAAGTTTACGCGACATACGTGATACGCTTTACTTTGGAACCCTGTAACTTCACTTTAAATACATTTCAGGACATCGTATTTACATATTTTAAACAAGAACAGAAATGTGAATGGAACTATGGACTTTTAAAACTTTTCAGAGAGATAAACAAGGCGGCAAATCACCATTTAATGTTTCTGTGAACCTTTTTCAACAACAACAATAGGAACATTTCTGTAGTCAAAAAGAACGCAAACATTCAGCGTTGGGTTTTAGCTTTGACTTTGTTATATCCATAAAGAATTTTAAAAGTCAATAGTTCCATAGACATTGCCGTTCTTGTTTAAAATATGTAAATAGAAAGTCCTGAAGTATATTTAAAGTGACGTTACAGGGTTCCAAAGTATAGCATATCAGGCCGTATCACGGATGTCGCGTCAGCAACATTGACGCTTTAGCTTGCGTTTCCAGTCCATTTTTTTGATTGTCTATGGTTAAAGACACGATCACGAATGTGTCGGTCATTGCCCAAGTCACAAATTCTTGATGAGATCATGAAGGCTGTAAATTCGTGACTCTTACATGCATGCATTAATTAAGAAATAGAAAACGAGTCGCGTGCGTTTATGGTGTGATAATGCACGCGGGAAATGTTAGGAGAATACGACAGAAGCGTGAAAAACATGAGGCGTAGCCGAGTGTTTGACACACCATAAACGCACAAGACGAGTTTTTCTATTTTTTTATAATATAAGAACGTTATTGCACAGCATACAATATTTTTAAATAGATTGATAATAAAATTCTCCTTACATGTTAGGATTGACGTCACGCAACTGCTTTTGCTCATTGCTTAGCAACAACCTTACATTTTCAAGCGGCCGGCGAAAGAAGTGAACTTTTTAAAGGGAAATGGCAACAAAAAATTTTATTTTCTCATTTGAAAGAGACTCTAAAATAATATATAGAAGTCTATTACAAAATTGTTATATCTGTTTTACTTGGGGAAATATTCTGACCTAAATAATCGTGTCCGCCATCTTGTGTCCGCCATAAGTGTCCGCCATCTTGGATTAATTTTTAACCTCATTAACAATGTTTTAGTGACGTCACAACAGGGATAAGCGATTCAAAGCTTCTCCTAAATACCTACCACCAATAGAATACTTGTGAAACCTTTTCAGTCCGTGCTGAAATACAAAACACTTACTATGAGTGTGGTTGTTGGAGAAGATTAATCATTGTGTCCTAAAAAAAAATTGCGTGACCCAAGTTGTGACGTATCATGCGTATCAACAAATATCCAAGATGGCGGACAACTAAAGATTTCAAGTCAAAATATCCCACCAAATAAGGCTGATATAAAAATTCTGTAATTGACTTCTATATATTGTTTTGGAGTCTCTTTCAAATAAGACGATAAAAATTTTTGTTGCTATTTCCCTTTAAGCAAAAACAAACAGATTTTCGATATTTATAATTTTGAAATAGCTTTAAAAAGTGTGAGACTGATAGGAAAAGTAATTTCCAGCTGTTTTGCTGCATATGGCATAATATATTTGGCAAGAAAGTCGAACAATCTGATCTTTTCGTCGAGCTGTTATGTTACTGTTTGCTGAAAGTATGGAATATATTTTTTTGTGTTTCGTCAGGTTTCGTCGATGGTATGTCAGCGAGTTTCTGTTCCGATGACAATTAAGGTACTTTCGTGATAAAATTAGTTTAGTTTTTGTAGTCTTCTTGCAATTTTTCACGATTTTTTGTGTTTTCTCGCTGCCTTTTTTTTAATTTTGTCAAGTCGTTCAATCAAATTCCTACTCAGCGAAAACGGCTACGAATGTTTTTTTTGAATTTTATTGTCTTGCTTTGCGCGTTTTTCTTTTGTTTTCAATCTGTTTTTTCTCCTTTACTTTCACGCTGTTTTTTCCTGCATTATATAATAATTTGTGTACAAAAACTACGCTAAATGTGGTTACATTGGTGTCTCACTCCCAAGAAACAGGAGGCAAAAAAAGCGTGCATTGTGGTGCTATAGTGCACGCTCAGCAACCAATCATATTGCAGAATTTTTACTTCTTATATTATAAAGAATAATAATGAAGTATACGTATGCTTTTAGTAAGCATACGTTATGTGCCTACCTACCCTGGGACTAAGGAAAATATCATTTTGTCAGACTGTTATTTTTCCCCCTGAAACCTATACCCTTTAATTGGTTTTTAGCATTTGTTGGCTCTGTTTCCACAAATAAGGGAGTGTAGCCTCCTATCTAGTATTTCAGACGTTTCATGGTCTAAATTGTGCCCAAACGCATGCAAGCTCTTTAAATAACAGTCCGTCATTTTGCGTATAGACTGAGACATGTCAGCCGAAATACGGAAAGAGTAAATTGTGGTAATTTCCACACCAAAGTCTCGCATTGCCACCCCCACGTAAGCATCATCTGCGTGGAATGGTTTTCTTTGGTGGGCATAGTTAAATAATCTAGTGAGAAGGTCGCTTGATAAAATAAAAAATGCTCCAGGGTTAAAACGAGGCCAATCTTTTTCTCCATAATATTTCCAACTAACTGCCCACTTTCCACCGATTTCACGATTCACAAGTGTTCCTGCATAAGTCCAACCTCCATAAAATGGTCTTGGAAACTTTCGATTGACAATATATTCTAACACGCGCGGTATGCGCACATAAACATCGTCATCCGTTTTCATTGTATATTTTATATCAAATCTACTCGCCCAAACTTGACCCATGAAGAATTTAACGACGTTGTTAATATAGTTGTCCGTAATATTACCTATCAACATATCATTGTGTTTTCTAGCTTCCACCTTGTTCAATTCATCATCGTCGGTTCCCGGTCCAGCTTTTCCAACCACAAAAACCAAAAGCCACTTTAAATCTTTCAGTCTTCCATCCTCCAAAGCTTTACGTTGTTCACAATTGCTTTGATTTCCCCACGTTTGACGGATAACCTCGCGACGTTTACGATACTCATCGCCTCGTGCTGCTGAATTGACCACAACCATCATGAAAATATCCTGCTTTCTGTCAAAACTGGGTGAAATTTCTGGAAATACAAATTTAAAATCTACAAAAGGATAATAATCATTCACTATGTCGATCGAAGGCCTTTGAGACGGTTTTGCTTGCATGGCTGATGGCGTTTTCGATTCCACTTCGCGAGCTTCCTGCGGAGATATATGAGATAATTGTGATCGTATATTTTGTGTCTGATTTATCACAGTGCCTGTCGGCTTTGAATCAGAAGAAAGGAACGTAGGATTTTCAGCTCGTTCTTTGCTGTTCAGATTGCGTTGTTTCACTAACCCGAAGCCACGGATGCTGATGTTGTTGCAGTGATAAGAATTATTGTAATTATACAAAATAAACCATTGCAGAAGCGCTTGACCCAAAATGATAACAAAGAATACCAGCAGTTTGCATCGACCGAAAATCATATTCGTCCCACGTAATGTATAAAGAAATTCCTCAAAAAGCAATCTCGTAACGTATTGTTTCGTTTGAGGTTGGAATTTATGTTTTTGAATATCTAATTACATCAGACCTGCAGCCAAGTAAACACAGGTTTATTGATAGTGCGGTCAAAAACGAAACATGATACTATAAAGCATTAGCGCCATCCAACGTACGCGTGCATTAGATAAGTAAACCCTAAAACAATTGAAAATGATCTGATGGAACCCCCGAGTGGATAAACTATCCACAAAATATGTATTTATTAAATAGATATGCATAACGAAGTGTTTTTGTATCTGCGTAAGGCAGATGCTATGTTATCGACTTTGACAACTTATCGTGCACATACGTTTGCGTTTAGCTGCTAACTGTAATGACTTTTCTCACCTTTTCGATTAACCGATGCGTCTTACATCAGTTACATGACTGTATTGTACGGTAGCCCATGTCTGCAAACGCAACACAATATTACTGTAATACTGTTTATTGCTTACACTGTATAGCAGATACGCTAAAATATGGTGTAAATTACAACAATATGACTGTAATATACAACTATGATAAAAGTCAAAATTCATTAATGATGTATATTACATGAATGTAAAAATACTTAATTCTAATGTATTAAAAATCTATGTACATTGCTCAAAACCGTTCAGTAATCCGAGCAAATGCTCTTCTAAACTACTATTGTACTTATCGATTGCATAAAAAAGTGGACTATTTTTGTATCGTTCAGTTTCCGGCAAGCGAAATTGTAGTATTTATCACAGTTCGACCTTGTATCACGAATAATCACGATGCTTTACATGGGTCTTGGGAGACTTTATTTGGTAGTAGATGGTGTAGTTTGCGGGTTTGTCATGTTTTTAATTAGTTGAATGCACAGGGTATCTCAACGGTCAGCCAAAGACTGTTTAGGCCAACCAATGCTTGATGATTGGACAGAATTCTGGGCAGATTATTTTCATCGCTCTTTTCTGAATTCTTTTAATATCTTTAACTTGTTCTTTTGTCAAATTACCGTTCCACACTTGAGCTCCATACGCTACCGCTGATCTTACAACCGCGATGTAGAATCTCTTCAGAGCATCTTTAGGAGCTTTATAGCTCTTTAAGATTTTCCGCAAGTATAATCTCTTCGAACCTTATATAGTCCGTATTTGTTTTCCACTTCAGGTCATCAAATCACTTCAGGTCATCAGCTACATTAATTTAAATGAAGCTGCATTTTATTACCTTTTGTGAACTGAACAACACTGTCTAAATTGCGTTGGGAGTTACCGATTACTGATCCTGAGATGTATTCGGAGACGCTCATACTTTCAAAAAGTGTGGTATCATCCATAAACATTGAAGAACTGTCATCATTATTATTATTGTTCTTAGATGAGTGGATTACTGACGGGAGATCGTTAATGTGTATCATGAAGCCTAGGAGACCAATTTTACTGCCTTGAGGCACTCCTCCTTTGACTTTAACTGAATCGGAAAGTACGTTTTCAATCCTTGTAACTTGAGATCTTCCTTGGAGATATGATGCAAGCCAGGCCAGCACTGCTGGTCTGACTCCAATTTTCTCACAATTCTGCAGCAACCTATTATGATCTATAAGATCAAACACCTTCCGAAAATCCAGAAAGGGTATTCTTACTACCTTTTCTTTTTCTTCCATAGCTTAAAATCACTTATGTGCGAGACTAACGAGGGCCAAGACGGCTGAAGATTCCGGCAGACCTCCAAACTGCTCCTCCCTAATTTTACCTTTAATGTCTTCATATACCCACTCCATCACATAGGACTCTTGTAACTTTGATAATATACTAGTGAGAGATATAGGGCGCAGCTGATCAGCGGTCGAACAAGGGCTCATATATATATATATATGTATATATATATATATATATATATATATATATATATATATATATATATATATATATATATATATATATATATATATATATAAATATATATATATATATATATATATATATATATATATATATATATATATATATATATATATATATATATATATATATATATATATATATATATATATATATATTTCTAAACCTCATTAATAGTTCTAAACTTCATTAATAATTCATGAGAAAAACACAAAGGAAATCATAGTCGTGACTAGAGTCTACAGGGTGTATCAAAAAAAACGGAGCCCATCTTTTGTGTCAAATTATTTCTAAATTACTGAAGCTTATAGCACAATTTTGGACTTGTTTTAAACCACGTTCTTTTCTCGTTCGAACAAGCCGTAATTCGTATTTTTACTCCCAGTAACGTATGTGCTATGACAAATTTAGTAAAAGCTATCGATTTGAGATGCCCTCCAATTATTCAAATTCATTATGTCTTTCATGGTCGCCAGTTAAATTTTTAATTTTTTCGCTTATTACATAAATGGTATTTCTGTTAAACTTAATAAAACTTGTTATAAAGCTTTACAGAAGATAACAGACCGTTTACTTTAACAAAAACCTTAGATTTATGCCAAAATAATGATCGAAATTAGCGTTTTGTTTATCCGCGCGTGCACAATGTTGTCGAAATTGCATAATGTCAATATTCATGTCGATACAAGCTTGAACTATCCGTTCGTAGTGCACGTTAACGGTCCGTTATCTTCTGTAAAGCTTTATAACAAGTTTTATTAAGTTTAGCAGAAATACCACTTATGTAATAAGCAAAAAAATTAAAAATTTAACTGGCGACCATAAAAGACATAGTGAATTTGCATAATTGGAGGGCATTTCAAGTCGATAGCTTTCACTAAATTTGTCATAGCACATACGTTACTGGGAGTAAAAATACGAATTACGGCTTGTTCGAAAGAGAAAAGAACGTGCTTTAAAACAAGTCCAAAATTGTGCTATAAGCTTTAGTAATTTAGAAATAATTTGACACAAAAGATGGGCTCCGTTTTTTTTTATACACCCTGTATATACGAGATAAAACACATGTCGATTTTCACAAATCTTTTACTTCGATTTTCTCGGTTTATACAACATCTATATTGAAAATTCTTTTATATACAAACTGACAAGATGGGTATAAAATGAATCGATTTAGAAGTCATTTAAAACACTCGCAATTCGCGCTTTATCAGATATACAACGCTCGGCTTCGCCTCGCGTTGTATATCTGATAAAGCACTCCTGCGCGTGTTTTAAATATTACATATATATATATATATATATATATATATATATATATATATATATATATATATATATATATATATATATATATATATATATATATATATATATATATACATATATACATATATACATATATACATATATATATATATATATATATATATATATATATATATATATATATACATATATACATATATACATATATACATATATACATATATATATATATATATATATATATATATATATATATATATATATATATATATATATATATATATATATATATATATATATATATATATAGTCGTTTAACAATAATTTCCAGATCAATAGGACCAGTCATGCCAGAAAGATCAAAAAAGATTCACAAGTCTAGGTTCGTAAGTATGGATAAGAGAAATTTAAAAATGCGAACCACCAACAATTTCTGACAACCTTCAATTCATAACTAAAAACTTTATTGAGACGTTTCGGCTATAGCCTTCATCAATCTCAATATATATGTTGTAAATAGTACTTGTATGTATGTATGTATGTATGTATGTATCTATATATATATATATATATATATATATATATATATATATATATATATAGATACATACATACATACATACATACATACAAGTACTATTTACAACATGAGCGGCCGTGTTGTATCGGATATACAAACTCGAGCCGAAGGCGAGAGTTTGTATATCTGATACAGCACGGACGCGAATGTTGTAAATGGCTTGTGAAATTCAGAACATATGTTTTTAAGTAAAAGATTTTTAAAATTAATTTATCTGAGGTGTAGGAATAATGTCAAATGCTTGTTCAAACGCGAAGTTATTTGCCGCTATTTAGTGGTAGTTGGAGTAATACATTTATGTATTTATTTATTCTGCAGAATTGAACTATTAGCTTTTAATATTGCATTTAATATGCTCAAAAGAAAAGATGCATTGTTTGTGTGGCTATTATGAAATTTTTTTCAAAATCTGAACGTGATGGTCACAGGGTTGATAGCATTCATGAATAACATTTTTTAACAATGCTCTTTGTTTTTCTTTGTTTTGGCCATTTGTTTTCTATGTTTTCTGGACGGAACTAATGATGGTTTCACCTAATTACTCATGAATACTACCAACCCTGGTTGGTGATTGAAATTCGACGTAAGTCAGTCGAATATAGAATCTCGAAATGGCAGCTATATAGTCATGGCGTTTTCGAAATCCCAAATCTGCGGTGGAAGAAGAAAGTTCATGGCTTGAAGAAACACTCCCGAAAAGCACACGGTACAACACAAAATGGGCCGTGAAGATATTTGATGAATGGCAAAAACATCGTGGGAATAAAATAGCAAGAAATGAGTGTTTTGGATTCGAATGCAAGAGGTTAGATAGTCTCCAATGCAAAACCCAAGTTAGATGTTAGCAACGCAAATAACTTGGATGGAAATTTGCCCGATGTGGAAAGCTTAGGTGGTGTACATGAGAGGACCACAGCGAAGAATGAGAGCGCTGGTTTTTCAGATTGTTTAACGAATTTGATTGTAATATAAGTGACGACATTTTAGCGAGCATAGATTTGCTATCCATCCTTCCGTCTTGCCCCATTTCAAATGAACGTGTAAGTAGTGTCATGGAAAATTTTGCAAGCTATAGAACGTGCAATAATTGTAGCATTAACTTTGTTATGAACTCGAAATAATGATGTAAAGTGGAGCTTGACAGAGTGCACCATTGCGTCGATGTGTTGAGTTGCATGTGAACTTGCGTAGTTGCGTGCATGTATGTGTGTAGAAAGTAAATGTGAAATGTCTTTTTTGGTTGCAAGTTGGTCAATCTTCTTTCAGATGATACAGATCTGTATCATTTGATACAGAATACTAATGAGGTTATTAGTATTCTGTATCAAATGATACAGAATTTTAATTTACCCCGTAATTTCCCTGCTGAATATCAAAGCGCCCCCCCCCCCCCCACACACACACACACACGACAACAACTGTGCCTTAGTGATATATTATATGTCTTTCTTTGTAAGCATCGTGTATTGTCTAGGAAGTGTCATAGAGTTATTGTCAGCGTTATTGGTTACAGCGGTATGCCAAGACTCTAAAGTCTTGCGTGTACGATTACTTCCGCTGTCGATTACTATAGAGTTCGTGAAATCAATGATCAATGATATGGTCATAAGTCCACGCACGTTTTTGCCACATTAGATCCTTTCTTGCAATGTTCCACATTTCTTAGGTGTTCTGATTTTCTGGTCTTGAAGAATCTACCTGTCTCGAAGAAAAAGCTGCCACAAGCAGAGCGAACACAGCCTGTTGACTGATTGTTGGAACAGCATTGTTTTACAAGTCTGCTGCAGACTTGTTAGTTGTTACAAGTTGTGTGTTTACGCGTGTAGAGGGGGGGGGGGGGGGAATTCAAGCCAATTTGATTCAGTTGACTGAATACTTGACGTCAAAAAATTGGGTCGTGCATGAAATGAAAGATATTAAAAAGTTGTATTTGATGTAAAATAATAATATAGTATAATATAATATGATATGATATAATATAATATGATATGATATAATATAATATAATATAATATAATATAATATAATATAATATAATATAATATAATATAATATGATATGATATGATATGATATGATATGATATGATATAATATAATATAATATAATATAATATAATATAATATAATATAATATAATATAATATAATATAATATAATATAATATAATATAATATAATATAATATAATATAATATAATATAATATAATATAATATAATATAATATAATATAATATAATATAATATAATATAATATAATATAATATAATATAATATAATATAATATAATATAATATAATATAATATAATATAATATAATATAATATAATATAATATAATATAATATAATATAATATAATATAATATAATATAATATAATATAATATAATATAATATAATATAATATAATATAATATAATATAATATAATATATGATCTGATCTGATCTGATCTGATCTGATCTGATCTGATCTGATCTGATCTGATCTGATCTGATCTGATCTGATCTGATCTGATCTGATCTGATCTGATCTGATCTGATCTGATCTGATCTGATCTGATCTGATCTGATCTGATCTGATCTGATCTGATCTGATCTGATCTGATCTGATCTGATCTGATCTGATCTGATCTGATCTGATCTGATCTGATCTGATCTGGATCTGATCTGGACCTGATCTGGACCTGATCTGGATCTGATCTGGATCTGATCTGGATCTGATCTGGATCTGATCTGGACCTGATCTGGACCTGATCTGGACCTGATCTGAATCTGATCTGATCTGGATCTGATCTGGATCTGATCTGGACCTGATCTGGACCTGATCTGGACCTGATCTGGACCTGATCTGGACCTGATCTGGATCTGATCTGGATCTGATCTGGATCTGATCTGGATCTGATCTGGATCTGATCTGGACCTGATCTGGACCTGATCTGGACCTGATCTGGACCTGATCTGATCTGATCTGATCTGGATCTGATCTGGATCTGATCTGGACCTGATCTGGACCTGATCTGGACCTGATCTGGACCTGTTGAATCTACCTTTAACTTTTAATTAAATTTAAATTAGACTTTTTGTTGACCGGATCCCTTAAAACTATAAAGAAAATTCGAGGATTTAACATGAGAGGGTAGAATTTCTAAAGTAGTCCTTCTTGTGTTTGATAATGAGATTATAGTTGTTTACATCATAGTTTCTTGATTTGTATCCAGGTTCATAAGTATGTATGGAGTGGTTCACGTCGGTAGTTATTGCTCCTGTCCTGGATTTGAAGAATAAACAAAGATCGGAAATGTCTCTTCTAAACTCGAGTGGCAGAATGTTGAGCTTTACTATCCTGTCCGCATATTTCAGATCTTTTGGATAGCTTAGTATGTATTTTGTAGCTCTCCGCTGGAAATTTTCAATTACTTGCCGATGTTTAACAGTGTAAGGCGACCAAAGGTTACTCGCATATTCTAGTATAGGCCTCACAAGTGCGCAAAATAAAATTTTTCTGACCTCAGGATCATTAGAATTCTTGAGCAGTCGCTTGATGAGCCCTAGAGTCTTGTTAGCTTTCGCCACGATCACTTCGATATGTTTCGACCATGACAGATCACACGACACTGTTACACCGGCCCAAGATCCTTCACACATGACACGCATTCCAATTGATGACCATCCAGTTCATATTCAGCTGACGTTTTGAATTTCTTTCTTGATACATGCAGTACTTAACATTTTGACTTACTGAATTTCAGCCCCCAGTCGAGACTTTATTTTTGTAAGCTGTTGAGGTCGGCTTGGAGATCGCTTCTTGCGCCAGGCAGGTCAACGGGTTTGAACAGTTTTGTGTCATCAGCAAATAGAGCAATTGAAGATGTGGAGTAGATGTAGCTTGGGATACCGTTTACGTAGACCAGGAACAAGAGCGGGCCAAGTGTCGAACCTTGAGGACGCCTGATGTAATTGGAAGCCATTCTGAGTAAACACCATCAAGAACCACTCTTTGATGTCTATCCGTAAGATAGCTTTGAAACCAAGAGAGAAGAGAACCAGAGATACCATTGATAGCTTTTCAATTTTAGGAGTAACAGGCTGTGTGTAACTTTGTGGAACGCTTTCGATATAGATCTAAGTAGATGATGTCAACTTCTTTTCCCGACGCCACAGAGTTTAAGATGTTATGATAACCTCGAATAGTTGCGTTACCGTAGATCGTTCTCTTAAAATTCCATGTTGTAGATGGTAGAAGACGGGAGAAAGATGACGATAGCAGTGGTTGAAAACGCATCGTTTCATTACCTTGGACAATACACAGAGAAGAGAGATCAGACGATATATAGTTATATTTGAATGTTGGATCATCCCTTTTGTAGACGGGGTGGCGTTGGCGAATTTCCGTTTAGTAGGCACTACGCCAGGAGAGAGAGAGAAATAGGTTGAACAATTTACTCAACGAGGGGGTGATCTCATTTGCAAGTTCCTTTAATAATCTTCCCGGAATGCCGTCCGGGCCACTAGCTTTATTTGGATTTAAATTTCTCAGTAGTGCGACAGCATCTTCTTCTGACAGTTCAATCTCGGAAAGCTCGTTAACAGAGGACTGAGACGGTTTTGAAATCGAGTCAGAAGGTTTGATATCACAGGGGTTGAAAACGGAGTGGAAAAATACGTTTAGTAGATTGGCTTTCTTGAGATTTAGTAGATTGGGATCTTGTCGAAGATTTTACGAATGACCAGAAGCGCTTAGGGTTCGGTGTGTGATCATCAACGGCTGAGAGAAACATATCACACCATTTAGACAGCGATGCATTTACATCATCATCAACAAAGTCTTGATTCCAAGGCGAATACATTAGAATTTCTTTTAGGCTCGACCATCGCTTTTTTGAAATTGTAGACTGAACGCTTGATTTTCGGCTTTTTGCAAATGTTTAGATTTTGGTCAAAACTAGCGAGCGTGTGATCTGTATCAATGTGGTCCTCAAATCCATGCACGTCTATAACTTTATCAGGAATATTCGTAAGAAGTAGGTCCAGAGTGTTATTTACTCCAGTGAGAAAATCAACAAGCTGATGTAGATAATAATCTTTAAATTGTTTTGGCAAAGAACGAGTGGATCGAATCATTGTTCACAGCTAGTCCGGTGACCCAGTCAATATTAGGGAGGTTGAAGCCCCCGCAAACAATAATAGAATCAAATTAAAGTTTGCTTTTGAGACGAGTTTTGGTGCTTTCTTGAAATCCTTGATATAGTTTAAATCTGTATTAGGCGGTCGGTAGAACGCAAGGGCTATTAACTTTTTCTTCGAATCTGGGCCTGTTTCACAGGAAAGCATTTCCGTTTAGTCACTTTCGAGGTCTTTTCTACGAATACTTAATATTATTTCTGACTGCTAGCATGACTCCCCCCCCCCAGTAATTGAAGTTATTTTCATATTTTTTAAGCTTTTTTTTCATATTTCTTAAGCTTTTTTTCTCTTTTTTATATTAAATGAAACTTTTTAATAACTTCAATTTGATATAGGGTCCGATCTTTGGTGTTAAGTATTTCGTCTCAACACTCAGAAAAACTAACTTGGCTAACTGAGCTTTTGTATTGAGTTAGTGTTCCAGTGCACTATTACAGTTCAGTGGTATCAACGCACCGGGCGTAACAAAAGTGCGCATGACATTGACGCATGGTCTGACAAAAAAGCTAATATAATCAGTAATCACTTACAACAATCATTAATAGACGAAGGGCTTATGAATTGATTCTTCAGAAGATCGAGAATTTAAAGATATAAATTTAATTTTTAAAATCGTTAAAATTATTTTACGAAATTCTATTGTTAAATGGCACACACAGTTCCAGAGGGAAGCGAATACGAAGACGGTCTATCCGCCAAACAATTGTTTGAATCTGGACAAGGCATTACATACAAGTAAGTACGTCTAAAGTACATCAGGGTAAAATATATTGCATAATATTTTATCCGGAATATGTAAATTTGTGAGCGAATTTTGTATCTATGCTAATATAGTTGCAACTGGAAAAATAAAAAAGTGAGGTCTGGTCAGTCGCCGCTGTTGTCGAAGGCCAGAGTAGCTGAGTGGAAAATTTGCAACATGCGCATGGAAGAACATTTTGTTCAGTAATGGCGCAGCATGTAAACTAATGGGGACTTTCTGCTGCGTGCACGCGTTTGTACTCTTTCTTTTCGTCAAGCACGTACCATGTGCACTCAATTTTATGTAGCTACCAATATGGTCAGGCTGGTATACACCATGTCAAAATTTGAGGGCTCAAATGAGGCCAATACTGCAGCTTGTAAAGGACTTTATAAAGAAATAAAATTATCTAAGCTTCAGTCTTGAAAGACAATGTCAGTGATGGAGATATTTTAACCTGGGTGTGTTATATACAGTGTAAATAATATATACGAACATACATATTAATACTTATGAAAAAATTAAAAAAGATTATTTATATAATAAGTATTAGTAGAATCATAGTAGTATACTATTGCAAATGCTGCAATTTGATTGGTTACTCTACTCGTTATCTATTCCTCGATAGATAGCGAGTAGCGAAACAATCATCTTCCTATAGAGGTTTCTTTTAAAAAAGCTGCTTAAAAATCAAATTTTTTGTTGAATATTCCTTGTTTGACCTCTGATTCTACTAAAACAATTAGATTACTCGCTCTCGATTTCTATGCGATGATAGAACTGTCACCGCATAGAAATCTCGAGCTGGTAATCTCATTGTTAATTATTATGCATATTTATATATATTTTGTATATAGCACACCTAGCCTAGTTAACACATTTTCATCTTTGACAATGTCCTTGACAACGAAAACTTAGATAATTGCACTTCTTAATAAAGTACTTTTAACTGCAAAATGATAAATGACTGGAACATACAACTTTGCTGACCATTATTAAATTACAAACAATGTGGGCAAAGTAGGCTTATAAATTTTACTTGCATTTTCTTCAGCTTGGTCACTTTTATGAGGAAGCAAAAGTGAAGTTTAATTATACATGCAAATTTTACTTCTGGGGACCACTGGGTTTTATGTGATACAAATTTCTATTGAAATACATTGCAAGCAACAATATTTTTAGTACTCCATGTGGACTATTTATTGACCTCATAGTTTTACATGGATAAAGAGGTTGTGTGACAAAATAATTTGTATCACTGAAGGTGTCCCCAGAAGTGAATTTCATATTGTTTCATTAGGATTCACTTTTGGTACGTATATAATTAACTATATCCTGTGTATTATGACATCAGCAGAGCACCCATACAATACTCCTTCGGAAAAAAATATGCATAATATATAAATTTTCATGCTTGTAGAATTACAGGTATTGTAAAGTGCAAACGAAATTTTTTAATATGCACACAATGAACTTTTCCGTCATGGTAGATTCATTAAAATTGAAAATTAATTCAGGGCCGATTTATGTTTCAAAATAAAAAGTACATCACAGGTCAACTTTTTGGCATAGGTACTGGTACTACAGAATGTCTGGACAGTATGTCTATGGAAAGTTAACAGAATTTTGATGTTCAAAACTGTGATTGACATGTTGCACTATGATACGATGTGTTTGTGCATGTAGAAAATGTGTTTGGATATAATGCTGGTGAATTAAATGTCTTACTGTAAAACTATTACATAAATGCAAGAATTAGATCAACGATAGAACAAAGAAAACTAAAGATTTGAATGTGCATGATATATATTTCCCATATTAACCTTCTAAAAACAAGATTTAGGAAAATTTTGATTGGTTTATCAATGACACACAAGTCTACAATACATTCTTTGCAATTAACATTGCGCATTTTTATTTTCTTTATCTGCATTGGCATACCCTGAAGGTTAAAAATTTGGGAGAGGATTATTGCTAGAGATATGAAATGTGATCTTTTGCTTTATAATCTGAATAGTCCAGCCCATTGTCTGATTTTGAAGTAACATTCTTGTAGCCTTGTAATAGAATATTCCCCTGAGAGATTCAGGAAGGGGGATGAATCATAGAGCAACAAGTCAAAAGAAAGCAAACTATTAATACATATAGATCAAAAACTATTGCAAACTATAAATGGATTAGTGCATAGCTAAGTGTGTTGCAATGCTACATTCTTCTGTCATCATCAGTATTAATTTACTGTACCATGTGTATCATCTCTGATTCACCCCCCCCCCCCCCACTTCTTCCTGAATATCTCAGTGGAATATTCTAACTGCTTTCCTCAAGTAAGGTTTTGAAGACCCTTCATGGGGGAGCAACAGCCAAAGATTAAAATGTTACATTAACCCCCCTTCCCTGTTGATCTGTTCAAAAAGCGTAAAAGAGTAAAACTGGCTATTCAGTTTGCTTGCTGTTGACATCCTGGGAAATTTGTAAGATATTAGCTGAAGATCAGATGAAAGCATGTTTTGTCAACCAAATAACGTTTTACATTACTTTGAGATTTTGTCTGTTGCAGTAATCCACATGGGATATCACTAGAGCATGAACATGGGTAGCTGTCACATCTTTCGTTAAATACTTCCTAATCTTTCGGATATTCTACAAAAAATAGAAGGACGTTTTACAAAGGACTTGTTTATGAAACGTTAAATTACAGTCCATTATTGTTTTTTGACGTGTTCCAATTAGCATACATTCAGTTTTGTCATCATTCATTTTCAATTTACTTGCCGTCATCCAGTCACGTACATTTGAAAAACAATTCTCCATATCTTGGACAGCCACTACCTGGTCACTAACTCAGTAAGGATTTATGCAACAATTTAGTTGCGTGTCATCAGCATAACCATGTGAGCTTGGTGAATGACTTTCGATCACAGAGGACATTTCGCTTGCATAGATAATAAAAGGTAGTGAACCAAGACAGGAACCCTGAGGAACACCGCAACTAAAGGCAAATCTATTCGATATTGAGCCTTTAAGATGAATGCGCTGCTTTCTATTTATTAGATAAGAGGAAAACCATGCTAAAGCAGTTCCACTCACTATCAGATTATATTTCAAACGGTTTAAGAATATAGAATGGTCTATAGTATCGAATGCGGCACTCATCATCAGATCATGTAGGACCAACCATGAAGCACGCTGACTGTTCATGTTTACAAGGATATCATTAGTTACTTTAGGTAAAGCAGTTTCAGTGCTATGATACTTAGTGCGATAGGCAGATTGGAGCTGTGGATAAAGTTCGTGTAAAGACAAATGCTTATTCAATCGTTGGAAAACAGCTTTCTTGGTAAGTTTAGAGATGTAAGATAAATTACTAATAAGACGAAGATTTGTAAAGGTGCTTCCATGATCAACATCTTTTAGCAATGGCCTCTTTCCACGCATCGGCAAATTGGCCAGATTCTAAGGACAAATTTATCAAGCATGTTATCACCGGTAGCAAAATGTCTTGACATTCCAACATTAGAGAGGTAGGCATTGGGTCTAGCAAGCAGGATTTTTTGGCAGTGTCCAAAATTAATTTTTGCACATCTTCACTAAGATGATCAAAGTCCATTAACTGATATGTTATTGTACTCGATGGTATACTGGTGTGTTTAGTGTCAACAGAACTGAGTTCAGAACGAATTGTTTTAACTTTCGTGGTAAAATACTGACCTAATTCATTTGCAAGAGAGTTCATATCATGATGATCTGAAAAGCAAATATCTTTTTTGGGAATCAATAGATATTTTGCAACTGCACATAATTTCTTTTGGTTATGAGAGTTTTCATTAACAAGATTTGTATAGAAATCACATTTTGATTGTTTCGTAAGATGATTGATTGGCTTCGTTCTTGATAGATTTGAAGTGCCTTAAATCAGAATTTTTCTTCGTTCTTCTCCACAATTTTTCGTCTTTCCTTCTTCGCTGTTTTATCTCCTTAATTTCATCTGAAAACCATGGAACATATGGTCTTGTAATGATGGTCTTAGTAATCAATGGAGCATGAACTTCAAGTAACTTCGACAAAGTTGTGTTAAAGCATTCCGCAAACTTATTGATGTTAGAATGTGTATTTGATAGAAGATCGGAGTAAGATATATCATTCTCTTCAATCCGGATATGCTAACGTTCTTTATCTTTCTATACTGTATGTTCTTGATTAATAGTGGCTTTGGCAATAAGATTTTGCTTATGATCGAAAAGTGATCAGAAATACAGAAATCAGGCTTCGGGGTCTCCTGTAGAATGTAGTCACCAATTCTTGTAATAACAAGGTCCAACGTATGGCCATGTGTATGGGTCGCTTTACCAGAATACATTGCTGGTATCCAGCAAAAAACGACAGAAAAAGATGCAAAGAAAGACACCCGAGTTTAGTATGTACTCGTTTTCAGTTGCGCCAATTATTTCATATATTCGTTGTTTACTGCTACACAGTCACACAACCCAACTATCATACAACCTCGTACCCAGGCTCTTCTGTACGCTCTTTCTTGGGGAGGAGAACCTGGTGAATGCTGGTCACATGGCTCCTAGATTTTGGGAGATAACCTACCTCATTCCCAGGCGCGTGCTAATAGAACCACGCATCATATAAACAGTTTACAAGACGTACTTTGTTGCGGCGTAAGCACGCAAAGGACGATGGGATGTGTGTGACTAATGCCGCAACAGAGTAGTTCATGTAAACTGTTTATATAAAAGTCTGAAAATTTATTAGTAATCATAGTTATATATAATATATATTTATATAGTTATTAGTCGTCATAACTTCATATAAACACTTGGAACTGATCGATTGCTCGTAACGCCAAAGGCCCAAAATGTATAAAATAAATTATTATTGAGACAGTATTGGACAATATATGTACCGTATTGTTTAAATCCTTATTTTTGTATCAATAGGGCATGAATAGTTAGCCATACAAGGGAACGTTTCACTCTACCCACCCCTGGTAAGCTCCATTTGTTATCTCCCAAAATCTGGGAGCCAAGTGACCAGCATTTATTAGGGTCTTTTCCTTAAGCGAGGCATCCTCGTCCCCAGGGTCTTGCGTCGCGCGCGATCGCTGGAGGCCCTGGAATTTATCACTCCGAAAGTGCAGATTTTGAATCAACAGCGAAGTGCGAACACCCCTCTCAGGCGACATGACTATTGTAGATCTTGCTCAAGTTCTATATCTAAGACCTTGTATAAGCAGATGCGGACACCGTATCAAAATCTAAAATCAAATTACATCCTCGTGTAAGTTGGAACATATTGCACATAGTGTCGTGATGCTGTTTATTAACGAGGCAATACTACGTGGAAAGACGTGAAAAGGCCAAATGCTAACAAATGTTATGTATGTTTAAGCACTAGCAATAATTGTGATTTTACTGAAGTATTTCAAAGACAGGTGCATTTACTATTTTTTAACCATATTCAAAATTGCAATTTTAAATCCGAAATTTGTTAATGTAGTTGTCGTTTGAATTGTTTCTTTAGCACGTGTCTTCTCTGCATTGACTGTTCAAAAATGAGCAAACTGGAATGTCTCGATAAATGTATGCAAATTGTTACTTTCCTTAAGCTTTTTTCCTTAACTATGAGGTCGAGCTTTACGTAATAGTTCAAATACGAGACAGAGGACTTTACCGAGATTTCAAGTACGAGGCGAAGCCGAGGACTGGAACGGACTCCGAGTACTTAAAATCCCGGTAAAGTCCTCTGTCTCGTATTTGAACTGACTTCTCAAACTCCTCAATTATTTAATTCAAAGTACTAGTACGTTGAAAAATTTCAAACTACTAGTACGTTGAAAAATTTCAAACTACTAGTAGTTTGAAAACGAATACTTAATCAGCCCCGCTGTCCCCTGAGACATTTCAAATCCGCCACCTGCTTTTGAGACACTTTTCCTCTAGTTTCAAAACACTAATTAAATATGTGTTTCTTTTTAATTTCCTTCTTGGCTTATTAATGAGTTTTAGAATTCAATTTCTAATCTATAAATCAAAAACCAAATTTTGATGATTTTTTGCTTCAAGACCCAGATTCTTTAAATTAGGTAGCATTTGGATTAACCTGTGCCTACATGGGTTACTGATTCATCTCATGATACGTCAACTAATAGACTGAAACATGCAGTAAGTGTGTCCTTAAGACTGTGTGTCGACTCACTCTTCTAAAGACACCATTGTGTACGCCACTGTACGTCACATAATTACGTCGGCTATCTGGTTCTATTAGACTACAATGTTGTTTTTTTAAGTTTCGACCAGCGTTACTGAGTAGTTTGTTTTTTTTTAAAATTGAAACATTTTTTCGGCAGACTATAATAATATTGCGGAATATGCCCATCTTTAATCTAGTTTATGCATCTGTTATTGAAGCATGTCACTAAAAGAATTGCAATTAATGCTTGTACTTACACACAGTCGCCTATGCAACGTAAAACGTAATTAAACCCAAAAACGTAATTTTTTTTAACATTTTCCTTATTTAAAACACCATTATGAATCAGCCCCTATTATGGTAGTTCGTAGCAAATTTAATAGCCTGGAGTGCTCAGCCTACATCGTTAATACAACAGAATATAATAAGATAAAATTAGGCTTTAAAATTATTCTATTATCTACATATATGGCTCCTCATAATTAATTGTTTATTTTTGTAGTGATTTTATCATCTTACCTGGTTATATTGATTTTACCCCAGAAAAAGTGGTAGGTATTATTATGATGCGCCAATTCGCGCTAACACTCTTTGATTTGTTATCGCGTTTTTACTGTAAATGAACATATTTGACCTTGATATGGCTAATTATAAGAAATAAAAACTTACTAGGCATCATTAAATCCTCTCAGTGTGATATTTATGTTTGGAAGGTATTTTGAAGCAGGTTTTCAACGATATTCGCCGGGCACATGTGTTGCGTTGCCGTTGTAAGCTTGGGATGCCCAATAGTATAGTGATTTCTAATAGACTAGTACAATGGGCTCAAATTTCAAGCGGGCTTTTTATAAACAATAGAGTAAGTGATTGAAATCTTTGCGTTTCATAGGCTGCTAAATGTTTTGTGTGCGGTGTACACTGAGAATAAATTAAGAAAAATGATCAGCATGTGTCCACATCATGAATTTACAGCAGTTTCGAGAGATATGCAACCACTCAACACAATGCTTGTTTTTGACATTTGAGCGCCGTCGCTAGTTTAACTATAGTATAGGCGTAGTTTCTTTTCTTCTTGTTTAAGAGAAGTTGTTTATTATGAAATATTCTTGCTCTATTAATTCAAATTTGAGGGCTTTTTCAGTTGTGACTTTTCTTTTGTTAAATTATCGACGGCGCTTAAAAACAACTTTATTGCTGTCAGGCATTTTGCGTTGGGTGGTCGCGTAACACTTGAAACTGCTGTAATAAGCGAATGATTTTTGTCGCAATTTCTTTTAAGCTTTTGCTTGCTGTTTAAAAGAGTCGTTTTAGATCCCGCCCTTACTCTTCAAACTTGTTCTGTTCCTGTTATAACGTCAATCGTGGCACCACTATATTGCGTAACACATGTACTTCCTCAGGGGCATACATAAACGTTTCTGTTGGGAGGGGGTATTTTTCTCTACGTGCACATTTCGATTAACTGACCATAACCAAACCACCACCCACTACCATTTCCCAGCTCGGTACGCCGTTGATTTCCTGCCCACACCCTTTAGCAACTCATACAAATTGTTGGCTGTGTAAATGTTGTCAACAAATCCTGCTTTCCGAATCTGATGCAAGAATTATAAAATTTGCTGTTAATCATTTGGGAACTAAAGAATTTTCTAGATCAGCTACTGGAAGCCAAAAAAAAACACAGGACGTATTTCAGACCAGTTGTTCATAGATTTGGAAACGGACAACTGTGTTTGTAAGCCTTATTACTGGCCTGACCTCTAAGCCATTTTAGCCACTAATGCCGGCATTTAATATCAATGATCAATGTAGTATTTGATGGAAATCTCTGAAAAATATAATGTTTTCGCCAAGAAAATGAAGTCGTTGAGTTTGTAACTTTAAAGAGTTATCTCCTTTGATGTAATCAAGACATTTAGATTCTCTTTCCCATGATATCCTCCACGGAAACAGCAGACTAGACAAGTCCATACTTGGGGCACAAGAAATTGCCATTTTTCCCCTTTTGGCTTTCATCCTGCTACTGTAGATCTGTTTGAAAATTAGCTGCGGAAGGCAGGTGCTCCCACCCAAAGTATATAGACTTTTTGCTCTTCTGATTTTGGATGAGGAAAGTTCAGAATTGTTTTGAACGTAGAGGGTTTTTTCTGAGATCTATCCTTCTGAAAAATATTCCTGAAGAGTTACCAACCTTTTTTGGGAGGGGCCTTTCTATTCTCTCATGATTCTCTTTTGTATAGGACTTAACGTCAGCTTTGACAAAGAATATAACACTGAAAACCCCTTTAATTAGCTCGCCTATGGATACTGTTACTGGTAAGGTTAATATTATTTCCCTACCTATCCGACCGTACACTCTGTATTTTGATTTCGTTTTTGTAAAAAACTAGAAAGTTTAGGAAAAAGTTTTAACATTGGTAAGAAATGGGTGCTAAGCATTGTGTATTTTAAACCGTTTTCTCCTCCATTGATTTACGTATATTTGTGTATAAATGTTGCGACAAGGATATTTTTCTTCTCATTCATTCTAGAGTCGAAAATGGCCATTGCTATGGCGGTAAGTGAAATATCTTCAGTGTGTTTCTTGTAACATATCTTGATCCTCCGATTCTTGGAGGCTCTTGGCAAGGCAAATCAAGAATGAGTTTAGAAGCAATAGGTTGGTAAGAAATGTTCACCATGCAATGTAAAGTATTTTACGACAGTGAAATCGTATTATACTACGTTACTGACAAGTATGACTTTCAAAGTTTTGACACGTTGACGCTGTCATTCTATAGCTTCAAGGTGGCATTGGTATCATTCATCACAACTGTTCAATTGAAATCCAAGCGAACGAAGTTCGCAAAGTCAAGCGTTTTGAACAAGGTTTTATCATCGATCCTGTCGCAGTAGGTCCTGATGCTCTTGTCAAAGATATTTTTGATATTAAAGAGGAGCAAGGATTTTCAGGGATACCAGTTACTGGTAAGTTAAGCAATATCATATTGAAGCTGTAAAACCATGCGAAAACATGGCAATGCGATTAATTTGTAAACACTGCTGATGTGAATTAGAGTAATTGACGTTGTCGCGATGTCACTTCGCCTACAGGGTCCACATTTTCATCAAAGGAAAACACTCAGTTATCCGAGTGGTGGAGGAGAAGGCTCGTTCTTTCCCCCCTACATGTAGAACTAATATTGTGCGTTTGTTCACAAAGAGGTTATACAAATGTCATGTTGTTTAGAAAGTGGTGCGATGGGAAGTGTTTTGCTTGGTATTGTTACACACCGTGACGTGGACTTTCTCGATTCAGCCAGCCTAGCGATGCGAGTCACTGAGGTGAGTAGTACATGTACGTTTCCAAAACAAATAGATTCAGACCCGAAAATAATCTGGAGCCAGTGACAAGTATTTAGGTAGAAATTCTACCTGAGGCTCTCCTCTCTTTAGAGGAAACAGCCGTTGTAGGAAAGAACACATCGGCGCGGGGATGATATAACTCGGATATTAAAAGATGAAGTAAAATTGATGCATGGTGTTACTCTGAGTTTCTATCCACACGCAGCTGTAACACCACAAGCAACATTGTTACCTGAGTGCATGGCACCCAAGGTATAAAAATATCGTGATTAAGTAAAATTATTGCCTATTACCGATGATACGATTTATTTGGAATAACCGATTCAAAAATTATCGTCAGGATCAGTTGCATATTGTGAATGTTGTGCTAGTTGGCCTAACTGGATACGTGCTTTTATTATGTGTAGTAGATACCAAGGTACTAAAAATACACTGTGAGATGTTTTCCATATCTTCACTAGTGAACCATGCATCTACATTAGTGAACCATTTCACGTGATCATTTCCCGTCAATATTTTTTATTTTTAAAATGGCGCCGTTCACATAAGAAAAAAACAACATGTTTTTGTCCAAAGAAAATTTGTTCATAGAAAAAACAACATGTTTTTGTCGAATAAAATTAAAATACCACAAGAAAGACTAAAATGATGCAGAGGTAATCTTTGAGCTTCAATAAAAATTATAATGCAATTAGTTGAAATAAAGTTTTTTGTATTATCGATCAAAAATTACAATTACTTGGATTTTTGAAATGTTTGCGACTGTATTTCAAATGAACATTACACGGCAATTTGAAGATATGAATTTTATCTTCTCGTGGTGAAAAATCGTGGTGAAACACCTGCCGAAGATAAAATTCATATCTTCTTATCGCTGTTTTAAAATATATTCGTGCTATCGACAGGTGATGACTCCAAGAGATAAATTGGTCGTTGCTAAAGCTGGTTGTACGTTAAAAGAAGCAAACAAAATCCTCCAAGAAAGCAAAAAAGGTAAGAATAAGCCTCACGTCTTTTAATTATTACGTACTGTACAAGATACTGTAGCTGAAGCACGCATGGACTATCTGTGTCCTATCTAAGATCGTGTAAAAGTCGTTTCAACGTTATTTAGCGAATGCAAAGAGATGTATTCTCTTTGCATTTATATTCAATAAACAAGACGCTTGGACACAATGGACTCTTGCTAAGGAGATATAAAAAGCTGTTGCTGCAGGTCGACCTCGAAGTGACTGCGTCATTATACATTGCCGCACATTTCTAGCACTCTGAATTAAAAAGTAATCGAAATAGTATGTATAGCCATCTGGACGCTGTGCCAAATAATACACGCGCGATACATAGCTGCCACGCGCATGGTACTCACAATAATGGACACTGATTAATTTTTAACTTTGTTGCAGGAAAGCTGCCAATTGTAAATGACAAAAATGAACTAGTCTCTTTGATTGCAAGATCTGATTTGAAGAAAAATCGCGAGTACCCTCTGGCCTCCAAAGATAATACCAAACAACTACTCGGTATAATAATGCTATATTTTCTAAATTTTTTTAGGTTTACAAAATTACGTGTGGTGTATAATCCATGCCAAATTATAATATGATACGACTACGATCTTTACAAGATAGCTCTCTTCCTACAAGGTTTTCAGAAACCTATTTATATTTCCATTTTAGCTACCACCATTTTTCGAAAAATATTAAAACACCATGTAATTACTTTACGATGGTATGAAATAATTATGTATTGATTTAGAGACCAAAAGCTCTTAAGAAAGTCTTTTTGTTTCAGGCTAATAATATCAAGGTTATATTATTATTTCGTGTGTTACTTTACCTAAATGCAACGGTCGTGGGGCACATATTTTGAACTGAATCGTGGGATCTCTATTGAATCGCAGTCCCGCATGCATCGTTTATGTACAGTATGGTAGTTTTTTTTTCAATTATAGTTTCTCACAAAGATATAGATTGGTGGTAGGTTGTGAACTCTTTCATTCGTCATAACCGCATGGCGAAGTACAAACATTTGTCAATCAGTAACCACTTCATGTGTTGAATCTTGGACGCATCGCTCGCGTCGTTCATATATATGCGTGGCGAAAGTATATTGCGCTCAATAATACCGAAACGGTGCATGCAGACTTATAAGCGAGTTCGCTTTTCTCGAGACAGCGATTGATTTCGGGAGTACATGCCGAACTATCCACCAAACTAACTTCATGTAAGCGTACTCCACAGCCTTTCGAGAATGTTGTGAATAATGACCAATTATGAGTATCGTTAGAAAATAGGAATTTTTGAATGATTCTCTGAATACAAATTAATAATGATACATGTACTTGACACGCTTGAAGAACATGCAGCAATTCTAGAATTAAAGTTTTAATTGTTCAGTTAGGAGATCCAAATACTCTTGGCAGTAGTAGAGGCGAAGAGGGGACAAATAGGTTACAGTATCGTAGAAACTCAAAGAAGTGGGAGGGAAAACGGCCTTGCACGTAGGTTAGTTAGGAATTGGTGTGCTTACAATTGGCATGCCCTAACTCGCTTCATCGTAATAAGGGTCTTACTGTCTAGTGCGTATGACACGAAAATTTTTATTGCATGATGTGAAAGAATATGTAAAACTGTAATACAAGTTCTTTAATACTTTTTCGCTGCAACGCTTTGTTGATTAGATGTTTTAGTTTGTTTTTCCCGTTTATTTCGTCACAATTTCCATACTGAATTGTTGAATACAGTTACCTATGTTCCAATGAACAAAATTCTTAAAATGGCCTCTTTATGGGAAAATAATATCATAATCTTTTCTGGTAATCATTATGCAAATTGTGACGTAATAAACGGGAAAAACAAAAAAATTAAACTGAAATATCTCCTCAACAAAGCGTGGCAACCTAAAAGTATAAAATAACTTGTATTACAGTTTTGGATATTCTTTCACATCCTGCAATAAAAAAGTTCGTGTCATAGACACTTTAAGTTCCCAACCCGGCTTTCAACTCTTCGCAGAGCGTGTAATTTGTAATGTGTTCGGTTAGAACCACCGTCGTGGTCATAACTCATAAGCCAGAACGAGAACGGCAGTTCAACGCATGGTTACCTATGATGGAACGTAATGAAGTTGATCGTGACGTGCACGTTAGACTGATGATTTCACGAGTACAAAATATATCACGGATACTAAAGCCCCTTAAAGACGTGCAAGTTTTCTATGAGAAGTTTACTTTGCTAAGCCTGTATGTGTGCATGCACGGCAATTTTTTTATGACAAGTTTTTCTTTGACATGTTAAACGCTGTTGTTTACTGGCATAATGTTTACACAAAGTGTACAATACACCGCTGGCCAACGTACTCTTGGGCTTAATTTACTTTGACAAGTTTTATTTCTTGACCGTACAGACGGGTATAGGTTTTACTTTGCCAATTTTCAGGTTCACTTGTCAAAAGCTAGCATGCTAGTTTTTCAACAAGGGCACTTGTCATAGAAAAAAATGGAAAAGTGGCGCGTACAGACGATCAAATAAAACTTAGCACATGAAAACTTGTCTTAGAAAGGGGTTTAAAAGAACTGATACCGAAAACAAACTAAATACCTAAATGTACCATTTCGTGACTCGCGGGAAGAAATAACTCCCAAAAAGTAATGTAATATGTAGCAACATAAAATGAACCATGCATTTTGTGACAATCATATGTTTCACCTGACAATCGTATGTTTGACTTCGATGAGTTCGATCCCATGGTGAATGGTGTTTAATTCACATACTAGTACACAACAAAGAAGCGGAAATACCGAATCAGAATATATATCGTTAAAATAGAAATTTGTGATGAAAGTATTTGTAACAAGACAGTCGTACCAAATACGTTATATATAAATGAAAATTTGTCAGCAAAGCTGTCATAGTTATTGAGCGGATGGAGGGTGCAAGCTTGGCTGAGTTGTTATCTGCAGCGAGCGTGCGTGCTAACAGGGAAATTTAGAATAATTGTCCGCAAAATGTTAACAATCGTACGACTCAAATCATTACAGTTTGCTGTAGTCTCGGTGATTCGCGCGTTCACTGAATTAGTTAAAGAAACGTTTAACTACACCCAAGCACGAATTCGATGAAAATTTTGTGAATTCAATAGAATTTCGTGTACTAACATCGGTACATTGCCGATGAATTTTTTCGAAAATATCTTTCCATCGTGGACTAGTTTATACAATGAAATAGTTGAAATAACTACTCACTAGTTATTTCGTGATTAGTCTAGACATTGACATAATGCTGACGCCAGCCATATTCTTTTCATATTACCCCGATTTTAAATAATCTATTAAGAAGAAGCATAACCATAAACGTTTAAATTTCGTTTAAATGTACTGTTCTTTGCTATGAATTAACCGACGCCGTCGTCTCTAAGCGTAATTTATGCAAAATGTTGCTAATATATCCCAGTTAAGTACTTTTTGAAGGACTGTCTCAAATGCTTGTAATGGACAATTTGCACGTTAAACTGTAATTGTTAATTTAGGCAAGAAAGGTGAAAACTATCACCACACCTAGAAACCTCCGTGGCTTTTTTCAGTATTTCCCAACAAAACTTTGCAGTTTTACTCAGTTGTTTTTTTTTAGTTTTAGGTCTTTCTACATGTGATGATAGAGTACGTCTTTCTTGCCTAGATCAAACTGTGTTCTAACATGCAAATTATCCGTTAGACTTTCTTGTTTTCTCTAATTTGCCATCCTCTTTTTCAGTTGGCGCCGCTGTTAGTACAAGGGAAGAAGATAAAGAAAGAATTAAAGCTTTAGTTGAGGCTGGCGTGGATGTCGTAGTATTGGATTCTTCACAAGGAAACTCAATTTATCAAATTGATATGATCAAGTATGTGTGCTATACAAATTGTGTAAGAATAAGACCAAATCTACACATACAGTATACACTCTCATCGGCACAAAAAATACACTGTAGAAACGTTCATCCAGATGTAAACTACATTTGTTTGGAATTTCCTATCGTTTTCTGTATGTATCATATATCTATGTATCATGTATATATTTTCTATTCAACGTCTACTAAGTCAGTAACAAAACGTAATGGAACAATCACATCTCACAACATTTTTGTCAAATCTCATTATAATTACTCCGTCTTTAGGTACACCAAAGAAAACTTTCCTGATTTACAAATTATTGGCGGAAATGTAGTCACTGTTGCTCAGGCAAAGAACTTAATTGAGGCTGGTGTAGATGGTTTGCGAGTTGGGATGGGCAGTGGATCAATATGTATTACCCAAGAGGTTATGGCAGTCGGAAGGTCGCAAGGAACTGCTGTCTACAAAGTTGCAAATTACGCAAAAGAGTTTGGTGTTCCTGTTATTGCAGATGGTGGAATATCAACCGTGGGATTCATTACAAAGGCCCTTGCGTTGGGAGCATCAACGGGTACGTGTATTCACCGTCTGTTTATTTTACAACAGTCCTAACAATCACACAGCCCATATATTTAATGTATTATAAATTACATAATGATGTGAGTTCATTCTGGATTTACATTGGGCGTAGGCTGTGTGTTATTATAGTACACACGTTCAGATTACGTCATCCAATGGTGTCATTTAAGCTTTTTTATTGTATGAATAGATTTCATTTTTTATGCTTTACTGTAATTGATTACAGATGACGTCATTGCGTGCGCAGAACGAAAAGTCAAGGCACTCGACTTCGTCTCGTGTCGTACTTTTTTGTTCTTCGCACGCCATGACGTCACCTGTGATCTATTACAGTACAGACGCACGCAGAAATGAAAACTATTTTTTAATTGCACAGTATTATAGCGATCGCTGAAAATTTAAATCCAATGGTATAGGGGGTAGGGGTGTGGGGCTATAAATAATTATTAAATGTGGTTGGCTTAAATGATATACTGCACGCGCACCACGCTGCGGAAATGACGTGCGATTACCGGATATACAGTGCTGCCGAGTAACAATTTTTCTTCCCCTACATCTGTGTTGTCCGCAGATCGCCCGCGTCTGGCGTCCATGCTGCCCGTGGGTTGCAACTAGCTAATACATCTGCGTCAATAACAATAGCATAACAATGGAATGAGTACAATTTAAATCTCTAAACGGAATTAACCAGACAAATCACTCCACCAACAAAGAACGGCCATGCACCACCACCCATAGAATTAAGAAACAGTTCTCGTGACAGAATCGGGAAACAGAATCGTTGCTGTGGGGGAAGCGAGAAGTAAATATCATTAAAAGTTTTAAACCCAAAAACACGCTCTGAATAAATACATTACCTGGTACTAAGGTATAGATTTGTAGTGTAAGCAGTCTGGCACAGTGTTTGGCTAACATACATCGATGCTTTGTGGAAGATTTAGAAATTTTATAATTTATATTGTCTTCACTATACAGTGCGACTCACGATATTACTTGTATGAGATATGAGATATTTATGCCGTACGTATTCAAAATGAGCATTGCCATTCATTAAAACTTACGAACATCAAAACAAAGTTGCGAGAAGATCTTTACGATGTTGATATTTGATGTTAGTCACATGACTGAAAAAATATGGCGCTGTTCCATATTTCAGGCGGACCACGCTATTAGTTTTAAAAATATGATAACACGATAAGACGTCGTTTTTAACTTAATTGGAAGTGGAAACGACATTCTTTAACCAAAAAAAGGAAAGGTAACAACAAGAGAATGTTTTAGCTAGAAAACAAACGAACTTGGTGTCATAGTTGAAGGATTTTTCAAAGATTACGTGGAACGGTGGAGAAGAGGGATTCTGGATTTCTAAAATGGATAAGAGTGGGAGGTATTACGCGTTTGAAGGAGAACTGTTCGTAAATTATCATGATAAACGTCTATCAACATTTTGAGAAAGTTTGCTTTGCCATATATCTTCAAAACTAGCAATGATGGATTCCTGGTAAGCAATAATAATTCTAAAAGTACCTCCACTGGTGTCGTGGAATGAACGTTTGGCACTGGATTGAGGCAAAAAAAATGCTTGAGAGCACAACAGAAGTTTGTCCTTTTGACGGGCAGACGAAATCAGCATGATAAAGCTTGGAAAATGCATGCATGGGTTAGATTATTGATATTCAATGATAGTATGTGACCAGCGAGGTTAAGGAGTCAACAAAAAAGTTTTAAAGTAAACGAGTTCTGCTGGTAACAGCGGAAATAGGGATCAGAGATCTCTTTTACACATTTAGGCACATATGAAGCATGTTGGTTGCTAATAATACGGATCTAAATGATCGTTCTACCACTTCTTTGGCAGGTATCTAAAACCTTTCATCAGAAGTTCCTTTTCCAGCATTATAGAATTATCATGTTGATCTCGACTTGTCTGTCTTGTCGTTCTCGACTTGTTGTGCTCTCAAGCATTTTTTTGCCTCAATCCAGTGCCAAACGTTTATTCCACGACACCAGTGGAGGTACTTTTAGAATTATTATTGCTTACCAGGAATCCATCATTGCTAGTTTTGAAGATATATGGCAAAGCAAACTTTCTCAAAATGTTGATAGACGTTGATCATGATAATTTACGAACAGTTCTCCTTCAAACACCTAATACCTCCCATTCGTATCCATTTTAGAAGTCCAGAAGCACTCTTTTCCACCCTTCCACGTGATCTTTGAAAAATCCTTGAGCTATGACACCAAGTTCGTTTATTTTCTAGCTAAAACATTCTCTTGTTGTTACCTATGCTGTTTTTGGTTAAAGAAAGTCGTTTCCACTTCCAATTAAGTTAAAAACGACGTCCTGTCGTGTTATCATATTTTTAAAACTAATAGCGTGGTCCGCCTCAAATATGGAACAACGCCACATTTTTTCAGTCATGTGACTAACATCAAATATCAACATGGTAAAAATCTTCTCACAACTTTGTTTTGATGTTCGTAAGTTTTAATGAATAGCAATGCTCATTTTGAACACGTACGGCATAAATATCTCATACAAGTAATATCGTGAGTCGCAGTGTATATCATATAAATGCCGACGTGCTCTCGTTATGCGGGAAAATGGAGATACGAGAAGATTGGCGTTATCATTTGCCAAGTGCTTATTATGTATCATTGATGTGAAGTAATAAATGCCAGTAAATATTTTTTCTTATAAAGCAGGTTACAGCCAATGTAAATTTCACGTTTGTATGTGATATATCTGACTTTCTGTCTAATGTGGAATATTTATGAAATGCACATATTACAAATTCACGATAAAATTCTTCACCCGATCCGAACGTTGTATCCCAATAAAATTATTTTATCCAATAAATGATTGGTATTATCACGGTTAGGGTTTGGGTCAGGGTTCATTTTATATGCATGAAATGACAATTCCAGTAACTATTGGAATTATCAAACGTTGTAACCAGTAATTTTATTGGAATATAACGTTCGGATCGGTTGAATTCTTTTTGGTTGATAGCACATGGCGGGCACGATTGCCCGTAACCTGAGAGAATTAATGAAATACATCAGCTGATTGCAAACAAGCAATATGTCACTTAACTGTAGTAGTTTAAGACTTGTGTGTAATCTCAACTTTTATAGAAGAAGCTGGCTATGACGGTCAACATGGTAACGCCGGTACCCAAACATCCAAAACTGACCACACCCAAAAATGACGCTGTTGTCATTGTGTTGTCTGCTAAGCTTTAAAACTTTGGTCATTCTGAGGTGCTTAGATGGTTCAGGAAGATGCTTTCTCAGGGGTGTTAAATGGGAGCGTGAAATGTCAAGTACTGATATTTCCGAGAAAATGTCCCCGCAATACTTGTGGTCAAATGTGAATTTGTAGCTTACAACTTCGGATAAACAGCAGTGGACCTACAACCATAACTGACTCTTCGAAATCATTTCAGATATGTTTAAATAATAGTGTCCATCATGTTATAAAGTAGGGCTGGCTAGGTTTAAATTAGATCCTACCTGTTTAATGATCGACAAGGTAAAACATCAACTCTATCCAACTTCGCGCCATTTCGTCATCCCGTTCCGTTGCCAAGAAATTGGCATCGCTATTCTTCCAATCAAGCCATTTCCATTGCACTAATAGCAAATTTAACATTTATTAAGGGCAGCTAAACAAAAATGTTAACCATGAATATTGCATGGCCAATTATTCACAAAGTATTAATGCTAGGCATTCCACACTTCCCTTGACCACCTTTAAAAGCACCATCCCTGAACCATGCAAGCGTCTCAGAATGACCAAAGCTTTTATAGTTTAGCAGATAGCACCATGACAATTGCGTCGTTTTTGGATGTGGATAATTTCGAATGTTTCACCCTGGATGTGCGCTATGGTCAACGTGCCTTAAAACTGTTGAAATTATCTGCCCTATAATTTAACTACATGCAGACTAATGTACAGATCCTAGACCACAGGAAAATAATACTGTACTCGCGTGACAATTATGTCCCTTATACTATTAGCGCAAGCATCGCGCAGCATGCTAGCAACCCTGAAAATGTGAATATCTGTGAATAAGTGTGAATTACTCGCAAGAAAAAACGCAGTAGCAAAATATAAAAAATAGGTACGCTATGCGTACATGTATCTGCGAATGTGGTAATGTGGAATCTAACAAAAGCCTGGTTTTCTTTTAACTGGTGTCGTTAATAAATCAAAGTGACCGATGTGATACAGTATCTACACTTACTGTATAATATCACTTATTTGAGTACAGTTGACAAAAGAGAAGGTAGATATAGTTACATTATATCACATTCTCGAGAATAACTTTGCTATGACAGTTGCGACCAAATGGAAACTAGGCTTAATTGCTAAATGTCTTGTGTAAGCCAGAAAACCAAAGTTAACTCCATCTTGGCTAAATTTAGGAAAGTCATATTGTCTGAGCATGTATAGCAACACATGCGAATATACAGGAGTGTGAAGACATTGACATTTTGACTAATACATAAAGATGTACTCCTTGTTTTATAAACATAAGAAATATTGAAAAAAAAGGGAAATCGATATAAAAATTTGAATACATGTGGCATAATTAAAATGTAGTTTCGCACACTAACACTCTTCAACAACACTGACCAAATATTTATACAAAATTATTCTATTAGCTTTGTATGTGGCACAATTATATGACTTGAAAACTAATTGAAAATAAGATATATAACTATCTGTCAAGTTGTTTAAAAATGTACTCAACTTTTAAACGTGTGACTAACTTTTAAACGTGGACTTTGACATTTAAATGTAATTTCAATATTGACAAATCACAACCATGCAAGCTTAAACTTTCCGCAATAGAAGGAAATATCAATATACACTAAATCGTGACACAGTATTAGACAACAAACCAAGCACCAAGACTATTCATTATACTCGTACACAGATCTACTAGTCTTGGCATTTATGGTACTAAATATTTAATATCTCAGAAATATCATAACAGCGTACCTTATGACACTAAGTTCCGCAGTTTACAAAGTACAAAGTACACGTTGTTGTAGTGCACATGTTGGAAATAGAAATTTGACGAACAAGATCAGATCTATTGGACGAGCGACAGCTCTGACTGGCTACAAGCTACTCTCGCAGCTAACAGCATGCGCAGGACAACAATATATCGGCATTTGCGGACATAAAAATTAGATTTCGTATATTCAAACCGGACAGCGATCATAATGTACAATAGTTACAATGTACTTGTCTTGCATGTATATTTCGCAGGTACATGTACAAGTACGGTAGTTTTTGAAACAAAATCGCGTGTAGTGTAGGTAGAGGAATTAAATCATATATACCTGTTTAACTTCTCAAATACTTGGTATGTATTCATCCAGTAAGGGGAGAAGTTGATAAGATTCATCTTTATCATAATATACATATGTCAACTGGGATTGGTAGCGAGTCTTATCCAATTTAAGTGCACGAAAGATTTTTCGTGACGACTTAACGCTTGTCTTTGAGAATACGCTTTGTTTCAATTCTATTTCAGAACCATCCTCGGGGATATGAAAAACTGGATTCATATTAATCTGTCACTGCAGAGAATAACGAAAAATATGTTGTCTCAAGCTGGATTTAAAATGGTTCTAAAATAGAATTGAAACACTGCGCGTCCTCAAAGACCAGCGTTCAATCGTCATAAAATATTTCCTGCACTTAAATTGGATAAGACTCGCTACCAATCCCAGTTGACTCGAATAATGTACACATGTGCACATTCGTTATTGCTGCTCACTATCCTTGGGATCTCTGAGTTTGTCAACTCAGCTTGTCATGAACCAAGTTTACCGGTTGCAGCTCGTTTTATATTTGGGTTTTTTTGTAAATTTCATGATTTTCACAGCTAGTTACATCGACTGTTATATTATAACGTACCCCCTCTTAACATAGTTGGATGTTTAGTTCGTTGAAGTACAGCTAAATGTATGATGCTGAAAGTAAAATGTTGAAGTACAGCTAAAATGCGCATTTCTTTAGTGATGATGGGCTCACTTCTTGCCGGAACGTCAGAAGCCCCTGGTGAATACTATTTTGCGGATGGTGTTCGTTTAAAGAAATATAGAGGTATTTGACTGCTCGTTGATAATGCCTTACTTTAAACAAATGAATTTAGAAACAGGTTACAATTTAGTAGGACGTTTAAGGCCTGGTTCTTACTCGCAGTAAGAATTTTTAATTTCAATGTATTTCCTGAGCTGGGTTGTATAAAAGGTAATTAAGTTAAACTGTAGTTATTATTACCATGACAAAATTACTGGGTAAAAAAAGAGAAATTGTTAACATATGAATAATATCATAATCAAAATGATAAAGAATTTGTTTGTAAAGGATACATTTCTTAATGGCTCCGCGTTTTGGGCCACCCTGTATACTTATTAAAAAGTAAATTAACTACTATTAAGAAGTAAAATTTTGTTACTTCTTTATAATCTCTTTTAAATAAATAAAAGTGTGCAACTTTTTATACTATACTGTTATATACAGAGTGATAGCGATGTAAATCAAACCCCGAATATCATGTGGGAGTATCCTATTGAATTTTTAGGGGTTTTTCATTACTATAGGAATGGGATCACTAAATGCTATGGATGTGAACAAATCCAGTCAGGCAAGATATTTCAGGTTAGCTTCCACATAATTATGTACTAAATTTTATGTTTTACTGAATGAAAACTGTTATGGCCTACCGTGCATTGTCTCGACGTCCCTTCTTCAAGTAGTATAATTATGTTCGAGCGAAAGCCAAAATGACTACAAAGTTTGTGCTCTCTACTTAAAAGGACCTTCGAAGTTCACTGAATTTAATATCAGAATAAAAAAATATAAGGATTTTAATATAGCAGAAATTAGCTAACTTTTTTTGTTTTTTGGACGCCATTTCAGAAAGGTTCAATTTGCCCCTCGCGTTTTACTTAATGCACATTGCTGCCTGGACCACCACTATTTCGCAGTGTGTTCACTGTTGTTAACACATTTACTCGTCGTTGATAGTATAGTATCAACATTTATTGCTTCTGTTGAAGTCTGTTTGTTTCACTGGACGCTAAATTACCCTTAAAGTCGACTATTTCGATTTTAGTGAGAGCGCAAGGGTTAAGGTGGCCCAAGGTGTTTCTGGATCAGTAGCAGACAAAGGTACCATACACCGATTTGCTCCCTATCTCATTACTGGCATACAACAAGGATGTCAAGATATCGGAGCGTGCAGTTTACACAAATTGAGGTGTATTTCTTTTTTTGTGTATTTTTTTATCAATGATCGATACGACGATAGATGACTAATCGGGACCAGGGTCTATGCACTATTTTTACTAAATCCCACAATGCTTTGCGTGTGCATTATTTGGGATACCAAATCCCACTAAAATAAAACAAATGTCATCGCTTTGGAGCTGTAGAAACTCTTAACTCTTCTCTATTTTAAAGCCTTGAGCTTTTTTTAGCTCCAAACCGACGACATTTTGTTTTGAGTCTGACACGATTTGGTACCCCAAGTAATACGTGCGCACAGCATGGTGGGATTTAGTGAAAGTAGTGAATAAAGCCTGTATACGACGCATGATTCTGTAGGACAAAAAAAATATGTATATTTTGTAATCATTTGCAGATCAATGACGTATAGTGGTGAGATACGATTTGAGAAAAGGACAGTGTCTGGCCAAATAGAAGGCGGCGTTCACGGATTGCATTCGTAAGCTTCAAGAATAATTATTGCCACAGCATGAATTGTTGAGTATGATTATAAAATGATAGCTGCTTTCCAAATTCTCAACCGGAGTTAACCAAGATATGTTGCTTCCGATCACTAATCTAAAAACTGGAAAGCATCCAGAACAGCCAGCCAATTCTGAAGCCGGTACATTTAAAATCGGTCAAAATATGTAAAAACAACCACGTCGCAACGTAGATAAACTAACAAAATGTCAAAACGAATTTCCCTATCATTTCCCCTCTTCGACTGCGAAAACTTATAGCTAGCCCTACTTTTCCTCAATGGTTTTAGCGATGAGATTCTTTGAGGCTATCCTTATAAAAAGAGGCACAGTTGATTTTTTATGTAGCCAAAATATTTCGAGCGATAACATAAATCATTGCAAGACGATCTTCTACTACATCAACATGCATAGGTTGTCACATCAATATGGCCGCTGCTGCAAAGCAGACCCGATGTATGTCTAGCTAGATCTATCTTTGACTTTTAATGATGTATCAATCAATTTCTGCAGTGGCCATGACCCCGAGCCAAACGCTGGACATTAGACAATTTGGAAATATAATGGGCCAATTCCCCAGCATAGCGCAAAATGTTTTGTTCCATGTCCTTACCCTGGAAAAAAGAAAACACTCTAAATCCCCACCGATCGAGGGAAATATCAATTATTAAATTGAGAAAATTTAAACAAAAATTACCAAAAAAGCCGTGGCACATTTTCTTGCATACGTTAGCAAAACAGTCTATGCCCCGACCCCGGGCAGTTTTGCTATATATAGCCCTATACCCAGGGGAACTTCGTGATAATGTGTTCCAATCTACTTTTCTTTTCCTTTAGATACGAAAAAAGGTTATTCTAGGCCCTATTGGATGATTATTGGATTTTAATGTCACTTGAGTGCAAATGAATTTTGACGTGTAAATTATTTTACAGTATCCAGGCATTATCTTCATGATATCTTCATATACACATATATATATATACACACATATATATATACATATATGTGTATATATATATATATATATATATATATATATATATATATATATATATATATATATATATATATATATATATATATATATATATATATATATATATATATATATATATATATATATATATATATATATATAATGTGCTAGTTTTGGTTAGCGAAATACAAAAGAGTGCTCAATGACATGTAGACAGAGCGAAATGTATAATTGTGCAAAATACCTCAAAAACTTACCACTACAGTCTGTTTCATCCAAAGGGAATCTTCAGGTGGTAGACAAATTTCGAAAATGTGCGAGCTTCTTTTATGCTCAAGGCGGAAACGTGGGCGCGTGGGTGGTTGAATAGCATGCATTCCTTTCTTTGTTTAGGTTGTTTACCTGAAATCTGCTTTTGTGTTGGCAGGCCGAAACTATTTCCGATCTTTTGTTAAGCAAGCAATTGTTTTTTTCTTTCAAAATACTGATTTTTTCCTCCAAACATAAATTACATCTTTTGGATCCTCCCGTGTAAGAAATAGACTTTTTTATTATGGACCATTTTATGGTGAAATCTGTTTTCTTTTGCTTTAAGTGCCAAACGTGTTTCGAAAGTTCCGTCTCGTTCGAATATTTTTTGTGTGTGAAAGATTTGATATGATTCCTGTATCGCTCTTTGAATGTGTTTGAGGTCATGCCAATGTAGTGCTTTGTGTCCTGTGTGTTGCCTGTCAAAATTGTTGCTTTGTATACAATGCCCTTACTCATGCACTTGTTCTGCAATGGGCATGTGTGCTTGTTCCTACAGTTACAGTTCTCTGCGCTAATGTCTTGTGGTTGGCTTTTCCTAATTATGCGTGTGTTGTGACTTGTGATAATTGACTTAACGTTGTTCATGCAGCTGTAACTGACCTTAACTGTGTTCCTATTGAAAATCTTGTGTAACTTGTTGCCTATTGGAAAGTGCGTGTCTACAAGCTTGAGGAAACTGCGTGCGATGTTTGTCTTGACATTTTTGCTAAATGGAGGGTTAAACCAAATGATGTTGCGTTGCCTGTTCCTGCGTGGTTGCTGTGTTACATGTGGCATGTATTCCAGCTTGTGGCTGAATACATGCCACATGTAACACAGCAACCACGCAGGAACAGGCAACGCAACATCATTTGGTTTAACCCTCCATTTAGCAAAAATGTCAAGACAAACATCGCACGCAGTTTCCTCAAGCTTGTAGACACGCACTTTCCAATAGGCAACAAGTTACACAAGATTTTCAATAGGAACACAGTTAAGGTCAGTTACAGCTGCATGAACAACGTTAAGTCAATTATCACAAGTCACAACACACGCATAATTAGGAAAAGCCAACCACAAGACATTAGCGCAGAGAACTGTAACTGTAGGAACAAGCACACATGCCCATTGCAGAACAAGTGCTTGAGTAAGGGCATTGTATACAAAGCAACAATTTTGACAGGCAACACACAGGACACAAAGCACTACATTGGCATGACCTCAAACACATTCAAAGAGCGATACAGGAATCATATCAAATCTTTCACACACAAAAAATATTCGAACGAGACGGAACTTTCGAAACACGTTTGGCACTTAAAGCAAAAGAAAACAGATTTCACCATAAAATGGTCCATAATAAAAAAGTCTATTTCTTACACGGGAGGATCCAAAAGATGTAATTTATGTTTGGAGGAAAAAATCAGTATTTTGAAAGAAAAAAACAATTGCTTGCTTAACAAAAGATCGGAAATAGTTTCGGCCTGCCAACACAAAAGCAGATTTCAGGTAAACAACCTAAACAAAGAAAGGAATGCATGCTATTCAACCACCCACGCGCCCACGTTTCCGCCTTGAGCATAAAAGAAGCTCGCACATTTTCGAAATTTGTCTACCACCTGAAGATTCCCTTTGGATGAAACAGACTGTAGTGGTAAGTTTTTGAGGTATTTTGCACAATTATATATACATATATATATATATATATATATATATATATATATATATATATATATATATATATATATATATATATATATATATATATATATATATATATATATATATATATATATATATATATATATATATATATATATATATATATATATATATATATATATATATATATATATGTATATATATATATATATGTATATATATGTATATATATATATATATACACATATATATACATATATATATATATATATATATATATATATATATATATATATATATATATATATATATATATATATATATATATATATATATAAAATTATTCACGCTTACATGTGCGATATCTTACGTTTTAATTCCACAATCAGAGAATATTGATATATGAATTTTACACAGATGTGAACGGGTTTGCTGGTATTATCTTTGCATTACGCATGCAATTTTGAAATTTGAATAATAAAATAACCCAACTAAATAACTATCAAATGAACGCAAGTTAACTGTATGGTTAAACCCGCAATATTTGTGAAAATTTGCGAACAACCTGGACTTTCAAAGTAGAATTTTGTGGAAACACCACGTAAATTTAGTATCGTAAGGCTTTCCATCCGTTAGCTCGGATCTTTATCAGTGCTAATAATGATGCATTATTATCAGCACTGATGAACGGATCCGAACTTACGGATCGAAAGCTTTCCGATAGGCCCAATGAATTTACGTGGTGTTTCCACAAAATTATGTTTCAATTGATAATCACCATGCAAGCATACAAGGAACTTATAACGTGGACTTCAAATCCAATATCAATTTTTTGTAAAGTTCGCGCATCAACTTGTTACTATGGCCAATTAACACTTATTGACTGAGACCGAGGGAAACAGTATGTTTTGTGGACCAGAGACTGTCGATGTTTCCCGAGGTGAAGCCGAGGGAAACATCGACAGTCGAGGGTCCACAAAACATACTGCTTTCCCGAGGTCTCACTCAATAAGTATTTTATTATATACCGAGTGTCAAAAGAGAATAAGAAAAGTACCACAAATCAATCAAACATGTATAAAAAGGATTACCTTTTACCTGACATGGCTCCGTGAGATTCTGTGGATTTGTTATTTACCGGTGAATTAAAAGTAATGTCCACCGCTTAGCTACGTTGCCAGGGAGACAGTAGAATTTCTCCACTATCACGTGATACGTTCTTAACCAATAAGAAACAGGAATAAATGAACTTTGACACTCAGTATATGATAATGCACGTTGTTCTATTCTTGTAATGCTCGATGTAAGTTAGACATTCTAACGTCTTTCGCTCCGGGTCTGCGTAAAGAGGTCTGTGGCATATACATTGAATGAAATTAAGTATTGTGAAATCATTATTTAAGACATTTAAAAGGTGATTTATTACGATATTGATTGTCAAATGTAAGCATGCAGCTCTCCCTTTTTCACTTTGAGTTCTTTTACATCCACCTAATCAATTTTTCGTACTTCAAATGTAGATACATGATTTCTTTCTTGTTCTATATATATTTTTCTAATTCTGGATAGATGCAAGGCTATTAGCTAGCAGAGTCAATCATGCAGTGTTATGTTGCTTCGTTCGAAAGGCTTGAGCACTATATAAATTCTGCGATCCGCTGTGGTTTGGCTCCTGTAATATCCTTGCCCGTCGTTGAACTGGCTCCAGCATGTTTCAAATTGTGCAATTCCCCTCCCCCCCTTCCCCACCCCCACCCAAACGGTCCCTCTCGTGCGTCGTTTACTTCAATCTTTTCACTATTTGGGGCCGATTTACTTATAGACTTCCAGTTGCCAATTTCTGTCAGTTTAATGAATACACTTCACAACTCGTCGTAGTCTATATCACATTTTTTTTCTGTCCAGTATCAAAACAATATCTTTTCCTTTCACACGTGTTCCTTCATGCGACCTTGTAACCCTAAAGCATTTAATTAGGCCTGTTTCAGAATCGCATTTGTGTCAAGTAGAGATGCTTATAGGCAACGGATTGAATTTGACGGAAATGCGACTTCTGAAACAGGCCTTAAATGTCCAATTGCAATTCGTACGGCTGTCTTGATTTTCGACTTTTCAAATGTTTCGGAGTCAGCAAAATCTGCAAGGGACACTTGCTTGGAAGTTTGTTCAATGCAAGGATATGATCGAACAACGCGCATATTTCTATATATGTGTACACATATCACACATGCAGTAATTTTTACATTCGCACTTCTACCTCCTCTGCAGGCGTTTCGTTTAGGGAGGCTGTGCTCTCAGTTAGACATTATAGTTACAACGGTTCTGTCCTCTTTTTTGCGCTAAGATCACATAACGATCTTTGTTTTAAGAGGGTGGTAAAGGGGGGGTTCGGATCACGTTTCACGAGAGGAAAAACAGCCATTTCACAGGTAAAAAATTGGTAATTTCACGAAATTCAATTAACTCGTTTTTAACTGTGTAAATTTAACCCCTTTCTTAACCCGTCAGCCTATTTTTACGCTGTAGAAAGTAAAAAGCACTATTGAAAGCTCAAATTCGGACGAATTTCTGTAAAAACAGCCAATATATGTAGAAAAAATGAACAAAATAAATGCATGTAGTAAAATGTTGTAACCAATGCATTGTACTTTGTTCTTTAGCACTTATCCCTACTCGTCCAGCTGCCTATCACGGCTCAGGAATAGGCATGTAAATCACATTTCACGACACAAAAATTCGTCAAATCTCATTTCACAACAACAAATATTGGCAATTCACGGCTCACGAAAAAACCCTTTACCACCCTCTTTTAACAGCTCGTTTGCGGATTTTCCTCCTGTTTTAAGTCGGTTTCTTTTTTCTGCTGTTCAACTAGCTGGCTTTTTGTTGCATGCTTGCATGCATGTATACTGGCTACATTTGTGATCCGAGATGTTAATGTAGAGTGCATACAGTGCATTAGACATAAGTAAAATATGTGTTTGTTTTCGTAGAAACGAAAAAAGGAAGAAATGCAAAGGAAGTGCGAAACAATGAAAAAAAGGCTATCGATATTGACGAAAAGCATGTGTAAGCGTAAAAAATTATTAATCACAAGTGCACGTGCGTGCGTTTTCCAATTATCAACAAATCCCCTCTTGATAAAAATAGCAACATTTTTAATTAATGTTTGAAATGGATTTTACCAATCTAGTGTTTTGCACAATTAATCCAAATTCCAATTTCCAATTAATAAGAATGACGAAACCATTCATGGATGTGGCAAAAGAGTTAGAATCAGTGTTTACTACTTAGGAGAAGTATAATGTTTCTTTTATTTTATTTTTCTTTTTGTAAAGAAGAAATAACCGAGTTGATGTATTAATTGACTGCAACGATTCAAAAACCACCATGGACACTGTTAACAATCGCGAGAATATACTCGTTTACTTCTTTGTTCACTTGCAGTTGCTACTTATTAAATTTTGATTTTCACCCTTAGTATCAAGGATGTATAAAAAGAATTAAAAATATAACATAACCGATAAGTGATTTAATTTCGTTGGTCTTGTTTTATATATATGTGTCAAAATAACTTGTGCTTTAAGACTTTCTTTCAATGTTCCACATCTCTGCAAACGCAGCTATTTCCTCCAAAAACATCACTTAGCTAACTAACATATATCAATATTATATTGTAATAATGCAATATAATGCAATGTTTGTGAATTGAAACACGAATACACTTCAAATTTGAATACTGCATGATCACATTTTTCGTATATTGCATAATTTTACATCAATACTGCACACTAAAATAGGGCCTGAGGAATATACCATCGCCTTCTTCAATTTTGTAACCAATTTTAATTTTAAAAACATTTACGCAAACAGTCCATATTCAACCACATTCCCATAATCAGTGTTAGTAACGTATTCAAAACTGTTACTTCTCTAACTATAAAGCTTATTGCCAGAAAATTTTACTTAAATCCAAAAGTATGAGAAGAATGTAAAAGGCGTAAGTAGGTTTTTATTGAATAATACTGTGTGGAGAGATCGACAGGCAAACACCCTGAGAGGATTATTCCTGTGTAATAGGAGTAAGAGGGCGAATTTCTGTACTAGTCTGTCCGTATGGGATCAGAAGTAATCAGTACTCAAAATGAGACAGATGCTGACGTCATCATAGGGTCGCCACCAGCCAATACTAACATGCTTTCTGAGTTGTTGGTTATAACAATGAAAGATAACTATAGAAATTGGTTTTGTAAAGAACGAATCACAAACAATGATGACTTTTCTATCCAAAGGCCGATCACAAAGCGTGATGATTTTAGGTTAGTATTTACTCTCATTAAAACGTTATGATGATGACGTGATGATACTGATAAGAAACCAAGACGAAAACACTTTTCACTGCCTACGATTCATCCCCGATTTCAATTTCAAGGCCTCGTTCCAGTGATTTGTTCCTGGAGTTGCCGTAGTACCATTATGAATTGTTTCGTTTTCAGCTGTTCCAAATTAATACATTAATTTCTGATTCTTACTAAAAAGGAGAAAATTACAATACGTTTGACATAAATTTTGATTGCAATCAAAATTTTTTCATGACGTGACATTGCCACGTTAATTTTGGCCGGGAAAAATCCTTTTGTCTTTGCTGATTGAATTTTATTTTTACAGAAATTGTCACATTGAAATTTGTTTCTGCATGTGCATTTATGTGTTGCGTAAATTGATAACGCAATCTTTTAATATTCAATCAATGTTTAAACCAATCTAAACGAATCTGTTTTTTTGCCCGACGATTTTTCAATTTTCAGTTGGCTATAATTACTTTATCTGTATTACTTTCTCTATTTCCCTATATAGAACAAGACATACAAGGGGAAGTATACTTGTAACTACATTGTAACTATATTGTAGTGGGTTTTTTCCTAACTAAGTAGGAGAAAAAACCAAATACAGGTAAAACAAAAATTTGAGTTTGAAAAGAAAGTAACTAGTCAATCGTATCAATTTTCCTTTATAGGTTATTCATATACTGTTAAAATAATTTATTTATTCCTTTTGGTAAGTTATCAATTAAACAGGTAAATTGTCGTTGCTGTAAAATGAAATTTTAATAGCAAAATTAGCTTAGTTTGGGAAGCAACTATATATACTAAATCTGACAAGGTAAGGCATCGATTTGGATGTCGTTATCACAAAGGCAATAGCATGACTGGCAACTCAGAAGATCCAACAGCAACCTTTTGGGTTCATAGATGGAAATACACGCCAATGCCTATGGAGTTTGCTATTTTAACCTCAGTGGTCAGCGCTTTCCTTGGTATCTTTGGAGCGTTAGCCAATGGTTTGGTAATGTTTCTCATTGCTCAGCTCAAAAGATTCCATCAACTAGACAATCTAGACATACTTGTTGTCTGTTTATGTTTTTCTGATTTTCTATCAAGTGTGTTTGTTCAACCAGTGTTGATAACGCGCCTCCTTGCACGTACTCGTGTACCCCCTTTCCACTCGAAGCTTGTTCACTATTCCACACATATTACCCTAGTCATGGGATCTCTCAGCCTGCTTTTCATCGCCTTTAGCAGATATTTGTCAATTAAATTCCCCTTTTACTACGCAAACCACGTCACCGATACGAAAATATACTGTTGCTCAGCAGCAACCCTCACTGTAACCGCTGGCATGGTTATTTGGATTTTTTTGGATGGAGAGTCAGAATCAGCAACATTTCCTATCATAATAAGTGCTATATTTTCTATCGTGATAATTCTTCAAATTATGATATTCAAGATCGTCTATGCTCAAAATCGTCACACGCGTCGACAGGTGATGGCAGTTCAACACAACCAAAGTGATACTTCTGAAATGTCAAGGCTAACCAACGCTCGACGTTTCAAAACAAACAGAACAATCCTTCTTATTTGTGTCGTTTTCATCTTAACATGGTTGCCTTCCATTATATTCCGTATTTTCTATGTCTTTCATGGAAATTTTACATTCTACATTCGATGGGTGCATATTTTTAACATTATCATTCAATTCCACTCTTGTATCAATCCTTGGCTGTATGTGTTACGTACATCTCGCATTAAACAAGTTCTGATGAGGATTTTCCGAAGAGAATATACAGACTGATGTTTCTATTCTGAGGCTGCCGACAAGAGCCATCAAACAAAAACAAATTGTAGCAACCTTTCCATCATAATAATTACTCTTATTAAGAATGTTGTGTAACACGATTTTAGTGCAACAATGCAGAAAACAAAATATAGTTAAATATTATGTACGACAAAGTCTATAAACTATAAACATATAAACGACAATAAAAAGTAAACCAGTAAAATTGTATACGTAGATAATAGCAAAAATGGTATGATTACTGAATGTATGCTCAGACTATCATAAAACCAGAAAAAAATCTGTTTTCAAGATGTAGTTATACCTGTTGTGTACTTTTTCTCTCAAAATTACACATTTTTTGGTCCATTTTTACTTTGTAAAAAAAAACTTCGCAATGGCAGAAAGTAAATGTTTTGATATTTCGGCCTTTATTTTAATTGGAGCAGAGAATTGGACCCCCCCTGGCATGAATTCTGCCCCTCCTTCCCTGAGAAAACTGTCAATCTAATACTGAATCTATCTTGGGCCAACCTTGAAAAGGAAATCCTGGCTACGCCGCTACGCGGGCCCCGTTTATTTTCTAAAATCACGAAACGTAAATGACACTAATCACTGGTCACAAAAATACCCTTGCCCTCCTAGAATGACAGTGAAGTAAATGGCAAAGGAAATACGAACAGTGCCGTTTTAATATGAACAGCAATGTAAATAGTTTGGGGAGCAAAACCTAGGTTATAGTAAGGTAATTTATTTGAAACAAAGGCGGAGCCAAAGCCTGCTCGTGAAAATAAGAAGAGAGCAAAGAACCAGAAAAACTAAGGTGACTAAACTTAAACATTATTTACAAAAATTGTGCAGTGGATGGACAGTTGTGCTAATGGACGGATCAGACGAATCTAAACATTCGATGAATATTTACAGCCTACCTTAGGCTTTCCTTCCCTTGCTCAGCGATCTTTCCATTCGTGTCCGATGGATAGATTCTGGACTTGGACGGATCCGACGAATCAAACCATTCGACGAAGCTTCCCATTCGTGTCCTTCGTAATTCGTTCTACAACAGACCTGTTTTAATAAGTTTCCCCATGTTATTGGTTACGAAATTCACGAGTCGTGAAGTAGAATTAGTCATGAAGTAGATTAGGCAGTATTGGATAACCCTCGCCAAATTTGCCAGAAATGTAGTATAATTACGAAGACAATTTTGAAAGACTTGATGACTTTGTGAGAGTCCCAGTCGTGAAGCTCAAAACAGAATACCGACATGCATAGTTCGGTAAAGGCACGTTGCACTGTCGATTGGTAAATAAATTGCCAACACGAAACCTAAAATGTTACATATATACTTACAATCGTTGGTTAAGCGTGAATAACAAAGATTTTGCCGTTACTAGTTTATCTGATTTGTTGGAGAAAAGTAGCAATTAGGGTTGATGCTAACGAAATGTCTTATGGTCTCGATGATGAACCATTCCATGAGCAAAGATTTTCCGACGAAAGTTTAATTATAGGAGACCAGGGGCATTTTGTATAGTACTAATTTAATTTAATTTAATTTATATGAATCTATACAGCGCTAAAACTATAAAAATATTCTAAAGCGCTAAATTACATTATATGTAACATTTACAATTGTAGTACATCTACAAATATCTATTTAAAAACAAGAAGTATTAAAATATAGGCATCCCTATATAAAAATGTCTTAAGATTTATTTTAAAAGAATCCAAAGAAGGCGAAAGCCGAATTTCATACGGTAGTAAGTTCCACAGAGTAGGTTCTGCTTTTGAGAAGGCGCAATCACCAAAAGACTTTCTACATGCAGGTTGGAACATGAAGCAGCATTTGCTCATCCGATCTCAAAGAATAGTTATTACTTTGTTTATAAGTCAGCATGTCACCAATATATTTGGAAGCGAAACCATGCAGAGCTTTATAAACCAACAGTACAATCTTAAAAATGACACGATGTTAAACAGGTAACCAATGTAGTCTCATTAAAGTAGGCGTAATGTGGTCAAACTTAGGTACAAGACACACAACACGAGCAGCGGCGTTTATAACTTTCTGCAGTCAATTCATTTGATATTTTGGAATACCATAGAGCAACGAATTATAATAATCAATGTGGGATGTGATAAATGCATGAACTAAAATTTTCGTAGAGTCCTTCGTTAAGTACTGATTTGTTTAATATGGTATAGGCTTCGAAAGGCCTTGCTGCAGGCTTTGCTGACATGCATATTCATGGATGGACATGTGTATATTCAACCATGACCCAAGATCCCGAACCACGCTCACTGGAGAAATCATCACTTCACCTACCCTCAATTTTTTAATTGATACCTTGGATAACTGCTGAGGAGAACCAATAATAATGAACTCTGTCTTAGTACTTTGAATAAAAAGACGATGTACAATCATCCAGTTGCGAAGATCGTCAATACAATCTTCCATTGCTTTAACAGCTGACTCCTGATACAAAGAGTTCTGAGGCTTAAAAGAAAGATACAATTGTGTATCGTCTGCAAAAGCATGATAACAAGGCAGATGTTTAGAGATAATTTCAGAAAGTCCAGACACGTAAAGTAGAAATAGAACAGGACCCAGGCAGCTGCCTTGAGGAACTCCAGTAGCAGCTATAAACTCAGACGATATACATCGATCAATGACAACGTGCTGTCTTCTGTTAGCCAGATACGATCTAAACCACCTAAGTGCATTGTCCACTACACCAAAATCATTCATAAGGATGTCAATAAGAATATTATGGTCGATAGTGTCAAAAGCAGCACTCATGTCAAGCATAACAAGCAACGTAACCTCTCCGTTATCCATATTAATAAGTATCTCATTCTGCACATTAAGCGGCGCAGTCTCAGTTAAATGACTCTGGCGATATGCTGATTGACTGACCGGCAGTGGTGCATTTTCATTACAGTGATTAAGTAATTGTGACGAAACAGCTTTTTCAGTTACCTTTGCAACAAAAGGAAGATTGTTAACAGGTCTAAAATTTTCAAACACTGAATCCATACCAGCTTTCTTAAGAAGAGGTTTTAAGCTAACTTCCTCCAACGACATGTTAACCATTTTTGTTATAATCGGACACAGAACATCACAACAATTCTTGAGCAAATAAGTAGGTATTGGATCTAGTTGACAAGAGACATTTGCATTCAAAATAAGTCTTCGTATCTCATCTTGCGACAATGAAGGAAATGCTTTAAACAGTACTTCGGGTGAACAATTTTCCACATTTATCGGCATCGCATCTAACTTATCAATTTCTTCATTGATAAGTTCAATCTTTCGACCAAAAAATGATCCAAATTCGTTCGCAAGAATTGGCGGATCGTAATGAGGTGGTAAACTTTCAGACGATTTCTGTTTGGTCAATGAATTCATAACACGAAACAATTTCTTAGAATTACCCGAACATTCGTCAATTAAATCGGAGTAATAGCTAATCTTGGTTTTACGGAGACAAGCACTGTATTTATTTCTAGTTCTGCAATAAATCTCTCTATCATTGGAGCATCCCGATTGAAGCATTTTTCTTTCACAATTTCGTCATTAAGGTCATGTAAACCAAGGTACCACAGGTCTCACAACCATTCGTTTAGTCGTCATAGGAGCGTGTTTATCAAGAATACTTGACAAAGTCGTGTCATAACAATGTGACAACTCATCAGTATCCTTAAAGGAATTAACACATAGTTCAGACGAGGAAATATCATTTTTAAACATGGGAATGTCAACTGACGGAATCGGATTTCCTCAACCATAAAATTTGGCTTAGGAATATTCAAGTTACACTCAATGAACGAATGATCAGATAAAGCCAGTGTAGATTCCAATTCAGTTATTATCACATCATTAATTGATCTAGATATTATAATGTCCAGCGTATGACCAGAAGTATGCGTTGGAAAGGCCACATGTTGGATTAGACCAAATGCCTCCAAAAGCTCACAAAATTTTTTGGCATTGGTATCTTCACTAGATTCCATATGTAGATTAAAATCGCCTGAAATAAGTAACCTCTCAGGTGATATGACAATACTTTCGAGGTAGGTAGAAAATTCCTCAAAAAACAAACTCATGGGTTGAGGATGAGTACTAGATGACGGTGGACGATACACAGCAATGAGTTTAATAACGTGATTTTCGCCCGGGTGGGCGAACGAAGAAGCCACCGTGCGTTTTCTGTTGACAAGATAACGATGGGTATGGAAATGCCAAACGTTCCAGCAGATCAATGTCGGAGACCATTGGAAGGTCGCAAAAGAAAAAAATCAGGGACGTAACCAGAACTTTAAGGGTAAATTGGAGGTCTGTGGATACTGATAATTTTGATAGGCGAGAAGTCTGAATTGGGCATTGCTGTATAGCCATATCAGTGTCAATGATGACGTAAAAATGGCTTGAAGATCCATCTATGGAAGCGCAAACGACATTTCCACGACGTTCTTACATCATAGCAGAAAACGTCGTCCTTTTCTTCCTGATCAGAAACTATAGATTCTCCACGCGAGGGGCAGATGATTTGACAAACCTTACTATGACGTCATGGATCCAGAGATAATCTTTTATTCCAGAAAACTATTTCAGTTTGGGTGAAAGCACAAAAGAAGACAAATTAACTCTGAAAAAGGTTGGGATCGAGAACTTGCAAATCGTAGATGAGGGATACCAGTCTGTGTTTCGTGAAAAAATGAGCAATCAGAATTATCAAATATGCCTTAAATAGAAGTGTCGCCGTTAACTTTCACTGAAAAAAACCTGAAAAATAATCACGGTGGGTGAACCATCGACGCTTATATAACCAAAGGATATCTCTGAAAAGTTGACTTGCAAAACAAAGTACATACCCCATTTCCAAATTTTGAGGATGCATAAACAGTCAACTGGCAGCTTGGGCAGAGAATGATGGACAGATGGAACATAACTTAATGATGCTATCCTCTCTTGTCCAAAACTGCAAAATGATCTATTCACTGTCCTGGTTCGGTTTCGCCAAAACCCGATAGGCCTTGCTTTCTGACATCCGGGAAATGAATCTGCAGATAAAGAACGATGACAAGTTCGACAGTCCGTTCATGTTCATAGCAGTCTCGAAAATATTTCTTCAGGAAAGGTGGAGAAGAGGCTATGGATGGGATAACGAGATCGCGTATGAAATTGCCATTAGAATGCCACATGTGGTTTGATCAGTTGAAGCTTCTGAAGTGCCGAACACTGTAAAGATTCCAGAATGCTTTCGAGTTATCAAGCCAGTTGTGTCAGCCAGTTGTCACATCCAAAGATGCATCAGCAGAAGACTAGGATCGTACAGTGTGCATTCGTCATCAGTACGAATACCATGAAGTGACCTATCCGTTAGTGTTACTTGGATGACAGTACCAAAGTTGGAGATCAGGTCCTAGCAGACTTGTAGCGAGCACTCTACAATATGCGTAATCCAGATTAACGGAGGGCTGAAATAGAACCTATGATTAGCTCAACAAGACGGTTTTCGTCAAACGTAGTAAACAGTACTCTACAGCAGTTTCCTCTCAAGTTGGGATCAATTTCATTATCTGCTTGGGATCATTGTCACACATGTAGCCAATTGAAAAACCTTTTCTAAAAAAAAATGGTATATGTCACGCATGTAGATTTGAAGATTATAAAAGCTGCCTAAAAATGAACACATGAGACTTATATAATATTTAATGTATATATTTGGCTAGAACTCTTCCTTGTGTGAGAATTTCTTTTTCCGACACATGTTTATTTAGGCTGTTTAGAATTTGACCAATTTTAACAGCAAACAACACTTCGCAGATACTCGGTACGTTTAGCATACCCAATTTATCTCAAACTCATTAATAATTCATGAGCAAATTAGTGAATGAACTCGCCCTAATTCGTCACACGATTGACGTAGGATACCGCAAGGAAGCACGCTAAAAATCATATACTATCACTGTTGTTAGATCAAAACGGTTTTCATCTAATAACTGAAATCCTAATTACAAATTCATCCTAATTGCTCCCTCTGCGCTCATGTTCAAATGATCAAGGTCTGTAGAATAAATTCTACACGCCCTACACATTTCTGTCTTACAATGGACTATAGAAATTAGCTTACAAAAGCAAGAAATAGAATACCATTCATTCTCCATTGTTCACAAAGACAAAAACAAATTACTTTCATATATAGGTCCCCCGTTAGCGCTTAATAAATTGAACAGCCAATGAAAAGTTTTCGTTTGAAATTCTCGTGTTTCATCTGCCGAAGGTACACGTGTACCAGGGTTGCCAGATTTCTTGAATAATTAAGCCAAACCATCATTAGTGCTGTCAAAAAAACAAAGAAAACAAAAGGCAAATACAATGAAAAACAAAGAGCATTGTTAAAAGTTTGGCTAATTTATTCATGCAATCTGGCAAACCTGACGTGTACACATGTTGATAGACAGCGCGATTACACATTTCATGAGCATACACGACGTGTTTTAATGAATAGCTTCTTGTGGCAACTAGCTGAATGACAAGCTCCTTATAAGAATTAAGTAGCTGCCTTTCCTTTGTTGTTGATTGTCATTCTCTGATTGAACGTAACATCACCTTTGTAACTACCTGATCACTTAATAACGTTTCTTAATTAAAGTTTAGAACTTAGCTATATACTTATACACTTTCTAGCCAGTTAGCTTTTACCTTCTTCAAGGATTTTACTGAAAAATTGTACGTGTTGATTCTTTTGATCGGCTTATATTGATGGCGCAGGAGGAAAGGGTATACAGCCAATTGCATTACGGCTGCCCTATGATAAACCTAAAACGTAAAAGTTAAGCCAAGCGCGAAACGTACCGCACGAAGGTTATGGTTAACATGTACAGGGGAGTCCCTTAAATTAATTCATCGTATTCCAAAACATATTAGCCTATTCTGGCCACGCTTAATTTTTACACGATGAATATGCTAGAAGACTATTTAATTGATAATGCCATCGTTCTTTTGGGCCACCTGGCTTTTACCTTTTAGCTTTATCATGGGACAACGTGGTGCACTTAGCTGTGGATGATGTTTATAGTCCTTATATTCTGCTGCGGCTGCGTATATTTTATATGCTATATTCAAGTTTCATACCGGTAGCGTATAAACGAACAGCAAACACGGCCTATTTTATTTCTATACAGTATCCGTTAATCGTACCGGTGTCGCCCAGCAGGGCCAGCTGATTTGCATGAAAAAAACGCGGGAATTTAGCCATGCATTTACCCGCCAAAACTTCTAACACTCATAATCATTGGCTAAATGTAAAAACCATTCACTCAAGCGCGTCATATGCTATCAGTGAATTGGCCTATCAAATTGCATGTAACAAGCGGTATTTAATTAAGGAAACAATCATTCTTGTATCCCAACTAGATTAACCAATGAGAGACGACAAACAGTGTAAAGATGCTAATCATTAACTGTCGTTGTTGACCGCGTGCACTTTAAAGGTATCATAGAAATATTTTATAGTATTTTTATTCTTTTGAATACGGCGGTTGTCTATAATTCGTCTGAAGAGAAACTTGGACTAGTGCCAGTCAACGAAACTGTGCTGAATAATATTACTATAATGCCAGAGAAAACGTTAGCAAGCTCTGGCCCGATTGATATTTTTACAAAGCGTAAGAGATCACGATGCGATTCAACAAGTAGTCTGTCTTCAAACAGCCCTCCAATACAGAGAACATTGGAACTGAACGGCGTTATAGAAGTTCTTAAAGAGTACGAAAGTATAGAAGGAAATGACATTAACTGCTGTATGTGCGGTGAGTGTATATTTGATATATAAAATCTAGTTTCACTTTTAAGCTTCAATCTAAATAAAAATATTCCAAGCCTGTGTTTACATTCGTTTCCGATTAAAGATGTCTGCAGCGGTTGTGGATTTTTACAAAGTCCAAGTTTTTCTTACCTTTACTGTGATTAGCAAGACAGCAAGATAGCTATTGTAGACGGAAGTATAACAGTCCTGAATCAGTAATGTTTTGAAATTCTAAATTTGAGCGATGCATACATTACAACTACATTTAGGAAGTATTAGCGACGAGTGTTGTTATTACAGGCAGAGTTTTGTTTACACCTGCACAATTTAGTTTCAAACTTTCAAAAAAAAAAACGCGAGAGATAAACCTAAATTATGGCGCAGTTTCGTTAACGCGGTAGGTAAAAAATATTTTAAATATATTACAAGTGTCTGGATTACATTATATCAGTCCCGTGACTTGTTGCCACATTTGTAAACACTGAATATTACATGGAAGTCGGTGTGTTCTCGTTTCAAAACGAAAACAAAAGTGCTTCAAAACCTTATTGTAGTATGTAGAGAAGTTCACTACAGAAATACGACGCGACTCAGTGCATTGTTTGAGAAAAAGGGGAAATTCAACTTGCAAAGCTGACAAGCATTTCATGATCATATGCCAGACGCCCACACAATGCTCTCGACTATGTCGACTGAAACCTCAACATTGCCATATTTTATTAAAACCAAATATCATATTTATCTAGGAAAACCATACAAAGGAAAAGTATGTTTTACAAAACATTTGTGGGAACATAGCATTTACTGGGAAACATTTGACGGCGTTAAAAATCAAGAACGCGTGCTTTCCATACAGGCCGCAATAATTTTATCCAATCCATTTCTTGAGTTCCTATTGGTCACTTCTCCAAGCTCGCAAGAGAAGAAAAAAGAAGACATTAAGGCCAGTGAGAATAGCAAACAACATTCAAAGAAGAAAAGAAAGCGACCTTATGTACATTGTATTCAAGACTGACATAGCAATGTGGTGTGTAGATATGAATTGTGTACATACAAAGTATATATATATAGCTCAGACGTTCTGAACACTAAATTCATCACTGTTTAACCACTTGTTCTGTTTTGTATTCTGTTCAAGCTATTTGCGCTTCAAACGCGAATGAGAATAAAACGTTATCTTTGCCTTCACAGCAGTGTTAACACTGATGTGTAATACACAACAGGCGGTTAACCAGTTAAAATTTCAAACAAGCCGACTCTCTCATGATGAACGAAAACCGGAAATCTCGTGTGTTATTTTGATTTAAAAAAGTACATTTCGCGAACTAAAACAATAACAGCAAGCTTTGACTTAAGACATCATATTCTGTTCAGCAAATTTTGATTTCGGAACTGTGATGTATGTTAAGGAAAGCTAAGAGCTTTGCGTGTCTACTCGTAAAGCAAAATCAATTTAAAGGAGAGTGGAATTTGAAAAATTTTTGAATTAAATTTGCCTGTCATCACACTTCCTGTAGATTACATTTTTTTCTGTCTACAACTAATCCCTCTTAACATCAAGCCTAATATGCTATTTCCAAGCATATACATACTTGATATACTATAGATTTTACCTGTATTACTGATTATAAATCGCTATGATTTGTTGTGTGATAATATGTCGTTGAGACGATAACTAGACACAAGTTTTCTGTAAGAAAAACTTTTACCTATACAGGTGAACACGCTACGATTACATTTGTGTACCGATTTAGACAAACAAGTATATAAAGACTTGTAATTTGGGGAAGCTAAACACATGCAGTTGTGGGTTTTTGGTCATTGTTACTTATCAAGGTGCACTGGTATTTTAGTATTGTACCTGTTCAACACTACCAGTGGTATATACAGTCAATTGAATGTTTTTGAATATATTAAACACCACAAGTTGAAAAGTGATTCGAAATGAGTAATTCTAATTGCCGTCCGGCTGAACTGTAACCGTAGCGCTCCTGAGCGTGGTGTGCAACGCCACTATTAAGACTTTTGTAAAGTCATTAACTCATTATTGTACATAAATGTGATAATCAGCTACTATTGCTAAATGTAATCATTAGTTTTGTAGTTATAGATTTATTTGTTGAAATGAAGCTCATTAAATTTAAGTTTTCATTACAGAACGCATTAAATCTAGTTCTTGGTTTCTCATATGCCTGGTTACACAAGTTATGTAGTATCACAACCGAACACCGAAACTCTAGCGAATTACCGAATTTGAATTTCTGGACTAAATACCTGTATCACTATCAGAAAGTTACACAAAAAAAGGAACAGCTCTTCAACTTTGGTTTTCTAAATTATATAGGTTTCAGTTGTCTTTACTCAAAATATTCATTATAAGATTCGGTTTGAAAATGAGGGGATGGTATGTCTTGCAAATTAATGGATATTTTCTACAATCAAATGTCTTATACATTTGCAAGTTTCGATATATATTATGATAACTTCCCGACGAAGGGTCATGAAGGACGTTAGCTGGAATGCTCGAGATGGAAATTATATTCCCCGGAGGGACTTACCTGAAGGGGAGATATGGTTCTCCGAGCTCCTTCGAAGACTGATACGAGCAATACTGGTGCAGTTCGCGGCGCGCGACGGCTTGGAACCCACGATATTATTTTATTAATTTAATTCAGCGCATGCGTCATGACGTCCTCCGATTGAGTGGCAAGCTGAGTATTGATTAACAGACTAGGGTGGGGTGGTATAGTTATCCAATACCACAGGACTGGGGACCAGTATTGCTCGTATCAGTCTTCGAAGGAGCTCCGAGAACCATATGTCCCCTTCAGGTAAGTCCCTCCGGGGAAATATAATTTCTCCTTCACTCCTTCTCCGACTGATACTCCCAATACTGGGGTTAGGTGGAAAACGCGGACATGCGGACTGCGGACACGCAAATAAGAAAATTCCTTACGTGTTAAAATTAGTTAAACACTCAGTTTTCGTAAAATCATTTTAATTAATGTCTAATTCCCAAAACTTTGTTGATATTGTATATTGAACCGTAATCAAAATGTTTTCAAATCAATGTACAATATTGCACTTGAAAAACAACCCTCAAATTACTTTTTATAAGATCCATATAAAATCAATGTGGCTATTGAAATACTTCGGTCTTCAATGGTAGCGTAACAAGCCCGAAGATTTAGTCCCGTTATGAACATATGTTCTGTAAAAACAACCAATTTCTAAAGAAATGAGTGATGATAATAATTTGAAAATAGAATGGCGGGACTAAATCGTCGAGCTGGCTACCCTATCGTTCTTTGCAGATTTCAGTTAGGTCTTATCACCAATAACAACGCTAGATGTAATTTCGAGCATATCGCAGTGCATCGCGATTCAAGATGGCGTCTCTATTCTTGATATTTAATAATGATATCAACGCAACGTAGTTGTTCTAACTATTATTTTAAAACAATTTAACTTCGAGACCAAGCTCGCGTAGATTAGTGACTTTTCCCAAATCAAAGGTGGGTACAGTGGCGGATCTAGCGTAGGTCAAAATATATTACTACAGCTCATTCTTGGATATATTTACATTTTAAAATACCTTCAAAGCAATTTCATTGGTTAGGTTTTCTTTTGAAATTCATAACCTATGACATTGTTATAAAGTTGTTTTGAACTTAAAATTGGGCTGCTATAATTTATTCTGACCTACGCTGGATCCTGCACCCGCCACTGGGTGGGTAATCCATGACTAACAACAGCTTTTCGCTTTTTTATAATACCGGGGAATTTAAGGCTCTTTGACATACCCGACATGATTGTAGTCAATGTTGACCGTATGATTCGATTCTACATCTCTTATAAGAGGTCTTCTAATCACCAGCCACTAAACCTGACCTTAATTATTTAGAACAGTAAATACATGAAAATAAATAAGCCTCATCCAAAAATACTGTAGTTTTCCAAAGACAGACGAAAGCTTATGAACATCTTGCTAAGAACACCAACGCGAAATGCAATTTGAGTTGTTTGACTTCGGCGATGTCAAAGACTGTGTTAGCGGATATGATTTGACATGTAATGGTGTTACTTTTTCAGTCTTATGTTAAGGTTTTAAATTAATTTACTTGCATGGTGTATATATAACGCGCACTTTCTCCTCGTATTCTTTCTTTCTTATTCTGACGCTTTTACGCATTTTCTGAGCATTTTCTAAGGTGTCCGCGTTTTCCACTGAAGTGGAAAATGCGGACGCGTAAGGAATTTTCTTATTCTGACATTTTTACGCATTTTCTGAGCATTTTCTAAGGTGTCCGCGTTTTCCACTAGAGGGGAAAATGCCGACACGTAAGGAGTTTTCTTATTTGCGTGTCCGCAGTCCGCCGTCGCAGTGCTGTCCGCAGTCCGCATGTCCGCGTTTTCCACCTAACCCAATACTGGTGCAGACTTTGAAGCTTTCTGTTAATCAATTCAATCTGTCAAGGTTATATCTGTTATCTAACATTGACAAACCTTTATTTTATTTCCTTTCATTTCTCTACCTTTTATTTATTCCTTTAAAACATTATGAACTTTAACATGTAAGCGAATGCTATTAGTGTCATCAGCACCGAATGTTTTGTTCAAACAGAAGACAAAATACTCTTGGCAAAGCTATCTTGTGAAACTGGCTTATCGTAAAACTTCTCGCTCAAACGTAGTTTCAGAAGACCAATCAGCAGCAGCAAGAATGTCGATGGGCACACTGTTGTCAGCAGCCGTTGACGTCGCTGCCGATCTGGTAGAATGACTGGTGTACTGTGAGTTAATACCTGCAGTTAATAAAACAGTACGTATCCAACGAGATACTGTCTGACTTCCGATTGCCCTGTGTGGTGTAGCATACGAGACTAGTAAGTTCTCGTCCTTGCGAATTAGAACTGTTCTCATAGTGTAGTCCTTTAAGCTCTCGATTACACAAAGATTTCGGTTTTCCGGAAATGATGGCAGGAAAAGTTTCCTCGGTGGATGATTTGGACGGGAATTCTTGACATGTTGGGGTATAGTAAATTCCCAACTGTGTTCTTTCTTAGATATAAAATCCAAATGTAATGCTGCAAGTTCATCAGCCCTGGCTGAAGATGTAAGCGCTAACAAAATAGTTGTTTTTAATATCAAATCCTTCAGTGACAGCTTTGCGTTTGATTCCAAACTGTTTAAGTATTGTAATAACGTTTTAACTGACCAGGTTGAACATACTTTTGGTGTTGGAGGGCGAAGTTCGAAGCGTGATAAAAGAGGAAGTGTTCCTAGCGGTTGACCTCCAACTGGATCATGTAATTGAGGTATGCATGACTTGTAAACCCCGATCGTTCGGTATGACAGATTTCGTTGTTTGAACTGTTCAGAAAGGAACAGTAATACTTCCGTGATAGCGGCTGAAAATGGACAGGTATTCCTTGACAAACACCAACTAGTCCATAACTCCCAGGGACCTTCGTATCTTTTCTTTGTTCCATCTGCCAGGAGGCCATGAGTATGTTGCACACCTGTGGTGGAAGGCCTCCTGCTTCACAGCGTCCCCGGAAAGCGGCCATACCGCGAGTTTCAGCGTTCGCCACAGTGGATGCCTGGCTTGCCGGTTGAATGGTAAATATATTGTGTGCTCCGACATTGGCAAAATCGCTGGCATGTCAATCAACAATTGCAACAGGAGTGGATACCACGTCTGTGCCGCCAGTTTGGGGCAATGAGCAGACAAGTCGACTGGTCCTCACGAATCTTCTTCAGAATGCGAGGTAGCATTACTATTAGGGGGTGAATGAATGATGTCCATTTGTTCCATTGCAAGGTCATTGCATCCACACTCATCGCCTCTGGACCTGGGTGTCGTGACACATATTTTTGTAGTTGGTGATTCAGTCGAGATGCAAACAGATCGACTTGTGGAGTGTAAAATTTTCTTACTATACGTGTGAAAATTGACTTCTCCAGAGTTCATTCCGTGCGTTCGTTGAAGTGAGGCCCAGTCCGCATCGATATCCTGAGTTGCAGGAAGGTGTTGTGCTGTTATCCATATGTTGTTCTGATGGCAGACTGCCCATAGCTCGACCGCTAACTCCGCCAGCGTTGATGACTTGGTTGCTTTTCTCTTGTTGACGTAGGCAACTGCTGTAGAATTGTCCATCCGTAGATTGATGTGCTGTGGCTCCTGTGTTTGAGTGCGAAGAAAGAACTTGATGGCCAGTAGGGCAGCTTTTAACTCGAGAACGTTGATGTGGTTCCTGGATTCCTGGGGAGTCCATTCGGAGAAATTCGATGCGTTGTGTTGGAACTTGGGAGCATTTTTCCTGCTTGATAAGAAAGCCCAGTTGTTTTAGCACATTCACAATGCTGTGAAACACCGAGGCCATTCTGTCTGGACTCTGATCCAAAATGAGTATATCGTCCAGATATATTACAATTCCTATCGCAGCAGTGAAATGACTAGATGAAATGACTGGTTTCAATAGTTTGGTGAATGTCCAGGGTGCACTGCAAAGCCCAAATGGGAGGCACTGGAAATCGTATGTTGTTCCCTGAAAGATGAACCATAGATAATGTTTGTAACTGTCGTGGATTGGCACTGAGAATCCACTGTCGTGGATTGGCACTTGAACTTGCAAGGCTGTATATACCGATTCAAATTCTTTAAGTTGAAAATTGGTCTTTCTTTTGAGGCTTGTTTCACAACAGTGTTGATGTGACATGGTTGGAATGTTCCTGTATAATTTTGATTGCTCCTTTTAGTTGAAGCTGAGAAATGGCTTCTTTTATAGAACTGGTGTCGACCTTCGACTTTGCTTTTGTGTGTCTCTTTCTCCATTGTCTGGGTTGACAAGCAAAGGGGATTTTGTATCCCCTCACAGTTTCTAGGATCCAAGGATCTGTTGTGATCATCGCCCAATTTAAATAAAAATGTTTGATTCGTCCTGCTGCAAGATTCTCCAGTGGCTTTATTTTGTTTAGTTTTGGAAGCTGATAGTCAGCTTCCCCTGAGCTTTAGTAACCCCCTCGTCGAGACCAACTGGATCTATTGTTTGGATTTTTGCCAAAGGAGTCCTTTTTTTGTTGGCGGACGAAGGTTAAACCACGGTATGACTGGTTCCGAAAGGAGTTATTCGACTGAAACTTACCCCGTGGACCAGGAAAAAACTTTTCTGGGCCGATACTGGCTGTGCAACCACTTTACAATTAGTGTTGGTATGGTCATGCTCCTCTCGTGAAACTGCTCTGGAAAGAGATGCTTATCTGCTGGAATTTGATCTTTCAATGTACGCTTTCCCACATCGGTTAGGAACTCGGCAAACCGTCTATGGCGCCAGCTGTTAAGACGACAGTGAGCGTTACCCAGTAGCACTATAGCATCTTCTATAAATGCTTTGATATGATCAGGATCAGGACCCGCTATCTCCTCACCAGCATCATCGACTCCCCCAACCATCTCGAGTGACTGTAAAGCACATACTAGTGGTCGAACAGCAGATATGAAGGGGGCCTGCTTGTCGGCAAGACCATCATCAAAGGTAAATACATCCTTTGTTTTAGTAAAACTATGAACACGTTTAATATCATCTTTCATCCCAGTTTGCATCACTGTGGAGACAAGGAATTCAGCTGTTCCTTTTATGTCCGGGTATTGCTCCATGACATTTGTCCAAACCTCTTTGGAGAGTTGGTTCGTAAAGGTTAATTTAAGAAAGGATAACAATTCCTCAGAAATCGTAGCCTCTTGTACAGGGGCATAATACTTGTCGGCTCGGCTAGAGGTAGCTGATAAAAATTGTGTGTTATCAGCCAGGACTTTTCCCTTTTTTGCAATTGGTTCCCTTTAATGGTTTCGACATTTGGGGAATTGTTGAATTGGTGCAATGACAGCATTACGTAAGAGGCCAGGTAGAGTCCTCTTTAATGTCTCAGCAACTTTCTGTTCAATCACAGAAGTTATATCATCTCTTGATAATGGGTTTTGTGGTACATCATCCAAGCTGGTACTGGGAATGATTGTAGTTTCGGATTCTTGCGAAATGGGTACCTGCAGGGAATCGAAATGTGTGACATGTTTGCTTTGTATGCGTTATTTTCAGATTGTTAATGTCGTCGAGCGGGCACTCTAGACGACTTTTCACATGTCATTTTAATCTCTTATCCACCTGCGAGATGGGTACCTCCAGAGATTTTATGTATATATCATTTTTATTTTTTTTATTATTATTATTATTCAATGTATAAACATACACATTACGCCACCGTGCTTTCTTGTCTTTCATTAATATGTATATGTTTATGCAAATTTCTCACCCTAAATGTGTAAGTTAATCAATGAAAACAGCGTGTACACAAAAACTTACCCTTTCTAACCGGGTCTTCCGGTTTCCCTCCATAAAAACTAAAAAAGGAGTGGCCATGTTTGGGACCATTTTAGATCATAATTTTCATGTATTCTCGTTTCATGCTTGAGCATAAAAGCCCCCGCCCGCCCACATAAAAACTCTCCATCATTGAGAATTAATGCATCTATGTCAGTTGTCAGACTAGAAACTTGTTGCCTATTCTTTAATTTCGCAATTACAATGTTTGTGTTGAGCAAAAACAATTGTTTTTTACTTTGGTTGATAAATGATATTGATTCATGAGAAGCTCTTATGCATATGAGTTTTAATGATCTGCGGTCTTCAGTTTAGATTCCTGTTCCACTCGAAGTCCTGAGAGTGTTATGTATCTCAAATGATCAGATAATTTCAGGATTGCTGTAAATAATTTATATAATATAATATAATTTTCTGCTAAACACGAATTTTATACTATGGCCTAGTTTATACGTCGAAATTCCGTCGTATTTAATTCGTCGCATATAATTCAACGAATTTTGAGCGACGGAAGCTCGTCGTCTAAATTGATTTTTTTCGACGCGACACATTAAATGCGACGACGTCGTAAATTACGACGAACTCTGTCGCGTAATTCGACGGAAATGCGACAGCAGTTTATATGTTGAAATTCCGTCGCGTTGAACAAAATGCATAAATTATGATAATGGCATTTTCAATCCCACAAAACAATGCTGTCTTATTCGTGGATCCCACGAATTAGTCATTTTCAACATGGCCGGCCAACAACAATGTTGGGCCGTAGGATGAGCGTCCAAAAGATGCTCAGAAAACGCATTCCGTTGCACCCCTCGTGGAACTACATAATTTTCATACGAATGGTAGATAAAAACTCACTGAGCAGCGGATTCTAATAAAGTGAGTTTTTATCTATCGATTCGTGTGAAAATTATGTATTTCCACGAGGGGTGCAACGGAATTGCATCTTTTGGACGCTCATCCTTCGGCCTATGTGTTGAATATAAGACTTCGACGAAATATAAATGTATTAATTGCAAAGTATGTGTTTGCAATCGTCCATCATGCTCTGTCGCCGAAGTAGACGAAGAAACTGACGGCTGGGTAGAGTATATAAGTGTTGCATACTGCAACAGTTGATTTTGGGCTACAATAGGCTAATGCCACTTGACCGACTCGAAGGTGATCATGAGGAAGAAGATGACGAAGTAGCAAACATTTTGTCGAGTAAAACTTCTCCTGCCTTCGCCGTCTTTGTCTTTTCATTTTCAAAATTTGTCTCAATATAATAGCTTTCGTTATGGCCGCCATTTTCTTATCTGCTGCCTGCTTACCCGCTTGTCCTCCTCAAATTTGGGCTGCCACGGCGCCGGCAATTAAATCCATAGATATAGGAGACCTAGATTGCTGACGTATACCTAGCGCGCGTGACCCCCAATAGAAGAATCCAAGATGGCGTCGCAACCGGGCAAAAAAACTAGGAATAGTATTACGAAAAACAGGTTTTTGGGCTTTTTTGATCGTTTAACTGCTGCGAATCACGTTCAACTGGACTTTTTTGAAAATAAATCACGATTGCGGAGGTTTTGAACCTGAAATGAGACGAGTGGGCTAGATTCTTACAAAATTATCGTTCGCTGAAGATTCCAAGGAGTGGACGTTTTGACCGGTTCCGTTACTTTGCGTTGATTATTGCACTTTTAACACTTCGAATCACGATCGATCGCGTATATTTAGGAAACGATGTGTATTATCTATGTTTTAATCGTGAAAAGGAAAGCGTTTGCCGAATTTTATGAAAAAATATCGTGGGTTAATTTCCTCAGTATCAGCAGCTATACGCCGGCTATTATGACTGCACCTCCACCTCCACCTGGAAGGTAGAATTTTGTTTGTTTGTTCAATATGGTTTTTATGAGTTTATGCGAAGTGATTGTTTGTCTAGAATCTGCTGACAAAGTAGCACAAATGTAAAAACAAATTATTTAAATAAGTACCGGGTATGAAAGAAACCCATGTTTCCAATTGAATTGGTTTCTATTGATTTATGATTATTGATATCAATACATACAATTTGTGTAAATCTGAGAAGCTAAGCATAGTTTTAGAGACTCATAATATTATTAAAGTGTATGTGAACATGCATGGGTCTTGATAACATGCATGAATCAAATTAACATTTAATATACTTGAAGCAAAAATCTGTTAAAATGTTAAATGACCAGGTTTTGTGTCATCAAAACTCAGAAAGTGTCTGGTATTATAAATTATAGATGTACAGCTTAATAAAGTTCAAAATACATATTGCAAGTTGCCAATGTGATTCTGATTTTGCTCAAAATCAATTACAATATTGAAATCTACACATCAAAATCTCACCATTTGTCAACAAGCTGTGCCTGTGACAAATGTGTTGCAAAGATGAAAACAAGTTGTGAAATGCTGTAATTTTATAAAGCTCCTGCAAGCTTGTTAACAAGACATTTATAAATGCTTGTAAATGTGTGGGAATGTAAACACAGTTTTTGCAAAACAGTTTATTATAAAATCAGATATTCTTTAGGATTGCTACAGAGATAATTAAGCAATATAACTTGCTACAGAGATAATTAAGTAATGATTTAATATGACATCTCTGTCGTATAAATCCATGTAATTAAATATCATATGTTACAAATTAATTGATTGTTGTAAACTGATACCTATTAGACCGCACTGCATCATTTTACGCTCAGACAATAGACCATTGATTGCGAGACGAGAGAGATTGAGACATGACTTGATGTGGGTAGATATGTGCGAGTCAAGCAAATAGATTGTGATTGTGTAAATGGTATTATATTAATAAATTTATAAAAGGAATTGACTGCGTGATGAGTCGATAAGAGAGTATACAGTCCCCAAGAAAGTAGAGGACCAACTCGGAAGTACAACTGCTTGTGGCGACACGAGCAGAAAAGTGCAATAATCTCTGGCTCTGCAAGCCCAAAGCAGAACTCTGCATGTCCATTATTAGCTTATCCCAACTTAAAGTCAATCATGCTGCCTCCTGCAAAACTTGTAGTGTACCTGTACTGAAGGACTTTACGCAGATGTTCAATTTCACATTTAATACTAAGCAAAAATCAAAATAACACTCAAAATCAAAATCACTAGAAGTAATAATTTGCAAAAAAGTTAGATTTACTACAAGAACATACTAAACAACCAGTTGTCTACTCCAGAAGTCTTTAATAAACATCGTTTTCTAAATATATGCGATCGGTCGTGATTCAAAGTGTTAAAAGTCCAATAATCCACGCAAACTAACGAAACCGGTCAAAACGTCCACTCCTTGAAATCTTTATCGAACGATAATTTTGTAAGAATCTAGCCCACTCTTCTCATTTTACGTTCAAAACCTCCGCAATAGTGACCTATTTTCAAAAAAGTCCAGTTGAAGGTGATTCGCAGCAGTTAAACCATCAAAAAAGCTCAAAAACCTGTTTTTTGTAATACAATTCCTAATGTTTTTGCCCGGTTGCGACGCCATCTTGGATTCTTCTATTGGGGGTCACACGCGCTAGGTATACGTCAGCAATCTAGGTCTCCTATATCTATGATTAAATCCGACGACTTTAATTCGACGCATAAACTGAACATATCACTTCCGTCGAAATCAACCTCGTACCCAGGGCACAGATCAGGTATAGAACCAGATGTCTCACTTCCTATCTATTCCTAATGTTTTCCTGTCCGCGATTTTTCGGCTGATCACGAATTGCACACGCGAGATGACGCAACCAGAGAGCACGAATTGCTCACGCAATGGCACTTGCCACGCTGACGTGTACTGCTTACGTGAGAGCACGAATTGGACACGCAACACCTCTGGCAAGTGTAATGCACATTTTTTATCAGAAAAAAGATAGGGAAGTGCAGAATTTTGGCAGTTAAACGGTGATTTTAGGCGCAACTACCTATTGATCTTTATTTTCTTGACGAATTTTACTGATAAATGATACGCTGCTTCTTTTTAGCAAGAAAGATTCACGCCACGCGAGCAAATCTGACGCGAACGATCTGACGCGAGCAAGTCTGACGCGAGCAAATCTGACGCGAGCGATCTGACGCGAGCAAATCTGACGCGAACAAATCTGACGCGAGCAAATCTGACGAAGGCTGACGCGAGCTCTTCAAAATCGCGGACATAAATTTTGCTTAGTGAGACATCTGGTTCTATACCTGATCTGTGCCCAGGGCAGTGAACTCAAATAAGACTGGCACGATACCACAGAGTAGATACATACAGAGGTGGAACTTACGTCAAAAGCCAGTAATTTTTGTGTACCTACCTTTTTTCAGGCGGGTTTTTCAAAATGATAAACTGCGCATGCTCGGCAAGTGTCTAGAGGCATTCACCCCCCTGAAGCTAATTCAAAATGGCGGAACTACGAGGAGTGCAAGCTTTGCGTGCGAAACTTTGCAAGTCGTAAAATCGATACCAAATTTGTGCATTTACTAGTTTAATTTTTTTCTTAAACAATGTGGAAAGAAATACAGTACCTGAGAAGAAGGATCGGCGCGTTATTTGAGACGGTACTGTTCATTCCGCAAGATATGGTCGGGATTTTTCGCAAATTGAAATTAGTTAAGAGAGAGATGAAATTGTCATATCCGTTTGGACCTTTGGTAGTTGCCCAAATTTGGAGTTATGACACCACCATAGAATATTGAAAACAGATATTTGACATTATGATGTAGTTTGTTCGAATATTGAAAACATTTATGCATTAGCATGTCACACTAATTTATGCTGCTTATGCTAAATGCTGGAAAATACAAATGACTTCTTCAAGAGAAATGTTTGCCGACCTTAGGGAAGCTGAAATAAAAAAATTGCTGAAAGAAAAAGACTCAGTAAACACAAAAATGTCTACAAAAGTAAGCAAAGCGATTTTTGAAGGGTACCTACGAGAAAAGAAGCTTAACCATCCAGAAAATAGTGAAAAACTTGCTTCGGTTCTTGTTTACAAGGCATGCATTTATTCTGAGTCCGATATAAATAGAAATAAATAATAAAAGAATTATTGAATTCGGTTCTCGTGGGATATGAGGAGTTATTAATATTGTCTAGCATTAATCAAATCACCTTTGATACTTGATAATAACTTTTAAATACAGTAGTATTTTTGATTCCACGTTATGTCTATAGTATTAATCAAGCCATATAAATTAAAGGAAATAATTCACTGAAAACAACTTAAAATGGAAAACAAGTAACAATTATTTGCAAAAGGCAAGGTGATTATCTGTGAAGGTATCAAGGTTTTTTTGTTCATAATCACTGAGCCTGAGGTGAACTATTGTTTAGTATAATCTCATATTTGACAAAATTTGCTTACTAGGTGATTATCATGTTATAACCACCTTGAATGCAACCAATCTGCATAGAGAATTTTGAATATTAATCACCTATGTAATCATGCTAATGTTACATATTGCTGTTAGAAACATACAGTAAAACACTGCATAAAAGAACAACCTATAGTTGACCATCAGGCTGAGATGGTTCTTTTATAATGGGTAGTTAAGAAGAAATCAGGCTGAATTGGTTCTTAAATGGTTCTTATATTTACTGTGTAAATTTGTTGTGTAAATTTGTCATTAGATAAGAGTACATTGTTGCAGATATCCGGCTCCTGGAAGCTGGTTAATTAATATACACACTGAAATTCACTGCAACAATGTACTCTTGTCTAATAGCAAATTTACACTGTTGTGAATTAATTGTACTTTTGAAAAAATAAAGTCATGCATTATGTTGTAGAAAGACATAATGAATGCTATGTAGGTTACAGTATTTTGTTTCCCCCCTACTACCTTCATACTAAACAGTGGTTTAGAACTAAATCTTTCTGAGGGGGGGGGGGGATCTCTCTTGATGAGTACAAATTGGTGATACAGGGGTGATGTTATATGTGTACTACAAGATGACTAGATTAATAAATTCTGTTTATTTTTTACTACTCAGTGGAACGTCAATATGCTTGGATTTGCAAAATGTAGAACATGATTGCAGATTTACATCACTAATTTACTATACAACATCCAAATATAAAGAGACAATTGAAAAAAGATAGGTTTTTCCATCTATGAGGAACTAATTGTGCTAATAAAGCCCTAAATAATATATCATTTATTAAAAGTAGAAAGGGGGCTCAGCCCCTCCTCAGATTATAGAAGGGGCATCAGTGTCCCCCCCCCCCTCTTCTACAGCCCGCAGATACTAAATCAGGTTAAGGTTTAAAATAATTTTGTAAAGAATCAGTTCCATTTGTCAATCTAAAGTGGTTGCTTGTATTTTGGGTGCTTAATTGCCTAAATTTCAGGCTGGTGGTTCTTAATCAACTGGTTCTTTTATGTGGGGTTTTACTTTTTAGCAGAGTTTCAGTCACATGATACATTTAGCACTTGGTGGTCAACTCCAGATGGATGCACTGTTGTCAGAACAAGTTAGATACATGACCTTACAGTACAAGTGTCTAGTAGCATGTGTATGCAATTCAGTGAAATTTGCTCGTTTCGACAAGGTACAAAGCCAGTAATATGTGTAAAGTCGACCACCAAATGTTGTCCTATATGTTAATTGTTTTGCGTGAAACCCAGGCTAGTATGATCACACTTTAAATTTTAAAACTCGTAATTTCTACAATGAAATCACTATGACAATTATGTCAGCAAATGCTCCATACATATTTTTGTAATCATCAGTGTACAAGTAGAGTGAAATATAAATGTGATGATCATCAGTTCCATATGGAAAACCAGAGATAAGTCTTGAAAGCCCAAAATTGACAGCCTGATTAATTCTTGACAGCCTAAAAAAAAATAGTTTTTTGATGGGGTTTCTGCACAAATGCTATTTACGATTCTGCTATTTACTATTTGAAAAGATTTTCTCCGCTAAGAAATGTCAATAAAATGTACAGAGGTTTGGTTGGAATCCTGAAACCAATTATTATTTTTATTTTTCCTTATGGTAAATTTTACTTATATCTAAATGTTTACTTAAACTTTTTGGGTATTCTCCAAATAGACATAGTCCATCTCATGATAATGTAAACAGTTTTATTGCAAGGAATTTGTACAGACATATCAGTAAAGATGTATCAGTAAATATATCCTCACCAGAAAATTTATTAACATCTCCTGTCGCGACAAGCGTCTGATGTGTGTGTGTTGTCTGGTCTTGTCCACTTCTATTACGTTAAAATTCTTCATTTCCTTGAGTGTCCGCATTTAAATCCAGTGCAAATTCTCGAATTCTTGATAGACGTTTGTTCAAATATTTTTGATTCTTCAAAATTTTGTAATCTTAATTTCTTCCTCTCATTTATACATTTTCAAAAGTTAAACTTCAGATAAAATATAGGCTGCCATCTTGAAATATGAAGTCAGGGGGGTGAATACCTCTAGACACTTGCCGAGCATGCGTACTAAAAATTTTGAAAAAGTGGGTACAAAAAATTGCGGGAGTTCCACCTCTTTATAGTCCCTACTCTTTGACGATACCTTCAGGTAAATAGCCTGAGCTTTGGGTGAAGCCAAGATGGCGGAAATTGAAGGCCGTCTTGTAGGTATAAAACACGCGTGTTTTCTGCGTGGGCTTCGCGGGAGCTGAAAAATGACTAAAGTTTTCCGATCGATGTTTTTCAATTTTTGCACCTAAATGCTGATTTTAGCGGTACATACCCTACCTAAAAGCTAAAAACTAAACGAAAAGGTAAGATTAATCCAACTGCAGTCCATATTATTCTGTGTTTTGTTCAAATCCCTCATAGGTGGTCGAGAAAAACAAAAGTTTGCTTGTGTTTCTCCACGGGTTTTTTTCTGAACTTGAATTTCATTCGCCAAATAACTTTGCTTTTTATGATGAACTGTTTCTAAAATATGGTTATTCTGAAAGACCACTTGCTATAATTTCTAGAGCCATGGGAAATCCGTAATAAAAAAAAAATAGTCGGCCGAAAATATGAAATTTTCACATGAGCTGATGCCGATTTTTCATACGGAATTCAGTAATATTTCTGCGCAGGGGCCTGGATCATACCTACAAGCCAGGCTTCAAAATTTCAGCTCCACGTAGCGTTGCAGTCTCATTTGAGTTCACTGGCCCAGGGTCTTTCCCCAAAGAAAGACCCTGGGTACGAGGTTGGCTCGGAGTATGTCGATACGACGTGTATATTTCGGCATTCTTCGGTTTCCGAGCCTGCTCGAACATTTCCCGAACTTTTTTTAAATTTTCGAATTCAGAACGCTGAGTTGCTGACAAAAGTATACTTCGCATTTTCATCAATCCCAGATTTGTTTTAAGGTAATATGGTTTATTTTTTGTTAGTACTTGTACTTAAGTACTTAGCGTGCTCATAGAAATAGATTTTTGTAAAATCGGGCGGGAATTAATTACAACATTTGAGTATGTACTACCTACGCTTGCAAGAATGAATGATCGCTTTTCAAAATATAAAAGGCTACAGTTTTTGGTTGAAATTACATAGTCGGATCTTAATTGCCAAGATTGTTGAAAAAGTAGGCTCAGCAGCTCTATAGATTTGGATCTTCAAAAAACCCTTCAAATTTTATATATGTAGTTTAATTTTAAGTTCCTTTTTGAAACACCACTTAAGTTTATCATTGCAAAGCTTTCGATCCGTAAGCTTGTAAGCTTTGTGATAATAAATTTATGTGGTGTTTCCGCAAAATTATATGTTAGTTTAATCACAGTATTGGGAATGGGCCATTCTTGACTTGCAGGTCGGCCATGTTGGTGGTGAAGTACAAAAGAATATTTTATTAGTTCTATTGTGGGCACCAACCAACGTGGGCAAGAAGCATTGTCAGGTGTGTCCCAAGAGATTGGTTACAAGTCAAGAATAGATATAGTAGCCCCTAGATAGCCAACGAATACCTAGTGCAGGTGTCACATGTATGATGAATCCAAGATGGCGTTGTCAACCAGCAAAAAACTATTACGAAAAGAAGATTTTTGGACATTTTTGACGGTTTAACTGCTGAGAATGCTGTTCAACTAGACTTTTTGATCACTATTATATAGAATAGATCACTATTGTGGAGGTTTTGAACATAGAATGAGAAGAGTGGGCTTGATTCTTAGAAAATTATTGATAAAGATTTCAAGGAGTGGACTTTTGATTGGTTTCATAAGTTTGCGTGGATTATTGGACTTTGAACACTTTGAATCACGATCGATCGCATATATTTTGGAAATGGTGCTCATTATGGATGTTTTAGATGCGAACTACATAGGAAGCAGGTGCCCAATTTTTTAAAAAATATTGTGCGTTAAGTTATTCATAGTCATCAGCTCTGCTACTTATGCTGGCCAGTATAAATGGGTTTTTATGGCATATGTTTGTCATAATTACTGGAGTACAGACCACAGTATTAAAAGTGTAAAATTGCTGATTGTGTAAAATCTGCTGACAAAGTAATGCAAATATAACAACAAGTGAAATAAGTACATGTATGAAAGAAACCCATGTTTTCATGGGTTGCTTTTTATTTATGATTATTTATATCAGCTGAGCAGGTACGCTTAGTTTTAGAGACTCATAGTGTTATTATAGGTACAAATTCAGAAAATAGATGGACAGCTCAGTAAAGTTTAAAATACAAATTGCCGGTTGCCAAAGTGATTCTAATTTTACTCAAAATTAATTACAATATTGGAATTTACACAAGAAAATCTTGCAATTTGTCAACCAGTTGTGCCTGTGACAAATGTGTTGCAAAGTTGAAAACAACTTGTGAAATACTATGATTTTATAAAGCTCCTGCAAGCTTGTTAACAAGATATTATTTGCATGAATGCTACTTGTAAATGTGTGGGAATGTAAATTCAGTTTTGGCAACACAATATATTTTAAAATCATGTATGCTACAGGACTGCTACAGAGATGCTTAAGTACAACTTGTGAAATTGACTTTTGCTTGGTATCAATTTTTATTTGTAGTACTGTACATATGACATTCCTGCAAGCACACAACAGAACTGCGGCATGGCCATTATTGGGCTTATCTCAAATCAAAGTCAAATTTTGTGCAGATATTAAATTTAACATTTAATACTAAACAAAAATCTAAGTAAGGCTCAAATTGGCAACCGCTCTCCAGTTCACATCTAAAACATCCATAATAAACATCCTTTTCTTAATATATGCGATCGATCGTTATTCAAATAATTCATGCAAACATATGAAACCAGCCAAACATCCACTTCTTGAAATCTTTTTTGGACGATAATTTTATAAGAATCAAGCCCACTCCTCTCATTTTATGTTCAAAACCTCTGCAATAGTGATCTATTTTTAAAAAAGTCCAGGTTGCACAGCAGCAGTTAAACTGTCTAGAATGTCTAAAAACCTGCTTCTTGCAATGGAACTCCCTAGTTTTTTGCCTTCTTGGATTTATCATACATGTGACACCTTCGCTAGGTATGCTTGCTGCTATCTAGGGCCTACTATATCTATGGAATGGACAGTAGGGTTGCTCAGGAGTGCAGTTTACTAGATACCTATCTTTGTGCAGTTTACTGGCTGTCTCCAGCCAGTTTAGCATTCTTATTGGCCCAAAAAGGCAATTGACTGGCTGGCATGATGGTAATGAGATGCGTAATGCAATATGCATAGACACAAACTGATCAATTCAGTGGCTCTACTGTCTATTGCCTATACTGTGGTTTAATTTTGTTTTAAAACAGGATTTTTCAAGAGGTTTCTTTCATTTATTTTACCAACTTTTCAAACAGTTTTACTGCCCATCTAAACATTCATAAGGGGGGAAATGTTGTTTTTAATGTTTGAGTCAGTGAGAACAACCGACTGACAGCCTCGTACTGCCACTGTTACACTATGCAACTTGTCTTGCTGCAACTTCATTTGAAAAATTGAAGTTGCATGATCACAGATGTTACACTATGTAATTTTTCTTGCAACTTGTCTCGCAATCTCAGCAGATGCTGGGATATGTTTTTAAATAAAGAGGTTATGTCGGCTTCTCAACAGAAATATTGTGTGACAAATTGCTCAAAATGTGTTGCAGCAAATCATTGTGAAATTTCAGTGAAAAGTAGAACCTGTTTTTCTACTTCATGCAATGCCTTGTGCCATAAAAAAGTTGCGTGACTTTATGATTGTTAGGCATGTCTCTAGCGACTTGTGTCTCAACAAAATTCCAAGTGGTAATGACAAGTTGCATAGCGTAACGGCTTCTTAAAGGCCTCGAAGATATTTACTCTATTATAAAAATTGAGTCACAGTTTGCCAGAATAAAGTCTATTATTCTAATTTCATGGAACATTCTCAGTAGTTATTGATAGCTACCATACCTGGTCACATAGAGTTAGGGTGAATGTTAGGGTTTGGTTTAGAGTTTAGGTTAGGGTTACAAGCTGGCTAAATATTATATAACTGTTTCACATCTTCATTAAGAATAATGCCTCTTGGTTGTAGAGCAAATTACATTTTATGGCACCAAAATCAAGCATTTCCTTTGAAAAATATTAGTACCATATCAAAACGACAAAATATGGCTTTTGACAAATAGATTTCATCAGTCAATTAAGGACTTGTTTTGTGATGGGGGCAATATATGGGATGGGAATAGACTTTTGGCTAACGATCTGTTGAAATGGTCTGTGATTGATTGGGGGGGGAGGGGGAGGGGAGGTGATGCAGTTTCAGTACAGGACATGATTGAAGGATGGAACCCATTTGTCAATGGCTACTTACCCAACTAGTGTGAAAATTCCTTGTGTTTTTGTAAGCATAAGAAAGGCAAGGCCATCTAGGGAAGATTTAATTATTGACTTCAATGGAGAGTGCATTCTGTGTACAATGAGTTGCAAATCACAGCCGTAGTTGAAAGATGGTGTAAGGTTTATTATCCAGGAGCATATAACTCTCCTTATTAAGAGTGTGTGGGGTTATGGATGTTTTTTTTATATATTTAAGTGACATATTATTTAATTTACACGACCACTTGCTTAATTACCTTTTGTATTTTGTTTACAATTTCATTTATTCATATCATAGCTCAATTAAAGAATTCTCTGAAATTTGTTTGTAGATCAACAAAATGTCCCAACTCTCAGTAACTGACAGATTATAAAAAGTTAAGATATCATTTTTCTTCTTTCGATCTAGACGGATAATTAATCTCTAAACATGGTTTAAGAAACATCATAAACATTCAATTTTTTTTATGTTTTCCTAGACATTTGCTGCAAGTTTTAAGAATGCTTCATTTGAATTCCCAACTGACATCCTGGTGATCACCGAAAAATAACCATTGTCTTGAATGGAAAGTATGGAGAAAGGTCTCACACTTCTTGTGCTCAAATTAACTTTCAATGTTTGTTTAAAAGTTTGAAACATTCATTTAAAAATCACAAAGATGGTTATACAAGCTCCAGTGCTTTTAAAATCAATTTCTTATCAGAAGAAATTTGAATCATCCTCAAATTATGTACTGCTTTAAACCTGTCCATTGCTTAACCTGTATAATGAAATTATCCTCCTTCCTTGTTTTGGCAAGCCTAACACCATGATTTATCTTACTCATGAATGGCAGAATGTGTTAGTGGATCAATTCCTTGAGAGCCCAAAGTTCATGAATTCTGGTCTTAGCCTAGCTAATGCATTTGCCACAAATAACAAATTGATTATGGCTGCTTGTTAGTGATTTTTTTACAATTGTAAGCTCCTTGTTAGCATCTATTCTGTTAATAGAATTTCCATTACCTGTTAATAGAAAACCTCAGGTGTTTGAAAATTTTGAAAAATGGTTCTCGCTTATGCCCATATTCAACAGGAAAGTTTATATTGATATTATATAATATGGGAATTAACTAATAAAACACATCAACAAAACTAGTATGTGATCACAAATCAAAACACAAAATGTGGTTGATTAGTCAGTATATTTAAGTTATCCAACACAAATTTTTAGTTGCCTGTGGATGTCAGGCAGATAATTTGGCAAGCACTTGCTGCCTCAAAAACTACATGTGAACTATTTTAGTCTTACATATTGTGTTTATCCTCTGTTAGCCTTTTCAAATTTAGAGTATCTGAAAACCCACAAAAACTAAGAGGTTACCTACAGCAGCTTTAAACAATGGACCATTCCCCTTTTAGACAAACGTTTATATTCATTAGCACAGCTGGAAAGAGAATTCTAAATTTTAGTAAAATTTGGTTGCAAAAAATTGTAAAATGGGGAAAATATAGCCAAGTGAAGTTTGCAAATTTTATATGGTAACTATTGTATTGAGTGGTCAAGTGTAATCACATTTTGAGTTCTGAGTATACTTTTCTGTGCATAATACAAGAGTATACAGAATTTCAAAACTTCAAAGGGCTATATTTTCCACATTTTACAATATTTTGCAACCAAACTTCACAATTTTACTAAATTTAGGATGCTCTTTGCAGCTGTGGTAATGAATATTCCTAATTCAAATGTTTGTCCATTGTGCCAGAGAAAGTGAAAATTCAACTATTATTATGCATTTTAATCTTTAATTTTTCAGTCTTTGTGATTTTCAATAGTAATGTATTCAACTTTGTATTCAACATTGAAACAATTATGGTCAAATAATCCAGCAACATAATTCATAAACTAAGGTTTGCTGCATTGCAAAGTGGAACTTGTTTGAATGCAAATGAACCGAAGCAATTTTTATTAAAATATAATATAAACAGAACTTCAACTACAACTGATAACAAGATTTTATTCATAATGAAACTACAAGAAAAACCCTCAAAAGTTTATAAATTGTCCAGTGAGTATATGTTGCATAACAGGCATGTAGCATTTCGGAAATTTATGCTCATTAAAAGATTTAGAAGTAAACAATCAATAGTAATCAACAGTAAACAAAGTAGTTTGTTCAAAATTTTGATGATAGCTGTGCTGAAACTGAACTTTATAACAGAATCTCAGTGAAGTTTGTTCTTGCTGTGGCATGCAAAAATGTTTTTTATAAAACTTTTAGTTTTGAATCAAATGTGTGGCATTTCAGTTGTTTACTTATCTAAGCCACTCAGACAATTCTCTTCAGATATTATCCATATTTTAGGCTTGAAAAATAAGTTGTTACTGAATCTGATTAAATGCAACAATTACAAGATATCCTTTTGCCCATTTTTCATTCTTTTTTGGCTTTTTCATTCTTGTTTGGCAATTGAAATTAACTTTGTGAAGTTTGTGTGTTTCATTTCCTTGGCTTCAGCTCAAATATATATTCAAGTAGTTCCACTTTGTGATTGTAATAATAATATAAGAAAACAGGTTTGTATGGCTTTTGAACAAGGTCTTTTTAGTTCACCAAGTAAGTAAAGATAATTTCATACTTCAAAGAGATCAGCTTTTTAACCTGACAAGAATATTAACAAAATTTAGGGTTTTTTGGACATTTCTGCTTTACATACAAGTGCTCTATCTAAACTTGTTGTTACTGTGATGTTGACTCTAGTTTGTAAAACTCAGAGAATTGAAAGGAAATTCTAAGAATTGGGTTAAAATTGATAGCTTTGGTGTTGCATACTGCATAGTATATCAATCAATTGAGTAAACTTGCCTACCTATGCCTAAGCTTTTTCAAAATGAAATGTCTGAGTTGCAGACAAATCAGAATTTTGAATTTGAAATTGTAGAACTTTCCTTTCTGCTGAAACGGTTCTTTAAAGATGTTAAACGTGTAAAAGAAAATTTTTGTTGAAAAAATTAATGTTAATTGAAATTAAAATTGTGTTGGAAAAACATAGACTTTGATTTAAGTTTATAAAATGTAAAGAAAATATTAAAAAAGACAAAAAGAAACATTCGTCTTGTCAGGTTGAAAAGTAACGTAGATATATGGCTTATAAGATGGAAATGATTTGTTTTCAAAACTGTTTTGTAGCTATAGGCAAAAACTGGGATGCTTCTCGTAGGATTTTCGGTATACATTTTTTCGATAAGTTTTCTAATTTACTCCAAAGAATACATTAGCAAAATGTCGAGGCAATTTAGAGGTTATTTCAGGCCATTTATAACTTAGTCCAAAAGACTTTGTATATATGTATTCTTGTATTTCAACTAGTCCATTGCTTTCAATACTTGAGTAAAAACTACCATCAATTTTATGAAAAAAGACCATTTGTATAAAGGACTCTTATTCGTGAGAAAAACAAACTACTCTTCTTATTTTTATCCAAAACAAATAGCATTTTTATTCAGTTCTATAAATCTTTGAGCCATATATTTCTTAGTATTATTATGAAACAACTTAGTGTTACGTTTTGCATTTCTCTGTCAAACTTGCAAAATGAATCCCATTACTAGTTGTTTTGTAAGTAATTTATCTTGGAGTATAAACATTTATCTTGGAAAGACCAATTCCATTTAACATTGCCTTTTCACTTGTGTTTATTCACTTGTGTTAAACGCACTGCTAATTGATTTTTTGCCATGCTCTGTTTTCTTCTGTTGTTATTTAAATATGCACCAGTTTGCGGTAGTTAAAGTCTTTTTATTGTTATTCAAATTGTAATCTTTACAAATTCTTTTCAATAAATTGTTTACAAAATTTACATGTGACCCCTTTTAATTAAAAATTCAATTCCCATGGGAATTGAGAAATTAAATAAAAAAAATCCCTCTACCCCGGCCAGCTCTCCAAGTGCTACTTCCACCTAAGTAGAAGTACCTATACATGTAGTACAAGTACCTCTACTCATTTACGGTGGAAGTAGCACTCAGAGAGCTAGCCGGGGTAGCGAGGCAAAGAGAAGACCAATCTTGCAAATGTGAATACAAATTGCTAAGTTGATCTTCCCTAGAGAGCAGCCGCGCATACCTAACAAATTAAAACAACTAACCGTTAGTGACTTCAATATACTTAGCATGCAAATTTGATTCCCAAAGCGAAAATAACAAGTGCCCCCCTCTGATCCTACCGACTGCCTACCTGCCTCAGTTCTAAGCTGTCTTCCTCGGTCCTAAGCTCCTGCATTCCATTCGTTACTTTCAGTTTCCTCGCCATCGCACAGTCACTCACAGCTGATAAACCCACATGCACCACCACCACCCCGACTACCACCCAAATCCGAAAATTAAAGGAATTAAAATTTTAGTAAAGTATGCCTGCTTATTTTGGTTTAACTTGATGTTTTAGGCCAAAACGTCGAATATAAAAATACCAAAGCTCGAATATAAAAACAGGTGAGCTGACTTTGTACTTAAAATTACCTTGCAAAGTATACAAAACTTGACCCGAGTTTTTGTCTCTAATATCTTACCACTGCACACAATACTAGTTTGAATAATAATACTAGACTAATTTAGTCGATGTAGAGAACTTACTCCAAACTGTTTGTGACAAGTGATGGTAGATTTTGGTTTTCAAGCATACTTTCAAAAATTTTAAATACCTTTAATAAGCCTAACCCCATGCAACTTACACACGGCTCACACCCTCGCAGTCCATACATTTGGCTAATAAATTACGTTATAAACAAAAAAGCAAAATAAAGAGATAAATTACGTTATCTCTAGCTACTTAAACCCACTTAGACTGAGTATTTGATTAAATTTTCAAACGTAAAACCTTAGCTGAAAGGGCATGGGCTTTTTGTTACGTTAAATTGATCCGAAGTAAATATAAATCTGATACTTACCAAAGTCTAAGGCTGGGTCAAATAAGCATGAGGATGCAAAGAGTTTAAATCTTTTTTTCTTTAAGGCTAGCTTAGAGATTTAAATCCTGAACCGTAGTTACCAAGCAATTTAATCTCCCTATAGCTATTACTGCATGTATATAGTTCAAATTAATGACCGGAACATTTTAAAGCTTTACCACTATTCTCATACTTATTTAACCGAAACGCCTTCATTTGCATGGTACGTCGCAGCTGCTCTCAAACCACTTCTGTAATTTGCTTTTGTGCTCACAAACAATGGATTTATTGTTCCATTGTTTATGCTTGCCAAAACAAACTCCAAGGAACCAAGATACTTATCATATTTATAATCAAAGAGGATTCTCATTATACAGTCACGTTTCTACCATGAATCGACATATCACCACGAAAACAAAGCTTGCTTTATTCCCTTGGGAATTAAAAATAGGCAAAAAAAATAATAAATCTTACTGTTTTAATTACGCATGAATCAAATTAACTAAGAAATACAGAAACAGTATATTCCCCTAGGAATTCGAATCAAAAGTTGAGTTTTATTGCCTCGTTTTTTTTAAATTACATGTTAATGATGGTAATAGAATACAATAATTAATAAACCAACCCAATCCAACTTAGTATCATTAAACCTACATAGTATTATTTCTTGAAAGTTGAAACAGATTTTTGTGTTCAATCGTACATATCAAGTGACATGCATTATTTCGGTTTGCTTTTAGAAATAACCACAATCCAAATGTTATTATTTTTTACAGTTTTGAACTCGAAATATGAAACAAAAGAAAAGTGTCATTAATTCAAGACTTTAAATATTTCGTGCAATTTATTTTTTTCAGTCTTAATCTTAAATTTCTTGGTTTTTTCACAACGAGAAACAATGATTTTGTTCGACGAGAAACAATAAAATTTACTTGATCTTAATCCTCTTTGATTTCTAAATAATTAGTATCTTGTTCCCACTAACTTGTAAATTACCACTACTTTGTATTACAATGTCTTGCGGATTGTTGTAGATTTGTGGGTCTAGCTCATCCAGCATCGTTTATTCTGTTCTTTTTCTCTTGGCTTTTTCACACCCATCACCTTTCGAAATTAAAGAATCGTATCCGTTAGTTTATTACGATTAACTTGTAAACCAATTTATTGAAAAAAAGGAATACGAAGTTCTAAATGTGACTGATTTTTGCACCAAAAGAGATGTAACTTAATTTTACGGTAACAATTTCCTGAAGTATTTGTGTTAACTTTTCACTATTATTCAATCATTTCCAAATAAAGTCTACAAACACGCCGTGATTTTTGCTTTGTGATGAAGGTGGTGTGATATTTTACGCGACAAAAAGGGGTTCGTGTCTAGTTTATTGGCAACATTTGAGAAATCTACTTATTGTTGTTTAATAGTAGTTTTACTTGGCTAGCTCTGGTTGTGGCGTAACCAAAACCAACCTTAATTAATGAGTTCATTGATGGCGGGTAGCTCAATTTATTCAAAAATATTTTAGGAAATAAGCGACGTAAAAATTTGCAAGAGAGATATAATTTTTAAAGGGATGTGGCAATATATGTATTAAAGCAATTGGAATATCCCGTGTTAATTTTTTTTAGTATGCTTACTTTTAACAAATCGGAGTTGACTCGGAGTTATTAAAGAAATCGCACTTAATGAAGGAAAATTCCTTTTATTGGAAAAAAATGAATTAAACTTTTAGCAAATAAAATTTTGAAGGAATTTTCAAATAAATATAAAGAGTACGAGGATTTTAATAGTCTCCGTCTTCGAATGTCTACGGCGAGACATTCGAAGACGAAGAGTATTAAAATTCTCGTACTCTTTATGGTACTATTGTAGTACTATTATCGAAAACGCTTTAGGAAGTGAACATTGGTTCAAATAGCTGTGCCCTTGGTCAACAGAGTGTATTGTATGGTGTCACTTGTGGGTATGGGTAATTCTATGTCAAATCATCCAGACGGTGAAACCAAGGTGTCAGGGATTTGCCTCACGTTTACATCACAGTAAGGTACTGATGAAATAAACAAAATGTCAAAATTTCGCGTCTTTAGCGTTCAGACTGCAGGGAATGTGACCAGCTAAAAAAACCGCTGACATCAGACAGGAAGTCAGTTTTCATTTCATTATATTTTCGGCTGCAATGGCCATGAGTTGACGAAAAGTTGATACTTACCATTTTCAATGACGCAGAATCTAAAAATGTTATCAAAAAAATTGGATGTTCTAATGCCAAGTATTTATTTGCATACAATTTAAGTGGCAATACTTACAAGACACACTTATGTTTGGTCTGCGATCGGTCGTAGATACTTCTGCTATTTGCACGCAAAGTCCAGTTTTGGACTGGAAACTAATTTTTAAACCAAATGCTAACCGCTTAACATTAACCTCGGCATAATTTAAATATTAGAGATTTTACACTGAAACAAAGAAGACTTGGACATCGGACATTATTTTAAAAATGTCCAACCGATTGTGAAAGGCACAGAGCATTTTGAAAATATGTAGTACAGCAATTCAGGGTCTACAGCTGTGGCAGTTTTTCGAAACAATTCATCTATCCTCGATAAAACTGAACAAGAATCAACGGTCTTTATGATATTACAAATATGAAGTACATTCGTAGTTGGCCGCGTGCACTGATCACAGACCAAACATAAGTGTGTCCTGTAAGTGTTGCAATTAAAATTGTATGCAAATAAATGCTTGGCATTACAACATCCAATTTTTCTGATAACATTTCTGGATTCTGCGTCATTGAAAATGGTAAATATCAATTTTTCGTCAACGCATGGCCATTGCAGGCGAAAATATTATGAAAAATGACTTCCTGTCTATGACACGTCCCTTTTTTGCCAAAAATGCTGATGTCAGCGGGTTTTTTTAGCTGGTCACATTCCCTGCAGTCTGAACGCTAAAGACGCGAAATTTTGACATTTTGTTTCTTTCATCAGCACCTTACTGTGATGTAAACGCGAGGCAAATCCCCGACACCTTGGTTTCACCGTCTGGAGATTTGACATGGAATTACCCGTATGTGTGGGCACACGAGGTAACGTTTCCGGACGTTTTCACAGCAGTCAAAATGAAAACGATATGAACTATAAGAGTTCTCGTTGTATGAAGTTTTTAGTTTTTGTCCTTGGACGAAGTTTATGCTGGTTTCATTAAATTATGTTAACAAGTCGGGAGCTTTTTGAAATAATTTATAATGAAAACGCTTAGAAACGACACCGTGTGCACGTAGCCTAGTTTATAATTGACTGGAAAATGAGTACCATACTAGATAATGCATGCCTTGGAGTCGGACTCCAATGCACGAGACTTGTAATTACTGGACTACAACACTGCTTAGTTTCTAAAATATTGAAAGAGAAACACACACCGTCCGCCATCTTGTAATTAGCTCTATTTGAACGACGTCACTACAGCGTAGACTTTATGAATCTTACCGTCAATGAGTTAAATCTTAATGAAATTTTATTGGTCATTCGCAATTTAAGAAAGAATTATATGCATACAAATATACGTAGATGTTAAACATGTTTGCTAATTGCTTTTTTACCCTGTTCGAATATCCAAGATGGCGGATGATTAGCGTCTTTGCCTTTCAATATTTCAGAACCTAAGCACATTATCAAAAATTTAATGTTCCTATCGATAAGTCAAATTAAATTAGTTGAGAATGAGACAAACATAGTGATGACTACTGACTTCTGGACGAGAACCTTCGCTTGAAACTCGAATTCTGTTTATATTGTTTCAGATAATCAAAGGACCGAGCATTTTGTGTTTCTTTGATTGCCCTACCGACGCTAGAAACATTAGTTTGAGATTTTTATGCCTACTGCCATATCCCTTTAATGGTAAATTTGCGCTAGGTTTGCGAAGCAAAGAACTGAAAGCAGCAAAATGTCAGCCTCATGCCCAGGCGTCTCTTAGTGCAAAGTAAAAGCATTTATGCAAGATATAACTACGCGAGGAATTATGGGGTAACTGATCTGCATATATGACACTGGATTAACTTGGGACATTTAAATGTACTAAAAAGCACCTGGGTACGAGGCTGGCAAAATGTAATCACTTACCTTCACTCTATCCGTGGATCGTCGTGGCTTCGATTGGTCTAGTTTCATCATATGCTGTTCATGGTTTCATCTGGGTGGCATTCTTTCTTCAAAGAATCTCACGTCGGTCCAGTTGGTTAACAAGCTCTCTCATGTCCAGTCAACCATCATGAAATAAGGAGAAAATTGGTAATGTTGCAAAACAGTATTTTAGAATGTTGAAAACAAAACTGCGGAAATAAGATTGTAAATCACTTTGACAAACCGTACATTGCGATGGCATTTTCATCTTGACATTTTCTGCTGGACACGGCTAGTGATTCACGTCTTGGATCGATATTAGTTCTTCCCATCTTGTTCAATGATTGACTGGCGTATTCGCTCTTTCACTTGACGTCCTTTGATAAAATAAATAATTACAATGTTTGAAAAACTCGTTCCAGGATAAGCAAAGAAAACTACGTTAACAAGCATTGAGGAGGTTAAGTAATTGTAATAGGATGTATGTAAAAAAGATTGAAAAAGGTATTTGACAGCGGACGTTGGGACGCCTAGGAATGCCCGCAAATTTGGGTTACATTTTTTTTATACCTTAAGAAATTAATAAAATATCAAATAATTTTCTGTTCAGAATAACGACATCCAAGCGCGTGGGCAATCCAAATCCCAAATACATGAATAACACTTTCCTGGCAGAAAACTATTTCGTAATTGTTTTATAAAGAAATTACAGTGAAACACAATACAAAGCGATAGAATTTAAATTTCTTGTCCAGGATTGTTTGATCCTACGTAGTAATCACCAAGTGGGGCAAGCGCCTGCCGCCTCTGAGATCGTGAGTTCAATCCACTCTTCAGATTTGTGGCACTTATCCGAGGAGTTAGTCAACGCTCTGTCGACAGTCGTAGGTGTACTCAGCTACGGTACACCGGTTAGAGAATGTTGAGAAGATGGTTAGAATTGTAAAATATCGGTAATCAACCGGACTCGGTTAACTAACGAAGGCTGCTATAGCTAGATGGCGACGAGGTGGTAAAATAAATTAATAAAATTATGTGTTTCACTGTAGTTATCATATAAATATCATTGTCAAACTGAATGGGTAATTCCAGTAACCACGAAGGAGGAAGGAAGGAAGGAAGTAAAGGATAGAATTGGAATGAAGGCAGAAGAAATTAAAACTAGGGTTGTTAACAATATTCGCACGTAACGAGTTCTCACTTGACCCTAACTCGCAATTCCCTTTGAATTTGAACTGGAAATTTGAATTTCCTGTTTCTTGTATAGATTGCAGTGTAGTAGTGGACAGAAGAGGTTTTGAAGAAAAATAACAACGAAAGAAGAGGAAAAGTAAGTTACAATAAAGTTCATAAAAAAATAATCAAGAAACTATCGATACAATGCTCGATACATCATAATAATAATCATCATCATAAATTCTCTATTAATCCCCATACAGTGGGTGTGGTCTTGCTAGGCAGGAAGGTCTGAAACGAGAGCGCGATTAATTCATTACTTGTGTTGCCAAAATAATTTTGATCATACATGAAAAGATAGTTAAGCGGAAAGAAGTTTAACGGATAGGGGTTAGAATAGATAATTTACAATGACAGTAAGTGTATTCTAATATTTGGTTTTTTTACCACTAAATCCTCTTGAACGTCATTGTATTTGGTGTGACTTCTTGCATCGAATTTGTCACTTGGTAGTCTCGCAACACCTCTGGAATATCTAAAATGCAAAACAAAATATGCCGGTTAGGAATTAAAACCTCAAACAAATTTGATGCCTGATTATTTTAACTTGTGGAGGTAAATGACGCAGAGTTAAGATAAAAATTATTTTACCTTGAAAGTCCTGTTTTAATCAAGTCATCGTTGTTCCATTTCGCACAATTCCCTGACAGCTTAGCTGGAGAGAGAAATAGAAGCTCAATTTTATATACAAGTACATTTGACTGAAATTTATAAAATTTACAAAATAAAACTTCGACCTGGTGAGCAAACCGAATTTTCGCCAAACAAGAGAACATTTAACAACTAATACATACGCGGATGGGTTGGAGAATACTTACATGTGTAGTAAAAATTCAATATTGTTGATGTCCAACTATATTGAAGCAGTTTTCGTTGCATCTTTACTTCGGAGAAGAAGACTGACGCCATTTTGATTTTGAATTTTCTCGACGACAGCATATGTTTGTTCTCAATTTTTCCCCCATTTCTTCGACAATGTAGCTCAAATTTGCCCAAGATGTCTTCTTTGTGTTTTCGTTGCCATTTATGTGGAATCCTGTGCCATTTCTGTGGAACTTTGAAGAGTTTTGGTGTCTAAATATTTGATGCAAGAGGAGAGATTTTCAACGAAGCTTCGTGTTAGAGGAACTAGCAGCAAATGACGTCAGATAACCATTGTATGCCAGAAAATGCCCGTATGTGTAATGTTTGATCATTTATTTACGAAGGTGAAAATAAGTTTTTATTGCCCGAATGAGGTGTTTTTTCCCATTATTTCTAACTCGGTTCTTTCTTCTACTTCTTTACTTTTAGTTTACTTAGTCAATTCACCAAAAAAACGCCTGTAAGAGACATTTTTGCAAAAAAATTTATTTGCATGCTGATGAGACAGGAAAGACCCGTTCGTGATTTCATTGGCAAACACCTTTCCCTCCGTGGCCGAGAGGTAAAGGTAACTGTCTCCCGAATCGCACGCATCGTTTGACTTTGATTTTGGGCGGATCGGGAACCGTTCAAGCTCAACTGAAGTTGGATTTGGTCGGTCCCCGAGCCACCCAAAACTGAAATCAAAGCTGGGCGTGGAGTGCAGGAAAACACTAGGCAGTACCGCGAGGCCAAGGAGGCAAACGTTATTTGCCTAATGTTTTTAACTAATATTTAAGCAAATTTCGTTCTCTTGACTGCTGGGGGCAGACCTGTAGGGTTGGTGTATTGAAGACTTCTCGCCGTTATTTCCCTTCGTTCGAGAGGACAAGTTGTCTTCGATGAGAAATAACGATGAGAAGACTTCAAGGCACCACTAAACCTCCACACTGTGAAACTACATTGTAGTGGTTTAGGAGACTGAACCACTACACTGTGCTAAATATATATGGCGGACGTCTTCCCAAAGCTTACGGTACAAGCATGGATGCCAAAGTTGCGCAAAGACTTTAAAGCCTTAAAACAAGTGTTTTCTTTCGGGAATGAGTCAAAGACGACAGCGCTAACTTAATCAAAGCTGTCTGGTCATGTTGTACGTTGTTTAGATATGTTTAACGATATTTTATGGCGAAGTCTTTGCAAGAAGAAAAGTCGGAAAAAAGCGCAAAATTAATAACTGTTGTCTTTGTTGACTTTCCATGGGCCGTTTCCTTCTTGATCGAGCTGGAGCTTCATATGCCATTACGTTCAGTGTCCTTGATATTGGAGTCATTTATATATGGCCTTGGGTTTAATTCCCAAACACTGAATGGCATTCATTAGCTCTTTCTACTAATGAGATAACATTGCAACAACATGGCACTGCGCCGTTATCACTTTGCGCTATGTCACGCCAGCAACCATCTTCTCAACGCGCTAAACAACGACAGAGAAACACAATGTTCATACTTTATACAAACTGAATCGCAGAGGTAACTTAGACGAGCTAACAGAGTAATTACAACACGGATGGCACTGCTTTATCACTGCCTAATCGACACTATGTCACGCCTAACCAATTTGACAAACACAGTGTATGCTGTAAGCCTTAACAGCTTTTAAGACAACTGCGAAGCACTTAGTTTACTTGTGATGTATAAAATGCACGGTTATATGCAAACGGTGAAAGTCAAGCTTTCTCGTTGACACAAACTGAAACGCGGAGTTCTGAGCCAAGGTTTATAGAATATACTATGTGTTTGTCTGTCGTTTAGGCAAAGTTATCGATAACCCAGTGTCATGTAGTGGCAATGTTATCTCGTTATTCTCGTTATTTAATGTTATCTTGAAAGACCTAAAGACTGCCATTCAGTGTTTGGGAATCAAACCCAATGCCATATATAAATGACTCCTATATCAAGGACACTGAACGTGATGGCATATGATCAATCAAGCTTAATCAGGAAGCTAAGGAAACGGCCCATGGAAAGTCAAAAAAGAAAACAGTTATTAGTCTTGAAAACTTCGACTTTCCTTCTTGCAAAGGTCTTGCCATAAACATAGCTAAACAGTTCGAAACATGATTACACACGGCTTTGATTTAGTAAACGTTGTCATCTTTGACTCTTTTCTGAATCCCTCTAATCCCGAATCTCAGAATCTGGAGAGCAACTAGATTGTTTTGTTGGTGAAAGATTATGATGAATTTCAGTGTTTTCAAATTTTGGTGAAGAGTTGAAACCATAGACGACAATCCGTCGTCAAAGAGTGGGCGGGGGGGGGGAGATTCAAGAGCATGCAGTTCTAGGGGTATGCTTCCAGAGGCATGAGCCACCCTATGACCGCACCCCACCGAAACCCAATGTTTCACATGAGAGAAGGCTCAACGTTTATCACTTTTAAAACATTTTTTCTGCTCAGGACTAATCTCTGTTAGTTAAAAACCGCATAATCCGTTTGATATGTACCGCCTGAAATGATGGCAAAATCATTTCAGCGCAATGGAATCACGGAATACGGACATTAAATGGAATGCCATTCGAATTATCACAACCTGACGAAGTGTCGCAGCTACAAGTATTATCAAGTATTATAGGGCAATAACGAAATCCTTTGCCAAAGTGTATAGTGGTAACGAGAAGTTTTTCCAGCTAAGAGGCAGTAATCTTGTGCCACATTAGTATCAAAGATACCTCACTGTTTTACTCAGAGTGTCATGCAGAAATGTTTAGCATTGTACAATGGCATAACCTTTAAGGCGCTAGTGAACGGAGCAGTAGACTGCGTTGACCCCATTTTTTTCTCGGCAGACAAAGAGGCTCTAAGCAGGCGTCCTGAGTTTTTTACTTCCTTAGCAATCACGTGAGATGTTGCGCCAGATTTCAACATTTGTCTACTACAGTGTCTGATTCAATATTCCACAATTTGATTTTCGAAGTTTAAATTGATATTTATTTCAAACAAAGTTGCTATCCCGCAATGGTTTCAGCATTCTATTCGGGTTGCTGTGCAATTAGTAAAAAAACTTTGCCTTATAATATAGTTACATCTAGTGTACAATGCAATAGTCAGTCGGCAACAGTTATTTCTCAATGGAAATTTCTAATTCGGCTTAAACGACACAGAAAAAAGAACTAATATGAAGCAAGAGTGCGAGTGTCATAAAATATAGCAGTCTGACATGGTTCTCAAAGTTCAGCTATTAAAGGTAAAAAACTCATCTGTTTGTAATTTATTCTTCAGAAAATCGATTTCTATAGTATTGTCTTTGATTGTAAGAACCAACCACTCACAAAGAATGTTACTATGGGTTGGAGCATGACGAGCCAGTTTTGAACGTTCAAGTCACGGAATATTCAATCAGTCACTGTTAAAATGTTCTAAGCTGCAGATTGTTTTACTCTCTGCGAGGCGTTGGTATTGCCGTTATCTTGAACATGAGTTACATTCTCTGTCAATCCCGTCTGTGTCACCCTAAAAAATCGAGAAGAGGTACGATTTTAGGTAATTCAAGATAATTCTGAGAAATTGACTGTATTAAGATAACGACTTCTCAGTAAGACACACTCTATTGAGATTCTCATGCAAAGTCCTACGAATTAATGAACGTTTAAGGTAACAAAAACGCGAAAGTTGCAAAAAGTCAGTTTTGACATCTTGCAACAGATTTGTAACCAACAAGCCGAATCGATCAGGATGCATTCGTATGGCTTGTGGCAGCTTGTTGATGACAAGTTTGTTGCAAGTTGTCAACAGGCTTGTTGCAAGTTGATTGTCAAAACTTGTTATCCACAGGCTTGCCGCAAGTTATTCTAACAAGTTGTAACAAGTCTGCAAATGACGGAGTTGCAGCAAGCCTGACTTGTCAACAGACTTGTTGCCATTCGATAAAACTGACATGTTTGTGCAACTTGTTAAAAAACATTCAACAAGCTGGTAAACAACTTGCTACAAGTCTGTGTCAATTTTGTCTGGGTATAACCCAACTCAGGTCTGATCAAAATAATTCCTGGCCGCTCAAATACTCACACTTTTTCCATCTCTTCCATGCCAGAGTCTTGAGAAACATGAAGGTATGGATTGTCTGATCCTGGTCGGAATTTTTATCTTGAAAAATAATTGTAACATGCAGCTAATCAAAGTACGTATGAACAAGGTATTATCTAATATTAAGCTTCGCCACAAGGGCAAGCCCACCACCTCAACAGCGCGGGCCAATTAATGTGCATGGGCCCGTCAGTATTACCTAACTTTCCCCGTCAACTTTCCCTGAAACCGGAGTGCCCGGAAAAATTAGGATCAATAAAAATTAAATACTTGATAACCACATTTGACGCGCCACCATGGATCAAACACAAATTTAAAATTTTCTATGGTACGTCTGCGCGTGTGGTATTTTAGAATTGTAAAGTCTAAAGTCTTTTTGTCACAACAAACTCAAGTGAATTAGTTGTTTTAGCATACGCTCAACTTGATACGACCGTAGCTTTGATCGTAGAAGTAAATAGTAATCGAACTAAAATGGTAAAGTTTTAAGGAAGGTCCAAAATTTCAATGCTCAATGTTTAGTAACATGCGATCAGTGTTCTTTAAATTCATTTTAAGACAATTTGTTGTAACAATTGCCAGTCTCATCAAATTAAAATATATCTTAACTCACGGAGTCAATATCTTTTCATATATTTTAAGCGCAAATCAAAATCCAGATTACGCCTAATAACTTTATGAGTAATAGTACCAAAGTTGCAACATCGTCTCATACATGTCTCGAGTAAAATTGAGTTTACTCTTCCATGTTTCATGTAAATAATCTTTCTGATCGAATATAATGTACAAGCAGATTATTAACCTTATACCAGATAGAGATTCATGAATCAATTCACCTTATCTAGGCGACCGAGTAAACCGGTATCAAATGGCAACACTTGATAATTGTACGCTTCTATAGTACAAGTACACTTCTATATCAATGGCCGATATACACCTATAACGCCTTTACGTCCTATAACCCCTTTACATCATTACAACTATATATAAGTAATATAACCTTTACCTTCTTACAGCTATCCTATACCTGTAACTTACATGGTACAAGAATTAGTAATGAATGACGTCATGATATGCAGATATTATAAATTGGTGATGCGTAACATAACGATATAACGGCAGTTTTTTACTGTTCGCGCGCTTTTCAGTCGCTCCCTTGGACGTCATTTTAAATTGCCAGATTAGACGCGAAGCCGTTCTTTTAATGGACGTGGACAGCACTCAAAACTCATAACAAAACTCATTTGTTTACTGCTTTTTTGATATTAAATGCATTCGCTTGATGAATGCATACCTCGTGTTAATTTTTTCTTACTAGGTTTCTTCGAATGTACAAAAATTATTTATGTCATTTGATATGAACAAAATGTAAATCTCGTTGTATACTGCAAGGCAACAACGTTTTGCAAAGCTCAATTTTTGGTTATGAATTGACTTAAGAATCAACCACCATTTGTTTTCCTTGTCGATGCACTTCTGATGTTAGCTGCATTTTTGAAAAAAAAAACACACACTGAAACCTCAGAAGCTCAACGCTGAGAATTCAAAACACTTGTTTCAAGTCAGTATTCCTGGTTAAATATCCTCGTCAATCTCGCCACGGTTCAAGTTAATAAACCCAGAATGTCCATCAATAAGACGTAGCTAATTCAAACAGATACCCTAGTTAAAATAGTAGTTTTATTGATTGTGGTTTGATAAACCAGATCATTTATCCAGGATATTCTTATGCTAGAAGCCAAGCTTCATGCGGTAACAGGTAGCAGTTGTAAAGCTATACTGTCTACTACTTCACTATTAATATCTTGGTAAGTTGTAGAGAACGTTACTCAAATGTGACTGCACTTCAACGTCCAACGCACTAGACATACTCAGATCCAAAATTCGTTCTTGAGCGGGATCAAATGCGTGCTGCGTCTTCGTTTCGCAATGCACGCCAACAAACTTCCAGCACGACGTAACATACCCATGCTTACCCGAAGGTCGTTGTCACGCGAACATTTCCCTACAAACACACATTAAATGTAACGAGGCCAAACTAAAGCCAAATTAAACATCTTTGGGCCAGATAAGACGAACCGACTTGTGCGGTTGTAAATTTCAACCTGAACTGTTTCAGCAAATTAAGTGTCGTTGGTTGCTTCAACGACATTTTAGACGACATATGAAGAACATACCTCAAAGCTGTCTTCAGGCTTCACCAAAGGGTTGAACTTAAATATTTGTTCTTCGAATTCGCTTCGAGATTTGGGCAGGAGATCCATTTTCTCCCACTAACTTGACGTCCAACCAAAAATGCTGGCCTCGAAAAGAGAACAATTTTAAATCTTGTCGCATGGGTCCCATGATCAGAAATGAACATTTCTATTGGCTAATATAGTCGTTATGCAAATTACTGAATCTTTGGAAGTGGTAATAGACAAAGAAGGTCAAGCGACATGGGCATGCATAAGTGACATCATAGTTAATAGAGTAGATAGTTTGGAAACTCATTACAATGACAATAGATCTCATTATCTATGTTGGTCAACGTTTAAGCAAAAATAGGGTTCTTTATCGTCACGTGTGTATTGTGTTTTTGCCAAATCCACCAATAGCAATTCTTGAATTGCCCCATTGTTCAAGTCGCGCATGGCTAACTAAAACGTTGTTATTGGTTAGTCAGGCAAGAATACAATGCGCACGTGACGATGAAGGACCTTATTTCTGCATAAACCAGAACAACAACATAAATAATGATTTGCATTGTAGTTCTAATGAGTTTCCAAATCATCTAGCTCTCTTAACTATGATGCAATTCAAATAATAGATGAGATGACTTCATTGACTTGCCTCATGATGTATTGTTTGAATTGCATTCCAAGCGACTGAAATTCCTTGTATAAAACAGGATATGCATAAGCATAAACAAAGTAACAAAGGATAAATTTTCATCAGAGGTTTACGAAGACAAAGCAGAAAGAATTTTTTAGCTTTTGAATATACTTTTGTTAATCCAAGAAATTCTTTACAAATTCTGTCATTTTCAATAGAATATATATATATATATTATTTTTCTCTCCATTTCTTTGCTTTGATCTTTGTTTTAGCTTGTGCTTGAGCTTATGCCTCTGTAATGACGACTTTGAAAATTCAAGCTAGCTTTTGCCTTTTGATGACTGCAGTTGTACAGGTTGAATTGAAAAATGGCGTAGCGAAGCCATCCACGTAACACAAGAAAAGTAGAAAACCAAGTACCCGCAGTACACATATATCTTCTCTAAGAATTAGCTCAATTAATGAGTCTGGTCTTGAATTCATTTTCAACTCCTTCTCGACATTTACTGGCAGTCTGGCACCTGTACATATAGTTCTTTTCAGTGCAGTACAGTATTTCTGTTTCACGCTGGTCATTCTGCTTAATTTTCTCCAAGTACGTAGGCTCAAATTTTCCAGCGGACTTCTTACACCTGCTTTTGCGTTTCATGGGCCGGTAAATATTTTTGTGGGGGTGTCCGGTGTCAATAGCAGCCAGTACAAGTGGGAGAAAATTAGTTCACATGATCACGATATCAAATTGGACAACTTGATTGGAGACGAGCGCAACTTTTAAATGCTAGCTTTTGAATTTGTGAGCAACTGACACAAGACAATTTGTTGATCAGGATTAGAGTTTCAGAAGCATCGTAGGTTGCAATGCAATTCAAATTTACTCGAATACTCAGCTGTCCGATAGGATTAAATTTTAAGAATGTGTCCACTATAAGAAATCAGTCAACGTGCGAGAGCAGGCCCAAGTACAAGTACAAAATATTTCCAGATGTTTTTATACTATTGACATTTTGTGTCAACAAGCCTGTAACCTGTATTAACTAGCCGAGTCAATGGACTCGGTAGGAATTTCGTGGAATAAATTGAAACTCGAAAGGCATTTAACTTCAAATTAGACGTTATGAAACCGCGTAAACTTCCAGAAGCAGCTTTGTTATATTGTCAGGAACCTTTTTATTATGTTTTTAGAACAATGTTGTTTTCGGTTGTTGTAACAAGTTTGTTCTCAGTTGCCAGAATAAATGTTGTTTCGTGGTTTTTAGTACTCTCTGTTATTAGAATAATGTTGTTCTTGGTTATTGGACCAATGTTGTTCTCAGTTATTGAAACAATTTTGTTGTTTGTTGTCAGGATAATGCTATTTTTTTGTTACATTGCCAATTAGAACAATGTTGGTTTCGATTGTTAGAACAATGTTATTCTCGGATACAGGAGCAACATTGTTCTCGGTTATTCTCTGTGTTGTCGGAACAATGTTGTTCTCGGTTAATTATTGGAACAACGTGGTTCTCGAATGGTTCTAATTACCGAGAACAACATTGTTCCCATAATCTCGGTTGGAAATTTGGAACCATTTTCATCTCGGTTATTCTCGTTTATTGGAACAAGGTTGTTCTTGGTTATTGAAACAATGTTGTTCTCGCTTATTGGAAAGAATGTTGTTCTCGGTCGTTGGAACAATGTTGTATACAAGATCACATATTAACTCAGAGAAAAAAATGCATGGTTGTTATAATCAGGTTATATTCGGGTATAAAAAAGTTCACTATCATATAGTTCACTACTTTGTACAGGATGCTCGCATTCCGAGTAACGGGTAAAGGTTAGTCATAGGACTACTTCCCCATTAGATGTGATGAGCGAGAGTACTGTACTGCAGCCTTGAACCAAGAAAGTTAGTCGATGATGCACTTTTTAGACTGTATAGTTAAAAGGATATCGCATTTATTAGATAGTAGACACTAAAATGCTAAAAATACACAATGAGATATTCTTCACCAAATATTTTTCATATCTTCACATATCGAAAATATCGGTCACGTGACAAATAATTTTATGTTTTAAAAATGGCGATGTTTGTAAGAGCAGCGAACGAAATTTTACATTTGTTTAAAGAAACACTACCTGTTTGTGTCGAAAAATGGAAGGACTTCAAGTAAATAACCAAAAGCATATGCAGGTACTCTTTGAGTTTGAATAATATGATGTAATTAGTTGAAATAGCATTATCGATCGAAAATTAATTAATATCGATTCAAATTAGTACTGACTTGGGTCTTTAAAATACGATTATATAATAAAAAAAACATTACATAGCGGTTTGAAGATATCAAATTTATTTTCTCGTGTTGAAAACAATATATTACGGGCTGCGCTCGTTCGTAAAATATTCAGTTTTCACCACTCGAAGATAAAATTCATATCTTTGCAGTGCCGTGATACATCCCCTATACAATATATTTTTATTTTGGCTATCGATAAAACCTTTGAAAAAAATATATTATCTGTTAAAATTTTAATAACATACTTAGTGTCATCCACCATCTTGAATAATCAAAAAATCCATGACGTCACAACAGGGTAAAATTAGCGAACATGTTTAACTTTAAAATCCATCTGGGTTTGTAAATATGCACTTGTTACGTAAATTGCGAAGTGTTTATGAAAATTACACAGATATTTAACTAATTGACAGTACGTTTCGTACAATCAACCCTTTTGTGAAGTCATTAAAATAAACCTAATCACAAACAAGATAGTGGACGGCTATAGCTAGTGTCATTTGTCCTTTAATTTTTCGTGAAGTAAGTATGGTACGAAACTATATACGATATGATTATTCCAAAGGTTCTTATTGATAAGCCAAAAAAGAAATGGGTGTCTTCGCTCATTGACTGATAATACATAGCCACTTCACAAAAACTGTTCTCGTCTGGCAGACGACGTATATCGCTAGGTGCATCGTCTTAGTGAGTCTCGGCTACTTGGACCTTCTTTCTTTAGATTGGTTGCGGCTTGAAGATCTGTTTGAAGTGCCACGAGGAGTTTTGCTAGCACTTGTAAGAAAGGAACTCCTTGCTTTAGACACGGCTTGATGTTTTTTTACACTGCTCGCTAAAGACGTGTTGTTGTGTTTTGCTTGATTTTGTTTTGTCCCTGTATCACCACAACGTGTAAGACGTTCTGAAATTAACAGAAGAGAGAGTTAAAGTTGAATTGGACAGCAGTAAGACACACTATAAGAACGGGCAATTTAGGATTCCCGTCGTACTTCATTAATTGCACTTACACACGCGCATGTGTAGTTAACCAAGTTGACAATAAACCTTCAGTCCGGCTAAAACGTTTTTTCGACTTACCAATAAACGAAGAGGTGACAACAAAGACATCCTCAAGTAAGGGAGTATATGTGATGGCATCGTCTACTGCACTTTCTACAAATACAGTCATATTAATTATAGCTAATATTATACCTCATACTTAGCTCACCCAATCAAACTGTTCTAGTAGTAGCACGTGTCCATAGTATTTGTCAGTAAATACAATAGAAAACTCTGACCCTAGGTTTTTTCCCCGAGGCAATGGTATTCACCCGGATCTCCCAGTCCTGGGAGATTCGACTTTGAATCACGCGGCGCGACTGATTCGACCATTGATAAAGAAATAGAAGAAATTTATTCATGTGTTGAGAAAATGATATTTCTATTCGATATAATATATACTGAAGTATCTTGGGGAATACCCCACGTTGCAGGAATACAACTGATTAATATTATGCCTATAATTCAAATTGTCCGATGAAACCAGAGGTTGTAATATTAAATGCATCACACTGAAATATTAAATTCATCTCACAAGACGTCCTACGAGAGCTACACACACCGATTGAAAGCAAAGAAAAATGTTGTTTTCTAAATTTTTGCCTCATTGCTCAAACTAGTATCGCATGTTGAAATTTTCGGTAATATATATCATTTATAAACCCTCTGTTCGGGTAATTAGGCAAAATATTAACTCTCATTAATGATATTTCCCTCGGGCTAGAGCGCCCTGAGGAAATATCATCACTTCGGGTAAATATCGTTTTCTCTTATTCCCTCGCATTGAACTAGAAAAATACTGGAATTTTAACTCAAGAGAGGGGGGGGGGGAGTTGACGCTGTGTTTTATGCATAGTGGCAGTTCTTTACGCCTTGAATTTCTTTTCAAAAATAGTGTAATCATGAACAATTTGCCCACGTTTTTACAATAAAACAACTGCTAAAATATTACCAAAAGAAAGCAAAATTTATTAAAAGACTGATGTAGAAGAACATTTGATACGTCTAATGATTTTCAAGATGCAACAAGTTGCTCTAAAAACATTACCTGAATATTGGAAATTCTACTTACTATCAACGCGAATAAGTACTAAAGATTCTCTGTCTTTTAAAAATTCTGTTGCGTACGATTCTGGGTGACCTCTTAAATATTTTAAATTGCCAGATTCATCGCATAAATCGACCATCACTAAATGAAAGATAATGATATTAAAAGTAGTCAATATATTGTTTGTTGCTTGTTAACTTATTGTGCACCTCGATATTATTACACATTCACACGTGTTTCAACTTATTGAAAGAGTGTAAGACCTGAATCAGTAGGCTTTTAAAGTTCAGTTAAACCAGCTAAACGATTTCAGCTGCAAAATTTCCATTCTAGTCAGAATATTTGTTTGGTATTTTACAAAATAGATTTCATTTTTGCGTGTGTTCGGTACTGCAATAAATCACGAATGAAATGGCACGAGACGAAGTCGAGTACTTTTAGTCTACTTTGTTCTTCACACGCAATAAGATCTCAGCAGCGAAGCCAGCCTAACAATTTGGCCGTACTATGGCTCTTTACAGCCATCGAAACCATCAATTTGCAAATACATGAATCAATCGTGATTCAAAATATGCATAGCATGTCTTAACTGCCATTGATAAGGAGAAAATGAACAACACTAACATTTACACCTGCAAGTTTTACTGGAATAAAATACTAAATAAAAGGACTTAAATAAAGTTTCTTTTCATGAATTTTGAGACAGTTTTGAAAAATATAACACCGGTGTGTTGTTTTTCCGAGCTCGTTGCGTACGTGAAGTCAAGTTTGCCTTCGCAATTCCAGTCGGACGTTGCGTTCCTGTTTTCTACAGTTCAGTGCCAGAGACGTAACTAAAACAATAATTGGGAGGGTGTTTATTCATATATTCGCGTTCTGCCCCACGAGTTTCATTTTAAAATCCAATGAATTTCAAAAGAAATTTATTGGTCAAAATTTGAATACATGAATAAACAGCTTCCCAATTAACGTTCTAGTTAGGGCCGTGCTTCATACTGTACCTCCTTTTTCATAGCTACATCTCTTCCTGATGTCATCAAGAAGAACATCAGTTTTACACTGTGGATTACATAATAATTCCTCACCATCTAGAATATGCATGATAATTTTGGTAAGTTCCATTTTAGTCAAAACGTTTTCTCAAAAAAGCATTTTTACAGCCAAAAGCTGATAATTACATTATTTGTTAAAAATTTACAGTTAATGTTACACACATGTACAAAAATTAAATAATATATAATTATCTACATAGTATATACCAATGACATGTTCTATACATATGATAAAAGACTACTTTAAATATCTATCTCTATTTATGGTAGGTCTACTGTTTCAGGTCTCAAAGTTGAGTAAAAAGGTTTATCTTTTGTGCGGACTGTATCAGTTGTGCGAAAGTTGGAATATACAGTAGTGCCAGGTAAAATTGCTATTCAGTCAGTTCTGGTGGATTAATTAAGTGTTGTATATACGATCACCCTTAATTTGCATCATAGACAATCTAAGGAATGGACTGGAAACGCAAGCTAAAGTTTACGCGACATCCGTGATACGCTTTACTTTGGAACCCTGTAACTTCCCTTTAAATACATTTCAGAACTTCGTATTTACATATTTTAAACAAGAACAGAAATGTGAATGGAACTATCGACTTTTAAAACTTTTCAGAGAGATAAATGAGGCGGAAAATCACCATTTAATGTTTCCGTAAACCTTTTTCAACAACAACAATGGCGACATTTCTGCAGTCAAAAAGAATGCAAACATTCAGCGTTGGGTTTTAGCTTTGTTATATTCATAAAGAATTTTAAAAGTCGATAGTTCCATAGAGATTGCCGCTCTTGTTTAAAATATGTAAATAGAAAGTCCTGAAGTATATTTAAAGTGAAGTTACAGGGTTCCAAAGTATAGCATATCAGGCCGTATCACGGATGTCGCGTCAGCAACATTGATACTTTAGCTTGCGTTTCCAGTCCATTCTTTTGACTGTCTATGTTTGCATCAAGTAAATTTATGGTGGTCAATGGCATTTTCAATTGAAAAGTAATTTTAATACAAACAAGAGAATTCTTGATTCAGTTCTGATTGCATCTCTAATTAGGAAAATGAAAAATTGTTGAAAAAAGTGACCTTAATTATGAAGGATGTGTACCATGTTCACAACTAGATTTAAAACTACAAACAAAAACCTACAGTGTTAAACTACATTTTTCTAGATATAATCAAATTTAAGGTCAACTTTATTTTACAAATATCACTTGCACTGCCTGAGTTGGTATGCCCACTGTCCAGTACCAAAGCTTGTCTATGAGTATGTCCACAAATGTTTTGGCTATACTATGGACTGTTTAATCACCACAACTCAGCAGCTAGCTGTAGCACTAGCTTGCTCTAGTTGTAGCAGAGGTTGCATAGCACAGTTGCATAATTACTTATATTTGACTGTGAGTCCTAGCTGTTGCATGCAAAGGCTATAATCTGATGGTTTTCAGGGTATTAGCTACAGTCAAAATTCTGCATTAAATGTGACTTTTCCAACTAATTTGAGGCTGCAATTTCACAATTAGGGTTAGCCAAAAAAGACTTATATATACATTTACAAATATTTAATAAAATGTTTTCACATTGATAATACACTAGCACGTAAAAATATCTTTCACAGGAATGAATCAGGCAATATTATAACTGTATTTTCAATATCCATTTAGACTCGTTTGGATCAACACAGTTATTTTTGTGTAATACCTAATTGTTACTAAACCTTGACCAGAATATTTTTGACAGTGCTGCATAGTATGCTGTTAATTTTGTTCAATATTGCTTTTAAGATGTGAGGATAGCATTTTGAAGACACAACCATGTAAAAAAATTGGAAGAGGGCATGTCCCCCGAGACCCAGAAAAATGAACATGGAACTATTTGACATTCAGACTATTAAAATTTCCCAATTTTAGTTCAACACGGATTTTATTTTCCTATTGGCTAAGTACTTTGGTTTTAAAAGCTATTTTAAAACATCCCTATACCACACATTATTGTGGTGCAAAATATCAATGAAACAAGCACAGTGGAACACCCCAAAGATTCAAACGATCAATTATAAGAGTTGTTGCTATGACAGCAACATAAGATGACAATTGACAAATTGGTGATAAAATTCTGATAAACATATATTAGATAGCCACAACAAAAAATTACATACCTCCGTATTTCACTGTGACAAACATACTTCAATATTTAGTAAAAAATAGCATAGCCCGTCATATACATAAGTAATAACCGCTTACTATAAATAAAAAACATTCCAAAGCGTCAGTGGCCACAGAGGTGTCAGTGGTTAGCTAATTTGGTTAACATTCACAGCCAATCCCTATCAATTCCAAAATATCCCTTAATCCAAACACACTCCCCCCTTCAGTAACTTTGCAATTGGCCGATTTTCATTGTATGAAACGAAGTGAAAATCAGTTTGGTAACAAAATTTAAGATCACCAGAAGTCAGACGTATATCGTTATCAATCTATAATACCGTGTAATTACAAAGTAGTTGCATCCTACAAAAAAAAATCGATACAAACATTTCTAAATTCTAGCATCCGTATCGTGCATGTTGTATTTTTTAAAATCCCTGTTTATCCACTTTTCGTCCTTGTTATCCATCGTCCCTCGTGACGGTTTCATTCAAGTTTCCTACTCTGTTTTATAACTTTCTTCCAGTCGCTATCACTTGTGTCAAGTTTAGGAGGGCTTGAAACATTTTTCATGATGAACGCGCATCATAACCGTCCAGAGAATGTACAGACACATAAAGAACTTGAAGATGAAATGTCAAGGTATACAGTTGTTTCGCAAAAAATCCCTTGAATGATCTCTGATTTTTGTAATTGGTTATTGGAACCTTCCAATCGAGTTGCTTGTCACATTTATTAGCTTATGTAGAAATATGATATAACGCTATTCTTATTGAAGACCGGAAGCTTTGTGGTGCACACCTAAATGAAATGACTATTATTGTAAATTATCAAACACTGTGCAGTAGACATGTTTACCAAACACTATTGTAAATATATAGATGTTGGATATGTTAAAATCTTATTATAACCATTCTCCCCCATTTTTAGTATGAACCTGTTCTTGACTAATTATTTGCTAGAAACCAGAGTGCACATGATTTAGTTATTGCATTGTGTTGATTGTTTCAGGAAATCATTTGATTAAAATAATGTTTTTATTTAGATTTGAAGAAGAAATTTCTGGACATACAATAGATCGGCCTATAATTGGGACAAACACGTTTCGACAGGCTTCACAAAGTATTCATGATCCTCATGCAAGTAACTTTGGTCACTTTCCCAACCAAGAACCTCCACGTATGCCGGGCTATCCACCGGGAGGCTTTCCTCCTGGGGGTGGACCCCCTAGAGGCCATCCTCAAGGTGGAATTCCACCTGGAGGCCGTTCTGGAGGATTTTCGCAAGGAGGAATACATCCACATGGGGGTGTAGCTCCTGATGGTAGGGGTGTACCTCCCAGGCAAATTCGTCCAATGGGTGTGCCTCAAAGTGGCATACCCTCAGTGCATAATATGAATCCAGAAATAGCTGGTCAAAATGCGCCCATGGACAATATGACATATCATCAGGCCCCTTCTCAACAGTATCCTGTACAACAAATACCATTCCCTTTACCACCAATGCCTCCACAAATGCCAGCACAGTTTCATCCTGGCATGCAGCAGAATGTAAGGCCAGGTATGGTACCTATGGTACCAATGCAAGCACCATCAGCAGCAAAAGTGCATGCAGAACATGTTGGTATTACACCAGAACAGCAGAAGGAATGGGAGTCTGCATATGGGCAACAAGATGCTGGAGGAGGAAAAGCTAAGAAAAAGGATAAAAAATTTGTCAGAGTTGCAGGGGGTGTGGTTTGGGAAGATACTTCATTAGCTGACTGGGATCCAAGTAAGTTTCCAATACCAATGTGTAGGGCTGGTGTACAAAGTACAGCAGTACTTACGGTACTCTATGTAACTGCATGGCTCAGGCCAGAGTGGAAATATTGGTATGTATACCAGTGCAACATTCATGAGTGGTTTTATGGTGACTGCTTTATTTGTATGGTCAATTGTTTTGGGGTTTTTTCATCCTTAGATGATTTCAGGATATTTGTTGGTGACCTTGGGAATGAAGTGACAGATGAAAGTTTAACACGAGCTTTTGCAAAGTATCCATCGTTTCAGAAAGCAAAGGTTGTAAGAGAAAAGAAAACAAACAAAACCAAAGGTTATGGATTTGTCAGTTTCAAAGAATCGAGCGACTTTATCAAAGCAATGAGAGAAATGAATGGTATGTGAATCTTGACCTACGAGTTTCCAATGTATGTACTTCCTTGTCTTTGTGCACCTGTGCTGTAGCATACCTACCCTGTTTACAACTTATCAGAAAATATTATATGAAAAAACTAATTAGAAAATGTTTCTGTTTTTAAGGAAAATATGTGGGTAACCGTCCAATAAAACTTCGTAAAAGTACATGGAAGGACAGAAGTATTGATATTGTTAAAAAGAAAGTAAAAGAAAAGAAAAAGTTAGGTCTAAGATAACATCATCCTGCAGGAGAACCCGGAATATTGTTGGCGCTTTGTACAAAATAAGCATGAAATATAACGCAGTTGCGTCATGGAAATTATTATGGATTGAGGGAAATGAATTTGAAGAAATGCAATGTCACTTAAGGAAACCTTCTAACGCTTTTTTCGTAGGCTTTACCTCTTTCTCGTTTATACAGCCGCGCTATGAACTTTCTTCAAAGTAAAAACTCCAGGAGATACAGTAACTAGTGTGACCATTGTGAATGGAAGATTTCGCTGGCTTGTGCTCTTTGCTATATTAACTTTAAAAAAACAACTTAGAATGTAAGTCGGAGACTGAACAAAGACTTTAACTGTAGAAATGTTTATAATGCTGTATTTCTATTGCGTACGTTCAGTGAAAATAGTGTATCATGTGTGGTCTCTTCAGTGGTAGATAGTAAATCAAATATATGGCTCCATGTTGAGATAACCACCTAAGCTAAAGGTACATGCAATGAGCCAATGAGCTCATTTTCAAACATTCCGCCCCGTACTTCATAACCCCTCAACCACCTTGTTAACGGCGTACTCTCACAGCACAAAACCCTTTGAAAACCGCGATTAGACCGATGTTCCTCTCAAACAATTTTTCAAAAATCTTGACTCTTACTCCGGCCATTGGAGTATAATTTAACGAATGCCAGAATGTTTCCACGACCCATATTGCTCGAAGAATTATCATAAAACTGAGTAGCTGAGTACTCCCATCGAAGAAAGCCTGGATTTTAAAATCACACCTGAATTTTGATAAAATTAAATGTAATGATAAACTCAGTCGTTACCACACCGTAATATAATGTACAGATGCACTTTATATCGGCATACTTATTAAGTTGCATGTTAATGTTCCATCAATCCTTTGAACTTTTAACTGTGAGTGATGATCCCTGCAGGGTCGTGAAGTCAAACGGAATCCTTTCTTAAAACAATTCTTACTATATTCCACCCCATCCGAACGTTGGGACGTTGTACTCACTGAGCTGAAATTTTGGATCCAGGAAGTTATTGGGATTGTTATAGGGTTATAGGGCCTGGGTTGGTTTATTTTATATGCATCCAATTTCAATCCTAGCAAGTTACTGGAATTCTTAAACGTAACCAGTAATTTTATTGGGTTGCATCGGCTGCATATTTATGAACTCCGAGGTAAGCGAAATTCAATGATTTGTTCCATGGTGTTATGCAATTTCATCAATATCCGTGAAAACTGTATAATATGACATCTCGGCCCTTTTAATTAAGGTAATCCATGAGCTGTTAGGATTCCAGATTCTGCATTGTGGATTCCGGATTCCAGATCTACAGAGATCCCAGAACGAAAAAGTTCTTGGATCAGGATTTTTTGATAAAAAGATTGGATTCTGGATCCGCCATCCAGATTCCAAAAGACTGGTTAGATTTTAAAAAACTTTCGGAAAAGTTTACTCTTTTATTAGTTGCTCCTGTATTAACAAACATCTTGTTTCGCGACTTTTACCATGCCTCGATTGCTTTAGCGCATTTTCTGCCATTGCGCAGCCTAACATACCTCTCTTGCAACTTGTCTCGCAATACTTATGTTGGGAATAAAAACTCGCTGTTTGATAAAAATAGATCCAAGTCTATGCTGAGATTGCGAGGCAAGTTGCCAGAAACTTTTGCACAGTGTAACATCCCTAATAATGTAATTCCAATTTTAAACTAAATTCTTTGCGAGACAAGTTGCATAGTGCAACAGCGCCTGGCTTTATTTAATCATGCTAATTTGTTGGGAATGCTCTCTCCATCAAAGCCTCTTGATTTTAAATGAGATCTTGAAATTCATTAAGACTTCGGTGGATGCACGTAGACTAAAAACGGGTAGCTAGAAAATAGCACATCTTATAGGTCGTGAACATGAGTCTGAACTGTTAACTGAAGCGTCACATGTCAGTTGCATGCTGTTCACAAAAACTCGCAAAAAACAAAACAAACTTTTCACTAATATTTCTAGACGATGAAACTTGCTGCCGATCTGCCGTGATTCCTTGCCGCCTCGTGTGTATCGATATCTTTTTGACGAATAGCAGACTAGCAAATTGCCTCTTCATAATATAATGGTTAACACAAAATATTAGCTTTACAAGCATTATTAATTCACATTGTACGCAGCGACACCAACTGAGAACCTTGCAAAATGCAGGCTAAAAAATTTAAACTGCATGTTTATATTATTCTTATGCAGAGGTCAGTTTGAAAAGGGCTTATGTTTAATAGTTGAAATATATCGAAATTTTGGTGTTTAAGAGACAATACATTTGACTTTTCGGTTGTACACCATTGCTATTGTGTGGGAAAAACGAAAGAACTATGAATCTTAAAGATTCCGCGAGGAATTACGTGATGTCTTTGCTGGGAATGAGCGTGTAGATGTACAAATCGTGAGAGTCGGTGAGACAATTAATGATCTCTTATAAGGCCAACGATCATAGTCTCTAACCCCCCCCCCCTATTTGTAGGGGGGGTCTGAGATTTTTGCAAACCCATGGGCATAAACAAACATAGTTTACATTCTTACTCTCACTTATAATACTAAGATCGATATATTAATCCAATAAAAGTAGACTTATACGTTTAAAGGAAAATGACCAAAGCTTGTGTACGAATCTATTGCTGCTGAAATTGCGCTTTTGTGACGCTGAGTTAATTAAGCGGATATATCCTTGTTAATAAGCAGTCATTTGCTAAAGTTCCCGCCATTCAGCACCACCAACACTAGTTTCCATCTACGAAATTGACGTGGCGTTTCGTTGAGTGTATACAAGACCTGATAAGATTATAGATACGAAATATAAATGACGTGTTATATACCATTACATGTTCTGCTAAATATAAACTCCCTCCAATTAGCGGTCTTCCACCTACGAGACAGTATTCAGTAACCGTGTGCCACATTAGTACCACATAACCACATATACCTGTAAAGTTTATTGTTTGCTCTCTAATTCAGGGTGTAAGAAATCTTTGGCGCTGTGAAACCTTGAGCGGTTTTTACGTCTCCTGGACAGTACAACAGTACAAGGAAAGACAGCATTGTGCCCATTTTCTTCTCGGCGGACGGAGTGAACGCCTTAAAATGCGTCTTGTTGAATTGTAATAAAATGCAATTAAGTTCTACCTCGCTACAACACATAAAAATTAGCATTGTAAAGTGCCGCGGAATGTACGAGTTCCTTTTTTTGCCCAAATTTACCTGCAATACAGTAAATGCACTAATTTTCCGTCAAGCTAGGATTCTATTACAACATGTTTTTATAGTTTTCCCACGAATACTGCATTAAAAGATGGTCCTCGACCAATAGAATGACCTAAATGCTTTATGTTACTACATAAAAAAAAACTAAAAAAAAAACTTGGCCATCAATGCAAGGTGTAGCCAATAATTGCAGCATATAAATATAATAATGCAATAATGGGATTGTCAATCTCATTTGCAGATGAGATAGGCCTTCACAAACTTGAAAATGCAAGCCATTCCCGCCCAGCGGTTTCACTTCATCTGTATTCGCCACCATCTCGCACAGTACAGTCATTTGATGAGCAAACAGGTGCCATTGCCCAAGGTGTGGTTACATTCTACAAACGAACATAACCAGATTTCACCAAATAATCAATGAAAAATTTTCAACAGGTAAATTTTTCTGTATTCAATATGGTATTTACAAATATTAACAATGAGAGCACCACAAACATGCATGTGGTACATAAATGATTAACCTTGAATACTGACATCTATTAAAAACACTTGAAGGCTCAAATTATATGACGCTATGTGTCGACATATTGACTGTTGCAGGTTTTACTTGTCCCCCTGACTGTTCAACCGTAATGGTACAGTATTTAAACAAAGGTGCTTTTGAGTGTGTGTGTTTGAGTGTGCGAGTGTGTGTGGGGGGGGGGGCGATCTATGGAAATACACATTTTGTGGGATAGAAGTGTTCCCAATCAACCTCCACAGACTGAGCTTAAGCAAAGTAAATATGATTTAATCAGTGGATTCACAAGAGTATGCAAGGACATAATTACCCAGGGTGTAGGGGGGGGGGGGAAAGGATTCCTACCCCTGACAAAGCCCATTCACAGATTATCACATTCATCCCAATTAGAGATTATCATATTGATAAAACACCACAGGGTGAAAACATTTAAGCTTAAGGTGGCTCAATCCAGTTTTTTTTAATAAAATGGAAAATTCAGGATTTAGATCTGTATTTTTGGACTGTTATCACTTGATGAACAAGAAAGAACATCGTACTGATGTAAGACAGGGTTCGAATTTTTTCACAGAAGTTACAGAATTGTCCTTGCTGTGGGAACGATGACGTTTCACGATGGCAAATATTTTGATATAAAGCATATAACACGAAAAATTATTATTATGAATAATCACGCTTACGTAATTTGAAAAATTTTGGATCAACAAAATCTTTTTAAAACTGTCAAGCTAATTGAGTTTACTAAGAGGTATCATCTTACGAAATAAAATTTGGGGAACACCGACATTGTTTTCGAGTTTCAAAATATCCCCAATTTTAAATGTAACCGTTGCCATAGAAACCACAGTTTTGTAATTTTTGTGAAAAAATTCGAAAATGTTGTTTTGCATCAGTATGATGCTTTTTGTTGTTCATCTAGTAATAACAGTTAAAAAATACGGATCTAAATCGGGGTTTTTCCATTTTATAAAACTGTAATGAGCCACCTTAAATATACCCAACGTATAATTTTTCGTTTCACCCTGAGCTTATTTATTTTGATTCTTTTTGGAAGGTTATTGCATATTAATTATACATTTTTTTACTTTTCAGCTTATGTGTTCCAAATTGATTTTTTGTATTGTGGTCTATCTGGGGAAATTCAACTTTTTTGAACTGCTAGACATAACATATAAGGAGAAAACCCCAGTACATAACTAAGCCATCACTAATCATCACTTTTAAGATTCACTACGCCATATGCGCACAATAATGAACAAAATGCTAAGAAAATTGATTGATATATTCAGATAAAAGGAACAAAGAAAACGTACGTTGCGTAGATCAGAACTAGCAATTTTAAATGCACGGTCTTAGACAACCAGCCGTCTAACCGTCTTTTGACGGGCATATTATTTACAGGTTTGGACGACAACTTCTGGAAGGCTGCATGACTGTTATATCTACACTTGCTGGAAAGACTTTAGATATTGTATCTTGTACTTTTCAAAATTATTACCTAGATTTTTTGACGTTCGACTTCATATTTTGTCAATGCTATAAATTATTAAAAACGTCGATCAGCTCTGATTGTAATGTATCATGTATAAAATTATTAACCGTCCGAATTAGCACGTTCAAACAATCACTTTCTATCTTGACAATTGTTTTATCAAGCATTCTTCCAGACAGGTAAACATTCTTCGTCATCTGACTTGAAATGGCGAATGCACTGAATTCAGTGGTGCATTTGTGTTAGCTAGCTTGTCTATACTATTGCAAAAATGAACTGATTTTCTTAATGACGTATGCAAGGTACAATATTTTGTAAAATGTGTTTTAGTTGACCATATCTCTTTCTTAAATCCATATGTGTGATACAGCTAATTGACCTGTGTAGCCGTTACTTATGGTAATTTCGGGTAAATACAATGCAATAATATAATAATTCTACAACTATAATTGTACAAATAAATTGTCATTGAGCTTAGAGCACAATCTGGCAATTAAACAGTGGGGCCACTAAGCAGTTCAACATGTCCCCCCATTTTCATGCGATTGACTGGCCAGAATAATAGCGGGACAGCCAGTTCAGTGTTTCGGTTGGCCAGAAAAGGCAATTGACTGGCCAGAACCTGCATAATGAACATGCGTAATGTGACACGCGTGGTTACACAAACTTCAAACGTTTCGACTCGAGTGGCTCTCTTTATCATTGGCTCTCCTGTGCTTATAAAGTGACTATAGAGTTTATTCATAAACTATTTCTACATGCATGATGTTTCGATTTACATTTTTTCTTTCTTGTATTTCTGCATGGAAAATGGTTAAATTTTACATCGCATTCATGTAATTTACACCGCTGTATAGCAGAGAAAATAAATACTACTTGGATTAAAAACAATTTTAATAGGCTATATCTATTGTATTTGCTTATTTCAGACTGGGATACTGCTGTACAGCTAACCCTACAATCGTTATATTAAGGCAAAAAACAAAATCTATACCAGCTTGATCTTAAAAGAACTAAAAAGTTAGGTTTTCTTTGCAATGGGCACATGCATGTTCAATATCACATGCATGTTGAAGAAACTGATAATATAATCTTCTCAAATACTTGAAGTGAGGACACATGCCTTACCGAAGATAATCAAGATGTGTACCGAAAATGTCTACAGCACCCTATACATTTACACCTTAAATCAGTAGCGTATCCAGCCCAGCAATTTAGTCACGCTAACTGTGCAGCTGATCCGAACGTTGTAATCCAATACGATTATTGATGAAAGCGTTTAACAATTCCAATACTTATGCAATTGTACTTTCATACAAACAAAATTAACCCTAACCCAAACCCCTACCAACAAAAAGTTCTTATTGGATCACAACCCTCTAACTGTGCAAATTCTAAATTATGATTGTTTTCACATTCAGAGACACAATAAAATGCATGAACTAAATGGTCGGGCTAGTTTCGCTACTACCTGCAGTTCAAAGAGTATTTCTTGCCCATATATAATTACCCAGAATGTTACTTCCAATGACATTGGCTTTGTAGTAAACCTCAAAGAGATGGATATAATCGATAATTTCTTGGCTATAAGCATATATTTTACAATACCTACAGAAATATTCCTATCCAGGACGAATCTAGCGCATCTATACAGCTGAAGCTGAAGGCCATTGTGCAGAATGCTCGCTTGTGACGGAATCAGATCGTGCTTGATTTGATTGTGCTTCCATCATACGACTTTCAATTTCACGTTGAAGTTCGTCGCATTTATGTCGCAGCTGCAATGTGGAACAAAAGGATCAAATTTCGCAGATGATTTAGGTTAAATAAGTCCAGTATAACACAGCAACTACTAAATACTGCAAAACTGTTCTACATAACGAAACGTCGACGGTGATTTCTTCAGCCAGTAGTAAAAAAATTGACGTTCAATGCTAGTCTTTCTATTGTTTTTGTCTACGGTTAATATAAAGCTGCAAAAGAATCTAGTGACACTTGACTTCACAAGCAAGTTATTAAAGTAAAAAGTTTCTCGAAATTTTTTTTCAAAAGACGATAGGAGTCGACCAGCGTGATTGAAAAGGAAATAGTAACAAAAATTTGTATCGTCTCATTTGAAAGAGATTCCAAAACAATATATAGAAGTCTATTATAGAATTTTTACATCTGCCTTATTTCGTGAGATATTTTGTTTAGAAATATTAAGTTGCCCGTCATCTTGGATGGTTGTGAATAAACATGATACGTCACAACTGGGGTCACATAATTTTATTTTCTAATGAAACAATTCAAACAATGATTAATATGCACGCACGGTAAGTGCTTTGTATTTCAACACGGACTGAAAAGGTTTTCAACAATATTTGATTGTTGCTAGGTATTTACGAGTAGCTTTGAATGGCTTATCCCTGTCGTGACGTCATCAAAACATAGTTGATGAGGTCAAAAATTAATCCAAGACGGCAGACAGTTCGTTGATTTAGGTGAGAATAACTCCCGAAGCAAATTTGTAAAATACTTCTATATATTATTTTTGAATATCTTTCAAATCAGACAAATTAAATTTTTGTTGTCATTTCCCTTTGCAATTTTTTTGCTCTTGACTCCGTTTCTCTTAGGCCGAATGACTTTAATTAAAGGGATACACACAGTTTACACCATACCTGTTGTGTAAGTTGAAAAAGCTCCCTGTTTCTTTGTTCTTCTGATTCCTGGATAAAAACACGAGTGTACATGATGCATTTTATTGTATTTTATACTTTACTGTTTGACTTACTAAACAGCGTAAGATATGAGATGATCTCATGTGGTAGCTTCATCATTCATCCCCCAATATATATTACCTGTGGCTGCATTCGTGGATTCCACCTAATGTAGTAAGACGTCCAGAGCTCCAGTCTTCTTAAACTTGCAACAGGAAATAAAACCTGTTCAAAAGAATCTTGATGAGTTTTATAGTATATATAACAATAACGTTTATATCAGAACCAAATTTAATATGAAAATTATTTACAAATAATAACAAGTGAAATATCTTTTTTAGCAAAATATCAAGTATACATATCGAAATATACACAAAATTCAACAAAAAGCTGTTGAAAACCTCCGTGATATTAGTTTATATACCTCAAGTATCTGAATGTATATAAAGCTCCCCGACCCTCACAGGTCTATATACATCTTCATTCGAGGTATTTAACTCTTAGTTGTGGTGTTACTCCGAGTTGTGGAGCAGCATCGGACAAGCGAAAAAATATGCCTGACCACGGCGAGAATGGAACCTAGGACCTTTCGAAGGTCAGTTTAATAGTATACACTGCCTTGATCAATAACAGTTGCAACATTTAGAGCCTTTTGAACTACCATTCCAAAGGTATAGGTTCGATTCCTGTTGTGCATGGTCAGAAATATTTTCCAGCTTGCCATTTTACATCTTAAGATTGAAAAAACCCGATTATTTCTGCATCCATCACTTTGTTTTTATCATGCAGACGTGAATGGAAGATTCCTCTTTCAGACAAACTTTTGAATTAGGAATATTCATTAGCACAGCTGAAAAGAGCATCCTAAATGTAGTAAAATGGTGAAGTTTGGTAGCAAAATATTCTAAAATGTGGAAAATATAGTCCTGTGAAGTTTGCGAATTTTGTATACTTTTGTATTATGCGCAGAAAAGTGTAATCAAATTTCGAAATGTGATTACTCTTTTCCGCACATAATACAAAAGCATACAAAATTCGCAAACTTCACAGGGCTATATTTTCCACATTTTACAATGTTTTGCAACCAAGCGTCACTATTTTACTAAATTTAGGATGCTCTTTTCAGCGGTGCTAATAGATTTTCCCAGATCCCAAGTGTGCAATAGTATCATGAGCTAGAGGAACCAGACCAAAGCAACATCTGGAGTATATGCAAAAATCAAATAATCACAGAGGTGCAAACTGCCAGAGAATTAAAGTAACTTCTATCACAGTGGCCAATGGGGATATGCTCTGGAAATTTCGGCGAAGTTCAAAGTGTTTATAATGAGTTGCGATTTAATGCTGAGACTTCTCTGTGTATATGTTTATATATTTCCAGAAAACGTACGTGTGTGTGCAGATATGTTTCAAACAATGGATTCATATACGTTTCCATCTACAATAAAATAAAACAAACACATTCAGGTAGGCCTTCAATAATAGTATAATTATGTATGCAAGGTATCGAAATGTAATTTTGGTGCCGCTCGTCTTACGTTAGTTGTTGCTTGGGATACAATTTACCAATAACGAATTATCCCTCTTTATGACTGATTAACCTGCATAGCAGAAGCTTTTTTTGGGGGGGGGGAGAGGATTGCAGGCAGAGAAATTAACGTGGGAGAAATGGGAAGGGCAGGAGAGAAACCTTTTAAAATGACGGGTTGCTATACGCAGGCTATATATTTCGATCGAAAATAACTGTAAGTGCAAGAACTGCAACTAAGGAGCTAAACTTGTACCTCCCCATACAATGTTTGTGAATGCTCTTTAAAAAAATACTAACAAATTTAAAAAATCATGAATTTGTAAAAATCGAAGTAAACGTTTAGTGTATGTTTTAAGGGCATGTATTCTGTAAGGATCCCCAAGTACTTACATCACTGTTAATGTATGACCATAACGAAACTGTTTTGCTTCTCACTTCCTAAAAAGGGATATGGAGAGCTACTTTTGGCATAATCATTACAAATATGATAGAGATTTTCTGTAAGGCACATCAAAACATAGGATCTGTCACTAGCAAACGATACAAGGAGAAATTCCACGTTCAGAGCTAAGGCTTTCATCGTGAAGTTAGAAGAACTTTAGAATTTCTACTAGAATTTCTGTTTGTATCGTTCAGGTAACCAGTGAAGTTTTTGACTGCACTACCGACATTGGGAACGTTAAAAAATTTGTACTTTACTAATTTATACTGCTTAATATATATAAATATATATAATCCCTATACCTCTTTAACTCTCTGTGCATCCGAATTGCACAAGAATGTTCCAAACAAACAGCTGTAACAAAGAAAATTATTTTCTCGATGAAATCAATCCTATTCTATTTGACTGGATGTATACACGATTGTGTTATACATCCAGTCAAATATACAACATCCCACAACCAAGCAATATACAGTTACAGAAATGACACGATTACCTATGCAAATGATCAAGAATAGTAACCAAGAAATGTTCGTTGAATTCAAACGCACAAGGAAACTGCAAGAAAAATAACGTCAAGTTCCTCAAACATTAAGCCATAGTTATAATTTATGACAGTGGAAACGTTCATTAAGTTACAGTCACATAGAGTAAATAGTTAGGCTTGTGCTCTACTCATACCTTATGTATCAATGGGGTATGGGTATGGGAATCAGTAGGGTATGCATGAAGAAAAAACTGGGGAACCAATGCATGGATTCTGGCAAAATCGATACCATTGATTCGGTAAATCCATAGTATAGTATGGCAGATATTTCCATACGCATGACTGTAGATTTGCAATTTGTTTTCCAGTGTTATATCTGTCCAGCTTAAACGGCCTAAAAACATATCTTCACTGTAACTATGTACCTGTCTCGTTATTTGCCAAACACAGTCAATAAACTGTACAAAAACTGGAGATCTTTGGTCGTCCGAATAATTCTTGTCACCATGACCACATCGCTTAAAAAAGTAAGAATGTCATGAACGAGATGTTTAATTAAGCTAAATACAAACTATAGTGGCCCATACTTTTTTTGAGATCACAAAACTTGAATATCGTTTACATATATACCTGACCAAATTTGTGCCCGAAGCTTAGCCATTCCTTTTCGATTAAAACCTGTATGGCAGAAAAAAGTGGGCACAATACCGTACAAAAAATTCGATCTCAATACTTATTAGTATATGCGTTATTACCACCGCATTATTCAAAACTTCAACATAACAGTACCTCAAATCCAACAATGGTTCGGTAATACGGATCCAATAACAACATAGACAGCGCAGTAAGCTAAACCAATAGATGTTAAACTTTAACCGAAGTTGTAGAGTAACATTTACTTTTACAGATTAGGGCTGGTGGACTACCCGAATAAAAATGTTTCACTTTGTATTGGTCTTTTGTTCTTTGTTGCTCTTTGACGTCATTAACGCCAGTTTGGCTCAAGCCAACTGTAGTTTCTATTTGGTCGCAAACTGTCATAGCAAAGAAATTCTAGACGATGTGATATATTGTATAGATCTACCTGTACCTTTTCTTTTGTGGGCTGTATTCAAATTAGACATATTAAGGGCAGATCGGCGTACATACTCTATCACAACGATCACTTTGATATATTCACGACTAAATGGAAACTACGCTTTAGTCAGTTTATGTAGCTTTACAAGGTGTACCACCAGCCACGATTGAATATTTTCAAGACGAATGAGACTAATATTACAGAATTTAATCAACTGATTATGAAAAAAGTCGTAAGAATAAATATGACCACAAACTGACCCAACTGGATGTTGTCACCACGCGTATCCAGTACCATGACAGGTGGTCTTTATCGGCCTCATTTTCTCGGCAAATCTATACCAACCTTGGCACAGATTGCATATGCAACATTGAGCTTTACAGCTAATGTTTCTTAGTTTGTCCTCCAATAAGCGCAACTGTATGTTTAACATCTACTCAGTGAAGGGTAATTAGAGAAGATCTGACATGCACTATGTTAATTAAGATCGTCTCGCACTTCACTCGATGTTAGATCATTTCTAGAGCTACTCTGGTGTAACTCCAGTGGGCTATTAGGTCAAAACGTAGCTAGAAATACTTTTTCGTAGCACCCATCTGGGAAACACCTGGTTTGTCGTTTCTTTGAAAGACATCTAGGTACGTTACTACCAAAAAAGTTCCCAAGGAAAAAACGCGCCCGATACCGAGAAAACGGGCGATTTATTATTATCTACCATTAAATCTTATTACAGTAAAAAATGTGAAATTTCATATTAAACGATAACAAAAACGGCTAACATCATCAAAAAGAGCACAAAAAACTGCATATGACACTCTTAAACAGTTCATTTATCCTCAAAACAGTTTTTGAGTTTTATGTTATTTAATAATATACAAGCAAGGTATCTGGACTGTGATTGGTCAATTTCAGTGCAGTTAATCCCGAAGAGGAGTGCAAAAATCTGTAACAACAGAAGAACCAATGAAATTTGAGGGCGATTGCTCAAATTTGGCTGGGTTTTCAACGAACTGTATTTATTTAAATATTATTGGGAAGTTCCGACTACTTTACACGTATTTATCACGACGTTATGGGCGTAAATTTAAAGTTTTTAAGAAAAAAGTGAAGGGGAGCGATCGCGATGTAAGTACAGTTGTATTGCGTGTACTCTTGTTGCGAATATTTCTTTTTATATTCTCGTCCACTTATACACTCGAGTGTCCTGCGTACTCGCGCAATTTTGGCGTCATGGAAAAACTCACTCGTGCATGTTATTTCCAAATTGCACTCGAAACCATGCTATTACCAATAGGCTAGTACCCAGTATTTGTGACGCTATTTTGGTCCAATTTTCACATATAAAACTCTTTCTGATGATGCTAGTCGTTTTTGTTATCGTCGAATATGAACTTTCACATTTTTTTACTGTGATACAATTTAATAACAGATAATCACAAATCACCCAATTTCTCCGTATCGAGCGCATTTTTTTGCTTAGGATTTTTTTTTGGTCGCAATGTATCTATATTTCTTTCAAATAAACCAGAAACCATGTGTTTCCCAGATGGATGCCACGAAATTAAACAATTTCTGACTGCAGCCCACGGCCTATAATCTTCAGTGGATGGAAATCATATCCAAATCCAAGTCCGGAACAGTTGAGAATAAATAAGGTCCCCCGGCAAGAACCGACGCTGCGTCTTAGCTATTAGACGCAATGCCATTAAGAGGAAAACAGTGCTGTATGGCTAAAGAGATTCAGAACTGGCCAGCTCCAATGAGATTGTTGTTGAGCTTTTGGTGGCAAAACGTGTTCTGGGACTACCACTGTTGTTTATTCTATTTTGCACCGCGAGGTGTTTTATCCAGGCTACTTCCTGCATCGGCTCAAACTGTTTTAGAACATTGTAATACAAATATGCGAGACATCATCCTGCATATACAACCTCCATATTATATTAATAGCACAATCTTATGGTCGACTATACCTGCGCTGTTCGGTCCCAGCCATCACTACAATGTACAACAACTGAGGTGCGACATCTGTCCACTAGATCAGCTATGCGCACTGCACCAGCTAAAATCAGCTGCAATTTAGAGTTGTGTGTTAACATGTAATTGTTATGTGAAGAAAAAATATAATTTAGTATGCCACACATTGTTTTGCCTGGCTAAAAAGATACATCCTAAAAAATATAATAGATGTATACTGTAACTCATGTTTCATGTAGGGGCAAATTTTGGGATTCATCAGAGCGAACTCATTTCATCTGGGATCGTGGGTTCAGCCCTCACTTTGGAATTATGACATGCCCTTCTGTGAAAGGATTTCGTCAAGCTAAAGTAATAACTACTTTGAGCTGCAGCTACAGTGCATACCTTAATATGTTCCAAATAGTGAGTAGCTTCAAGGTTTGCAAGCCAGTGAACATCATCAATTGATGGAAAACAAATGTCTTTAAGCTTGCGTAAACTAAAACAAAGAATTAGAAATAATTACTGCTATTATTTTTCAAGCTTGAGTGAAGAACGGTCGAAACGCAAAATTATTAGTTACAATATACGTCATATTTTCTTTATTTTACCCACGTTCTATTTATTTTATTTAAATCAATTTATGCAACTTGGCGCGATTGAAAGTTAAAACTGCGTGATTATAACAGTCACCTTATAGAGCTAACAGGACAACAGTTGCCGCCGAAAACGCGGTTTTGTTTAAAAGGATGTGTAAACTGACGAGCAATAGTCAGGGAGCTCTCAGCCAATGTTATACACTGTAGATACATGCATGCATGTGACGATCTTTAATTGGATTTTTCCCAACGTCTGTAAGAATGACATAACACCTATATTGAGTCACATGCTTAATACCTCTCTCTCATAACATGAATATTTGCGATGTCTAAAAAGATCAACTCTGTATTTTGATAAAATTCGTCACTTTCGTAACCGCCGCCCTTCGCCTGAAACAAATAAACAAATTTAATAAATTTAAATTCGAGACCAAGTTTGAAGACTGAAATATAACGAGAGGTACAGCTATGCGTACATGTATCTGCGCACGTGTTTGTTGCCGATGGCATGTGTTGAGCAAGTGCATCCAGGGAATGATGGTTTGATAGACCTTTCCGGTAATTACGTCACAACTAACACTGTTTTCAACTTAGGACCACCTTAAACAGAGTGGATTTTAAGTTTGTTTCTCACAGGCTATGGTCAGAGGCGCAGGACATCCTTCGTCAACACATGCATAAAACAGAATTTGGGATTACTATTAAACATAGAAATAAGCTTAAACACGAAAACGAGGCTGAGGGTCATGGCCCCTCAGCCTCAGTTTCGTGTTTAAACTTATTTTCACATTTATTGGTCAAAATCCAAAATTCTTTTTTATGCATGTGTTGACGAAGGATGGCGCTTCTGACCATAGCCTGTGAGAAACAAACTTCAAAATAACCCACTCTATTTAAGGTGTTCCTAAGTTGAAAACAGTGTTAGCTGTGATATAATTACCGGAAAGGTCTATTGCGAATAAAGACCGGAGACTTACGAAGACCAGTGCAAAGACTGCATGACCTCAAAGTCTCGGAACAAACGAACACGGATGCCAGTAAAGACGGTAGTCACGGCGGGGAGGTCAAGGAAAGGAAGAAACAAGAATCGTGTCATCAGAAACGGAAAGCATTTCACGGTATAAAAGCGGGGAGGATGTTGGGGTCCAAACCTCTAAGTGAGGACGCGTAATTAAACCGCGCTGGAAATTGAATATAATTTAAGGATTTAGCCTGTTTATCTCGCATTGCGGGCTAACACGTTGTTAGAAAATTTTTGTATTTCTCGTATTGCTGGTGCATGTATTTCTCGCATTTCCAAGATGTTAAGATAATAAAGTTGTGTTAAAGTTAAAAAGCGTCACCTAATATAAGATTACATTGTACCTGATTGGCGACAGCGTTGATTTTTGGTCTTGCATCCATAATAAAAAGTTTGTGACACTGTGGGTTTGCCTCAAGTATACTCTAGAAAAAATAATCATTTTTTAAGTTGATACCACACTTTCTTCCCCCATACAGCTATGACCTTTAGCTATATGATTGTTCTAGACTATGGAAAATAGCATAATTTTATAGCTGTGATTGCGGAAGGCAAAGACGTTTATTACGAGCATGACTTTGAGTATGATTATCAATAAGATAGTATAATTTTTCAATAATTTGTATATTAGATATATTTAAAATATTCACAAATAATTACAAGACCATTAGCGTCAACCATAATAGGTCATGTCAGGTGACTCTATACCTGACAAAGTGCTCATGAGGATGACAAATTATATACTGTAATACTGTATGTCACGTCATTAGCATCCTTTATATAATATTGCATTCTAATTAGCATTACAATGCAGCGTATTTGAAGTCATTTAATATATTCGAACTCGCAATTATCACATCAAAAACGCTCCCTCTCGTGTATCAAATAGTACATGTTAGTTAATCATGCCAGTACAGAATTTCAAATACTGTAATTCGTAAAGCTACTTTACTCGCTATTTATACCTCGATAGATATTGCGAGTAGCAAAACAATTATTTTCCTGATGCATTTTTTGAAAGCTTAAAAAATCAGTCTCTTTTAATCGGGGGCTCGGGGCTTCCCCCTCATCAGCTATGTCACTTCATAGAATTCTCGATCTTGTAAAAAATGCAACGAATGCTGGGAAATATACTTATTCTGCATTCTTTTATCTTATTTTTTGTTACCCCCCCCCCCCCCCCTTCTCTCTCTGTCTCTCTCATTAGCAAGAGTTTTATTGCAAACGTTGCCTTACCTGTAAATATTTCTCATCATCTTTATTCCTCGTACCCCTAACACCACACAACGGTTGGCTACTACGCGTGATTGATGCATTGTTACCTGGATGAAGCCACGAAAGAACCTACATGGTATAAAAAGCTATTGGCTAAGTATAAATTCATAGATTAGCAAAAGCTTGGAGCAATTCTGGAACTTGGAGCAAGTCAAACAATTAGCCGTCAACATGTTGTGTTCGCTTAGTTTGCTCAATTAGTTGAGCAAAGACCGATTCAGTCATGATATAACACCATTGTCGTATGTTTTTGTCAGCTTTGTCAGGTTGTTAGGCAAACAATTGCCGTACCAGATTTGTTGCAACATGTCGTAACAAGTCCGATAATGCCATCAAGTTTGTTGTAGAAGTTGTTAACAAATTGTTCCAAACTTGTTATTTCAATAACAAACTAGTAATAAGCATGCATTGCGGACGTACATCTAAAATAGATTTGTAATACTGTAATTTGTTTGCAGACTTGAGTTCCGAGCAAAATTTCAATCAAAATAGTTTTAGTCAGCTTGGCATAGTAACCTGGCATAGAAATGATGAATACAAGCACACTCATGTCTGTACTTGCATGCAAAACCTTACCGGGATCCTTGACCTGCTTCTGAATGTGGCAACTTGTTTTAAATCTTCGTCTGAGACATCTGAAGGTACTCCTAGCTACAATTTTAATAAATAATTGCAAAAATACAATACGTTAATAAATTTGTGTGGTGTCCATACAAGTGTGATTTTATGTTTACCGCAAATTAAGACCACAGTTACACGACCCACGTAACTACATTATTCTACCAGATAGGCGTTTGGTTATGATTGCGTTAAATGATTGCGAGGCGTTTGGATTTGATGAGAAACAAAAGCTGAAAACAACTTCAAGAATCTTGAAAGATAACCTTTAATGCGACATTTTAATCTGTGCGAACTTTGGTATTGAAGTAAGCTGGCTCAATTTGACACCGTGTAACCAAAACAATTATTTGCACTGGATTGGTATACACAATCGAGTGTGATATTATATATACGGTACATCATGTTCCTTCTTACGCCCACGGTTTGAGCTATACAACTACATATATCCAGTATTAGTGTACGTGGTGTGCGATTTTTAGTGGTCATGTTTGGCTCCCATGATGGGAGGCTATGGTTTGGAACTCTAATTCGTTAGAAATCTAAGTAAATAAATCCATAAATAAATGTTAAACAAATACACAACATGTCCCATATTCAACCAAGGTCGTTCACTCACTACCCTGTTTATAGAGTTTGGGCTGGGAATTATCACGTGGTTTGGCTGCTTTTGACTGCACTACTGAGACCGCGTGTTAATGTTATTTATTGATTATTAGATCATTATAAACGTTGAGAAAGTAATCAAACATGCGTGACGCACTAAACTACACTGATCCAGAAAACTCTACCACAAAATTGTACTTACTAAAGGTGGGTATGTATCGCAAAGCGCGTATTTCTCGTTTACTTTTGATATCCTCCAACAATCTGTATCTAATCCCTGCAAACACGCATTATATTAAGCAACAAAAAATGTACCAAACTACGTATATACCGCTGTCTTTATAGTAGGAAGTTTAGTTGTTTATATCTTACAAAGCGGCATATACTGCCCAACATCTTTAATGTTGACAGTGAAGAATCAAGTAAAATTGCCAGAAATAGGCCGGTATAGACAAGTACCCAATTTAGGAGTCGTTTTATTAGAAAGATCCCATATTTTGAGAGATGTTGGTAGGGAAGAGTATTATTACTATTAGAACGGAGATGTATAAATAACGAAGGTGCTGGTAAGATGTGTACCATAAAAGAGAGGTTTTGCTAATTAAAACAACGGTCACGCTACAGAATTGTCATTACCAATTCATGAGGAAAACACGAAGAAAGGCATGGCCGTCAAGGAGTCTTTATACAGTGTGCCCGTTCATATGGGAAGAAGTTATCTCGGTTAGCGAGAAAATATTTCGACTCACCAAATAATTTTTTTTGTTCATATGGGAAAAGTTATCCCGCTTACCGGGTAAAGTTTTTAACTGTGCCTGTGACGTGTATACTGTGTACATTTGCTGCATCGAAGTCTAAACCTTTGAATTCCATCTCGATTTTGTATGCCTGCAACTGTTCGACCATCTCATCACTCCATGGGAAATTTTCCTCTTCTTGCATGCCTCGTCCAGTTTCGTGCAGAGTTTCTACGTCTACCATTTTGTCAAGTGTCAACAAAAAAGTTGCTGACACGACAGAACGTTTTCCCGTTAAGCGGGAAGTATTGGACAAGTTGCGTTCATATGGGCCAAATATTTTCCCGTCTACCGAGATCTCAGCTGTCATCAAGCGAGATCTCGGTTAACGGGAAAACTTTTCATCTCATATGAACGCAAGGTAACTTTGCATACTATTTTCGTAAGAAGGCGAGATCTCGCTTGTAAACTTGTCGAAATGTTTTCTCGTTAACCGGGAAAACTTCTTCCCATATGAACAGGCCCTAAAAAAAAAGACTAGCCTTTGAAGTCAAGCATTAGCGCTGCACGTTCGAATTTGAGTGTTTAATCCCTAATGAGCCAATTCTGTGTTATTTTGGCAATTAATTTGCAACGTAAGCATAAGAAATCTCTGTATAACCGAGAATTATGCATTCTTGCGCTCATTAGGAACTTAAAACATTCAAAGCGTAGCCTTTTTTAAGACACATTGTATGTGATAAACAGTTTGAGCTATACAGGGTGTCCCAAAAAAACCCAAAAACTATTGAAATCACCTATTGTTAACATTTGAATGCCCTAGAACTTGTTAAAAACTAAAATATCTTCGTAAAGTACGTTTGTTTTGCTCATGGGAATATTGATAAAAGCCAAATTGAATAGGCTAAAATAGCCCATGCATAAAATTTGATTGCATTTCTAATATGCACTCGTAGGTTTAGTTTTTTTTGTCTGGCATAACAATGGTTAGCACTGAGTATTACTATTAATTATGACGGTTATGTCAATAGTTTATCCACTCGTGCGTTCAATTTAGTGCTAGGCATTGAAATTCTAACAATAGATCATTTTCAATAGTTTTTGGGGTTTTTTGGGACACCCTGTATAGCTATATACAGTATAAATATACGCGCTTGAAAATCACTCCTACTCGTTTTTAACTCTAACATAATAAATGGTCTTCGTTTTTAACTCTAACATAATAAATGGTCTTCGTTTTTAACTCCAACATGATAAATGGTCTTCGTTTTTAACTCTAACAAAATAAATGGTCTTCGTTTTTAACTCTAACATAATAAATGGTCTTCGTTTTAAACTCTAACATAACAAATGGTCTTCGTTTTTAACTCTAACATAATAAATGGTCTTCGTTTTTAACTCTAACATAATAAATGGTCTTCGTTTTTAACTCTAACATAATAAATGGTCTTCGTTTTTAACTCTAACATAATAAATGGTCTTCGTTTTTAACTCTAACATAATAAATGATCTTCGTTTTAAACTCTAACATAATAAATGGTCTTCGTTTTTAACTCTAACATAATAAATGGTCTTCGTTTTTAACCCTAACATAATAAATGGTCTTCGTTTTTAACTCTAATATAATAAATGGTCTTCGCTTTTAACTCTAACATAATAAATGGTCTTCGTTTTTAACTCTAACATAATAAATGGTCTTCGTTTTTAACTCTAACATAATAAATGGTTTTCGTTTTTAACTGTAACATAATAAATGGTTTTCGTTTTTAACTGTAACATAATAAATGGTCTTCGTTTTTAACTCTAGCATAAATAATGGGATTCACGTCCTTTGCCGCTTCCGGTTAATGAATGGGGAAGCGCTTGTTCTTAGCCATTGATCTCTGTATAAAAGGCTGTAGCGCAACGGGCTTTTCCTAGAGAGATGACCACATTAAAGTAATATTGGTAAGCTGGTTCTATATAACAGAACTGTTCGTATTATACCAGTATGTTTGTATTAGAGAAAACCCGTAATGGAAAGGTGTCCATATTAAAAAGGAGTTAACTAACGTCATATTAAAGTAGAGACTAAAATATCGTTTGAATAGGTTATGAGTCGTTGTTACTTTCAAGAATACAAACTGTTTACAGCGATGGCATTACCTGTCGCTTCAAATCTTTTATTCCATCGTAGACGTCCCAGCCATTTTCAGGGAATTTCTCTTGTAATTTAAAACAAAAAAACTCCTGAAACATTTGAAAAAACAGAATGTTTGAACGTTTCGCATACACCAACATTTCGTATCAGCATGCGCAAGTTTTGTTTTCAGCGCAAATGAGCGGAGAAACAAGTGGAATTTACTGCTCCGCCACGCCCTACGGGCAGGTATAGTGAATATAGTAAAAGGAGGATGAAAATGACGTCAACATTCCTCCTTACCTTCATATTTGGTAGCGGAAATGCCATTTGCTAAAATAAAAATAAAACAAAAGTATGCACATTTAAGTCAACAACATCATTATGTATAATATGTGCATGCGGGGATGACTGCAAAAAATCCGACTGTAAATTCTTATTAAAAAACTAAATTTCTTCAAATAAAATAACTAACGATTTAGCTGAACACGGTGTAAGCAAATTGTAAGAAATTTAGGCGTTTATTAACACTGCTTCGTGCTCACACAAATTCATATTGTTTAAATCATTTGGTGATTGTGGTGGGTGTATGTTTCAACAGTGATTATCAAATATGCAAAGAGCTAAAAATCAATACATACGTCCTGTGTACTGTACTGTATGCACTTTTAAGAAATATATTTTATTTAAAAATGATTATAATTGACGGACATTACTGTACTCAACTTGTTTGCAGCTCGTTTGCGTGGCAAGCGAAGGTGACATATGTATTAAGGCAGGTTCACATATATTATGAAGTATATACAATATACTATACTTCAAAAATTAATCATTAATCAGGAAAACAAAAAGGAAATTGTGGCGGAGAAAGAGTCTGTACACTATATAAAGATCCATCTTGATTACTCAAAAGTCAAATCGTTGGCCTTTGTTTTCTTGACTTAAACATTTATATATTTAAATAAAATGGATCGTTTTTAGAATACTCGCAGCTCGTACTTTATCACATATAAAACGCTGGGCTGCACCTCGCTTTTATATCTGATAAAGTAAAATGTATAGATACTATAGACAGAGCTCGACCTGAGCTGATTTTTGCTTGATGCATGTACATGTAACTGGAGTATTATTAATGCATGACCACTTCAACTTCCTTGATTTGATTAACATTTATTGAAACTACCACTAAACTATTCTCAAACGGGACAATCAATAGTCTATACGGAGTCCCACCCCCTCCATTTGTGATCCCCAGTAGCATGATGTTCTCGAATGGACAGAAGACCTATGTCATGGCAACCTCCACCCATGAGTCCAATGTCGGGTCTAATGAGCCCCCCCCGGGCCAGACGCAAGTCTTCTTCGAGTATTTGCCATACCTTGCTGATCAAGCGGTGTTTTATGGCGGAACACTCTATGATCCTAGCGTTTCTTTTTGCGTCATTTCAAGGTACAGATAATATTATATACAGCAAGGGACGAAATATATGAACTCACCAAAAGTTTCTCGTACACAATTCTTCGCGAATGGTTTTCCTGTTTGTGTGCAAATCGAAGGTTCCTCATGTTCTATATAATAAACGTCCTTTATACGTCAACAGTGCATGGAACATTTTCTAGCAAAAGGTGCATGCATATACATGTATAATAATTGCGTGGGGGCAATTCATTTTGTAAAGCTAGCGGGTGATTTTTTTAAAAAGAGGGGGTCCTGTTACAGGTTATTGATATATCTGTATCCATAAAAGAAACAGATTACAATGATTTTGATGTCATATGTATACGAAAAACACTTGATAAACACAGCAGACAAAGATTGTCTAAGACCACCGTGCATACTAACCTTACAGTATATTTCCAAACCGTACGCATTTTCCCCACGGCTGGTAGATCCACCAACTTTCTCGACACGAACTATTGATCCAAGGGGACATTCGACAGTATACTTCCGATCCTGAAATAGATCATTGAAAAATAGCCGACTATTACTTAGTTCCTGTTTGTAATCAGTGTTTTACAAAAGTGAAACTCTACTCACACGTGCAATCACCCAGTGATATTTTCAAGTTCCTGTCAACTACCGGGTACAGCTAAGTAAAACTCGATCTTCAATTGAGTTTTATACTCAATCTTCCACCAAACCTGTGAGGGTGGGGATATCCAGCACTAAATTGCATGTGGTGTAATTTTCGTGTAGAAGGCAGAAGCATTAATTCTTGTACTTTATTCTTTTGTACTTGTGAAATTAAAACGTAAGCTAGCCAACTGAATCGCCAAAATAGCGACAAGTTGCCACAAGTACCGGCCAACAAAAAATGGTAATGGAGCAGGGGTTTCGCGGTATGGCAACGTACTAATTGGTAAATAAGTTAACTCAAATATAAAACAAGTATATTTTCGTTTTAAATCAAGGATTACTCGTGCTAAAATGCAAACCAAAAAGTATTCTCCCACCCTCCAAACAACTCACTCTTCTTCTAAAGAAATGGTGGTAGATAATAATGCTTGAAAATATTCCTGGACATCCTATTATGGCATTGCAGTCTCGCTGAAAAATGCTCCTATGTGCTTTTCTTTAGGACAATTGCAATGAACTCAAACTGACGTGTTCCATCTTTACCTCTTTTTATAATTACTGTATACTCTATCCTGAGGACTGTAGAGTGAAAAATTAAGAATGCTTAGTGTACAAACGTATTTGCTCAAATGGAAAGTAAAACTTTAAAATACTCGTGCTAAAAATCGGTCCAGGAAGTAATCTTCATACCTGAATTACAGGTTGACAACGATTTCGAAGTTTTCTTTCACTATTTCTTTAATGTTATGTACGTCGTAAGTTGCAACTGCCAAAATTATGAGCAGACATTTTGCAGGTATTCTTTGCTATGGTCCTACTGTATCTGCATCATTACATCCTCCTAATAATCATTTATCTAAACGAGCACCATTTCTCACACTGTTTTGTAGAATCCCTTGTTGTTTTTCTGTTTGTTAATCCATCTATTGGAATATCTCATTCCAATGTTCGTAGTTTTATTTCGTACCCGTTTAGAGCGTAGCAAGATATTTACCATACATACTTGTGCATACAATTCTTGTAGCGATAAATTTATATTTTTGGCCTGTCAAATTTGTTCATATATGGCATTTGGCCAAAAAATTTTGCTGAAGAAGTCTTTTTATCAGAGTCAAAAGTCGCTTGGAAGCGGAAATACATAATATCAAAGCATAAAAATTTTTCAAATGAACTCATCTCTCACCTCATCTGCCTTAAACACCAACTTATAGTTGGTTACATAACTAATGCCTCTAGCTGGCCCGCTGAATGGACAAAGGTAGGTGACGTCTTTTCCTAAACAAATATTTTTTAAAACTTTAATTTCAAAGTGTGTTTTCACTTTAACACTAATGTAGCATTACTCTATTATACTAAAACATACAAAGGCCGGTTGTGCAACAATGCTATCCACCAGAGAAATGAAGAGGTGTGCAAATGGACGGCTGTTCCTTTAAAACGCCTTATTAATATACAGCGCTAGCTAATTCAAAAAAGGTTGTCTTTCAAAAATCACAAAATAGGAGACACAACATACGTTCTAAAAAACATTAACAAGGTTTAATAGCAAAGACAACCAGCAGTCATAAAGTGCATTTTATGCATCTTGTCATTTAGATTTTATATTTTTGAAGGACAACCTATTTGAACTTGTTTTGTCAACCTTGTAATATTTTTGTTAATACATGCGCCTGTACATTAATAATACAGTGTATCAGACTTGTTGCATCAGCCTTGCACTGTAACAATTATGGGTAATACCATCAGGATTGCTACAATTTGTTGACAACTTGTTGTAAGCATGTCAGTACAACAAACAAGGAACAAGCACTGCAAACACAACATGTTTCAAACAACTTTTGAACAGCTAACAACTTGCATGTTTTTACTGTGTATGTGCAACATACATATATAAAGTGCATAGTATACAATTATTAAATTTTCATTAATTGTTAAACAAACAGTTAAATAAATTTTTTTGCTTATTCTATGTTCTTTCAACAGAAGCAATATTATACCTCAAATTACAATGGTCCTGTCAAAAACTTTATTTGTTCCTGTGTGAAAATGTGATTTTTGTGGTGTTGCATTCCTGGTCTCCAGTTTTTGACCCCAGGGTGTGATGCTAAATTTATCATACTGTGATTTACATGTTAAATTTATCTCAAACATCCCAAACCAATTAAATGTACGGTAATGAAAAATGCTGTTTTTTAAATTTAAATTCTGTATTGCTCCAACTAGTAATCATGTGTTCAAATTTTCAATAATACATCATTTATAGAAGCCCTGCTCAGGTAATTCAACAAAATATTAACTCTCGGTACCAAATGATATCATCACTTCAGGTTTATAATATTTCACCAAATCAACCTCATTCTATAACTGATAAATATTACCTGTGGCTAGAACTTTTTCCCCTTTCCATAAATCAACATCTACTGTCTAAAAAATTATCAAATACACACATACAGTTACTATTTAACAGTACTACAATAGGCATGGACTTAAGTGTAAAAAATACTTTTAATTGTAATTATTTATAGGAAATTTCAATTTTCAAGGAAAATTTTAGATTATAACTCACAGATGGTTATTATTATAATCATAACATTGTTGGTAAGAATATGACTGGGTGTATTCCCATCAGTAAAATACTAGAGAAATTAAGCTGGATGTGGGACAGCAATGCTGTCATTACTACCAAAACAAAATAATTCATTTCAAATAAATGATAAAGAGTTGTGAGGAATTCTGTATCAGCTTTTAACCAAATCAAAATTTACATACACATTAGTTAGTAAAAAAACCAAATACTTAGTTACACCTACCAAATTAATTTTCATGATTCTCTCTAACAAATCATGCTGCCAAATTTTTACGTCAATTTCAATTTGGTCAAAATTCTACCTATTAGACCTTTAACCTTTTAGACGAAATTTTTAAAAAATTCGAAACAGGCAAAAATATTAGCACATCTTGAAAGAGCATCTTAAACTTAGTAAAACTGCCAAGTTTGGTCGTGAAATGTACTAAAATATGGAAAATATGGCCTTGCGAATTTGGAAAATTTTGTATACATTTGTATTACGGGTGGAAAATAATACCCTGTTGATACCCTTGGGTATTTATTTCTCACAGATGACACAAAACTACAGAAAATTTGCCAACTTCGCAAGGCTATATTTTCTATTGTTTAATTACAGCATTTTACAACCAAACTTTGCAATTTTACCAAGTTTAGGATACTCTTTCAAGCTGTGGAAATGTTTTTTCCTACTTCCATTTTTTTTCAATTCATCTAGGTTGAAGGTCCATTACAAAAAGAACTGCAACACACCCTAACATCCTGGGACTCCTGGTCACTGACACTAACTGGAGTAACTCCATTCACAGGAGTGTCTGGTGGGCTTTCTGATGTTGGTGATGCTTTGCCTCCAGTTGCCCCTTGCTCTTCTTCCATCAGTTACACAGGCTTTCAACAATGTTCTTGATAAAAATCACAACAGCCCTAAGTCATTACGAAAAAGCAGAAGTTTTCTCTTGGTGCATGGATGTAAAAGAACTGTAGCAGCATTATTGTCTAATTTATCATACATTGTTATTTGCATGACAAAAACTTGTGACTGAAATTTCTACAGTATTTATACTATATTGGTGCCAGTGCTTGAAGAGGTAAGGCTACATCAATACTGAAGCTGGAAATGGGATGGCATGGGATGGGATGGGATAAACATACCCTCCATTAATAACATTATCAATTACAATCTTTTTTTCTATATAATGATGTTATGTACTCAGGTTAATATGATGTAAGTGTTGCTACTCTGAGTGTATATCCACACCGGGCAAGCTTGAAAAATATGCCTGGCCACGGTGGGATTCGAACCTACGACCTTTGGAATGCTAGTGTAACATATGTAACATATTATGTAGATCTGCTAGCAGTTCTTTCCATTATGAAACCTTTAGCAAACACACTATCATGTCTATAATAACATAATAATGAACAAATTAAGTTGAAATACTCCATTTTTTACTTTTATCATGTATTAGTTAGAAATGGGCAACAAAGCTTTAATGAAATTTGTTTTCTGTTCATGTGTTTAATCTAGTGGTCTAGTTGTGGAAGCTTGTCAATTAAAATTATTTCTGGTCAGAGAATGACTTCTTTTATTAATAAAGCAACACTTGTGCATAATATAGTTGTTTCTCAGCAACTTTTGTACCAGACTGTAATTTCTACTGTTCCACAATGGGATGAGGGGAGGGTATAGGAAGTGGATATAATGGATGGGGATATAGTAATGACCATGTGTATACTACATGGGTTGCAGTGAAAGACTCTTCCTGTTTTGATAATTCAGTATCATTTAATAACAACTACTTTGAGTCTTGTGAAGGTCTTTGCAACTTTTATGTCTCAATGCATCCCACACTATCATTAAACAGCAAAGAGAACATTTAAAAAAAACCAAATAATAACTGCTTTCTCGAATTTTGACACAATATGACAATTGCTTTCAGCTGCGTTTCACAATGGAAGCGACCATAATATTATTTACGCCCTCAAAATCTACACTAAAACCTATTGATTTCCTCAACAATATTACACTCAACTTATAATGCACTAGCACAAGAACATTAAAAAGAAGGACTTACCACCAATTTTCTTCCTTTCTTAATTTAACACATTCACTAAAATACTTTCCTGCAGAATATTTATTTCCCTATTCACAGAACATAACAATATTTTTGCAATTTGCACAGGAAATGAATCAAATCATTGTCATGCGCCTGCAGTCGATTAGGTTTACTGATCAGCTTTCTTTTTTGCGTTACTTCAAGTAGGTTAGAATTGAGGGCCAAAACTGGATATGTCAGGCTACAGACTAACAACTGTAGCCTGCGCATTACGAATAGACCCAATTGCGTCTATGCGTAGGCTACCAACTGAAGCGAAATTTACTCAATTTATTCTCCAACACAATACCAGGTTAATCATAACCATCTGTGCTTCTGAACAAACTTTTTGTATTCGTTATCGATTTATTTTGTGCTTACTGCCATTTTTTGCGAGTTTTTTTGCATAATTCGCAGGTTTAGCAGTTACTCGAAATAGTCTGGCACTGCCCCCTTAACAACATTGAGCAATGTGGGCAGCAAAACTTTGTTTAATGCTGTTTTCATCAAACAGTGGCGTAGCCGGCGTCGATAATTGGAGGGGCGAATATTCATGTATCATGTTTTGCATCATTAATTTATTTTGAAATCGATTGTTTTTAAGGTATGTGAACACAAATATATGAATATTCGCCTCTCAATTATCGAAGCTGGCTACGCCACTGTCATCAAACCTAAACAAGTTGTTCATTATTTTTTTACTGTCTATAGGTCTAACTGAGTATCATTCTTAATTAATTATTCTCGTCTTTTGATCAACTAAACCTGACATGGAAAGTTGTGGGCAGATGTGGTGGACGAAAAGACGAAAAGGCGTCCACAACCAAATTGAGGTTACTTAACCTGCGTTTCCAATTTTACTGTCAGACTGTCAGTGAACAATCAATTCTGAACCATCAATCTACATTTCTAAACAGTATCGATACACAGTCTATAAATCTTGTACTTCATGTACTGGAAAATTTATTCAGGAATAAATTGGTCAGTAAATACATGTTTTGAAGGCTTTCCTTTTTGAAGGCGTGACCTATGTTGTTGACCATGTTTATCCAAAATTGATTCCTATCTCATCATGTGCCGTAAACAACCAATAGCTGCATGTATGTTGGACTCGGATCTCATGCGCAACGGGAACAAATGGCCAAACTAGACAATGCACATGTACACGTGACAAGATAGCACCCTGATTTATGCATAAACCTACCCCAACATGGTAATTCACGACTTCTGTTGTGTTTTTGATTTATACGTTTCAGTTGCCATGTATTGTTTTCCTCATTCTTTCAGAAAACGTACCCTTATCAAAGTATATACTTTGAAAGGACAAGGCAAACAATACATGATGACTGAGCCGTAAATTGGACCGCGGGCCGCCTTTCAGCTAAACCCGTTTTCACCGAGTCGGCAAACCATGTGTTTTATTAACTGTCAGACGAGACTAAAGTTTTTTTTCTTGATTGTGATTAAGTTTATTAATTGTGATTAAGTTTATTAAGTTTATTAATTTTTCAACCGTGATGATCGACGTCTTCCAATAGTAAAAACTGTCATCCTACCAAACATCACATTTTGCTTTAGGGTTCATAGTACTTCCAAGTGGGCAATCAAATGCGTCTGAAAATTCTTTCATATTCGCCAGAGTTCCAAGAACACTACACAAAAATTATTTATCGACAAAATTACAAAAATAATTAATGTCTCAGTTGATTTCTGAAAACGAATTAAAACATGATCAAAGATAGTGAATAGCTGACTGCTTTGGGCAAAAAGGAAATATGAAAAATTTCTATTTGATATATGTAATAGGAAAGCAAGTCAATCGTGCACGATTATACTGTCCTTTGTAATTATCCCAGTCCCAATCTCTCTCAAATTCGGCATCAGATAAAAAAAACAATGCATTCGGGCACGTTTAATATGAGGATGTGACTTATATCAAGTGAACTTAATATAACTGGAAGGCTACCTTCGTATAAACTGGTACGCAAAATTTGAAGCCAAACTTGACTTCCAGACACGCGTGTTTGACTTCCAGAAACGCGTGTTTATGTCTCGCGCTCATCACTCGCGCGAGAGCTTTGCAGCATGTTGTTTTTGGCCGAGTTTTTATTTGCGTGGAAAGACTGGGAAGGACTTTAACACGTTGGCTTCAAATTTCCCATCTCAGGTAGCCTTCCAGTTATATTGAGTTCACTGCTTATATCGCACCATTATATGAAGTCACCTGACGTGTGCACTATATATAATAAGGCACAAATCTCGACCAATGAAAATCCAGTAAAAATTCGCATTATTATATATGCAAATCTATAATTCATAATTTTATATCAAGGCAAGATTTTATCAAAACAGCAAATGATGAATGTGAGCCAAAACTTAACTCGAATGTTTTTTCAATTTCAACTAATGCATATACGCAATAATATCACCTGTTGAGCGATATGATTTTGTTAATTATTATAAACTTCACTAACTTTTGAAAAAGTGCAAAATTAATAGTGAGATAATATAAGGTTCTATGCCAGCCATTTTTTAACGTTCAATTTAAACAAACCTTTCAAATAAAACGAATCTTTCAGTGTCCTAAGGCGATATATGATAAAATCTGCTAAATAATCATTTTCACATGCATGTATACTACAATCTCTATCCCCAAGAAAATCATATAGTTTTGCTGATCAAATCATAAATGGTGACTTGTCAAGATCAAAATTCTCCCTCTTATCACGTCTGGGATCTTTGGAACAGTGTAGATCGAACAGACGTTGATCCCATATTTAATTAGGAATTTTTAAAGAGGTAGTTGCAGAATAACGAAAAGTCATGATACTTCTGAGTCCTCTATATCCTTAAATTATTGCACATATCCTTTTGTCGGTTGTACGAAAGGTAGACAGCGCTATGCACCGGATACTTTTAACTGCTGCAGCAATGACACCCGGAGTATTAAATGTCAGTAAGAGTGTAATGTCAAAAAGTGACTTTCAAACTTCAAAAATATTAAACTTTACTATGCTCGTGTTTTACCAGTATGGGTTTTGTTCGGTGGATAGCAAAACTTACTATTCACCTTTCGTACAACCAATCTCAGCACTACTAATTTAATTTTCAATAAGGGTAAAAAAATGTTAATTTTTTTAAACTGGAATTTCGCAACCTCCTAAATGTTGCATCCCTTAGCATGGTTCTTTTGCCAACACCATTACAATTTCGTGACAAAGAAAGGGCCCAGGAAAACAGAGCATAAAAAAGGCAATTTATCATACAACGTAATGGGGAAAATTACTGATGATATCATGTTTGTACGAAGTAGAGTAGCTGGTAAGGATACACAGTCTAGCGATGATGAACCGAAATGAAACGAAAGCGAAAACTTACCGAAATTTTGTGGGGGCGTGAACATCTTGTGTCACAGATAAGAATTCAGAAGTACTTGTCGTTTTTGTGCACTCTTTCTGTAAACAATTTTTGTATTAAAGTGCAATAAGCAATATAATCAGGTTCGATCATGTAGTAAATTGGGACCTGTGTGGCATATCATGAATAATCTTATATAGAATGAGCAAGAAGCACTATTACTATACAACGAAAGTAAAAAACATACTGAAAAAAAACATACTCATATTTTTCCGAGACATGCACTGTATTTTCTCCACGAACATGCATGATTATATTAAGTTCTTTGTGTTACTTGTTACAGAGAAAGTGAAGATGTGTTGGTTTAATTTTGTGGTCGTCATGACGCTTGTCGTCCAAGCAAAAGGAACAGAATTAACAGAATCAGATTGTTCATCAATTGGGTCATAATATCCTACCTGTGCATATCCAATGAAAAATAGTTGTTGACTGGTCTTTTGCAAGTCAGGTAATACTTCTTCCTCACCATGTTCAAGAATCCAATCAACATATGCCTGCAAAAAGTACACGCTATATATCAATTTTTGACCTATTTTAAAGAAATGGTGGGTCGTCAGCAGGAGCGGCAATTTTCCCCGGGCTCCACTTGAGGTGGTTTTGCATGATGAATAAAGTAAAATTAATAATTTATTAATAAATTCTTGGAGCTTCAATTTCCAAAAAATTGTTCCCAAATATTTTTTAATGCGAGTAGAAGATAAAACGGTAAGCAGCTTCCAAGTTCAAATTTTGCTCTAGGCTTTCAAACTTATCTTTGGGCGCCCCTGGTTGGCAGGTACATAAATATGGCGCTCTAAGCTGGATTGAATGTAATTATGGCAGTTCACATATACTAATTGTTGACATACTATGCGAATTTCATAGTACTTTCTTTATTTGTAAATTATTTCGAAACACCAATCTTTGCTACATGGTACATTTTTTCTATGAGTTGCAGCGAGGGACGAGCTCCAGAAACTCTTTAATTTTCACTTGACCAGCCGAGCACTAATTTGCAATATGCACGATTGTCATTTTCGCAGGTAATTTTCTCCCAGTACGTGGGCACAAATTTTCCAGCAGCCTTCTTACTAAGAATTAAAATCTTTACGTTTTAGGGAAGAAAATTCGGCGAAAATAACCAATGTGATGTACTTTTGTCTGTTATATTCATCAATGACATGGAATATAAGAACATTACTCGGTAGGCCATTTTGATTCCTCCACCATCCGCCATGTTTTCACCAAGCGTTTCCTTTCCGTCCACCTAAAATATTAATCAAATATTATCGAAGAAAATTCTTTCATGTAACATATAGTGTTTACTACAGAATCTACAATATATCACAGTCCGGCATTTAAGCATGTCATAATTTACTAGCCTTATAAAACTCAGGTTTTGATGTTCTAACAAGTAATAAAAACACAACAGAGAATATGATACAAGCCATCGCTTTTCAGAGTTTTCACCATTATTTGTAGCCATGCACATAAATAAAGCGTATAGATAATTAAAATGTCAATCGATAATCTGTTTCACCGGATCGTAATGCAATAAAAGAGCAAATGAACAAACATTATTAGTAGTTCTGTACGTAGTTTCTTATGCTAAAACATAACATTGTGGAACATTTTTGTTGCAATCAGGTTGGTATCGCTTTAAAGTATTATAAATTTAGATTTAACGCTCAAAATTTTGAATATTTAATCTCAGCTACATTAAAGCTTTCTTCCGTTTTTTTGTTCTTACTCTGAATTTATTGAGCACTTTATATTGTCCAAATTGTTTCACCAGACATTCTGCCTTTTCCTTGAAATGGTTGATTGATAGTTTACTCCAGCCAGTTCCATTTTTGATTAACTCGCCAGCATTATCAAACTTGCGACCTGGAATTATACAATAGAGTTACACGTGAGTGAAAAAGTTAAAAATCAGATTAGAAAAAGATGTCGGAGTTTACAGGGACTGGTTCTAGCCACGCCCAGTTGATATGAAACAGTGAAGTCGCGCTACGTTTCGAAACATAAAATTTATTAGAAATTGTGCAGGAAATGAAAAGGAGTCAAAATGGCTTTAAAGAACCGTTTTGGATTTCATTGAAAAAGTGGGGCTGTTGGGGCTCTAGAGTACCTAAAAATGCCCTCAAAATTAATAATTTCAAAACAATCTATTTCAAATGGAGGCGTCGCAGGGTTAATGTTCTGACTTCATTTTAGGCAAATGTGGCGGCTCGAGGTGTCCCCGTCATTCTTACGTCGTCCTTGGAGTCGTCTCTCCCGAACCATATCAACAAAAGAAAAGGAGCTGCGGCGACAATGCAACCACAGCTTGCATACTAATTTGCATGCAGACGACCTTCATGAATGATATCATCAAGAAAATATCCAGGTCAGCAATCTGTAAGACTTCCTCTCCATTGAATAAACCAGCCATTTTACGGCCATATCTATTTGGATACTGTCAGGTGTTCAGATCGGTCAAAAGATTGCCTTGAATTTAATGTTGGGAGGCTCAACTGCGGTCGAATTTATTTTTAAACATTGTTTGACTTACTTTAGTGTAATACTGGGCATTACAAACTTAATTATAACTTTCATTATAATACTTAATTAACTATAGCTCTAATTAATTATTATTTTATGATTTCAATTCAACTATTAGTGGCTCGAACGTAGCACTAATACTAGTCATGGAAAGATTGTGACTGAACAGTTACTCGTTAGTAGTAATTCAGTTCATGTTTATTCTGTTGTGTTGTCCAAACTGATTGATCCTTTCATGCTTCGAAATGACAGTTAATGCAACAGTAAAACGGAAAATGGATTTAATTGTGCAAATTTTCTAAGACAGGGAAAGGATCCGAACCTTTTTTATTTCGAATCTACCTTGCCATTTCACATTGCTCACGTTTATAATAGAGCGTAAATAAAGTGCACAATCAAAATATTGCTTACCTGTATCGTCAAAACCATGTGTTAATTCATGACCTAAAACATGACCAATAGCTCCGTAACTGATTGACCTAGGCAAACAAGTGCAACATACATTTTAATAAACTGCACAACATGCAATCATTTAAATGATGAGTAAATTTACCTTGGAATCACATCTGAATAAAAGAAAGGTGGCTGTAGAATTCCAGCAGGTATAACTAGTTAAAATTAAAAAGTAAAACTTTTGTAATATTTTTGTGCCAGGAATGACATCAAGAGTCATTAATTCAACTTTATTTTGTCATATCACTAAATTCTCCTGCTAATGATCACAATTAAAATATAGCGAAAAAACATAAAATAATTGTACAAAATAACATACTTTTTATGTTACTGGATGCTACTTAACAGTTTTTATTCTTTCATGCGATTTTCATTATATTTTGGGAGAATAAATAATGCTGGAGAATTCTTGCTCCTTCCTTGGAAAAATACTTGTTCCTCCGTAGCACACTCCCCCCCCCCCCGCCTAATTTGTAATCTTGACACCGACCTTCAAGGCTACTCTTCACTTACCAACTTCATTTTTTGTAATAACGTAGAACGCGTTGACTAAATGTGGAACAGTTATCCAGCTAAAATGTAAATTACCACAATTACAATCATTCCTGTAAATTTCTAGAGGGGGCTTCCCATCAGCCGTTAAAAAAACAAATATCCAATTTTCGTAGCTAATGCATGCAATCGAACCGTTACTTTAACCAATATGGACGTTCCTTAATATATTGCAATGTATTTAGTGACGTTTGATTATAATCAATTGATATTAAATTTTCCAGTATCTGCATTTCTTTCTCATTATTCATGTAACTTTGTAAAACTGTTCAACTGTAAGAATTGCTTAAATTATCATTATTCATTCATGTAAAACTGTTCAACCGTAACATTTGCTTAGTTTATAACAAACGTTTTCCACCTTTAAGTGCTTGTGAACATGCCACCAACTGCGTATGACTCGCAACTTACTGGCTTTTATCTCGTTCCTGACCAAGTTTTGAGAACGTTTGCTTCAGCGAAAACCTATCCGTATTGATTATATTCTCGAACCACTGGCCATCCTTTATATCCAGCTAAATAAAAGTTGCTATTGAGGGGTTGGTCATAAAGTACACGAAGGGATGGGTTTAAAAAATTGAATTCTAGACTTTCAAATTTGAGATGATCCACCTCCACCTGGCGCACAAATTTCAAATTATAATAAGACAGATGTAAAATATTGGTAAATTAAATAACAACAGAATCTGATATATCTAAAACTAAAGGACCATTAAACTCTGATGTGCCACCATTGTAAGCTTTATTATAAGAATGATTATCAACACTTTGATTTTCATAGCCCTTCGCCCCTCAGTACTTAATTATAGCTAGTCTTCACACCTGTCTTTTTATGAATTAATTATATATGTATGAAAGGTAAACTTAGCTTAAAAGTTTCTTGAAAATTTCTGAGCATGTATATCTGATGCCTTTTTGGCAAGGTGCAGACAGTTATGAAAAATAATAAGCGCTTACTGCCTGATATCTGGTTTCAAATTCCTTCTCTTCCCAGAGATAATGAGGATAGCCAACCTTAATTGTGGCTGCGTTCACCTATGAAGAAAAAATTCAAATTACTTGTAAATGTGCACTGATTTAAATCGACTCTTAGATTGTCCTGTTTAAATCCAATTAAGCTACCTTTTCTCGAACAGCCTTTTCACTCTTTTTGCTTAACCAATGTTCTTCCTTAGCATTTTCCTTAAATGCTTGTATAATTTTTGACATCATATCCTCCACCTACAAAGCATTAAAAAAATTCCAATTAATATATTGCCACAGAATAGACGATAAACAGAAGGACCACTCGAGTCGGAACCTTTGAAGTTCGTGTCTCGACGCATGTCGCATTAAGCACCTCCATTATGCAGGTTTGGGCAGTCAATTGGCCAGAAACGCTGAACTGACTGTTGCATAAAAATAGGGGGACATGGTGTACTGCTGAGTAGCCCTACTGTTTATTTGCTATGCTGTTAATATGGAGAAACAACGTACCTTGGCCTTACTTTCCGGACTGAATGCTTTCCGTACGAACAGGGATCCCAGTATTGGACCCAAAATATTATCTGTATAACTGAAGCAAGTCTTGCGGCGAGGCTTTTCTGATGACGGACCTTGAATCTTTTCTTTGAACTTGTAATATGTCTTCCTGAAACGTTTGTCTAACAAGGGGACAACTTCTTTCAGTGTCCTCCACACCATGTAATTGGATAAGACGCTTTGAACAAATAAAAATAACATAAGTAGCGCCCTTTGGTTAAGAACATTAAGGCAAAAATTGAATGAATTATTAAGCACGCGCTATTCAACCTCGATAGAGAGCTACCCTAACTGACGATCATATATAGCAATCAATCAAGACTATGCATATATTAGCTAATTTTAGTGTACCGCAGTCATTAACTCCATTAGTGACCTCAATTTAATAAAAACAGATGAAAATTGTGAAGAAATCTCGATTTAGAGTCTCTTAAAATCGATAGGCTTTTTTTGGAAAGCTTCATCAGATAAGATATCTCGAAATTCGGGATTTATAGCATTTCCTTCAGTATCCATATCACTCAGCATTCATGTGTTGATTTAATTACCTTTTGTTTGTCTTTTTAATAAGATCGATCATTTTGGGGATATAACTGTTGGCCAGGATTACAACAGGTTCAGACTTGCTGATTTTTCTGTTCTCGAATAAATATTGAAGGTGTCCACTCCAATCTAGCTACAAAATGCAACATGTTTAACTCACGATTATATTGGGTAGTAAATGTGTTTGAGATCAGTAACAAAGTCTAAAACGCCATATATAACAGTCCCACATATTTCAATATTATCATACATCGCACGCACGTACATTGTATGCAAAAATTGTACCAAAAAAGTGTATATAGAGAAATTTTGAGCATTGATATCTAATTTGCGGAATTTCGCAATAAATATTATATTAGATAATTAAAACCTTATACATTTATTTTTCTTTATTTTTCATAAAAGGTGTCATCTAACGTTTCGCGTCCAAATCCTAATCTGTCAGATTTAATCGTGATACCAGTCACGGTGGGGCATGCAATTAGATCAGCATTCAAATAACAAAATTAAAGAAAACTATAATTTACTGCACCAAATAATTTACTTAGGAAATTTCCGAGGTAAACTTTATTCATAAGGGAAGTGCAGTTTACACATGTTTTACCAAAGAAATTATTCACCTCAGGCCCAGCGATTATGGTCAATATTCACCTCGACTTCGTCTCGGTGAATATCTACCAATAACCACTTTGCCGTCGGCGAATAATAGTTAAATATTATTATATTGTTATGTTCAGTATTCTTTCACTAACCCCAGGAACAGCTTTCTCTAGTTTCTCCAGTGGGACTTTCACGTATCTTTTTGCTGATTTTGGAACCAAAATCTAAACAGAATATTAACAAACTTTAATGTTTGCCAGTTTGCGTAATCTTGTTTTTAGTGCACCTCAAAACTTGATGATCCATGCATGATGATACATGAAATAACATGGTTTCATGAAACCCAGACTGTTCGGATTAAACAAACCCCTTAACTTTTATTTACCTTTAGCAATGTAATATTATTATTATACACTGCACAGTCTCTATACTAATACCACTCGTCAAGGTCAGTATCAAAACCGACAATATTAATTCAAAGTTAAACGAAACTTGATATTTTTGCGAGGCAATGAAACATTTGGTAACATCTCGCATCCGCATATGACGTCATTATGAGAAGGTCCATAGCTTAGCTGCACCAGTTAACAAGTTTGAATGCATAATTATGTAAAATGGATCAGTCCATACACCACTTTATCTTCTGCTAAACCTTTTACAACCTTATAAAAATAAAAATGAAAGTCCTTCACCTTTGCTAGTTCGGCTTCAAACTTGATGACCTCTTTCATAGTTTCTGCTGACGTGTTCAGTTTTGCTCCGATTAATTGTCCCACTTCTGTCATGTACCTCCATAAAAGGCGAATATCCTACGACACAGAATACGGTATATAACTGCAATGTTTTCAGAATTATACATCATTGACCAACCAATACAAAACAAGTTAGCTATACGGATTAAAATTCATTCCCCCTACCGCAGATGGTAAGTAATTTGTAATAGAGGGCATAATTAGTATTAATTTATTTTTGAGTCGGTTTTCCTTGATGTACCGCGGGTTGTATATAGGTTATTTACCTTGAATAAATAATTAGATCAAAGTTGTGGAAAAATCTCGACAAATCTCGACTTAAATTGTTTAAAGTCAATAGACTCTGTTAGAAAACCTCTTCAAAAATAAATTAAGTTAGTTGAATACCTCGAAAGTCGGGATTTATGTCATATACAGCTCTCGGACGCTGCGCGTCCTCGGGTGCTGTATATGACATACATCCCTCCTTCTCGGTATTTAACTCTAACTTATGTACGACTAGCTACATGTAACTAACGAGGAGTGGGAGAAATACTGGTTATAATGTATATGATAGTATTATGGTTGTATAGAATAACCGAATTTATTTTCTTTTAATTAATGAATTAAGAGCATTTAATTACTTTGCCTGACTGGGTAAGGCGTAGAAAGGCACATTTTAATATCGTTACAGAAAAAATATCAAGACCTAAACACTTTTGATAGACAAAGCTCGGCATATGATATACATATCGCTTATTTGATTTTCTCACATTTTCACTGACATTACATAATAAAATTAAGATTGCTACAATAATTTCTTTACATTGCACTTACTGACGCACTGGTGAAATAAATAATTTGAGGTAAATCAAGAGACGCTTGATCAATCTAGAATGTAATGTAAAAATTAAGACTGACATTAGTGATATGGTATCAATTATTGTATACTCATCTTGCATGGCAGCTTAAAAATATTGTATTTAAAAATGTTTTAAAAATTTCAAATTTGTATAAGATTTCCTAAATGACTATATATCTTTATAATATAGCATTTGTAAATTCTGAACGCTGATTGGCTAAGAGCCGTGTTGATATAACTCTACGTCAACACGGAAAATTTCCCGCCACTCTTCTGTTAAAGTTCTTTGTGCTATATTATAAAAGAAATATAAAACATTTTTTCCGTATTGATATACAGTTATATCAACACTCGTGAAAATTGCATGGAAAAACTCGAAATTGTGTGAAACACAATTCCACACAATTTCTCGTTTTTCCAATTTCCACTCGTGTTGATATAACTGTATATCAACACGGAAAATGTTTTATATTTCTTAAATATTAACTACAAGACCTGTTATCCTGGAATAACATGCGTTTAATTTTTACAGGGTTCAAGGTAGAAAACATACATATATACGTAATTCTTTACACAGGCATGGAAAGTTGAAAAGCATGCATCAATGATGTTGTAATAAAATTATAAAAAAGAAAGCTAGAATAAACAGAAAAATAGAAGAAAGTTAAAAGTTCATTTATATAAAAGTTTGGTTTTAAAACTATATATACTGTATATGTAAAGTATTAATTAATGTGGTTTGTGTCAGTCTATCATATTCAACTCTAAAAATTATTGTCTTACCAATATCACTTCTTTCTTAGTTTTATCATGTTTTACTGGGTTAGCAATGACATCAACAACAAAAAATATTTCCGCCGGTGATGTTTTATGCAGAAGTTTTAAGGTGTCGTAGAAATCCCACGACTTCGGGTCCCAAGTGCCGTCTTCAGCTAGGGCCCAAGAATGCATTTCACGTATAAATCGCAACGCAGGTCCTTTTCCCCTTTGATCGATAGTCTTTGTATCCAGGCATGACCTGTAAAAATTCTTGACTTTCATTAATGTTGCAGAGTCTGTGGGTTCATCACTTTCCAATGCATCCATGAGCAGCTTCTCATTGTTCATACTCAGTTGCGTGATGGCGGAAAATTGAGCTCGTCCCTTGGGGATGGTATGATTCTTTATCCACGATCCACATGAATACTCGAAGAAGTTGTCGCATGGGTTGACTGAAACATTGATTGACTTTAGGATTTCATCCGATACGCGTCTGCAGTGTTCGTGTGTGCATATCTTTGCGTTCTTGTTCCTTATTATCGAAGGATTCGAGGGACGACATAAGACCATACACGGCAAAAGAAGCAACAAATATAAAAAAAGGATTTGTTCTATCCTTGGTTTCATATTATAATCCCGACTATTTATATATAAAGTACTAAATTAAATAAATGTTACCACGATCTTCTTCGTACCAACAACCAACCAAAATGTACACATACACAGGGTAAACCTCGCTGCAGCAATGGTCCTATCCGGTTAAATAAATAATTTCAGTAAGGATATATTAACTCTTATATATCAACTATTTCATAATGTAAAGTGAACCACTAGTGGCTGAGCAGGTACCAAAACATGAACAAATCACACACTATGAATAATTAACTAATGACATAACATGAGACAATGCAATATATACCAGATATAATAAACTTGAGTAGTGCATATGCATAATTGCTTTATCCAATATTATGCCATGAAATTAGCACAAAAATTTTAAAGATACCGTACATTCCGTTATGCAAAGAAACGTTTGCTTTGTTTCAACACCAAGATTTGTAAATTGTGATATAAGATTATTGCAACACTGCTCTAGTTTTGCTATGCTTGCTTTTTTAAACTAATATAACCCAGAGTTTCAATCGAGAAAAAAGTTTCAAAGATGCAAAGGGGCAATGTTCATATCTGTGGGAATGTCCCTTTGTTTGAGCAGAACCGGATGCGCCGAACAGACTGTATACACTATCTTTCTCGAATCATGAATTTCTGTTGCCTCTTGTCATGAGAATAAATATCAGTAAAAACGTTTATCTAACCATCGCATTTCCTTTAACTTGGTTTCAATTTTCTTCAAAACTTCTGATCGTTTTGCTTCGTTTTTGCTCGTTTTTACAAAAACGCAACAAACTAACGAGTGTATTATTCAAATGAAAGCTAATAAACCAGAGCACAATATTTGGTGTGAAAATTCTTAGAGTTAAAATATTTCACAGCGACTGCCAGCTTTCACTCAGAAGAATATTTTTTTGTTTTGCCGGGGAAGTGATGATATTAGTTCAAACGAACACAACAAACCATTTCAAGCTGAATATTTTCATAAACAAAAAGTATTTACAGCGACATTAAATTCTGCATGGTGGTTAAATTAAACTGTCTTTCTCTGAGAAACAAAACTCGCCGTGAAGAAATGAAAAATACCTTTATAAGCAGCACTGCTAAATATATTGGATTATGGTTTATGTTGACTTGGCGTAGAGAATGTATAGTGATAAATATTAGAAGAACTAAATTAACGGTTCACCTTCCTTCCCGAAAACTGAAATAAACAAAGCATGCATAGAATTAATCTTATGACTTATTTTTTGCCTATTTGGGACTTTCTCTTGTATATTTATGCATATTTATGTTAAATGAAAATTAAATAACTTTATTGATTGCGAATTTTACTAAAGATGTCATTTTTGGCAAACACTTGAAAATTTTCTCTGATACAATAAGCCGCCTTGGGCTCGGCATGAATTAAATGAAAATTCGCGCGAAACGTGAAGGTATTTATGATGGGACCACGCTACAAATGTGGGTTAATTAGTAGTTTGTCCCCGATCCATCTTCTTTATAAAGAAGTAATTATAAAAATGACCTAAAAACCTTGACCGGACGACAATTTCATAAAATACAAAATAAAATATATTCGGAAGAAATAGCTGGGTTTTAGTCACGTGACACACTTAGCGCTTGGTGGTCAACTCCAAATGAAAACACAGATGTCGGAACAAATTAAATACTCGTCATAAATATCGATCTTGTGTTTGGCACCACATATATACAATTCAGTGAAATATGCTCGCGCACACAACACACAAAGCAGAAATGTGTGTAATGTTGACCACCAAGCGTTGTCCTGCGTAAAAGTATTGAGTGGAACCCACTCATACATCACGTAAACTCAATACCCAAAAAAAATAGGAAACAATTGAAACTGTATTGAAACTGTATACAAACTGTGTTACAATTTAAATTGTTTTGTTGTATTTAACTCGACTGTCGTTTTTACAAGATGTATTTCTTTGGAACATGTTTTATTTTGTAAAATGGCCAAACCTGCAGGACAAAAGCAGTTTGTACAAAATGTAGTTATTTTAATTGTTACAGCGAGACATGTTAGCTCTCCCCATTTCTTTCATTATTTTATTTCTTTATTAAAACATGACATACATTTACTATACATAGCTACGCATGATCTATACAATGCTGTACAAAATTTGTAAGCCACAGTTTCTGATCTCTTGCACAAAAATCCTATAACTATTCAAAAATTCAACAAAATTTACAATGGAATTTAACATGTGGTAGAGCATATGTTACTGCATCCTTATTGTCACTTCTACCGCCAAGTGTGAATAAGAACCTTTCAAAGCATTATAATTATATAAACATAAATGATAGCATACTTAGTTTTTGAAATATTGAAGTAATATGATATGCGAAATGTTCTGAACAAAAAATGCTTTTCATGTTCAGTCAATTGAATTGTTTTCATCTCAGGCAAATGTGACAAAGCCAGTGATCAAAATAATTCGAGTTATAAGCCAAGTAGCCTAATCACAGACCTACGTTTCGCACCACCCCTCTCAAAAATTGTCAGGCAGCGAAGCTTAGGTCTGTGGGCAGGCTATAACCCAAGTTACAAGGTGACTAATACTTAACAATATTAAATTTTTTATTGGTTACATTTGAGTTAGATTTAACATTTTTTGTTAGGGTTAAAATAGGGCGATGCTACACAAAGCTATCAGGGGAGCATTCAGGCAAACCATTTAGCCTATTCAAAAGCCTCTTACTTGTCTTCTCTTCCGGCCAAGAAAAGTATACCAGCTCTTTAATCCAAAATGGAATACTAGCTGCTTTGTTGAGACGAAAAAGAATTGGAATAAATCGGTCACTGCGGTACACGTGTTCATGCAGTTCGCATCGGATTTGAACCAGCTCACCATACACGAGTTTCTCTTCCTCGGAAAGGTTTTGATTTCTTACATCGTCCCCGTTCTCACAAAGTTTGGCATACGAGGTTGAAACGATAATGAAAACTTTATCGGAGGATTTTACCATGTGCTCGCGAAACTTAAACGACATTAATTCCCGCCTAAGGCTTATATTCTCTTTCGTTAACATGTCGTTTTCATCAGTTAACATTTCAACATCAAAACCATTGTCTTGTAACCAGTGAGCGAATTCCTTCACTTCCTTGACAAACTTTTCACTTTCGGCATAGTAGGAAATGTAGTATGTATCTACACAAAACCATAAAAATAAAAAATGATTGAAAACAATGGTGAAATAATAAGTACAACTGTATATAAAAGTCAGATAGGACGTTTCTTTAGCATTGCATTAAAAACATGTTGAAAATATACCTTTATGAAATGGAGGAGGTGGAGGACACCAAAACGTTCTCACGAAAATGATGAAGAGAACAAATGCCATAGCTATGCCTATCACGGAACCGACGATTAATTTTAAACGATATTCATCTTGTTGAGCATTCTCGTTGACGTTAAATGTGCTGGTGTTGGTAAACATTTCTTTTACAACTTGTGTAGATGTAGTATAGTGCTTTTTTCCTGCAAATATGGATTGGATTGTTTAATTAGATAAATAATTCTAACAAACTGGACTTCTATATATTCATATACTATGCATACAAATAATTGAACATTTGTATACTATAAGTATAAATCACCCTAATTTAAAAAAATTTTTAAAGTAGCTTGTAGTACAGACATTTTGCCGTATAGCATGTAGGAAAATTCGATGTATATAGAATTACATTAGTACTAAATAGAATTATATTAAATGTAAATAGAATTGTATCTTAGTATTTGCATAATGTATTCTACATACTATTTTGTTGAAATATGGATTTGAAAAGCATTATATTACTAGAAGTAGCGCTAGTGCAAGTTATAAATAACTGCACACATTAGAAACATAGATTACAACTTATATTACCCTCTCCCAACAATGCGTACTATATAAAAAGATCGTGTAACTTTCTTCACAAATTATGTTTCACGATTGTGGTAAAACGATTCATTCCTTATATAATATAAGAAAGTATATAAAAAAACGAATTTAACCTACGTGAATGATTTGGAGTAAATTTTAACATATCACGGCTGCATATGCTGCATTTTTTTGGTATTGGATTAATCTGAAACAAAAATTATTGTTGTAAACTACAGTGTATGTTAGGATTATGTATACACTGCCATAGGTACAAAATCGTGGATCTTTCATATTAAAATTAGCCACAATCTCATGGACCAATTTTGCAACCAATCGTTTTGAACGAATGGTGGGCAAAAGACAATGTCTTGTACACGTACGAAATTAAGCGAACGCGGCGTGTTTTCACGTGTATGCAACCTTGTCTATACGCAATCATTCAATTAATATATAGCTTTGCTCAATTACCATAGACAAAAGAGTGTATCCCACCCTCCTGCTCATGAGTGGAGAACCATAACTTCACATATAGACAGAATATCAATTCTAACGTCCCATTCATACAGCAGACCCCTTGGTTATTGTCTTCACAGTCAAAAAGTTTTAAATACTACACTTACATTAATAAATAAAGGATCGTCGTATCTCCAGATCGTCGGCGATTGTCTGATATCAAATGATGTCGTCTAGCGTTTAATATAATATTGAACGTCAATGAAAATATAAGTATTTTTACTATACAGTGATATTGTAGGATCGAGATGGTTAATTCAATATAATTTATGCATGCATTTTATTATAATTTATGCAAATGCCCGGAGGGACGCTATAGTTTGACTTTCCTAGTGCACTAGTTTTATTTGTCTGTACGTGGAAAAATACGAGGTAAAGCGTTGTAAAACATTGGTTATTTATTCTTTCGCTTGTCAATATTGTAACGATAGTTTGTTATTGTATTTTCTTATTTAGAACCACATGCACATCACACACTGGTATACTCATGTATATTTGATACGGGTTTGTCTTTGAGAACCTTTGAGTTTAATTGGTTAAATAAAGTTTCTCGATTTGGTTTAAGTGTGTGTTTGGTAAAATGTGTGCGTATCTCGATCAGGCAAGGGATTAACATTGGTCAAAATAAGCTGGGACTTATTCGGAGCTTATAGATATAATGTCATAATATTGATTTCTGTCTAAAGCTAGTACTTTTGGAATGTAAAATTAAACAAATTAAATTATATCATTGGATTCCGTTATTATTGAATGTAATTATCGTATTGTGTTATGAATCCATGGTCAGTCCATAGATTAAAGTGGTCACGACTCACGCGTTTGAAACAAACAAAACAAATCCAATAATTATTACTTATATCCTATTTTGACTAACTTTGTCAGTCTAGGTAGTGCAGTCGTCAGTTATAGGATCTTCCATTGCCCAAAATGATAGAATTCAACGTTTCCAGTAGTACTAACTTCATCTGGAACGTCAAATCCTGCTTATATCGTTTCGGGTATGAAATATCCTATAATTTCGAATAAACTGTAAAAATTAAAAAAGAAAACAAAAAATGAAAGCAATAAAAAGCGGATAAATACCTCATTATTCAAAAGCTTGCAGTCAGTATCTGCATTAAAGTCATAACCTGTCCATGAAATTAAGAATTCATCCACTGGTACTCTTTTAGCTGTAAAATGTATAAATAGTATGTTGATACACGTACATTGGCTCTTCTAACACACATGTCATATTACGGGAACTATGAACTGGATGAGGCAAAAAAGTAAGACAGTTTAATTTATTTACTTTAATTAAGAACTAAATGTCTAAAAGAGCTATTACACTTACTGTATATTGCACAATGTTCAACTTAATTTTTGACATGTATCATGTAGCTACATTTTCCTGCAATGTCAACTGAGAAAACTATGTTTAAACTTAAGCCAACATTCTTGAAACCGCCGTTAATTAGCTGAAAATGCCCTATTAAAACCAATTGAATAACTGTTAGCTACAATGTTATCGCGATTACTTGTTTCAACGAAGTGAAGTTGAAGTCAGAAATGCTCTTGAAAGATACTGTAGATAAATTTTTTATATTTGGTTCTACGATATCTGGCTACGGAAGTAAACTTATTTATCAGATACTTGCGCCTTTACAACCATTTGCAAGCTACCGTTCACCGCGCATTCAAAACAACGTTTTAAAAAGTTATGAAGAGCATGTTAGTCAGTTGCATGGCCAGAAATTTAAGACATTGGCACTGGACATGACGTGATTGTTTGAACAAATATGGCCGCCACAATTAGCATTAAAACATGGGAGTTTATGAAAAATTTGCAAAATACAACGGCAATACCGTACTAAAAGCATTTGCCGAGTTCGAATAATCTTTGCAAGGGCTTCGTTATTGCATTGCCGTACTTTTTTTCATTAATTCGTACGTGGAACTGGTTACATTTTAAACAACTATTTTCCGTTCATTTCTTCTTAATAGTTCTCTTCATTATCTGCCATTTTCGCGCAATAGCTATACTTTAGTATCACCAGTTGGATCCCATCTGTTCTTGGAGCAGTTTGCCGGGTTCGTTTGGCAATTAATATATGTTCGACCACTTCCACAAAAATTTTCAAAGCTGTTTGTTTAGTCCAACAGATTACATTTTCGTGATTAATAACACGAAATTCTTAACTCGTTGCTGTAACAATTACAGCACAAATGTTTATGTTCAACCAAATTTCCACCGAATGAAATCCAATTTTTATAAAGATGTATTCCAGTAGGTTCTCCATGTTTGGTATCAAAATAAAGCTTAGAAACCAGGCTTTAAAACCATGCAAAGCACAGCATCAGCAAAGCGTTAGCATTTTTGCGAACTAACGCTGCCCTCACAATAGCTAGCGCACGGGCGCAATGTCTTAAATTTCTGGCCATGGAAACTTATTAGTTTCAGCTGTCAAACTTGTAAGTTTTGAACGCGTAACTTGTAGTTTTGTGCGCGTAACTTGAAGTTTTGGTGCCGTAACTTGTAGTTTTGATGCCATAACTTGTAGTTTTGATGCCGTAACTTGTAGTTTTGATGCCGTAACTTTTCGCTTTGTGATTCCAAAATGATGAATATTGCAACACATATACAGTAGCGGAAATTCAGTTGAAGAGGCTTCATGGTTGTATCAGGGTGATAAACAGGGTGACATAAAATCGTTTTTTATCCCGCTGCAAAAACAAAGATGGTGTCCGACTGCAAATCGGTAGTGAAAAAGCAAAATATGTTGATAGAAGGCCGATAACAGAAAGATATCTGCAACTGTAAAAAGACGAGTTATTCTTGGCTTGTTTTTGCAAAGTTCTAGCTGTTTAACGTATATTTTACAATGTTTTTGCATTCATTCGGAAATGAAATCAAATGATTTATAATTAGAAAATAAAATTTGATTTTCGCCCGTGAATAGCTCTGATAAAGGCACAAGTATGTGATAAATAGGTTATCACATTCGAGACTCGGTAATATCAGTTTTACGGATATCACCTGGCCCCTCATGTGATATTGTGATAACCCATACATATTTTTCCTGCTCAAATGCATGTATCAAATGCAAGTATATAGCATTGAAATGTGCATGGGATATATCAAAATTTAAGTTGGACATCGCTGCATGTTCAAACGCCAACAAACTTTTTTTAGTGTAATTGTGCCCCACCCGGTAGTATGTACAGTTAGGCTGTTGCATTGTATCTAAAATGCTACAGTATCATATCAATGTAGCAATTAATGGTACCTTCAGGCTGTTTCCACTTCACTCTTGCAACGTGCTGTTTGTCAATCAACACAAATTGCACTTCAATTTTCTTTTCCTCCAACGCATCATAACCATTTGCACTATCATATGTTAAACTACCGTTTACCAAACAAGCTAAATAATAATTAAACCATGAAATCTACATTGTCAATCATTTATTATTCAGTAGATTTGTAGAGATCTTTTTCTATCATGAATTCGCGAACCAACCTAACCATGCCGGGGCCTGTAGCGAAAATACTAGTTTCACGCTATGCAATTTGACCCGTGCACGATATAAGTTTTAAAAAAGATTCACCATACCTCATGAGCGCGTTAGATCAATTCAATACGACAATGGTTTACAGAATAAAAATTACAGTTATTTAAACAAATCTAGTCATAAAATTAAAATTACAGAGAGCAGATTATACGATAAAAAAAGTTACCTCGTCCTCGAATGTTTCTTTTAAATCTTCGTAACAACGCTTTGCCTTTTTCTCCATGGTTATCCTACAGTGAGAAAATAAACAATTCATATCGCTAATTTTTAAAATGTGCGAACACAATCTCGAGAAACGCTCAGTATGCATGCCTGCTTGAGGAGGGAGCCATCAAAGACAGGATGGAATGTTTGCTCATAATTCGGGTACATTTTCCGCACTGAGCCCGAGGGGTTTGACCTGGCGTCAATGTTGGAAAAAACTAAAATCAATAGTTAACATATTACGTACTCGCAATTTAATACACAAAATCCTGAATAAATAACTTCATATATTTGAACTGGACCTTGTTTACAATAGACCTTTCCGGTAATTACGTCACAGCTAACACTGTTTTCAACTTAGGAACACCTTAAATAGAGTGGACTATTTTTAAGTTTATTTCTCACAGGCTATTGTCAGAAGCGCCATCCTTCGTCAACACATGCATAAAAAAGATTTTTGGATTTTGATCAATAAATGTGGAAATAAACTTAAACACAAAACCGAGGCTGAGGAGCTATGTCCCTCGGCCTCGTTTTCGTGTTTAAGCTTATTTCCATGTTTAATAGTCAAAATCCCAAATTCTTTTTTATGCATGTGTTGACGAAGGATTTTCTGGGCCTCTGACTATAGCCTGTGAGAAACAAACGTAAAATCCACTACATTTAAGGTGGTCCTAAGCTGAAAACAGTGTTAGCGGTGACATAATTACCAGAAAGGTCTATTACAATGTAGTCACGGTAGTACAATGATTTCTTTAAGCTAAAATAATTTTGATTTTATATTTGAATGATCAAACTGATTTGTTTTACTGGGTTTTCATAATGATAATGTGCATATTATGTGTGATCAACCACATTCATGAATGTGCCCACACCACTTCCACTGTCACATTGTCTTTGCTGAACCTCTCTATCAACAAAAGGCGGAGTTAAGGGGGCCCTGTCCCTGCCTATGTCTCTGGTTTGCATTCAGTTTACAACTGAATTAGATGTGTCTATTAAATACCTGTATCTACCAAGATGTACCTACCAAATAAAATATCTGTAGTACACAGGGGCATAACTTGGGCACATAAGCCTTAGGGCAGGGAGTGAAACCTATTTTTGCCTGACAATAGAGAGGATAAAAAATTATGGTGCATGACCTAGATTGCTTTGAACACAATGGATGACATCTATAGTTGGTGCCGGGGGAGAGAATATTTTGAAAATTTGGAGCCTTAGATTGCTTACACAAATGGCCCTTTCAGGGTCCTCTTAACCTTTATATCTAGGTTTTTCCTGCACTTTTCGCACGACCAGTTATCAATACATGCACAACAAAATCACCATTTGCAAATGCTGGGGGGTGAGATACCCCCAACCCACATAGTTATGCCCCTGGTAGAACTACTTAAGTTAATAAAAGTAATAATACATCATTATTTTTGAGATAGAAGATATATATAGGGTTTTTTTTATTTTGCATTCTACTTTTAATTTTAATCCATGTAATACAGCTTTATAGTAACTTATTTTGCAGCGCACCTTTAGTTAACACTTTTATGCCAATTTGCACTTAATTAATGTATTTTAATGATAATAATTATAATAAATTCAATTTAAATACAGTCTATTCTCAAGCTTAGGCTGATTTAATTAAATGGAAAACTACTTTCAATCGTGCCACAACATAACGTATTCTACTGTGTCCATATCATTAGTTCTGCCTACTGTTCATGAGATAATGAAATAGGCTACGTTTCGCTACGATACGGTTGAAGTCAAAAATGATCTTAAAAAAAGAATCAACCATATAATTAAAAGTATCAACAGAAACATCATATTCTCCTGAAGTATCCTGTACATGATCACTTCTTGTCTAATAACATCTTCCCTCATCATCACTGATTCAACATAATTCTCCACAATATGCCACAGTGCTGATTTGACCCATTGTTTTAACAATTCCATTGATGTACTAAGCACTATAATTTCCATGCAGCTTTATAATACTGTACAAATCTTATAAATGCATATTATTAAACTCTTATTGGATTTGTTGCGAACCATAAATACTAAATTTACTTTTTCGCTTTTGACCAGGCACAACATGTATGTTCTGTCTAGATAACAGATATATGTTTTTCACACTGCATGCATGCCACAATTTGGGACTTTCACTTCGGCATGTTGCTGCAAAGAATATTTTAGCCTATAATATTGTCAAATGTGGGCATAATTTCTGGTTCCGAGAGACTGATTGCAAGTCAACTCAGAAACATTTGCCTGCCTAACTTCCATATTGCATACATGATACCTGATCCGCAACACTTTATCTCGATCAACTTCATGTAAACAATTAAACAAAAAAATTAAACAAAAAAAAATCAAAAGTAAGCCGAGATCACGCTTCCACATCTTCTATGCAACTGAAGCAACTACGCAACATGGCAGGAAGATGACAAATTTGACAATAAACATAAAATAAAACAAACTAAACTGAATACATACTGCTGTCTGCACCTTTGAGTAAATTAATGGGCTCTTGATGTCACAAGATACTATAACGAGGAAAATCGCAAAGAAAACCCAATAAAATGCCATTTGTGAACATCTTCATCAGATCATGAATCATACAAAACAAATTTGTGGCGTTTGTTAAACTTCCTGCTTCCAATCTGCCCACGATTTTAAATTTGAATATTTCTTGTCTGTGGAATGTTTACAATCATTTTTAATTGTGACACATTCACAATGACGTCACTGTATTTTTCAAAGTAAGCTCACTGGGTAACAACAGCCTGCAGTGTTACAGTCAACCGCATAGCTGAGTCAGTGAGCTGAATACCTTATTCTTGCGTTCCGCAAACGCAAAACGCTAACCGTAAATTACACAACAAAAACGCAAAGCCAGCATGCAAAGAGAAGCGAAATACCGTTAAAATGGCGTCTCTTTCAAGTAATATTCATTTTCAGGGGTTACCGAGACCATTCTGTTTGGCCAGGAGTGTTCCCGTTTGATCGGTCATTTCTATTTCGTGACTGTACTACACGTGACATTGTAGGGATCATGGAATTGTAACCCAGATTACATATTATGCCTACCTGTTTGATTTATTCAGTGTTTTTCTTGCAACTTGCAACACAGTTAGTGAAAAATGTTTGCAAAATGTAATGAAGACGCGTCATCTCTCAAGAGCAGAATTTTTGCCGTTGAAATAATAGTTTCTTTCAAAAGGCAGTGCAAATATATAGAAGTGGAGTGGACCTTGAGGTTGATGCCTCGGAAATGCGATTTCCCACTTCCTGGCACGAGTTTTTTATTAGCCTAGTTGGAATTTGTTTTTTGCAATAACATGATACACAAGACATGTCATAACACCAATTATGACGCAATAACGTAAGACTGCGGCTTGCTTTAATTAAGCCAACTCATTATCCCCCTCATTTGAACTTTTCATAACAGTATTTTAAAAACATTTGAGGAGCATCAAAACGTTTTTCTACTATAACAGTATTGCGCCATGTCGTGTACAATTTCGATAATAACATATCTTTCGGGGAAACTTATGTACCTCTGCAAATGGTGCTCGCAAGCGGTAATTTTCCCACTCATCGTATGTGGCATCCAATCAGATGGATATGGGTAGATTGTGATAGAGTATGTACGCCGATGTATACACTCTATTATAATAAGACTAAATTGAAAACAGCCAGCAAGGTAGACACCAAGGTAGATCTAGACTGTATCACATAGTCGAGAATGGCTTCCCTACGACAGTTATGACCAACATTGACTTGTATATCAATACTGTCAAAATGTGTTAAGTTAGGAAAAGGCTATATATCATTATTTCACCGACTAAACGCCCAAGAAATTCATGTGATTAGGAAAGTGATCAAACGTGCTTTAGACCAGGTTTTCGTATATCGTAATTCATCACCGATCATCACCGCAATTCATCACCGATCTATTGTGGGAGATCACTCGAAGGAGAAACTACATACTATCAACAAATGTGAAATCAGCCAAGAAAAATTATCTTAAAATACTTTGTATAGCTTTGACTTTCTTGTTGTAATATCTCCTGCACGTATCCACTTTAAATAGATAGAGTTTATGAATAAACCATTGGCTTTTTATGGGGATGGTAGCAAAGCTCTTAACTATGTCATGATACATGTATATGTGTGTATATAGTATAATATCTATGATAATTCTTCTATTCTTGAAATTATTGTGCAAGAAACACTTTTTTGTACATGAAAATAAAGGGAACCACTTTTTAAAAGGACAACGCTTATTGAATTAGCTGTGTAGTATATCGAACATTTGGTACAGTGGTTGACTGCTATATAGCAATTTATATTTTAAGGTCTTAAACCGCCCCAAACCTCATTATAGGAGACCACGCTTACTTACTAAACACATGCATGCATGCATGCAAGTAAAAATAAATTAGTTATGAGACGACGAGGAATTATATTGTATTTGACATTTGAAGATCGCGAGAGCCGTATTAATCTTATATACTTCATACATTGTTACTGAAGAGGTTTCCCAACAACCTTTTATTATTTTTTCTCATTTTAGATAAAGATTTTTGCATCAAAGAAAAACAAATTAATTGTGAATAAATAATTTGGTTACAGCATCTCGTTTTGGAATTTTTTAATGCGAGCAAAATCGTTTCTTGGTAATAACTTCGCTAATGATATATCATTTAGCCAGCCTTGAGTCATAAGTGATATTGAGTACTCATAAAGAGTGGGCTAGACAAAGAATTCTTTAAGAAGTCTTCAAGCAGATCCTCAACTGTCTCAAGTATTAATTGAGAGGAAAATTTGATGATTACAAATTATTATATACACACTTATTAGTTGTTGTTCTGCATATTTAATAGTACCACAATAATATTGACATTTTGCTGAAATTTACGAGTTTCGAGGCTCATTTAATTATATGCTTATATTATATATAATTATATTATTAATATTATATAAATATATATATTAATGTAATAGAGCCGCTCATTAACTTTTAAGCTTAAAAGACACGAGACTTAAAGATGTCACCCCATTTGAGTATGGGACAATCATGTACATGAAATAAAATTAGGAATCCATATACTGTTAGCTTACTAACCTTTTTTGGCTACGTCAATTTTTCTCTTCTGGGAGAGTTTTAGTTGATTTGAGTTGGTTGACGAGTCATTTGCACTAAAATTTCTCAACAGACCAAAATTTATTTGGGCCGAAAGATTAATAAGTTGACGATATGTTGCGAGTTTTTTTAAAAAAACAAAGACTCATTTCATAATATGCATGTTATAAAAGAAGCTTTTTCATTGGTTAAAACGCGTGCTCAATGCCACGGGGAATTTTTCTTCGTTATTTTTATGTGTCCAATATAATCGACTTGTTGAGCATGCACATACGCTTTTTTCGTACTTAACTGAGCTTAAAAAATTTTTAACTCTAATGTACATTTACGCCTAATTTATAGTATTTTATAAAGATTAGCCAATGCATGGGTATTATAATGACTCGTGAGCTACTCACGCCCATAAGGATACAAAATTAAAATACACTATACTAGTCATGTATTAACCATAATTTTTGGTTATTTTCTCATACTAAATGCAGTGCTGATGCTGGCAGTGTGTGAAGATGGAGATTAATAATGTCACGTTTTGCACTGAACTTGTATGAGAGCTATAATTAATGCGATAATTAACACAATAATTTCAATTCATGATCAATATTCTAATTTATAACAAACGAGAGCTGAAGGCGTGCGATTAGATAGACAGATGCGAATGCTTTAAGTCAAATGAGATGCAAAACTCACGTGACCGAAGCGCTGCCAATGAGATAAGCTTAAATAATCACATGCCTGTACGGCTTGTAACGATTGGTCAATATTAAGGAGTGGCCGTGCAGGAGAATAAGTCTTGTGCGGAAAAAAGAAACAGACTAAAATTTTAACTCTCGCTTTAGCTCGAGTAACAAATGAATTTTATTGTAACAAAGTCTTTGAAAATTATCTAATTATTGTTAGGTTGATTGAATCCCCTACCAAGTATTTATATAAGGGCTGATTATGACATAAGCGATTAAAGATCTCCCTTACAATAAAAAAGATTTCTTCGCCAGTTTTGTTCCATCTTAGCTGGGTGTAGTGCAAATTAGTCCGAGTACGTACAAATGCATGGCTGTATTTCTAGCCATATTGAGTGTATAGAAGATAACTTCCACTGCAAATTTGCATACAAACTATATATGCCACCATAATAAGAGATAAAAATGTATAGAATTTGCCTAAATTGGCTTTGAGTAAAAAACCGAATTTTCTTCATACTTTGTAGAGTGTTATTAGAGGTATCATGCGTTCATGAGGGTACTGTTAAGTACCTCCTCGGAGAGCTCTTTGCCAATTGGTCAATTTGTGTTGAATGAAGTATTCTCATTGCTGATGTGCTTTAAATAATTAAAACGAGCCAATGATATAGTCACTCTCTCAGGCCACTCTTACATAACTCGACCTGGGGCTATTTTTTTATTTTCCTTCACTAGCCTTTCGCGCTCAGTTGGATGAATTTATTAATTATTTTATGCTATTTAAAAGTGACGTTCAATGAACATGACGTGTATTCCTTTTTGAATTTAAACACATTCTGAACACGATCTGTACGCGTGCCCTTTTAATACTATGCATATTTACAAGGCGAATGTAACTTAATTTCACTGATTCGTTGGGGCAATTTGATACAGTAACTCACAGTAATGTTAAAAAATTAAGGCAAATGAAATGTATCTGAGTTAGCTACTTAAATTCTGTAGCTACAACCTAGATGTATACCAGAAACTCTCGTCCTTGCATACCTTCCTAGTTTTTGTATGTTCCTACGAAACAATAATAACTTCAACCAATGTTACATGCACGTTTTTCACATCAAGGCTAAAATTACAGTAGATATTAAAGGTACACATATAGGTACACCTAACGACTACCGGTGCCTTTGCTTATTGTAATGTAAGTATGAGTATTGCTCCTCCCGGAATTAATTAACAACTGTAAGGTGCTTGAACTCTCTTTAACTCAAGTGTTTACATTGAAAAAAAAATCTACCTAAAAGCGCATATAATTAATTACTTTTTCAAGCGTGTTTGGTTAGGCTATAAAAGCTACGCTTAGGGCAGTGCATATCAGAACGAGCTTTACCTTCGAACTGAAACGAGTGAAAAATGGAAAAATCTATCCTTTTTCTCGCGTTTTTGCTGATAATTTCTGTAACACTGATCTTGGCTGAAGAAGATGAAAATTTGGTGAAAGACGTTTTGGGAAAGTGAGTACAAGTTGTTTCCCATATCATGCAATGTTAGCAATGAGGATACAATGTACACGCCCTATACAAAGACGAAGAAATGAAATTGATAGGTTTATTTTCAACTAAAAAAAAGCAGCACATTTCAATTATATATTACTCAAAAGACTAACAAACACTATGATGGGACCAAATGCTGTGATAGCTTGTAAAAAAGAATACCAGGGTCAACCGGGGTATACGATCGAACATGAAACTGACATAAAAATAAACGAAGAAATAGAACACAAAACATTGAATAGTAGGTTTAAATGCATGAACTTCTTAGCCATATATATAGCTAATAAAATTAAAATTAAAACAGAAATTTTATTTTAATATCTCGCTTCTGTTAATTGTTGTCTGTGAGTATCTACCATTGGGTATCTTTAAACTAATCTTTACACTCATATAATAAAAAAATTACTATCGTTGATATGATTTTAAATCAGTAAGGGGACGCGGTACAGCCTATACACGTGGCTTGTGCCCCTCCCTTCTTTGCTCATATCGCTACTATTATATAATACTAACAATAAAAAATTTGCTAAACGTGCTGTCGGGTAGAATCATGGAAATGCTAGCAAATGTTGCTATTTCAGGGATCCAAATTTTTTAAAAATAGCGTGCAGGGAGCGGGAATTTAATCCCCTTGTTAGGCACAAAACCCCAGTATCTTTCTCTAACTACAGTTACAAGCAGAAACAACTTTAATTAAATTATTTTGACAAATCGTGTTATTCAAGTGTTTCACGGTTAATGATTATTATTTTATTACCAGTGCATGCCTGCGGTCAGCGGTTTGGTGTAGGTCGATCTAAATTAAGCTCTGTAATAATTGATGCTGGGTGTCATAGTTTTGTGTGTTGATACCCGCGAAACTATAGCAATGTTAAATTAGGGTATTGTTATTGGATCCATGTCCAGAACGTGTGTTTATTGAAGAATATTTCTCGTCTACAGGGCAGCCGGAAGTGAAGTATTTGCCGATCCTATGGCCATGCCAGGTCGTCGCTATAGACGAAGAAGAGGCGGTAAACGTCGCAGGGGTCGTGGTCGAAGCCGTAGCCGTAGTGGAAGTCGTAGCCGCAGCCGTGGCGGTAGTCGTAGTCGCAGTAGGAGTGGTAGTCGTAGTCGCAGTCGCAGTCGCAGTGGAAGCAGAAGTCCTAGCCGTGGTGGTCACAGAGGATATTATTATGGTGGTAAACCTTTTTACGGCTGAATGTAAGCATACGTGAAATTATATATTTAGCTATATCAATTTAATTCTATATATGGATGCAGGTATTCACTCAAATAGTTGAGCATACATCGTATATATCTTAAGGCTGCTTTCCAGTTGTCCGTTTTTTACACGTACGCGCACGCACTGACGATTCGACGAACGTACAAGTTAACTTCTTCTATGAAAAAACCAATACCAGCCGACAATTTCAAAAAATATAATACAAAACATAATCCGAAGATTAGCATCTTGAAACCCAAAACATGAGTTAAGCAAGAAAATTAAGTGGGTAATATTTCGATTTTGCAACAAAATCATCATCAGACTAACTACAGTTACAATATATACAAGGTCTTATATACAAGTTGGCATGCCATGATGACATCATAGAAACGGAAGCATCAATCAAAACCACGACATGTGCAGTGAGAAGTATGATAAAATGTGGGTGTGTAGATTAAGAGAAAAGATTTAGTTCTTTGGTAGCTTTGAAACCAGTGTTTAAACTGAGTGAATGATACTTGATATACATAGCTTCAAGCAACAAGAGAAAATTAGGTGTGCGAGAACTAGTGGTGTGCAGAATACGAGAGTTGTCAATTATTGACTTTGAAATAAAAGCGGAAATGTTATTGTATTCGTCAGTTGAGTCGTAAAGTTTGTCAAAAGCAAAGTGTAGGTTAACAATGTATTGCACATGTTGGCAGTTGTGGAAATGTTACCCTATAGCACTTTTAGTCGGATTGATTCGACGAAAACGACACTAGACCTAAGGTTTGGGTACGCGTTCCATGCCTTGGTAAACGAGGTGAAACGCTTGTGAAAAATTGTCTTAAGAAAATACAAAGATGTCTAACTGTTCCTGTTAATTTCATTGTTATTTACGACACCAAAAAGTTTTCCTATTTCCTTTCCAACAAAGACAAAATTCCTAATCTTTCTAAATCTAATGTAGTTTATGAAGTCAAATGTCCTGGCTGCTCAGCAACGTATATATATTGGGAAAACTGAGAGCTGTTTACAGTCGCGGCTTTCCGAGCATATCAATCCGACTAAAAGTGCTATAGGGCAACATTTCCACAACTGCCAACATCTGCAATACATTGTTAACCTACACTTTGCTTTTGACAAACTTTACAACTCAACTGACGAATACAATAAAATTTCCGCTTTTATTTCAAATTTAATAATTGACAACTCTCGTATTCTACACACCACTAATTCTCGCACACCTAATTTTCTCTTGTTGCTTGAAGCTATATTTATCAAGTATCATTCACCCAGTTTAAACACTGGTCTCAAAGCTAGCAAAGCACTAAATCTTTTCTCTTAATCTACACACCCACATTTTATCATACTTCTCACTCCACATGTCGTGGTTTTGATTGATGCTTCCGTTTCTATGATGTCATCATGGCATGCCAACTTGTATATAAGACCTTGTATATATTGTAACTGTAGTTAGTCTGATGATGATTTTGTAATAAAATTGAAATATTACTTACTCAATTTTCTTGCTTAACTCATATTTTGGGTTTCAAGATGCTAATCTTCGGATTGTGTTTTGTATTAAACTCTTCTATGTAGTTTGTATTTATTATTTAACAAATAGAATCACTAAAGTATGCTAACTCGTAACGAATACTGAATTCTCTCCATCAAAACATTTGTTCATTTCAAATGTAATATTGAAATTGATTTAGACTTTTACGTGCGTGTACGTACGTGTGAAAAACGCGTGGCTGAAAAACAGCTTTAAGTGTCCTTACTTTTTTGTTGCTTGTAGTGAGACGTTTTGTATTCGCAGGCTAATCAAAATTCTAAAATCTAAATTACAAATAACGAGACCAAAATGCATCATGGTTTGACTTTATGGCTTCCGGTTAACGTTACATGACTTCCGAGGAACGAATTTCCGAATAATTATGGAACGAGGTTGTTCGTGATGGCACTATCTTTGCTATTAAACCTTGTGTTATTAGAAGAACGCATGTTGTGTCTCGCATTTTGGACAGAAAGAAGAGGGAAAATTAACGTAATTGTAAACTAAAAACGGTCCGCCATGCAAAAGAATCATGAGAACTAGTCATTATTATTCGGTAAACTTTTATCTGTTTTTATCATGCATATGATTTAATTCCTTTAAAAAGTTCTTTTTCCATTACAGGGAGTCGGTGTTTCTGGTTACGAACGGACAAAGATGCTGGACAATCGATAAAAAAGCAACTATATATAGATAAAACCTTATGATTTCCTTAGTGATAAATGTTAATATAGTTAATTATATTAGTATACGCTCTAACATTGTGATTTTAGAACTACTATACCTGAAACATGAATAAAAGAATAAAAACGTATCATTATCTAGTATTTATTCACACATATGCATCTGATGCCTATGTTGTGACACAAACAACTGACACATTCTAACTCGATTCGATATGATCTTAAAATACCACAATAATCATAAAATATTCTACAATTTGTTTTTTGATTGCACAGTTACTTAACACGGCATATTATCCCGATCGATATTAACGTTCTCCCCCGCACTTTATAACCTCTGGTCTGTCTAATAATTATTGGTCAATTGCAGGGGGGGGGGGGGGACAAAAAGAGCAACATGCCCCGGCACTAGACTACGGGCCCCAAAATGTATTGCAGAAATAAAAAGCGAGTACCTTTACGTTTGGGGGAGCCGAACTGTTTAAGCGACCCCATAACTGTCTGGGCGGCCCTGGTCAATTGCACCAAGCCAAAACGAACTATGATTGTGTTAATATAAGACATTAAAAGTAAAATTGGAAAATATCCAAAATTAAAAAAATATCTTCAACCAGAGAAAGAGCTGAAGGAAAATTATGTATATTCAAAACTTCGAAAATTAAACAGAGAGAGAAAAATTTCATCAGAAACAATGTATATTAATCCTGAGATGAAACTAACACGCAAAAGACAAATTAAAAACAACATTGTTGTTCATCATGAAATTACCATTAATGTTAACACATCCAACACAGATTTTTTTGAACAAACAAAAGAAACTTTGGTTAATTTTTTTAAAGAAAATACACAGCATGAAATTCAAATGACATTAATACGTGTAATGCAAAAAATAGATCCAGCAACTGGAGCTATTTTAGTTGAGGAAAGTGTTCCTTTTCATTCAAAACAGGAAAGTGTTTTTTCCTCAACAAATTTAGAGGACCTGATTGAATCAATGAAAGCAAAAGTTTTAGAGTCCTTTTCTATATTCTTAAGAAATGTCAGCGGATGGGCCTTAAAAACCGTAGAGAAATTAGAAATTACAGCATCAAAATTAAGCCCATTAAAAGGATCTTCACATTTTGAACTTCCAGAAAAATTGAGAAACAGTAAGGGAGTAGTTAATATGAACAACAAAAATGATAATGAGTGTTTTAAATGGGCTATTACCAGAGTCTTTAATCCTGTGGATCATAATAAGGGAAATATTTCATATTTAAGAGAATAGTCCAAAGAAATTATAACTGGGATGCGATTGAGTTTCCCACTCCTAATGGTGAAAAAGTTTATAAGAAGTTTGAAAAGAATAATACTATACGACTTAATGTGTTTGGGTATGATAACAATAAGATTATATCAAAAAGTTATATCAAAAACATATTCCATCTGCTTTTTGTATTTACATTATATCGCACGTTGATGGATTTTCTATGGATCCTATTACGTATGTAGGTGAAAATGCGGCTGAAGTATTTGTAAAAAAAATTAAAAAGTGACAAAACAAATTTACGAAAAATTTAAGGTTTCCGTTCCAATGATATTTGACAAAGCTGCAGAAGAGCTCCATAGTCCATAATAGGCAGAATGAGTGTTATGCCTTTGGTGAAAAGTTTAGTTCTGAGGGGTTTGATGAAGGTGAGGGACCATTGCCATTACACGGGAAAGTACCGAGGTGCACTTCACTCAAAGTGTAACCTCAGGTTGAGACATAGTAAGACCATACCAGTATTTGCACACAATTTAACAGGATGTCATTTGTTCATAACAAGATTATCAGACACGCTGGGTAAAGTAAATTGTATTCCAAACAATGAGGAAAAATATAAATCCATTTCAAAGAGTGTTCTTGTTGATATTATTGTTAAAAATGAAAGAGAAGTTGAAATATTTTACAAAGTAGAATTTAAAGACACGCTAAGTTTCATAAAAAACTCCTTAAAAGGTCTCGTTAAAAATTTAGACAAGTCACAGTTTAAGCACTTATCAAAGTATTTTAAGTGAGTTTACCCATATGAATATATGATAGATATTTCTAAATTTCAAGAGAAACGAATTCCTTCAAAAGACAAGTTTAATTCAATGTTAAGGTTGTGGGGAAGTGTCAAAGAATGCGTTTAAGAACACAAGACCATCAAAAATATCTGATGAAGATTATTTTTTCGCACAGATCGAAAGTTTTTAAAACTTTTAATTGTAAAAACGTACGTGAATTGTAAAAACTTCTTGCGATTGTGTTAGAAAATTTTACAGACGTTAGCCTTAAAAAATATGGACTTGATCCTTGATCCAGTCCTTGGAATGGAATGCAATGTTAAAAATGACTGAAATTGAATTAAAACTTTTAATCGACCCAAATATGTATTTGTTTTTTGAAGATGGTATTAGAGGAGGTGTATCCACCATTATGAATAAATATTCAAAAGCCAACAACCCTTACATGGGAAATATTCGTGATAAAACACCGAAGGAAATTATGGTAGAATTTACGAAAAAGAATGAACACAGAGCAGCAGTTTTCTACTAAAGCTTTGTGTGAATACTTTCCTGACTTTTCTGAAAAAGTAATTAAAGCCCTTCGTAAGAAAATGGAAAACGGAGAAGTTTTTAACCCGCAAGAAAAAACAACCTACATCCAATATTTGGATGCAAATAATTTATACGGATGGGCTATGAGACAACCACTCCCTATAAAAATTTTAAGTGGTTAACGGAAGATGAGATTAACAGTATGTTGGAAAATTATCAGAAAACTAAAGAGTGCACATTGGAGGTGGATTTGGAGTATACAAAAGAGCTTTACGATGATCATAATGATTATCCTTTGGCTCCCAAATCCATTGACGTTAACAAAGTAAAAAAATTAATACCAAATTTAAATGATAAGAAAGACTATGTTGTTCACCATGCAACGTTACAACTATATTTAAAACATGGTTTGAAACTTAAAAAATTCATCGTGGAATTAAATATCAAGAAGAAGCATTTTTAAAGAAATATATTAATAGCAACGCTTTGTCGAGAACATTGGCGAAAAATGACTTTGAGAAAGAGTTTTACAAGCTAGCTTATGAACAATGCTGTTTACGGAAAAACCATAAAAAATGTAAGAAACAGATGTGATGTGAAGATTGTAAATAGGTCAGAAGAGAAAATGCTAAAAAAGTTAATTGTAAAACCTAATTTTAAAAGTGCATGTATTTTAAAGACTCAAACGTGGTGATGGTTACGATCAAAACTTTACGCGTATAAATTATTTAAAGAAGAAGAAGAAAAGAAATGTAAAAGTGTGAAAAAGAATGTTGTTAAAGATAACATTACGTTTGAAAACTACAAGGATTGTCTATTTTCTAACAATAATTACTATATATGCAAAATTCAACACGTTAAGACCTCGCAAACATGAAGTTACAACCGAATGTGTTAGAAAAGTAGCATTGTCTGCGAACGACGATAAAAGACACATTATTCCAAATGATCCTGAACATAAGACTTTGGCATTAGGACATTATTCCCTAATAAACAACGGAGTATAATACAATTCTAGGCAGAATGTTTTTCATTCTAGCAGAGTACTACCAGGGTTTTGGATACAGAGAGTGGAAAAATATGTCTGCTTTAGAGAAAGTAAAGACTGTGTATAAGTAAATAAGTAAATGTTTAAACATGCTTACAAGCAAACTTAAACAAACTAAACTAGTTATTTGTGTTAACAAATTTCAAACAAACTGAACTAGTTGTGTAAACAAATCTAGACAAATTTTAAACAAATATAAACAAACTTAAGCAAAAAAAATTTTTAAAAATACATTTTTTTAAAAAAAATTGAAAATTTTTTTCTCTATTTTGAAAAAATAGTTAAAAATATGTTTTGCAAGAAGTGTCATGAAAGAATTGCCAACAAACTTGTAGCTCTAAAAGAAGCGGTGAAATATTGTGAATGTGGAGATTATCCAACTGTTTTTACAGCTGAAGAAATGATTTCAAAACTTAAGAGATAAAAAATGAATATGGTACTAATAAGTATTTGAAACAAATGGGAAAAGAAATTAAACAAATATATGCATTTCAAACTTGAAGAAGCTTTGTTTTCTGATAGATTTTATGATTACCATTGTTTAACATTAACGTTAACTTGTACATTTTTATTTAAAAAAAAATGTCTGATGATATTTATATAAAGTAATATGGAGAAAATTTTCACAAGGCCATGAGAAATTCTAAGTTGGCCGTTGAACGTGCAAAACGTGCAAGAGTTTAAGGAAACGTTTAAAAACAAATATGCTGATGCGTTGTATTGGTAACCGCGCATTTGGAGTCCAAGTGGAAAGGAGCAACCATTTTTTTAACATTTTTTGATTGAAACTGGCAGTTTTTTAAGTAACTTTGAAAAATTAAATACGTCGTGGAAGGCACCGCAAAGGATATTACCAAAGTTGCCGTTGATCGGCAGGATCCTTATTTTGCATCTTTGTTGTCCGCAATTATCATATCGCACAAGGGTGGATTATGCAAAAAAACATTTAACTGGTGATTCTCAAACGCCCAAAATTATTACAAAGTATTGCCAGATATTACGTTTACTATCACATGAAAAGGTTTCTTCGAGACCCCAACAAAATGGCATCTTACATTTCAATCTCAAAAAAAATCTTCAAACTAAAAAAATATGGGTAAAAAAGTTTGTACACAACTGAGCAGCCTTTGGTGCGTGGTTGAACAATCAAGCAAACAAACATGATATCAGAAATTTAAAATACAGAATGAGTGCAAACAACTCCGGTGTTTTGGGTATCGAGTTCGAAGAGGTTGGAAGGTTTGTGAACAGGAATGATGATGACTGGATGAGTTTTATAAAAAGAAATAGTAACGGACTAGCGAAATTAGGACAGAAATTATTCCAAAATTCCATAGAATCATACGTTTACTGCATTTTGGCCGCTCAGGCGCAAACACGCTGGCTGATGTAAACCATTCCAACAGTAACTTGGTATGGATTACGCTGTATGATTCGGCTTTGGGTGAGCTGCCGTTACCCAAGTTTAGGATTGGCGATACCGTTAGGGTAAGTGTAAAAGCATCTTCAGTAAAGGGTACGAGGCTAACTTCACAGAAGAGATATTTAAAGAGGGTGAGCCTATTATCGGAAAGTTCTACGAGGATGAGTTATCTGCTGTGGACAAAAAAGACAACACGTATAGGATAGAAAAAGTACTCAAAAAGAAAAAAAGGTATGGAGTTGGTAAAGTGGTTGGGGTACGATAGCCGATCATGGGTGCCGATAAAAAATATTAAAGACATTGAATAAATGGACAACATTGAAATAGACCGGCTTGATGACCTCCGTCAGGACCTACCTCAAGAAGAACAAGAGGAAGAAACTGAATTGGACGACTAAAGGGAAAAATAGTATCATGACTATTGACACATCAAATCCCAACTTTAAAAGTAAATCAGGAAAAATTTTGGATTCGGACACTATACCAAGCCCGAAAAAAGATGCCGCTGTAATTCGAAGGGCGTATACGGAAGATAAAAAAAGCCTTCTTAGGGAGTTGGATTTAAACCTTAACAAAGGCGACGGTAAATTTTCAAAGCAGGTGTTTGAAAAAATTAAAGTAACGGTAAATGCCAAGGGTAAGGTTAACGGTGCCGAATACAACGGAAAAAAATTATAAATTTAAAAGGTAAAAAATGGTTTATTTAGATAACAAATTATATGAATCTCTTATTTGAATTTAAAGAACTTGTTGAAAAAGCACAAGCGGAACATGCAAAAACAACAGTCTAGCAGCGGTGGAAAAAACAATACCGGACGTGGAAGTAAACGATGGACTTTCCAACCCCATGATAAAAAAACAGCATTTTAGAATTGGAATCATATATTGATGAAGCTACTACCAGTATAGAAAACCGTTATGCCAATATCAATGTAGAAAAAAGGATGATGATGAAAAGGAAGATAAGCTAAGGCTGATAAGAGGATATTCAAATCCAAAAGGAGCAACCAGCGAGGAAAAAATTAAGTTTTTAAACGTAGATGTATACTATTGGAAAAAAACAGTCACAGGAAACTAATGAACCTGATCATGAACAAAAACAACTTTATGAAACCATATCTAATGTTGCAGCCTTAAAGGTAGATGAAATAAGATTAAGGTTATAAACCAACGTACCGAAAGTCAAATATCACAAAGCATAGTTGAAAAAGAAGCACAAAACAACAACTTAACAAGATTTCAAAGGTTTTTAAACAGTGGGCTAAAAAAATTTAGGAGAAATATCCGTGGTTGCAGTATCTATCGGCGGTATTATCACCACGATAGTCGTGGGTTTTAGAACTGTAGTAAAAAAGGGAGCAAGAGCAACAGGTAAGTTTGCAAGGGCACTCGCTGATTTAGGAAAAAAAGTAGCGCCCGTATTGGGCGCACTTTTAAACCTGGCTGCAAAAATTATAACATTTGGTGCGAAAGGCGTTGAGTTTTTGGCGAAAAACCTGTGGATTTTGGCCATTGCCATCGGCTATGTGCTATATAAAAAACATACAAATAAATAAACAGATTGGAGGAACTTCAAGCCGGTTATAAAAAAACATTCTTATCATCAATCAATAAATAACATCTCTTATCAAAACGGATGCACATCCTGGAGATACTTATTACGTTCCAAAACCAGCATTAGGACCATCACAATGCATTATTCCTGACACGCTATGTTTGTCGTATAACTTTGAGAACAGTAACACAAAGTCCTAGTTTTTAAATAATCTTGGAAAATTATTAACGGAAAAACCTCTTATTCTCATCGAAGATAAGGTTGTTTACGAAAACACTGGAGAAAGCATGTTAGAGATTTACAAAGACCTTTGGAAATCTGACGAAAAAAGAGACAACATGGCGGAAAACGGATTGGCCAACGAAAACGTTAGAAAATTTATGTCGAAGGACGACAGTGGTAATAAAACTGCTAAAACAAATTGTGCATGGGCTTGAATTGTCCACCATTGCCACCCTTTACGAATGAAAGAAAAAACCTTTGGGACAAATTTTATGTGGTCACGGTCCATACGCTCCGTACGGTATGAGCGACTTTCAGTATCGATTACACTACCAGCATCTAGTTCCATCATGAAAGCACAAAGCAGTCAGTCAGTGGACATTTACAAGTTGAAAGACATGCAACTCGAACACGAAACCATAGAAAGCGAAAGTTTGGCACAGGAAGTAAGATCCAGTTACGAGGTTGGAAGATCATTGGCATACGACTACTCAACGTTGTTAAAAACGTTGTCCTTGAGCAAAAGCAGCATAAGAGAAGTTATTGACATTAACATTCCAAGAAGAAGTCTTTAGGCGGTTATTTTGCTGTTAACCAAACCAGGTGCTAAAGATATTGAAAATTACCTATTTCCAAACATAACAAAGATTAGCGTGACGGTGAAAAGAAATCCCAACGACATTTACAGCGACGGTCCCGTGCAACGTAAAATGCATGACGAAGCGCGAAGATATTTTGGGTCAAAAGATTTAAAAAACAACGTGTCGTGCCGGGAATGTTACACTAACAAATTTGCGTTGGTTATTGACTTTTGAACTGTGGATGAAGACACGGTGGTCAGAAGCAGAAGAAGACTCATGGGCGCTCAGTCTGGAATTTTGTTAGAAATTGAAAAAAAATGTGATGGCAGAAAACTTAAATTTTCACGTTATGGTGGTTGCAGATGGGTTGGTTAACATCGTTGACAAATAAATACAACGCTTAGAATACTAAATGAAGACCCCATCTAACATGATAATAGTCGGAATGATGGATTGTGAAAAAACTTACTATCTCCTAAAAATGTTGGAACATGAATATAAGGGGCATTTTGACTATATATTTCTTATTTGTCCAACTTTCGAATACAACACAACATATCAGGAATGGAAGTTTAAAAACGATCCTCACGTTTTTGCAATCCAATGTGATCAGGACAACGTGGAAATTTACCTCCAACGTTTCACCGAGTTTATAATAATGGATGATTGTGCAAGTTCACAAGATGTTAAAAAAAGAACGAGCGAATTGGTAAAACTGGCCTTCAGTGCAAGACATTTTGGTCGTCTACCATATTCATCACACAGCAATTAACATCCACTGCAAAACCTTATCAAGAAAACCATGTCGAAGTTTGTAACTTTTTACAACCCAAGTTCAAAGGACATGAAATAAAGCCTTATTTGACGGTATTTGGGAGATGTTGAAAAAAAAGATGAGATAATAAAAACTCTTAAAACAACGACTACGCAAGATTGGAAATAGAACTACGAAGACCATGATACGAACATAAAATTGTAATTGAGTAAAAAATTTTTAACCTTTAAAGGTGAGAAAATAAAAATGTTAACTCAAAGAGAAAAAATGTTAATAATAATAACATTCTTTCTTACATTTTGTTTTGCTGTAATTGCTGTAATTGTGCTAACATATCCAATTACTGCATTTTTAATCATATCCATTTTGGTAAAACATTCCTAATGTGTTAACACATTAGAATATAATATTCATTTTTGGAACACCTTTTCTCCACAATGTGTGCTCCCATGGTAACTCTACCGCATAACAACCCAACCATGGTAATGTATGGTGTTATAAAACAAATTAATTTTTTTACATCACTTTTTAACAACTTATTCTTAACAAGATGATTTTTTAACGCAACGTTGTTCTTTACGGCTTCTAAAGATTTCATAAGTTCAGAAAATTTTGTAATAAGTATGCTTGTTATTTGTTCATTAACCTCATCTAACTCACGTTCTTGATATTCATCATAAATTTTCTTTAAAACTTCATCAGATGCTTTTTGAATACATTTCTCCGTATGTTTAATTTTTTTGTTCAGCAGCCAACCTTAATAACTCCTCGCGATAGTTTAGTTCTGTAGATATAAATTCATCTTTCATTTATTAGATGCTTCGTACTTTTTCTATGTAAAAATACGAGTCCTGTTTAAGATCTATTCCACTGCCTGCAGCTTCGTTCTCAAAACGGCCAGGTCATAACGCTTCCCCTGTAATTTATAAAAAACCCTGCAATGTGAATGTGTTTGCCAGCTCTTTATGAAAATAATCACCGCTAACGTTACTTAATTTGGGTGTATTTTGTAAATAGAGAGCTTAAGCAAGCAACGTTTTTGACAACACGGACGTCATGAACTCGAAAAGCAGAACTGTGATTGGCTACAAATGTTATATTTATTTCTGGTTAACGTTCGTGTGGTCAAAAACGTCACTTGCTTAAGCTCTCTAATGCTGTGTCGGAACTACCGTAATGTTTATAGTTTGTGGAGACATCATATCCCGTTCCAAGACACTCACCGTAAAGGAAAACCTTTAATGTTTTGGATCTTCGTAAAATCAGGTCAAACTCGTACTTGTGATGGTAAGTCCGTTGAAAAGGAAGCCGTTAACTCAAAACCACTGCACGGAGTAACTTTTAAAAGTTACCGGGGGTAAAACGGTTGGATCTTTGTAAACCAACGTATAATTACTTGGTTCACCCTGTAACACCAATACAGATTGTAACATTCGTGCCAGTGACGGTGTAATGTTGTTTAATGTTATAAGTGTCCCGTTTCCAATGTGTTTTATTTAACTATCGCATTTCCATTGCTTGCAGAGGTAATATCTTGGCAAAACGCACCGGCATTAAAAGTAACGCAGTCGTAAAAACCATCTGACCTAAGATCAATGTCAACGGTGGTGGTCGAACCATCTTAAAAAACACATTTTTTATCACCATGCAACATATTTTTTAGGAGCAGCGTCGTTATTATTGGTTGGTATCAGTCGATTATAAACCTTATGGTTATTTAAATTGATGTCTTGATCTTTTTGAATGTATCTTCCTTCTGTAAAGTTTTTTGACACTACGGCCATTCCTGTTGAGAGAGTAGGTGTGAGGTCGACTATCTCATGACCTCCCATACTGATATGATCTCGCATGGTAAAACCATCGGCCGCTAAACCTCTGTTAAAATTTGCCTCAACATATCTTTTGGTTACTGGTTCGGTGAGTCGTGTTGGGTCTGGCAGGTTAATAATCTTGTTGCTGGTCATGTTTATGTTGCTCTGCATGGTAAATCCAGTGTTAGACAGCCCACCCGAGCCTGTGTTACCTTTGTCTCCCTTGGGTCCTTGTGATCCTAGCGGTCCAGTATCTCCTTTTTCACCCTTTGGACCTTGTTGTCCTTGATCTTCTTTGTCTCCTTTTGGTCCTCGCGGTCCTGCCGGTCCAGTATCTCCTTTGTCACCCTTTAAACCTTGTTGTCCTTTGTCTCCTTTTAATCCTTGTGAACCCGTATATATCTCCTTTAAAACCTTGAGGTCCTGTTGGTCCTTGAGGTCCTGTTGGTCCTTGAGGTCTCTGCGGGCCCGTATCTCCTTTGTCACCCTTCGCTCCACTACCACCACCAAAGTAGTGAGTGTCGGCATATTCTTTTGTAACAGGCTCGCTGTTTAACTCCAGATTGGGAAGATTAAAAATTCTGTGATTAGTCATATTTATATCACTGTAAACCGTATATTCATATCCATATGACAAACTCATTATTTATTTTTTAATGAAAAATTCTTTAAAAGTATTTTTAAAAAAATTATATATATGTTTTAAAAATTTTCAATAATATTTTTTTATAATAATTTACTGACCACTTTTCGAAGGTGCTTTCTTTTTTTCTGGTTCTTAGATGACTGCGTCGTGGATTTTGATTTTGAAGATTGTTTTTGTTGTCAGATTGCGTGATTGATTCTAACTTGAGAACTGCGTTTGTGATGAATTTTTTGTCTTTAAATTTTAAAGGATTAACCTTGTTGTCATTTTTGTCGTAGAAAGTTGTGTTGGGTGTGAGTTTTACGTAGTGATCGTGTCTTGGTTTTTTCCGTAGAAAATTTTGAACAAAGGTTGGGATAATTTGCTTTCGCATTCTGAAATGACTTCTTCCAGGTTCTCCTTTGTTTCGTCGAGGATTAGAGACATTGTTAGCGTGTTAAATTTCTCATTTCTTCTTACTCGGTAGGAAAAGCATTTTTTGGTCTCCAAATATAATGGTTCTTCGTCAGTTTCTGTTGTTATCCAAATTTTTGAAATGTTTGGGTTATAATTCAATGGTTTTGGAGTTGAAAGTTTGAATGACATTGCTTGATTATATTTTTTTCTTATTTTTGTTAAAAATTTTTGCAATTAAAAAATATATTTTTGATTTGTCTATTCCTTTTGCGGCTTGCGACATGCTCGGATGTTTCGTCAGTCATAATTCTTACACGACGAAATGGAATTTTCATAAGAGGTGCTTTTTGTTTTGGTTTTGGAATTTCAATACCAAGTTTTTCTGCAAGTTCAAATCTGTTATATTTCAAATAATTTTTAATCTTGGCGTTTCCTGTCATTTTGTTAAGTTCTGTTGTTGTAAAATTTTGTTACTGTTGTTCATTCTTTATTTATTTATTTATTTATTTATTGATGAAATTATTTTACAATTTCATAAAATGAAAAACTTAGATATAACCGGTATTGTTCTACTACCAAACTACTACTAAAATTAGCATTTTCTGCTAACGGCTTGTTATAGAATGTGGCAAAGGTCCAAGCATTGGACCATTCAGCAGTTGGCATAATTGTCTCCAAAGTCACACCCATTCTGCTCGCTGCAGATTTAGCAGCTGAATGTGCACTATGAGTTTTAAAAATGGTGGCGTCAATACCAGCCATAGTCATAAACGTCTTAACCCAACGACTCACCGTATCTTTTGACACAGTACGAATCGAAATGGTTTAACATAACTAATGAATAATTGGGTCTGTTCACCTCGAGTTTGTTTTGTACATTGTAAATATTTCTTGATACAACGGATAACAAAAATTTTATCATCAAGAGGATAGGCTGCAAATTCCAATTGCTCACGTGTGTTCCAGGCTTATTATGTTTCACAAGTTTGTCGACATAAAATGTAACTGAAGATTCAGCCACTTCCATGAATTGTATGTCCAAGAAATGAATGGTTTGACACCTTTGCCCAGACAAAATTGTCCATAAGGTGACTAGTTTAGGAGTCAATTCCTTCAAGGGCAGCAACCCATTTTCTGACAACGATTTGTCTGATGTAGTTAAAGACAATGAGGTCGTAGCTCAAACACCCCTTTCAGGAATCGCTTTATTAAGGGGTGACTGCCAATAGTAATACAATCGTGGAATGTAATCACAGATGAGATAGCACATCTTGCCGTGTTTAAGTAGCTATACCCAAGGCCTTTCTGAAATGATGATAATAAAAAATCAACAACATCCGAAACACCTGGAGCCTAAACGTCAATATTATGATCTAGACAGAACCGTAGCCATCTGTTAAAATAAACTTTATACTGTTGTTGGGTAGAGCTTCGCCACGAAGACATGATCACTTCTACGGCCTCAGCAGCAAGTCCTTTCCGTGCTAATGACTACCTGATAAGCTGCAGGCCATGAGTTTCAGTTTGTGGGCAAACGGATGTTGAACACCTGGTTCGTATGGCAGCTCTAGAATTTTGTAGTTGAACGGAAATGGCAATAGTTCTTGAACTAGTAGTTTAAATAACCTCGCGTACCAAGGTTGTGCGGTCCATTTGGGGACAATTAAAATCCCTGGCTGTTCCTTGTTCCTTCTCGATCTTCTGTAGAACCCTATCAGTAAATGAAAAAGGAGGAAAAGCATAGAATTTATACTGAGCTCAATCTATCGTAAATGCATCCACTGCTAGTGCTTCTGGGTCTGGCTACCAAGAAACGTAACGTTTCATTTAATGATTCAAGTGAGACACAAATAAATCTACCTTAGGTTTATAAAATTTTCAGTAACCCAAAGATAAAACTTTGCATCTAACATCCATTCAGTTTGATTATGACAAGTTCTGGAAGCCTTGTCAGCCTCAACATTCAAGCTTCCGGGTAAGTGGCACGCAGTCCACCAAATATTTTTAGGCAGACACCACAGCCAAATATCCCTTGCAAGCGTATTACAGGCAAGGGAGTGACTACCTCCCATCTTACCAAGCCAGTCCGCACGAAATTCTAAACAAGTAGCTTCTGTAGGAAGCAAGCGGCCCCCAGTTGATGTACTCTCAAAGTGCGCCCCTCCCCAACCTTTGTTGGAAGCATCCGTCTTCAATACAAGGGGGTTTACCTTTGTCTATTCTGTTATAGGCTGATTCTAGCCGATCATGACATGCCGTGGGGAACAAAGTCACAGTGGCATCAAAATTGCCATAGCTGTTCTTTAAAGCAGCAATCTTTTCATTTTCCAGCTGCCTATAATACAAAGGTCCAATCTCAACCCCTGGGAAACTAGACACTACATCCAATCACATGGGAAACTTCCATTCTTGTTAGAACTAAGAAGTGATTTGTTCATGCAACTGGTACAGGCCGCTTTGAACTTGGCAGCTTTAGTTAGTGTAAGGCTAACAATCACCCGAATGGAGTTCAAAATAAACCCCAAAACTCAATAATCTGGCTGGGTTTTTGCATAGATTTTTTATCATGTAGCTGGAAACTGCCAAGCCGAATAAACAATGAGGCAGTAACATTATCCTGGCATTCCTCCTGGGTGCCACCTTGTAAATATGATGTAGCAAAATCCTGAGGGATTTCCCTCTAATTTGACGAGCTTTCCACTCTAGCAGGTTTCCCGCCGTGTGCATTGACTCAGCTTTTCTTTAAGCTTATTATCGTTCAATTTACTGCTAACCAGTTTGTTTACAATAGCGGCCAACTGAGGATTAACTTCCTCTGAATACTGCTCATCCAGGTCATATTCCTAAGCAATAGAGGCCAAAACATCGAGTTCTAAAGCATCTACAACACTAACCTCAGGAGTGCTGTTTATTATTTCATCACCCTCAGCATCTACGTCAGTATTACACTTGTGGACTGACCAGAATCGTGCTTTGCACGTTGGGGCGCGCGCAGGCGGCGAACATTCATCGCCAGAGCCGTCAGCGGACGTAGTGTTACGTGATGAAATAAGCTCAGTAAAACTAGCAGTAAGCGCCCCAGAAAGCTCTCTAAAACCTTCTTTAAGACTACATGTAATTGTTTGCTAAAGGCCAGCAAAATCCTAAGGCGTTTCACTCTAATTTGACGAGCTTTCCGCTCTAGCAGGATTCCCACCGTGTGCACTGACTCAGCTTTCAGTTCTTTAAGCTTATTATCGTTCAATTTACTTCTAACCATTTTGTTTACAATAGCGGCCAACTTAGGATCAACTTCCTCTGAACACTGCTCATCCAGGTCATATTCCTGAGCAATAGAGCCGAAAACATCGTGTCCTGACCTTCCGAGTGCTGTTTATCATTTCATCAACCTGAGCAACTACGTCAGTATTACCACTTAGCAAGTTTCCCACCTAAAACACCATCAGATGTCTTGCCGTTCGCCGTTGGACTCTCTTCATCCGATGAATACTCCAAAACTTGGTCAAATGACTCCTCTTCCATTTTGTTCTGTTTTTCAGGCAGAGATACTAAGTTAAAGCTCGGCTCGAATCGACGATAACCGTTAACTATTATTCGCTTGACAAGGTTAAGGCTATTCGATTACGAATATTAAAGCCACACAAACAGCACCAAGTTTAATGAAATATAGATAGATGTACGACGTTGAACAAGACAACAGAATGATTGCACTCTGAGGATCACCAAAAAAAAAAGAAGTTGCAGAATACTGCTCAGCTTTGACATTGTAAAAAGACGTGCTTCAATAAACACGTCTACTCGTGAAGAATCGCATCAGCATTGACTCGTGATCGCTGACGCAATCTCATGTAATCCTTGAGTGACGTAACAATGGTGAGGAAGAATCCGGCCTCGGGTGACTTACCACTGATCAAGAAAAGCGATTGCAATTTTAAAGTTTTCACTCTTCCATGTCTTCAGGCATTATCCGCAGCATATAGTAACGGCAAATATTAAATATCGTTCGAATTCGAACGATGACTTGTTGCAAAGCATATCTCTGGTTTAGTATTGATATCAACATGTAATGTCCCCAACTTTCGAGCGTTCCACCGTTATGTGTATGTGCTGTATGTATACAAGCTAGGTTACCGGAATCAGACTTTCAGTCACGTTTTGTAGTACATATTCCAAACCCATTTTCAAATATCTTGGCCACATGTGCAATTATTTTCCTGAAAAGTCTATTTATTTCGACCAAGTAGAGGTTTACTTGCACATGTTTGCACAAAGTCGGGAATTATTGGAAAATTTCTCCCTTTGTCAATTTTGGCAAAAGTATAAAGCATATAAACGACTTTCATTAGCGGCTATTTCGAAAAATGCCTACTACCAAATAACACCTCATATTTACTTGTCAGGCAACCAATCAAAATGCTTGAATTATTTACACTAAAGAAATTATAGTAATTAAAATCATTTTTTTTCGCTCAAAAGCAGCAGATATGTCAAGGAAACAATAACAATCCATTCATCATCAGTGGTATTTTGAGCAATATACAATGCAGGATGACAAGGATTCTCAACGCGAAAGATCAAAATTTTAGCTGTAGTAAAATTAATGCAGTTAAATATTAGCAACTTTAAATCTTGTCTTATATCCACCGGGGTTTTTTATTTGATTCGTATTCAGTCCTAATTTTTTCTTCAAACTTCTCAAATAATGAGTGTGCTTAATACTAAATAAAGAAGGAATTATGCGTTCTGTGATACCTGCGCCATATTCTTAAGAACTGTACACTTCAATACGACAAAGTATATTAGATGTGGGCATAATTTAACCGACTACGTCTGTTTTCGCAGCCCAATTACATACTGATTACAGCCATTTTAAACGGTCATAATGAGCACACAATCGCGCGGAAAGAATAGGTACTAGCTTAAAAATGCATTTTGAACGGTGGTAAATAACTTCCTATAAAAGCAACCTTCTACGGACTATAGCTGGCTCTACATCTTCGGCTGTATATATGACACTACAATGCCTAATGAAATAATTAACACTTATTGACTGAGACCGAGGGAAACAGTATGTTTTGTGGACCAGAGACTGTCGATGTTCGAGGGTCCACAAAACATACTGCTTTCCCGAGGTCTCAGTCAATAAGTATTTTATTATATACTGAGTGTCAAAAGAGAAGAAAAGTACCACAAATCAATCAAACATGTGTAAAAAGGATTACCTTTTACCTGACATGGCTCCGTGAGACTCTGTGGATTTGTTATTTACCGGTGAATAAAAGTAATGTCCATCGCTTAGCTACGTTGCCAGGGAGACAGTAGAATTTCTCCACTATCACGTGATACGTTCTTAACCAATAAGAAACAGGAATAAATGAACTTTGACATTCAGTATATAATAATAGAATTTCTCCACTATCACGTGATACGTTCTTAACCAATACGAAACAGGAATAAATGAACTTTGACATTCAGTATATAATAAAGTAATATGTTAAACCTGGTAGAGTAAGGGCGTAGTAGGTGTAATATAGTTAAAACTTGTTTAGAAGATTGCCGTTTGTGAGCTGATAACATGCATAAGTTGTCCCTATACCTTCATCAAATTCCCATAATGAAGCATACGGATATTCTACGTATATGACTTTATACGAAGAGTGTTAAGAGTCAGCCGAATAAGTGATTAAGCTACATCAACAAACTAAGCAAAGGGTTTAAATGATTTAAATCTCTCTTCAGTTGTATTTTATGAATAAATTATACTCTTAAATGATTTAATTGACAGTTTGAATGTGCCAATAGGATTACAAAATAGACCAGCCGATGCCAGAGCCTTTTCCCTTCCCTAATTTAAAGAAAAGGGATCGAGGTTGAACCAATAAATTGTTTTTCGCAAGCTTCCGAATAATGTGATTCATGATTTTTGTCATTTGTAAAGTTAAAATTGCATGCGTTGCACTAATATAAAACTTGAAAAGTAAAATGTGAGAAATTTCAAATTTTTTTTGTCGGAATTACTAACATTCATTGTCATGAGTGTAAATTTCCTATAAATAGGGTTCTGGTATCAAGGCAAAATGGACAATTCTTGCGCTCAGATACCTAACTAAAAATTGTGACAATAGAAAGCTAAATACCTTGTCGTTTCACCTGTTAAAGAACGATTTCTGTTTGATAAATAAAAAAACGCGTCAGAGCAGTCCAAAGTCCGATTTCCTTTTTTGATACACCGTCACCGTGAAAATTTGCGCACTAATTAACTTTAAAACTGCGAAATTTTCTGCATTTGAAGGGAAAATACTCTCTTTCTATGCATAGTAAACTTACAAATAATAGCCTCCATTGAATGATGTTTTAATTCCGCATTTAACATGTGTTTTTCTTGTGTGAATAGCGTAGCTATAGCAAACCAGAGATATGCTTCACAATATAATCCATCATTGGAATTCGAACGATATTACTAACTATATAACGGCGTCAAGGAGCACTGAACAATAATTCGTTTGCAAGAATCAGGGGCGTATTTTGACGCCGCCTGTCTGACACGTTTAGCCGTGGTCAGTGAGAACTTCAGGAGTATAAGTAGACTGAGTTTGCACGTGCACATGCATGACGAAGGTAAAATTCCCAAAGAACTTTCTATGATCCATTTTTCTCTACAATACAAACCATCTCATTGAATAAATGCAGCGACGCGTAAGACAGAAATAATTTTTTAAATTTTTTTACCCAAAGGGTAAGTTACTACCACCAATTAAAAATAGTGACTTTGCAACAAAATTGACGCTGCCAATGAAATTGCGGGAATCTTTTTGTTTTTCCCATTCTTTTTCCTCTTTCTGCAGCGAGAAAGTACTGGGCTTCTTTCCTGCAACTCCTTAACGATAGCTCTATCATTTAATTTTATTAGATCCTCGCATGAAACTTTGCTTAAGAATAGGCGGACTCTTTCTGGAACACAAGCCTGTACCATCGCATTTGATCGCATGCAGCTTGCCGAAGTCAACCTCCACTGTTCAGTCACTAAATTTAAATCCTTAAACATTGAAGCTGCTGACATGCACATTTCAGGGTTAGATCGCAACAAATAATCTTGACTATCCCCATTGTAGTTTATCAACAACAGGTAAATGGACTCACAAAGTGACCAAGGGAAGATATTAACCAATTTTTACTGAGTAAAACTTACGGTTGTCACTAAATTAATTTTATCTCAACTTATCTCACAAACAGTAAATTTAAATTTTCCAACTACACTCGCTATAGAAGCTAAATTTCTCGCTAACTATCTGCTCGAATCGAATTCAATAGATTACCCACTGTAAAAAAGCTGGGTGATAGATAGCTTGCCAATTGTCTTTTTTGAATTTCTATTCCAACCTACAATTGCGCTTTTTTTATACAGCCTGTAAACAATAATACACACTAAACATTAAAGGACATCAACATATTTAATCGATTCCAAGCTACTTCAAACTATCAGAATATTATTTTGAAGAGTAATATTTTAAAGATGAGTACGTCTATATTTATAGACCTCACCCATGCAAACTCCAGCAAAGTAAATGAGCAATGTTCTTTATATTTTTTGTCAGAAAACATCAGTCACTATAGATTGGAATTTTCGACGTGTTCGTGTTTGGTCATCAACCACCAGTTAGACTATTCCGAAATATTTTGTAAGTCATTATTAAGTTGATCAGCAGAAATAATTGAATCGCTGCAAAAATTTAAGTTCATCTGTACATCATTATAGTACATACAGTGTAAGAACTAAGAGGCCCTACTACAGAACTTTGAGAAACACCAAACTAACATTTTTTTTCATTCCGATGACTGCCCTGAAAAAAATAGACATCTAATCCACTGTAAAAGAAAATATCTTACTCCAAGAACTCCTTTCCATTCCGTCTCCTTTCCTGAACTAGCGGCTTGGTGAATTTGATGGTCAAGGTAAAACAATTGGTTTACAGTGGATAGTGGATTCACCTGCAGTCTAAATTCCGATTTAAATTTATATAAATTACCTATTTATTATAAAAAATTGTAAAGTCTAGTAAAAGCAACTCTTTGGCACATATTTTAATCAACTGCGTTAAATTATTTCCCTCTAAAAAGCTATGTAGCTGCAACCTATATTCGAACGCCTTATTTGCCAAGCGTTATGGATTTTTTAGAAAAAATAGAAGTGAGATTATTGTCTGGCGGCCGAAAACTGGCACCACGCACAGCAAAAATTCAACCAGAGATATCGGTAAACTGGGATTTCCAAATTTCTTCCCTGGGTAGCGTATTGATTTGATGATTGAAAAATCTATCACTGGTCACTTTTCAGAGGCTTCAAAAATTCAAAAATTTCATCGTACTTTTTTTTGTTATTGAGACTTCTAACATTCAAATACACAAAATTCCATAAAGATAACGGACCCGGGTGTAACTTAACATCATTATACACATAACAATTCTATATATTTAAATAATAGTCTCCAGAAAACATAACAGCTAAATTTACATCAAATTCAATGCATGTGGTACTTAAACATTCCAGTTGCTGCCCTATAGGCATCTAAGGTAACACCAGTCAATTAAGAATTAAATAAAACAAAAATTATCTCATGCTGCCTAATATAACAGGACACAAAATAGCTACAAACACAACTAAAGTCAGAAATAAACTTATACTTGATAATGGAAGTTGGCACACATAATTGCTAGTTGACCCATAATTTGCACATGCACGGTTTTCTATTCGGTGCGCCCAATCGATATCGTCTTAACTAGAGTAATTGCAAAAATTAAGGCCTCTCATTGCAGGACTTTACAATCTTCACCACACAATCCTCATAAGTTCTATCAAAGAGAACATAAATATCAAGCTAGTTTGTGTTCAGTTGGATAAATGACAATAAATTAATTATAATTATTTTATACTATTCAAAATAATTGATGTTGAAATGCCTTTTTGAAATTAAATATATTTACGACAAGAATTAAAAGTGTATAAATGTCACTATTTTATATAGTAAATGTTATAATCCTTCAGGCAGGTTCCTACTTATCTATTACAGGTGTACAAAACAAAAATGGGGTTGTTTATAACCGTATTTTATGGAAGGGAGATATCTTGCATCTTCTAAGTATACATACTTATCACAACTAAGATATTAATTCACAAGCTTTAATTGCTAAACATAACCCATAAGTGAATTTATTGTTACTGGCACACTGTTTGTTTTTAAACTCTGAAATAGCATAACCTGCTTTTACTTCCATTGATTCACGCAAATTAGTAACTCATGGTGATATTATAAATTCAGACAAATGAAATCATAGTTACTTTCAGTATAACCTAGATTATGCATACGTATACCAGGAAAATGGTAAAATATATATTTCTTCATACACGATTTAAGCTAACACTGCATGATTGTTTTCTCTCAGAATTATCTTTCCTCTATGCATTTCCAGTTTTCGTATGTTCTTACCAAACAATAACAATTTTAACTAGTGTTACATGCACGTTGTTTACATCCGAGGTAAAATTACAGCATAAGATACGAGATGCCAAGAGATGGACATAGGTATTTGTAACGACTACCGGTGTTCTCTTGCGTATTGTAATGTATTGTGAGTATTGCCTCTCTTAGAATAATTAACAATTGTAAGGTGCTTGAAGTCTTTAACTCGAGTGTTTACATTGAAAAAAATGTCAACCCGAAAACGTATATACTTAATTACTTTTTTCAAGCGTGTTTGGTTTGGCTATAAAAGCTACGATTACGGCAGTGCATATCAGAATGAGCTTTATATTCGAACTTAAACGAGTAAAAAATGGAAAAGTCTATACTTTTCCTCGTGTTTTTGCTGATAATTTCTGCAACACTGATCTTGGCTGAAGACGACGAAACTTTGGTGAAAGAGGTTTTGGAAAAGTGAGCACAAGTTTTTTTTCCTACATCATGTATCAAGAACACGCCCTATACAATGACGAAGAAATGAATTTGAAAGTCTATTTTAAAAAAAAAGTTATTGTCACTTATATATTACTCAAAAGAAAAATACTAGTTATAATTACCGATCGTAAAAATTCTAATTTAGCCCAATACTATATAATTATAGAACATGAGATAGTATACGTCTTAACGAATGAACTTCGTCGCCATATAAAAAAACCCTGAACAAAGCAGCTTGAAGTATGAAGGTTTTTTATGTAGATTGCTTAGGTACTTATATGACGTGAATTTTAAATTAATAACGTAAATTTTAAAAGTATGGAGGTTTAAAACCCATATTAAAATACAAAAGAACAGTAACTCCGATTGTCTCCGAATAACATTTTGTAGCTTTTTTGAATCTACGTTTCGACCATATTTTAGTCATCATCAGGACAGATTAGTGTAATATTACAGAAACGTGCATATATATACAGTTAGAAGTACATATATATACATACATTTATATATATATATATACATTTATATATATATATACATTTATATATATATATATATATATATATATATATATATATATATATATATATATATATATATATATATATATATATATATATATATATATATATATAAATGTATATATACATTTATATACATTATATATATATATATATATATATATATATATATATATATATATATATATATATATATATATATATATATATATATATATATATATATATATATATATCCTGATGATGACTAAAATATAGTCGAAACTTATAGATTCAATAAAGCTACAAAATGTTATTCGGAGTTACTGTTCTTTTGTATTTTATTAAAATACTCAGTGGCTCCCATAACTATAAAATCATATTGGTATCTTATTTCGCACATGCAGATCAAAAATGGCTTGCGCGCGAAATTTGAATGCTTGGAAGTAATTTTGAGCTGGGAGATAGAAAATATTATATCAAGTATTTCATTGCGCAAAATTTCAGAAAGAAATGCTTCAGTTTTAGCCTTCCAATTGGATGCATGTTAAAGAACGTGCGTTTATGTAAAATGTAAGGATATTTTTCGTCTCAATACAGCGCAGCTGGAAGTGAAATATTTGCTGATCCAATGGCCATGCCAGGTCGTCGCAATGGAAGAAGAAGAGGCGGTAAACGTCGCAAGGGACGTGGTCGAAGCCGTAGCCGTAGTGGAAGCCGCAGCCGCAGCCGTAGTCGCAGTGGAAGCAGAAGTCGTAGCCGTGTTGGCTACAAAGGTTACTACAAAGGCTAAATGTGAGCACACATGTATTGTTACATAAAATGCATGACAAATTCTATAGATCCATAACAATTTAATTTTACAACGAAAAATGAAATATAATCGTAAAGATTTTTCAAAGTTGAATATCACTATGGTATTTTGTTATGTTGACTACCATTGCCGTTTTCGAAATTTGAAAAACATTCATCAACGGATCACAGTAATTGCCTTTTAATTTAAACCATGATTCTTCTCAATTTCCTAACTTTACGAAAAATGCAGCGGCCAGCATATAATTGCGGCAAAATGAAAATTAATGTTTAATCCTCATTCGACATGCGCACCATTCTCTGTAGTAAACTGCGAACAAACCATGCTTGTATAAAAAGAAATAGCAGTGGCGTAGCCAGCTTCGATAATTGGAGGGGCGAATATTCATATATTTGTGTTTACAGACCTTAAAAACAATCGATTTCAAAAGAAATTAATGATGCAAAATATGATACATGAATATTCGCCCCTCCAATTATCAACGCTGGCTACGCCACTGAGAAATAGCAGCATTTTAAGTGCAACTCTTCTAAAATCGAATTTTTGAAATGCAGAGTTATGCAAATGCATTTCATTTTGGGATTTGAGCATTTTTTAGCATAAATAAAAACCTTTATTTCTCTGTCGTATCTAAACGAAAGCAGGCGATATTTACAGGGAGGCAATTCTTGTTCCATCAGCTCTTTTAACTGTATTTTAAAGAAAACAACACGCCAGCAAAGGCGCGTTCACTCCTCCTGCCACAACGAAAATGATCACAAGGCCAGGCAGGGCTTTAACTAGAGCGTTCGTTGGGGGTGTGGTATATTCACTTATTTCTGTTCTGCGCAACGAATTCCTTTTAAATCAGTTATTATTAGGGTACCTTCCAAGGCATTTTAAGACATTGCTAGCACATCTTATGTAATAACTACGATAACCAAAAATCAATGTCTGAGTGACTTACCAGGCACTCTGCCCAGAATCCAAGTAAGATTAAATTTTTGAGAATTTAATTTAAATTAAAGACTTTCATAGTACATAATTATATTGCACAAGATTCTTTTGTCAAAATACCACCAACATATGGCTGTTCTATTTTTGGGTAGTTGTAAGTAAAGAAAATTTTACTAAAAGTGTATACAATACATAAATATATTAACCTGATAGCATCATTTAAATTAATTCTGTAGCACACTGCCTGAAGTCTCCACGATATAATTTGTTCGGAAATTTGGACTAAAATATGTATTTCTGGAATTGAAATGTTAAATGACCTCTTAGCTTTTATAAATGTATGAGATCCCACAAGCAAATAAATCATTTTGCACGAAATATCAGCATCTCAACATAGGTATAGAAAACCAAGGAAAGAAATCACAACGAATACTTCGTGATTAGAATTAGAAACACATTTCCTAGACTCACTCCTTGATCATGGAATGATGGAGTCTATCAAAATTTGCCGTTTTAAACAATTCTGGAGCAATGTTTTGATAAAGAGCCTTTCTGTCCCTTTTTGTTAACTATTACATGTTAAGTGTTTTGTATATAAATATTTCAGTAGAATTTGCGCTTGATTCTTGTGTAGAAATTTCTAAATTTCCTAAAAAGTGGAAACACAACAGAAAATGACGGAAACACGCTCTCAAAACTTCACCGCGATACATCGCTCCTCGGTAAAGTTTCGCGGTGGAATTTGTCGTTTCAAAACATTGTGCATGAATATCTTTGCACGTAAAACCTTCTTGCGGTTTAGATGTTCTAGTTAAAATGCGTCTTTTGTTGACATATCCCGCTAGAAGTTGAGTTTAAACGCCGTGTTTAGGTCGGCTCACGCGGCTTGTGCCAGCGGTATCACCCATGAGCGCTGCGCCAACTTGCGACACCGAAAAAAATAAAAAAAAAACCAAAAACGGGGCGAATTTAAAACTCCGCCTTGCATACGGCAGGCGGAGTAGTAATTATTGCTAATGTTGTCAGAGTAACATTTTTCAGAGACACATGCACTATATAGAGAGAAAGAATACACTATAAATATTTATTCTTTAACGTAATTGCAAACAAAAAGCGGCCTTTTAGGCACAAGAATCATGAGAGCTTCAGTCGATTGCCATATCATCAATTAATCATTCTTCGTTAAATTTTATTTGTATATTACTAATTATGCCTATAATTTAATTTGCGCCTTTTTCGTTACAGGGAGCTCGGTTTTTCTGGTTACAAACGGACGAACATGCCGAACATTGGACAATCGATAAAAAACATAGAAAAATATAGAAAAAACCTTATGATTACCTTGATGACAAAATAATATAGCTTAATTATATTAGTATACGCTCTAACGACATTGTGATTTTAGAACTGATGTAGTTGAAACATGATAAAAGTACAAAAACGTACATTATATAGTATTTTGATGTCTGTATACAACCTCGATCCCAGGACCTTTTCTTAAATTAGGGAAAGGAAAAAGCCCTGGCATCGGCTGGTTTATTTTGTAATCCCATTGGCTCATTCAAACTGTCAATTAAATCATTAAAGAGTATAGTTTATTCATAAAATACAACTGAAGAGAGATTTAAATCATTTAAGCCCTTTGCTTAGTTTGTTTATGCCGCTTTAAATCACTTATTCGGCTACTTAACACTCTTCGTATAAAGTCATATACGTAAAATATCCGTATGCTTCATTATCGGAATTAAATGAAGGTATAGGGACAACTTATGCATGTTATCAGCTCACACACAGCAATCTTCTAAACAAGTTTTAACTGTATCATACCTACTAAGCACTTACTCTACCAGGTTTAACATATTACTTTATTTCATTGGGCATTTTAGTGTCATATATACAACCGAAGATGTAGAGCCAGCTATAGCCCGTAAAAGGTTGCTTTTATAGGAAGTTATTTACCTTATAAGCTAGCTGTATTGCATAGAACGTTAAAAATTACTTCTCTGATTTATTATTTATGCAAGCACTCACAGAAATTAACATATTCTAACACCCAGATATTCTGGGTGTCATGTGACCAGCCGATACCAGGGCCTTTTCTCTTCCCAATTCAAGAAAAGGCCCTGGGATCGAGGTTGGTCTGTATATTCACACGTGCATCCGATCCCCACCTGAAATCCAAACAACTGACACATTACTGCTTCAATTCGAGATACTAAAAGGCCATGATGTTCCTAGAATATTTCACTAATTTGTTTGACCAGCCATTAAAATTTTGTCGCATTCACATGGGATATTATCCGGCCCGATCGATACTGATTTTTTCTTGCACCTCGTTACTTCCTGTCTGCTTAATATGATTAGCAGGCTGCACCAAGCTAAACGAAATATGACTGGTGGATCCAATAAGTTTGTCTGAATTCAATTTTAGTCATAGGCGTACGGGCGGGGGGGGGGGGGGGTAAAGGGATAGCCCCCCCCCGAAAAAAAATTCTGTGATGTAGCTATTCGGACAAAAGATTCACAAACGTTCGGGCAAAAATAGCTCTATCTTGCAGTCAGTATGAAAAGTTGAAAGCAAAATTCTAGAATTAATTAACTTTGAAATTTTTTTGGCATTGTATTATGAAGTTTAGCCAGGCCAATTCACAATAAAAACTTGAAATAACTTTGTACGTGAGTAATAGTTAGTGACAGCACAGTTTGCTCTAATTCCTGTTCAAAGTCAGAACTGCAGTATTAAAAAAAATTGGATGTATTAGAGGCATTAAGGTAAAGTAAAAAACAACAGTGAGATTTTTTTAGCTGTTCTCTGTACGGTTTGATGTTTATTTTATTCGCACAGAATTCTAATTTGAATTTTAGCGTTATCTTTGCAAGTCAATTAAAAAGGCCTACTTAGCGATCTCAAAAATTTGAATAGAAATGAAAATCACCTCCAAAGTTGAAAAAAGCTGACCAAAATTAGCATAATTGCGAAGTTTAGTAAAGAAATATTGTAAAATGGGGGATATTATGGACATTTCTACAACTTATAAGCTGCTGCAAAAGTTGAATGAACACCCATTTCCGCCGTATGTATTAACATACAGTAGGAAAACATACGCTAATATACAGATAGATGAAATGCCAATACATATATGAAATTTCAGTCGTCAGCCAAATTGCAAGATCCAACAGGTAAGGTCACTGTTGAACAATCTCTAAATTTAGAGCACGCAAAAGAAGTCGTTGTGTGTCATAACCTAAACCAGTAGTCAAACATCTTACCAGCCTTGGAAAAGCCCCTGGATGATACCAAGCTAAATCAGTCCCCAACCTCATCATTGAACATGCAAAGTTCGGCTGAAATTTTCACCATTAATCATTGGTCCCAAGAATCAAAGGAAGCCTGTTGTAGCAACGATCCTTCAATTAACTCGTCGAGATCCTCTTTTAACCTGCAAAACTCTCAAGGGTGGATTTCCAAACCAATCAGCCTTCTATACCTTCCTTAATGTCACCGCGCATACCTAATCATCCTATACTGAAAGAATACAATCGAAAGAAATTCAGTCACGAAAAATCAAGCAGAGCGGATTTTAATCCCCAGTGGTATAACACGTATCCTTGGATTAGCTATAATATGGAACGACGTCATTTTGTATGCTTTGCGTGTCAAGAGTTCATGGCAGCAATTACGTTCATTTTTCATAATTAAAAAAAGTGACCGACTGAAAAACATGCAAAAAGCAGAGTTCACAAAGACGCAATGGCAAAGTGGATTAGTTCAAAGATAAATGCAAATCACAAAACATCGGTAATGAAACAGTTAGTGGAAGCCTATCAAAAAGATGTTCAACGGAATCGGGAATATTTGCGTGTTATCATTACCAGCATAATTTACACTGCACATTAAAACGTAGCTTTACGAGGACAAGAAGAGAACAGAAAAACTATCAGATATGTCCGACACAAACAGAGGTAATCTATTGGAATTATTGCACCTCAGATGTGAAGACATTCCCCTGACTCCCAAATAAAGTGTCACGCCCAGTGCCAGTGGAGTTGCCATTCATACAAAACGAAATTTTGACCAGCTTTGTTAGTGGGCGAATTGCTCACGACGTGCTTTTAAGCCGGAACTTTCCTCTAATTATGGATGAAACATCAGATATTAGTCGGGCAGAGCAAGTATCAATTTGCCTAATAGCAAAACATTGGAAACATTCGTTGGATTTTTCTCAACGGAGTCAACTGAAGGGGAAACTCTTTCTAAACTTGTAAAGAAATTGATCACTGAGTATGGTTTAAAGTTGGAAAATATTGTGGGCGAATGTTTTGATGGTGCATCCAATATGAGTGGTTTGCGAAAAGGCGTAGCGGCAACAATGAAGGAATGCTCACCGCGAGGGGTGTATGTAGATTGTTACGCGCATGTTCTAAACTTGGCACTGCAAGATACCATGATGTGGAACCACGCAGAAACGCATTGGGGACATTACAAAGCCTCTACAACTTCCTAGAAAGAAGTACGAAACGACATGCCTTGTTTCATTCTTTTGAGGTAGATACTGATCACTTTGTTCTCACGCTTAAGTCTCTTAGTGACACTAGATGGTCTTGCCGATGGGAAGCGGTAAAAGCAGTTACCGAACAAATGTAGAAAATTGTCAAAGCTCTTCTTATTTTTGCAAATGACAAGGATAAGAGGACGTATATAGCCGTGCTCTTATTAATGCCATTTGTGACTTCGATTTTGTATTCGGTTTGACCCTTCTGAAGGTGATATTGTTAAATTCAAACAGTTTAAAAGTAAATATCTGCAAGGAAAAGACTTTGATGTTATTACTGCCACCTTACCTTAAAGACGCTGCGGAACTGTCGTAATGAAAAATGCTTTGAACTCTTGTGGAACAGAGCAAAAATTATGTCCGATGAAATAAAGGGTAACATCAAAGAATCTATATTTAAAGAAGCAAGAGCACCTCGAAACCAACCATCTCGTCGTTTAAGCGTTCAACAACTTCGAATACTGCGCATGTGATCACTCCCCAAACGTATCATCGCATCAATACAATCTATCGCATAAGCAATTTCGCTTTATCTAACATAACGAAAACGTTATTTTTCCACATGCATTTAAATTTTTATAGTTCTTTCTCTTCTAAGCTTTAAAATGAGAAAGGTAGTTATTTAATTTGAAAATTGTGACTCCAGGCGCTTTATTATTTTGAACTCGCTTATTGCCTCCCACCTCTAGTCTTTTTCTCCGATCTTTTCCAACTTCCACTCGTGTTGATATATTAAAATGTTTTATATTTCTTAAAATTTAATGCATATTAGAATCGCTAGGAATCTGCTACATAGTTTGTGTGCGTTTTTTTGCTAAAGATAGCACGCACGAGAAAACTCGTTACAGTCAGAACTAACGTGACTATTTAAAGCAAATTGCATTTACAAGTTTCACATTTGTCTTTGCGTACATGAGATGGTAGGCTTTCCTCAAGCATTCCTGTTAATCTTCCTCCACCAAGAAAAGTAATCATATCTTGCGGCAAGGGGAGTTGATCGACCAACTTTGGTGGCACACATTCCAAAATAACAACACGACATAAGACCTTCAAACTTTGAAGTCCAGAAATCTTAAAAAACCTCAGTTCATACTTGCTTTCATCGTACTCATTTTCAAAGTCCGAAATTGTGGAGAGAACAAATTTCATCCCGCATACTGAAAACACAGGAAACAGCCAACGCAGCCAGCCCAAATATATTTTGTGATGCACAAAACATAGCGGCTCAAGTGTACTGACATCTATGATCAAGCATGCGTACGTGGTGCTACTTTGCACGTAACAAGAAAGACTCAAAAACCGACCATCTGGCGAAAAATCAAGACACTTTTCACCTAGTTCACCATGATAATGATGACATATTAATTGCTCCTTCAACCCAACCGACTCCAATTGAAGAGTTGAACGCTCAAGCGTGAGCATATCTAACAAAATTATTGCCGATTTAAATGTAACTATTGCCACTTTGTATTCACGTTGTAAAATACTGGGGGAACTTACGGCAATGCCACATGGATCACATTTGATAAAAGGTGTATTTTTAAAACGTTTTTCGTAAAGTTGCATTGGGGGTGTTAATTGATAGATGGCAATAACTGGTGTAGTATTACTTGAGGAGGTTAGAGACCGTGTGTAACGCAAAGGTCCAAACAAAACAACATGCCTTCCATCTTGCGTTAAATTGCACAGCAAATAAGGCGGGCGCGGGCAACATCCTTGATCGATCTTGGAAAAGCCATAAGCTGGAAAATATCCCAAAGAGATACACTTATTCGTGGCATGGTCAAGAAACTCTATTTCATGTTTGTCTTTTTCATCCCCGTAATAACTCATCAGGATTGTTAGCAAACCATTTCCACCAAGTCTAAGTGAGTAAAATTCCTCGGCGGGGACAAAGCCATTTTGTCTCACTGGCACTGGATTGTCGTCTGCCAAAAGACTTTCTTTGTGTTCCCTTAAGGATCGTAGCCCCATCTTGAGGGAGTCAACGGAGTACACTGTCAGTAACTTGCTCACAGCTGATTCAAAATCCTCGGCAGAGACAGTTTTTGTTAAATAGGGCTCAATAAATGTCGCTGTACAACTTGGGTCTGAAACCTAAAAATGGAATATCAACCAAATATCTTGATACATACATACACTGCATAATTCAAAATAATTACCCGGTTTCATATGGTGGTGGTCTGTGGCATAGTATATGCTATATTATAATAACTTTAGCGAGCATTGTGACGTATTTTGCGGGCTAAAATAAACAAATCAGCGGGCTAAAATACATTTAAGCCCGCTGACGTAATAGCCAATGTATAAATAGTCGGAAGCCATTTAAGTGTAGTTGTTTTTTTGAAAAACAAAGCTAAAGTTAAACGTCTAAAGGGCTTTAAAGTTATTATAATAGTAATAGAGTTGATGTTCTTGGGCATAAATATGTTTGTGGCCCTCCTCAGAGCTCATTTTAACCCTCGCTATGCTCGGGCTAAAATTATTCTGAGTCGGGCCAAAAACATATTTATGCCCGCGAACGTCAACTCTATGGTTATAATATAACTAGAGATACACGCAATAACCCCTAGCATTTCGAAGCCTAACAACCATGTAATATGTGAACGCTAAACTGATTATGACAAGGTCAGTCAAATTCTGAATTATTTTCCGATAGTGGTTGGAAACACTCTAGTGCAAGCCCCTTTCAGAGGTAAACTATATTGATTTTACTTTGTGGGTTAGTTAGACGCACTAGTATCTCGCAATCCTTACCTATAAACCGATCACACGCACCAAAGAACCCTTCTGATTCCTGATCATATAGTGATTCTACTATTCCATTTGAGGAACTATGTTGGTTGTGCATATATTTGGCAAATACGTGGTGCATTATAGGCTTTCTACAGTAGTGTTATTACTCAGTTTATTTTCCAAGTATTACTAGGTGTTACTGCTGATGCAAATGGTGATGTTTCCTTATTATCACATTGGTCAATGATCTGTTTCAATAATATCAATATAATAATAATTTCAATAATAATTTATATGTGATATCATGGATTTCAGCTCGCTCTTCCACTCTGATATACACAGTACAGGGCTTTTATAATGCAAAGATTTTCCCTTTACAACATTTATTACGCATTATCTTTTCCCATGTTCATGGTTATTCTCTTTTGTCTAATCCCACAATTCCAACCTCTATGAGCACTACTTCTGAGCAGCTTAGCTCTCACAGAGACACAGTAAATGAGTTATTGGCTTTGTGTTTTTAGTATCATGTGGTATATAATAATCAGAGTTCATTCTCGATTTTCATTGGTCGAGAACTGTGATCTATTAGAGGACAGACGCACCCTAACGCCATTTTAGCGACAAGCCAATCACAGCAATTTTAGAATTATCGACAGCGTGCTTTGTTTTGTATAGATCATGATCACGTCAAATGGCGTGCTAAAGTCTTTACGTTGCACTACTAAGCTTATTTTAGAAATTTTTTTTACATTGTTACTATATAAAACAAATAGGCTACATTTTGCCCTTGTCTGTTCAGTAATAGATACACAGTAGACGCCATAACGTGGTCATACCATGTATCTATAACTGAACAGACAATGGCAAAATGTAATCTAGTAGTTAAATAGAGCTAAGTGACTGAGTAGTTGGAGTAACTGAGTAATGCTCCTGCTACACAACACTTAAGTTTTACAGTATTCAAATCTTCCCCCCCCCCACACACCCACTCACAAGTAAGTGAAAATACATCAAACATTTGCCATACACAATGAATGTCCCAGCACAATGTTTGACGTTTTACTCATATTGTATATCATTATCCAAATTTGATTACCCCCTCCCTTCTGGACATCCAGCATGTATAAAAATGTATGCAATTAAGTTCTGTTGTCATTATAATTACACTGGAAACTGAAAAATCATTTTCACACTCAACTGTAGGTTATTTTTAATGGCTAAAGTAACCACGGAGGATTGTAATTACAGGGTTCATTACTCTGTCTGAAGTGAGATTCTTGTTTTCAACTCCCTCCCCCCTCCCCCCCCCCCCCCCCCTACTGGGCACAGAAGTCTATTTTTTTAAGGGTTAAAGGGGACCAAATCAGCTGGGACACTGCTACACTGAAATCAAGCTAGGCTAGTGTGATACTGAACCATAATGGAAAGTTCACTTTTCCTGCACCAGAAATTGTGATTCTCCTGTACCACAATATACTGAAATGGCTGTTTTTCCACCAACTCCAAGGATAATGAGTACATGCAATGACAACAGTTCATAGTAAATATCTTCATAAACTCGTTTGCTAGTTTATTGTCAGTTTTCATAGGCTATAAACATATTTAGAACATCTATCTTGTAACACATACGTTGTTTTTGTTATTATATACACAACATACAAAATTAATCCGAAAAATAATTTTAGCAAAATTGTCAGTAGGATATACAACTGGAGTTATATTTATATTGTACGTAACTAAAATTTTAAAAAATGAACATTTCTATACCTTCACAACACTGCAGGCCATAACCTTCGCCTCAGTTAAAAACACAGTGACTAACTCTGTGACTTGTATATAAAAATCACTATTTGCACTCTCGAGAATCGAGATAACAGAGCTCTTATAGAGCTCACTCGAGATCTCCTTGGAAAATTTTCTGAGCATGCGCAAAATAATACTGCGAGACGCGTGGAATTTGCGTGTTTACACGGGATATTTAAAAGTTGGTGGATTTTGCAAAGCAGGCAGCGCAGCGTCTGCTGTTGTGCCTTCGTTATTGCCTTGGGTTATTGCTCTTACTTCGTAGTTCATTCTCTTAATCCCGATTCCAGCCTGACTAAACTACAAAAGCATCAGGATCCGAAGTGTTTCCAAGTAAATTTTTAAAATGCTCCTTTGCTCTTTTGCTTTTAAAATGCTCTGCTTACGTTGGTAAACGTTGAAACAACGTAAAAAATGACCTTCAAGACGTGAATCAACGTTGAAAAAAGATTGAAAATGCAAATTGGTTTAACGTTACCTACTTATCCTCATGACGTTGGAACAAAGTTACCTCACAATTCAAATCGATGTCTGATAAAATAAACCATGAATGGACGTCATATCTACGTCTGTTTGCTAAGGGACCGTTCATTATTTATACCTCAGGGGGGCACCGAAGAGAAATTAAAAAAAGTATCTATAAAAAAATTACCCAACCGCTCTGGGTGTTCAAATTTTTTTTACCCAACCTCTAATACAAATCCAAGATTTTAAAGCTGCCTTTGTAAACTTAACTCGAAATGACTATTTTATTTGTTTTTATCATTGCGTTTTTCATGTATATGTTATTAACTGCGTTTGTTTATTAGCTATTAATATTATTCATTGTAGTATGTTCTCGTATTCTCATTGGTCTTTTTTTTACCCAACCTTTTAGAGGTTTTAAAAATCAGTTACCCACCCAATTTCTCTTCGGTGCCCCCCTGAGGTATAAATAATGAACGGTCCCTAATGTTGAACAAACGTTTGTAAGACAACGTCATAATAACGTTGATATCACGACGTATCGAACGTTTCAACGACGTTGTGTCATGATACAATGTGTCTTTCCAAAGGCTTGGAAGACATCGATATACCACACCCCTCACTACACCGTCCTTGCCTTAAATGCGCCATGAGACCTTTCCTTTCATGCACTGACTTTCCCGCCTGCTTTTCGGTATCATGTATACATTTACCGACTCCTCTGTGTACTCTACCTACACGAGGGTCACAATGTAGCATTGTTTTTACTCTCGTTTTGTTATCTTGTATCTCAATAGTACCACGACGAAGACGTCGTTCCCTATCGTTTCGAATGGCGTCCCATGCACGGCTTCCGTGTGAAATATGTTTGCTGAATAACACTGTCGTCCTGCAAGGTTTACCTCTGTGACTACTTTACATAGGTTTCCAAGGATGATTACTTCCTTTCGTTTGATCACAATGGTTGTATGATTGTTTTCCTTGCTCTACTTTCCGATGCCGACGGACAGAGTGGCGAATCAGTTTCTGTGCCTTGCCTTCATTTCAAATAAATCTGTCCTTTGCGCTCAAAGAGGCCCGTATTCTTATCCTTTTTTGGTATATCGTTCAGCTCGGTGCTTCAAGATCTACATCAATGTCCGTTTGTACTTCGAATCCAGTGATTCCCTGCGCTCTCGGTGTTATGTGGGCAATTCGTTGTTTTCACTTGCCGGGTCGTTTCTTATGCAGTAATTAACCGAAATTTCGAAAGTAATTTTAATTAAATTACTTCACCGGTAACAAAATGTCTTGACATTTCAGCATTAGAGAAATAGGCATTGGGTCTAGCAAGCAGGATTTTTTGGCAGTGTTCAAAATTAATTTTTGCACATCTTCTTCACTAAGAGGATCAAAGTCCATTAACTGACATGTTAATGTACTCGATGGTATACTGGTGTGTTGAGTGTCAACAGAATTGAGTTGAGAACGAATTCTTTCAACTTTCGTGGTAAAATACTGACCTAATTCATTTGCAAGAGAGTTCATGTCATGATGATCTGGAAAGAAAATATCTTTTTTGGGAGTCAATAGATTTTTTGCAATTGTATGTAATTTCTTTTGGTTATGAGAGTTTTCATTACTGAAGATTTGTATAGAAATCGCATTTTGCTTGTTTCATACGGTGATTGGCTTTGTTCTTGATACATCTGAAGTGCCTTAAATCAGAATTTTTCTTCGTTCTTCTCCACAATTTTTCGGCTTTCCTCCTTCGCTTTTTTATCTTCTTAGTTTCATCTGAAAACCATGGAACACATGGTCTTGTAATGATGGTCTTACTAATCAATGGAGCATGAACTTCAAGTAACTTCAACAAAGTTGTGTTAAAGCATTAAACAGCTCCAAAATAAACAGCTAGTAACTCTAAATAATTTATGTGATGTTTATTTTCTTCCATGGTCCAAAGCCCTCCAGTTTTAACTTCGTCTATGGCACAGCCCCGGCCCTTTTTTGAAGCATCTGTGGACACTGTAATATATGTGGTTCAGGTTTATATATGGTATTATGAGCTGTTTCCACATTATTTATCCACCATTGAAGCTCAAGTTGAGCATTGGTGGATAGCTCCATTGGGGCATCAAAATTCCCTTGGTTAAGTTTGATAGCTTCAGCTTTTTCACCCTCAGTTGTACGAAAATATAGTGGTCTATACATTACCCCAGGGAAAGTAGATAAGGCCAATTACTTGAGCAACCTCCCGAATAAGAGGCCAATTGCATGAGAGCAGGCGTGTAACTGCCCCCTTTAGTTTCTTAACTGTCTCTTGAGTTAGTGAAACTGTCGTAGTTAATGAGTTAAGAAAAAAACCCAAATAGACAAGTATTTGTGTTGGTATAAACACAGATTTTTTAGGGTGAGGAACAAAGTTTAGGTTGTCTAATAGTTGTACAGTATCAACAACATCAGCTGCACATTCAGTAAAATTGTCACCCATCAAGATAGAGTCATCAGTATAAGGTGATGAAATGTGACCCTTTAGCCTTAATGTCGAATGTACTGGCTTTAGTAATTTGGTGAACTTTCTGGGAGCTAGATCTAATCCATTAGGAAAGCAGGTAAACTTAATATATAGTTTCCCATTCCAAGAAAACTTTAAATACTTTTGATGTTTCTTGCTAACATGCACTGAATAGTTGGCATCTTTAAGATCTACTGATGCCATATAACACCCAGGTTTCATTAGCTGAATGGCATTCCAAATTCAATCCATTTTAAAATGCTGTAGACCACATGCTCATTTAAGCTCTTCAGGTTTAATATCAGCCTGTGTGAGCCATCTGGCGGCTTTGGTCTTAAAAATATTGGTGAAATGAATTCATCTGGCTCATGAGCAGATGTAGCTATAATACCTTTGGACAAAAGCTTTTTAATTTCTTGTTCAACAATAAGTTGCTCTGCTTCTGAAAATCTGTTTTCTCTAGGTATCTTTATTTGGTGGGGCAGATTGATAAATTCAATCTCCTGCCCACAGACTGTTTGTAAAACTTCTGAGTCAGAAGTAATTTTTCGCCACGCACAAAGTTTGTGAGTCAACTGAACAGCTTTAAAGCAGTCTGTTCGTTTAGTAAAATACTCTACTATTAACGGTAGATCTTTCCCTAAATTACTAGTAAATTTTCCAAAGGGTTTCCATTGTTTTCTCCCGGTGCAGTCATTGGTTCTGTGGTTGTTTTTGTGTCTGGTGCTTCTTTGTTTGAAAGCTTGATCTGGGGGGATGGTGCTTCCACTGCCGGCTGTTGGATAAAAAATGCCCTCGTCTTGGTTTTCCATCAGAACTTGAATTACTGCAACCCCAAGTTCCAGAGTGACCATATGGTCTGGGCTTATCAGATCTTTGAGGAACTGTTGTCTAGCTGATTTTGCTGGAAGCTCGAATATCATTGAGTTGTGTTTGCAAATTATCACCAAACAAATAGGTTGTAATGGGCACATGTGAAGCACACAGGCTACTGTAATCTTTATGTAGATGTGGCTTGATAGCGTCGCGTCGACGCATTGACAGCAGTCACACATTGTATTACCCAACAGCGCCAGAGCGTCTGTGTTCATCGTGATCAGTTGATCAACTTGTGGCAACGTCGTAGTGCGCATTTGCAATAATCTATGGGTTGTGATAATAAGTATAGTACCCACTTTAGACAGTAGCTTTTGGGTAGTAGAAGCACGTAAATCATTATGCTTGGTCTTGTTGTCAAGCTTGTCCCATATTTCTGCATTAACGCGAGGAACAACAACTTTTTCACAATTTTCGGGACGAGGGTATTTGTCCATTTTTTCTTTTTGTTTTGCTTCCGGAAGCTTTGTCGACCACCGCTTATTAACAATATCAGCAAGTTGCTGATTATATTGCCACCTACCTCCTCTTCTTGTTCCAAATCATGAGAGATTTCTGTTAGCAGAGCGTCATGTTCGAGTCGAACATGTGCTTCGCTCGCATAGCCCTCATTAGCCAAGTTGGCCTCAGGTTCATTAGATTGAAGCAATCCTTCGGCATCACTGCCCTCACCACCTCTTTTGGTTTCAGTTTGTGAGCCATGACGTCTCTTTTTCCTTGGTCCATCCTCCGAGTCAGAGGATTCGGCTGGTTGTAATCGCTTCATCGATTTTCCATGTTTAACATGGCGGTTGATATTGTTGCCAAAGTTTTCCCTAAACCAGAGAGCAATTTGGGCGTCGATTCGTCTTCTGTCGCTTGTTCTGTAGCCACATCATCATCCATCAACGTTCTTTCCAATTCGTCTTCCGAAGTCATTTCTATTCTTTTTATGTAAATTTAGCCTTTATATCGCTGCTTCGTTTGCATAAACGACCGCTCGCTCGAAAAACTACGCGGGCAACTGATGGCTCGATCTGCGTGCGCATGTCTCACATGACTCCTTAGTGACGTAGTCCAATGACGAAATAGAATTCCCTATTAACGCTCTGACTTACCTTATTAAGTTCTTTCATATCGCTGTGAACATCCACACATTTACAGCTGGCGCCAGCGGTCAGACCACTGTAACGAACTTATTGACTTTGTCATGCATGAACTGTTCGGGTTACTTGTATTTGTGTAACCATTAACTACTTATTCATCCGTCCCGTTTTTATTAAGCATTCGAATAAATAATGATGAGATTTGTAGTTACATGCTAGAGACCTATAAGAAACCCTGCTGGGCTTTATTTATTTTAGATCCCTAGTTTTGTTTGTATAATAAACCCGGCCTAACCATTAAGTAACGGTTAAATATTTACAGTCAAGGTAAAATTGTTAATAATGATACAAGTACCTAGCCTCCTCCGCAGGCAACTCTGTATACTGCCAGAAGTATAAGCCACAAGTATAAGCCACACTACGGGTTCCCTGTGTAGCCGTACTGTGGCTTATACTTCTGGCAGTATACAGAGTTGCCTGCGGAGGAGGCTAACAAGTACTTCAACGTAAATTGTTCAGTAAAAGAAAGCTAAATATAGATTGTTTGATAAGGAGTATATACATATCTACAATCAGTGCCAAAACACTTTGGACAAAGTATCAAAGAAAATTATACTGCTATATATTTGACCCCCCGTGCCCCCTTTCAATGCTGAAGTGAAAAATTATGACACTCACAAAATGTTGTATACAAAACCAACAACATTGTTTAGGGTGGGGGGAGGGAGGGAGGGAGCTGCTTTATCTAAGCAACTCTCTAAAAATTGGGTTACTTTTAGGTTGAGAAGCAACTGTCCAAAACAGTTGTCACTGATTGTACATATAGGTGGAGTATATACATTTGCATCTCGACGCCAAAAGAACGCTGAATGCTCGGTTACAAAATCCAATTGACATGCATGATGAGTTTTCATTATGTGTTGCTTGATTTGTTTTTTGAAGATGGGGTAATTTTTAGTCCTTTAATTCTGGTCCTAATTCGTTCGAGACATCAATCCCTTATTACAAAGAGTGAATTTACATAATTCGTTCGCTTTAACAATTTATGCAATTTTGAGCCATTTCTCGTATTACGCTGATGAATTTGTTTGTTTGTTGCAAAGTAATTTTCAAAAACTTACTATCGTTTATTTGAAATATGTTAAAGATCAGTGGCGTAGCCAGCCCCACAATTTAGTCCCGCTATGCAAATTTCAAGTTGTTTTCAAGTTATTATCATTATTCATTTCTTTAGAAATTCATTGTTTTCACAGTCAATGAACATGAAATATTTGCACAGCGGGACTAAATCCTCGGGCTGGCTACGCTAGTGTTAAAGATGTCCAATTTCTTGAATGTAGGCTCAGTATGTTCTAAATAAGATTTGAAAGTCTAATGATCATTTGTTGTACATTCAGTAATTTTTGAACTCGAACATTAATAGTTCTACAGTATACTTCGATTCCAAAAATATCTGATTTAGCAATGAAGCCGGAACCCTTATATCTTTTTTACTACCTGAGTAATTTTGTGCTTACTCCAAGTCAAACATTTATCTATATATGATAATAGTTAATACCAGAAAGGTAAGTTTTATTTCATGTTTAGGTTGCTTATATTTGTTTGAAAAGCGTTTGATATGTCTAGAAGTGTACTTCAATGTATGTTCTCCCTCATCAATCGCCTTTGTTACTCTACAAGTTAGTTTTATCTCTAAACCATATTGGTGCTTGGTGAGAATTTTGTTATCTACTCCTTTCCTGATCATTTTCAGTGACTTCTAAACGAATTTCGGTTATTAAGCCGTGTAAACCAATTTCGGCACTCTGGCAAAACTGGCGCTCTGGCAAAACTGGCAGACTGGCACTCTGGCAAAACTGGCAGACTGGCACTCTGGCAAAACTGGCAGACTGGCACTCTGGCAAACTGGCGCTCTGGCAAACTGGCGCTCTGGCATTCTGGCAAGACTGGCGCTCTGGCAAAACTAGCGAAACTGGCACCCTGGCAAACTGACATTCTGGCAAAACTAGCGAAACTGGCGCTCTGGCAAAACTGGCGCTCTGGCAAGCAAGCAAGCACTACCCCTAGCTGTTAAAAAACTGGCACTCTGGCAAGATTTTCTCAAAAATGCACATCATTTTGGCGTATGGTATTGAGAGCTTTTACATGACGTGAGACATCGTTTGTATAATTACCACGTATATTACTTTAACCACAATAATTATGTTAATTATTTATGACGTGTTCTGTGCTTTGCTACACGGCTTACTAACCCGAATTTCAGAAATGGCATGTCAATTTCAGAAATGTCCAAGTGGATTTCAGATAGTAAAAGTCTATTTTGGACATTGACATGTTCATTTCAAAATTGTTAAAATGAATTTCAGGTTATGGATGTGAAGGTACAGTAATGCTAGTGAATTTGAGAAATGTTCAAGCAAAATTCAGATAATGTAGTATAATTTCAGAAAATTTATTGTTGATTTCAGACCCATTCATTTTGAATTCAAAAAAAATTACACAATTTTTGCTTCGATAAATCTGAATTCTACGTCCTCCAATTCTACTTCTATCCATGAGTGATATTATAAGGACCACGAGGCATTGTACTTTGGAGTAACAAGAACAAGTAACAGTAACAAGTACACACTCATCTGCTTGCCACACATAACTACAGCTCTTTTTACACCTAACATTGTTGTATGTGATTTTCTATTCTCTTGCTTGTCTACACACAAAAATTTATCCCTGTAATTATAAAGAAATTAATTATCTGATCGAGTTTGTCCGAATTTCTAATGGTATTTCCTGAAGTGTACTTTTAAGGTTTCAATTTCAATTGCAAATAACTGATATTGTTATGGAGAATCTGAATATCTTTTAAACTCATCTGAAATTTACATGATATATTTGTAATCATTTGGAAACATACGAATTTCATTTGGGAAATCTGAATATTTATTAAAAAGGTCTGAAATTCATTTGTCCAAACTGAATATTACCTAAAAACATTTGAATTTCATCTCAAAGTGTCTGAAAATGAGAAGGAACAGGTGTAGTATACTGAATTTAATCAACCAAGATTTTTGAAAAACAGGTAATGACAGATATATATGTACAGGTCATAATTTTTAAATTTATTTTTCTCATTATCTTCGAAAATTAAGGTAATTAAAGCTACTTTTAATGGATCTGGGATAGTTCTACGAAAAAAATGCATGTTAAGTTAAAAATATGCGAAAGAGATTCCTAAATTTCAGCAGCAACGGTTTTAATAATTTTTATACGTATGCCATCATGCCCAATTTTTCTGGATTTAGCTAGATTTTTTAGTACGTCACGGGTTCAACAAAAAAGCTGTAATTTTTACAATTTTTAGATAAGTATTTATTGACGGTTTCATAGACCTGCTCAATAACTATGCTGTTAAATAAGGTACTTTCGACATGTGTTAATATCGATATATAAAACAAATCTGTTGGACAATCTTTTTTGGCAACAAATAAATGATATACCAAATGCTTTACTCTATAGGGCACTTTATGGCTGTTAGGATTATCCACAACGCTTGTCGGATTTGAAGTTGATAATCGCTTATTATTGCATCAACATCTTTACTGAATATTTCAAAATGTACGTTACCTCTTTCTAAAAGTCAGTTTGACCGTAATATATTCATGTTTTTTGGGACGCCCGGTAGATTATAAATTCGACATGTGCCGCGTTTTTCAGCCTAACCTGGCGTCTCAATTCATGTTTCTTGAAATAAGGGAATTTTCTATACTTTTTATAACCTATAATATTCTATAAATACTAAGCCGCTTTATATACTAATCATATGAAGTATCGATAATATGCAATTATAAATGCTTAAATCAGAAAAAACATACCTATTTAGAAATTAATCTATAATATAGAACTTATCAAGTTCATTACATAATGCTACTTAAAGTAACAATCAAATATTTTAAATTTGATATATTCTCCTTTGGAAAATCATATCGCAAAATAGCGGATTTGCTTACAGGAATAGAAAAGCTAGGAAACGGGAAATGACGTTTTTCCTGTCGCTCAGCCAAGTGTATGTCCTTGTGAATCCCACTTATGATCACAAAGAATATTCTTGACAATCTTGTTGTGTCACTGATGATAAAACAAATCTACACAGTGCGCCTAACTGTCTGGCAAATTCCCCATCGCAGCTTCATAGCGTATTTAAGCATAAGACCATATGGTACTCATCAACAGAAGATACCATGCTAAACAGCCAGAAATTGTCAGAGATATAATTAATATCCAAAACAATTTAAAATCAAGATCCAAAACAATTTGAAATCAAGATTTCTTTTGGATCTTTTTCGGAAAATTTTGAGTATAGTTTTGGATTCATGCAGTTTATAGTTTTCTGATTAATCTAATGATGGTTTGCGTCATTTTGACGTATATCATTTTGACAGCGAACAGTTGACGTTTTACTAACCAACAGATGACGTTGTTCTAGATAACGGTGACCTGTGAATACCAAAAGGAAACAACCAAAGGAAAAGGAAACAACAACGGGAAGTGACGTTTTTCTCCATGTTGCCAAGTGAAGAATATCCTTAGAACACTTGTAAAACACAACGAATGAAAAAATACAATGAGGATCTTATCACCTCATGAAATGATAACCTAATACCGCATGCATGCAAGCAATACTAATTTATTCGATTATATAATAAAAGTGTAAAAAATACAAGGCGATTGGTCTTACATATTCGACAGTGACATTAATTTGATGATTTTAGGACTGTAAAATTTTTGTACAATTTAACAAATTTATCTCAACCCTTAGCACAGCACGAGCGGTAGCTCCGCGCGAAAAATTCCGTCCATAACTGTTTAATCTTTGATGGTCATTAGCATCATTTACTCGACTTTTCTTATGCATGTGATTTAAATTTTTTGTCAATATTTTAAACGAGACACGCTCTTTACATAGTGGAAAAAATTTAAAAGAAAAACTTTTTTAAAAAAGTGAAAACAAATGACACAGCCTAGATTCAAAGCTGGAATCTCCTGCATCAACGTACATAAGATCGCGTCCCTATAATTCACACAATCGATGATCGCTCAAAATTTTCCTGCATTGATGTGTATTTTTTCAATTAAAAGACAATTAATTTGTAGCATTATTTTTTTATCAAAAACGTTCTACTAAAACAATTAGATTACTCGCACTCAATTTCTACGCGGTCAAAGAAATCTCAAGCTCGTGATCTACAATGAAATGATAAAAATATAATTTCTCAAAGTCGCCTGCATTACCTATACAAAGAGAAAAACAGTTGTATCACTGAAATAAGAAACGAGTCTATATGACAATTTCTCTAGGAAAATAACCCTACAGTTTAAAAAAATACGATTACAGTAATGGCGCCGGCATTTAACTTCGAAAGGACAAACTCGCGGGCCAAACTCACCATGTGGGCACTGGGCAGCACTCTGCGGAAATGGTGCAATTTTGGGGCCTTTTATAAAGGGAACGTGAACGGCCTGGCATATCTACGAATGCTGAATGAGTTTGCTTTTCCGCAACTTGCCATACACTTTTTAAAACAATCAATTCTGGGAGGGTCCGGAGGTATTATTTCGAGGTCTTTGCTGGGCACAAGATGGCGCTCCAGCTCATCGCCTCATTGAAGTCCGGGATCACCTCAATGAAGTATTCGGAGAGAATACTCAGAATCGTGTCATTGCGCTTCAACATAATGTGGAATGACCACCTCGCTCGCCTAATTTAACCCCTTGTGGGGGTATCTCAAGAATAGAGTGTTTACAACTCTTACCGATAACATCGATGCGCTACGCCAGTTGATAATCGAGGAATTCAACGCTTTACGGCTGGGTGTCGGCAGCAACCTGAGACGATTCGACATGTGATGCGCGGAATACACAGGCAAACCATTCTCTGTGTCGAAAGAAGTGGGGGACATGTTGAAGGGAACGGCCCATAGCTTAAACATTAATTTCATTAATTGTTGTTACGCGTAAAATAAAAAGCAAACCGTTTATAAGTATCGTCTTGCTTGACTCCGGCGTTAAAATATTTGGACGAAGCGAAAACGTTTTAAAATGCTTAACTGTAAATACAATTTCATTAAATTCCCAGGTGTATAATCACGCGCGTTTAAGAGCGATTTAGGAACAATGAGATAATTTCTATAGTGTCACTTTGGGACACTCACTCACTGAAATAACGCGATTTGGATTTTTGCCCCTCAGTTCGTATTACATTTGTAGTGACGTTAACACTTTCCTACATGCGACAGATCCTGTCAACAAACACTATTGATAAGTGTCAAAATACAGTCTGTCTGTTTCAGCGTGAAATAGCACTTGTCAGAAACGAATATTTTTGTAACCATTCCATATTGGTTCTAGCACAGCTGGTAAACGAGACAATGTGATCACACTGCCTAGTCTTCAGAAGTCCATGTAAAGTCGCTCCATTTTTGTACTCAGAAAAGTTTTTTCACTTCAAAGGGAGAATACAGGAAGCTATAATAATATTCATACTCTTAATCCAATTTGAATATTGTCTATCTTTAGTTCAAAGATTACTCGATCTCTTATAGAATGGAGTTACAGCATACAAACGTTAGACACAGCCTTAGCATACATAATATATAAACATTTATCCATAATTATTTTTGAATATATACAAAAGTATATCATGCAAAGATAATTTAATACTGATGCTCCAGTGATATCTGACATAATGTCAAGCGGGTGTTTTTCATCAAACGTATTGCAGACAATGAAAATAGGCCTGACCGACCACTGTATATCCACATAATAGAGAAAACATTCGAAATAAACAGTGTATTCGAGTTCTAAGCCGTCGGAAATATGTATCAAAAATTTTGAAGAACCTAATCTGTGAACCTAAGGATCCTAATATTTTCACATTTCACATGTCAAATCCTTTCGCCATACGTGGGCATTAGGGGCAGATATACTTTGAGTGTGGGTGGTAGCTTATCTTTAGGTTTGAGTCTCATGCAACTATTCTTGACTTGCAACCAATCTCTTTGGTCACACCTGACAATGCTTCTCGCCCACGTTGGTTGGTGCCCACAATAGGACTAATCAAATCTTATTTTGTGCTTCACCACCAACATTGCCGACATGCAAGTCAAGAATATCAATAATACGGTGTACATATGAGGGAAGTGACCAAAGCGCACGGCGCTAACACATACAACCCTAGAGCATCGTATCTGATCTCAGCCAAGATCTTGGCGCACAAATGCACAATCCTAACGATTTCAATCAGGTTACTCGAAGTAATACTCCATCTAATGCCCTCAAATTTAATGATTTGAAATATTCTTTATCGTGGTATATTATGTATTATAATATCTATCGCACTTTTTAAAATATCTACATTTTTTCAGCCATATACGGATATAGACCAAACATGTAGACATTTCATATGCACTTAAGCCCGTTCAGGCAATGTTTCCTCTGATTTCTACTGCGATTTCAAGCCTCATTTTAGCGCAAAGCCAAAAGTCTGAAACTTTGAACTAAGTTAAATTAATCTCGTCAGGCAGACGGTAAAAACCTTTACAGAATTTTCCGGCTTTCCTGGTATATCAGTATTTCTAAGTATATTGGGTTCGCGCTACGAAAAGCCAATATTTAAAGGGCAGATAACTTAAAAAGACGGTAGGATAAGACAGAAGATTGAAACCGACTGAAGACCGCACGTGGATGCGGCATTCCTGACGCGAATATATGCTACTCGACATCGATGTTTAACTTTATACAGTGACTTGCCCTCTAGAGTCTCGTGGTGAATTTTTTCGTTTTTCATTGTTTCCCTTGTTGGAAGGAACAAATTGTATGTGAGTTAAAATGAGTTAAATTTTGTCAGCGTTTTTTTTATTATGTTTATTTACAGTACTTTTGTACAAGTTTAATTTGAACGTAAGATTCCTTTTACAGCTTATTTACGGAAATCCATCAAGCGTCTCCTAAACAAATAACGAGTTTAATACTGTCCGTATCTATGTGTCTATGCTTGTAACTCAAAGAATATTTAGTCCATGCTCACTCAAGCCCACAAAAAGGTTGAGTTTTGTCGAGTTCTCACTTCGAACTGGTCGAGTAACTGTGGCCAGTCGAAAACTGTAATTATCTCTTATTTTATTTTTGTCTCGGTTTTCTTTGATGTACCACGGGCTGTATCTCAGATACAGTTCTTGAATAAATAATTAGATCAAACTTGTGGAAAAATATCGACGAATTTCGACTTAAATTGTTTAAAGTCGAAAGATTCTACTAGAAAACCTCCTCAAAAATAAAATAAGTTATCGCCATAAATCCCTCCTTCTCGGTATTTAAACCTAACATATAATCCTGGTACTTCAGCGGCGATTCATGGCAGTAGAATAATTATTACGTTGGGGATTTTGTCAAAATAAAATCAAAACCACCACCTAACGATAAGGAATTTGTCTTATATTGGCAAGCGATGAAAATTATAATTGCTAGAATGTTTTTGGTTCATTTTGGATCATAATTAGACGATATTATAGCAAATTACAAAGAACATTGAACAGACGGAGACCATCTGTCTAAGCCTGCTGGTATCATTAATAACATCAGAACATTTTGAGGTCAAATAGCACGAACGCCTCATAGACGAATATATATATATATATATATATATATATATATATATATATATATATATATATATATATATATATATATATATATATATATATATATATATATATGTATATATATATATATATATATATATATATATATATATATATATATATATATATTATTTTCAATAATTTGCAATTATAATTTTCATGGCCTTATCGTTAGGTGGTGGTTTTGATTCTATTTTGATAAAATCCCTAACGTTTTAACTACCCTACGCCCATGAATCCCCGCTGGGGTACCGGGATTATGTGAGATAATTACAGTTCTCAAATATATATTTGGCATATATATCTTGGATAGAATGCTTTGAATATATTTATGAAGTTTTGAATATATTTACTTATCAAATGTATTTCCAGATCGATTCGTAAGTTCTGTATATTCATTTGCGTACATGTAGCTACATCAGAACACGCAGACCTGAAACAGGTATATATAGAAATGCATGTATATGCAAATATATGCGAATCCGTAGAATGCCACCTGCAGGCTATATATGCGCAAGATGTGGCCAGTAAACGCGAGTGTCTCAATAATATTGATATTTGCTAGTCTTGGCGACGATCAATCGATTTCAGGCCAAACACTTTTTGTAAAATGAGCCGCCGTCACTCAAAATGACCAACGTCGGTCCCTTTGGGCTTTTTTATCTATACAGTAAATCGTACTTAAGTTTGCAAGTGAGTACACGAAGAAGAATAATCCCTGAAATAAACTTCTATGTAAAGATCATTGGGTAGCATTAAATGTAGAACTGGTCAATTGATGCATGTTTGAATTGTGTAAACTCACCGAGTCACGGTGAAACCATGAATTATCCTTAGGCACAATTCTGCTGGATTTTCTCATGATTATCTTTCTAACTCTCACGCCTATGAAACTTGCTGTTTACTACGAACACTATTGCTTGTAATGAATATTGAATAACATATTAATATTCTTCAGATTATAATTATTTATCCTTGTTTTTCATGTTCTCAGTAATTCCGAATGATTAAAATTGCCTGCTATTTGTAAAATACTAAGGTAGTAAGGTACATTGAAATAAAGCTGTGAAAACTAAATCTAAGGGAGAATGTTAATGCAAATATCTGTAATGTTTTGCTAAAGCACTTTAAAAGAATGTTGACACGTCCTCAGTAACTTGAGACAAACAGGAAAATTCAAGACATGATTTACATAGGTGTGACCGTAATACGACTGGGAGATGATAAAATGATAACAAAAAGCTTTAATTATTCTCGTGATCATTTTTCTATAATACCAACAACGTTGTGTGAAGTACCCGTGAACTCGCAACAGGAATTTATTATCCGAGCATTGAAAGCAAATGAAGAGAGGCACAGGAATGAAGACTCGGGCTACGTTCGACGATACAGCACGTTTGCTTACAACGTGATTTCAACGCATATACTTCTTTTATTTGGGAGGAAAATGTCTATTTAATTTGAAAGGGCTTGTGATTGTTTTTTCAACCCAAGTAAACAATGTTTACGACATTTTCTTTAGCTGAGATTATTGTTATTGACAACTAATTGCAAAGCTTGCCACCGCTATAGACGATTGCATGTGACGTGACATTTAAACTCTTGCACAAACACTCAACACTTTTAGTCAGAACACAAATTGCACCTAGACATGCTTGCTATCACGTGTTAAAGTATTATGTAAGCATAGAGTCCCCTTAGCTTGGAAATTATCAACGTTTTACATACGGATAATTCTTCCTTACAATAAACATCATTGCTACAATGTGCGCATTCCATATTTGTACAATTAAGCTACAATGTAATTATACAAGTTGCATTTCAATGACCCCAGTAACGCAGTTAGTATATTAGAATAACAATTGACATAGACAGTATATCTAAATTCCAACAAATATGATATTGGTTGCTGTTTATTAATTAAAAAAAGCACGCAGTGCCGATATAATTTACATGTAAAAATCCTTTGTCTGTTTTGCCTTCTGTCATTATGGCACTTCATCCCTCCCTCTTGACGTCACGATAGTTGTCCAATCAGAAGCCAGATAGCCACGTGGTTTCCTAGGTGTTCTTATCGTTGCGTGCGTAGTTGTTGGGAGTATTTAGTGTCAGAACGTTGTACTAGAAGGTTCGCTCGTTTGAAAGCAAGTTTTATTCAAGTATTTAAGAACGGTAAGTAGCCAAACTAGTCGACAGTTTTGTTAAGCATGAGAAATATATTTTGAATCTCTTTAAACAGTTAAATGGGGTTTTAGGATTTACGTGTTATTTATGCTGCGTCACAGTGGCGTCAGTTGAAGTGATATTGACTTGCCGTTGAAAACATTCATCATACGACTTTGTAAAATAACAGAGTGATTATTTTCTAATTTAATTTTGAGCCCCCTTAAGAAATGGAAAAGCATTCTAAAACCCGTCTTGGGGAGTTTACTTATTGAACGCAAAACATTGCTTTAGGGAGGCGCAATCGACAACCTTATAGTGAGCATGCTATTCATCAAAAAATGCGCCCTGACAGGCTGATGTCAAACGTCACGTTTTCTAGCAGTATCACAATTGTTTGCACGTTATGTATTTGGTCACTCTGACCATATTTTCCGCGTTTTCAATAGAACTTTGGCAATGGATTTATCGCAGATTTACGATATGGGTGTCATGATGCGAAGACAAGACATGGCTTACGCTCCTCCAGAAGGTAAGATTTTCAGGTTTTTACTAGTCAATTTTTGTCTAAAAGGTGATTAAAGTTTCATCTGCTACCAAATCATGTCATGACGCCATAAACATGCTGTTTTCAATGACATTGTGGTTTCTCTTTCGATTTCAAATTACGTGTATCTAAACATCGTTTCTTTATTCAAACAGTTCAGTTCGTCGCAAATGAAGTCGACTCGCTTTTTGAAGCATTTCGTAGGGAAACAAATGGTATTCCCGATGGTAAGTACGAGATTGTGTGAACGTTTCATCGAGATTAGTCATTCTTTCACTTTCGAGTTTATGTTTATACGAAGAAGCATGCCGCTTCTATTAAAATGACGTCATGTTTATTATCGCGTGATGTTTTGCAAAACCAGTTGGATGTCCTCCCACGCTAATTACTTGTCAACATTGGAATGTGGGTAAACCGGTTTTGTTGAACCGGTCTGCCAAGTTGTGTCTTAGCATTAAACGGAATCAGATAAAGTCCTTTACATGTATACACCCCATACAAAAGTATTCAACATATCAGGAATCTATTACTAAGATTCTTTTAATGACATGTTTTGCAAGTTTGCCTAATTTAACATAATTTGCCTTTTTGAGCAGATTTTTAATTTCAAATTTTCTTAATTAAGACCCCAGAGACTGGACATCACAAGATGTCTGTCAGTGGCTGGGATGGGCCGAAGCTACATTCAACCTTGGAATACAACTGTCCAGTTTCATGGACTCGAATGGAAGTGTTTATGATGGTAAAGCACTTTGTCGATTAACTAAACGCAATTTATGCTTTATCACATCAGTGGCTATTGGGGAAATTCTATGGCAATCACTCCAGAGAATTTGCCATGGTTAGTTGTGGCTAAGTATATATGTTGAATAACAGTATTAATGTGCACGAAAAAAACCATCCTTCAATAACAAAAATAATTACCCTAACCTCTACACAAAATTCCCAAAATAATCATAATTTTACTGTTGCTTTCCAGAGTATAACAAAAAGCAAGAAATAATGAGGCAAAAGTACCAGTGTTTGCCGAGCATGGCTGACATTGCAGTGAATAAAGAACATGTTGAAGCTGTTGTACCAACAATGAACACCAGCCCACTGCATAATATGCCAGGTGATGCCGATGATTTCTTGGCACGGCTAACAAGTGCACCATCACCAGTGCAGTCTGAATTTTCAGATTATGGGAGCATGCCTCGCTCCCCTGCCAGTGTATCGGGTGAGTTATTGAATGTTATGCTTTAGTTAGCATAATCTGTTAATGTAAATTTCAATATCTTACTTTATGTTTTTCTTTCTATTACAGATGTGGATAATTCACCCATCCAGTCACCACAGCCACCCAGTCCTGATTCCCGTCCAGCTAAATCACAATCTGGGCGCTCAGCACCTGGTCGTAAGCGAGGACCAAAACCTACAATCAGATATTCAGGTAAATAATAAAATGAATTTATGTGAAATGAAGGGGCTAAGGTAAATGTAAGAATGTCTCTATACAACGAAGTTAAGTGATGCCCCTGATCGAAAGTAGTTTGTAGTTGAAGCTGTAGTTAACTTGACTTTTCTTACTTTACAGGCAACGGCCCAATTCAACTCTGGCAGTTCTTGCTGGAGTTACTTCTAGATGATGAACATAAAACAGATGTTGAGTGGACTGGGCAAGACCGCTTTGAGTTTAAACTTCTTGACCCAGAAAATGTAGCCAAGCTTTGGGGCAAAAGAAAAAACAAGCCCAAAATGAACTATGAGAAACTGAGTCGAGGTCTTCGTTATTACTACGACAAAAGTATAATTTCCAAAGTCCATGGGAAACGATATGTTTACCGCTTCTTATGCGACATTGAGAAAGTACTTGGTTATGACCCTACCTTATCTGTGGAACAAAAGGAAGAACTGGTCATAAAAGAGGAGAAAGAATCTCCAGTTCAATCTCCTGCCTTGGAGCAACCAGAACAAATTTCCAAACCTGCAACTCCTCCAAGTCCATTGGATTCTGTCATTTCTGATGATGAAGTCTTGTTATCTACTTCCACCTCTGTCTACTCCAGCGAATCGTTTCTTGGTGATGATCTCGCCACCATTGGCTTCGATGATCTCTACTTTGATAATTTCCCTGTCCCTGATGACATCACTGTTCCAGATGATGCCTTTGACAATCTTTACATGTTGTAAAGATGTTTTTATTAGAACCTGATGGTAGTAACCATCCAATGTTGTTACCACCTTTGGTGGTAACTTTTAGTAGCTTGCATCAAGCAATTTAATCTTAAATATTCTGTGAATATGTTTTTGTCGGATATTTCGACACTTTTTGTGTTTTTTATGTGCCATATTACTTGTCAAATAATACACTCAAGTATAGGCTAGTGTAAATGTGATTATGATAGTAATATGCTAATCATAGCATGCACACAGTATTTGAAATTTCAGTCGAATACAATTTGACTTGTGAATTATTTGACAAGATAGATGTGGTTAACTTTATATATATATATGTAATTTAAAATCACCAACCTTTTATTAAAGTTTGGTGAAAACATTTTGTGGTAGAAAACGTTCAATGGTAAATATTGAACGCTTACGATAAGGGACAATAATTTGTGGTATTAACAAACTGTTGTAGTGCATATTTGCACATTTTAAAGTGTTAAAGAGGTATTATCTTGGCACTTGTTTGATTTGTAATGTATATATATATTAATGGCTTTAATTTATGACAAAGCTGTTGATCCTATGTGTATTGAATAAAGTGTAACATGTATGTGTTGAATGTCCATTTAATTTTTACAGCTGATTAATTTACAATTTCATTAGAAGCTAAATCAAGTCATCAAACAACAGCAAAACACAGGCTAGCAATGATGCACAAACATCGGTCATGGTACAGTAAAGAAAATTTTAGTACCATACATACATCCAATTCCACTGCTTTTCACGTAGACTAAAGATCTGCAGGGTTGTCAAAGATCGAATACGATATTAAAATAAAAGAGTGAGCACTTTTTGGTCAGGCAAATGCCATCTGCCATACTGAATTCCAAGATTTTTAGCCGCCACAGATCGAGACGCAGCCAGCACAGATTATAAATAACAATACTAGAGGGGGCATCGAGGGTAAAATTTGGGAACGCGGCGATTGGGGGGGGGGGGGGGCAAATTCAAATCCCGCATGTTCACTCATTCAGAATTGGAATGTCCCAGCAAAAAGTCATTTCTTCCTTGTAAAATACATTTTTTCCTTGTAAAAATATTGAAAATATCATTCCAGATTGTAAAAAATAATACGACGAGCTGTGGGTCAATTTCTGCCCTTGTCACCAACTCCATTTTTGTCTGGAGTAAAAATTATTATAAATAAGGCCCGGATTGATCGTATGGCAGAAGCGGCCTGTGACGCGTTTTTGGGGGCCCCGCGCTTACTCTTTTCGGGTTTTTTTTAACTGTTTCTGTACTTCAGCGCGCGGCCTAAAAAGTGCGGGGCCCAAAAAGTGCTGGGCCCAATGACAGCAAACAGTAAAACAGCATGGGCTCCAAAAAAGCGTGGTCCCATGCAAAAAACAAGTTCCCAAATTTAACAAAATAGCAAAGACGTCGCGGGGCCCCTAAATTAAAAAAGAATGCCCCAACGTTTCGTTGAACGCCTTTATTCCTTTTTTGTTGCCTCAACCCATCGTTGGAAAATTTTGACTAGTCAACTTTCAAGCCAAACTCGACCAACAGTCAAACGCATGTCTGATACTCGCTGGTCGGCACGTGCAGACGCTACGAAGGCTCTAGTTGAGGATTATGACGAAATTAATACTGCTTTGGAAGAAATCGCTGATGACGATGAGGAGAAACCCGAAATTAAAGAAGAAGCTCGTGGTATGGCCTCCTGTATGAACCAACTCGAATCTGGAATACTTGTAGCCTTGTGGCACGACATCTTGCATCGTTTTCACGGCAATAGTCAAGTCCTGCAATCAGCCGACCAAGATCTCAACCTAACAGTTGCAATCTATGAATCCCTAATCGAGTTTATCGGTAAGTTGCAGAAAAGATCTGAAGAATTTTGTGCGAAAGGGAAGAAACTTAGAGAATGTGACCATTTCGTGGACGAAGTTAGACGCATCCGTCAACGAAATCGCCGTTACGACGAGCCAGGATCAGCGTTTGCGATTACAATTTTCTGGTTTTCTCAACACAGAATTTGCTAAAAAATCATTATATGCAACTACCTCTTCATCTGTAGCTGAGACCGACTCACCGACACATCCTCTGGCAACGAGTCTTGCCACAGGACCGGCGCTGATAATATGCCACGGGCGCCGCGCATGGTTAATCCGGACTTGTTATAAATATATAGGCTAGATTAAATCAAAGTTATTCGAACCCATTCGCGAGCTTTTGTCTGGATTTCATCGAATAATAAACAATCATTGAATGAGGTCGATCAGGATAAGAGGAATTATTAAGGCAGAGGCAGATCACACAAACCGAGGCCTTGATAATTCCTCATATCCTGCGAGAACCGAATTAAATAATTGTTTTATTATTTTTTGAGGCACAAGCGGCTAATAATGGAACAGCATGAAATTGTTCGGAAACTTTAATAAGCCAATCAGCATAAATTATAGCGTGACGTCATATGTTGTTTCAATATACGACGAAATGAGTCATAATGTATATTTATTTTCAAACCCAAATTTGGGCAACTACCAAGCGGATATGACGATTTCACCTTTAGCTCTTAACCAATAAAAACTCCTAAAATATTTCCAATAAATAATATTATATAATACCTCATTAAATTCTAGTCGATTAAAATTGGTTGATTATGATTACGTGATATTTACATAAAAAGTTCCATTTTCCAAGAGCACCTTTCCATTGCACTCTCACAATTCCCATTCGCACGGTCTTCGTAGTTTGCTTTAAGCTGGTTTCGTCAATGGGTTTCGGTCTTGAGATGAATGCGAAATAATCCAAATACTAAAACACGACCCAAATGCGTGTTGTTTTAAATGTCAAATAAATTGGTTTTGAAAAACAATAGTCTGGTATTATATAAAACAAATAATGAATGTTTTTATTCGTGCAATTGCAATAGTAAGAATATTTTCATTCGGTGATCATATCGAGTTAACGTACCATGACGTCACGGTTTTTGATATACCTGAATTTAAGAGTCTAGAGGTGCTTGAAAAAAGATATTTTTGCATTAATATTATTGTCAATCAACCCCAAAACTAACCCTAAACCTAACCCTGACCCTAACTATAAAGAAAAAAACTTAGAAAAAAAACTTTGACTCAAAAGTATAAAATAGTCATCCCCGGGTTCGATCCCAATCTACATCGTGGAAGATCTGTACCTTAATAACCACTACCGTGTTTAATAAATATAAGAATTAATGACGTCATGGTACGTTAACTCGATTTGATCTAACGCTAACCCACGTCAGAGCACGAATTGCACACGCAATAACACTTGCTGATTAATCAAGAAAACATAGTATCACCTTATCGTATTTCACAGTGCACATGTATACACGTCATATCTAGCTTCATTTCACACTTTTACAGTTTACTGCAATCATTATAAATATACCCGTTGAAGGCTACAGACTGGTGGCCGAAAGCTCGTAAACAAATAAATATATTTTAGTCAGAGAACGTCTCACCCTTTTCATTTATGTCTAATTGACACATCTACGATTTTTAGTGGTTTATATTGTTTAACCGTTTCTTAAAGCTCATTCAGTGAAAAACGGGTAAAATAGGGCGAGTGTAATAGCCCTCGCGGTCTGGTGGTAAGGCAATGTGGCGGTAAATAAACAACGCAGCTGAACGATAATTCCCTTGCTCTGAATTCTTTTCTTGTTTTAGAATTAATTATAGGCTAGAGAAAAGCCCGCTTAAACAATTTAAGTGGCAAGCGCGTGATAGCAAACATACATAGTCTAGTGGCCAATGCAAAATGTCTCAAGTCAACGAGTTTTTGGTCAAACCTAATTGCCCTTGTCACAAACCCCATAGGTTTTTGTCTGGGGTAAGAATTATTATAAATATACACGCTAGATTAAATCAAAGTTATTCGAAGCCATTCGCGAGCTTTTGTTCGCATTTCATCGAATAATATTTAATCATACTCTGTCGAGGAAGACCTTGAAGTTGCTTTTGAGTGTAATTACATTTATATGCACAAATTTATTTCTAAATAAATCCAATTGAGTCTTTTGCAATATCACAATAACAAAAATTGGTAAGATCACAACTTGAGCATACAGTAGGTTTCTGGTGCTACGAATTTTAAAATCCCATATTTTTGTAAGTAGAACATTTGAAAGACAAATGTGTGTTGAAATCAGCCTTCTCTTATACTCGGAGAAGACCATGTAAATTCTGATCAAACATACATTTCCAAATTTAATGACCCAGCTATATGACGTTCAATATATATCATTGAACTAAACAGATCACTATTTAAATCTCAATGTCGAAGAACAATTTTATTGCTGAGGCACTACAGACACGATAAGTATTAAATAAATGGAAATGTTTTTCGCTGATTGCATAAATGACCACGCAAATTATATTTTGATATGATAAAACTTATACAGCACGTTAATAACAGCAGCCTATATATAGATGCATGTGCGCATGGCAATAGTGTCTACCCGGTCGTAATTCAACCACAATCACTGCAACAGCAGAGCATGAGGTATATATATACAAATCGGTGATACTGTATCTTGATGGTCTGATTCGAAGACACAGGGTTTTGGCACTTACGGTCTGGGGGCCGCTTCTACCCTCCCCCACATTTCGAAGCAGAGGTGGTGGAGTTGTGATACAAGACGGTTGAGGCAGTCAATTCGATGTCGTTGTCGAAAGGCAACGGCATTTGGTGGGTTGTCGAGGCCAATTGTGCGAAGCCACCCGTGCGCGCCATCCGTGTGCAAACTTTTATTACAATACCCCGGTCCTTTTTACCATCGTTATACATTTCCAAGGCTAATCCTTCGAAGGTAGCAGAATTCCTGACACCTTTTGGAACCTTTTAATTTAAATTGATTACGCTGGCCGGCGTACAATCTCTTATGACGCTTTTCAATAGCCCTAATGTAAGTGGTAGAGCGTAATTCTTTTCAATTATTTATCTGGGGTTTTTTCGCCAAAAAAGATGGCTCCCACCGTTAAGAAAAACTATAGCATTTTGAGCACGGTTTTCTGCTCAATTTTTTTCGATGGTTTTTTAGAACTTTTATTTTCTCCATTTACCAAAAATTTTGCCAGTGCGGTTAACAAGGAAATAAAAATTTTTCTTTATCAGACTGTATGATGAAAAGAAGTAATTGTCAAATTGTGACGAATTTTTTTCTAAAAAAATTTGCAAAATAGACGAAAAGATACTTTGGAAAGGGTTATTAATTCTTACACAAGACGAAAACTATTTAATGCATGGCAAGGGCAGGAATTGATCCTACCCACTTTTGTAGGGTAATTTGTATTTGACCACTGCATTACGTTGGTTATGCGGCTTCGGCAAGTTGGTTGAAGTTGTCTATACGTTCTTCTAGCCTATGCTTAATTCTTGAAACTGACGAAATCCAGAACGATTTTTATCAAAGGTAGGTATTGCTCCCGGACTCAGTGATTGACTCTGAAGGGATACACATGGTCTTTACCACTGGACTATGTTAGTTACCACTTTCTATGTTAGTTACCACTTTGACTGGGTTAAGAATTATTATAGATATACACGCTAGATTAAATCAAAGTTATTCGAAGCCATTCGCGAGCTTTTGTTCGCATTTCATCGAATAATATTTAATCATACTCTGTCGAGGAAGACCTTGAAGTTGCTTTTGAGTGTAATTACGTTTTTAAATTATGTACAAATTTATTTCTAAATAAATCCAATTGAGTCTTTTGCAATATCACAAATAACAAAAATGGGTAAGGTCAAAACTTGAGCATATAGTAGGTTTCTGGTGCTACGAATTTTAAAAGCCTATGTTTTTGTGAGTAATAAAACATTTGAAAAATAAATGTGTGTTGAAATCAGCCTTCTCTTATACTCGGAGAAGACCTTGTAAATTCTGATCAAACATACTTTTCCAAATATAATGACCTAGCTATAGGCGTCCAATATATATATCATTGAACAAAGCAGATCACTATTTAAATCTAATTTCGAAGAACAACATTATTGCTGGAGCACTACAGAGACGATAGGTATTAAATAAATGGAAACGTGTTTCGCTGATTGCATAAATGACCACGCAAATTATATTTTGATGTTTATGATAAAACTTACACAGCACGTTAATAACAGCAGCCTATATATAGATGCATGTGCGCATGGCAATAGTGCCTACCTGGTCGTAATTCAACCACAATCAGTGCAACAGCAAAGCATGACGTATATAAATACAAATCGGTCGTACTATAGTATCACCGATTTGTATTTATATACGTCATGCTTTGCTGTTGCACTAATTGTGGTTGAATTACGACCAGGTAGGCACTATTGCCATGCGTGATCATTTGCTTTTCTTCTTTTAAAATATCTGCCTGTACTTAGGGGAAACAGGCAGATCTCTGGAAACAAGAAAGGCTGAACACATCAGAAACGTTAAGGAACATAATAATGGTTCAAACATCGAAAAACGTGCAACGCGAAAATCATTGACACAGGGAATTTCCGTAGTCGCCTAACACTAGAAAGTCTAGAATCATGGCATACAGCTGCCAAACACAGCAATGCTGATAACAACTCAAAACCGCTTCCTCGACAATGTACAACCTTAATAAAGAAAACATAGTATCACCTTATCGTATTTCACAGTGCACATGTATACACGTCATATCTAGCTTCATTTCACACTTTCACAGTTTACTGCAATCATTATAAATATACCCGTTGAAGGCTACAGACTGGTGGCCGAAAGCTCGTAAACAAATAAATATATTTTAGTCAGAGAACGTCTCACCCTTTTCATTTATGTCTAATTGACACATCTACGATTTTTAGTGGTTTATATTGTTTAACCGTTTCTTAAAGCTCATTCAGTGAAAAACGGGTAAAATAGGGCGAGTGTAATAGCCCTCGCGGTCTGGTGGTAAGGCAATGTGGCGGTAAATAAACAACGCAGCTGAACGATAATTCCCTTGCTCTGAATTCTTTTCTTGTTTTAGAATTAATTATAGGCTAGAGAAAAGCCCGCTTAAACAATTTAAGTGGCAAGCGCGTGATAGCAAACATACATAGTCTAGTGGCCAATGCAAAATGTCTCAAGTCAACGAGTTTTTGGTCAAACCTAATTGCCCTTGTCACAAACCCCATAGGTTTTTGTCTGGGGTAAGAATTATTATAAATATACACGCTAGATTAAATCAAAGTTATTCGAAGCCATTCGCGAGCTTTTGTTCGCATTTCATCGAATAATATTTAATCATACTCTGTCGAGGAAGACCTTGAAGTTGCTTTTGAGTGTAATTACATTTATATGCACAAATTTATTTCTAAATAAATCCAATTGAGTCTTTTGCAATATCACAAATAACAAAAATGGGTAAGGTCAAAACTTGAGCATATAGTAGGTTTCTGGTGCTACGAATTTTAAAAGCCTATATTTTTGTGAGTAATAAAACATTTGAAAAATAAATGTGTGTTGAAATCAGCCTTCTCTTATACTCGGAGAAGACCATGTAAATTCTGATCAAACATACATTTCCAAATTTAATGACCCAGCTATATGACGTTCAATATATATCATTGAACTAAACAGATCACTATTTAAATCTCAATGTCGAAGAACAATTTTATTGCTGAGGCACTACAGACACGATAAGTATTAAATAAATGGAAATGTTTTTCGCTGATTGCATAAATGACCACGCAAATTATATTTTGATATGATAAAACTTATACAGCACGTTAATAACAGCAGCCTATATATAGATGCATGTGCGCATGGCAATAGTGTCTACCCGGTCGTAATTCAACCACAATCACTGCAACAGCAGAGCATGAGGTATATATATACAAATCGGTGATACTATATCTTGATGGTCTGATTCGAAGATACAGGGTTTTAGCACTTACGGTCTGGGGGCCGCTTCTACCCTCCCCTATATTTCGAACCAGAGGTGGTGGAGTTGTGATACAAGACGGTTGAGGCAGTCAATTCGATGTCGTTGTCGAAAGGCAACGACATTTGGTGGGTTGTCGAGGCCAATTGTGCGAAGCCACCCGTGCGCGCCATCCGTGTGCAAAGGCTAATCCTTCGAAGGCTAATCCTTCGAAGCTAGCAGAATTCCTGACACCTTTTGGAACCTTTTAATTTAAATTGATTACGCTGGCCGGCGTACAATCTCTTATGACGCTTTTCAATAGCCCTAATGTAAGTGGTAGAGCGTAATTCTTTTCAATTATTTATCTGGGGTTTTTTCGCCAAAAAAGATGGCTCCCACCGTTAAGAAAAACTATAGCATTTTGAGCACGGTTTTCTGCTCAATTTTTTTCGATGGTTTTTTAGAACTTTTATTTTCTCCATTTACCAAAAATTTTGCCAGTGCGGTTAACAAGGAAATAAAAATTTTTCTTTATCAGACTGTATGATGAAAAGAAGTAATTGTCAAATTGTGACGAATTTTTTTCTAAAAAAATTTGCAAAATAGACGAAAAGATACTTTGGAAAGGGTTATTAATTCTTACACAAGACGAAAACTATTTAATGCATGGCAAGGGCAGGAATTGATCCTACCCACTTTTGTAGGGTAATTTGTATTTGACCACTGCATTACGTTGGTTATGCGGCTTCGGCAAGTTGGTTGAAGTTGTCTATACGTTCTTCTAGCCTATGCTTAATTCTTGAAACTGACGAAATCCAGAACGATTTTTATCAAAGGTAGGTATTGCTCCCGGACTCAGTGATTGACTCTGAAGGGATACACATGGTCTTTACCACTGGACTATGTTAGTTACCACTTTCTATGTTAGTTACCACTTTGACTGGGTTAAGAATTATTATAGATATACACGCTAGATTAAATCAAAGTTATTCGAAGCCATTCGCGAGCTTTTGTTCGCATTTCATCGAATAATATTTAATCATACTCTGTCGAGGAAGACCTTGAAGTTGCTTTTGAGTGTAATTACGTTTTTAAATTATGTACAAATTTATTTCTAAATAAATCCAATTGAGTCTTTTGCAATATCACAAATAACAAAAATGGGTAAGGTCAAAACTTGAGCATATAGTAGGTTTCTGGTGCTACGAATTTTAAAAGCCTATATTTTTGTGAGTAATAAAACATTTGAAAAATAAATGTGTGTTAAAATCAGTCTTCTCTTATACTCGGAGAAGACCTTGTAAATTCTGATCAAATATACATTTCTAAATTTAATGACCCAGCTTAGCGTTCAATGAAACCTGCTAATTTAAATTGATTACGCAAGCATGCACTCTCATATGATGCTTCTCCATATCCCTAATATAAGTGGTATGGTGTAATTTTTTTTTATCAGACTGTATCGGATATAAAAAAGTTGTCAATTTTTGACGATTTTTTCTAAAAAAAATATACCAAGAAAAAATAGACCAAGATACTTTGGAAAGGGTTATAATTCTTATACTAGACGAAAACTTAAGGCATTGTTGAAACATTTTTACTTCACCACTAGACTATGTTGGTTACTTAATTCACTTAAAAGTGACCAAAGCCAAAATGATTTTTAGCAAAGGCAGGTATTGATCCCGGCCTCAGTGACTGATTCTGATTGATACACATTGTCTCATTCAGTTAAAAACGGGTAAATAATTTAAACCACATTTTCCGAGTGTAATAGCCAAAGTAGTCTGGTGGTCAAGCAAAGTGGTGTAAGTAAACAACGCAGCTGAACGATAATTCCCTTGCTCTGAATTATGTTCGTTTTGGTCACAATCGATTTCCGCGGCAAGATTCGCTGAATTAAACACGACTTGGGATAACTGCTGTAACATTTGTTGCTACAAAAAATCGTCAAAAGAAGAAAAAAGAGGATATGACGAACGCGAAAATGTATACATTTTTAGAGCAAAATCGTGTACTTTGTGCTTGGCCACTGTTTTCCTTGGATAAGTGAACACAGACTCCGATTTCTTCTGTATTGGACTTCTTTGGTTTTTCATTCTATTGAGGTTTTGACGTCGCGTGTAAATTTTAGCTGTCCCACTCATACGTAGTCTCATAGGGAGACTTACAGGACACTTTTTTCGCGTTCCGGCGGCTTTGCATTCCAATTGCATCGCTACTTTTACTAGAATACGTTAACATATTATAAGGACTAAAGGACTTTATTGCGGGTCATTTTAGCTGTCCCGCTGATTGGGGCTCTCTTACGGGATGCTTTTTTGCGTCCCGGTGTCCCTGCATTACGTTATTACTTTTACTAAAAGTTTTGCTCTTTAGCAATGTCACAAGTGCAATTGCTAGCAGAACTCTTTTTGTAACATGCCACGGAGGCGTAAGGATTGTCCTATTTGTTGCAAACGGAATCTCGTAAAGTTATCCAATCATTTAGCAGATATTCATCAACTCTGTAGAGAAAAAAGATGATACTATCTCTCTAAGACCAAGCCACTCGGTGATCAAATTAAGTCTGAAGAAATATCGTTTCCCAACAGAATGCGCAATGAGTCGGATGACGAAATGTCAACAGTATTACGTGGTAAAGACACTGAAGAGCGACATGAGTCCGATGACGAAATAGTTTCCAATGAAGATTTTTTCAGTTCATCCGTTGATGAAGATGGTGAAAGTTTCGCAGAGAAGGACGACTCTGACAACAGCGAAGAGCTGACCTCTAGGGAGTACTGATACACGAAGCTGCAGTGGAACTTCGCACAAAACACCATGAACTTGTATAACGTTTTCAAAATGATGGATTAGGCGAAATTGACGCAAAGAAATAAGCCTTTTCAGTAATTTTACCAGAGCTTTGAAAGGGACCGGAAAATATTTATTTGGATCGCATGCAATGGATGTCTGAAATGGTTAGAGGACAGACAACACTTCCCTGACAACGCTGATCATGAAAATGAAGATGTCAGAGGGTCGTACAGGGGTATATTTGTGATGCCTGATCAAATCATTTTATTTACCGAGAAACATTATGTTGGTATACAGTCGAGGACCTTTTTAGACACCCGTAATCGCCATATTCGTGATTCGTGATGCATCAATTTTACAGCCTGTGAACCGTGACAACCCCCTACCCCTCTGTCCGACCCTCATGTCAAACTTCCATTCCTTATGGATCGAGAAATGAATTACATCATCATTAGTGCTAAATGGATTGAAATAAAAAATTTGAAACAGTCATATTGTTTGATCAGTGTTTGAGTTCAATTCTCACACATCATTAGCAATTCGGCCAATGATGCTTCCTCATTCACATCACGTGTCTGTACATGAAAACCCAGTCTAGGTCAGTCTCATAATATATTCAAGTGGGCAGGGCTTTGAAGCTGAGGGAAATTGAGGGGTAAACAAAAGATTATGCAATTAAACTTAATTGCTGTATTTAGAAATAAATTCTAAATACAGTAAACTGTATTTAGAAATAAATTCTAAATACAGTTTACTGTATTTAGAATTTTGTTCTAAATACACTTTACTGTTTTTCGAGAATATCTCCCAGATAAAAACTTTGGACGGTGTTAGCATGTCGCAATTTAACTTATTTATAACACAAATACCCACTGTAAACACGCTTTAAATATCCCTTCAAACACAACTATAGTTATTTTAGTTTAAAACAAATATTAACACTACAATTGTTGAAAGTATTGCTGGACAACATCATCTGTTCTGGAGCAATATTTCATCCATTTTTGTACATAGTACTACGTGGAGTGAATTTCTTCAAATTTTCCATAGTGTGCTCAACACTTTCCGCCTCTCGAAACCGTTTTTTCGTAAAAGAAGATGCCATGCTCTCTTCCCAACACAATTGATCTATTCACGACGAACCTAAGCCGAAGTAAACACTTCGTTTCACTTCATGCATGCAAAATTTCATGCAAATGTAATTGGTAAATTTGTTTTTCACCTCAACCATATCGTAACGTATCCTAGATTTTCTTTTGTATTGAAGTCATTAGTTCCACTTTAGTGTTCACTCTTTATTGTCCCAGATCTATTTGTTATCAATATGTAATCGTAATAATTCCATGCCTCATTGCTATGAATATCTAATGATGTGTGAGAAGCCATATCCAATCCTCGTTGGTGTTTTTGACTTGGCTTCCAAATCCCTAGTGCCATGAACAATGGCGAGGCTGCGCCTCGCCATTGTTCATGGCACTCAGAGTTAGAAACCACGTTTAAAACACCAACTCGGATTGGATATATTACTTAGCATCCCCGTACCAGTCTCTTCGAGTTGGACGCCAAAAACAGTGACCTACAAACATGTCCCTTTGCTTTTATAACAAGTTAAAATATTTCTAGTAAAAGTAGTGGTGATGCAAGGTACGTCAAAAAGCGTCCCGTAGGAGAATCCTGGCGTCCCGCAAAAGGCGCTGATATTGCTGGACAAAACTTTTAGTAAAAGAAAATTAAACAGGGGACAACGGGACGGAAAAAAGCATCCCGTAAGAGAGTCCTAATCAAAGGAACAGCTAAAATGACCCGCGAGAAGGTCCTTTAGTAATTATAATATGTTAAAGTATTCTAGTAAAAGTAGCGATTCGATTGGAATGCAAAGGACACCAGGACATGAAAAAAGTTTACCGTAAGAGAGTCCCTATGAGTGGGACAGCTAAAATGTTCCGCAATGAAGTCCTTTAGTAGTTATGTTAAAGTATTCTCGTAAAAGTGGCGATGCGACTGGAATGCAAAAGACGTCGAGACATCTAGAAACGCATCCCGTAAGAGATGGCGCAATCTCGGGATTAGTGTACCTCAACAGAATGAAGAACCAAAGGAATTCAAAACAGAAGAAATCGGTGTCTGTGTTCTAATCCAAGGAAAACCGTGACCAAGCCCAGCTCGATTTTTCTCTTGAAATGTATACATTTTCGCGTTCACCATATATCCCTTTTCCTTCTTTTTTGTAACAACAAATGTTGCAGCAGTTAGCCTAGAAATACTATTTTCTTGGGGATCAGTTGGAAAGAAAGGGGTACAGTTCTGAAGACTTGGACTGGAAATTATTCCATTACTATGTTTTACTTCTCGCCACAATTGATTAGGGTTAGAATGCTTACGATTTTCTACTTTTGATTTATAATAATCAGCCTTACAATTTTTTCTCCCGTTGATCCTATTTCGGTGTAGTTTAAATAGAGTAGTATTACTAGCAAATAGGGCGCGCTGTCTGAGCTTAATAAGACGCGTAGGTCTTCATTGATCCCTGGGTAGTCGTTTGGGTGTAGCATAAAGCTTTCTTCAGGCAATGTGTAACATAATCCAGTAGAGAACACGTTGGTAAACGATTTTAAACGCTCGTAAACGATTTTCTTTTGATTTGACTTTGGGTCACCGGTCACGAACTTTTGGAGAGATAGCAATCACGGACTGACCGGAAAGACAGAAAGGTGGATAGGCGGTAATGGAATCTGTTTGATAAAAAGGATGGAGGTTTGTAAGTACTAGCTAGGTCAAGAGTGGTTTCTCCTCTTCTTGGTATCATGACAGTTTGTTTTAAACCCCAAAGTTTATGCAAATTTAATGTCTAAACGATTACAATCCGCAGCTAAGATAACTCCACAACCAGGAAAATGATTCTCAAGCCAGGTCAGAGATGTGGAAAGATATTCCAGGATTTCGCTGTCATCTGAAAGGGAGGATGGCAAATTGTTGCTGTAACTAAACATTGAAAACCTCTTGGTAATCTCGCCGGTCGTACATGTGCCCACATAACTTCCAAATTCTGATAGATATCTCAAGACATGTTTAGCCGTATTTAAATCTGCTTGACTTGGTTTTGACATTTTTTGTGACAGTTTGGTCACGATATAACACAACTCGGGTATTCTGCCAGTCATTATGTAAATAAGGCCGCCTACAATAGCCCTGTATAACCTAGGATCTACCAGTTCGGGTGACTCTTCTTCTATTAATTTGTCTAAATTTGTCTAATGCGTTTGTTATGGTTTACAATCATTCACCTTATATTTTAAGAGAACCTTTTCCAATGTCAGAGACAGACTGCCAATTGCTCCATCTTGTCGCTAAATTAGTTCCAATTTCCTGGGAAAATTCTGGCATAGGATTTATCGTCACAGGTTGCATGATCTGCACAGGCAGTTGTGGTTGTGGCTGTCCAGCCTCCTCGAACATTTTGCGCTATTTGTTTTAAATTATCTTCGTCGCCAATATAATATTTTCGGATTTTGTCTCTATAAGTGTATCTTAGTGAGCCTCGCACGCGTCTCGTAAACAATTCTCTATTATGTAAATTAGTCTATTTATAAATAACAGTTACTGACTGGGTGTGTCCTTCGCACTTATGATTACATCGCTATATATAAGGCAGGCTAAGGCAAACGTAACTATAGATTACCAAATCTACCATTCCGATAGTTGAGTACACCGGACCAAAAAATGACGGAATCAGTTGAAATTCCATCTTCAAAACTGCCACTCTCTTTCCAGTTGACATACCTAATACTTCTATACTGGTTGTCAAGTTCTTCCGTCTTCTCTTGAGCGAGTTTTATATAATCATTGGTAAATTAGCCAAGGGCAACGACCGACTTGATTCAGAACACGGTTGGGATTTAAGTTGGTACAGGCCCTTAAAAATGTCCTTAGATAAAGGAAGACGATTCTGGACTTGCTCTACCGCTTCTAGCAACATCATGTGGCGTCTGTTGTAAACTTTGCGAGCTTTCGTCTCTCCCTGAACATCTTGGTTGTTCTGGCGAATCGGTTTCTTAGCCTTAAAGACAAACTTTGCACCAAAGTCGACTTTTCGACGGATAAACGTGCACCGGTGGACCTATATACGCGACCTTTAAGGCTGTAGTGGTAGATACTTAGTTCCTTTATCATCGTATCTGTTTCAATATCTGTTGCTTGGAAAAAGACATTAACTTTCTCAAATTCAGACATAACAGGTGACAAAAAGTGAAAGTAAAGATGGTTGAAGGGGACATTGAGCATCTCTTTAATCATTCTTGCAGGGACCGCGAAGGAGGGGGGGGACTTGCCCCCCCCCCCCCAATAATTTTCCTGTGATTGATTGAATGGCGGTTAATTATAACCAGTGCTACTTGACGTTTTTCCAATAAGTAGCATTACAGCTCAGGTCAAGAGCACCTCATTAACATTTTGGCTGCGATTTTGGGAAAACGCACTCTGACATCCAGCAAAAGGAGGCAAAAGGATTGGCGTCGAAAAAACATACACATATTTTTTCCAATATTTACTAATAAAGAACGAAAAAAATCCCAACAATAAACATGAACACGTCGCAACCACAAGACAGTTTAAGCAAGAAGCAAGAATGAGGACTGGAAAGCTAAGCATTCGGCCCCCTCAATCCAAAAATTGTTCCGCGGTCCCTGTCTTGCCTTGAATCTTGATGTTGCATGAGCCAACTTCGGATTCTACAAGGATAAAATAAGTCTGCAATACCTCCACATTAGCAAGGATAGTGTTACAGTAGATTATAGATTACTTTACCCCGCATCAGCCTACCTCGTTTGACTACACTTCTGGAAGGGTAAGGGGATTGTTGAATCTTGTACAGTACATCATTCAAATTCATCGCGATGTACACAACTTTTGGAAAACCACTTTGGGATTTCACTGAGTATGAATGCAAGCTGTGCTGGTAATTCTTTCTGAAGCGTGTTTTATGCAAAGAGCTAGAGAATGATAGATGCACTTGATCAGGATGCAATTTAGAGACTTTTGCTTGATTCGGACCATACAGAGTTGTGTGCTCGCCAACCATAAATTACACAATTGTCTAAGCTTAGACCAGCGCTATTCAGCGAGCTTTTTAATGCGTGGAGCAAATCTTCGCCAGTTGCTCGAATGACAGGTATCAGGTTTAGAAGGGAGGTCACAATTTTCTTTTCCAAAATGCTGTAATATTGAATCACAACACAAAGATGTTTGACACAAAAAACGTGGGACAATATTTCTGGCCAGCCATATCCTAGTATAGCTCTTGGTGCATTGCCGGGGCAATAACAATCTTTAATTAACAAACTGCAATTAGTTCTGTGTAATCGAAGGTGCTCCAGCTTGCTACCTTTTCCGTGATTGACCATAATTTCACCGAGATGATCGACTGCCATAACTGAGGTGTGACAAGTTATGGCAAGAGCAAGTTAAAGTTCCATGTCCTTGACAAAAGCGTCCCTCTTCGTCAGCGCAAATAACGTTATTTTAGAAGTTCGAGAAACAGAACTTGCGTGCTCTCCATGTTTTTCACTCTTTTCATGCTTTGCAGCTTTTGATAAGCGAGAAGCAACAACTGTGGCACAACGCAAAAAATGCATCATCTTAACCGTCTGTTGCTTTTTCTATCCAAGGATATTTTTGGCCACTCTGATTAAATTTTCTCGATGAGTCATAATTACATTTCCATCGATATTCCCCGACGGTTTGCTCAAACTCAATTATTTGATGAAATTTTTCTTCTGAGTACAAACAATAGGCCTTTTTCTTGAACTTCAACTTTGTCTTGTTCAGCTTCAGGTTGCGCTACTGGCACCTGTCGATTAGATTAACAAGGTGTTGGTAATGATCCACTACAGATTCTTCATAAGAATCACCACTTCCTTACTACGAGCAAGTCATCAGCGATTCTTTCTACACCGTCCAAATCACTAATGGTATCATGAACGTGTCTCCGGAACTCATCTGGCTCCACTTCAGCAAATCGCGAGGTTTCCTAGTTGGGAGACTTTGGAAAAATCTAGCACTGTTGCTTCATTCTATTCAAGAATTTTACGAAATGTTAAAACCACGTCAAGAGACAAAAAAGTATGATATATTTTACATATGAAAAGCACACATTAGCTACTGTTAGGCATTTTTCCAGTTCAGCACACGCCGTTGTTCTTTATACAAGGATGAATCTCAGCTGCTGGCTCAAGTTTTAGGGAAAGACAAAAGTAAAGTGAGCACTCGTTAAGTCACATCATTGCTTTAGTTTTGGTAAAAAAATGATCTGACTTAACAATTGCTCTGACTTATTGAGTTCCTTTGGTTTTGCCGCAAAGTTTAGACAATTGGACCGGAAGCTAATATTCTTTTCCTTGTATGCTGACAACACCGGCTTGGGTCAAAAACTTACTAGGCCTGTTTTTTTTTACAATTCGTCCCAATATGGGTCTCCAATTCGTCCGATTCCATGGTTGTGGAAATAAAACTATACCACCATAAAGTCGAATTTTCACTGGACGAATTTGAAGACTTGAGTCAACCGCATTGAGAAATTAGTTTGCGAAACTATCTGGAGTGAGAGAACCAATTACGTAATTCCTGTTTTCGCTTTCCTTCCAGCAAACAATTCTGAAACATTGGACACTATTGTTAGCCCGGAATCGAGCAACAACAGTGCTTAATATTAATAACTTGATGCATTTTTTGCTGTGTATAATGCAAAACCGCAGCTTAAACAATACGGATTAAAAATTATTCGAGCCAGCGCACTTATCACCAAACAGGTTTAATGTGCGTGGACTACACTTTCATTTTGTAATGATATGAGTTTAGCGTTGGCACAAAATAGAAAATTTAAATGACAGAGAGTTGTTTGGTCTGCGCATTAATGTTCCTTAATTATCACCATTCTACACAAAAGCAGCGAAGGATAAACCGCGTTTTATATCGTAATTTGTATTCTAGCAAGACAAGCTATCTGGAAAATCTAGAGAGATGCTTTCTTGATTAAATAAGTTCGAATGTAAATTAAAAGATAAAATTCGAATTTAGTAATTGACAATTAAGTGTTCACATGGAAACACAAGTCATTGTACTAACATAACGAGTCATTTAACGCCATGGCTGAACGTTGCCTACAAAAGGCTTCATTTTGTTGCCGGTAGGCAAGGCGGATAACAGTGTGGTTCCCAGTGGATTCAATGAAAAGAAACACACAGAAAACCTGAAGTGTACCTCACTCAGACTCTGAAGTTTTCACTGTGTTATAGATGCTGATACTGACACGATATACATCAGTATGACACAATGTCAAAGTCATAAAAACGGATGTAAATGAGTGAAGGTGCGTGCATGGTAACAGAAAGTCAATTCAAGTACACAATTTTCCCGTTTGAAACATTCCTCAGTCACAGACTTTTCACTGATAAATATAAATTATGAATTAAAATTGAACTTCAGAAATACCTCGAGAGGTTAGTAAGTGTATTACGACTTATCCCATAATAGATCAGTAAATAGATAAATAACTATGTCGCTCTACAAGGGCGCAAAGCAGCTGGCCATACAAAGAAAAAAATATGAAAATTATATGCATTTTTAAATGTTTCAGGCAATATTGGGTAAGAATTTATAAGGGTTTAAAAGACACCTTGTATATAACTGCAACGTGCATGAGAATGTGAGACAACGTATAGTTATCAATGGTAACGTTTATGAAACAGAATTTTGGATTTTAATTGAGGCATACAACTATATAGCGTTGAGTAAGGATGAAAAATATCATGAGCTTGTGTATTGCTAATACTATAGCATTTATGTATCTTTTTATTCCTGCCTTTGAAAAATTAAATTAAGTATGTAAGTGGACGATCTCCTACCGGCATTTAACTGTCAAGGCTACTATAGTTTATATATATCTTGTTGACAGAGCGAGAGGTCCGTACAGGATACTGCACGGTCAAGTCGTTTTCTCGCTTGTTTATAGACCGAGCCGTAGGCGGAGGTTCACAATTGAATCGTGCATTATCCTCCTGTACGGACCGAACAAGCTCAGTGAATAAGCTATTATAATTATACGGGAAAATAACAGAACTTGCTTACAGTTCAACATTTTGAGCCAGTAAATGGTTGATTAGTTTAATGGACAGTGAAGGAAGGCAGGTAAAACATAGTTTTCTGAAATATTGGCTATACGAAGGAAAGAGAAAAATGGTTTATACTGTATATTAATACTTTAAAAAGAATTATTATTAGCCTTTTAATTCACTCGTCTTTCCTCTCGGTTTCAATAAACGTTGGCGCCAGTTGTGGTCACTGTTTGTTTCGTTTAAACTTCCCAAAGCATTATTTTCTTGTGTATGTATAAAAATAGGTACGCGTAGCGTACATGTGGGTAGCCTTTACCAGCTGTGACCACTGATATTTCATATATGCATCATTAAAAATCCACGGTCAGAGGTTTTGTACAGCTATACCAAACTTGCATATTTTCAGCCTGATCACAGACCTACATTTCGCTGACAACCAAATTATAGTAACCAAATTTCTAATGCAATAGCAACATTCGATTAGAACACATTCAACAGAAAGAACGTGCTGAAGCCGAAAACATGGCACAGATTAGCAAAATTGGTTCTCGATTGGTTCCCAGCAACCACTGACCCAAAATGCGATGCTATAAGTCCAATAAAGTCCTTTGTCTCCTTGATTCTTCACAAAAACTAACATGCTTTGCAATCATAAAGTCAAACGTCTTTCTTGCAAAAAGCATTACACGAAGTAAGATCATGATCAGGTTCTACTTTTCACAACCATTGCCGATAGAAGCTCGCTATTTGAAAGTAGTTCCCAGCCCCTATATATACCTAAACGTTGCACAAGCAGCCTAACATCCATAGTCATGCATAAATAAAGTCTTACAATATAGGCGTTAGGACTTACGAAACAGGCTGAAAGACAAGTTGCACAGTGTAACAGCTAGCGCCTAATTTATATTAAAATTTGTAAAATTAGAAAGTTTATTACGTTGGAATGCGAGTAGACGGTAAGGATTAAGCTGAGTAAAGAATGCTAAAATAATATGGTCAACAGGGTGCATATATTGAACGGTTTAATTTCGTAATGCATATTTATTCAATATATATTTTGCCTAAATAAGCCCAATTTTTAACAATGCGCAGTGTTTTCCTTTTTTGCCTTTTTTTTTGTTTCCTTGACGACACCAGTGACGGTTTTATATAATCTAACAACCCTGATAGTTTTCAATAGTTTGCAGGTTTTTCCACGCTGTAAAGGCCGGATCATCGAAGAATTATACAGTTATATCTACCTGTAAATAAAAATATCAAAATCAATTTTTGCTTTTTGAATGTTTAAGCGAGGAATCTCTTGGACACACCCTTTCAACAACATTGAACGGACGGTGGACCAATAATTCTGTTTACGTATGTGAGCATATACGCCTTATATATTTACATTATTAATAACTTATTGCTCAAGCGAACTAAGATGTTATGGACACCGAACTCTATATCACAACGCTCCAACAGTCTGTCAACCTTTGAATTTATAAAATACCAGCAAACTACCCCTGTAAATCGCAAACATACACAACAATTTTTCTCCCTTACGGAAGTTCTAGAGAGAGGACATTAAATAAGCTTACCTGAAACGGCATCTGTTTTATGGGGGCTTCACTTTGTTTCTAATATATCAATAAGATGACATGTTTAAATTTTCTTGCTATAATTAGTTGTTAACAGAAAATGCAATCAATTGTAATAAAGCAATTGCCAGGGTTTAATAAATAGATTAGGTTTCTTGTTATTTTTTTTAAAAACAATATATTTTCATCTAAGATTTTAATGAAAAAAATTTTTCACTACATAATCTTGTCATTTTTTGAATATTTAATTAGTAAAAATAATTTAAAGCACACACAATCCGTATAATGTTCGGCTTCTCGTAGTATATGCACGATGCTTCTCAAAAACTGACTATTATTTCCATAATTTTTAATAGTCTTCACCTAATAACTATTCAGCCCATGGAACGGATAGTTACACCTGCAACACCTTATAAGCATGATTACGAAGAAGACGATTTTGGTTTCCGCTGTGTTGGAAAATCATTGACTTTTCAATCCAAATCATATCTTAACACACCAAGTGTTAGATCTTGGCAACGTTCACCTATTCTAAATTCCAAGCGAAAGAGTGTTTCCCCGCGACCAACAGAACCTTTGAAAGATGGCGAGCAGTCAAACACTACAAACGATGAAGGACCTAAGAAACAAGATGCAGTGACAAACACTATTTTTCCTGCAATTGTTGCCAAAGGGAGTTCGAGCAGGTGTACCATAAATACTCGAAAGAAAACTAATAGAAAACAGCGCAAAAAAGATGAACTAGAAATGAAGAATAGCTTGCCGAAGATGGAACTGGGACAGCAGTCAAACGTCAGATGGTTACAAAGTGAACTATATAACATGATGGGTAAGAGAGGATGATGTTCAAAATAGAGAAAGCATATATAGGAAACTGTCTTAATGCGAGCTAAATGATTATAGAATCGCCTTAAATTTAGTCTTCCAAGATATGAATATTCTGTGCATGCGGATATTTTTAAATAACTTTCGCTGCAAACCAAAGTATTCATGAACATCTCCGAATACTAAAATGAATAATTATAATTATTTCCCTTTCCTATTTTTTTGTCTTTATATAGGGAAAAAAACTACAAGAGCATTTACATTTTCCTATTTGAACAAATTGTGAAAGTCATACGCAGTATGTCATGCAGACGGACATCTATACATCTTTGTTACGAGCATGTGTCCATCGGCGATTCTTCACGGCCTGGCAATTGAGTAACACAGCTAGGACACATAAAAATGGTTCATGGTAATTTTTATGGATCATGCATACATGATGAACATAATGTACATTGTGCGCAGAGGCAGATTAATTAACGCTTTCTTGCGGGTGTAAATGTGTGGGCAAAAACCAAGTTACTTTTTGAAATCAACTATACTTTATACACTGAATTTTTTCCTTTTGATATTTCACCTTCAGAGAACAAAAGCTTTTCAGACACCACATAAAGATCAATGAAATTTTTATCAGAATTACGTCGTAGTTGGATGACTGGAAAGTGGTTAGCGTGTTGTTCTTCCCACATTAAACATGCAAAGCTGACCATGCACGTTTGGTGTGCGTTTCATGTAATAGATCTCGTAGTCGATTACTCCTCAACCTCGGAGGTTTTTCCCTGGGTTTCTAAATTTAAACGACACTTATGAGTATTAAGAGTACGTAATGAAGGACTTTGCTTCAAAAAGATTCATTCTGCCTTTGTAGGGTCATGTCCGTTTGCTAGTCTACTGTTGATATGTTCGGTCACAATCGTGTGAATAAATAATAAATAATGTGGACATGCACGTACAGTCATACTATTTTAGTTAGGAGTTAATCTATAGAATAATACATGGTGTCCGGAAATACCAGACTTATTTCGAAAAATAAATCTGGTATTTCCAAACACTCATGTGTTTTTCTGGGGGTTTTTTATATAAACTACCAGTCTTTTCTAGGAGTCTAAAATATCCAGAAGCTATGATTGATGATTGTTTGAAAAGCGATAAGATCACATCTGAAATTATCATAAACAATCTCATATGTGAGATTATCAGTTTTATCAGTGCCCGAAATTCCTATAATACACTGTATACTTTATATAATAAGAGAGTATTTCTAACCTTTTAAACGATTTAACAGTAGCCTGCGTGTAGGCACATGGATGGCAGGGTACCCCGAAGAACCGTGTATTCTGTACTTGCCGCGTTCGCACACGAACGCAGCATACTAATTGGCTGTTTGCTCTTCGATTCTATAATTAGAGAATTTTCAAACAATATATTAGTTATGAGACGCCGTCTATTGCATAATTCATACTTTTTCTTGACCTAATATTGGTTATAAATTATAATGTGGAAATGTTTGTGTATGTCCAGTCATAAACTCAGTTATTACCGAAATCAGCAGAGTTTCTTTCTGAGAGTACAGTTATATGTAGTGAAGCGGAAAAACGTTCAAGTTATGTTATGTTACAGTAAAGGAATGTAGCGTACGGTGGTCATGTTGGGTCATGTTTCGCATTTGAATGGCTTTCATTTCAACGGCAAACATCTCGACTACAAACGTAAACATACTATTTGCGGTCGCGTTAGTGGCGTTTTTGACACGATTTTGTCATTCGAAATGGTCTTTTTTGAGCCGTGACAGCGTCAAAGAGATGCACACCACACCTCGAAACAAAATAGTAAAAAGGAAGTAAACGCTATTTACTGTGTCTCTTACTGTGTACGGCTCAAAAAAGACCATTTCGAGGCTCCTCACATGACAAAATCGTGTCAACAACGCCACTAGAATCTGTACCCGCCATATTAACATTTGCCCTATTTGTCTGCGCATGTGCTTACTTGATCACAATATTCACATCTACCCACGAACAGGCATTGCTCAGGGTACGAGATTGTATTCACATCGGTAATTCATTGCTTAGAAACAGTGGTTACAATATAATATAGGAATAATCAAAATTGCAGGCAGCCATAAGCAGCCATTGTAACCACTGTTTCTAAGCAATAAATTACCGATGTGAATACAATCTCGTACCCTGAGCAATGCTATTGCATGGTAATAAGTAAATTTCTATTTTAACTGAATTTCTCACAAGTCAATGATAGGCTATATACGACATATGGTAACTGAAGAAAAACAGAATTTTGTGTTATATTACTAAATTGTATAGTAACAATCAAAGAATTAAAATCTTAAAAATCCTTATCATCGAAATAACTAGAGTGGTAAATTAGTCAATCGAGATTTCAACGCGCGAGTGCGATTTTTTGTACCACATGATGAACTTCTTATGTAGCTACGTCTAAACTTCATTAAACTCGCTTTGCGAATGATTTGCTCTCACACGCGGTACATAAAACGGTCATCACATGGTACATAAAAAGTTCATGTGGTACATAAAATCACACTCGCGCGTTGAAGTCTCGATTGACCAATTTACCACATTAATGATTTCGATAATAACAGCTATTCTAAAATCTCCATTACTTCTTCTACATCTTCCAATTACAGCACGTAAAGCATACTGAGAATTTGCCATATAGTATGCTAAAAATTTTATGTAAAGTACACTGAGAATATTTCATGTACTTTTGAGAGAATTTCTAGATGCTTAGTTTAGAATTTTGATTCGTCTTTACATCATACAAAATGGCGATTTTCAGTCGAGCATGTGAGCAACTTGTTGCGGTATCACTGGCTCAAGGTGCCCTCCTCCTTGTTTCCTTGAGAAGTGCGCGTATGAAGCAATGTCTACTAACGTGGATATGATGGATAGCTCTGACGAACATCTCAATTAAAGATCATCCATCTGATCTGTTTGCGAGCCCTTATTTGTAAACCAGAGGCATTCACTTTGCAATTCACTCGCCTGATTAAATACAAATTGGTCTTCCAAGTCGTTAAAAAAATTGATCCACCAGGTAATTCGGCTTCTCCAAAAATAGGGCCACCAAGCCTCTATGCTTTAAAATTCTTGGAGATGGTACGTAACGATGAATGTGAATGCAGTCTCGAAAGAATGACTGTAATGAGGCCATAATACCATTTTCGCTTCCAAGATCTGTCACCAATTACATTGGCCAGCCTCAAAGATCTCTGACTGCTTCTTGGTAATACGCTACTATATTTTGTGGCAAATTATTTCAACGTGTAACATATAACCACAATATTTTTGAATTTTTCTGCTCCATCCGTCCATTGATGCATGAATTGGAAACTCGAATGGTTTCAACTTATCGTAACCATACACCATCACAGTGCCAAACATCATTTGGCCCCCGATTACCATACGTTCTTCGTTGAAGTTTATGAGCCTTTCTTTCCTGTACCCCATCCGGATCGAGTTATTTCATTGAATTTCTGACAACACTTCTTGGCACAGAAATATCCTGTAACTTAAGCGTTATATGCCATACGTGTCGGTAACATACAATATAGCCAGGTCCATCAAAAATAGTCCTGATTTCTTCTCGGACAAGATCGATGTCGTACCCTACATTTTTTCGTTGAAGATCACTAATTTCCCCACATATCATGGTATTAGTTTGTAATACCATGATTAACGAGGATATACAGTATAATTTGATGTGTGTGAAAAGTGCTCTTGCTCTTCTAGTTGATGAAACAATGTGTGCTGTTGCGTGCAATAATATATTGAGTTGAAAATACATAAATATCTGATTATTTTGTTGTGTAAAGTGTTGATTTGTTTGGATTCCAGTCATGCATACAAATTAGAGAAAATTTCTAATTTTCCCTGTTTTGGGAAAAAATTAGAGAAAATTCGCTCTTCTGAGTAATTTAGCGATTAAATGCCCCTCTGAGAACAATAGAAACCGAGTTGATCATGGTATTAATACAATAATACAACCGTACTATCATGTGTTTGGTCTAATTTTGCCGCATGCTTTTGCCGTGAGTTTTCAATTTGCCGTAAGTTTTTAATTTGCCGTGACTTTTTAATTTGCCGTGACTTTTTAATTTGTCTCAAGCATTAAATAATTTGTGCAGCAACAAAATTTTTATTCGCAGTATAAAATTTGCGTTTGCTGTGGTTTTAGATTTTATGTAACGGAATTTCAAAATAAATGGACCATTCCCCAATTAGACAAACTTTCAAATTGGAAAACGATTTTAGCACAGTTGGAAGGAGCTTCCTAAATTTAGTGAAACTGTAGAGTTTGGTTCTAAAATATTGTAAAATGTCGAAAATATAGTAATGTAAAGATTGCGAATTTTGTATGCTTTTGTATTACGCGGGAAAAAGCGTTACCACATTTCCACATAGTGTTAACGCTTTTCCGTGCGTAATACAAAAGTATACAAAATTCGCAAACTTTACAGGACTATATTTTCCACATTTTACAATATTATGCAACCAAACTTCACAATTTCACTAAATTTAGGAAGCTCTCTCCAACTGTGCTAAAATTGTTTTCCAATTTAAAACTTTGTCTAATTGGGGAATGGTCCATTGCCGTGATACTTGTGAGCCACCGTAAAGTACACTGTACCACGTCCTGTACTAATATAGTTGCCGGGGGGGGGGGGGGGAAATCAGCGTCTACAGTATTTAAAAATTAAAATGCAAAATATCTTGTATCCCGTGGTCAAGACAACTAGTTAAACACCACAAGCGGTCAAAGATCGTGAGAACAGTTTTAAAGCTCTTATTTTATCATTCTCTTGACTGTCATGCCTAATTCGAGTGATACCAGTCCGATCCAGACGTTCATTTACCCAGTTGGCGACCGCTACACAGGCACTTGGGACGACGAGGGCAGAAAGCATGGCGTTGGCAAACTATATTTGACAAATGGCTCTTTTTATGTGGGCCAATTTCAACATGGTTTATGCTCTGGTTATGGCGTATTAAAATTACCCGATGGAGCTCGCTATGAAGGCGAGTTTATCTACGGCAAATTTCATGGAGTTGGAGTGTACACCCGAACAGATGGAATGAAGTTTGAGGGTGAATTTTTCGAAGGAGATGTACGTGGTTTGGGTTTACTAACTTTTCCTGATGGTACTCATGGTATTCCCAGGAATGAAGGACGTTTTGAAGGAACTAAATTCTTAGGACATGCAAAAGCTGAAGCAATTGTAATAAAAGCAAGGGAAGCACAAGTTAAAGCATATCAGTGTTCAGATCCTTAAACAGGGACATGGATTTGAATATTATTGAATTTAATATATAACTATGTTTTATATGTACATATTTCCACAGTAATAATTTAAGTACATTGATTAAATTTATACAATCCATACAGTAACTAACTCGGTGAACTTTGGAATGGCCTATCTAAAGTTCTTAGTAAAGGCTGTTTGTCATCAAAGAGAAGCTGCATTTGCCTTCATGGACAGTGAAAATTTTAAAAACAGCTGTTCTGCACCTGCTTTAAGCTGGGCTTTCTTATGTGATGTGTTATGTTCCTCATCTAATCCAGGAGAAGCAACAGTAATGAAATATGACCTTAAATTTCACACCATTATATTCCAGGTGCATGATGACATACATGCTCACAGAAATAGGCAGACAATGTATTTAGTTAACAGATTGAACGATTTTCTGAAAAACTGTGAAACTTTAGTTGTTTGCCCTGGTCGTTTCTATACCAATCAGCAGACATCTTAACATTTTGAATATTTCCTAATGTCCTGGCAGGAGAAATGCTGAAAATTGTTTCGCTTTCTTATTAATTAGTCAATTGGATTTTCTGACCTATAAAAATGCTGAACTTACTGTTTGGCGATCATAGTGAAAAGTAAACTGTTTTCATATTGAAATTGGGGGCATGTTATTATGTTAACTTGCTGAGGTAAGGGTATTTGAAGTACTTGATTTTATGCTGTCGTCACGGAATAGCCAAAGGATATATGGAGTCAGAACCGTTGCAGTTTATGCCCACACATACTGTATTACACATGTTCAATATCAAAGTATTATTTTGTGGAAACACCATGTAAATTTATCATTGCAAAGATTTTGATAATAAATTTACTATAATATATTAACATACATTTTCCACAAAATAGACCGTTCCCTGTTACTAAGTCAAAACAACATGGAAGTGAGGCTGAGGGGCAAATCAGCCTCGCTTTTATGAGCCTCGCTTTCAAAAAAGCCTCGCTTTCATGTAGTTGTGATGTAATTACCAAAAAGGTATATTATATGTTGGTTAATAGTCACCATGCAAACATACAAGAACTTATTCGCTGTTCAATATGCAGATTCTGCTCAGTTAATTGCAAAGTGAAAGGGGAACATTTGTTGTATTGCTAAGGGGCCGTTGCAGTTACTTATTCAATAGTGGATCCTGACCATGCCCTTTCTAAGAACAACAAAGCAACCCTATACTGTCGCAACACATAAAACACCCACGCCTTTGTGGAAAAAATGCCGATGCATTACAGCAAACGTGCAATGCATGAAAGGGAAGGAAGCTTTTTATTTTCCTGGTATTTTATTAGTTCTTCCGAGAATTTGACATAAACAAGAACACTTCCGGTACAAAAACTGGTTTTAACCGGTTTTTGAATATATTTCTAGCTTTTTCATATAGCTGGCGTAGTGGCGGCAAAGGCGGTACCGTTAAATTGTCGTGTTAAAATTTGGTTTCGATTGCACTCTCATGGCAAATTCCAGTGTCAGCACAAGCCACAAAGAAAACGGAGTAACACGTGTTACAACACAATCACAAGACGAAAACCTATCAAACTGGATGGAACACTTGCCAAACGAAAAACAGTTGTGTCCTCTGAATCAGCTCACAATACCTGGGTCTCATAGTTCGGCGTCATTTTGGTTTGATACGGCAATGGAACTGGCCCCAGATAAACCAAAGATAATCGCAAGCATGAGTGATAAAGTGGGATTACTTGACAATGCTATGAAGCCTGTTGTGAATAAGTGGGCTTTGACTCAAAGTTGGAATGTGAAACAACAACTTTGTGGCGGCGTCCGTTACTTTGACTTGAGAGTGGCTTATAGAAAAGCAAGTGATGATTTCCGGTTTGTTCATAGTCTGTATGGCAATATGGTCGACGACGTTTTAGAAGAAATAAAAACATTTCTCCGGGAAAACCCGAAGGAGGTGGTCTTGCTCGATTTCAATCATTTGTATGACATGGAAATGGAGGAACACCTTCGGTTGGCAACTTTGATTAACCAATGTTTTGGCAGCATGTTACATTCACCAAGATTAGATCGGTCTATTGCAAGCCTGCAAGAATTGTGGTTAGCTGCTGAGCAAGTTATTGTGTTTTATCACAATTCTTCAGTCATTGAAATGTTTCCATCCTTTTTTTCAAGTGTGTTTATAACTTCCAAATGGCCAAACACTGATGAACATGAGAAAGTTGTGCAACATGTTGCTAGCCAAGGCCTAGTAAGCAAACCTCCAGGCCAGTATCATGTTGCTCAAGCCATTGCAACACCACAAGCTGCAACCATCTTCAAAAATCCTCGTGGTTCATTAAAGAGTTCTGTTGCGGCCAAACTAAATAAAGATATCCTCTCATTGCTTAGAACAAGTTTAGGCAACCAACCATATTCATTTAACATCTTGTTATTTGATTATGTTGACTTTGATGATCTAGTATCTACCACCATTGGATATAACTACATATATTGATAATTTATCAAATTTTAGATATATTTGGATAGAAAAGATTAATTGTGATGTGTAGAGTTGAAAACAGTTTGCATGTAGAGGGTCAAACATAGTGCATATTACGAGGTGAATCCAGACAAAATCCCACCACCTCCTCAAAGCAAAATACCCCTTGACCTCTTGTTCATGCAACCACTCCTCTCAGAACAGTTCAATTGCTCGACTTCCTTTCAAAGCCTGAAAGTACCAAAAAAGGTTTCCATCTTTAATAACTACATATATAATTAATCTGTGTAGTTTAATGTCTTGTCACCAACATAAAAAAGACTGAATAAAACTGAAATCACTCTATACTTTGCGAAACACCTCGATGTACAATTTTTTTTATTGAAATGGACTGTAAGTTTGGGTCCTTATAATGTAGAATAAACAGAAAGTTAAGAAATTTGAAACTTCAAAAAACAAGTTAAATATAGCTTGTGCACATAACTTTAATACTGAAAAGTAATTTTGAATTGGTAAGTTGAAAATATGTCTGGTGTTGTATTGCTGTTCAACACTCCAGTAAATTTGCTTGAGTGTAAGCCATTCTAAACATTGTGCAATGCTCCATATTTTGAGCAAAAATTGGCATAGTGCATACTTAATGAATTATGCATTTACCTATAAATTTGCATACAATTCCCAGCTCCCAAGAGACATCTAATAAAAATTAGAACTTTTTGAATTTTATGCCTCCTGACTCAAAGTTACTTTTAAGCCTTGCAATTTTGTGCACCTGTGATTTTTATTGTGTATATCTATCATAACTGTTTTATAATATGTATAATATACTGTACATACATTAAAATATTTTTCTGTAATGTTTTTTATAATGTTAGTATCAACTTCAATATTTCATTTTACGACCAATTGTTAGGTTATCCTTATAACTAGTGCTTGATTATATAAGCATACACAGATCCTGCAAATTGTGTGATTTTATTGCACCATGCAGCTGTATCACACATGGTAAAGAGTGCAATTTGTTTAAATTCAATATGCTGTCACTGTGGAATTACAAAATCTCAAATGATGATTGATGGTACATGGTAAAATACCACACTAAAGTAACTGTATAAAATATGTACGGAATTTCATGTGATTGGCTGCTGGATGCAATGATTTTTGGCAAAATAAATCAGTTTCTTCAAATTTTAAACCTCCTTTGTGCTTGGGACACAAGACAAATTTTCCACTATCATGCAGGTAATTCCATATATTGACAACCCTGGAACTTCTTAAACGATTATTATGGTTCCACCTTGTTCAAATTATTTATTCACCTCAATAGTCACCATGAATGGCCTTGACATGCTAAGTAAATCCATTTTTAAAATAAGTCACATACTCCCCCCATCCCCAAAGTTTTTGGGTTTGTTTTCAGGGGGAGTTCTAGACAGATATGTCCTTTATTGAGACTATTGGGACAATAGGTTAGCCATCGAGCTCTATGATATAATCTCTATATAATCTCATATAACCCCACTGGATTAACCTGTATATTACATTATTACACGGAATAAAACTATAATTTTGGGAATTTCACCTTCAGTGCCCGGAATTTATAACTTTAAATATTCATGAATGAATGCGTAAGCTTTATCTTAATATGTAAAAAAAAACTTTAGTGTATTTGCGTTAAAACGTAGGAGTGTAGAGCAATCGAAGACGATGGCAGAAAGTATTTTGAAAGTGTACGATTATTTGGTCATCGGCGCAGGTTCTGGTGGCTTAGCAAGTGCAAGAAGGGCTGCATCGTATGGAATTAAAACTGCGATCATTGAACATGGCAGGCTTGGTGGTACTTGTGTAAGTTGACTGTAGTTAATGTCATTATTTTTGACACTTTGAAAGATTGATCTGTAGAGATTGGAAGAAACTGACACTTAGGTTGACTTAATGCTACCAGTTGTTCATTAGCCCGTATGTTGAGCACAACACTACATACATTTTCTACAAAGTTAACTCTATATATAACTATATTAATGCACCATTTCCATGTTACGTAACCAATTACCCTAGAATGCATTCCATGTAAACTCCACGCATTTGCCGGCGTGCAATCTGGCAATTATTCCAGGCTGTATCTGCAGCCTGCAGGGGTGTATATTATATAAAAAAACAGTCATTGAATGTAAAATCATGTCCACTAGAATATTGTTTAGGTGTACCAACCCACATATAATTAAAAAAAATTAATTATATGCTCTAATTTCCAGTTTGTCATGCTATATGCATGGATGTTGACAACAGTATATGCTTCAAAATAACAACATTTTCCTCAGGAAAACCTTTCCAAAAACATAGTCATAGAAAAAGGCTGTAGTAATCTAGATGTGTATGCATGTTGCAAGCTACAGTATACACAGGCATAATTAAAGTGTTAATTTGGGTGTGTTTATTTATAAATTTGCATTCTGTCTCATGAATTTCTCAGTTTTGAAATCGATTCTACCTATGTCTCCAAAATTTCACCACACGTCTTGTATCAGAATACTGTTTTGGAAAGCCTCCTCGTTAAGATTCCTTTCCTTTAGTGAGTGCTCTCAGATTGAAGCAAATGGCATTGTACCAACCTTCAGAAATCAAAAATTCTCTTAGGAAGGACAATGCAATCAGATTCTCGCATAAGATTGCTTGTTCACACTCACTTCTTCAGTGCTTACCAGGTCTGCAACCATAGTCTCAAGCTATTTACTATGACTTGTGCCATAGAGAAAGAGCTGTGATTGAAAGTTAGTGCAACTATTTCAGGTTTTTAGCAATCTTGAGACCTCTGGATGGTAATCAGGATATTGTATATTAGAGTCTTGAAAACAATTTTGTAGTATTAATAAACTAACAGTAACAGCTAATCAACAATAGTCAATAGGATCACCTCCACAATACAAAATTTTGAGCTCAATTTGTACCTTTAATTGCATTTTTTTACTTAATTCTATACTAGGTAAATGTTGGCTGTGTTCCAAAAAAGGTTTGTAACTAAGTATGTACTTTTTTCAAATTCGTAAAATGTATTAATTTTGAACATTAATTTGCACAATTTAATTTAAAAGTACTGAATGTATTAATTATGATTGATGATTATATAACCTCACTAAACATTGATCAGTTATATAGTCATGTGGTGCTTTTCCAGGGGCTGTGAAAGCTATTCAAAAGTTTGAGGGAGAGGTGGGGGGGGGGCTGAACAGAATACCCATGCCCAGGGTATAGCCCCTGTTTCATAGTATTTTGTACTCAGTCTGGTTAAATTTAAGCCCTATCTCATCAAAAAGTGTGTGTGGAGGGGGGGAGCTAAAGCCCTCGAAGCCCATGGAATCTGCAGCACCCGTTTTTCCACATTCATTATATAACATATAGCAACTTAAATTAGAATTTAAGTGATAACTTTCTCTTAAATTGTCGAGAATTGACATCAACTTTATAATAACTTAGTAGGGTTTAGCACAGCACCATAGGAACTAAAGATGATTAGCACATTGCACTTGATTGGACATCATATTAACAGATCATTTGACAATTGACAACTGCATGCTGTATATGTAATTTAACACTAATAATTCTCTCTCTATCTGTCTTACAACACATTTACTCTGTCTCAGACATATTTGTTTTATGATTATATTAATCAGAATGTTATAAACTTATGTGTTGGTGTAAATCATTCATGGCGAACCTACGCTAAAGTTCTCTGCTATCGTCGTAGTATTCTATCACGCAACGCAATCATTCAAACGAAACCCGCAATTTTATCAGTTAACGAGACGATCGAGACATAAATTCCCTTACAAGTAGCCAAGCTCCCTGGTCTTACTGTTCAACGTAGCACTCTGAGGTTTTGCCTATAGCACTGCTTAGATTTCTTTAGCCCTCTGTGATCTGTACTCTCTCTTACTCTTCCTTATAGCCTTCCTATAGCATTCCTTAGCATTTCCCAGACTTCCCTAATATCTGCTAGTTTTTCTCTGTCAGTCTTCTGTAGTCTTCTCTTGTGCTTTCTTAGCCTTTCCTAGTGTTCCTTAGGCTTCTGTGGCATTTCTTAGTTGGCCCTTTCTACTCTCTCTTTCTTAGTCTTCTGTAGCCTTCTTTGAACTTTGTTGGCCCTCGGTAGTCTTCATTTTTTTAATTTGTAGCCCTTGCTAAGTTTCTGTAGCCAAACAAGGTTCCTACAGGTTTTTTGTAGTCTTCTTCCCTACTTTTCTTCAGTCTCCCATAGCTTTTCTTAATTTTCATTCTGTCTTAATTGCTAGCCTCATGTGAGCCTTAGATTTTCATAGCCATCCTAGTTTATCTTTCAACTTGTACAATCTTAATTTATCTTCCCTGGCATACATTTAGTAATCCTTAATTAAGGTAGTCTATGCTTCCTCACCCCTTACTTAGCCTTCCTTATCATTTCTTAGTCTTCCTCATAGACTAGACATGTATGGATTAGATAAAGATAAGTTTGAATAACTAAGACTATAGAAGAAAACCACCAGGGAAGACTAACTAAGGAAGGTAGGGGCAATGAGAGAAAGGTGAAGAAAGGTAGGAAAAACAATCAAGGACCGAGAAAGAGAGAGGTTGGTATTAAAGACTACAGAGGGCTAAGGAAGGGTATTTAAAGGATTTGGTAGGAAAGGGTAGGGAAAATTTATAGGGACCAGAAAGAACAGAGAAGCCAGTGGAGGAATGGGGAAGACTTTAAGGAAGGATGGGGAAGACTAAGGAAGTCTATAAAAGGTTAGGGAAGGTCTGGAGGCTTAATTAGTTAATCAGGAGTGATTTTAGGGTGTTGTGTGGTCTGGCTAAACTTTTAATTCATGATTCATTTGTAGGTTATGTGGAATGCTGCATCAATGGCAGAAACACTAAAATATGGATATCTCAGGGACTATGGTCTAAATGTTCTTTCCCAAGATGTTAAATTTGCATGGAGGTACTGCTCAATAAAATATTCTTTTTTTAATTCAGATATAGAATTGGCATATATCACGCATATTTAAATATGAAGTAAAACAGCTTACACTGAATTTAATATGAAGTAACTTTTGCTTTTAATAGTGAGGTGAAGAGAAAACGTGATGCATATATTGAGAGACTTAATGGAATCTATGCAAAGAACTTGGAAAAGGTTACAAAAGATACCTTTATGTTTTATACTAAATCCTGACTCTAAAACTAGTACCTGATATGAAATTCTATACTAGTCAGATAGCATTAAAAGCATAAATAACCGATCAATGTTTCGGCTAACAAGAGCCAATCTCCACTGTTGTATTGTGAGGTACCAAAATTATTTTTGCAGGCTGAAGTTGAACTAATTCGTGGCAATGCAGCGTTTACTGCTGAAGGGAATGTGATTGTGGATAATAAGAATGTGTATAAAGCAAAGCATATTCTTATTGCTACAGGAGGACGCCCTACTGTACCAGATTTTCCAGGTACTGAAACATCAGGCAGATCTCTTACATTGTTAAAACTGTAGCCATTTGATTAAGAGACCAGAGTCCTTTCCTTTTCTATGACATTGATTGCTCTTCAAAATTTAACTACAATCCGTGTTAAAGCTGAGGTTTAAAACCTACTACAAAACTTTGGTATGTTTTTGTAGTGATGCTTTAGTTTTCTAAACATTTAAAAACATAATTTATAAATGCCATTATTGCTTACAAGAAATATCAGATAGCTTCATTATATTATGTAAACTATTTCTTTGTCTTTTTCATAGCGATCCCCCCCCCCCTCTCGCCCTCGTTTCAAATGTTTAAGAAAAATTAAAAGTTCATAAATGGATAGTATTGCTTAACTGCAGAAGAATCAGGCTCTGTATATAAAGAAAACCTTTGTGAAAGTAGCTCAATTGTTTTTCATGTGACTTTTTTTCTAAAAGAATATATATATTTTGAAAAAAGATGTGGTTTTCTTTTCTTCCATTTCGGTACTAATTATTATTTTAAACTATAGTTCCTATTTTTAAGTATTTGCTAACTTGTATACAAGATATTTGGAGATATTTTTTCTTGTTTTTGTTTCAGCGATAGAATTTGCCTTTTTCTTGCTCAAAAAACTATTGTCATTTTTGTACTAGTCATTTATATTTTAAACAATAGTTCCTATTTTTTAAATATTTGCTAACCTGTATAAAAGATATTTGGAGTTATTTTTTCCTGTTTTTGTTCCAACAACAGAATTTACCTTTTTCTTGCTCAAAAAACTACTGTAGTTTTTGTGCCGCCATCTTGTTTTGCCGTAAATAAATTCTGCGGCAAGCATTTCATATGTATGCCAATGATTTCAACCAATCAAATGGCAGAGTTATCATTTATAGACCTTGCCTGCTAAAATAGAGACTTCTGTCAGCTGGGAATTATTGACCTGGAGCGTGGGAAATTTGATTGAATATTACCCCCATGATATACCTTGGCGGGGGCGCAGCCCGTGGGATATATCATCCCGAGGGGTAATATTTCATCGAATTCCCTTAGCGGAAAATTCATAAATCATACCGAAAAATAGGTCAGAGACAGAACCTCGTGTGGTACATACAATATAAAAACTCTGTAACTGCTAGCCCTTTATCGAGCATTTCTCAATCTGTGAGTGCTTCAACATCCTTGACTGCTTCCCAAAATGTTTTTAAAGCATTCGTGTTGACTTTACTGTGTTGTTGGCGTGAGAAATTCGTGCGGGAAGGAACTTGCACCAATCTTAACGTAGAGAGAACTGCCAGTTCTCAAGAAAATATAGTTGTGGTCCGACAGTTTCTTTCGGAATATGGTAAAAGATCAGCAGAAAAATTAAAAGGCTGATAGGCCATGTACACACGAGGTTGTTTCCGAGCGTTTTCACAACAGTCATATTGAAAACGATATGAATTTGTGAAATAATTCGGAATGGAAATATTTTGAAACCACCTTTTATCAAAAGAAATCTCGACAGCAGACAATACTTGAGAATTACTCGTAAAAACGTCATCCTAAGTCTAAGATTTTCTAATCCACAATATGGATGTTTAGTGGCAGCAAGACGGCGCTCCGTGTCACAGAAAAAAACAATGCGATATCTTCGAGGACAATTCGCGTTTCAAAGCCAAAGGCGTTTCGTTTGGGGATGGCTATTGGCCGGCTGTGCGGGTCAGACATGCGTGTCTGAAATCTGATCTGAAATTTCGTTTACGTTGATTCAAGTCAAACAGCGTATTGTAGCTTTTTGGGGATACCTGGCATGTATATGTGCGATCATGTCATAAAGTAACTAGATACCCCATGCATTTTGGAGATGCAGGTGTAGGTCGTTTTTTTAGCGGGTAGTATTCTTTTTCGGATTAATTATCGTAAGAAATTAACATTCACAACGTGAGATCATGTATCTATGATAATTTCAACTATAAGTGTACACAGTGATTTATGATTGTTTATCTCTATAAAATGCCACGATAACTTGGTTAATTCCGTTTAGGTTGCGAGCATTGTATTACCAGTGATGGATTTTTTGAGCTCGAAGAACTTCCCAGGTAGTTTTCAATGTATGACTTTAAACCATTTATACTGTTAATTAAAAATCGTTGTCCTTTGCAAACCTTTACCTCTAAATTTTAAAACTGGCACGTCAAGCTCACAGATAAATGTTTATATATTGCCAGAAAAATAGTAGTTGCTGGTGCTGGTTATATTGCTGTGGAATTAGCTGGTGTGTTGAAGGAACTGGGCTCTGATGTCACCCTTTTAATAAGGAGGGCTAAAGTAAGCAACATATGCCTTTTTACTCCTTCGTCGCTGTGAATTTAAGTAATTGACCAGGCTAGGACTTATTTGGGCCACAATCGCACAAGTTTCCGTTTGTGTAGCAACGCTCAGCCTAGTAGGTTCTTACAGGCCAACCCAGGTGCTGAAACTATTTCAACCGACACATGCGTAGAGCAGTGGCAGATCTAGCGTAAGTCGAAATAAATTACCGCAGCTCATTCTAGGGTATATTTACATTTTAAAATACCTTCAAAGCAACTTCATTGGTTAGATTTTATTCTTTTGAAATTCATAACCTATGACATTGTTATAAAGCTATTTTGAATTTAAAATTGAGCTGCTATAATTTATTTTAACTTACCCTGGATCCGCCACTGGCGTAGACGTTTGACCACGATGTTGCCTAGTAAATTTAACCACATTCATTACGAGATTGGATTTACTAGATAACTAACTAGAAAACGAAATAGAATTTCATGACTAGAAACGAAATCAATACCAAACGTGTTACGAAATTTCGATAGCTATACACATTAAGTTCTCTTCACTATGCCAAAATAGGCATTTAATGATATTTCTTGAAGAGTATAGGCCTCTTTTTGAACTGAAAATTGATATTATTATGAATTGTGTCACTTTTTATAAATTCCTTCTTGAAAGTTAAAAATGCTTTCAGAATGCTGCAGACAGTGTTTTAGAGCTTAAAATAATAAGAAATACGGTCTATCGTAAAAACCCACTTTGACTCGTACCCTCGGTGCCACTGCTCGTGCATGTGCCCCAGCTTGGTGTCTTCTTCAAATCACAACATTCTAAACATTTGAATGGACCCAAATATTCCAAACAAGATTATTTGAATGATTAAGAACGACATCTTTCACCTGAATGGATGTATTTAGACTGCTATACTACTGCGGTAGATGTTCAAGGTTTAAATATACCAATCTATTCTTCTTATCTTGGCAGGTTCTTCGCAGTTTTGACTCAATGCTGAGCAGCAAAGCCACTGAGAACCTCGTCAAAGCTGGAGTTAAAGTTAGGACAACAAGCAGAGTATGTTTTATATTGCAAATTTATGATTAATGGGTTTTGTTTGTAAAAACACTTTTTGCTACATGTCCAGTAGGACCAAGAAATACTAATGAGAAAAAATGGCATTGACAAAATCCTACCTTAAACCCTAACCTTAATGTGTTACATCTGACTCCCACATTACGAATTTGACTGTTATGTATTAGATTTCCTCAGTGAATAAAGACGACTCAACAGGTTTGTTATCAGTTGCTGTAGAAGAAATCGGAGGAGATAAATTAGAAAATATTGCTGATGTTGACAAAGTATTGCTGGCAATTGGAAGATCACCAAATACTGAAGAACTTAATTTACCTTTTGTGGTAGGTTAAAACCATGCTTCGCGAACTTGAAAGTGATTCGATTAAATTTGCTCAGTTTTTTATGATACACCCTTTAACCTTCACTAAACCAATTGCGTATATGTATACGTGTAATGTGGTAGCTAATCATTTATACTATTAAACACGATATAAAACCAACTCGTAAACTAAACTACTGAGATTAACACCGAACGGTTTTTAAGATGAGCCCCGCAAACCAAACATGTTATCCATACATAGGAATTTAATTTCTTCAGGGACCCATAACAATCCCTTAATTTCAGCAATCTGTGACTCAAACAAATTATGTCTACACAAATTGCTACAATTGTCATAGGGTGTCGATGCAAACAGTCGCGGTTATATTCAAGTGGACGAGGTAGGGATTTTTACACTGCTCGAATACACTTTATTTTCGTTGTTATTGGTCACTTGAAACCTAATGTGGGAATGGTTTGATAGAAATATTTTCTAGAGGCAATCCTAACCCTAACTCTAGATCGTCTGCCGAAAAACTAGCGTCAACTCACGTCACGTGAAGACTTGTGATGACAAAACTCCTTAATATATTTAATCCTGTTTTTTAAAACAGTTTCAGAATACATCAAAGCAGAATATTTATGCTATTGGTGATGTATGCGGAAAGGCTTTACTCACTCCAGGTATAATATGGGATGTCTATGATTGTAATCACTAGCGTAGCCAGCCCGACGATTTAGTCCCGCTATGCAAATTTCAAATCATTGTAATTGTTCATTTCTTTAGAAATTGTTGTTTTTACAGTCAATGAACACGAAAATATTTGCATAGCGGGAATAAATCGTCGGGCTGGCTACGCTACTGATTGTAATATTAAATGTAAAGATGCAGATACGAGGAATAGCTTAGAATTGTCTAAATTTTAATAATTCAGATCTAATAGTTTGTCCTCTTTATGGTGTATGCATATAGAAATGAAAAGTACAGAATGCGTTCTCCTTACCAGCAAATTACCCCACTTTTGAATTAAAATGCCGAAGTTATAATTAAAGGCAATACTTTTTTCAACGTTTAGTCTTTCCCAAGATCTGTATGTGATTTTAAAACTGATTAAATTTCTCCTATAGTCCTATGCAAGTATTTTGTGCTTTTAAAAACACCACTAACCTTTCTTCCCGTTCATTACCAAAACAGGGCCACAGACTTTTTTCACACTCTTGGTCAAATCCAAAATGGCGGATTTATAATATTCATTGTTTTACTCTTTCCCAAGATCTGTACGTGATTTTAAAACATATTAAATTTCTCCTATGCAAGTATTTTGTGCTTTTTGTGTTCCTTCCCGTCCATTACCAAACCAGGGCCACAAACTTTTTTCACACACTTGGTTCAAATCCAAAATGGCGGATTTGTAAGGCCAATTTTTTCAATTGTGACATCCGCCAGGTTACTAAGCGGACATTTACCTGCTATTTCATTACGTTATGACATTATTTCATTCATCAGAAGACCTTTGGCTTTCCTTGGGAATATTGCTTGTTGTCACTGCAGATTTTATATGAATACAGAAATTCGACTTCATCATGTAATTTTAATTACTCTCTTTCTCAAAGTGGGCAATGAATGAGAAGACTATACATAGCGATAATTTAATGTTGAAATGTGATCCATTTTTTTTATTTTAAATGTAGTTGCTGTTGCCGCTGGTCGTAGATTATCAAACCGTTTGTTTCACGGAGAAGAAAAATCCAAGTTAGACTACGAGAATATCCCAACAGTTGTGTTTTCTCATCCGCCAATTGGAACTGTAGGAATGACACAAGGTACCTAGATCACCAAATTATGATATAAATGAACGGGGTGGAACTAGAGTTAATCGCAGTTGGGGCGTGTATATTTATATATTCATGTTCTGCCCGACTAATTTCTTTTGAAATCAACTTTGTTTAAAAAGTAAGTATTCGGGCAGAACCTGAATATATGAATACACCCCTCCCTAACACTCTAGCTTCGTCCGTGTAAACGAATGTATTCGACCAAGCGCTGTCCAACTGCTCACCGGGGTCAGTGTGGCTATATTATGGTGTATAACTAAAATATTAATCATGCACGTAATTGTCAATTAGTTCAATGTCTCTTTGCACAGCCATCACCAGAGTAAGATAGATGGCAAAATTACGAAAGTATGATTGGCGCGCCGAATGAGACCCGCTCTCTAACGACTACCTTGCCAGATGAAGAGCTTTATCAAACCTCGTTTCGTCATATCTGACCATCCTCTATTAACGTTCTCCTATTTACAAAAACTCCCATACCTTCACGCAAATCAGTTTTTCCAAACAAACGATCATGCTTTCCTTTTTTTAAACTCTCTTTCCAATAATCTATCCACGAATAAAAGTAACTGCAGGTAATGAGTCCGATAAATTACACAATAGATAGTATGGGTAGGTTTTACGTTATTTTACATATATATTTTATATCCCCGTTTCGTAAACGTTAGATTTTATTATCTTGCAGAAGAAGCAATCAGCAAGCATGGTGCCGAAAACGTTCAGATCTACCAAACTTCATTTACTGGACTGTTTCATGCCATGACTGAACATAAGACCAATACCACAATGAAACTGATCTGTCTTGGCAAGGAAGAAAAGGCTGGTGCAATTATCTCTTATTTTTAGGGTCCAGAAATAGATAATTGTGTGGAAGTGGAAACCGGTGAACCAGATTCCGAATAATAACCATGCAGATAACCAATAATGATAGTCGTAGTTCGGCAATTCTTTATACCATGCTCCGGAATATCATTAGATATTGTGAAGCCCATTTCTTGTGGAAATTCGCTTGATATCTTCCGATAATAAGTTAATGTAACCTGTATATTACGTAAATAGTGTCAGCACAAGCAATTTTTAATAAAGAATACAGTTTAGACAAGGAAAACATTGTCGACATTTCCAGCAATTGTTTCTGCAATATAGCGCATTAAAGGATGATAAAAACATGGCTGTCTGCAGCTTTATTGTTCCATCACCAGCAGGAAAGGTGGATAGCACAAATCAATGACACCAGCGAGATTGAACTCGTAAGAGCATTACAGCCAAAATGCGACTTTATCTCGAAAATGTTGAACTTTAATATGGGTTTTTTTTTTACAGTTATTGAACACGTTTAGAAAGTTTGAAAACTTATCCCATCGATAGCGCTTTTAATCTTTCGTAAAACTGACCCTGATGTTTATATTGACCGGATTGTAAGCAGCATCCACATTCGGCACATCCCTAGCAATAAGAGGTGAAGAACTGAAGATTGAGAGAGAAGCTAGACAGTACCAGTGACAAGACATGCTGAGGGTCTTATTGTTATTGACTTATTCTTATTGTTCTGTCTTTATGTAGGTGATTGGTCTGCATATCATTGGAATGGGTGCAGATGAGATGTTGCAAGGATTTTCTGTCGCTGTCAAAATGGGAGCCACAAAAGAAGATTTTGACAACACTGTTGCCATTCACCCAACGTCTGCTGAGGAAATGGTTACACTTACCAGTGCTGACCTCGTTAAATTAGAATGAATTTAAACATCTTGATTAATCGTACGAATATATTGGTTATTTGGATGTAGCTATTTTTGCTATTCGGCTCAGATTAACGATTTTTATTTGTAGACTGTAACTCTTGGTGCCTAGCAATCTATTAGTTATTAAATCGCTCCGCTTCTCAATAGGAAGTTAATGTCAATGACTTTTGTAGGTCAATTTCTCTTATGTGGGTGAGAACCGGCGGTCCTCAAAGCTGTAACACGGACTTTTTAACTCGTAATTGTTTGCGAGTGGGTGGGTTTTGAAATCTTGATGTTCGGTAATGAAACCGCATGTGACGTCGGTAGTTTACACAGCAAAAAATGAACAACCTGTTCTGGCCTGATGAAAACAGCAATGAACAATGTTTTGTTGCCCACATTGTTCAATGTTGTCAACAATATTGTTCAACATTGTTACACCTGATTGCAGGCTAGTTCAGGCTCAACAATACTGAACAATATTGTTGACAACATTGAACAATGTGGGCAGCAAAACATTGTTCACTGCTGTTTTCATCAGGCCAGAACAGGTTGTTCATTTTTTGCTGTGTATAATGGGAATTTGGGTGGCTACATACTGAGCAGCTGCATGCTCACATGTAAACCATATAGAAGTCTATTAAAAAAATTATATCTGTTTTAACTCGGGAGATATTCTCATCTAAATCAACGAACTGCCCACCATCTTGGCTTCTTTAACTATGTTAGTGACGTCACAACAAGGATAAACCATTCAAAGCTATTTCTAAATACCTACCACCAGTCAAATATTGTTTAAAATCTTTTCAGTTCGTGCTGAAATCCAGCACTTGTCGCATGTGCGTTTATGGGCGCATATTAATCATTGTTTTCATAAGAAAATAAAATTGCGGGAACCCAGTTGTGACGTATCATGCATATTCACAAACATCCAAGATGGTGGACAACTTAATATTTCTAATCAAAATATCTCACGAAGCAAGGCAGATTTAAAGATTCTGTAATAAACATCTATGTACATTGTTTTTAAGTCTTTCAAATAAGATAATAATTTTTTGTTGCTATTTCCCTATAAAGCATAAAAAAGTCGCAAAAACCAACAAGCTTATCGCTCCTCGTTTTATCCCTCCTCGTTTTATCCCTCCTCGTATTATCCCTCCTGTGCTCGACCAGTTTGCTCCGCTTCGTTTCCGTCTCGGCGTTTTATTCTTACCCCTAAACGATACGCAAAATATAAGGTCGTTGTATAAATGTAAGGACGATGTGATTCTTGCTTCTACGATCTTTTGCATTTTTCAGATTTTTGTATCCAGGTCACTTTACAAATCACGAATGTTAGTGAAAGGGCAGGGATTGGGAATAAGATTTAAAGACAAATAAATACGCGTATACATTAGAATACGATGAAACTCCCCATGTGATTTGCTGTTTGTAAACATTTGACATGCTATTATTACATTCATAAAATGTATTTTTTCACTACTAACAGTGTAGGTAGTCCTAGGATGTTTCATGACCTAAACCACAGAACTTCGTTGTTTCGACATTAAGCAGAGGCCTTTTCTCGGGATTAGTAACCAGTTACTAGCATTAACGTTTAAGCTAGTTTTCTTCGATGCGCCGCGGTGACTCCGATAGTGACCTGGGATAAATAACTATAGATGAAACTTGCAGACAGATTAATGTTGTAAGCATTTTAATACTTAAAGTCGATAGACTCTTGCAAAAAACCTACTCAAAACTAAAACTTAAGCTTAAAAGGTAACTCGAAAATCAAGATTTAATTAAGTCATATAAAGCCCTGAACTCTTCGTGTCCTCAGGTCTTTATATGACATAAATATATCCCTTCTTGGTATCTAACTATTACTTAGTCACTCCCTACAAAGGCCTTCGGTTGAAATTTAATTTACCAGAATTTCGGGAGAACTGATATACGGTGTAACGGAAAATGATTCATTACAAATTAAATTAACTTACACAAACAAGTATCATCAGCGTCATGCAAGCCTATCATGCTTCAATTAATCAATTCTAAACTTGCCACAAGAATTTTTTTCGTCTGGTGTTCAGGTTATGACGCAAGTCACGCAACGATCCTAACTATGATTCTATTCAAACGCCCACATAGGCAAAATGCTATTGCTGCAGAGAAGTCGTATATATACGAGCATAGTTTTTCCATTGAAATTTCCATCAAGGAAAGTCTAAACATTCTGTTGGAAAATCTAAAATGATTTTTACACTACTGTGGGTTCAAGCGCATAAATCGCGCGCCGGGCTATAAAAAAGAAACCAGCCCATCTTCCCGTCACGTGACCAGCCGGTATATCGCTTCCAAAATGGCGATGATGTATGAAGGATAACAACAGAGATAGTGTGGGAGGGATCTAACTTTTCTCAATGTTCTGTTTACAAAAGTTATGTGAACTTTACCGTATATGAAATTTGCAGTACTGCTATCCGCCTCTTGGTATCACTAATATTCTGTGTGGCTGTCTTTCATGAAACATATGTAATCTGACGGAGAAGCGAATACCTCTCGAAGGATTTTTGAATGGCAGTGGTAGGGAACCTTGTCAATGTATTACTATGTTTAATTCTCTTTGTAATAAAAGGCGTGACTGTTTTTATCCTACAATCAAGCTCTAGTAGTAACCACTGTAAAAAGCCGGCTAATATATCTTTAAAATAATGTTTTGCCAGACAATAAATCCTTTGAAATTCGAGTTTGTTATTTCGACGGAAGCCTCGCTTGATGCTGACAATTTTGACATTCTGGTTCTACGTTTTACAGAACAGAATGCGAGATGATCCAGAAGAAATTTTTACGAAACAAGAAGAGATCGGGAAAGGTTCTTTTGGCAAAGTTTACAAAGGGTAAGCTATAGATATATTAACTTTATTACCTATTAAATTTGTCCAGGTGACTGGACAGTCTTGTTCCACGTTTATTATTATAAATTGTGATTTTAAATAAAAGTTTTAATTATAGTTGGGTATTTAGTGTGGCTGCTTGAGGTACACTAAAGTCAGTCATAAGTTGTCAATAAATGGACTGCACATTAAGAGCAAATTGCTATTTTAAACCCACTTGTCAACCCGTGATGTTAAGTGTGATGTTGCTCTTTTAATGGCAAACTGAAAGCTTATTGTGTATGCTCTTTGACAGAGTTGCTATTGATGTGTATGTCCCAATATCATATTTGAGAGTATCCTTCAGTATGTTGGCCATGCTGCGTTCTGCTGAAAGTCCTCTATGCATGCAACAGAAATTTGTCTTGAATTAAATGATCAATGTAATAAAATAAATGTTGGCTGCATAGTTTTGAAACCATGCAGTTTGTGTGACGGTGAAATTTTCCCAGACTATTTTCTATGTTAAAAGATGTTCAGGGACATTTGTATCAATTAATTGGACACTTTATTATATCACCCCTTGACATTTAACACTAATCTGTATCTATGGTATGAGGAATTTGATATTCTAAGTTGCTTTAGGGGGAGGAATTTGTGTATTTTCTTGCAGAATAGTTTCACATTAGCTAAGCTAGTCTCTGAAGTTTTATCATAGCAATTAAATAGTTATTCCTTCCCACAATTGAGGGTTTGAATTAGTAACTTGCAATTTGTGAATTCATAAAATCATCCATTTTATAAATGATGATACTATCATTTGCAATCTACTGTTACCATTATCAATCAACTGCTTTGTTTTATGTTTATTTTCGTAGATGTTTGGGCACGTAAACGTCATGTTTTGTGATAACAATTGTTGACGTTTGCTCAACCAAATAGTTGAAGTTTACACTAGGATATTGCGATTCACAGGAATAATTTGATTTAGTAAGACAGGTGAATGATAAAATAAAGAATTTAAAAAGAGCTAACATGTAATTACAAAACATGACGTTTACACGCCCAAATGTCATGCAAATGAACATAAAACAAAACGTTTGATTGGTAACAGTTCACAGTAGATTGCAATTGGTAGTAGTTTGCAAGAAGAGGATTTAGCAGACTGTTTTGTATATATTGTAGTACAGCATAAGATATGTAATTACAGTGTAAGATATGTAATTTTAATTTTGCAACAAAAGTATAGGTGTATGAAAATAGCTGTGGGATTTCTGTGGAAATTCCATCCTTAGTCATCATGCTGTTTCACATGAGCAGTGTTGCCACTTTTTAAATCTAAAATTTTCTTTAAATTTTGCAATTTATACACTCATTGGAACTTGCATGTTACTGTCTGTTTTAATGCTGGCTGTAATTGTGAATTTGGTAAAGCACCCAAATTTGTGAGTGCTGCCAGCCACCTAAGTACCTGTATCGTGATTTGCAGTGCAGTTCTTTTTTATTATAATTAATTTAGTTTAAGTACTTTTGTTAGAATATTATTCGGAATATGTTTTTTTATATTCCTTAAATTGTCTCCCGGAAAGTATTTCAAAAATATTATGCACTCATTAAGGTTGTGCTGTAAGACATATGAACAGTTTAAATATTCAAAAATTTAAATTCCTGAAGTTTGCATAATGTGAATAGAAAATGTTTCATAAATGTAGTTTCACGTGGTAACCACCAGATATAGAAAATCAGACTGAGAACTAGTACATAACTTTACATACATAACATTACATATTGAATAGTTGCTCTGATGAAAACAGACATACTTCATCATGTATCATACTTCTGATATGGTGTAATTAACTATCTCATTGACATTCACTAGTTTAGTACTTCATTATAAAAAAATTTTATCCAAAAGCCCATTTTGCATTAAACGTTTCTTGTTTGTTTTGTTTTTTATATGAATTTTAAGAAAATTGCTGTTTTGTACAGCTTATATCATGTTGTTAAGTACTGTTATAAATCTGAAGTGCATAAGGACAAGTACTATTTAAAGTCCCAAGTGTCTTCTTTTATATTGATCTAGAAAACATACTAGTGGCTATCAGTAGAATCATCCTAGTATTCTATTTTCTAAAGGGTAAATGTGTTTTGATTGAAATTGCTGAAACAAAAGCAACAATTGCCACATTTGCATTGAGTTCACATGTATTTAACTTCTGAACAGTTTCAACTTTTCTGCCTAAAACGACAGAAGTCAACACACATGTGTTATAACAAGTCTTGAAATTTATGTCCATCGCCAGCCATCATTATCAATAATAAAAAGTAGCTAATTGCTCACTCATTTACTCTACAACATAAAACAATAATTCAACCTATGCTCTCAACTGGCACAAGTAAAAATGCTAAAATTCCTTATTTTTGTGTTTCTGTCAAAGATTTCCTGTTTCAGCACTGACTTTTGATCACACTACCATCCTCTTAACCATTCAGGATTGATAGATTTTTAATGTATTATTGGCAATGTATAATGTGTGCATTGATTGAATAAGAATTTTATGCACTTTTACTACTTCACACACTCGAGTACATTAAGCAACTAAATGTACATGGAAATATTTGTGAAATTCTATTGTAGTCAGTAGTCAAATGTGCATACCTGGTTGGGTAGCTATTTTTAATAAACACACTGAGTAGCAGCACAAATGAGATGCACCATGGACTCATGCATGATGCAACTTTATATTGGTGATATGAATGAAAGACACTTCCTTTTACTCATCCACTTTAAATTGATTTAAATTTAGATAAGAGAATTTTTACTTTATTTGACCAATATTTTTAATCAGTTCTGACTATTTTTCGAGCGAATCTTGCTGAGCCAGGCCAAGTGGCTACATTGCAATGGCGTCAAGGAAGCTCAATCTATTATTTATCTGTAGTTATCACGCGGTGGAAGGGGGAGTAGCGCTATCCAGTAGATAGCTCTATTTTTTCAACCGTTTTCATATTATGTGTGTTGCCAGTGTCGGTAGTGCAGTCAAAAGCACACAAAAATATAGGGTCGTTCTCAACCTAAAACAACATAAGTAGAATTGGATGTTTCAAGCAAAAAGCCAGCTCAAAAATTATTGTTGCTGCCACCACTGGTTGCCACTAGCTTTAGATGTGATTTTCTACTTTTCATATATGCGTGGTCATGATAAGCGGCAGATCTCCTTAATGACTTACTGCCAGTGCCGAAAAAATCGTTCACATCAACTCGCCCAGCTGCGAAACTCGCCCAGCTGCGAAACTCGCCCAGCTGCGAACTTGCCCTTTAGAAAGCTAGTAAAAATCGATTTTTTATCGGCGCTTGGAAATCAGCTTCGGTTGACGGGGTCAGCGTGTATAAATAAAAAATTCTATCTATATATTTTTATGTATATTTCCCATGCTATTTTTTCTTGTTGTATTGAGAAATGGAGATGTGAAATTTTAATGGGTCGTTCTTCAAAATTCCAGCTTATCCGTTTGAATGACATCGTGAATTTTCCACGCATTTTATGCTTTGATGACGTGACTCGTCAAGGTAAATTAGAAAATGCTGGAAGATTGACGGGCAAAATTTGCTTAGAAAAGTGGTCATGCCTTGCTCTCAGCTACAATGTTCCTGCGTTTTTTATGTTGCTAAAATGTTTCTTTTAGCAAAAGCAAGGTTTAAATGTTATTTTATTGTATAATATTACTATTTGCATATATCTGAATGCTACAAATATTTTGTCATTTCGGCCTCATTTTAGCGTCAATGCTTGCCCGGATGGGCTGACTAGCCATATGTAGCTGCAAATTTGTGGTCGATGTCAGTACCAATATTTTAAGAATTTTTTCAAATACATGTTTGAACGTGTTTGAGAAAACGTGTCTGGTTTCGTATGAATTGTATTAGAGGCATTCCTATACAGCTATTAAAAACCCAATTTTGGCAGCATTTTATGATATGCGTACAATATTACAGTGTTCGAGCAGTTTAGAATTAAACAAGAAGTCTACTCTTTGATTTGCAAATGCAAGCGTTTCATAGAGACAATCAGTCAACTGTTATTAAATACCAACACTTAGACTTTTATGAAATTAATCCAGGATTAAATAATAACATTAGGTCGATCCCTCTTGACCTGTAGTTTGAAAACATATTGATATGAAAGCATTGTAATTTATGGTTGAAATGCCTACTAAATAAATGTTAAAATTATCAACAATCTAAGAACAAAATACACAGTGGAAGTTAGCACGCGATTCTAAAGAAAACGAAGAAAACAAGATCAGCAATAACAGCAAGGGGTTTTGCCAAGCTAACCTTGTCATGTTATCAATATATACAGGATCTGACATTTTTACTCTGCCTGGCCGTAGCCCGGCGTAGGGCGTTTTGGAGTTTTGATTTCCCCCCTGTTCTTGTTTTATCTAATTTAAATTGTGTGAAATCACGTTATTTAATTTTTAACTCCAAACATATTGGTGGACTAAAAAGTATTTGGGCATAAAGATTGTAAGAGACGGTTATTAATTTTAATTTTAATATTAATTTTTTGTACTTGATAATTCAAGATGTCTGCCAGCTCACTGATTTTAAATATCTCAAGGACGCAGTGAGAAATGAGAAACCTGCATGGCTCTAAAAAGCTTGATGCATCAAGCTAGTCAAGACACACAGAGAGGCGACCTGTGGGGGAGGCTTAGGCAAACTAAATGTCAGTTAATGCCAATGTATTTTCATTGTTTAAATATGCATATTCAACGAAGCGTTTTACCTCTAAATATATGTTTTCATATACATTTACTGCTCTAGAATAAACAAAAAAACGACAGATGTTGTGGCAATTAAAATCATCGACTTAGAAGAAGCTGAAGATGAAATTGAAGATATACAACAAGAAATCACAATCTTATCACAATGTGATTCACCTTACGTCACGAAATACCATGGATCCTACTTAAAGGTATGGCTAATTTTAAATGATCTATACAGACATGTTCAGTTAACTTTTCAAGGCTATCCATTTATTGCTTATCTCTCTCTATATAGCCTTAGTAAGACCAGACTCTCGTATAGATAATGTATATATTTATGCATTCCTTTCTGAAATCTTCACTCCTATTAAACACTCACGTTAATAGAGATATTTAATACGCTTATCACGTCAGCAAAAGCTGATTTCTTTAAAGGGCGTGAAAGTAATTTTCGTGGCAGGTGGGTGGGGGGGGAGGGGTTCTTCCTGCCCCTTTTTTATTCTGGTATATTAATTGGGGATTTGAAATTTCATTTACACGTACTAGATATATTGACGGGCAAGCAAATATATCTAGTGAGTGTAAATGAAATTTCAAATCCCGAATCCCCTATATCCTCATGCGAAGATCCCCTGGTTCCTGGTTAATTTAGCCCAATTAATTCCTCCGTAATAGCGAATATTGAACCAAAACAGGGTAGATATGTAAGTGAGAATAAATGGCGAACCATCATCTCATCATCCTATATCGCAAATGACCGTCGCGTAACTTTGAAAACTAATTTATTAGGAGAAAATACTGTTTGTTTTGAGTTTTGATTTTCACAACGGTCCAGCATGAGTCAGAGATTTCTGCCCTCCTGCTGGATACCTAAAATATAGGTGATGCAAGGTTGTGCGTGGGTGCATGGAAGTTATGATACCAAATTCCTAGCATTCCTGCCTTTGTGTTCCGGTTATTTGTCGTTGTGTTATCATTTTGAAATGCCGGAATTTTGATCACCATGCGTATAACTTAGGCCGTATAATGAGTGCGACTGATTCTATATTTTTCATAACCTCTCTTACTTGAGTTTGAACTAAGTATAGTTTTCATTCAAAATATTTATGATCGTAATTCCTCTTGCAATTTACGTTCATTGCCGACTTTGAAATACAAAGAGATGCAATTAATATAATCGGCGTATTAAATAATTTTTGTAAGTGACCATTTATGGTTATGGTAAAGTATGCGGTAGTTTATAGCTTTTTTGTTGAAACTATTCAACTGACCAGCTGGATACACAAATAACTAATTGCATCAATTTGGCATCAAGACAACCTTAACTGCGTTCGTATAAATGAGTGGTGACGATGTGGTCCGTAGGTCAGTGCTGTGAGTCCCTGAAAGCTCGACTAGCTCAATGGTTAGAGCATCCTGGTAGACGTGGAGAGGGAGTCGTTAGTTCACGTCCACTATTATAGTCTTCATTAGGGTTATTGACAAGTAAATATATAAGAAAAAACCTATTACCTTCGATACAATTACAATTACAGACCCTAAATGAGCAATTAAGGTAAAAACGGGCTCGAAGAACCATTCAAGGCAGCACCTTGCCATATTTAACATTAGGTACTTATGTGAACAAACATATGAAAATAAATAACGTTTACGTTTACATTACACTATAAACTAGAAATACATGCATGCAGCAACCCCTCGCCACTAACTAAGAGCATGCAACTGTATTCTCGGAATTACATGAAGTACTGCAATAGGTTGTTGTCATAGCAACACGGCAATTGTTATTCTTTCTGTATATTTTTCAAAATGACAAAATATTGAGTTTTTAATCCTTGTTTTACTGACAATTTTTTAAAATGGCACAACATTTGTCATCGGTATGTTATTACGCCTAATGTAAGCTTAAATTTGGTATAAAATACGACCTATAAAATAACATATATTACTCGTTTTGCAATATCTATGACACTAAATTTTTATCTACATAAACTTTGAGTTTGAAATAAAACCGTTTCAAGCCAATTTTTTATCTTCGCTCATATTCTTTTACATGTAAAGTTCGTCAATATTTTGAAATACAGTAATAAGAAGACAGTCTTGCATTTTAATACAAAACATAAACTTACTCTGGAATTTAAACAGTGAATAGACTGGAGGACTACGGCTATGCCGGCCTTTACAAAGCATTAAAACACAAGTATAAATACGCATTATCAACAAACTTGCCTTGTGTTTCACGCCGTAGTCAATTCTTGGCGCTTCTGCGTATTTTCCCAGAGTTAATCTCTCTTCAAGAGTCTTTTCGCAGTCGTTTTCGTCTCAGTTCTCGCCTTTTTGGATGCCTTAAGTGTTTGCTACTCCTGATATTCCGCCATACTCTTGAGATCATAAATGACCACCCTTCGTTGGTTGTGAAAGTTGCCAAATCTTTTTGCAAAAATACAAAATAATTATTGTAGAGCAAAAAGCAAATTTAGATATTTGCTGTCAGTTGAATTCGTGATTAATCAATCAACAATAAATTTTAAATCCGGCCAATCAGTGTTAGCCATTCATGATAGTCCGCCATATTGTTGAGATCAGTGAGGACATACCACTTTTACGACCTATCACGAGCAACGACTTTGAACTCCGCTAATACGAAATTAGTAACCCTCGCCCCGGGCTTACGCCCGTTGGCTCGGGGATTAATGGTGATTTCATTGAGTTCTATTATATCTGGAGAGAGCACGCCAATCTCTGTTCAGTCAAACAGTTGAAGCCAAAAACATGGCGGATTTCTGACGAATCATCACGCCATTTGACGCCATCTCACGCCATTTGACGCCATATCTATGGCAACGGCTAAAGGTAGTAACCGCTAGCCAGGCTCAATTTTGAGCCCGCGGCGGTTTTCACACCCCCCTGGATGTGATGTTGATCTTTTCCGCAGTGAATTTTTTTGTCCATGAGAATGGTTTTGATCAATTTTTTGGGACTTTTACGATTTATTCAAAGATGTACAAGTTATTCATTATATACTTGGCCTTGGAAAGGAACGGAAAATTAATAAAGTCTTGAAAATGTCGACAATTGCAAGATTTTTGATGAGGAACACCAGCCTGAACTATTTGAAGTTTTGTATTTTAATAACAGGTATTTGAAAATTAGAGTTTCTTTCTTTTAAGTTTATTTTTTCAATTTTCATGTTCAATGTTGTTCTATATAAAATTTGTAAGCTTGGTGCCTGAATATACTCTACAGTCTTACATTGAATGTACAGATTTATGTTATGTATAACTTGGATCAGTTGAATGTAGAAAGTTGAAATTGCCTTCTGGTATATTTTATATCTTTGAATTATAAAAACAGGGTCCTGAAGGGCTACTAATCCCGTTGTCCAAGTGCACAAAATTTTCTATTGTTTTGTGGGAAGTCCCAGTGCATGGAATCCTATTTTCCTAGCAAAAATATGCATCCTACCTCCCAGTTTACTCTTTTCAGGACCCTCTAAAAATTCCATATTTCTGCCAAATTAGCTCTTTTATTCAGGTACATTGACACACAGTTTGTAAAGTTAACCACCCTGTATGCAATCAGACAGTAAAATACATACATTTTCTACTCACACACACACAAATTGACACATAAGTCTACAAAAAAAACACATCTCACCCTGATTTGTGGGTCCTATGCCTTTTTAAGGAAGGGGAGTCAAAGTCATCATTTTCCTAATACAATTTTCTGCTGATTACATGAATCCTATATCCAACCACCATCCCCTAGGTGATGCCAATGTGTATCATTTCACATCCTTTCTTGTCAATGTTATGTTTTTGTTTCTGGTAAACATTGTAAAGTTGACACCTGGTTTGTGCAGACTCTTACCTGTTGTTTTTGTATTCTAGGAGAATGTCTAAAATACATGCAAAGTATCTGTTGGAAATTGGAGACAGCATTAATGCAGGACTAATTTTGAACTTTTTTAATTTGGCTTTTTACATGTGTCATTACTAGCTTAACATTAACAATGTAACTTTAAGAATAGTAGTGACTACTGTACAATATAGAATTTAACATTTTATTAAATTATTCATCATATCATAGATATGACATGATAAAATTTCTGCCTCTGTTGTGTTACATATGTATGCTTTATGCCATGTTGAGGTGAGGTTCTTACAGTAGATAGGTCCTACAAAATAAGAAAACATTAACAAGTATATTAGTATATTGTAGTACATTTTTGCCTTTACAACACAAGGATACACAAAGAAAAGAAAATGCCTTTATTCTATAAGGTTTGAACTATCAAGGACTCTCTCAAATATTGATAAGTCAGTGATATTTACAATTATAATTACACAATTTTATTTTTACAGAGTGACCCCATTCAATACTGGCCCCCTGTATTCGGTCTTAAAATGTCTAATTTTCTGTGCACATGCAATCAACTATTGTATCTTTAAAAGGCATCAATGGCTAATACAAAACTTAACAATGAAAACATGCAGTTTTCTGGACCCTGTCACTTCTAAATTTCTTCTGTTGTTAATGTAAAGTGTGAGTTACCTTGGTGCATTTGGAAAACAAAACCTCTTATGCCATGTCCTGGATATTTTCCCTTTTTTACAGCTGACTTTTTTCTCAGGTATTGGATTTGCGCATATACTGGCAGGTACAAACCTAAAACAAAGCGAGTGTGTACTTTCTTTAAATCTTCTGGTAGTATCTACTTTCTACATAAGCAGCTTAGCTGGAAAGAGTTGCATAAAGATGCTGCTGAGTCCAGGAATGTTAGGCTAACATATGCAAGTAATGCAACAGCCTTCAGCAAAACAAAACGAAGCTAGCAATAAAAATACAATGCTCAGAAGAAGAAAAACTATGTCAATAATCTTTAACCATTTGTATATAAGACCTAAGGGTTTGTGTGATCTAAAAACACTTTATTATCAAACAGGACAAACATCGAAGCGTGTTGCCGTGTCTGTATTAATATTGTATGCAAAGTACAAAGTGTATGCTGTGTGAAACATACCTGAAAGAGGAATTCCCCTGCATTTATAGTAGATTCTTGCTCCGACAAGTAAGGCAAACACCTTTTTTCACCGTTAAGCAAATGTAGTATAAAAATATATTCAAAGAAACCAAAATATTTTAAGATTATTTCCTTTTTCTCGCTATCTCGTAAACAATTTTTTGTTAAAAACCAGGGGGGCGAAGAGCTTTGCCGGACGTATAGCATCGCATTTTGGCTCAGTGGTAGCTACCTGTAGCCGGGAACCAATCGGGAACCAATTTTGCAAATCGCCGCCATTAAAATGGCTTCAAAGATGGCGGCGCGTGCTTTCTCCAGATGTAATAAAGCTCAGTGGGTGATTTACACTACACGACAAGCCTCCTGCGATTCCCAATCCGCCGGATATAATTGTAAATACACGTAGGCTATGTGCACACGGTATTGTTTTCGAGCGCTTTTCTTCCAAATTCATTCAATTTCACCTCCCCCCCCAAACAAGCCGACATGTGGATAGAACTCCGGAACTTGGTGAAAAACAGCATAGACCTCTATATTATATATATAGACCTATGAAGACAAAAACTAAAAACTTCATGGGATGAGAATTTTTTTATAAATTGACATCGTTTTTATTTAGGCGTTTGTTAAAACGCTGGGAAACGACCTCGTGTGCACAGACTCCAAATAAACGCATTTAAATGTGGCACATTTTAAACGTGCCATGCAACAAGTGAAAACGAATAGTTGGTTTTGAAGTGGTTATGAAACACCATAGTGACAATCGCATAAGGCACGTCGCAACACGCAAATTGGCCCCAACGTTCTTAGTAAAATTCACGTTTTATGACAGGAACAATCACAAATCAAAGACCACGTACATGCCATTTCAACATTGTAAACAGAATTAACAATACTAGAATATTTATGCTTAAGTAAACGTTTGAATGAACTAGGACTGGACACAATGTCAAAACAATGTTCCAAATCTTTACAATACGATTCTAATAAGAGGATTAGAAAGTGGTAGTTTTACAAATTTGACCTCGAAGAATGATGTACTTTGATGTGTTACTTAGCCGAGTACGACCGGGACTATAACAAACGAAACGTATTTACTAATGTTCACATTCAGATAACGAAATAATCCTTTGTACGTATAACTCGATTCTGCTCATCAGAATCCATCTCGTGGCTTGTCTTTGAACCCTTTCTACTCGTTTTGATAGCTAGATAATAGTTCACAGGCGACCAAACCTTCGCTGCTTTTCTGATCTGCTTGGCTAAATTATGTCATCAATTCAGCTTCAATTAGCTGGCTTCTATTAGCCTTTCCCAATTAAGAACCGGAAAGCATTTTTTGACTGATTGGAGGAACAACCCATTATAACCAAAAAACTTTAAAAGCTAAAATTAGAGCCGAAAACTATGAAAGATGCCTCATTATCTCCAAGCAAAAGCCTCAAAGGCTTTTGACTCCATTCACTCCATGTCTTTCCACTTGCTTTATCTATTGCACTCCCCTTTATTATCTGGGTTAGAAAATGGATACTTTCAATTATTTTCACAACTAGACGTGATTATTTTCTGCAGGGTACAAACTTGTGGATTATAATGGAATACCTTGGAGGAGGTTCCGCATTAGATTTGGTAAGGAAAATACTACTGTTGCTCAAAATTATTAATATTTTAAAAATGACTTTCTTACACTTGCCTTCCTTGGGAAAGAGACTAAGATAACGAACGATAAACGGGTTGGCACATGACTTTTCCGCATGAATACAAACAGCAAAATTTGAAAAGGCAGTAATAAATGTTCTAATCTCTAGTTAAAAGCTGGTTCGTTCGATGAAATGGCTATTGCAACCATATTAAGAGAAATTCTAAAGGGCTTGGAATATCTTCATTCCGAAAAGAAAATTCATAGAGATATTAAAGGTATTTATGTTTTATTCAAATTTGGCTGAGTTATAATTTTCTACGATGTACTGTATATAGTATCTTTGAGTAACGATGTTTTGATGAGTTGTATATAAACACTTGAAACACATCTTGTTAGCCTAGAAAATTATTTAAAACTCTTTAAATAATGCTTGGATCATTCGATAAAAAAACATTCTACAGATTGTGTAAAAATTCAAATATCCCTCGCGCCCTCCGTTCAATGCTGTTGTCAAAAACGGGAAGGCCATAAAGGACCCGACATTGAAACAGTTTGGGCAGAAAGAGTGGCATGCCCAGCGGAAAGAAATCTCAGCGAATTTTGTGAATATATACATACATTCATTGAAAATCATAGAATTTTGTCAAAATAATACGTTTTCCCGGATGCAATAATAAATTAGAGCAAAGCTTGTACCTAGGGAAGAAAATTGGTCCTGAAATACAATCGGCTTTTTGTAAGTTACGTCTGCCACTATGATATGTTTTTTATAGCCAGCCCAAGCCTTGAAATAAATATTTTCAGCTGACGGACACTTATAACGGACGGATAAAATTTTCAGACATTATGTTCAAGTTTTGATCTTCAATAGTCTTCGAGTATTACACGGATAAACCGTTGATTCTCTAGGCGTTCATGACATTATGCATTGTAAACTACCAAATATTAATTAAATTAGATATGTATAGATCTTCGAAGCAGGTACATTTCGAAGTTGGAAGCAACGAGACTTGCTCGAACGACAACAGGAGCCAAGAAAGTTTTCATATTGTGTACTAGTCTCCTTATTCTCCTGCATCATATTGCGCAGAAAAACTATGGACAGCTGGGCAAATATTCATTTTTGTTGCAATAAAAGTCTTCCAGCGGCAAAATGTCCAGCAGATCGGACGTTGTTACTGCCAAACAAAACCGAATTTTGACTTTTTCAGCCGGACAAATGTCGGATGTCCAGCGCTATTTCAAGGCTTGCAGCGTAAAAAATTGCAAGTCCTAAACTTACACTACAAACAATTATATTTTCAATGCTATAACATGAATGTTATATACAGGCAGTAATCCTTTAAAATACTTGCATGTATATTACATTCCTCCCATGATGCTGCAGCTGTTTGCTAATATTCCGTTTCTATTTTGTATGTTTTAGCTGCAAACATCTTACTATCAGATCATGGTGATGTTAAACTTGCAGATTTTGGAGTTGCTGGTCAACTCACAAACACCATGGTGAAAAGAAATACGTTTGTTGGCACGCCCTTTTGGATGGCACCTGAAGTTATAAAACAATCAGCGTACGATTCAAAGGTACATAATACTCTGACGACATTTGTGTAGATAAGATAATCGTAAAATTTCGAGAGTACTTTGTAAGAAAAAGAAAAAACGCACAACTGGTTTTAAAAATTGTACAAATTCGGTGGAAGAGAGTAAGTTTGAGGTCTTTGAGAAACAGAAGTCACCGTCGTTAAAATTCTAGCTGTTTTCAAATTTACCAATTTGCAGCACGAAACAACCACTTTATTGTTCTCTATTCTTCAGACCATATAATACGTTTAGTATTATCTCAATTGTACAAATTGTGAAATTTCTTCTTAGGCTGACGTCTGGTCGTTGGGTATTACTGCTATTGAATTAGCTAAAGGAGAACCACCAAATGCTGATCTACATCCAATGAGAGTTCTTTTTTTAATTCCTAAAAATAATCCACCACAATTAGATTCTCAATTTACCAAAAACTTTCGCGAGTTCGTTGGATCATGCCTTCATCACGACCCAACTTATGTGAGTATTTTGATCTCTTTCATGCATAAACTAGAGCGTCGTGTTGGATATTTATATTGTTTACTCTTGGACAGTTCATTATCATGTTTAATTTAGACTAATTTCTGCATGCATGGCAAAAGTAGCTAATTGGGTTACAAATGCATGCCATGAATGTTGAGGAGGGAGGCAGTTTAACATTAGAGACCTTTAGCATTGCGTTTTTGCGGGGTACCGCAAACGTCAAACTGCAGTTTCACGTTTGACGTTTCCCGTCAAAGTTGCGACATTTTAGCAAAGAGTTTTTTTTTTCAAAACGTGTAGCTAGCTAAAAGTTTTAAAGTTTATCTCAGAGTATCATGGTAAAGCAGTTTTAAAGTTTATCTCAAAGTATCATGGTAAAAAATGATAACGCAAATTACGAGAACATTGTAGTGTTGGATTTTGAGAACAGCCGCCATATTGAATTTCATTCATGGGAAGTGATGCTCGATGTTTGTGATAGTTTCAAACTAAACAGTAATATTTACAACACCAAATTATATTGCAAGTGAAAGAACACGCTTTCTTCTGTATACCAACAACAGATATACGCGAGAAAAAACAATATTCAGGCAAACAAAAGCTGAGGTAAACGACTTACTTGAAATCCTATACTTTGCCGTCGAAAACGCCAGAAATTTACGTCAAACGCGACGCCAAGGACTGGTCACGTGATTTCTTGAGGTTCGCGGTTAAAAAAAAACAATGCTAAAGGTCTCTATTGACAATACGCCCAGTTGAACGATTGGTTTGTTTGAACTTTGGTAGAGGCCGTCTGCTCGCGATCTTTTGAAACACAAGTTTATCATCAAAATGGCAAAAAAGCCGTCGTATTTAACTGAGTATATTGACAAATACAAGAGGTGGAAAGAAACGCATCGAGACGAAGATGAGAATGGTGATAGTTCAGGCGACGAAACGTATGTTATTGTTCATAGCAGAAATTTATATATAGCGTCTAGTCTGCCCTTGAAGTACTGTTGGGACAGTTAATTGGTCAGTTTTTGGGACAGACAAAGATTTTTATGGGTTGTTACAATTTCCACAACCCAGTCAACCATAGGACGAAAATATTTTTAATTTATCTGGGAACCTATGTCTGGTGTGCGTTACGAATCAGATTGCATGTATGGTGTAGCATAGAAACATGCCCGATTTTCCTTATTTTTATCGCGCAATGCACATAATTGGGACCACGTTATATATATATTTTGTTTACTCATAAAAATAGTGAAAATATTGAGGGGAGTCAATTTTTGGAGATATGTAATTGACTTTAGTGGGAGTTCTCGGGATGAGGATCGAAGGTCGATGCGACGATGTCATTGTGCTCGAAAACACAACCATCGTTGAGAACGTCCTTTTCTAATTTCTAAAGTCCTGGAGACTGGCTTTTCTAAGCCAGTAATCACCATGACAAGCACTGGGCGAATATCTTCATGAAGGCTCATATTAACTTATTTGTAAATCTGCTATCTTGAATACGGTTTCTGCCGATAATTTTCTGATTATATCCCACGTGTATGTATCCGCCATAGGACAGCCAAGCGCCGGGGGGCGAGACTGGTCTAAGCCCTGTGTTGGGTTTTGTATGAATTTCTTTTACCGGAGATAATCTCAACTGTTTTAGGGTAAAGTGACCATTGCAGTCAACATGGCATATGTGCCAGAACCCGAATCTGGGACGAAAGTTTTAAATGATCACGCTCTGTAACGGCAGTGTCGATATTGCTCTGACTTCCGAAAAGCACAAGCAACAGCCATTCTGAAGCGCCTATAGTGTTTAGAAGGGTTGCTTATAGGGGTGGTGATTGGAAGCAACACACTGGTAAACGCACACAAAACCCTATACAAAACCTAGACTGAAGATACGACAGCTTAATTAAAATCTCCGAAATTTTCTGCGAAAATAACAATGTAGTAAAGATTTTCTGTGAACGTAGTTCTCAGGCTACTCTACATTTCCACCTTCTGTAACGTTAATATTCCTTGTGAGTTGAAACCGGAGAAAACCCACACAATTTTTGGATATTTGCAAAGGAAAATACGTTTCAGTGTCTTTTTCAGTAACGAGGAGTCGTCAACTGGAAATCTTGTTGGGACGTGGCAATTTACGAACAAAGAACCAAAACCGAAAGATCCGCGAAATGGAATAACTCCTGGTAAGTAGTCGTAGATTCTTGCATGCTTCTTAGAAGGGAACATCATTGTCTATCTTGAGACGCATGTATAACGAGCGTGCATCTGTGTGGGAAATTTCCCGTCCTGCGAAGCAAGATATCAGGTGTGCAAATAAACGCATGGACAAGTGCGCATGGACAACACGTTTCGAGAGAAACAGTATGTTTTGTAATCTTGAGAGCATTGATGTTCCGTGTTCGTGGGGCCGAGGTAAACATCGATGATTGGGGATCACAGAACATACTGATTTCCTGTGGTCCAGTAAATAAGTTCTTCGTTTTGTACCGTGCAAGTTTTAAAGAGAAGAAAAGAAATAATGAACAAGAAAAAGCATACGCACACCTCACTTCCGGTTTTATTGTTGACCGGTCAACAAAAGTCATGTTACTCTCGCAACCATAACGTGGTAGACTTGACCTTTTGTCGACCGGCACGTGATACAATTTTGTCCAATTAGAAAACGAGAAAATTGAACTTTGAGGCTTTGTAAATGACAAAGTAAGTTATATGTATTTCATGAGGAACTGAGTAGTTTGGATTGGAATGACCAGTAGTTTTCCGTGTTTCAGAACACCTGGATATCTGACCGCACCCAAGACATATTTTCAATTGCTTTCCTATAGAACTGCTACATAATTATACTTACGCGTTATTGTAACGATAACCCTAATCCTAGCTATTGCATTAATTGTAATCGCATCTGATCGCGTGTAAAATAATTGTCACTATCATCAACCATCGCGCTATAAAATATTTAAGAATCCTGACAAATGTCTCCATCAGTTTTAGAACCACGGAAAATACCAACGTCGAAGAAACTTCCCACGACAGTTATTCCTGCTTTAGAAGAGGTAATGGATGATTGACTGACTGCTTGTCGAGCTGTATCTGTGATTTTCATGTTGAACTGAGAGCTATTATCTTGTGTTGATATTTATAGTTAAAATTCAAATACGGCTCAGATGTAATAGAAAGTATTCAGGACGTTTTTCAAGATGCAGACAAAAATTCACCGGAAATCGTGGATAAAATTTTGACACAGCTTGTTCACAAGGTCAAAAGGTAATATTACTATCTTTATTTGACAGTTGAGTGTAGATTGCCAGAAACTCTTTTTGAACTACTTACATCAGCTCATGGCTATATCTTATACGAATTATTGTTACTTTCTAAACTTATTTGGGGCGAGGAGACCTGGGCATGCGCAACAAAATTTTACGATTGGCTGTTCACATAAACCTACAACCGGGAAAGAGAATTCACTATTTCGTGGGTAAAAGGTTAGATACCTTCCCTAATGTCTGCCCTCTAGCCTGTACGCTTTAGAAAATACAGCATAAAATACATAATGTACAAAGCTATGTTTAAAGTGCACATATAGCCTCATGATTAGATATATTTGTGATATTTAGGACATCTTAGGAGGAAATGTAAGACATATTTGCAGAGAAAAACGCCGTTGTCATGGTTTTTTTGGCTTGTTAAGTCAAGAAAACTGACGTTATCTAACTTAATGCAAATGATTTTTCCATTGTTTCGTACTTGAAGAGTACTTAAATGACGTCCGTTCCTCTAACTTGACAACCAAAAAGAGCATGAAGATGAAGTTTTTGCCGGAAACAACATTTCTTAAAATACTAAATTTTACAAATATGTTGAATCCCAAATGATTTATGATTGTGCACTTAAAGTGTGTGTACAGCGTTCTTACTGCGAGTCCTTCTCGTCTCTTTTAGTGCGTCATCCTAACGTGAAGTTGCGACGTCAGCCACTCAACTGTAATGTATATAATCGCCAACATTTTGGTGAATTAATTTAACTAACATATTGCAATGATACCTCAGGTGTCAAGCATTCCGATACCAAGCACATACGTACACTATGACTTCCATGAAGAGAATATTCTTTCACCCATGCAGTCGAATTCATCGGTAAATATTGTCTTTGGCAGCCTAAGAGATTACAGATGGTATTAACTAGAGAAGCTGAGGGCAATGCTGAACTTTGCTGGTGTGAAGTTAAAAACACAGCTTAGCGAACGATACAAGGCAAACATCTACGTTTTGAATGTGCTTCGTTAAAGTCCTTCGTACGAAACGTCCACGTTTGTATCGTTAACGTAATGAATTAGATTCAATGGTTTTGGTGATAAAAAGATACGCATTATCCTTTCGGTTACCGAAAGCTAAACAACCATACTATCTAAGGCAAAGCTATCATGCAGAGCATCATATCAGCGCATTGAGGTAAGATGTGCAAAGCGCACTTCAAAGAATTATGGCAAGCAAGTAAATTAAAACAGATATCTTTGTTGTTGTTAACATTCCTCCAAGAACTGTCATTAACCACTATCTAATTCATGCTACTGCATGGCGAAAGCCAACTGTAATAGGAGGTTCCCTTTTTTCGTAATAACCGCAAGGAACTGTGGTATTGTTATTGAGTAGGTATATATGTATATTCCATCAGATAAATTTTCCATTTAAAGGCAAATTTAGCTGATGAGTGCAAAGGCTTGTGGTAGGAAACTAAATAGTAAACAAGATGCCAAGTACTACATGTTCAGTCGTTGTACTTTCATTTATTATATATATACCAGGGTTCCTTGCGGGATTTACATTCTGCTTCATTAGAATTTTTCTGAAGCGAAAATTTTGCTAAGCAAATGTGCACCATATTTTACTAATTATCAATGTATGTTATCATGACCAGTCCTGTAAATGCAATAAAAATATTTGCAGGGCAGTTATAATCAAGCATTGTTACAGCACTATTGTTTATTTGACACCATTGGCAGCATTCCATCCAATTCGCACGTTATAACGTGATAAGATTATTGTATTATGGCGATTTATAGGGCAAGGGTTACGGTGGTTTTGTGGGCATGAAAATGCAATTGACCACATCGAAAGTGACAGCATGTACATTTTACCAGGATGCATTACAGTCATTAAGCAAGAACGAATGAAAAAAGATGCCAAGAAAAACACCTAATGGCATAAAACTTTCACAAAACACTTCTCTTTTATGCTTGGGCTTCAACAGACTTCAATTTGACTTTTATAATGATTTCCGACCACAATGCATTCTGGGAAAATATACATCCGCCATCTTTTTCGTTACAATCAATTCCAGTAAGCTATTAAAATTGTTAAACCAGTAATCTTATTGGGTTACAATGTGCGGATCGTTATTTTCAGTATTGTGCTGTTGGAATGGATAATATCAATTTTTGATAATATTATTCATGTGCTAATAAGTGTGGTGTTCACATATATGAAAACATTATCACAGTATACAAACAACTGATTTTGTTAGTGTTTATGATACGAAATTTTGACCAACATTTTGTTGGTTGTATTTGTTGTTGTATTACTTTCATTTGTGTCAAAAATTGTTTCAAAATATGTAGTAATAAATGCATTGGAAAGATCCGATAAATAACAATATAACTTCCTTGGTAGAATTTTTGTAACTCTGTTCTATAGAAATAAAAGATTTTAAATGCGTGCTTGGTAACCTAGCCTGTACCTAAACTGGAAAAAAAATCGCCCTTATAAATCCGCCATATTGGATTTGTCTGAGGAGCGGCCTGTGCGAAATACAATGGGGCGAGTTTAATTTTGCCTTTATAAATCGGTCATTTTGGATTTTAATGTAGCGTCACTTGTTTACCTGAAAATATACAGGAGCACGCATTCTATATCTATTGTTTCTATGCTCTGGTCCTTATCGAGATATTGAACTTCATGGGATATGCAAATAACACAACTACCGACGTCGTACTGTATAAGTGTCTGTTAGATTGCTTATTTTGTAGCATATAGTAATGAAAAGTAACAAAAACTACACTCGTGTGTGTGTAGTCTATGTTTAACATCCAGGCCTGGGTATTTAGGTAGTATATCTTATGTACTTCCAATCTCGTACCCAGAGCAATGCCTGTTCGCGGGTTAGGCTGGCATTGGCTCTGGGGAAACGGAACGAACTGCGTATGATTTCATACGCGCTCACTTAATGCGCACGCTCTCCACTAATAGGCTGTGCTTTATTTCCAGCAAAATAATCATAAATACAACAGTTGAGCCCGAATAAATAAAGCATAGCCTATTAGTGGAGAGCATGCGCATGCCTATTAGTGGAGAGCATGCGTATGAAATCATACGCAGTTCATTCCGTTTCCCCAGAGCCAATGCCAGCCTAACCCGCGAACAGGCATTGCTCTGGGTACGAGATTGGGGTACTTCTTGAAAAGTAATTATGCAGAAGACGTCACTGCTTGTGTCATTTTCATATCAAATAAACAGTTACAATAATTATATCTAAGAAGTTATACTGTGTTTTTAACTGATCTTTCCAATGCATTAAAAAAATTGAGGGAGAAAATTTCGTTTCATAAACGCTTTAAAGATCAAGATCTATAATTTAGATCAAGATCTTAATCTGACCACGAAACGTCTGGAACTAGCTACGAAATAGAAATCCATTTTCCTGTTTGTAATCACTTATATCGTTTTATCTTTCTTTATCATGTCTATTTTAAGTAAATTATATTTCCTGAGGAATTTAGTAGTTTTGTCTGAAAATGAATTTCTACTAGTGCTAATACTTTTACGTGTTTTCAGATCAGCGGAATTAAAAAATGTAACATGAATTTTTCATGATTTTTACAGAACTGTATTCAAAGGTCAATAGATGCATTTTATGAAATCAGTTGTTTGACATACCCAAGTAATTCTCAGTCCCTCCACATATTTACTGTTGCACATAAGCATGTATCATTACATTAAGTTATTACCGTAGATACCACTACAGTATAGTTAAGTAACTTAAATCTCAATTTAAAATGTGTAGTTTGAATGTTTTAATTGTGTGAATAATTTACTGTAAATTGACGTACACTGTGCCTGTGATTTTACTAGAAATTCCATAATTCCTTGCGTTCTCTTGTGGGTTATGATATTGTAGTAGTGAAGTATTGTGAGTTAGGAATGCTCAGGTCGTCTGCAATAATGCATCTACAAGCTTTGCGATTTTGAAAATGCGATCATAGTTTTTTAACACCAACGACGCCATTTTCAATTTCGAGCATATCGCTCTGATCTGGTATAAAAGTACGTTGACCCGCTATATTACGAGATGAGACATTTTAGGCCATCATCAGATTAGGGGTGCAGAGAGGGTCGAAAGTGATGAAATATCAAAAGTAAAAAAATGAAGTCCACCTCGAAACTAAAAACAATGAATGAGTATGAATCCGTCAATCCGTCATCCGTGACGTCGTGAAACGTAGCGTATTCTATTGTGTCCATATCATTAGTTTGTGCCTGAGTGTTCACGAAACAATGAAATACGTTACGTTTCGCTACGATACAATTGAAGTGGAAAACGGCCTTTAGCCTGTCATTAGAAGTCCTGATAATTCTGTTGCTCACAAATATTTAATATCATTGACACAAAAAAAACATTGGTGGCCACTAGGTGGCAGTACTGTTTTCGTTTTTTGTTCACAGGTTCGTGGGAGACTGGTAGCTAACGTCGAGTATTCGAGTTCAAAAGATGCCGCTCCCTGAGAATCGAGAAAGGTAAAACGTGACCAGTTGTAATGTTTGTTTATATTTTTATGAATCACCACAATCGTTTCTCTCAGTCACTGCGACGATTTATGTGATATGAATTGTATTTGGTCAATGCGCTCGTAAATATGTAGTGTATCATCCAAGATATACTTGGTACGTACAATTAATGTTATTACCAAATAGGTTGACTTGGAACAATAGTCTTCCAATGCCTTGAACTATCACACCTATTTTATATTTATGTTTGTTACAGATAACATGTTTGGTATACGGGCATTTTCGGTGGTCTCTGGCCGAGCAAGAACATTGTTTTATTTGACGTGTATTGCTCTTGCAAGTAAGTGCTTGTAATATTGATAAACTATTTGGATTTGAAAATGTTGATTTGGTATTTGGTCAGTTCGAAAAGTTCTGTCAATTGTTGACTTGTTCTGCAACAGGGACACTGATTGGCCTGTACATATATAATAGGGTGGGTGACATGTAGATGGAGGACTGTGATGTATTTTAAAATAGTGGTACAGAATAGTAAAACCCAGGAGATTGACCCCCCCCCCTGCTTTGCCATACACAGGACGAAAAAACGAATTTGCATCAAATTTGCCTTGTGCAAATATGTTGCAAATATGAAATTTGCAAAGCTTTGCAACCAGTGCAAAGGTGGCAATCGCCGAATTTGCACAAAAACGGGCAAATTCGGCGATTGCCACCTTTGCACTGGTTGCAAAGCTTTCCAAATTTCATATTTGCAACATATTTGCACAAGGCAAATTTGATGCAAATTTGTTTTTTCGTCCAGTGATATTCAGTTTACATGCTAGAATATTGGTGGAATAACCTAAATGAACATGTATGTGTACATGCATGCTATGTGAGCAGACATGCATATAAAAAAATTCCAACTCAAGAAGCATCTGTTCATTTGTCACTTTGTGAAACTTGCAGCCCCTAATTTGATCCAAATAATGGTATTGTACGTTTGCATTCTGTTCATTCTATCAATAAATTGTGGAGGGGGGCACATATTCATGTATTTTTGTTCACCATCAAAACAACGACCATTGAGATAAATTAATCGTGAAGACATAAATTTATCACCACTGGTAAATGCCCAGATTGTATTAGATCTAGTCTTTAACCAGAAGGTTTCATTCTAATTATTTATTGCATTTACATGCAGTTTGTTTACAAGTACATGCAAGTCTCTTAATCATAACTCTAACCATTATCATAGATTTGGTTCAATCAATTTATCAGTCTCATTTGATCCATTCAATTTATCAGTCTCATTTGATCCAATATAGGACTAAATCCAATATCCAACATCATAGGACTAAGAAATAAAGCAGAATTAACTGAACAGAATAGCTAGCATGTTAGCTAAATTTTATGGTGGTAGCTGCTTGTCCTTGCAGTCCCATGTTTTACCATTCAATTACACAACACATGTATTTGTCTTAAGTACAAACTGCACCTAAAATGTGGCATGAATGCATTAGCTGCAAGCAATCACTAACGAGGTTTGTTATTGGGTGTCTGTTTCTTAATTTCTAGTTTGGATAGTAAATTTTGCAAAGAACCAAGCAGGGCCAACACCTGAGTAAGTACTGTGTGTGGTATTGTGACTGAAGAAAGTGTATAGATTTTGTACAGATGTTATTGTAGAGTACGGTACTGCTACTAGGTTAGTTGAGTACAAATTAAGATTTTTTCTGAAAATATTTTTTATTAGTGACACATGCAATTCAGAGTGTCAGCAAGGAAACAAAATTAAGATCCTAGTTTAGTGAGAAAAATAGACCAGGGTGGGCATTGGTATCCTGTTCTGGAGCAGTGTGACCAAATCTGGAGATTTTTTTACAAGGTCCAGTGGGATGCGCTTGGACAGCCCCACTACAGCTTTTAATTGCTTAAAAATTGCATATATGATCACACTGCTATGAAGTCTACCCAAAGACCTTTTGGGTAATTTAGACAAGGAAGGCTATTTTTACATCACTTTGTCATTAACACCATAAAGTCAGAAAAATTGAATGACTGTTTACCTCTGTCTACCTAGTGTATACTAGAAACTACAGTAGATACAGGTAGTTTAATTTATACACTCTCATTTTAGCTAAATTGCACGAATATTGCAGCTAAATTAAATGACTATATAAATAATAAACTAGAAGAGGCCTGAAATACATTTATTTACATCAAATACAATATGAGTATACTATGAGCAGACCCTTTACACGGTACTGGTTCCGCAAGGTCACGATATCAAATTGAATAGTTCCACGACAAGTGTGTCTCTTACACTTACGATAATATTGCAGAATTTAACAACAAGTAGTCATAGCAAAAAGTGGTGAGCGTAAATATGACCGCATACTACCCGAACTCGATGTCGTGACCAAGCGAATCCGGTCACAGATTACTCTGTGATCCGGTACCGTGTAAACGCGGTCTTAAATGTATGTTGCAAACTTTTAAAGCTGTACCATTCAAGTTGGTCTAGGGATATTAGCCTGTCCAACAAACTGAAATCGATACAGTACTGCAAGCTTTATAAAAAATAAAGTTACTGTACATTTTATGAGTACCACTGAATTGAAAGATCATATTTCTTGAGATAGATCATTTAAATTCTACTGTAGTTTGGTGGTTCGTTTTCAACACTTGAAGAAGTTGCGACAGGAATTAGAAGACCAGTACATAGAGGTTTGTTACACTGCTAGCATTTTACTCTTTTTAATTTTAAAATTTATTGATCAACCGCGAGCCAATGTGTGTATTTGTTTAATATGTTGCCAGTCAAGCTGCTTTGAAAATGGCGACAGCTATTGTGAAAGGAACTGCAAAACGTAAAATTTACGCATTACATTGGGGGTTTAAGGACAAATTCTGCTTGACATACTCTCATGTGAAGGTGATGCAATTTCTAAAGCAAACGCCTTATGATTTTGCCCATTTTTTGTTTGAGTTCTATGATCCATAGTGCCATTAATCCTCCATCAATGCCATTAATCCTCCATCAATGCCATTAATCCTCCATCAATGCCATTAATCCTCCATCAATGCCATTAATCCTCCATCAATGCCATTAATCTTCTCACTTTGGAGTTTTCATGTACAGAGTGTACCAAAAAATGACACCTTCGAACTGCGGATGAGCCCGGCAGCATTGTGGCAATGTAGTTATTTCTGTGATTATTGTAGGTTCTTGAACCGATAAAGCTACGATTGTCTGAACTGGAGAAAGGGTAAGTTACTGTAGGTGAAATTTCAAGGTTGAGCTGGTTGCCTGCTTGGCAATCCAGCGGTGAACAAACGGTGAGCGCGCATCGGAGGAATTTTCTCCTTCAATCGATGATGTATATGTGACTTACAAAATTTACATCCAATAGACGTTAGAGGTCCTTACGTCACGCAAGAGTTAAACAATGAATTGCAGTGCAATGTTGGAAACATGCCGGAAAAATTTACCTTTTATTTATGTGCATTGAAAACCGCGTGACGTAAGCACTTCTGAGGTCTATTGTCACTGAGTTGTCTTGCGTACTGGCGCGAGTAAAGTTCCACTCCATGTCAGTCCCCGGGTAATGCTGTCAAAAGGAACGCCGGCTCGCTAGTATTACTTACATTGCACAAACTGAGCTTTCTGATCAAACAATTTGAAGTTGAGATAGAATGTTACAGTATGTTGCATGCAAGGTGGGTAGCAAATATTGCCTTGTGTATGCAACATCGCCTATAACTTTCATCACGGAGAGCTTCTCTTGCTTCGTGTTGCGTTAGTTGTAGTCTATGGCAACTGCAAACTTTGGTGAAATACGCTGTTGCGAAGTCAGTGTTAGTTAAACCATTAGCTTAGCCAGCCCGACATTTGGTCATGCAAATGCCATTTTTTCTGTGTTTTTGACCGTATAAGGAATGAATTTCTAAAGAAATGAATAATGATAATGATTTAAATTTGCATAGATCGACCAAATTGTCGGGCTGGCTTCGCTACTGACCATAATGCATTTTAATTCTTAGTAAAAAGAAATATCCTCCAATTAAAGATTTACCCGAAGGATATCGAAAAAGAATTTTGGTAAGAAATTGTTTTTTTGTTACAACCTATTGTAAGTATGTGTTCACATAAAACATGTGAACATTTTCAGTTTGAATTTCAGACTTTTCCGAAAATTCCTTTCGTTAAATAAACTAGTTTCGTATTGGAGAGCTCTTTTGAGGCTGCTATGATCTTGCATTAAAAGAGCTGCAATGATGTACTGAAAAAAGACTATCGCAAACTATAAGTTCATAAACCATAAAATTACCTCTTAAATAAAAAAAAAACATCAAATATCGGTACATTCCCAGAAGAATGGTGTCAACCGCGCTGAGAAAAACAATAGAAAAGACTGAACTTGATAACCTATTGGTAACCAATTTGGCTTCAAAGATGGCGGCCAAGTTATCGTTCCAGTCTAATTTAGAGTTCACTTGTGAAAACAGACAACTTGTAAAGAAATGAATAGTTATAATAATTTGCATAGCGGGACTACTGTAAACGGTCGGGTTGACTACGCCACTGCCTCAGGGCGGGTGGAATTTGCAGAATGCAGAACGAGACTTCTGTCTGTTTAGGTCCGCAGTAATATTTATTGTAACAAAGGTTATAGACTCATGTCTCGTTCTTTTTTTAAATTTTGATCAGCGGTTTAATAAAGTTCATGGTATTGTTAAGGGCTCTATACTTCAAGATTTAGCGAGACATGGTCCAATTACAGTAAAAAAGCTGGGTTCAATGTTCAGGGTAACCGGTTCATGTCTCACTGTCGGCAATACGTAACTCATCTGTCTTTATCATAGTCCTTAACAATACGATGAACTCTAGTTAACTGCGACCGTAAAAACTGATATGGAACGATCGAGAGATGCATAAACAGATGACCCCGGTTGGTTTTGGTAAATATTACCGCTGACCAAACAACAGAAGTTGCATTCTGCTTTCTGCAAATTCCACATGCTGACTGCCTGAAGAGAGATTGAACCAGCATTTTTCCATTTCTAGTCTCACTGACTAACAAGGTCCCATAATAGTTGTACAAAGTTTCTTGTTAACGAGGAACTAAGACCACGAGCACACGGTGTCGTTTCCGAGCGTTTTCATTCCGAATTATTTCAAAAAGCTCCCGACTTGTTGACATAATTTGATGAAAACCAGAATAAACTTTGTCTGAGAACAAAAGCTAAAAACTTCATGCGATGAGAATTTTTGTAGTTCATATCGTTTCCATTTTCACTGTTGCGAAAACGCTCGTATGCACATAGTCTCACACTGTAGTTCAATTGAATTGCAAAATTTATTTTTGTTTTCTTTAGGTCACAGGAGGAGCTGGCTTTGTCGGTTCACACTTGACTGATGCTCTCATGATTGCTGGTCATGAGGTTTGTTGAAAAAGAGAAATGTCCCTAGAATATTATATGTTAATTTCGTCACCGTCTTAATATCAATGACTCCATTTTAATCATGACTCAATTTTTAATTTAAAGAGTTTTATTGTATTCATGTACAGTACTCGTGTTATACTTTTAATCAAGCAATACTTTTTAAGGTCTAAGGTCGCTAAACTGTGTATGCGTATAATTACAGATATTTTGATACCGATATACCGTCCTGATTTCTATGTATCATTATCTCCTTTTCCGAAGAGAAGTCCTTTTTTAGGAAAAGTTTTGCTTTCCCTATTAATAAGAAGTCATTTTTTTTCTTGACTCAACCTCAAGTACCCATCAAAAATGTTTTACCCACCCCTGGCCGAACATTTCAAAACACGTAAAGCAGAAAAAGAACAGCGTAGCAAAGAGACAAAAATATTACAGACGAGAGCAGACAAATCAGACAACGATAGCGCCTTTGGTTAATTTGTTTGTTGCCGGTATTAACTGTAGACGTTGCCCCAAATTCTAAACAGGTTTATACGAAGTGATGCTATCGAAATGAGAATAAAGTTTTGTTTACCCAACCCTTGAGGTGTTTTTTTGTTTTTCATTTACTCAACCTTTTACTCACCCTAAATTTACATTTTCTTTTCGGTGCGACCCATTGCCTTAAATAATAACCGGTCCATAAATGCGAATAGAAGCGGACGTGGAACAGTTTATGTATAATATTATGACTCGTGTAATACTGCACATGCTGTTGCGTGTAATACTGTGCTGTTAATATTGTCTTAGGTAACTGTGGTTGACAATTATTTCACTGGTCGCAAGCGAAATGTGGAACACTGGTACGTCAAATGATTTTGTATAAATTATACTTAAGCTCACATACATGTAAATAGTCCTGTTGATTTCGGATTTGGTATAGTTTCTGTTAGTATACAAAACAATGAGCACTGTAGATAAAACTCATTTAATTACAGCGTTTTGACTAAATTTAAATCATATTGTACATTATGATGACTGAAGTTAAGCTAAACGTTCTACATTCATTTATGTAATTATGTGGACATTGTTTTTTACTCTCTAATATTAGCCAATGGTTACCGTTATTTTTAGCGAATTGAAACTTCCATCTGTTAGTGTAGTTTATGGAATTAATACCTCTCTTAAAATTAGTTACTTTTTTACTATAATACCGGTATGTGTCTTGTAGTGGTGTATTTGGGTGGAGAGTGAGTTTTCAATATAGAGGAATATATGATGTTTCTTTTATAGATACTGTACATGATTTTGTAACCCAAGCCGTAAGCTGTATGAAGTTTTGAATTGATTTTTTTTGTTTCTTTTCTAGGATTGGACATCCCAATTTTGAGATGATAAATCATGATGTTGTTGAACCTTTGTTTATAGAAGGTGAGTTATTATAAATGATTCATTTCACTCTAATAGTATGATACTGTACAAGTCAGTCCTAGAAAATGATCTCCGCCAGCACCACTGTCAGGAAATTTCAAAAGAAAATAATTGCAGGAGAGTTTGTCATCCTGAGTACCGCATCGCTTATTGTTTAAAGAATCTTCAACAGGATTTTGAAAGTAGAACTTCTGCTCAGATTGAACCTTTTCCACCCTGAATACAATCAAGATTATTAGAAGTCAAATATATTTATTCATAGTTAATATGAATTTACCTTTTCTTTCAAAATTGAATTCAACTATATGCAAACCCATCATGCTTTCTGCCCTTATAAGTCAAAGTTTTACGGATAGAAATATAAAATTAGAGGATAAAAATGAAAAATAAATCGGAGAGCATGTTATTATGAATAACAATTGACCATAACGAAAAAGATGGCAGCATGCACATTTTTTCCAGCATGCATTGCGTTCATCAAACAAAAACGGCTGAAAAAGGTGCAAAGAAAGACACCTAAGGACATAAAACTTTAACAAAACAAAGAAAGAACCCACTCTCTTATGACTTTCTTTCAACAGACGTCACTTTGCTTTTTGAAACGATTTTGACGCAATGCATTCTGCTAAAATGTATATCTGTCTTTTTCGTCACGGTCAATTGGATATCCAATTACAGGAATTACGCAGGGTACCGTCAGCGAAGCTAACCTGAACATTTAATCATAATGTTATCCAAATATTTCTCTCCTTTTTTTGTAAGTGGGCTGCCTTCGCCACTCTAGTGTATGGCACTATTAATATTGCCTTGTGACGATTGCCCGTGAACTAGCTCACAATACTGAGGTCGATTGTACGAAAGACGGATAGCGGTATCCAACAGTTAGTGATTCTCTCAAACTTTCTAAATTTGTCCAGTAACCGATAAAACTTGTATTGAAGTTCAGCATTTTCGAGCTCAAGACACTTTTTATCTCTGACTTGTTCGATGTCCCTAGTGTCATTCATTTTTATGCCTTTCTACGGCAGTTGAAAAAATCGCCATCCGGTGAATAACGCTATCTGCCTTTCGTGCAACCGAACCCTGATGTGCAGGTGGTAGTAGTTTTGTGAATTTATGTCGTTATATCCTGTGTTGTTTTCGTTTTTTCTAGTTGATCAAATTTATCATCTTGCTTCACCGGCCTCTCCTCCGCATTATATGTATAATCCAATAAAGGTAGGTTTGGGATATGCTGTTGCCAAAACTATTAAATGCCAAAACTTGGATAATGAAAACGGCAACTAAAAAAATTTACTTTTACATCATGTTTGTGGGAGGATAACCCAGTTTACCAATCGCCGTCTGCTTATCCCCTGTATGGCTGTATCTACCTACATCCTATGTGTTCAAATGTTTATGTAGATGCGGTTTTATTATGTTTTTTAAACATCACGCCAGAAATTGTTCGCTATATAGCATTGTTTATTCCCAAATACTTTATGCCTTTAAATCAAGGTTCAACACACGAAAAGTATATCTCTTATTTTGAGACTGTTAATGCATATTATACGCTGCGCTTTTTCTTGTAGACGATTAAAACTAATGCTATTGGAACTCTAAATATGTTGGGTAAGTAATTCATAGTTATATTACAGCCGCATATGGTTTTACTGTCACAGTAAGGGATAATATACGGAAAGGAAAAGATAATTTATGATGTATCAACACGAAGGGATATCTGCCCGTAGCAAATTATGCTATTTTTAAACTCCGAGCTTGATTTTTTCATTATCATACTGTAGGCTTAGCAAAAAGAGTTCGTGCACGCCTATTATTGGCATCGACTTCTGAAGTTTATGGAGGTAAACTGTCATGTTTTTAACTTAACGAAACTTCTTCATTCCAAACGTCTTCATTTTACTTTTCCTATCTTTCAAATAGTTGTATCATTTTCAGAGTTAGATTTTCAATCGCACTTACTGCACGCGGGTGTTTCTAAGCCTACATTGTTTACCAAGCCTCGCTTTGATGTGAAGTAAACGTATGCGTCAATGCGAGGCTTGATAGAATGATGGGAATGGGAAAACCTGCATAAGTGCTATTTTGTGCTATTTTGGTAGATAGATAGAGACATAGAAACTTTATGTAAGGACGTTACCCTCGTCATCAGTGTGTTGCTTTTCACGTGGGGCGGGTACTAAGTTTTTTTTTTCAAAAAATAATAATCCGTATCGACTTAGATACTATTTATGTTCTTATGTTATCTTTTGTTAAAAAAATCCAGAACAAAAGTTAAAACATTCGTTTCATTATTAAAGGAAGAGGGTCTCTCTGAAGGGCCATTTTCTATTACGGTTGCTTTGTCTGTAGGGGCGGACGACGCACTGTTTTTAAAACCTGCCCCGCTCGTGCGTGCGAAGTGACAGTAATGGAAAGAGCTTGGCTTTATGTACGGGTAATATGCCCGCTCGGCTCCCCGCTTACTATTGTGTGTTTGGAGCACTGTATGCACTTTTAAAACTAAGATAAAACATTTCTTTCTTTTTTATATTTTTATTGACCATCACCTGCAGATCCTGAAGTAAGTACATATTTTTAAGGAGGCAAGGATAATTCCTATATTGTCCAGAGAGAAGTGTTTCTAATTGAATTCGGGTTTTAGCATTTCAAATGCAGAACTTGGTATTTGTTTGAGCCGGCGATTGTGGCGAGCAAAAGTTTGAAGTATCTTTTTATTCTCCATGCAGGTACATCCTCAACCTGAAACGTATTGGGGTCACGTGAACACAATCGGTCCTAGAGCATGTTATGACGAAGGCAAAAGAGTTGCGGAGACGATGTGTTATGCTTATGCCAGACAGGTAGATCAATATTCATGATATAAGCCCCGTTGAGCTTAGAGAAAGGCATTATATAAATATTTTTAAATCATTATTATCATTACCTCAATTACCATGCAGCTATTATTGCACGTTGTTGAACATGTTAAAATTTAAAGCTGATGATCGTTAATTTCATGTAAAAAAACAAGTCCACTCATAAGTATTTTATCACTTGCGTTTAATTAGAATAAATATAGTTTGCAAAAAAATTAAGATTTTGTCTCGTAAGATAATCGTGGAAAACAGTGTAGCTTTTTAAAGTGCATGAGGATCGAGGACCACCATTTCATGGATAGGCGTATGAAAGATGACTTGACCTGCACTGTCTGACTATATATATGCTGTACAAAAGCCCGCGTGCAGACCTGTACAAGAACCAATTAACAATTAGATTACGAGCACGAGATTTCTATGCGGTGATAGTTGATGAGGGCCAAGCCCGAATCAACTATCACCGCGTAGAAATGGAGAGCGAGTAATCTAATTGTTTTAGTAGAATCAGAGGTCTAGCATGGAATATTCAACAAAAAATTTGATTTTTAAGCAATTTTTGTAAAAGAAATCTCTATAGGAAGATGATTGTTTCGCTACTCGCTATCTATCGAGGAATAGATAGCGAGTAAAGTAACCAATCAAATTACAGCATTTGCAATAGTATACTAGTATGATTCTACTAACTAGAATTATTTTTATACAGTGGAGCTTTGATAATTCGTTTAAGCATGCGGTTATATCATATAAGCAAATTTCTACAATACTGCAGGTTTAATTAATGCAGTATGGTTAATTGATACATATGGAATATAAGGACTCTTTTCCACGTTTCGAACAAAAGCACTCGGATGACGTAATAAGTTGAGTGTGCATGCACGTTATGCTGGACAGTGTACCTCGACCCTCGCGCGAGGAGATTGGAATGCATTTCATGCTTTTATCGAACGAAACAATGTGATGTATTACGGACTTAATCCTCATAGAGAATCATGTGGATTTAATATTATAGATCGATCCTAGACGTTCCGTTGCGTGATAACGTGAGGCGCTAAACAGTTGTACTGTATAAATAAGATATATATGTTTATGTAATGTCCAAGTTCAATATTGGTGGTGATTGTTTGTAACAAGTTTGCTATAATTATATAGTGCAAGTCATACGGCAGGTCATCGTGAGTCTTACTTTTTTATTTTAGGGAAATGTTGAAGTTCGTATTGCCAGAATCTTCAATACGTTTGGCACAAGAATGCACATGAATGATGGTAAGATATCGCAGCTAATAAATGATTATACACTTTGGGAAACTTTTATGGTGACTATTTTATGAGAAACCATAGTGTAATGATTATAGCAACATACTATTACATATTGCAACATACTATGGTAACCATTTACATCAGGATGTTTATGAAGGTAATTCATCAGTGGTATGCCGTGTTGTCTTGTCGTCGACGATCATTGTTAGATAAAATCTTCTGTTTTTGAAATCGTTTTTTCCTTGACTGACCAACGACAAAAGTTCGACGATAAATTATTTACCAATGTTCTCATTGAAAAGGCATAAATTAATCCATGAAATCTTCAACAAGGTTCTGAGATAACCCTCTACAATGACACTTGCAGTGCAACTCAAGGAGAGGATTCGCAGCGCGAACCCTACCCAAAGACGTTTGTTTTAAGAAAGTCTTCAAAGCAGGAACTTCAAACCAAAACATGGGTGGGGTCCGAATGTGTAGTACGTGAATATGCGTCACTGATCGGAGTCCGAGCGTCGTCATTGAGCGATTTGGGTATCCTGCCAGTGTGGGTTGCTGACGTAGTCGCAGCAATGTGAAAGCTATTATGGCTTTAATAGCTTCCGTGATGCCGGTCGAACTGAAGATTAACTGCAGCCATTCGTTTACCAATATCGGAGAAAGCGTTGTTCCGTCGAGGAAACCCAAGCAGAGAGACCTTAGTGAAAGAAAGGCTTACTGGAGGGCTGTTTTCATCGAGGAGAATGAATTTGAAACAAGTGGTGAGAGCACATGTAGTGCAGGTCAAGAAGTCGGACACTGAACCTGCATCAAAAGATCCTGTAACTAAGATAAATGTTGATTTAGCTAGAGCATTAAAACGTGACTTTAAAATCTTTGGCATTGTTGGTGGTGGCAGACAGAAGGATTGTTTATCTTTTGTTAGTCTTTCCCGACAAGTAGATGCTGGTGCATGTTAAGGCAGTGTTACCACGAGTCTGAAGTCGTTGAAGCTGTTATCCGAGCTCTCAGTCCAAGTTTAAGATTTCGATCATATCTCGAAATGATGGACAAGTTGTCACTGATTCGGCTAAAGCAAATTCTAAGAGCCCATTTTAAAGAAAAGACTGGAACTGAGTTATACCAAGAACTAACCACACTATTTCAGCGTCCAAAGAGTCGGATCAAGATATTCTGATGAGGGTGAGGGATCTTCGTGAACAGGTTGTGTTTGTTCACAGAAAGAGGACAGTATTGTCAAGTATGATAAGTCTCAGGTGCAGTCCTTATTTGTACATGTTGTGAAAGTAATTCAACAGGAATCTGTTCGAGTTAAGCTACGACCTTACGTGGAATCACTGATGAGGAATTCATGGAACGAGTTAATGTTGTAGTGCCTGACAAAATGAAACGACACGTTCAGTTGGCAAGTGGAGCTTAGAAAAGGGCTCAAGTTAGAACATTTACCAGAAGATCAAAAATTCAAATGGACGCTCATCTCGACTCCCGATGGACCTCATTTTCACACATCTCTCTCGAAATCCAACGGTTGTTACAGACAGTATGTGGAACAATGCAAAGGGGCCATGAAGGAAGCGTATACAAAAGCAATGGAATGAAAGCAATGGATAGTCCTTCTGAGCGCGGGTGGTCTTGCGAAACTACGAGCTTATTTGGAAAACAAAGTACACGAAGTCGTCTAAGGTTAAGGAGAAATGTCAGTATACGAGGTAAAAGAAGCCGAAAGTTCTGCATGGAATCAGCTTTTACCCTGTGACTTACTCTCACCAGAATCGAAAACTCAACCGATGTCAACTAAACAGGCTACTGAAATGCAACGGTAACAAAACAAGTCAGACGTTCAAAGTAATGAGGAAACATCGGATGATAAGGATGCTCATCACGGAAAATTTGAAGAGGACCAAACTTAAAGAAAAAAAATACCTGACCCTTTTCGATACGAACGTATCTAATCGTGTTGGATACACCGAAGCGGTAACATTAGTCGATTTCCATTGAGCGACCGAGGAAGTGTTAGAAGTTGGACGTGAAGAAGCGGATAGTGCCAACAATTAAGTTACGGATGACACGGTAGGTTACGTACCTGAAACTGAAGTATCTGAAAATGAGACAAATGTAGAAGAAGGATGGACATGAACAAGCTGATAGTGCCAACAATCAAGTTACGAATGACGCGGCAGGTCACGTACCTGAAACTGGAGTATCTGTGAACGAGATAAATGCGGCAAATAACGAAGCAGCCGAGGAATACTTGCCGCAGCGCGCAGTTTGGAAAATACGACCACCAAATATGTTAACATTACGATTTTCACCGTATGTGACAAGTGTACAGGCGGCAAATCCGAGATTCCCTCTCAAGAAACATTCTGGCCTGTAATTCCTGCCACGATGTGTGCGTGACACGCACGATGAAAAAATCGTCGTCGTAATGAAAGAGCGGTGATACAGTGTAGGAATGAGAAGTATCTATTCGACGGCAGAACACTAAGTCAAACAAGAAAGGCGCCGAACGCAACCCTAAAAGCGAACGAAAAGGCATACTAACCGTCTTTCTACTTCATCCCTAACAGATAAGGACGACATATCAAAGATTAGCCTGCATTTACCTGGCGGATGAGTTTTATGAGTGACAGCGAATGGGCTGATAGGCAAGTGTGAGGCATGGGGGCAAATTGAAGGGACCAGCAACGCCACCAGCTTGCACCACCATCAACACAACCTTCCACAGAGATAATTGGTCCAGAAAGTCCATATAACCCGAACTGACGACAATTTCATGACTTTGGCACCCTAAACATACATGTGGCTTCATGTGTGGGCAGCAGGAGTAGGTACACCAGGCAAGTGCAGCACTAGACATACTTCTCGAGTTGGGACTTGAGAGAGGGAACATTAGACGACTGCCGGTGAAACCGGCACACTTGGTATTTAAACGAGGTGGTTCTGCATCAGCAAGGTATCGTATGCCCCTCGGATGACTCCAGAAAGCTTCGTTGTGGAAAGACTGCTGTGCTGAAGCGCAGACGGTTGGAGGCAACGAGATGTTGCGCAGCGGATTCTCATGGAAAAGCAGTGAAGATAGCGGCGATGAAGACTACTGGTTGATAATAGTGAACAACTAGCTTTTGCTGACGATGTCGCGGAATTGTTGGTTGCCAGATGTTAAATTTCTTCATCAGATAGCGTGAATTGGCTATTGTAAGAGAAACATAACACCAAAGTTTAAGACTCAACAGTGGCTGGGCACAAATGACAGCTAGTGCACTACTAGGTGAACCAGGCCGTATGTACATGGCAGACGCTCCTCCACATACATGTCCAATACTGACAATCTGTATCCGATCGACAAATCGACTTTACCGTCGGTACGTTTCGATCCATCGGTCAGTTGTTACTTACGGTCGGACAGTTGTTATTTACGGTTGGACAATATTTTGCATTTGGTACAATGTCGTGCCATGCAGGAAGTGCGTCATACAGCACTTGCGCTTCTGTCTTGCTAGTTTCCGCCCTAGCTCGAACCTGCTGTGCATGTACATGGTCAGTCAGATGGTCCGATCGATCGATCGGATCCATCGGACAAAGCTGTTTACGGTCGGACAATTTTTTACCGATGGATATATTCTAACCCACTGAGAACAAAAATATCGCTTTGTTCGTTAAAAATTGCTGAAGTCGGGAATGTGAACAAGGCTTACTGACATGAAGTTTTCTTGCTAAACATTGACAGAATAAGTAGAATACATATATTATATTTTACGACGCACATATGACAGAGCAAGTAGAATACAATCAAATGCAGTTCGTAATAAAACCATATGACATGCTGACAATTATATTTTACGGCGCACATTGTCACAATCATATTACATTGATTACAATAACAATATGCTTGCTTTGTTGTCAAGAAAATCTATATGACATGCTGACTCCTATATATTTGGACGCAAATAATGATAATCATATATTGCTTCGTTCTCAAGATAACTTACAAGACATGCTAACTATTATATTTTACGACGCACATATGACAGAATAAGTAGAATACAATCAAATGAAAGTCGTAATAAAACAATATGACATGCTGACTCTTATATTTTACGACGCACATAGTCACAATCATATTACAATAACAATATGCTTGCTTCCTTGTCAAGAAAATCTATATGACATGCTGACTCTTATATTTTAGGACGCAAATAATGACAATCGTATAACAATAACAATATGTTTGCTTCGTTCTCAAGATAACTTACATGACATGCAAACTATATATTTTACGACGCGCATATGACAGAATAAGTAGAATACAATCAAATGCAAGTCGCAATAAAACCATATGACATGCTGCCTATTATATTTTACGACGCACATAGTCACAATCATATTACAATAACAATATGCTTGCTTTGTTCTCAAGAAAATCTATAATACGACATGCCGACTATTATATTTTACGACGCAAATGATGAAAATCATATAACACTAACAATATGTTTACTTCGTTCTCAAGATAACTTACATCACATGTAACTATTATATTTTACGACGCATATATGACAGAACAAGTAGAATACAATCAAATGCAAGTCGTAATAAAACAATATGACATGCTGATTCTTATATTTTACGACGCACATAGTCACAATCATATTACAATAACAATATGCTTGCTTCGTTCTCAAGAAAATCTAGCTATATGACATGCTGACTCTTATATTTTACGACGCACATAGCCACAATCATATCACAATAACAATATGCTTGCTTTGTTCTCAAGAAAATCTATATGACATGCCGACTATTATATTTTACGACGCAAATAATGACAATCATGTAACACCAAAAATATGTTTGCTTCGTTTTCAAGATAACTTACATGACATGCTATGATGCATTTCACCATCGGTAAAATATTTGTCCGACCGTAACATTGCTTGCCCGATGGATCCGATCGATCCATCGGACCATCTGACATTTGCCATGCTTGCAAACCCTCTTGCCTCAAGACTGTACCACCTAGCGCTTTGCAATTACGTCATTTACTCGTCATTGATTCAATTTATCTTTAACCGGATTCGTCAATTCACCATCGGTAAAATATTTGTCCGACCGTAAGATTCCTTGTCCGATGGATCCGATCGATCCATCGGACCATCTGACATTTGCCATGCTTGCAAACCCTCTTGCCTCAAGACTGTACCACCTAGCGCTTTGCAATTACGTCATTTACTCGTCATTAATTCCATTTATCTTTAACCGGATTCGTCAATTCACCATCGGTAAAATATTTGTCCATCTGACATTTGCCATTCTTGCAAACCTCTTTCTTCAAGACTGTACTGCCTATAGCGCTTTGCAATTACGTCATTTCACCATCCGTAAAATATTTGTCCGACCGTAAGAATGCTTGTCCGATGGATCCCATCGATCCATTGGACCATCTGAAATTTGTCATGCTTGCAAACCCTCTTGCTTCAAGACTGTACTGCCTATAGCGCTTTGCAATTACGTCATTTCACCATCCGTAAAATATTTGTCCGACCGTAAGAATGCTTGTCCGATGGATCCGATCGATCCATTGGACCATCTGACATTTGCCATGCTTGCAAACCCTCTTGCCTGAAGACTGTACTACCTAGCGCTTTGCAATTACGTCATTTACTCGTCATTAATTCAATTTATCTTTAACCGGACTCGTCAATTCACCATCGGTAAAATATTTGTCCGACCGTAAGATTGCTTGTCCGATGGGTCCGATCGATCCATCGGACCATCTGACATTTGCTATTCTTGCAAACTCTCTTTCTTCAAGACTGTACTGCCTATAGCACTTTGCAATTACGTCATTTCACCATCCGTAAAATATTTGTCCGACCGTAGGAATGCTTGTCCGATGGATCCGATCGATCCATCGGACCATCTGACATTCGCCATTTTTGCAAACCCTCTTTCTTCAAGACTGTACTGCCTATAGCGCTTTGCAATTACGTCATTTCACCATCCGTAAAATATTTGTCCGACCGTAAGAATGCTTGTCCGATGGATCCGATCGATCCATCGGACCATCTGACATTTGCCATGCTTGCAAACCCTCTTGCCTCAAGACTGTACTGCCTATAGCGCTTTGCAATTACGTCATTTACTCGTCATTAATTTCATTTATCTTTAACCGGATTCGTCAATTCACCATCGGTAAAATATTTGTCCGACCGTAAGATTCCTTGTCCGATGGATCCATTGGACATTCGCCACGAGCAGTTGAAAAAAAATCGACACTTAGAAAAAACGTAGGAAAAGCGCTGTTAAGCTGTTATAAATGCGTATGCATATTATAGTTCCCCACTCGACAAACATTTTTCGGACGGTAAACATCTTTTACCATCGGATCGATCGGAACCACCTGTAAGAGAGATTTCTCCATCGGACTCCAATTGCCGGTATTGGACATCAATCCTCCTCCACCTACTGGAACTGTCCCAGGCTCTGTAGAAAACACAAGATATGTTAATTATCTCTATTGCATAAATTGACGATCAAAACGCAACATGTCATGTTTATATCTTTGTAGGACGGGTTGTTAGCAATTTCATCTTGCAGGCTCTGCAGGGAAAGCCTATTACGGTAATGTTTGTGATACTCAATTATTACTTTATTTCATAGAATCCAGGTCCGACTAGTGTCATTTCTTTTGAAGTCTTCGAACTGCAAAAACTTGAAAACCTGTTATTTCTTCCAATGTTTTTCCCACCCTCGAAAATGTGTTTGTTCGCCTTTGGAGAAGTAATCAACTTGCATTTGAGCTAAATTACGCTCGATTCAACTAATTTGTGAATCACTTTGTAAAAGCACCTTTAGAAATCACATTATGACTTGCAGTATATAAACATTGCAGTAAAACTTGCTTGCGAGAGGAAGCTAAAGTTGTCTGTGTAGGCAATGCAGGCAAAAACTTCCTGAAGCGTAATTTGACATTTCTAACTTCCCGACGAAGGGACTTTGCTCGAAGCGTCGAATTTCGCCTCTATACATCGTTTCAGGTAGTGAAAGATGTTTTGTGTGCGAGAGAAAACGCTTGCAAAAACAGCATCTACGGAAAAAAAACAAGACTCGTGGTTTGACTAAATCTTTGTGTCTGAAGTCAGCAAGAGATCGAGCCGGTTCGCTAGTTTGGGGCCAGTTTAGAGCTAGAAGAGAAATCCTTGCAATATCTGTTCCTATTTATTTGCTCATGGATATAACCACCAACATTGTCTCACAAAAATGTTGTATCTTTTTCATGTGACAGATTTATGGTGAAGGACTTCAAACTAGATCATTTCAATATGTAAGGTAAGTGCAGTATTAAATGCCAAAAGTTCACTTTATTCTGTAATATTTGAAGAAAACAAAGTACTCGACTCTGTGAATCTTGTATTTTCGTCAACTGAATTGGCTAATTAGACTTTTGCTTTCAAGCAACACCCATGTGATCCGCACATGCAACGAATAAAAGTGCGCGGAATACCTTCAACGTTGTTGCTCATAGACGGTACACAGAAAGTGCATGTATGCCACTCCAGTGATACAGTTCGGTTGGTCTATGTCAAATGTCATATGAAAATGTGTTTTGTGAAACATCTGAGAATGTATAAACTGCTGGGTTGGCTCAATGTGCTATGTTCACGGTAATTAGCATATGTCCTCCAAACTAGTTCCACACAAAATGATACAGTAATTTGCGATAAAGAATAATTTTTACACCCAAAACTAAACAACCAAATGAGAATACAGAGCGCTGATACAATTGGAAAATCTTGCTCTCCGATTTCACCACCCATTCTCGTACATTTCTTATTCTGGTTTGAGCAGATCGAGAGTGAAATTCATCCCAGCTCTTATATTTCTCATATTCATTAAGCAAAGCTTTAAATGGGCATTTATTGTTATAGTGATCTTGTTAATGGACTTATTAAACTGATGAACAGTAACATTTCATCGCCTGTCAATCTCGTAAGTTGTTTTTTTAGTAAATGTCAAAGTAAATGCTAAATTTCCGTTTAATCCCCAATGACTATGATGCATATTCAGGAACATATAACATCGTAACGAAGGTCGCTTGTAGAAAATAAAAGTGACACAAGCACAAATTTTACTGCGTACACTTGAACGAGCGACTTGTGGCAAGTCTAATTTTCCTTGGTTACGGGGTAGCATGCAATCATAGGTATCTCATACACACTAGATGGTCATCCCACACTGTGGGCAGGCGAAAATTGAAGCCGGATCGCAGGCGCTGGTCGTTCCACCGAGTTGACACAGAGCATGACAATTTGTGTATTTTGTATCGCGAAAATGGACAAAGTTGACTATAAGTCATTTTTTTATGCAGCTAAAAAGTATTTAATACACAACTTCAGAAAAGTATAGTGTTTTCTGTTGCATTTTTTTGATGGGTGGGAACGACCAATATGGCCGCCGCCTATTGTTATAAGGGGATACCGCTGGGATACTTTTTTGGCTTCACTTTTTAATTTACAGATGCGCTATCTAGTGTATATCAGATATCAATGCATGCAATACGTTACTGTGCAAGCTGCACAAGTTCACTTTCCCTACAAGAATATAGCGGTAATTTTACTTCAGTAATTTTAGTCCAGTATTTGTGAATTGGCATTCAATTTATAATATTTAGACCGATTATGTTTCCCAATGTTCTACGTTAACATTTTTAGGCCTCGCACGAGTTAAAACGTCTTGCAAAAGAACTTTGTACAGGTCTTTTTAGAAGCCTAGATTCGACTGATTAAGCGTTATAAAATATGCCGTATTGAATATTCATCACCAGTTTCGTTGGTACCCCTTTACTAACCCAAGGAAAACTAGAACTGACCAATCGGCCACGATTGTGGTTGAAAGCCCTATAACATAAGTTGAGCAAATTCTACATTTATGAAACATAGATTTTTGTCTCCCTAACGTATGTGCGGCTATACGTTCACATGTATTGTTGTTTTATCATGCATTATTGTCATTAACAACAGTCTACAAGTTGTTTTTGTAATTGTAGGGAAATCCTACCGAACACACGATAAAACAATTCGCTGTTATGATTAAAAATCGAGTTGGTATGTTTTTGTGACTTTGCAGCACGTTTCTCATAATATCTGTAATAATTTTTCAGGTTGTCTTTGCTCGCTGTATTTGCTTACTTTTTTGTTAACTTTTAGGAAACAACAGAAGTAGAATCGTTATGCAACAGGCACAAGAAGATGACCCACGAAAGAGAAAACCGGACATAAAGAAAGCGAAGAGATATCTTAACTGGGAACCTAAGGTACAGTAACAACAATCCTTGTTACGAGAGCTGGTATATATCTCATCGAGGTAATGCCCATGTATTCTGTTTGGGTTGGATCCTGAAACGTTATCTTGACATTAGACAATATAGAGGTGGCTTTCGAGCAATCGTACTGCAGATCAAAGGCAGAGAGTTGTTTTAGTTCGTTTATGCGCACTCCTCCCTACCCCTCTCTTTCCAACCTCGTTTTAAAACCAGCGATTTGACAAATTAAAGAGCTCGCAATTTAACAAAGTATGAGGAGGCCCGATTTGCTGACAGTTTGTTTTAAAAAGGTTCAGCAACATAGAAACAATACCTGTGTGGTCACTTTGGAAGGTATATTTAGTAACGATAATGTGCAAGGAAAGAGACAATGGTCTAGTGTAAAAAACAGAAATGCAGCAAAGAAAGTTTAAACTGATGCAAGATCATGCTCATAGCGTTTTTTCTAGTCCAGCATCTTTTTTTCCCGCCACAGGTTTAGTTATAACCAGTCCCCACAAGCTTGGTCGTGAGACGTCCAGAGCCCTTAGACAAGCGAGTATTTAACCATTTGAAATTTTTCGACGAGTTTGGCTCTAGACATAGCAAAGATTTAGTTTTTGAATAAAAATTTCGAGGGGTTAGCCGCGCTTTAAGCAAACTGCTGCCCCGCAGAAAATGATAGATTAATTGTATAGTTTTAACCTCTTGCTCAAAAATATGGAGCAAGATATCATGCCGTTAAACCGAACACCTGGTAAACACAAACGTCATTAAACACAGATTACACCTCGAATCGCTCAATTTCGCTCAAGTCGATACTTTTTTCTTTGACCGAATCGGACTACAACAACTGGAGGATGATGAGCGTTGCTAACTGTTGTTCTGAAAATCATTGTTTTACATCCCGCGGAAAAAGCCAAATTATGCCGGTTCGCAAAACCTAGAACTTATCGAAAATATGACCATAAATTTCTTCAAGGAGACATCCCTGATTCTTTTGCCAAAGACCAACAAATGACACTCAACCTCGTCACCAGGGTCATCTTTGTGGGCGCGGGGAGGAAATAGATGACCCTGGTAAAGTTGTAAAAATCTCCAAAATTCTTGAAGATTTTCGAGCATGCGCCGTCAGTGAATAATGTGGCGCTGACTCAAGTTACCACCTGCACAGAGCATTGGCGTGCAAATTTTCACAATGTTTACAGAAATTTACGCTCACATAAAAGCAATATTTAAAAGAATGTTTTTTAAGGTGTGATACTCAACATTAAAACAACTCAAACCAACCACAAGTTGTATATAAAAACTCCAACCTAATAAATGTGCAGAAAACAGGAAGTAATATTATGCTGTCATTTCGTTAAACCAATCACATTTATTGTCACAAACCCTGACTGGTCGAATGTGTTAACCAATGAACAAGGAGATTAGGACAGCCTTTACCAGGGTCATCTGTTTCCTCACCGCGCCCGCAAAGATGACCCTGTGGACGAGGTTGATGACACTCGGCTCTCATTTGTCATAAGACCAACTCATCACCAATTACCTGTATGAGATTTTTGTGTATGAGAAGCCTGTGGCAATAAAGCGAAATATTTCAATAAAGGACCTTTAACTTTCATCTTTTCAACATTCGTACTGAACAAAGTATTTTATTCGTAACGGTTTGATCAAACGTTCACGAGTATCAAGAAATTACACTTGATGAGAACTTTTAGAATAAAAAAGAATCCCAATAAAAAAAAGAACCAATAGAATAAAAAAGATGATCATATTACACCAACATTGACCAACTCCCGGTGAAATGAAATGGTCATTTCCATCATCGCTGCAAATACGATTATAAAGAATCTTCTGAAGGTCAAATCTCCATTATAGAAGCATTGCACTCTGAACAGTCTGGCATGCCAACTAAGGAATGGTGGTCGCAAGCCCGTGATAGGCTTGCAGCTGTGCTCTGTTTAGTCTGAACCTAAATACAACAGGTTATATTTAACAAATATAAAACATTTTTCGTGTTGATATGCAGTTATATCAACACAAATGGAATTGGGAAAGCGAGAAATTGTATAGAAGCACGACGCCCAAAGGGCGAATTTCGAACTTTCCCGACTTCCACGAGTGTTGATATAGCTGTGTATCAATACGGAAAAAATGTTTTATATTTGTTTTTATAATATAGCGATGTCAAAAGCCCGAAGGATACGAAAAATCTCCGTGTTTAAAAGTGGCGGGAAATTTTCCGCATTGAGTTATGTAAACACGGCTCTTAATCAATCAGCGTTCAGGATTCACAAATGCTATATTATAAATCATTTTAAAGCTTTAGCATGGTTTAAACATTTGTCGTTACTGTTGACTTCCTAGGTAAGTGAACATGACTGTTAAAACCCTCGCAAAGCTGGTGAAGTGAATTAGAAACCAACCACCGATCTTTAGATGCTAGTAAAAAACAAACGTGCAGATTAGTCATTTTGATTTATCCCAACAACTGATTTTGATTTATCCCACGATTTATCCAACGACTAAATAATGGATACCGTTAATGTAACAATGCCATACCAAGTTGTGCATAAAACGTTAAATCTCTGTAGAGTATATCATGGATTCGCAAACTCAATTTTTGAGATAGCAGTTTGCAACCCGCGGGCTAAAGGGAAGTATATTGTTGCAAATGTAGATAATTCACCGTCTTTGCTCGCGTGTAGTACCTTTTGTCGCTATTTAAACTCTGATATACAAATAGAACAGCGTTTTATACATGGCAAGTCAGTGTTAAAAATCACTATCAGGTAACACGAAGTATGTGATGTATTTCAATGTTATTATATAGGTCGACCTAATGCATGGACTCGACAAAACAATCCGTTTCTTTCGCAATGAGTTAGCCAGACTTAACGAGCAGAAAGAGTTATGATACTTAGAAGATATTTCTCCAGATCGCATTGTACAGTTAAATTTACGCCATTAATATTCTTCCGTCATGGAAATCGAGTGGTTGGACCATCGCGAGAAAACGAAAAGTCCTGACACCCCGTGACTTGGAGCACACACTGCGTTTATCCTGCAGTAAGATACTGTCCCAGGAATGTTTTACAAGTACGGAATCTAAAGATACGTAAATTAATATTATATGGGTATATATTTTTATTTATTTCTACTGAAGATTTTACTGAACACAAGAATATAATGAAATAAATCGTCAATAGAAAAAACAAAGGGTTTCTAAATGTGCATCTGTTTCTGAATAGTCTAATGCTTTACAAGCGGCACTACACGGCCAGGTAGCTGACTGCTGAATTTATCAGGGGCCGGGTGGCCGAAAGTCAGATGGTGTTATCCGCTGGATAGCGATGTTTTAGCCACAATATAGCAAACATGACCCTGACAATTGATATAAAGAAAATTCAGCGTAAAGATGTTAAAGTGTCTATGAACTCTATAAGTGATATTCACTTTTTGGGCTAAAAGGATAGTTTAGCGGCTCAAATATAGCCAGGAATTCATTTGACGCAAATTGGTTTGACGCTAATTGCACGCATAGGTCATCAACGACTTTTGACTTCATCTGACTGCGCGATTGTTTAACCACAAAATAATAACTCGAGAAGTACTGTACGGAAAGTATTGTACGGAATGAATTCAAATTTTGCACTGAGTTTTTATGAGTCATTATGTCCTCTGCCACGAAATGCAAGGGTAGTGATTTTTGAGTTCGCAGGCACTTTAAGCATGTAAAGTTAACCCTGGTCAAACCGATTAACTAAATCACGTCGTTCAGCAGGTGATGTGTGGTAATCCAACTTGCAGCCAAGTCAAATGTAGTGTAGATCGTGTAAACTAGTTGCTGAAAACAAGAAAAGAAAGGAGAAAGTATATACTTACTTCGACCAATGATCCAAACTGAAACAACTCCGCAGGTTGGTGACCAGAGCAGTGTCCAGGACTCCAGGTCCTATCGGAGGACCTATTGTTGTCGAAATCCTTAACTATTCCTGGTTTGGATTTCCACTTGTGTATGATTTTTCATTTTCACTTCATTTCCTACCGGAGGACCTATTGTTGTTGAAATTCCTTAACTATTCCTGGTTTGGATTTCCGCTTGTGTATGATTTTCACTCGAAGCTAAGACATTTAGAACTACATGTACGCTAGTCCTTGAAGCGACAATATTGCAAAAATCATTTTGAGATTACGACATTGGTCGTCCAACAGAAAATCCTTTCCAACTCATTATCGAGGGGGACGTTGGGATTTTCGGTTTTGCGGATTTGGCTATAGTACATCGGTTTTTCGATTTTTTCATAAAAAATCTGCGGTTTTTCAGTTTCTGTAACTTTTTCGGTTTCTGTAACTTTTGCGAGTTTTAGCTCTGAGTTTTAGCAAGTCGGTTTCTTGGTTTTCAGCCAAAATACTGGTGGTTTTTTGGATGTGGTATGGGCTGAAATTTTCGGTTTTAGCAGGATTTTCCTATGTCTAGACGTTATAAGTCGAATAGCTCTAAGGACACAAAATAATAGTCTTACATGAAGTAGTTACGTTGCGGAATAGTATTGTAAATATGGCGTCCAACATTTTTGCAACAGAAGAAATTTCGTCAAGTGGAGGACGTGAAGTTGTCATGGATTGTGTTGCTTTATTTACGAAGAAGGAAAAGTTGGCGAGAATTTTATAAGAAAGAAATTTCGCTGCAAAGTCAAAAAGGAAGAGAAGAGCCTTATTAAGAAACATAAAAAAATTGTTTGGTAAGTACATCAATTAATCAATCGAATGAACTGAACATTTGCATGTCTTGCATATTTTACTGATATGATTATGGCAATGATAAACTTCCATACAAATTATGTTAATTGAGCATCAAAATCCTTGTTGACCCTAGTTGTTAATTAGTTTACCCTGACTGGCTTTCAGCCTATCGTTTTAATAGTTGAAATTCCAGAAAGAATTACAGATTTACAGTGATTGTAATGTTTAGCCTTCATAATATTGTCGAAAATTGACATCAACTTTATAATAACTTTGTAGGGATTAGCACAGCACCATAGGAACTAAAGATGATTAGCACATTGCACTTGATTGGACATCATATTTACAGATCATATGACAATTGATAACTGCATGCTTTATATGTAATTTAACACTAATAATTCTCTCTCTATCTGTCTTACAAGACATTTACTCTGTCTCAGACATATTTGTTTTATGATTATATTAATCAGAATGTTATAAACTTATGTGTTGGTGTAAATCATTCATGGCGAACCTACACTAAAGTTCTCTGCTATCGTCGTAGTATCACACAACGCAATCATTCAAACGAAACCCGCAATTTTATCAGTTAACGAGACGATCGAGACAAATATATTAATATGTTTTCACAGTGAATTTGCTGGCCTGTGAGAAACTGCAAAGAATTTGGGACTGGGTGAAAGCATTGATGTCCAAATAAACAGGTGTGTTATTGTTTACATTTCAATTAAACAAAAAGTGGTCAATAAATGTGTGTGGACTGTCTGATGAGGGGTGTATATGTTTTAAAATGTGCATATGATTTTCCATAAACACAAATAATTTTTTGCAATATAATGCTATGCACTCTGTTCAAAACGAATCAAACGGAATTAAGAAGATGTTTCGTCGGATGAAGACAACATTATTTTCGCAAAAGATAATAACCAACCATCATTTGATTTGATGGTGTGCGTGGACAACACTCTTTTTTATGCAGCAAAGAGTGTGGTAGATGGTCAATGCACGATTGTACAGTTAATCCTGCAGAGAGATGGTGTTTGTTTGTATTGTAGAACATGCTATTGTGTAGTATGACGAAGACTGTGGAAAGGTGCATGGTATGTGTATCAATGCGAGCTTCCTTTTCTTGTCTAACCAATGTGGCATAAGTAGATTGGATTTATCCACACAACAGCATTCCCTCATCATCCATGCTCCAAACAACCCCTGCAATTTAGCTAAATTTGACTTTGATGTGCTCTAACCAATCAGCAAAGTTTTCTGTTTGGAGGTTGCAATCAACTGGGGATGTTAAGGTTTTTGCAGGTAAAGAAGAAAGTTTGTTGGATGGACCAGTCAAGACGTGTCGTTTCAGGCAACCGACGGGAATTGCAACAGAATTCAACAGTGTAGTGTATGTATGTGATGCGCAAACAAACTGCATCAAGTTACTGAGCAGAATGTATTATTGCGCAAGGTTCCTCAGGGCAATTGGTGCACTCTATGAAGCTTTCTCTATTCATAACAAGGCTGCTTTGTATGAAACAAAGACAACCAGTGAAGCAATTGATTTAGTCCCCCATTGCAAAACTACCCTTGAACAGTATGAATATGAAATACGTACTGAGAGTAAAATCACTGGCGCACTTTTCCCCAAGGTCACGTCTCTGCAAAAACGTATGACTTTATTCAGCTAATAGAATGGGGCCTACTACGACTGGCAAGCACTCTCGCAGAGTACGACTACCAATGTCTTAATCTTTTAAGTTGTATGACACTAGACATTGACAATTGCCACGCCACCGTCCACGTCACGAAAGTTAACATGACCAAGCTTGAATATGCAAGGTCGTTCAGTGCAACAATGAAGGAGAGCATCAAATGTGCTGCTCACTGGGCTGCATATTACCACACCAGTTGAAGGTCTTGGTACCCAAAGCCGAACACAACAGTTTCTCTTAAAAATTTACTATTGATGACACCTTTACCAGTGGTCAGTCTTACTTCAAATGACTGTGAGCTGTTATGCAACTGGGCCGCAGCAGTGAGACAAAGGACAGTACGCCAGAAGACAACAATAATGGCTAAACACGGAATTTGTTTATCAACGCCATCTCATAGTTGGTGAGAAAGTCAGTTTAAATTTTGAATTGGAGGAAGATGAAGAAGAAGATTTGCACGACGATACCGATCCGAATAAGGATGCCATTGACAGCAATAATCCTGACGAAGGCCAGGATGAGTTCGATGAATGCAGTAACGAGGCCGAAACTGTAGACGGTCGAACTCGTCGTTTTGATGATCGAACACATCATTTTGATGGTCGAACACATCATTTAACTCGTTCCCAAGCCTATGTGTCTGATAAAACTAATAGATTTTAAAATTTTAAATAATCGAATCCCTGACCCAAACCCTAAACCTGACCCTTACCAAAATCGTTTAAAAGTGAAACAATATAAGAAATTAAATTTGACGAATTTTAAAACTAAAAAATTGCAAGAGGGGATTCGAACCCCAGCCTGTCTGCTAGACGACGGAGTTAACAACGAGCTGGCTGAAAACCGTCAAAACAATTTGTATTTACAATAAAACTTCATGTAATTGAGGCCAGATCAGTCTGGGAACGAGTTAAATGATGTGCTCGAGTTCGACCATCAAAATAATGAGTTCGACCATCAAAATAATGAGTTCGACCGTCTACGACTACGGTTTCCAACTTTGCGCGTCGACATCAGTGCCGATAATAACCCTCCACAGAGTCAACAAGAACAACAAGAAGAGTTAGGTACATCCACTGACTTTCTCTTTGGATCAAGATCGCGGTATGGAAGAACGGTCTGGTTTAATAATCGACTTCTGTTTTAAAGGTGCGTAAATTGGGATGCGACGGGTTTGATGGTTATGTATGCGGTTTTCGATTTAGTTCGTAATTTACTGCGGTTTTTATTGGTTTTTGTTCGGTTTTTCGGATACTAATAGGCCCCAACGCCCCCCTCATTATCCGTGTTGATTGCAAACTTCAGTTATTAAATAATTGAGTGTAACCATGACAACTTTAAATCATGACAAGAGAGATGTGCTACTTCAGTCTTTGCATCTTATATTTAGCCATTTGCATTGGTCTGAGGTTTTAGGATGAAGGCGGCGTTGAAGCTATGGCACACTGAGTGTGTCAATTGACAATACCCTGATACAATAACCCTGTGACGTTTTCCATGTAATGCATTTCCAGCAACCAGTCAGCTTGAGGGTATAAATAATCAATGGAACACTACGATCGTAGGCTCCTTCTCATCAAGCAAACATGATTAGAGATGGAGGCTACGATTATATTGCCATTGCGTCTTCTGTGCATGCCGTTTCTACGCATTTCCATTTGCCATCTTAACAGGGACACTATAATTTGGCATTCGTGTCATGTGATTCCATCTCTCCTACAAAGTCTTCTGAAGCTTGAAAGAACTATAATTTCAATCTCTCTATGCCATCAGACTACGCTGTAATTTTTACCGTATACAGTATGTCAACATCACAGCGCTAGCCCTATATTATTTCGATGCAACATAGATTGTAATTATGATTTTTGACATTCGTGTCATTTGATTGCGTCTCTCTAACGAAGTCTTTCGAAGCTTGAAAAAACTACATCACAGTTTACAACATGTATTTTAATAGGAACAAAATTGCCATTCATGTCATTGTGATTACATCGATCTCACTGTCTTCTGAAGTTAAGAAAGAACCACAATGTTAAAACATCTACTGTAATTTCGGCAGTAGAAATGCCTCTTAACATCATAGCCTCAGCTCTCGTATTAATGCTATATAGAATATAATTATATATTTTATAATTATATTTCAAGGTTATTTTGAGCTAATACAGTTGAACGGAGTTAAATTGTTTAATTTTGCACGGTCAACTAAGCATGCATCTCGTTAAAACGTCTATTTTGCATTGTTTATTGTCGCTTGAACGAGAGCAAACATTGCGTTAACAAAAAGCTTGTCTCATTAGCAACTATGACTATGTTTAAAATCTTTATTCGCTTATTTGGCTTTAGCGACGACACTGATAGAGTTATCGATTAAACGTAAACAGGAAAAGAATCTTAGTAGTTCAGGTTAACTTATTTGTTTATAGTTTTTCTAATAATGAACTGTTTTAGCGTTTTAATACAGACTTTTATGTATTCAATAGAGTTATAACGTTTTCTTAGACTTTATGACATTTATAATGTTAAAATTCGAATGAAGCACTTCAGTGGTCCAATAAATATTGACTAAATATACTGCTCTATACGGTTGTTCTGCGCTAAGTCTGTTGAGATCGACATTACAAATTTACAATATTACTGAGACAGATATTTGTAGCTTTGGCTTAATTTCGTAGTGTACATTTTCATTTTGACGAAGACATACACATGCAGTCTAAACACAACAAAATTCGAGATTGTTTACGTCTAAGGAGCATAATGATTCTTCCAATGGCGTCCAAAGTTCAAACCCGAACATCAGCTGTTTTGAGTGTTTTCTATCACTGAAACTGAACCAACAGGCTAGGTTCCCCAAGTGCTTACCTACCTACCTCTTGATCGCTTTAAAGCTTTTATTTCGTGACCAAAGGTTCCAGACGTACCATCGATTTTGAAATATGCTGACCTTTGCAATTTTAAAATTATACGCAAAGATATTTGCCTAAATCAAGGTTGTTTTTTATTAAGATTTGAATCAATTTATTCCTTTTATATTAGGAAGTAAACTTGTAGTTACAATAAATGCTAGCAATGACCCTCACAATGAGTAACAGCAGGCAGTTGGCCACCGCCGCTCTCTAATATGATAAACTTTTCAAATCCGAGACTAACGCCAAGCAGATTATTTAATTTTTATATTAATCAATGTGACTGTTTACCTTTATGACAGTACGTTTTTGTGGTCTATGTTACCTTCAGTCCATAAATAAAATAATGATGTATCGCATATGAGAAATTAAACTTACCTTGACACTATATACTGCGTGTTTACGCCAGTTGCAACTACCCAACCACTGCTTTTGAAAATTATGCTGAGCTTTCAAAATTAAACTAATATCACCTGAGGCTTATTAGCTACTTTCTTGCACTTGCTGATGTGATATTGACTATAAGGTTTATAGATTATACTTTACATTCTGTACGTTGAAATCCAGGCTTGATGGACTTGGTGAAATGTTCGCAAATGTGTGGAGTTACTGTTATCTGTTATTTTAAGTCTAATATATTTCAGGCGCGCTTGATCACGTTTGTAATTTAATTGTTAATGATTACGTCATTCTATCAATTGATGCATATCAAATTAGTGATAATAGCCAAGTTTGACATGTTTTAGCATCAGATTTCAGTCTATAAATAACTGAGACTGGAGAGTCCGGCACGGAAACTCTGGCACGGAAAGTTAGGCCGTATATAGACAGCCTCGTACCCAGGCGCTTTATGTGCTTATAATACAGTTATATATAGAGAGATCAGTCAATAAATTAGCGAGCGCGCGGGGGTGCTTGGGGAGGTTTTGAAGAGCGGTAACCAAGCACCTCCGCGCGCTCGCTACTTTAGTAACTGACCTCTATATCTATAACTGTATTAAAAGCACATAAAGCGCCTGGGTACGAGGCTGGTATATAGAAGCGAACTTTTTTATTCCAGTCTGACAGACAAATCGTTCATCTTTCTAATAGATAGTCTTCACCAAAAACGTGATTTCTCATAATTTATCAAATGTTTTATAAAATGTCACTGAGATATTCATCCCTTTAAGTTGTGTGATTAGCCTCTGCGATTGTATTGCTAACCATTAGCTGTGGCGTAGCGCCGTAGTTGAATGTTTTCATAATTGTGAACTTTATATACTTATTACATTGTAAACCTCAATTTGCGGATTACACTCTTTTTCCCGACCTAATATTTCGTTAATTCGAATAGAGGTCTTGAAAGCATTTGAAATTTTGGCATTCAGTCATGCAGTTCCACTGAAACCGTCGCAAAAGACCATGCATGTACACGCGACCTGACTAGTATTTTAAAAGCAAGAATTCGCTTGATAGAGACAGTTGGAAAGTAGTACCAGATCTAGTAATGGTAATTTTAAAATTAGATTTGAATATGAAAGCAGCTATGAGCCGCCTCCCGAACACACAGGGGGGGGGGGGCGATCTAATAAGCCCAAGCGTGACCTGAGGACGTGGCTTGATCATTGGTCCAACTTTGTAAAATGAGACATTGATATCTTTAGTCTAACCTGTTTTTGACTACCTGGTCGTAGATAATAACTTAGAGACCTATATACTGACGTTTACGCCAAACGGCAAACTTCAGCAGTTTGCTTTGCGACAAAGTTATCAACGTTAAATGCTTTGGCTATACAGGGTGTATAAATGAAGTGGTGAAGTAGCCACAATTAAATTGGCCCAATCAGTTGTATTAATTGCAATTACAATACTACCAAGATTATGCAAAATTACATTCTTATATATACAAATAAAATGAGTACTCGACGGCATTATCATCAAATTATCACCAAACCCAACTGAAATTTGCACCATTTTGCACCATTATTTATGTTAAAAGAAGTTTAATATTAAAACATCAAATTAACTTTTGTCGAAGATTTCATGTTCTTAATTACCTTTGTGGGTTACTCCTTCCTTATGTATACTCACTGTATCATCACCATCTGACGCTCTTCTTGCTAAATTTAAAAAGCTACGAGTGAAAGTCAAGAAAATGGTCAGTGAAAGTCGAGAAAGTTTTTATAACTTTCTTGATGACAACTTTCTAACAAACCCAAAGCGTTTTTGGTCGATCTTTAAGCTAAACAACAAACGATCAAGTGTCCCACATCTAAACCATCACAACCTTGTACCGTGTCTACTCCTATGGTTATTGCCAATCTGTTCAACTGCTACTTCACATCAGTTTTCAATAATGATAATGAGAAAGCGGTCAAAGGTTCCTCTGTTGTGTCATCTTCACCTTCAACGTCGAAACATTTTGACCTCCAACTAACAACAGAAGTTGCAAGAACACTCCTAGCGCTAGACTCAACCAAGACTTCTGGGCCTGACGAAATGCCATCCCAGTAAATTCCTAAAAGCCTCTTAATTTACTCATATGATAAATTTACGACAAGTTTAAGAATGAAGCCACATGTGCGAGGAATTTTGCAACGTCCCTCCGTCCGCCTCCGACCACCCACCTTTATAAGTTTCGTCTATGTCTAATTGTTACGGTGCACAAAACTTGTTGTAAATTTATTATATTAGTAAATTTAGAGGCGTTTAAGAATTTAATGATATAGTACATTATTATTATTATTATTATTATTAAACTTTATTTAAACACGGTACTATTTCACAAGTTAGATACATAAGAAAGAGAAAAAGAATAATGTGATCTTCCAATAGGCCGTGTGTTTAACTATGTTGTAACGCTATCTACAATAATATATACATTATGACTATTAAACTAATTACTTACTAACGTAATAATATTAAAAATACTCTTAATTGAGCATCTTGAGTTTTGCTTTAAAAGTATTAATACTTTCTGAATTTTTAATTTCACTTGGTAGATTATTCCAGGCCAACTGCACCTCTATAGCTAAACGCCTTTTTCAAGTAGTTTGTTTTAGGCTTTGGTGGTTGGAAATCATGTTTGGCTTGTCTCGTTTGCTGTTCATGGACCTCATTCGTTTTTTGAAACATATTACTTAAGGAAGAGGGGGCCATTTCGTGTCTAACTTTGTACATTAATATATTTAGTTGTTGATTTCTTCTTGCCTCAAGGTTAGGCAAACCAAGTTGGTTTAATAGGTTTACAGATCGAACTTCGTACCCACTCTTTGTAATGATACGAACAGCTCTATTTTGTAATCGCTGAAGTTTATCACAAAGTGTGGTACCGAAGCCTCCCCAAACCTGTGAACAATAATCGAAATATGGTTGTGCTAAAGTTTGATAAACGGTAGTCAATATTTTTATGTCAAAGAAATCCCGTAATCTCCGCATGACATTTAAGCCCTTGTTTACTTTTTTCGTAATTAGTGTAACCTGTTCATCCCAAGTTAATGTCTCATCGATCATTAATCCAAGCGATTTTGTAACTTTGACTCTTTTTATTTGATTGTCGCCCAAGGTGATTTGCGGATCACCCCGAGTTTGGTGAAGCCTTTTGTGAGAGCCGATAACCATGTATTCTGTTTTACTAGCATTCCAGCTTAATTTATTTGCCCTCATCCAATCAGAAACGTTTGCCAAATCTTCATTCAAAGTATTAGCAATCGAATCAATATTATTGCTAGATGTATCAATTTGTGTATCATCAGCAAACATATTGCAACTTGTATATTTTAAGCAATTAGGAAGGTCATTAACGTATATTAGAAACAAAAGCGGTCCAAGTATGGACCCCTGAGGTACGCTGCAGACCATTTCCAGGGGCTGGGAAAGGTGGTCGTTTGCCTGGCAATATTGCTTTCTGTTCGATAAATAAGATCTGAACCAATTAAGAGCAATTCCATTTATCCCGTAAAGATGTAATTTATGTAGTAGTATTTCATGATCTACAGTATCAAATGCTTTCTTAAGATCAAGAAATACTACGCCATTTAATTGGCCGATATCAATATTATGAAACCATTTGTTCGCAATTTCCAACATTGCAGTCACTGTGGAATGATTAAGTCTAAAACCATGTTGAGAAGTTGTAAGCATGTCATTTTTTGTAAAATATTCATATAGTTGATTATAGACCAACTTTTCCATTGTTTTTGCAACAATAGAAATCACAGATATGGGTCTATAGTTGTTCATGTCTTCCCTTGGGCCTGTCTTATAAACAGGAGTAACTTTTGAGATTTTCCATTCACATGGAAAGGTTCCAGACACGATTGATTTGTTAAATATTACAGTCATTGCATGTGTTATTAAAGGGGCTGATAACTTGACAAGTTTAATAGATAGTCTATCCATACCGGTTGCTTTATTGGTTGACATGTTTAATAAAAGTGTAAGTACCTCTTCTTCAAATATTTCTCGAAAAGTGAGTATTTTGTCCACCCTATTGATGAAAAACTTAGGTGGATGGTTAGGTTGGGAAATTTGCTGTGCCAAGTTACTACCTATATTAATAAAATGTTCATTAAATGCATTAGCCATATCTTCGGATTTAATATCTTTCCCGTTGGCATCTTTAATAAGCACTATTTTCTTAGATTTATGATTTCTATTTAAGCATTGATTAATGCTTTTCCAAGTTTTTTTCAAGTTTCCTTTGTTATTTTGAATATCATTTGAAAAATGTCTTTTTATCGTATTCTTAGTAAGTTTATTATAATTGTTCCTGGCATATTTGTAATTTTCCCAGTCGTTCAAATTACTAGTTTTGCAGGCCTTCCGTTTTGAATAATTCTTGTGCCTTTTTTCATGTAAGAGTTGTTCAGTGATCCAAGGATTTGATTTATTTCGTATTTTACGTCTTTTTATTGGAGCATGTTTGTCACAAATTTTCGCATAGTGTTCTTTCCAGACAAGCCACATTTCATTTGCACTTGCATACTGGTGAAGGTTCAATGTGCCGAGAGATCTTATGTCGTCTAGAAATGCACGTTCGTTTAGATTTTTAAAATCTCGAAATTCGATTATTAGTGTATTTACTTTCACAGATGGAAATTTTCGTATTCCGTAAATTAAATAATGGTCACTGATAAATGTTTTTGAAACTCCTGTAAGTGCAATGCTTTCAGGCTTATTTGTGAAAAAATGATCAATAAGAGATTTGGTATTTCTTGTAACTCTAGTTGGCTCTTGGATTAACTGTTTGTATTGATACATATTTGTAATAAAATTAAGTTCATTTGAATTGCAGTCGTTTGTGTCTTTGGAAATTAGGTCACAATTTAAGTCACCCAGGATTATACTCTCCTTGTCTTCTAAGTCAATATATTGTAAGAGTTTCTCAAATTCTTGGAATTTTTCAATTGGTGTATTAGGCGGTCTATACCAGGTAGTAACGAGGAAAGGTTTGGTTTTATATTTAGATATTTCAATAGTTAATACTTCAATATCAGTATTATTAAGATCCGACCTTACACGGTAGTTTAACGTATCTCTTATGTAAAAGCCGATCCCACCACCATGCCTATTTCTATCTCTACCTATCCAATTATATCCGTAAATAGAAATTAGTTCTTTGGGGAAATCTGAATCAAGCCTAGTTTCGTTAATAGCCAGTATATCGACCTCGCGATCATTTAAGCAAATTCTAAGTTCGTCAATGTGCTTATGCAGGCTAGTTATATTTAAACAAGCTATTTTAAAGCCTCGGTTTTTGGGAATCAGGTTTTCGGGAGACTGCAAATCATTATTCTCTTCCTGAACATTGTTACAGTAGTCTGGAGCAATCACTGAAGTGGTTTTTGAAATAGATGATGTTTGCATAGAGCCGTTATCTTCTTTACTTTCTAGTCATGTACCTTTATTAAAGTTTGTAGTTAGAAAATGTTTAATGTTTTTGGCAAGAATTGCTGTCCCATTTTTGTTCAAGTGTAGACCATAACTATTTAAATGGGATTTATCTATATTGTTATTACTAATAAGTTGCCATTTTCGTTCTAGGCATAGTTTGGCAAGAAGACTATTGTAAAGAGTTACCTTTCTGGTCAAACTATCATGATCAGCTCTTGTGATAATTTCTGAGAATGTTAATTTTATATCCTTGTTCTGTTGGGCTATAGTCTCCCCAAGGTCAGCTACAGCATTCACTACTGCTTCTGGGGTTCTAGCTTTGAGGTCGTTGGTGCCAATATGCAGGATGATCTCATCTGGTGTAGTAGACAGAGTTGGTTTAACATAGTGAACCATATCAGCTATTGTGGCACCTGGGAAAGTCTTTACTGCGATCTTTGGTTTTACACCATTCTGAAGCTGTCTAGGATTGATATGTTTAATCATTGAGTCGCCTAGAACAGCCACTCTAGGACGTGTTTTCGTCTTTCTTGTGCTACGAGGGCCATCATGTGTTTGAATTTGGTCTTCTCGTCTATATACAAGATTTTGTTCACAGCCATGTGGTTGCTTTGGCGTTTGTAGCAGTGTGCTGTTGTCTTGCATCTGTAGCTGCGTGTCACTGACTTGCGTGTTGGTAGCTGTGTGTTGCTGTCTTGCATCTGTAGCTGCGTGTTGTTGTGTTACATGCTGACTTTGTTCAGAGCCATGTGATTTAATTGGCGTCTGTAGCTGCTGCGTATTGGGATCAGTTTCAGTAAATATTGCATACTGGTTCCTTATTTCTAAGGCGTTTGTATCTTCAGAATGGGGGGATAAAGGTTTGCTTCGAATTTTCTGTTTTGATACTTTCCATGTACCTGGGCCTTCGTTCTCAACTTCTCTTACTGTCGCGTTAATACCCGATTGACTGTAATCGCTTTGTATTAGTCTTATAACTGTCAATAAACTTGATTTCTCATCTTCGAGATTTCTATTTGACGATTGCAAGTCCGAGATGGTATGGGACATATTTATGATTCGTTTGTGTTGTTCGTCGTTAATTCTGCTTAGCTGAAGCTAGCTTTTCTTTCTTTAACTCGTTAATTATATCTTCTAAAATGACAATAGAATAAGTCTTATTTTCTTTGATATGGTTTATTTCGAAGGCAAGGTCATCTAATTTAGTTGACACATTTTCGGGAAATCTATCCAGTTTCGTTTTCAATAGATTAATTTCAATGCCATGATCGTAGGTGGAACTCAGTTTTCCCAAGGGACTATGTTTCTTTGTTTTCTTAATAAATTCCATATTGTCAGGTTTTGGGGCCGTATGCAGATTTAGTGGTTCTTTATGCAAATTGTCTGTACTTGTTGCCTCAATAATCGGTTCATCGATTTCGTACTTTGAGCTTTTCGGATTCGGAGCGGCTTCCCCATGTTTGTCATGTTGATTTATCAATTTCTTTGCTCCCTCACATTCATTAGCTATACAAAGCGAATTTTGAGAAGTATCATCGGTAATACTTGCGTCGTCCGAGTCTTCTGTTAATATATTTTCGAGCGACTTTCGTAGCTGAGATTCAGCGGCATCACCGTTGCTTGAGGCATCCTCCCCTTGTTCTAAGAAGGATTGTACTCGTTTTAATAAGCTATTGCCCTTCTCTCCTCCGAAATAAATATACTCGCTCTTCGAATGCCAAGTAATTGATAGCATTTTGCTTTCAAAACTCCATTTCCCACCACCGGGCGAGCGCCATGTAGTGTTTTGAGCAGTATCTTCATCAACTTCTGTTAGTACCAAAGCCTTCAGGTCTTCTAGCGAGCCAGTCCATATTATTTTGTTCCTTTTAATGTTAAAATGACCTTGTAATACATTCGCTATAGTCGAAGAAATCATATCTTCCTTCCTTATTTCAGTTTACTCGAGAAATAGCGGAGCACACAAATACACGTCTAATCTTACAATTTAAAAGGAGGAGCTCATGTAGGCTAGGAGCTACATCATCCGCGAGACCTGTCCTATCAGGAGTTCCACAGGGATCAATATTAGGTCCCATGCTGTTTCTACTATACACGAACGACCTGCCGATGCTATCTCTTTACAAAGTGACTTGAATAGATTGGAAAAATGGTCAGCATCATCAGGCCTTGTCTTCAACCAAGACAAATGCAAATGTCACCGCGTAACAAGAAAAAAGAATCCCATCAAACACGAGTACAAAATCAACAGCAAATCCCTGGTAGTCACCGAAAAAGAGAAAGATTTAGGCATATGGATCACGGACACGTTACACTGGTCTTACCATACCCACGATAGATCGACTTAATTACGAGGACAGAGCGAATCCAACGACGAGCTACAAAGTTCATTTTGAAGTTACCGTTCGTGTGCGCAGAAACGTAAAAAGACAGATTGATCACCTTAAAGTTACTTCCAATCACCTACTGGCACGAATACCTTGATATTATGTATTTCTTTAAAGCCATAAACAACTTTGTAACAATCTCGAATGAAGTCCTCGCGCAGCCAATTATCCCATCAAGGCTTACCAGAACCACGGTCGACACGAACCTGCTCGCAAATGTAAGACGCTGACATACCAACGCTCCTTCATCAGAGTGGTAAGAACTTACAACTCTCTTCCAGAAAGCCTAAGGCAAAAGGATCTATCGCTGGTACGATTTAGATCATTGTTACTGGACTTCTACCACAACGCTACAAGGGCAGTATACGATGTGTACGATGTTACAACATGGAGGACTGTTTGCCCAAAGTCAATCTAGATATGGTCAGCAGCTGGGAAATTTGTCTGAGCATGCGCCAGATAAGCCTGCGTGAACGCGTGGAAATTGCGTGATTTACGCGTGATATTTAAAAATCATATAACAAACATGGATCACAAGTATTTTCAATGGACTAAACGACCTTTTAGCGTAATTTTTAAGAGCACGCTAACAAATCAGGTGAGTAGATATAAACATGAAGACCAAGTTTGAGCTAAAATCATTTTGGAGCAAAAGGCTGATTTTTTAAAATTCGGCTCAAACTAGTCAACGCTCGTACTCAAACAACAATACAAAAATGTCACTGAAATCGATCGACTAAACGCATTAGTCAATTGAAAAATATCTTTACCATTTGTACGAAAACATTTATACAGTATCAAAGACATCATTTCGCTGATGGCCCACGTGATTGTGGATGTTTTATCACTTTCACGACCATTTCAACAACAACCGTAATTTAAAGTACTTTTCCGGTAGCGAGTTTCACAACAAACTATAGGCCATGAGCGGAATTTATATAACAAAAAATATGGTTTCAAAAGGAACATAGACATGTTGGAAGTAACAGGAAACAAATATCTTTTTGGAGCAAAAGCTAAATTTTTCAGTATTAAGTCAAACGTAAATTCAACATCGCGCTTAATTTTTGGCAACCCTCTCACATGTCAAAGTCTGGAAATTTGCTTCAACAGACGATGTCATCACTTCAAAATATGATTAACTGACAGCTATATCAGTCCTTTACTGAAATCAATGAAAAACTGTGAACAAAATTATAACTGGCCCGTCAAAGAAACTAAATTCCGAACACCTCTGAAATCAATCTGTATTTCGCAAATAATATGCTAATTACATTTTGTGTTCAGCCGCCAACAATATTTTTGCACAGCGGTGGCAAATTTCCCAGCTGCTGATATGGTCTGGACTCTGGAGACTGGGCCAGCGTCTTTGTTCTATCTTTTTGTTCGTGTTTATGCAGACTTGTGCGCGGTGAAGACAATGAATTTTTGGTGTAATGAAGCAATCGCCCAATAGCGTTGCCTCGCCGAAGCATTCAACCGTACTATTGAAATATTAACAAGCAAAATTTCAAAAGATTTGTGCGCGGTGAAGCCAGCTCAATATAAAATGATAGCTCATTATTAAAAGCTTTCAAGTTCGCCGGGTTTCCAGACCATGTCTGCATTGACTATGGTTTGCCCAAAATGTAACACATCGCGCAAACTCAAGCCGCCATTAACGTACTGCTATTAGTAACATGTTCAGTAAAACAGTTTCAATTTATATGTTAGTTATGTTTTTTCCATACACAAGGGCCCACAGTAATTGGCTTAATTCAAGCTGTTGTGGTGTCCCCGCCTTTCTGTTGTTGTTTTTGTTTATATTAGCTTTGTTCAAGCTCGAAACGTAAGGCTAGTGCACCTTCCCCTTGTATGTGGGGTCTACATACATGCAAGGTTTTTAAATGAATTTCCTATTTTCCAAATTTTGGCTCTAAATTTAAGCTGGTCCGCGTTTTATCTAACCGCCCCCCCCCCCCCCCCCGACCGAGTGTTGTGCCAAGTAGCAATGTCAATGACTCCGACACAATCAGCATAAGTATTTTGCTTCCTTTACATGAATTTTAGCTGAAATAAACTTATACACGAACTATATGATTACTTTAAAGATGATAAAACGTAAGAATGTTAGTAAACATGTATAGTGATGCGAAGCAAACGTGGAAATTATGCGGTGAGTTTAAAAACCCCAAATCTACTCTATTGGTTGTGGGACCCGAACGGCGAACGTAATTATATACACAGCAAAATATTTTAATGTAGTATTTCTTTCCATTACTATAACACAAGTAATGTTTGCAATAATATTCAAACTATTAAAAAGAAACTTTAATAATTACATGCAATAACAACTCAAAATGTGCCTTATTCATTCAAAATATTAAGGTAAGGCTCGTTTATCTCCATTATATACAAATATATATTATACTACTTCCAAGTCATATATACTGTACCTGTCAATTCCTCGACCATTGTCAACCATGGCTACTGCCTACTGTAGCTAATTGTAGAAAAGTTAAGTCAGAAATGGCAGAAATCAAATATATATTGTAGTGTAGTCTGCATCTGTCTATATCTGCGAAACTAATTTTCATCTGGTGTCGATATGCACTAGCTGGGCATTAGCAAGTTTACTACTTGACTGTCTTACAACACAAATTAGACGGCAATTTCATTGGTCAATAGATTGTGACGGTTTGCAGCTCCTGACCGTATGATTGGCTGAAGCAAATTCACGCTTTCATTGGCAAACAACGTCTTCACGCCAACGTATCTTTCTTTTCATACATGCACAGAACAAGCAATGCCCAGATTCTGGACGCCCGGTCATGGATTATTCCAGAGCCTCTCGTTCCATCGCGTATAGGATCGCAGGCTCGAAGAGTGGGCGTATCAGCTTAGTTACAAATGACTTACTGCGTTCAGTAGCTAAGTCTTGTAATAAAATCCAATTCTGATCCAATGCAAATTTTTTGTGTTCTTTACGTCACTTCCAATTACTTTAGTAACTAAAGATGAAATTTTATGTCGAAAATACAGTAGATATTTTTCACTTGACCTGGGTGATTTTCCTAGAGAATTTATCCAAGAGAACATACCCAGTGGGGAAGCCAGCCGAACAGTTGGCCATGCAAATTTCTCTGTGTTTATAGATTGTATGAGGAATCAATTTCTTAAAAAATGAATAATGTTAATGATTTAAATTTGCATAGCTTGACCAAATTGTCAGGCTGGCTTCGCTACTGAACATACTATGGGCGGCTAGCCTCGTTCCCAGGCGCTTTCTAATTTTCTAATCAGGAAAAGTGTATAGGATTGTATATATAGATTTAATATCGTGAATGCGCGCGGGAAACACGCGAGGAGAAAATAGGGGGGAAGGGAGCGAAAGCGCCTGGCAGAAAATGAATTCAAGATGGCGGAATGCGTGGAGCAGCCACTGCCAAGTTTAATAGAAACTCCCCTCGACGATATAAGCAAAGAAGAACACCTTCGAAATTAGATTTCTTAAGGCTTTCGGTAATCTCTTCCATCTATCAAACCATAGACTATCGAAGGGAATGGACTGGAAACGCATATACTTAGCGCTGAAATCTGACGAATACACCCGTGATACGGGCTAGCACGAATCAATTTCGCGTTACCATGGCAAAGCGCAAGAAGGAAACTAGAAAATTTTTTACTGCTAGGTTCGACTTTACGACAGTTTTTATGTTAAATAAAGGCTTGGATTTTTTTTTCTTCTCTGAAATTTAAAGAATAAACAATTTAGAAGGTAGGAGGTATTTTTTGACAGAAAATCGGTACGGCATCTTGAAAAAACAGCTCATATATTAAAGAACTACAAATCCTGACGTAAACTAAATTTTGGTATGGTTTAAACCTTTCGAGGTAGGATTAAGCTTATAAAATAGATAGTACCAGTCACTATCACAGTGTTTTCTAACGAGAAACAATAAAGATTATAGCCAGTATCATTCTGGGTTCTTGTCTGTTATTGTTGTATTATTTAAAATTTACTCCATAGTTCTGTTAAAACTATAAATAACAATACCCTGGCTGCTCGCTCTTTGCCAATTTAAGACAAAAAAAACAAGCTACAGCATGAATTAAGCCTAGCAGAGAATCGTGACATATTTCTACAAAACTAAATGCTGGGAAACAGTATGCTTTAACATACTTGCGGGTCGGTTTGGTTTAAATATTTCAGAAAGTAAATATACAAGCTCGTGTTTATTGTAAAAGTCGCAACATGACTTTATTTATTCGGGCTTCTATTTGCGTTTTTGATACTACGAAACATAGTATTTTTTTAAAGCGAAGAACAGCAGAGCAATCAAACGATGACCGTTTCGTAGCCCTGTCAATAGGGAATTCGTCTATCTAAATTTTGAAGGACAAGAGATTTTTGTTCCGGAGTTCCAGGGTTCCTTTTGTATCGCTTTCTTCAACAATAATAATGCCTGTTATGTTTTATGCGGAAATAAGGAATTGTATTTAGTCACTCTTTGCTGCCTATTTTTTTGCAATATGGGATCATCGGTTTACATATTTAAACATAGAATCGTAAGTATGTATTGAAATAATAGGAATACGTAAATAAAAAATCAATTTTAAAAAATCAAGCGCGGTTTGAAGGGGTTATTTTGGATAAAGTACTTCAACAATGACAACCCGGACGTGCACTTCTTGTGAAAATCGCAGGCGAAATTGGACGCCTTTTATTTAAAGTTAGAAGGAAAACGGGAACAGGTTATATTTGCGTTTCGTTGACACATTGTGTAGGAATAAAATAACATGTTACATATTGGTGAAGAAATAATTTCTAACAAGTTACAGGGGGCCTTAACCTTCACCTTGACACTTTGCCCCTCCGATGCGCCATATTGTGACAAACGTCCGGAAGCGCATACAGTTTTGGGCGTTATTTCCGGAAGAAGTTGACTGTTTTTTTAAATACCTACCTTCTAAATTGTTTATTCTTTAAATTTCAGAGAAGAAAAAAAAATCCAAGCCTTTATTTAACATAAAAACTGTCGTAAAGTCGAACCTAGCAGTAAAAAATTTTCTAGTTTCCTTCTTGCGCTTTGCCATGGTAACGCGAAATTGATTCGTGCTAGCCCGTATCACGGGTGTATTCGTCAGATTTCAGCGCTAAGTATATGCGTTTCCAGTCCATTCTCTTCGATAGTCTATGATCAAACACATGTATGGCCAACACACGCGACTGGAAAACGAAATTCTCAATAAAATACTATCTTATCTCTTTTTCGTTGAATCATACACTTTTTTCTGCCAGGCCCGACCGCGCGTTTCCGACTGTGTTTTCCACGCAATACCCACGCAACGGCGCGCAACGGTAACGGTTGGGCCTGGGGACGAGGCTGATGGGCGGCCGTCACCACCAAAATATGACACATGGGAAAGTAATGGAGTTAAACATGTACGGTTCATCATGAACACAAGTGTTCACTGAGTTTAGAAATGAAACAGCGTAGCTTAGTGATATGACTGCATGGACAAGTTCTGAAGTGATCCGTCTAAAGTAAACTTAGTTTATTCGACATTGATCTAATTCAATTTGCTTTTCGAACTCGTTCAAGTGAATGTGAAAGGGTTCAGCGGGCCCAAGTGGAATTCAACTGATGTAAAATGTTTCGATACGAATTGAAATCATCCGCCCAAATTAGAAATCATTTATCTAAACGTGAAATTACTCGACCAAATGTCAAGTGATTCTACTATATGTGAAGTGTTTCAATTCATTGTGATTTGGTATGAAGCAATTACTTAATACGTTTCCGAATGTTTTGACACGTAGTGCACAAGTCATTCAACTCAACATGAAATGATTCAGCTAAATGTGAAATTGTTCAATACAGTTTGACGGAAATCATTCAGTCAAAAATGAAGTCATTGCACTAATTCAGAAATCCTTCAACCAAATGTGGAATGATTCAAAGTGGTGTGAAATTATTCAATCTATTTTAAAGTAATTCGCCATGATTTCAAATGACGTAATTTGTGCGGTCTCGGCGCGTCTTCTCGTGAAACCATTCGTCTAAATGTGGGATGATTCAATACGTTGTGACACCACTCAACGCGTTGTGAAATGATTTAATGTGATCTAAAATTAATCAACAAGATTGGAAATCATTCATTAACATTTGAAATGATCCAACAACTTTCGAAAGCATTCAATATGATGTGAAATGAATCAACAAGATATGAAACGATATAATATATAAAGGCAATTAATTATGTCTTTTCCATTTGGAGAGAAACTCTTCTTTCCAAAACTTTCGAATTTCCCTGTAGGACGGCTTATTATCCTTTACTGGCTGATAGCTTCAGCATATATTTCCGAGTGGTAAGAACTCCGAAAATATTATTCCGAAAATATGCATAATTTAATCATAGACAATCTAAGGAATCTAATTCTTTTGATTGTCTATGATTTAATACACAATTAGTAATTCAATTGTATAGTTCGAATCTATCGATTCATCTTCGCAGTAATAAGCAAATGAATCGATAGATTCAAATATGCAGTTGAATTATTATTGGATATTAAATTATTTTCGAAATAACTCTAATCTTATGATATTATTGTCGCAAGCTTTTCGTGCTGACTTAAAAAACTTTTGAACTACGCACTTGACAATGTTTCCGTAGTTATGCACATCATCGAACTCGTATTTACAAAAATATCTCTACAAAACTTACTTTCGATATAATATAATAAAAAAAGCTACAAGAAGGTTGTTAATTCAAAACGACCAAGACTCCAAGAGGAAATGTTTTTGTAATAACCTGACGTCATGCATGTATGTGACGTCACTTGTATATATTAGCATGGCATTGATATTAAAGATTAATATAGTCATAACAACCCAACGAGCGTGTCCTATATTAGAATATTACATTGGCGACGAGGATCAAAACGTTTCTACAGGCACTATGGCCTCATCTTTACCACCATTCCCGCCGTTCAATGTTGAAGACGACCCCACCGCGACCGGTCAACGATGGACTAAATGGAAAAAACGATTTGAAAACTTTCTTCTTGCCATGGACATCGAAGACGACACTCGCAAACGCGCACTTCTTTTGCACTATATTGGTTCGTCAGCGTTTGATATATTCGAGACTTTAAGTGATACCGGTGACGAAAAAGACTACAAGGCAGCAATGGACCGTCTAACCGAGCACTTTACGCCACAACGCAACGTTGATTACGAAACATACCTCTTTCGTCAAGCTCGCCAACAGCCGAATGAGACGCTGGATCAATTCGCCACACGTCTGCGTCAATTAGCTTCAACTTGCGAGTTTACCTCTATGGACAAAGAAATCAAATCGCAGATAATCCTCAACTGTTCCTCGTCTCACCTTCGTCGACGCGCACTTCGTGAATCATCTTTAACCCTCAAAGCACTCCTTGATCTCGGTCGCACTATGGAAATAGCTGAAAAACAGGCTTCTGGTATTGAATCTCAGTCTACCTTCCCGAATGAACCTGAACTTTTAAACTATACTCGTACGTTTCAGCGCTCTCAATTCCGTCAATCGCCTTCTGTTCCACCTCCCCGATCTCGAGAGTTTCCTGCGCCATCATCTACGTGTGGATACTGCGATTATGCCTATCCTCATCCTCAAGGTCCAGCTAGCTGTCCTGCGCACGGTTCCCAGTGTCATTCGTGCGGAAAAATGAACCATTTCGCCCGCTGTTGTCGATCTAAACCTATCAGACCACCGTTTGCTGACAATCGCTCCCCCCGTCCTCCATCGCGTCTTAAACCACCCCCTACTAACTCTTTTCCACGTCAACCCCCTTTACGCGAGATTCATCACGTTAGCGATGCTGAACAATACCCTACCGCTGATGATGAGTATCTTTTCCGAGTAACTATATCCCCGGTTAATTATCAAACCACCCCCAAGGCCAACGTTGTTATTGCAAATGTCCCACTTCAAGTGTTGATTGATTCCGGCGCCAGCATTAATGTAATTGATGAAAAAGCTTATCAGGCTATCACGAAATCTCCACAGAATAAACAGCTCTCATTGCGTCCCACTCTCACCAAAATCTACAGTTATGGCGGTACTTCACCTCTACCTGTTCTGGGGACGTTTTCTACTCATGTTGCATCGAGAACACGCGTAACCCCCGCTACCATTTATGTCCTCAAAGGTGAAAATGGGTGCCTTTTAAGCTACAAAACGGCAACTGAATTAGAACTTATCTCTGTCATCGCTCAAACCGACACATCTGTTAGCTCCACCACAGTTACTTCCGCACTTAGCAGCACGCAGTTACGTTCTGAATATTCAGATCTTTTTGACGGCATTGGCAAGATGAAAGATTTTCAAGTTCATCTCCATATCGATCCTTCTGTACCCCCCGTGACGCAACCACATCGGCGCATCCCGTTCCACCTTCGGAAAAAGCTCGACACTGAACTTGACAAACTTGAACGCCAGGGTATTATTGAACCGGTTGATGGCCCAACCCCTTGGGTATCCCCCCTTGTTGTCACACCAAAACCAAAGAACCCTGATGAGATTCGCCTCTGCGTCGACATGCGCCAACCCAATCGTGCGATTCTCCGTGAACGTCATATTACACCCACTATTGATGACCTGATCCATGATCTCAACGGTGCCACCGTTTTCTCTAAAATTGATTTGAATTCTGGTTATCACCAACTTGAACTCGCACCCGAAAGCCGTTATATCACAACATTTTCCACTCACCGCGGACTTCGCCGTTACACCCGTTTAAATTTTGGCACGTCATCCGCCGCTGAAGTCTTTCAAGATGCCATCCAACAAGTTCTTAGTGGCATCGAAGGTGCTCGTAATGTTAGTGATGACATCATCATTTTTGGCAAAGACCAAACGACACATGACAAAGCGCTTCATGCCGTTTTTGAACGCTTACGCTCTAAGAACCTCACCTTAAATGCAACAAAGTGCGAGTTCAACAAATCTAGCATTGAGTTCTTTGGATATGTTTTTCCAGCAATGGTTTTTCCCCAGACCCCAAGAAAGTTTCTGCCATCCGCAACACCAGTCCCCCTACCACCGCTCATGAAGTTCGCAGTTTCCTTGGTATGACCAACTACTGCTCCCGATTCATTCCCAACTATTCCACCATCACCGAACCGCTCCGTGCGCTTACCAAATCCGACCAGCCCTGGACATGGACATCGCAACATCAACACGCGTTTGACCAGCTAAAACATCTTCTTACCACCGAGAGGCCACCATCATCGTCGATGCTAGTCCTGTTGGCCTTGGCGCCATTCTCTGCCAAGACAATCATGTTGTTGCCTATGCCAGTCGCTCTCTTACTCCCGTAGAACAGCGGTATTCCCAAACAGAACGAGAAGCCCTCGGCGTCCTGTTTGCTTGTGAACATTTCCACCTGTACATCTATGGCGCCAAATTCACCATTATCACCGATCATAAACCTCTTGAACGCATTTTTACCAATCCTGCTGCTCGCTCCAATGCCCGGTTAGAACGCTGGGCCCTCAAGCTTCAACCACATCATTTCACCATTTCCTATTCCCCTGGCAAAACCAACCCCGCCGATTATTTGTCCCGCCACCCTCTCGCTACTAGCCATTCTTCCACTGCATCCGACCAAGCTGAAGAATATATCGCGTTCTTAGCCTTTCATACCACCCCAAAAGCTATGACCGTTGCTGAAGTGAAACAATTCACCCTTGCTGACCCGACTCTACAAGCTGTTATCGCTGCTCTCCGTAACAACTCCTGGCACTCCACTCTACAGACACCCGGTACCCTTGTCAACACCCAGGACCTTCATGCTCTCTACAATATTCGTGACGAACTGAGTGTTTCTGATGACCATGATCTCGTTCTTCGCGCTCATCGTCTCATTCTCCCCCATGCCCTTCGTCAACGTGCAATCCAGATCGCCCATGAAGGTCATCAAGGCCTTACCAAAACCAAACAGCTCCTCCGCGAAAAGATTTGGTTTCCTGGAATTGATAGTCTTACGAAAAAATTACTTGACAATTGCCTCGCCTGCCAGGCCACCACCATTCAACATCCTTTTGAACCCCTACGTATGACAGCGCTACCCCCAGCTCCATGGCAACAACTCTCTATCGATTTCTGTGGCCCTCTTCCCTCCGGTGATATGCTCTTCGTGGTAATCGACGAATACTCTCGCTATCCAGAGGTTGAAATCGTTCGTTCTACCTCGGCAAACACCGTCATTCCGAAACTTGACCGCATTTTATCCACGCATGGAATTCCGGCAGAAATCAAGTCTGACAATGGACCACCATTCCAAAGTCACTCGTTTGCCCAATTCGCACAGCACATGGGTTTCCACCATCGAAAAATTACTCCTGCGTGGCCAAAAGCCAATTCGGAGTCGGAACGTTTCATGCGAACAATGCAAAAAACGCTCCGTGCTGCGCACCTTGAAAACAAGAATTGGAAACAAGAACTGTTTCTCTTTCTCCGAAACTATCGTGCGACACCACATTCCACCACTGGCGTTTCCCCTGCCGAGCTCCTCTTTGGACGAAAAATGAACGTCAAGCTACCCGAACTAGTCCCCACGTCACCATCACGCTCTCAATTCGCCGATACTGATCTCAAAAAGAAGGAGAAGATGAAGGAATATGCAAAGCAAGGCCACACAGCTTCAAAGTTGGCGACACTGTTCTTGTTCGTCAAAGACTCGTCAATAAACTATCCTCACCGTACAACAAACATCCCTACACTATTGTCCAGATAAAAGGTAGTATGATAACGGCAAGAAATGCAACCAGCTACATAACAAGAAACAGCTCACAGTTCAAGAAAGTCACCATCACAACGCAACAAGATTATGCAGCAGACCCTCTTGACGATGAAAAGGTCAACAATCCCACACCGGACCATCCTGTGGAAGTCAGGCGTTACCCCGCGAGACAGAATAGGAGACCTCCAGAACGCTTAAACATTGAGTATCAGCACTAACAATCTTTAGGACCGTATACGTTTGATTACTCTATATATATATATATATATACATATGTATCTTCTGAGACGATTGAATTTATTTTAGTTGCTGTTTTTCTTCTTTCAAGTTACGTTTACGGACAAGGCCCGACGAACATCCTTCCAAAACAAGGGAGGGATGTAATAACCTGACGTCATGCATGTATGTGACGTCACTTGTATATATTAGCATGGCCAAGGCCGTAGGAAGATGAAAAAAGTTAGGGGGGCTCTTCGACCGCTGAAGGCACAAGTGCTGCTAGGGGGTCCGGGGACACGCCCCCCAGAAATTTTTTCTATTTTTAGCACGCTTAAACATGTTTTTCTGCACTTTTGAGGATAGTTTTACCATAATTATTGGATTAAGACATGTGTAAGACTGTAAACCATTAAAAACGTGCATTTACTTCTAGACTCAACGATGATTTTTAGGGGGGCTCAGCCCCCCTGCCTTTGACGTTAGGGGGGCTTGAGCCCCCCTTGCCCCCGTGGTTCTTACGGCCATGAGCATGGCATTGATATTAAAGATTAATATAGTCATAACAACCCAACGAGCGTGTCCTATATTAGAATATTACAGTTTTAAAGATTGCAACGACAAATTTGGAGTGATCAGTTTAGTTGCGAATTAGGAGCAAAAGGTGCATCAATAAAGTCTTGAATTACACAATACACAATATTTGTGGCGTATTTCCACATACGAAGCAGTGAAACAACTATTATTCGTGGTTCGCCCACTATCAGTACTTGACTGTATCGGGCTTGAGTTCTTGACGCACGGCACAGCATGACTGAGTGTGCCTGAGTCATCGTGACAGTGTGACCTTTTGTCTTCAGCAGATTTTACACAAAACGATTTTTGACGACGAGTTTCAGTGCAATAGACAACCTCGTTTGCCACCGAATCAATCACATTTTGAATAACTTAATTTCCATTGCGAATCGTCATTAAAAGTTGTCCCGTGTAGGCGTGAAACCCATGGCTGTCGTGACATCGGCTTTCTTAAATAAAAATATTCAGTAATTGACAAATTTATCTTTCCGGCATGGGAAAATCACATGCTTTTTAATCACGTGGTATTAAACCAATCGCAATCCCTAAAACGATGCATGTGATTGATGTGATCACGTGCTACAGTTGATGAATATAAGGGCTTGCATCCGTTCTCATTCAAAATTTGTTATTCCTAGTCAGATCGTGTTTACGCTTCAACAGTGTTTGAACGAAGCAGTTCTGCTTTTTGGAAAGAAATCTTAATTTTTTAAGTCTGAAAGCCCTTGAAATTGCTCTGAAAATGACTTCTAGAGCTCGCCAGAACTACGATCCTTCCAGCGAAGCTGAAGTGAACAAGCAAATCAATTTAGAGTTGTATGCTAGCTACGCGTATTTGTCCATGGTGAGAAACAACATCGACTGAAAAGCCATAATATGATTCGTTTAATTTACTAATTTTGCTTTTTTGTAGGCCTACCATTTTAACCGTGACGATGTTGAACTGCCTGGAACATTCAAATACTTCAAGAAAGCCTCGGATGAGGAGCGGGAACACGCTGAAAAAGTGAGTCATTTTTCATCCGACAAGAAGCGTCCATGTTGGAATTTTAACTGCGTCATAATAGCTGGCACGCCACCAAACTAGAAATATTGCATTTTTACACTTTTTTGTACGTGTTTATACTTTGTAGCTGATGAAATATCAAAATTTACGTGGTGGACGTATTGTTTTGAAGGAAATCAAGGTAAGTAAAGAAAAAATCGTTTTATTGAATACGTATCTATTCCAATACAAATTACGTAATTGTATAAGTAAAAGTTCTCTGGAATTTTTTTCATCCATAATGCCATATGCAACCAGACCACACCTACAACACTAAAACTGCCATTAAATTTCTTGATGTTGTGTTCGAAGTTGAACTTGTGACGATGAGTGTGATCAGTTTGTCACTTAAACCCAACCCTACTTCATGAATATATTTAGACAATGATGAATATATAATCTATGTCCTTTTAGTGCAATCTCTCAAAATTTAATCATGTACTAGCAATTGAAAGCGTTCAGGAGTTCTAAAACTTGTTAAATTTGATGTTATTTTTACGAGATTAATCAAAGCACTTTTTGGATATAAAACCACTCTGCTTGTTAGTAAAATGGCAACTGCTCACAATAATATATATTTATCTATCTGAAAACTCATTAAGTTTCTACTGCAATTGTTTCAGTCTTGAGGGTAAAATTTTAAGATAGAAGAATTTATGAGTACACAAAACAATCACAATATGTTAATTTTCATGGCTTGTGCCAAGTAAGGTGTGGAGTTTCTTGCACAGTTTTTTGGTTTGACCACATTTTTGCCTTCTGCTTGTGCACACACAGATATTTATACTCAGTGCATGAAGAAATTAAACATTTTCTGAAAGAATGAAGTATATACAATTTGGAAATAGTAATGCTCTTGCACTGTACCATCAATATCTAATTGCTATTTTTTGACCAGCTCCAGTAGACATACTATCTGGGACATACCTATTTGCAAATCATAAAAAACTAGTTTTAGAAAAGCAGCAAATTATTTGAAATAAAAACTAAGTTTAGTTAAGTGCCATGATATCTTAAATCTTGGTATCGGCTCAGTTACGTTATCTTTTAAAGTACTATGTACTCTGTTGGTACAGCCACTTGCTTGGAAAGATCAACTCTTGATGAGAAAAAATCTTCTCATCAAGCTGTAAAGCTTCCCCAGTGACTGAGATTATCTGGTTTTAGACAAGTAGGGTACACTGGGGGCTCATTTTGGCTGTTTGATGGAATATTATTCTGATTCTGATTGCCTAATGTTAGATAATTTAGGTTGTCAAGGTGAAACATTTTAGCTCTTATTCTTTGTTTATTGTTTTTAAATGCACGAAATGCAAAAAAAACTGAAAAAAGCAATAGTTTGTGCACTAGTGATTACGTTGTTGATAGTGGTTATGTTGTATATAGTCTGCACATGCTATGCCATGGACAGTATTGCTTTTCAAATATAACTGGAAACTTGTATTTATAACTTTGTATTTAACTAGAAACCTGAGAAGGACGAATGGGGAAGTATTGTGGATGCTATGACGACAGCATTGGCTTTGGAGAAGACTGTGAATGAGTCCTTGTACCAGTTGTATGAAGTTGCTGCGAGCAACAAGGATGAAGAGGTTAGTTGGCTTGCAGCAGTAACAAAAAACTGGCTACTCTTGTGATTGCTTTCCATATAAAACCATCAGATTCTGAGTGGGATGAATCAGTCACTAAGAACTGACAAGTAGGTGGTTCAGTGAATCAGTCAGTTGTGTTGATCATTCCTACTGTGCATGCCCCTTAAGAAATCTCTCTCTCTCACACACAGAAAGTTAACAAAAACCAGCCTTGTACCGTTTAAAACCTTAATTGACTAATCCATTTCTGATATTTTTAAGTCAGTGGAGTAATGTCAATTGCTTTGCATGTATTATAAAGTTTGACCAAAACAAGCTCACTGCCTCCAGATATTTGTTCTGTTCCTGTGATATTAGGTTATTTCTGGTCTGTGGCAAATGTTTAGAACTTTTGTGCTTTGCTGTGATTGGTCAATTTTACGAATTCTGAAATCGACAAAGAAACATGAACGACAAAGTGAACGTGTAAAACTTGTGTCTATTTATAACAATATTTTTCGACTCTACCACAATTAATATATGGTTTATTAAGCTTATCGAGGGGAAAAGATCTTCAAAGTTACACCCATATCGATTTAAGCAAAATACGTACGTTATTTAATGCATAAAATGTCGATATTGAAGCAGCAATTTGTATTTCTTCGTGGCGCCACTGACATCAGTTGGCAACATGAAGTTGTGTATTACACTACTTTTTCCATCTTAGACGTCGTTTTTATGTCTGAATTTCTATCCCATTCGGTGGATACCTTTTTGAAGACTATTGACTGTTAACTATGTGGACTACAGTGGCTGGAGTTGAACAAAATAGGTACAAAACGAACAATGGGTGTATTAAACATTTGCCACAGACCGGTTATTTACAATCAAGATATAAGAACTTTAATGATTTCTATTTGCCTATATGTGTGTTATTCCAGTATAAGTAGTCATATATAAGGGTCAAACTAGATAGTGAAAGAATTGGAGGAAATTTTTCATCACCTTAGGAGAGATTTTTTGTGTGTATCATTCCCTGTTTATGTATGTGCTGTTTATACAAATCTGTCTTTGCAGCTTCATCAATTAGAATTGGGAAATTGCCATAACCTATTCCCACCGAGCTGTTGTGTGGTTTTAAATTTTCATATGTGTGCTGCATTTAGGTTATGAAAGTTAAAATGGTGGAAATCATACTGATAAATTTTACTGTCTTTTAGATGACTGATTTTATTGCCAGCAATTTCTTGCATGAGCAAACTGAAGCCATTCGGGAATTGTCAGGTTATATTACTCAGCTTGAACGTGTTGGTAAAGGTTTGGGTGAATATCAGTTTGACAAGCTCACATTGGATGATGACGAATAACTTCACCCTTTTTGCAGAACTTCATGTGACACGGATAATTAAGTAGCTTAGTATTGATACTGTAATAATCAAGTAAAGGGAAATAAAAATTGATTAAAGTTCATCTCGTGTGTACATTTTGTTGAACAGTATAATTTCATAAAAGTTATTATTATTATTATTATTATCTTTATATTTAACCAGGATACCCAAATCACTGCAGTGCTTTTCAGTGGGGTCCTGCATTAATAAATTACATCATTACAGTTACATAAAACATAGGAATATATACACTGTATACATTGCATATATGTATACATTACCGGTACATATATACACATTACATATACACACATATTAACATACATACATTACATATATATACATTACATATATACATACATTACATACATGCATGTTTATTTTGAGAGGAATCGGGAAGTGAAGAGGAGGAAACAGAATGAATTGGAAGATTTGGAAAGAGCGAGAGGTTAGATAACTGAGGATATAAATATGCCTATACTTGTTGTATACATCGTCTTTTTAATAGGGTCTTGAACTTCGATAGTTCAGTTTCAAGGTTATTAAAGTCCAGTGAAGCTTAGTATGTTGGTCGATGTTTCCCCTTGTTGGTTCTTGCTTTTGGTAGATGTAGATTGCTGCGTCTTCTCGTGTCGTGATCGTGGATGTTTTCGTTCTTCGCTAAGTCAACGAAACCGTTCATACACTTATAGATGAAAGTACACCTATGATTATGTCTTCTTGTCTGCAGTTTTGTCCAATTAAGTCGTCGTAAGGCTTCAGTAGCCGAATACCACGGAAGTTCGTCCAAAGTTATCTTTGCAGCCTTATTCTCAAGGGTTTGAAGAGAGTTCATTAACACCACGTTAAAATCGTATCCGCATAATGAAATAATAGCAGTATTAGCGACGTGTAAAAAGTACAGCGTGTGTGTAAATCCAAGAATTGCTTTATCCTACGTAGCACCCCAAGTCTTTGATTGATCTTTGTGATCATGTTGTCTATATGCTCTTGCCAAGATAGATCTGGGGTAAGAGTTAATCCAAGATACTTAAATGATGTTGCTTGTAGTACTGTTTTATTATTAATGGTTATGTTTATGTCGGATGGTGTAGACCGCTGTCTGTTGGTGAAGATCATAAACTTTGTTTTATCATAATTCAAAGTGAGGAGGCTGTCGTTGAGCCAGTGAGATAATGGCTGTAAATCATCGTTAATAATGGCTTGAAGATCTTTCGCTGAGTTCGCAGAATAATACAGTAACGTATCATCAGCATACAAAATTATTTACAGTTATTCAGGCAGTCAGGCAGGTCATTAATGTATATCAAGAAAAGTAGAGGTCGCAGTATACTTCCCTGCGGCACACCTACAGTCACTGGCTTTGGTGTTGAAGTAGAGTTGTTGATGAAGGTAACTGCTGTTCGTAACGACAAATATGACGCGAACCAGTTCAGGACAGAAGTTGAGAATCCGAGGTTTCTTAACTTCATTATTAGTAGGGTGTGGTCCACTGTGTCGAAAGCCTTTCTTAAGTCAATGAAAACTGCACCAGTAGTCAGACTGTTGTCGAGATTAAGTAAAATTTCCTCAGTAAGCCTTGTCAATGACTCAATGCAATGCTTGTAGATAAATTCGGTGGAAAACCAAATTGTTCTGAGGTGATTAGGTTGTGCTCTTTCAGATATTCGTAGGTCTGTAGGTGAACTATTCGTTCCATTATTTTGCTTAGGATAGGCAAAATAGTTGTCGGTCTGTAGTTGTTTGGTGATGTTGGGTGATTGGATTTGAAGATGGGAACAATTTTGCCCTTTTTCCAGATATCGGGAAAGGTTTGAGAAAGTAACGAGTAATTAAAAATTTGCGTTAAACCGACTGTAATGGTAAAAGCTGAATCTTTCAGCAGCTTTGCACTGATTTGATCTAGACCGGTTGCTTTGTTGGTATTTAGGGTTCTGAGCTCTTGGGAAACGAAGGATTCATCTACTTCTTTAAACTCGAAACTGTATGGAAGGTCAGTGAGTGGTTGAGGTAGTCTTGGTTTAAACGCACTTCGACCAGCTAGTGTTCGCCCAATGGATGTAAAATAGTCGTTTAAAATTGTTGCAATGGCTTTTTGATCTGTGATGGGTTTTTCCTCAGAGATTACGCATGTCAGGTTTGTTCCTGATTTATTACGCAATGTTAATTCATTTAATGTTTTCCAGAGGTCAGAAGGATTATCTTTATTAGCCTTCACAGTATCTTGATAGTACTTGGTTTTAGCGAGTTTAATTTGGTTATTGATATAGTTTCGAAGTTCCCGAAATTTTTGCCAATGGTAATCAGAATTTGTTTTATGTGCTTGTTTTTGATGGTAGTCACGTTCGCGCATTAACTGGGTAAGCTCCTGTGTGATCCAGGGGGATTTTGATGTACATTTAACTCGTCTGGTTTTGATGGGTGCGTGTTTATCAGCAGTTTCGGAGAATGTTTGGCACTCCGAGTTTGCAGGTGAGATTTGGCCATCGTTCCTTGCGCGCTCATTGTTTACAGTTTACGCTTTTGGAAGGACAACCATTATTCAATTTCGTGTATACCAGAATTACTTATTTTTATCCATTGTTTTTGAATAATATTTTCTCAGTAAAGCCAATGCGTGGATATCGTGTTTCTCGTCAGCCAATTTCGAAATATTAGAGCGGGATTTTTTAATTCATTTTTTACTAAATCAAATTTTGGGCGATAATTCATCAAATCCAAAAATAAGAATAATCTGAGGAAACTGTCATTTTATGCAACTTTATTTTAATTTAATAGTCTATGTTAAATTAGACGTGTTGAAGGCAAAACCGGAAATGGTCATGCGACAAGATCGTCCTCATCCCCAGACTTTTTCATTTTAATCGGATAACTAGATAAGCTGCCAAATGACATGTTCTATTCTCAGCAAAAACTTTGACAGTCAGGCAATAAATTGATGTTTTTAAAAGCATTTATTTTAAAAATAAAGAATAATTAAATTTTTAATGCTGCGGCCAAATTAAATGCGGGCGCTTTTGAGAGCATGACGATTAAATATATTATTAGAATTGTTACTAGCCACTAGAGAGCTTTAGATTTGACTACGGCTACGACTACGTAGTTTTTTGGACTTAGTCTTTTCGCTGTCGAAGCCGTAGCCGTAGTCGTAGCCGTAGTCAAATCTAAAGCTCTCTACTATATGAACAGGTGCGGCGGAATGGCGCCAAAAATACCGTAAATTAAATTGCGCAATTTTTCGTTTTATTTCACGCAAACGTCTCCGCGTGCTTCGATAACTCTGAAGCAAGTTTTAATAATATATTTCTTGAATATTATCACCATACCTGTGCCAAGTCTGGATAATTTCTGCTAATGTAAAATCACTCAAATTCTAGTATCAGACATAAAAAGAGGATATCTGGAGAACGACACTGGGAAACGACAGGTTCGCCCCTTTTATTCTAGCCTTCTACGCAGACTGTAGTGTTTTCTCCCAAGGCTCGCTCACTACAGTCTGCTTACTCGAGAACAACATTCCATTCCCTTTGTTTCGTTAACCAATCACGAGTCGTACGAGTAAATGATATTTATTACGAATTGACCAATCCGCTGCCAGGTCCACTTTCCAGGGAAAAGTCCCCTCGAAGTATGGTAGAATTGCTATAAGTTTATCATCATACTTCATAAATATATAAACCAGAAACTCCAAAGAATGTGCTTTTAAAATCGCGTTGCCTCGACTGGCTCGCACTATACATATACGAACATGTATTTATCAAGGCGGCTCAGTATCGTCTTTAAAATGGCTGAAGACTTTGTAATGAAAGTGCAGCGATGAACAAACGAGAACTCTAGATTGTTTTGGACAAAACATATTATATATTTTGAGACAGAAGCGCGTTGTTTACGTTGAAATTAAGGAATTATCTTAGTATATCGCCAAAAGTATTATATAGTATATGAAATTAAAATAAGAAAGTATGTACGGTAAACATGAGTAATTCTCCGACCACAGACTGTATTGTAGAGGGGGGCGTATACTCGGGCGTATATTCAAACGCGAAATTTTGTTTAATATTTGAAGTTTTGAACAGACGCCATGGGGAAGGGGGGGGGGGGCGATAACTTCAATTGATCCGATAAATTAACAACTATATCCTTCCATTTACATATAACTCAATTGCTTTTTGTTGGTGTATATTCAATTTTTTAAACTTGAAAACAGAGGAGAACTCGTTTACGTAGAAAGCATATTCGTCAAATCTGCCATCATGTTCTTTCCAACAACGAAAGGTCAAAGGTCGCGACTTCCCGATTCTGAAGTCGGCTTCTGATTGGTCAATGGTTTGGAAAGGAATTTGTTCCTCGAGTCAGCAGTCGGTAGTTGGGGGAGTTAAACGACAGCACATTCCGACTGCGATGGAGTCTACTTCCTTTCCAGTTGATACAAAGTTCATACAAACTGTACTTTACAAGATATTTGATTAGATTTCACGGGTAAAGTATTTTTCACAACAGCAAATTTTCTTGAACAACTAATTTGTTAAAGAGAATCTGGCACGATACAAATAGCATGATACAAAAGTCAGTTCTACATGTTATACGATACAATTAAGAGCACATCCGTGTTGTAGTGATCGAACGGGGAGTTAATAAAGTACTGTTTTAGTTCAAGATTTTTTAGTGGTAATTATAGCAGGCTTGTGAGTGGTTAGTTATAACAATGAAGACAATAAACTATACAAATTGGTTTTATAAAGAACGAATTACAAACAATGATGACTTTTATTTCAATCCAATCATAAAGCCTGATCATTCTGGGTTGGTATTTACCCCAGCATGGTCATGTGAGCATGCATTACATGCTAGAGATACTAGTAACAACTTTAAATCACATCCAGTATTCGTAGTCATTTATTCGTTTCAAATCAAGTAAGATAATTATTATTATTATTATTGTACCAAATGAGTCCTCTAATGATGTATAACGAAAAACAAAAAATGATCAAAGAAGATCCATAAAAGTCTAGTCTTTGCCACCACCAAGAGTTAATTTGTCAAACTGATACTCTCCTAAAGCATCGCTTCCCAATCTTTCTAAAATACGGACATAATTGGCTATTTCTTTGATACTGTCTACTTGTTCCGCCAGGAAATTCGTTTCCAAGAAATCAAGGAACTAAAACGAAATACATCGGGGGTCAGTGACATGCATTGACATGAATGCATCTGGGATGCCTGCTCGCAATATTTTTGCTTGAACTTTTCGTTATCAATTGAAAATCACGAAGGCTGGCGAATACTGACGAAAACTGACGAATATGAGAGTGATTGCACAGATTAGTATTGTACCAGATGTCTATCTTCGTGTTTTCGCAAGGTAAATTTGTGTTCGCGATTTTCACTCTGATTACGATCTTACGGACACTTGCGTCAGACTCGCGTCCAGGCCAGGCCTGTGTCAGACATACATAGCGCGTACGGTGTAAGGCGTGGATTGCGCTTATTAAGAACATGGCGAAAATCTTTCGTCAGCTATGCGTCAGCTCGCGTAAGCATGTCAAAAACTTGTAACAGATATTTGGCGAAGATGGACAGCTGGACATTAGTAATCTGTGGTGATTGTCAAAACATCGCTATCTCTAAAATAATACAAAAAATTCTGGTCAGCAGCCAACTTCATGAGCAAACACTTTCATATTTCGGCCATGTTGAATAACACTTTTCAGAGCCGAGCTGGCAGTCCAGATGTGTATATGTCAATGGTGACATGCTACACTGTGGCGTGATGCATGCTTCGTGACGTCATAGTCGAGCAAATCAAAGCGCCTGGTACGATAATGATAGCATTCCCATTCTTAACTACGTGACGTAATAAGAAGCTGCAGCTCTGTAGAATGGAGGCTAACTTTATGAGTTGCATCTGTTATTGCTTTTTAACTTTCCTATTATCTAATTTCTTTTTACAAGACTCTCCGACAAGAAAAAACTCTTTTATTTTATATGATAGACGTTGAGTATGTATTTCAAACTTCTCTTAGTATCATTTTTAGGGAGCATTTAGTGAGTGGAGAAAGAGTGTCCATTCAGCAGTAATTTACCTCAGATGCTTGCTTTTCTTGTAGCACTATATCCATATAAAAATCTCTGATAATTAGTCGCAATTTTAATTAAAAGTTCAGTAATTCGTATGTTTGGAAATCAGAATTTGAAACATTAAACCTCCACGGCAAAAAAAATCAAGGTGTAGCTGTGTAGCTCTGTTTATTATTAGTTTTGTTGATGTGCATGCCAACAAAGAAGCAGTCTAAGGCCTGAGGAAAAAGAAATTTACTTACCTGAGGATCACCATATGTACCTGCTGCTTTTGCATGAAGTGTCAGCAGGCTTCGGTTGATATTATACTCCAGGTTAAGTGCATGTTTCATTGCCATTGTTCCATTTTTCCACTTTCCTTGGTTGCATGGTTTCTAAAAATTTTAAAAATAAACATTCATGTGTAGTTATCAGGGATAAATATCAAATCGCCCAATTTTATGGCGTATGTAACACATAAACTAGCTACGACCTAATTTTATACGTCGAATAATTTTTAGACACGTCTAAAGGCCAATTTTTCAGCATGAGCTCCTCACCTGAATTTACTATATCACTAAAATCTTAAACGCCTCTGAATTTACTAACGTAATAAATTCGTGACAAGCTCAACCCTAACCCTAACCCTTAACCTAATCCTCCAAATAGGCAGCTGTAAAAGGAAATTTGCGTAACAAGATTTATTTATTTAAGGTAAAAGGCACAGATTTCTGGGCCACCAATGTAATGACTACAACTACTGTCAGTCATAATTGCCAAACGTCCTCAACCATCATGTATGGCTAAATTTTAAATGTATGTGATCAGCAAAAATGGCAAATACATATTGCTGACAGACGGGTGACTGGCAGTGCATAATGCATGACTGGTTTACTGAGTATATAACCGACAATATTTGGTACCAGGATTAACCCAGCAACCCTTCGCCCTACAAGATCATGGCGAGTCCATCCCTGCATCTGCTAGTAAATCTCCTAACCCATTTTGAACGATCGCGAGGATAATCAGGCTGGTCAACTTACCACTATGCTCTTCAGCTGGATATTTCCCAAACGTTTGTTCAGGTATTTCATAAACTAAAACATAAAAAACTGCTAATAACACTAAAATCATGTGTGTTTTTACGTGAAATAGGTGCAAAATATAATCAACACAAAGTAATGAAATAAATCAAATAATATTATGTGCATACATGCAATCATGGTGCAATTTTATAAGGATCGCGAATGAGCTGTATTAAAGTGTTCTTATATTTAAAAATGTTTTTGCAGTTTCATCGCAATTAAAATTAATTAAATTTTACGATAAAGTCGGGAATATTTCTGGAATGCTCAAATGATTTGAAATTTTAAATTGATGTCATAACAATCGACTTTTTACTCACATAAAGAATTTTTACTCCATTTAACAGAGAATGTTTCTCAATATAGCGTAAATATTAATTTCTGCGATGTATTCCAAAATAAAGATTATTTCAAGGATTATTAATCAGGACAATATATACTGTAAGGTCAAAGTAAACCGGCAATAATTTATTTGTTTATATCAGGACTGCAAAATCGAAATTTTTCCAATCTGAACATACAAAGATTCACAATTAAAACATATTATAACTGTACAAAACGTAGGCTGATCTTTTTTTCATTCTCGACAGCATGGGATTAATAATACGCGGTTCTAATGTATGTAATGCATGAAAATTAATTTTTTTGACTTTATGTATTTTTGCATCCGTATTATGATAAACAAAATATCATTTACGAACCGAGTCTAACATTTGAGCACATTGCGTGCACATTTCACAGCCCCCCCCCCCCCCCCCCCATGTGTTACTTTTATTATACCATTTGTGCATGCTCGTGTTCTTCCTCAGCCATTTTCTTGAAGAACTTGCTAAATCCAGGCATGTAATGATCGGCTCGATCAAAATGATATGCCTATATTACAAAATAAAAAATACCTTTATGTTAAAATGTTTTAGTACCGCGATACCCTTTTGTATAGATGCGTTGGATTACAGTAGACGGCTTTATTTGAAATAATGAAAGCGCGTATATGATACAAAAAGTTTTTTTAGGAATCATAAAAATCTCTGATGATGCGAAGAAGACTATTATTGGTTAGAACGTAGCCGTGCAACCAAAACTTGTTCTGTGTCTGGGAATAAAAATGCACCAAAATAACGCCACTAATGAGGTGTATTTGCTGTTCATTAACTGAATTTAGGGTCGTACTTCTACGACACGCAATAATAACTTCATGAAAGAAGAACGACAAATTTGATAGGTTGTTCTTTTTTCGTGACTGTTTTATTGCATGACATGGCCGAATTTAGCTCGGGGTAAAACGAAAGGCATCGTTATGACGTCATTTTGGCGCAAATTTGCCTATCATAACAATTTTTTATTTAACTTTCCTTACCATAGACAGATAGGTATAATGAGCAGACAGTTCATAGTTGATCTGTTCATTTATGTCTTCTTCAAGTTTTCCATTAAATATCCAAACTAAAATAAAATAGGAGAGATGACAAATGAAGAGGTGAAAGCATGTAGATCTAGAGCGTAAAAATACTTAATGAATGTTACCCCAGGCAACTTTCAACAAAAAATATGCAGCCGTTGTCGAAAAGGCTAGTACAAATATACACAATTAATAAATATCGATCACGCGATTGATCGACACTATCTGCACTATTTTTAGGTGAAATTGTAGCAGTTCCGTGTTCAAATTCACATTTGCATTTCGAGCTGTTGTACTCCACCCCCTTCCGTAACAAAAATTTAAAGCTTTAAAGATGGAGTGCAGTCTGTTCTGCGCATCTGTTTTGCTCATACCAAAAGAAGAAGATTAGCGTTAGCATTCTAAAACTAAATTAAACACAAACACAAGTTATTTTGAGGTTGGGTCACGTTGTAGTAAATCAAAATCATGAATCGTGAAATATTCAAGCTATATATAGGTAGGATTTATTAAAAAAATCTAAAGCGCCAAGACAATTTGTACGATCACCAAAACGATGAGACATATAGCTACTATACATATAGATAACGAGGCGTCTTTGTTCCAATTCATATAGACTTTACGGTTCTCAATTATGAAATTGCCAATTCTATTATTGACTTAAAATATTCGTTGGGGGGGGGGGGGGGGGTTCAGAATTTCGTGCAAACCTCTACATTGCATAATTTTACCAGCGAAAGTCGCACCAACTCTCTTACTACATGCACGCAGCGACGAAACAAGTTGATACTAAAAGCATTAACTGTGCTTTAAAATAGAATTTAGTGCTAAAATAAAAATTCTTAGAAAAAAATAAGTTTGTTTGTTCAAAAAAAAAGACATTTTTGTTTGAGCCTCTCTATCATGAGCACCGTATTTGTAGCCGCCGTCCAAATCAGATCATGCGTCCAAATCAGATCAAATCATGCTTTAAAATAGAATTTAGTGCTAAAATAAAAATTCTTAGAAAAAAATAAGTTTGTTTGTTCAAAAAAAAGACATTTTTTGTTTTGAGCCTCTCTATCATGAGCACCGTATTTTTAGCCGCCGTCCAAATCAGATCAGCAAAAAGTCTTATATGCACTATTTACTTTACCTAAAGAAAGAAATCTAGTCAGTCTGTTTATTTCACCTATTTAGGGCTTATTGTAAGATTGAAGTCAAGTCCTTAATTTATGAGCCTCTCGTACCTCTAAATCTCACATAATGATATGTATATAAAGAGAGAGCATCTTGATACACGTGCGTAAAATTAAAACGGTCAATTGAAGAACTAAATGGAGTATTTGCGGTACCTATTGAGCCAACAAATGGATGGGAACGTCTTAATGAACGCTTAAACTGCTTTTGCAGTTCAGACGACGTCAGCTTATTGAATTCTAAACAAAGAATATAAACTTAAACGCCCACACAGATCGGACACGATTTGACGGTGCGACGCGGAGTTTCAATTTTTAATTTTTGTGATAAATAAGGCAAATTTTAAAAAATTAGTGAAATCTCAGTACTGATTGTTTGTTATTCTTGCAAAATAATACGCATAAAGCATATAAGAAATGTCAAAACAGGATAAATTTATAGGGAGAAAATTAGACTTGACAGTTTGTTGCGTTACGGTTATAGGTATAGTCCGCTTAAAACAACGTCAATGTAAACATTAACTAACTACTTAACCAGCATGCACAACTCAGTTAATAATTTATACAACCATCATTCTTGGAAGTGGGACACAAAATTTTTCAATCCATTCATATCGTGAAACTCTTGATTGGATGTACTGCCTTTGTACTGCCTTCCATTGTCGTGGCGAGTCTTATAGTGTGTGACATTCTCCATGACCATGGATAAAAATTAGTTTTCCACAGATATATGTGTGGCGTCCTTTGGTGGTCCTGGTGATATGAGGCACGGAAGGTAACTTATGCAAATGTGAACGTGTTCGTTTTCTCAGGCAGCGAATTGGTGTTAGAGTGATATTTTCGGCAGGAAATTTTGACAATGAGATGTTTCAGGGTTTATCATAGAGTAAAGTTAGGGCTTAGTATAGCCTAAACTAGTTTCGTATGCATGATATTGCGGCAGACTATGTCACACGATTTTCTGCAATATACCTGAACATCGTTTCAGGGAAATATGTGAAAAAATGGAATATACAGCCTGCACTCAGGGTGTAAATCCAACAATGGACGGCAGTACAAATTCCAAAGATTATCTTAGAAACGCAGTTGTGGCTTCATCCAAAGGTATTCCATGTCATCCAATCAAGACTTCGATATGAATGGATTGAGAATTTTTTGTCCAACTTCCAAGAATGATGGTTGTAAAAATTATTAACTGAATTGTGCATGGTGGTGAAGTAGTTAATCTTTACATTGACGCTGTTTTAAGCGAACTATACGTAATAAACGACCAAGCTAAATTTTCCCCCTGCAAATTTATCCTGTTTTCACATATCTTATATGCTTTGCATATTATTGTCGAACATCAAAATGGCTGCCAAAGCCGTCGTAGTAAACAGAATTGAGCGAGTCTTGTACAATACGTGGGCAAGAATTATAAACAATCAATGCTAAAATTTCTCTAAATTTTGTTAAATATTGCTTTAGTTATCACAAAAATTTGAATTCGCATGTTATTATCCAACGCAGAGTAGCTGAATTTTGCCCAAACATATATAATCTAAACTGAAATCAATTAAATTAAAGATAGGCAAGATGGACTCTGAACAACTGACCATCAGAGCAGTATGTACATTTTATTAGAATGCATTGCAGGCATCAAGCAAAAAGACTGGAAAAAGATGCTAAAGAAAACAGCCAAGGACATAAAACATTAACAAAACAAGGAAAATAACCTTTTTTTGCTTGCCATTCAACAGAAGTCAATTTGGTTTTTGAAACGATTTCCGACCGCAATGTACTCTGCATGGTAAAATGTACACCCATTTTTGTTACGGTCAGCTCCAATGGTGATTAACCTCTGCGTTCAGGGATGTAATGGTGCTGTCCCTGCGGAAAACTTGGTGCCTTAGCGATGCTCCAAGTACGTCTCTGTATTTTGATAGTAATTACAAAACACCATACAAGAAGCTTAAATTTTCAGATGACTTTAGATACAATTGCATCAGGGCATTAACCATGGCCAAAACAATGACATGATTTGATCAATGAACTGCCTTCGAATTTGGGCCGAAAGTCTGCAATTCTTGATTCGCGAACTAACGTTGACTCATCCACAAATTTATTTAGCTATATACGATGAATTTGATAAACAAAAATGTTAGTAACGCTATTAAATAAGTAAACAAACCATGATCGATGGTAGGATTAGATGAGTTTGAATTGTTCTAAAATGAAATGAAATGAGATAAAAATTAATATCGCAATTCAAAATGCAATGATTTATTAAATCCACACCACAATAAAAAAGGTAAATCTATCAAAATTTGTTTCCTTCCTGTTCATTTTACAATAAAAACATAGCTAAAATATGCGTTTCGACGCCAATATATTTTGCCGAAAATGTTTCGTTTACAATAAAATTATTTGCCGAGATTTTAAGCTCAGAAAATATCTTTATAAACTTAGTAAATCAACTGGTTATGGTATTCTTCATAAAAAAATAAATTTGAGTTAAGATAAATTAAAGGTTTTCGATATATTTTTTGTTAAAAGTATTTTTTCGGCTGTGTATATTCATGAGCATTTTTATATAAACTGGCAAACCGCAGCATTGTTTTGATGTGAAAGAAAGATTCGTTTTGTCGCATTTTGGCTGCTGTAAAGTACGTTTCGAGCAGTAAACTTCGTTTACAATGAAGTTAATTCGGTTTATTTTTTCCTTTAGTATTGTTAGGTGGGGTTTAGCTTTTGGAAACTTTTATTCAGTTTTAAAATTTCACTTCCCTCCTTTATTTGTTTCATAAAATAACACTTTTGGACCACGGTAAAGATATCGTAAGAAGCCGCCCGCCACTGCAGGCAATCAGATTGCAGGAAATCAAAAAAACATTAGGCATGCAGAAATAAAAAAAATAATAAAGGATTATTGACCGAGCGTGAGGTATGTACCTTGAAATATCGGACTGAGGTTTTTTAGTACGGACTGAGAGAGCGCAGCGAGCGAGGTCCGTACTTAAAAAACCGAAGTCCAGTATTTCACGGTACAGACCGAACAAGTGAGGTCAATAAACTGTTTATTATATGGCTCGCAGTCATTTTCAGAGTTAGTGTGACATTTTGTATTTAAATGACGTCGATCGTGGTTTCTTTAATCAGAGTACAAAAAAGTTGAACATGACAAAACTTTATTTTTGCACATAAAGTTTTCAAACATATCAGTAAAGCATTAATTTCATTACAAGTATAATGCAAGCAGTAAAAAGTGCGATTAAAATTAAAACACTGCGAAAAAGCCTGGTCCGAATCATTGAACTATAAGTGAACTGGAACGATAAGTCGGGGGGGGGGGGAATTGAAGCCAATTTGATTCAGTTTTTCTGAGGTTTGAGTTGAAATACTCAACGTGACAAAATGGGCCGTATATCAAATGAGAGGTATTAGAAAGTTGTGTTTGGTGTAAAAATTTTAAGGCTTAAAGTGTAGAACAAACCCCTTAAACTTTGAAGGAAATTTGCCGTATTTTTCAAAATTGCAGTTGTTTTCGTATTTTTTAGGCATTTCTTTTTTGTCTAAAGTCTGAGAATTTTTTATATTAAATGCAATTTTCAATAGCTTCAATTTGATATACGGTCTGATCTTTGGCGTTAAGAATTTCGTCTCAAAACTCAGAAAAACTAACTTGGCTTCAGCCATTAACTGAACTTTTGTAATGAGTTAGTGTTCCAGTTGTATTACAGTTCACTGGTCCGAATATATACGGAAATTTACGGACCACGGTCCGAACTCCGAATACGGGTTTTAATGGACCGCACGTCGACCAACCAGAATGCAGGATTCTTCAAAGCCATATAATAATAATATATATTGCTGCCTGACTTTTGAAGTAACTATTGAGGGGGATCCTGAAAGAGTTAAGCTAAGTACAATCTCTCCTCCACTTCTGCCTTTCCTGTATTTAATAACCCCTCGCTTTTTAAAAAGTGTGCATACTTTTAATGTTGCGTCAGTCGCGAAACACATGTCATTCGTTACGCCATTTTGTGAACAGACGAAGTGGACGTATGTCGCAACGCACAATAAAACCACGACTTTGGGAATCATCTGATTTTCGAAAAGTGTCTTGGATCTAAACGATAAATATATATACAGCTAAAGTACATGTGAGTGATATGACACAAAATTTTTCAGAATCATAGAATTCTTGATGAAGTGATCATCGAAGTGTAATGTATTTTTGAAAATAATATTGCGAAGAGAACTGTTCCTATAAGTCTGAGAACGAAATTGCAGCAAAATGGCAATTTTGATGAGATGAATTGCTGTTCATTGCCTGATTTAGTTCGGGGTAAAGCAAAAAACAATGCAGTGGCGTTATTATTACGTTATTTTGATGCAAATCGTTTCCAAGCATAGGACAGTTTTTGTCTCACGACCACTTATTCAAATCTCCCCCCAGCGTAGGATCACGTTTTTCAAGATTACATTACATCGCAATAGCCACAGGACAAAGAATCCACTTTAATTGGACTCGATTGCTAAAGAAGGTAGAAATGATATAGAGGAAAGTTTGTTTAAAGAGAAAGAGAAAATTTAAAGGAATTTAAATTTCGAAAAGCACGATTCTGTCGCTATTTCCGTTCTTCCGTATGTTATTAGGTAATATGGTTGCCTTATACGCAGCTAATACTGCAAATTTTGTTTATAACATATTGGACATTGAGCAAAATCTGTCTGTAGTGCGCAAAGTCACGCACGATGCTAATTACAGCATACACGTCACGGAAGTTTGCTTACGTACGGATCAAACATTGTTTTTTCTTGTAAAATATTTCAAATCATCTAGCTACACCTAATTACATTTTTACATCCATATTTCAATAATTTCCTGAATAAACCATTGTAACTCACCAACTGTGTATTGAATCTCTTTGGGGAACTCACAGGTTATTTAATTTGATATTTAGCTTCTGTCGTTGCATACATTAAATTTTATGTGTATTGCAACATTCAAAATTGCAAACAAATTGTTTAGTCATCATTACATAAAAATAGCACACTAAATGACATCATTATCGCTACATCATGTTCTAAATGTGGTTCAAGCATAGCATAAGCGTATTGCTGCGCATTTTATGTAAATACATATCTCGTATAAAACATTCATGTATATTCGCAAAACCGCAGTGGTTACAATCCGAACCATCAACCATGTCATCTTAAACTAGCACACTAGTGAACCTGCGCACAATGGCTATATATATAAATACGTGTGTGCGTTCATTTACATACTCTAATCATTGACATAGGATATGAATTTGACAATGTATTACACCTTCATAACAAATTTTGGTTTATAAAAGAGTTATAGAATTCCGGTTACAATATTCGATATAAATTTTTTTCGCATTATAAAATAGAAAAATCTGATGAACAAAGCAGTAACTGTGGTGTACGTGAGGGGCTTAATCAAGCAACAAATTCATTAGGACCAAGTGATATCTCTTTGACGAAAGATGACGAACCAGTGCAACCTCGTAAGATTGAGTTCCCTTCTCATATAATTGGTCGTCAGTATAGATCATTCAACCCCTCTCTCTATGATGAATATGTATGGTTAGAATACTCAGAATGTGAAGACGCTGTGTACTGCTTTTACTGCAGACATTTCTCCATTGAAAGGAAATAGCCAACCTTTAAATTTGTTACCAATGGTATGCGGAATTGGAAAAGATGTTATGGAACAAAACCGAATAGCAACAAATTGCTTCAACATCACACCAGCTTTCAGCACGCTGAATCTGTTGCTGCTCACGCTCACTATCTGGATATCAAATCTGGTAAGTCCAATCTATTGCTGAACTTCATGATGCTGAGCACGCGTGGCTGATAAAAGATAACACACACTATTTGTGCACTGTAGCTGAAGTTCTTCTTCTTACTGCCCAACAGAAAATTGCCCAGCGAGACACTGGAAGATCGTTTCGCGTTAAGAACATCATGACACAATCTCTTACGTTTGGGCAATCTTGTGGAAATTTTCTAGCTATTCTTTCTGTTGTTGCGAACATGACCCGGTTATTGCTGAAAGAATCCAGTACGGGCCTGCAAATGCAAAATGCACCCATCACACCATCCAGAATGCTTTGTCAGATATCATGAAGGACATGACTCTGGAACAGATACGAGAACAACTTCGCAAAGCTGTATATTTTACAGTTCTTGCTGATGAGTCTAAAGATACCAGCAAAAAGGAGCAGGTTGTTGTCGCTGTGCGGTACTGTCTTAATAACGGTATTCATGAAGAGTTTGTTGGTATAGCTGAAGCACAAAGTTTGGATGCCGATGGCCTAACTGATACCATTATCAGCCAGGTAGGAAGGATCGATGCTAGAATGAAGAACTGTGTTGGACAAGGCTACGATGGAGCATCAGTGGTTGCTGGTGGGTTGAACGGAGTGCAAAAGAAACTTCGAGAAAAAACTGGTTCTGAAATGGCCTACTACGTGCATTGCTACTGTCACAGATTAAATCTTGTAATTGTTGATGTGGTGAATTCCATCACGTGCGTGGCAAGTATGATTGCTCTTCTTAAAAAGATACATTCGTTTCTTGGTACCAGCACCGTGCATGTTCGATGGGAGAGAGCGCAGGAAATCCATGGCTTAAAAAGAATGGAAATTGGCAATACGTCTGATACGCGATTGCATGCCAGGCAAAACAGTTAAGTGCAATGGCCACAGGGATCGAAGTTGTTCACGAAGTCTTGGAAGAAATCATTGACAATGACACTAATACCGATTGTTCTGTCGATGCAAATGGATTTAAATTACAGATGGATCGCCGTTTTGTGTGGTATCTCTTTTTTACCAGGCATGTTTTGAAAAAAGCGAAGTTTGCTTTAGATATGTTGCAGAAGCCAACCAATGACCTATCAAACGTGATTGACCTGATTGCAACTCTTAAAGAGGAATTAGATGTCTGAGGACTTCTTCAGATGCTATCTTACTTGGAGTCGTTAAAGGAAGCGTTTTCTGAGCTGCATCGCCTAGTTCCCATTGCCTGTACTTTACCTGTTTCAACGGCTGAATGTGAAAGGAATTTTAGTTCGATGAAGCTGATAAAGAATGAACTCCGTTCAGTAATGAAGCAAGAGCGTCTGAACAATCTTACGATGTTGGGAATTCACCAGGAGCGAGGAGAAAAACTTGACCTAGATAGCGTTGTAGATAGGTTCAAGGCCAGATTTCCAAAGTGCAGAATTTCACTTTGAATTGCCCAGGCCAGGTTCCTTTTGATGTTAAAGTTATTTATAGTCAAGGCCATGCACGGATTACTACACTTTATGTTTTCGCGAAGGACACGCGTCTCTAACTACCTACGTATAACCTAGCGCGTTTCACTGCGCCATGGTATAAACTTTGTGTAATGATTGGTATACTCTATAAATAAATATATCATATATTAAATATAGTTCATATTCATCAATGCTGCCACTTTAACGGGCCTAACCACGAAAAAAAAATATAGCCCCCCCCCCGTCGGGGAGCATAGCCCCTCCGTCGGAAAATTCCTGGCGCCACCACTCGCAAGTTGTGGGTGCGGTGTGTCGAGTTTTGCTTTGAACTTTATAGTTATGTGGCTCGACATTTGGTAAGCTTCCAAAATGTATTTGACAATGCTGTATTTGTCTTGCACTGTGTGTATTTCTCGTTTACAGTGGTTTATGTTTTATACTGAATTTGTACAGCCTTAGGCGACATATTAATGTTTTAATTTGTTTGTAGAATAAAACCAATTATAAACCAGTTATAAACAAGAAATATTACGTAAAATTCAGTCGAGGAGATCAACTTCAGAAGAGTACTGGCCGAGCCTGTACATAGTTTTATTCAAATGATCAAGACGACTACACCCAGCTAACAAGTACGTAATTTGTTGGTGTCCGTGAGAGATTCCCGACAATGCAGGTATGACTTTTCAGTGTTATTGTGGCATGTGGAATTTGAGCTGCCTGACGCTGTTTCATATTTGGTAAATAATTTACGAACTTGAACATTTGAAATTGGTAAATCAAATAGAAATTCACGAATTTGAGCATTGAACTCGAACAGTCGAAATTATGGACTCTGATCTTTACGGAGATCAAAGGCAACGTGGCCTGCATTTCCTCACTGAGACACTCAATGAAAGAGTTTACTCGTCTAAAAGGTCAAGAGCTGGGTTTCTCGGAACAGTTACCCGAGTTCGTAGTCAAATAGAGGCTCTTTTGGTGAATACAAATGACGAACAGACAGTCCAAATTCTAAACGGGCGTCTTCAGGAAGCATGCCGAAAGTTTGAAGATTCGCACAATAGTTATATGTCATTGCTTACCCCGGGTTGCGCGTCGTTTCGTCAAGCTGCTGATCAATTTATTCTGATCAACTATACGAAGAAAAGACTGCACTGTTACAACGTGTCGCCGTTCATCTACATAATTATTCAGTTACCCGTTCGAATCATTATGTATTTGAAACGAGTCCTAGAAATTCTGTCGAAAGTGAACGTGTATATGCTAAAAGCGAACGTTCACGCAGTGTCTCGAGAACGTCGAAACTTTCCTCAAGATCGCCAGCAAAAGAAAAGCGAATTCAAGCAGCGAAAGCAAATTTGGCCTTGCGTTTGGCTGAGGAACAAAACCGTCGAGTGATTGAAGGAGAGCTTACACTTAGAAAAGAAACAAGGAGAATTAGCCAGAGAACAAAAATCTAAAGAAGAACTTGAAAGGTCTACAAGACTAGAATTATTGAAACAAGATACAGATATAAGAACTACGTTAACAGACTGCTCCAACGACTCTACTGTAGAAGCACAACTAGAAGAGAAAATTGATGATAATAAAATTGTCGACATGGATATGGTCTCCGATGACAAAGGCGAGACTTATGGACAACAAACAGAGGACATACCATCAACGTATCTTTATGAACACGAGATTCCACCTCCATACGTAGAAGATCCTTCAATCCACGAATCCTTTTATCATGACACAACTTATTCTGTTTTTACTTCACAAAACGGAGTCAATACAGTATCCTCATCAACTGACGTCAACTTGAAAAACCAGAAAGACTACCTACAGAAGGTCATGTCAGAATTCTCGGTGGATCGAGTAATACCCCCACATTCACGGAAGTTACCAGCTTCGTTATGCCCGAAACAAGAAGAATTCACGGCGAATACACAAAATGTCAAAATCACAATAACCTCGCACCGCAACACAGAATGTTATCGCACCAACCCTCAGCTTTTTCTCAAAATCTCCAAACTCCACCAGTGAATCACCTTGTTCCCGAAGTCCCATCGCCCACATGGTCGTTATCTAGCAGTCTCGGTTATCAAGACTTAAAACCAGTCATCAAAAAACCTCCAGGAAGACGTTTAGGAACTGTTAACTTTAATGGAATATACGTATTTATTGAAGAATATACTTTGAACATGTAAAAATATAATACACCTTTTGTTCAACATAACAACGTACAACGAACGTCCGATCACGTGTCCGCCTTCAGCATTACGTAACCTGCTAATATATATACTAATGTCAACACATGTCCCCATTTATACATACTGATTTCCATATATCAACACCCCCACTCAGACTCAACTTTATTGTGTCTATGATGAGTCTGCTGCTTTCTTTTAAAGTTCAGTTTCCTAGTAGTACATAACGATGTTTCTCGACTTTAATACGAGGCAGCGACTTGGTTAATATATCCGCTGTCATGTCCTCCGTTGGAATATAATGAATTCCTACTTCTCCGTTTTCGACTCTTTCTCTCATGAAATGTAACTTTGTGTCGATGTGTTTCGATCGCTTGTGCATAACTGGATTATGACACATTTTGATACACGACTGATATCTTCTCCAATGTAGGTTGGTTCTTTCATTGGATACCCAAAATCTTTCATTAATGCTCTAAGATAAATTGCTTCTTGCACTGCTGCTGCCATAGCTTGATATTCAGCTTCGGTAGATGATAAAGCCACTGTCGCTTGCTTCTTGACTTCCCAACTTATTGCTGCACCATTTCCTTGAAATTTGAAATAGTAGCCCGTTGTAGACTTTCGATCGTCTAGATCGCCGCTCCAGTCTGCATCTGCATTACCGACTAGCTTCATACTCGAGTTCTTGGCGAATGTCAATCGTAGATTGATTGTGCCTTTCAGATATCTAAGAACGTGTTTTGCTGCTTGCCAATGCGTTGTGTTGGGCTTTTCGAAGAATCTTGATAACTGATTGACTACATTGAGAATGTCAGGTCTGGTTTGTTTTCCAATATACAGAAGGGATCCAACTAAACTCCGATAAAGCTTCGTATCAACTAATTGGTGTTCTCCGTCGTCTTTGACTAACTTCAAGTTGACTTCTGCAGGGGTTACTTTGGGTTTGCTGTCACTCATGTTGAACTGCTTTAAAACGTTTGCGATGTACTTCTCTTGATCTACGGTAATACCGTCTTCCGATCTGAGGATTCGCATTTCCAGGAACCAGTGTAATTTTCCCCGATCATCCATCTTGAAATTCTTCTCCAGTAACGATTTGATTTCATCGATGATTTCATTGCTCGCTCCTGCTACTATGATATCGTCTACCCATACTAGTACGTACGAGAAAATACCATCTGCGTCTTTTCTCACGAAAAGACAATAATCGTTGCGGCTTCGGTGAAATCCACTGCTGATAAGGAGATTTGCTAGTGCTTCGTACCAATTCTTTGCTGCTTGCTTGAGACCATAGATAGACTTGTTTAGCTTGCAAACTAGGGTCTCTCCGTTTTGTCCTCGTTTAACAAACCCTTGTGGTTGTTCTAAGTAGATTTCTTCCTCAATAGCTGAGTGAAGATACGCTGACTTTACATCCATTTGCCCGAGATGTAAATCTTTCTGAGCTGCAACTGCTAACAGGGTCCTGAATGTCTCCGGTTTGCATGTGGGTGCATACGTTTCGAAGAAGTCTATCCCTTCGACTTGCGCGTAGCCTTTCGCCACATATCTAGCTTTGTACTTGTCCACTTGACCATCTGCACCGTATTTGACCCTGTATACCCATTTTCCTGGTAAAACATTCTTGTCTTTCGGTCTGTCAACAAATGTCCAAGTGTCGTTATTCTCTAGTGACTCAACCTCTGCTTGCATTGCTTCTTTCCATTGCTTGGCTTTGTTTGACTTTACAGCCTCTTCGTAGGTTTTCGGTTCTGTTGCGATTTCCTCATGTTGAATTGCGCAGAAGGTATAAGGATTCCCATATCTTTCAGGAGGTCGTCTATTTCTACTTGCTCTTGGGAGTGGTTTTCTTCTCCAAGATCTTCTTCTTCATCTGGTAGTTGTTCTGGTGCATTTGGAACTTCGTTTTCAGTTTCCCCCACTTCATCCCTGACAGGTTTCTCTTTCGTTTGCTCATTTAAACAATCCTCGTTGAGATCTAGATTGGGACTTTTCAAAATCGTGTCTTCTTGGTGAAGCTCTTCTTTAGACGATAAAAGTTGGATTTCATCTTCTTTAAAGAGTACATTGCGTGCTTTAATTATTTTGTTCGTGGTCAGATCTTGTAGTATGTAGGCTGTGCTCTTGCTGTCGTAGCCAACGAACTTTGCCTTTACTGATCTGGCATCGAGCTTTCGTAGGTTGACGTTTCTCTTCTTCACGTACGCTGTGCAGCCGAACACTCTGAGGTGGTTTCTTCTTGCTGTCTTCTTGGTAAAGAGCTCGAAAGGACTCTTTCCTTCGTTGCTATTTGCGCTGACAGTGAGATTTCGGATGTGCGTAGCGGTATCTAAGGCTCTTACCCAATACTTCTTAGGAAGCTTTGCTTGTATAAGTAAGCACCGTCCCATTTCTACTAGTGTACGATTGAAGCGCTCCGCGACTCCATTTTGCTGTGGTGTTTCCGGGACTGTAAATTCTTGTTTAACCTTCAAATCTCTGCAGAACTCTTTGAATTTACGTGAGGTATATTCAGCTCCGTTATCTGATCGTAGTGTTCTGGGTGTTCCGTTTTCGGCAACATATTCTTTGAACTTGTCGATCACTTCTGACTTGTTTCTCATGTACTTTACGACTGCGTACTTCGTGTACTCATCGATAAAGGTAACTGCGTATTTTGATCCGTTTAAACTAGCCACTTCGAAAGGACCAAGAATGTCTGAATATACAAGTTCCAGAGCTTTCTTTGCTTTATCCACAACTTTCTTTGGAACCGGCTGACTTGCTTGTTTTCCCATTGCACACGTTTCGCATGTATCTTCTGTGTCGCCTCCACAACCCACAGTGCGTTTTACATCGACTTTGTTAAGATGTCCCAGACGTTTGTGCCACAAATCTGTATCTCCCTTGACGCATTGTTTGGTTTCGTTGCAGGTAGATGGGTTAACTGTATTCAGGTAAGTAACTTTTAAGAAGAAAAGGCCAGAGTTCTTTGTTAAATGTATCTCACGACCATCACTCAATACCATCCTTGCTCTGCCATCGTTAAAGATGAATCTATGATCAAAGTTGACTGCTTTGTTAACTGAAAGAAGATTGACTTTGTAATTTGGCACGTATAACACATTTCTTAGAATTAACTCTGTCGTTTTTCCATCTTTTAACTCGACTGTTATTGGCACATCACCAATACCTTCGACTGCTGTGAAGTTTCCTTTGGGGTCTCTAACGCTCTTTTCATCAACTGTACGTAGATTTGTAAATACGTCCTTCTGGTTCACAATGTGGTCTGAGCAACCAGTGTCTACTATTAGATGACTTGAAACCTCTGGATTGTCGTTTCTTTCTTGTAAAGGACTGAGGAAGCATTCTGAATAAGATGATATTGCGTTTTCATCGTTTCTTTTAGATTTACCCACTTTCTCAGAATTTCTACAGACTTTGGCTAAATGACCTCGTTTGTTGCATTTGGAGCAAATTGCTGTGCCTCTCTTGTTGCATTGTTTTGCAAAATGTCCTGAATTTCCACAGACATAACAAACTTTGGATTGCATTGGTGTTTTCGTATTTCCGTCACGTTTACTTCCGGTGTGCATTGCCACTGACGAATCGACTTCCGGTTGTTTTCTTTGTATACGACTGTCCTCGTAATTTTGTAGACGGGTTCTCAATTCAGTAAATGTCGATGCTGGATTAAAACTTTCTTGAACAACAAAATGTTCGTATTTCCCAGGAAGGCCGTTGATAATTAGTGCATTGAACAGAGTTTCTGTTATTTGCTCACCTGCGTCCGAGAGCCTTGACATGAGTTCTTGAGCACGTATGAAATATTCATGTAATTTCTCGTCTTCTCCGAGCTGTAATCGGGATATTTGTCTCATTAAACTGACTACGGTAGGCTTTTCTACGTTGGAATAACGTTGCTGCAGTAAACGCCATGCTTTTGCGCCGTCACCCGTACCGTCTTGGGATAAACAATCGTGTCGAATATACATCAAACTTGTTTTGTCTAGCGCCAACGCAATATGACACCAAACATTATTATTTCGCTCTTTAATGTCTTCAATTTCTTTGTTTCGTTGCTGAACTTTAGCCTGCCTCTGTGCTTGTTGTTCCGCTGAAGCATCTTCAGATAAAGGGGCGATTTCTTCTGGTATAACTTCCTTGCCGAGTAACGATTTAAATAGCCCTTTTGTTTGCATAAAAGCCGTAAATTTTGTACTCCATGCTGGATAATCCTCAGCTGATCCAGTAAAACATAACCACTTTACTGCATTACTGTCCATTCTTCAATAGTCTGGGCCCATAACCTGTTAACTTTAATGGAATATACGTATTTATTGAAGAATATACTTTGAACATGTAAAAATATAATACACCTTTTGTTCAACATAACAACGTACAACGAACGTCCGATCACGTGTCCGCCTTCAGCATTACGTAACCTGCTAATATATATACTAATGTCAACACATGTCCCCATTTATACATACTGATTTCCATATATCAACAGGAACTAACTAAACTGAACACGAACCTCATGTCGTTAGTAGGGAGTCCGTAGCTTCTGGACAAGAAAATCCAAAACTCTATCGAAATGCAGACGTCTTCAACACAGTGACATCAGCTATGGAAAGTATAACACTGGTACAACAAAAGCTGGCATCAAGTTTAAACTTGCCTGCTATACAACTGGACAAGTTTTCTGGTTCACCATGCGAATTTCCATCGTTTAAGCAAAGATTTGAGAAACGTATCATGACAAGAGACGGCTTCGATGACGGTGAAAAGATGCTGCGATTATTACAATTCCTTGGTGGTGAAGCCAAAGAAGCTGTTAAAAGTTACGAAGCAGTCCAAGGGGCGTACATAAAGCCATGAAAATTCTGGAACAAAGATATGGTAGAAAGTGTTTGGTTGTAAGCTCGATTGTAGACAACCTGACGAAGTAGCCGCCCATTGCCATTAAAGATCGAAACGCACTACGAAAGTTCGCGGATGATGCAGTGAGTGCAGAGGCAACTTTAAGATCGTTGTGCTCTTTAACGGAAATCAATCAAGGTAATTTGGTCGAGATGTCACGCCGACTACCAAGACATTTACAAGAGAAGTTTTCCACATTAGCACATGATTTGGAGTCGAAAGAACAGCAATTCACTACATTAAGTGATTTTGCAGGCTTTCTGGATAAATGGGCAATCGTTGCTAACCATCCTGTCAACGCCACTAACGTTCATGTTCCACTGAAGGAGAAGAGTGACTCGACGTTAAAACGTGGTATGTTCACGACTGGACTACTCAAAAGTGGCAAAGAAGATCTTAACAAAGCCCCCAACGGGAGCCCTGCCCTTGTTGTTTTTTGACCCACTCCATTTATCGTTGTGAACCGTTTAAGAAAAAAACTCAGCCCAAAAGATTCAAATCAGCCAATAAAAAGAGACTCTGCTATAACTGCCTGAAGAATAATCCCGTAATACGACCCGGAGTTAAAATGAAACATCAAGTCAGATCATGCCCAAGCAAGTTTAAATGTAAAATAGAAGGATGCGGTTTATCACACCATACGCTGCTACATAAACTTAAACTGCCAGTCAAGAAGAAAGATGATATTCCCAATGCTAGAAATAACACAACAACGTTGGAAACATCCGGTGCTGTCTTGTTACAAGTCGTTCCAGTTCGAGTCATTGGGCATCACGGAGCTGCGACAACTACTTCTGCAATGCTTGATTCAGGATTAGAAATAACCTTGGTAGACCCATCTTTAATGGAACAACTTGGCGTTCAAGGACGTTCCGACAAGCTCTTGGCTCCAACCGTCAGCGATGAAAACGATCTCCAGCATGGTCATCGACTAAACTCATCAATCGAATCACTTATAGATGAAACTCCAGAACAGCTGAAGTTGATTAATGCCTGGTGTAGCAAGGAGCTATAGTACCCTTACATCATCAGCGCGTCCTCCACGATAAGTCGCATTGGCATCACCTTCAAGATATTCCCTTTCCCGACGTTGAACGAAAGAAAATTTCTATCATCATCGTAACTAATGTTCCTGAAGCGTTCATACCTTTAGACGTTCGTTACGTAAGCCCCGGTAGCAATACGGTCCTGTTTAGGATATTCCATCTTTGGTCGAGTTGGCAACACTACCGACTTGCAAAGATCAACTACCAATCTGTCTGCCGTTTACAACGTATGTATAGCGGACGATTTTACCCTAAACAATCAATTGGAATCCTTTTGGAAAATAGAATCCTTCGGGACCATTCGCAACGATACGAGGCCTACTTCTGTTAAGGACAAAAGAGCTCGAAAGGTGATCGAGGAAACACTCACCACGGTAGACAGTCATTTTTAAATGGGTTTACTGCAGAAAGAAAAAGATCCTCATCTTCCTACCAATCAAGCGGTTGCTGAATTACGACTACGACACCTAAGAAGACGGCTTCACCGAGATTTTGAATTAAAACAACGGTATACTGCAGCTATAAATGATTACATCATTAAAGGATACGCCAAGCAACTCACTGAGACCGAAGAAAACACGAAAGGCGATAAAACCTGGTATCTATCTCATCATCCTGTAGTTAATCCCCACAAACCCGGAAAGGTACGCGCTGTGTTTGATGCTGCATCGAAACACAGAAACACCTCCCTCAACGACCAGCTTCTCGTAGGCCCAGATTTAATAAACAGCTTGGTGGGAGTATTGATTCACTATAGACAAGAACCTGTTGCTCTAATCGCGGATATTGAGGCAATGTTTCAACAAGTTAAGGTTCGACCGGAAGATTGTGACGCATTACGATTTCTCTGGTGGGACGGTGACGTTGAAGAGCAAGCTGTAGCGTTTAAAACGCTCGTTCACATTTTTTGTGCCAAATCATCGCCTTGTTGCACCAACAAAGCCTTATTACAAACAGCAGACGATAATGAATCCAAGTATGGTAAAGATGTAGCTGACGTAGTACGACGTAGTTTCTACGTGGATGACCTACTAAAATCTACAGCGACAATTGAAAAGGCAAAAGAGCTGGCTTTGAAACTAGTTGATCTTCTTGCACGAGGTGGTTTCCGTCTAACAAAGTTCATGAGTAATCGCAAAGAAGTCCTACGAGAAATTCCAGTAAAAGAGAGAGCGACACCTACCTATGATTTAGACCTTGATAAATTACCCATCAACCGTACATTGGGTTTAGGTTGGGATGCTGAAACAGATAAATTCTACTTTTCTTCCGTCAAAACCGACAAACCCTTTACCAAGCGTGGAGTCCTCTCCGTTGTTAGCTCATTGCTTGATCCACTAGGGTTTTTGGCCCTATTTATTCGGCCTGTCAAAGTACTCCTCCAGGAATTTTGGCAATAAAATATCGGCTGGGATGTCGAAATACCACAGAGAGAGCTCGACGTTTGGCAAAGTGGCTTCTGTCGCTTCCACAATTGTCGAAGACCCGAATTTCAAGATGTTACTTTGTGACAAGGATTACCTTCCGGACTGTCGAACTCCATCTGTTCTGTGATGCCAGCGAAGTGGCCTACTCGGCTTCCACCTATCTGAGGATCGTTGACGACCAAGGTGATGTTCACTGCAATTTCGTAATGGGAAAATGCTGTAAATCCCCGATTAAGCGGCCAACTATTCCTAGACTTGAGCTGTAAGCGAGTGTTATGGCGGTGTGATTGAGCAACTTGATGCGATCTGAAATCGACTGGAATATTAACAACGTGATCTTTTGGACTGATTTCACTACGGTTTTGCAGTACATTAATAACGATAGTAGGCGTTTCCATCGCTTTGTTGCTACGCGTCTTGAAGAAACACATGAATATACCAAGCCAGAACAGAGGCGAAATGTTCCTGCTGAAAAGCTAAATCCCGTCAACGAAGGTTCAAGGGGTTTGCCCATTGAAGCGTTTCTGTCCAATTGCCGTTGGTGGTCAGGACCAGAATTTCTGTATAAAGATACCGACCAATGGCCGGAGTTGGAGATCGCCAAAATCCCGGATGACGATCAAGAAGTTTTGAAGAAACGAGCTTGTAAAAGCACATCTACCTCGGACTCAGCCTTTTCCCTGCTACTACAAAAATGTGTTTCATGGTTGATCTGATTCGTACAGTTTAATCAAAGTCAACCTTCACCTTCAACTCACATTACCTTCAACCAATACCTTCAACCAACACCTTCAACCCACATTACCTTGCATGAAATGCAAAATGCTACACGCTTGACCGTGAAGTTCGTCCAGAAAGAGTATTTTGGTGATGAGTTCTTGGCTTTGAAGTCCAATAAGAAAATTAAATTAAATCTAGCAGCACACTGGCTAATCTCTGCCCCATGCTAAAGAATGGTGTTCTATGCCTTGTTAGTATAGATTTCCAGGTGACTATTGATTTTCCTGCGTTTGATTGGTCAAGATTCACTGTTTTTGAAGTGATAGTCACTGACCAGTGACTATAGGTTTTTGATTTTTGCTTTTTTTATACAGTACCGAATAAAAAGTGAATTTTTGAAAAGTTTAGTAGATTATTATTAGTATATCTGGAAATTTATACTAAAACAATTAGTCGCCTCAGGCTCGGTGTCGCTAAAACAATTAGTCGCCTCAGGCTTCGCCTTCGGCTCAGTGAATATAGGCTTGTAATCACCGAGCCTGAGGCGACTAATTGTTAAATGGTCGCTTGAGACACGCGCCCATAACATCTGAAGCTATCCACCCCATGATCATTCCCAACCAACATCACATCGCTGAAATCATTGTTTCCTATTATCACCATGCCTTCATCATGCCGGTCGTGAGCATGTATTGTCTATAGTACGACAGCGTTACTGGATCCTGAATACCCGAGTGTTAACACGTTGGATTCTTCGTGAATGTGTAAGCTGCCGAAGACGAAATGAATCACAAATGATGGGGGAACTTCCCACTGCCAGAGTATAACCATACGAACCACCGTTTACCTTCACCGGTTTGGATTTCTTTGAACCCTTTCACATTAAGCGTGGACGTAGTTCTCAAAAGATTTACGGCTGTATATTCGTATGCTTTGCCACAAGGGCAGTTCATATCGAAGACGTTGGTTCCCTGAAAACAGATTCCTTCATTCAAGCACTCCAACGTTTTATTTCACTTCGAGGAGCTGCTGGAGAGATTTGAAGCGATAACGGAGCCAATTTTATCGGAGTAGAAAAAGAACTAAGACGGGCAAGAAATGAGTGAAACCAAAGAGCTATCATCGAAGGTACACAAGAGAAAGGCGTAGAATGGCACTTTCAGCACTTCAAAACATAGCATTCTCAGCCTCCAACTGCAAGCCATATATCAGGAGTCTAGGAGCGACTGGTTTGAAGCGTTCGAAAAACTTTGAAGGGTATAATTGGACAGCCAGATGCCTTTACAGAACGTGAAGCACTGCGAACACTCTTCGCAGAAGTTGCTGGCATCCTAAACACACGCCCTTTGTGCTTAACCAGTGACGATCCCAAAAACTTCGAGGCATTAATTCTGAGCCATTAACTGAACCATTAACTAACGTCGAGGATTGGCAATTCTATCAGGTGTGTTTGAAGATTCAGAACTTTCATCCCGCAAGCAATGGAAACGAGGGCAAGTATTGGGTAATCATTTCCATTGAATTATAGTTCAAATGATCACTTCTGGGCTCGATGGATTCGTGAGTACCTTCCATTATTACAAGCAAGAAGGAAGTGGTTAAATCCTAAAAGAAACCTGAAAGTCAACGTCCTCGTCCTTGTGGTCGATGCTGCTCTACCAAGAAGTCACTGGTGTCTCGGGCGGATAACGAAGGTATTCTCTGGCAAAGATGGTTTATTGCGAACAGCAGAAGTAAAAACGCACTCTTCAATATTGGTGCGACCCATTACAAAACTTTACCTCCTGAAGAACACTACTTGAATGTTTTAACCTAAATTTTGAACGGTTCCATGAACCGTTTAACAGGGGATCATGTAGAGGGGCCCTTTATATATATATTGACGTCATAGAATGAATAATTGATTTAATGATAATTAGCATGACGGTAATTAGGGTCAGCGCTGTTCGAGAACGAAGGGATGAACTTTGCTCTCTCGAAGGAGCAAGCTGTGGATGCGGCGTGTCGAGTTTTGCTTTGAGCTTTATAGTTATGTGCCTTGTCATTTGGTAAGCTTCCAAAATGTATTTGTCGTTGCTGTATTTGTCTTGTACTGTATGTATTTCTCGTTTACAGTGGTTTATGTTTTATACTGAATTTGTAGAGCCTTAGGCGACGTTTAGTAAGATGTTTTAAATTGTTTGTAGAATAAAACCAACCATAAACCAATTATGAACAAGAAATATTGCGTAAAATTCAGTCGAGGAGATCAACTTTAGAAGAGTACTGGCCGAGCCTGTACAACTCCTATGAATTTTAACATTAAATTTTCATGCTGACATTTTTATTGCTGCCTATTCCCCAAGCGTTCTGCGCATGCGTGTCTGTCAGTTCCCACCATGAATCCTTTTTTATTTTATTCATTTATTTAAATGCGTCATTCTAATCAAATCAACCTATATCAAAAGTTGGTTATTTACAGCAGCGAAACCTGGTTATATAACATTATTCTATAAAATGCACAACTGTTTCAGGACCAGTTGTTCAAAAGCAGGTCAGCTTAACCCTGGACTAACTCAAAATTTTTAGGAGCGTACTTGAAAATATTATTTCCTAAATCGTGCCCGAATGGATCTCAAGTAGAAAGGGATGTATTAAAATACATAAACTAAAACAGTATATACATAAATTAAATTTTAACGGCCAGGGTTAACGGCGCTAAACTAGCTTTAAATGAGCAACTGGCACAGGTCTTCAATATTTTTGCCGAGATTTAACAGGGACAATTAGCGACGGTGTTCTTGTTGGGGTGAACAAAAGGACTTGGCTTGAGAGAGACGGTGTTGAATTAACCTGACATTATCAAGCCCTTTCCTTCATTCGTTAGGATTTAGTGTTGAATTCACTACATTGCGCAACTATTGGAAGAATAGTGCTGCGTAGGATTAAATTACGTGCAATTATTACAACAAAACCAAGGTACTGTCCTGAAACTAACATAAAGCTATCCGATGGCGAAGACTCGGAGGGAGAAAGCTGAACTTTTAAATTCCTATCTCAACCATCTATATTCTTGCTCCCGCCCACTGATATATGTTATGTGACATAACTCTATTCAAAATTAGATCCTACGAAAACTAGAGTCCTGATGACATTCCTGGCAGAATTCCAAGGGAATCGTTCGTCATTGCACAAGCTTTGCGCAGTGTTTAATAACTCTCTAAAACCTGGAATTGCTCCTCTCGAATTGAAATATGTTAGTATCAGCCCAGTTAAGATAAGAAAGAATCTGTTACCAACATTACGGATTTAGCCTAAGACGCTATGTGCACACGCGGTGTCGTTTTCGAGCGTTTCCTCGAAAAGTTTCGAAAATTTTTCGGAGGCCTTTCAGAGGTCGATACATTTTGGAGGATCATGTATCTTGAAGAAATAAGATCTAGTCTATCAAAGGAACGTGATATAGATCTGTAAACAAACTGTTATGTATATAAAACGTGAAAGTGAATTGTGAAACTGCTTTTTCCCCCGCTGTGAGACGTGATTCACAACACTCTTTACTACTCTTATTGTAGTCTCCTGCAGAAACGTCAAGGCTATGCGGTGTTAGGAAACCCGTACAGTTAGTTTTCTGATTATATTATTTTCCTTAATATTCTTTCCCAGGGCAGTGTGGTCATAATAGTTTTCATTTTATTATCAGGTGTTTCCGGAGATACGGTGTGCCGTTCAGTATTCATCCTTCAGTCCGCTGCTCGTCCATCTATCCGTCCGTCCGTATTTATGATTTATTCTAACCTTCTCTGCCTTTGTTTGAACCGGTTCGCATCTTATTGGTAGGGATGGCATGGAATTATTACTCATGATGCCCAAAGAAAACAAAAAATGATTTGAACAGGAAAGAAATTTCATCAAATGATCACAATATGAATAATGTGTTATGAAACAAAATCTACTTCTTGAAATCAGAACTTATTACGTACGTATACTAATAGGCACAGGGTCAATGTCAATCACGCAAATGGCAAAAAATACTGTTTAACAATCGTTCTGCGGTTAAAAATTTACATTTTTTGCAAAAATTGTACATTTATTTACAGAAATTGTACATATGTCATGAAAAATAGTGACGGCATAAAGCATTAAGACAGTCTATGTGAATGAAACTGTAATCAGGGGCCGCCAAGCCTTCCATACATCTATATCTGGTATAGATCATGTTCAATGAAGAGCACGTATAATTTTTGTGGATGTCTTTTTTAACAAAACAAAGTTAATCTGTGACTAATTCCAAAGGAACTGTCCACACTTATGCGTTTCGTTTGAAAATGCAGACATTCCCTTTCTCGTCCATATGCTTAGTGCATGCATTCATAAAAAAATAAATGCATTGATTTTAGAATGTTGTTGAAAGTGAGCCAAATCAAAACGCATATTTATCGTATGTTAGCAGTCGAAAACAGAATGTTTTGAAAACGATGACGTCAATCACATTGAACGACCTGTAATGGCTTTTGTTATATGCAAAGCAGAATTTTCTTCAGCCGAAGGATACCTGAAACCGAAGGATACCTTGAAAATATACAATACTGTTGAACTAAACATATTGGCTTGCTCTACTTTGTAGAAGCCACAGTGCGTTGTTTGCATGTGTCAAATATTTTTTTGGCTGAAAATTCTAGTTTACATTTTATTAGCTCACAAATACTGGCTGACATTAACATTAAATCCCCTCACTAATCTGCAAATTTAATTAACTAGATAGTTTAGATCTTATAATTCTTGTTGCATCTGATCTGTATCACTAAAATTGTCATGAATGTGCATTGCATGTATCAAAATATGATGTAGATTAGTTTACGACTGTTACATCTAACCAGCAGCACCGCCACTCAATTTGCGCAGCACTCTATTTGCGCAACAAATGAGCCCAAACCACAAGAAATTTATTTCCATACTAATTTTGTTGATTCAGCGAGCAATACATACAAACGACTGGAGACGACTTGCGGTATATTGATTGGGATTTCAGAATACGTATACTGTTATTCTTATTTTGTGCTGGTTAGTTATTGATGTGTGCGAAGGCAAGATATCTTGGCATGTACATGAGTATATGACATAAAAGCCTGTAAAGATAAATACGTAATAGGGGTATTGCTTTTGACCTTTGTATCAGTGCACTCATATTACTGACTGCGCATGAAGTCGAGAGAGAAATTAAATACCGCAGTATCATCATTCATGTATGATTCAGTAACAATAATCTTGCCCATAAATTTGTAAAATAGAATGCTAGAAATCGTAAAAACGAAAACCGCAATCGTACTCTCCACCACTGATTGGACCACTATTGAAGACAAAAACTGAACGACTTTAATCTACTGTGCATGAAAATTCATAACATTAAATGTGTAATTTCGAGAATTACTGAGTATTTTAATAAAATACAAAACAATAGTAACTCCGAGAACAGTAAACATGATTAAATTGTTTATTCTGAAAAATGAAGACATAGTATGAAGGTATAGTCATATTATAGCCAATTTAGTCAATCATAAATATGACTATACGACTATAATTTAGTCGAAACGAAGAATAAACGATTCAATCATGTTTACTGTTTTCGAAGTTACTGTTGATTTGCATTTCATTAAATGTGTAATTATGTAGCAAACTAGCAATTAATCGCTTGAGGCATTACCCGGCTATTTATGCAGCAAATATTTCAGACAGGCGAAAATGCGTCGAGTGTTTGCCAAGGTCATTGATTCCGATCCATAACCTAACCAAACCCACTCACCTCCTTGCTGTAGCTGAGGAAAAATTACTGAGCCGAGCGAGTTACCCAGTCGAACTTTCCGCACTTCGAGAGACGAAGAAAGAATTGTAGAGGGTGCTAAAGAAAGGGAAGGGGGGGGGGGTCGGATCACGTTTCATGAGAGGAAAACAGCCATTTCACATTTCGCAAGTAAAAAATTAGTAGCTTCACGAAATTTAATAAACTCGTTTTTAACTGTGTAAATTTAATGCCTTTCTTAAGTTTCTTAACCCGTCAGCCTATTTTTACGTTGTAGAAAGTAAAAAGCACCATTGAAAGCTCAAATTCGGACGAATTTGAGCTCTATAAAAAAATGAAGAAAATAAATGCGCTTAGTAAAATTGTTGTAACCAATGCATTGTACTTTGTTCTTTAGCACTTATCCCTACTCGTCCAGCTACCAATCACGGCTCAGAAATAGGCATGTAAATCACATTTCACGACACAAAAATTCGTCAAATCTCATTTCACAACAACAAATATTGGCAATTCACGGCTCACGACAAGACAAGACCCAATGCCAAAAATTGTAATAATCAGTTGTGAAACTAGCTATTAGCCACGTACGGCAGCTAGTTGGTTATCCTTATGCTAAAAAACTATAGCTACAGTTACCAATTAAACATAACACATTTCTAATGTGTTGCGCAGCATGACTGGCTTTGACGAATATTCATGAAGGTATTCGCGCGATTGTGAAACATCAGAAAACCAATTTCTTACCTTATATAACTACACAGATAATACAATAGTACTAATCTTGCTTACCTAGCTTTTTATTCAGCACCTGAGCAATATATATTCTAACAGACCACTGCCGTTGAGAATACAAGAAACTGTTGGGTAAAACGCAATTACCTCCCGTATTTGATATCACCGGAAATGTCAATAGTAACCTTATAAATATTGAAAGTATCGGGTTTATATTTACAATAAGTATGTTTTTTCTGGTGATGGAAGGTGGTTCTAAATTTCGATAGATTTTGGTGCTTTGTTTGACAGATTTTGGTGTGGCTGATATCTCATGCATTGCTGGGGGGGAACTCGCATCCTCGCATCACTCTCCTCCGCAGAGCCTTTTTATTATGGAAGTTAATGAGATATTTTCAAAATATTTCGCAAATTATTATAAAATTACGCAATAGTTTAAAGATCCCAAGGCATCATAGGCAATATCATAGGCATCTTTCAATGTCCAATCATTCATTGCGCGCTTACTAATTTACTTCAAAACTTCATGTAAGTTCAATATATTAGCTAATATTGCGTAATTTTGTAATAATTTGCGAAATAGGGCTCTGCGGAGGAGAGTGTCCTCGCATTGTTTAAAATTCCTTCTCCAGCAAAATATGAATTTGGGTAGCACTGGGGGTAGGGTGTTTTGGAAATGCTTGATTTTGATGCTGTCATGCCGTGAAATGTGATTTGTTCTACGACCGTGAGGCACGATTCTCAATAAAAATGGTCTTTAAAATAAAAATGATAGATTGATAAATTGTCTTGATTGTTCAAATAAGAGTAAAAATATTTTCGGAGCTTCGATTATTAATCGGAGGCCTTTCGGAGAGAGGTACATATTGGAGGATTATACATAAGAAAATAAATAAGATCTCTATATGACGGAATCTGATATAGATCTGCAAACAAACTGCAGTAATGTAGACGAAACATCATGCTGCTTTTTTAAGACACGCGAATTGTGAATCTGTTTTTCCTCAGCTGTGAACCTTTTGACTCACATCAGACTCTCCGCACTCCTCTCGCATCAGCTGTGAACCTTTTGACTCACATCAGACCTGGGTTGCCAGATTTCTTGAATAATTAAGCCAAACCATCATTAGTGCTGTCAAAAAAACAAAAAAACAAAAGGCAAATACAATGAAAAACAAAGAGCATTGTTAAAAGTTTGGCTAATTTATTCATGCAATCTGGCAACCCTGCATCAGACCCCGCTCTCCGTCGTTTCCACCGTGCCGTGATCACGTGATGGGAATGTTCTTTATATTCAATGTTTTTTACATTCAGTGTTTTTTGCTTTTGCTGTTTCAATTTTCTCTTGTTATTCCGTTGATGATTCACGGTTCCCGTGCATTGAAAATGTCCCATAAAAAATAGGCAGCTCTCATTTCATTCTTTAAGAACATAAGATCTTTAATACATAAGATACATGAAGTCCTTGTACAGAAAACAACATGGCTGACGACGAAGGCCCGTTGTGTTGTTGTGAATATTACAATATTCGAAAGCAAAGAACACATCTACTGACATTTTGCTGTGAATGTGATGAACTGGATAAAACTGTAGATAACTGGATCAAAGGAAATCCTCAAAAACTAGACAGAGTGGCAGAAATAATTGAGTCATTTTGTGATCGATGTCGTATTCCATGGTTTGGTGGTGCTAAGAAATTTTATGTTGGCAGTACATTTCCTCCGATTTTGTTGCATATATTAGCTTATATAGCATGCTGGCATTATATTTTGACTATCTTGATGTTTCTTGCACTTCCAGTAGTAGTTATTTTCTGTTATGTATTAACGATTAAGTTGAAAATGAGGACATGTCTGTTTTTATCTTTAAGTATTTCGTCAACCCTAGGATGTTATTCAACGTATTTCTATTATGTTGCACCATTTCAAGCACTTCAAATCAATGCTATTTTTGTTGCAAGTGCTATAGTTGTAGTGATATGCTTCAAGTTATCAAGACGAAATCCTACCATCAGCTACCTTGACTCTTTCACAGCCAACTCTACATTTTGTAGCGAGTGTAACCAAAGCATCCCATTCAGAGGAAAACATTGCAGGTATTTTAACGCAATCTTCATATTATTGTATTAATGATTGAATTCTCCATGCATGGCTTAATGTAGTGAAGATTTCTGTGCTTTTGACTGCAAAACATACACTGGAATATTACATATACAAGTAATACAACTGGCAAACATGTTTCACTTGTAAGCTTGTAAGAAAGTTGCAATGAAATACAAGACCTTTCTTCAGTAACTTTCCAATGAAGGTCCTTTACTTGAAATTTACAGCGAATTCTTTTTGTAGCTCATTTTATATTTCTGTTGCTCAAATTCCCTTAGAAGTACATATGGGCCAAATATACAGTATTTTGACTATTTAACAATTAGTCACCAAAGGCGTGGGGATTTACAAAAACTTTACCAAAATTAACTTCAGAATTATACAAAACCACAAAAATTCACTTCAAATCTATTATTGTATAAAAACCAAAAAAGTAAAAAGCTATATATTGGTCAGGGGCTATCACTTCAGAGACAGCGAACTTGACCAATCAGAATGAAGAAAAATCAACAGTCGCCTGGAAATTTATGCTAATAATTAATAATCAAAAGAAATGTGAACAATTTAATTGTTTACATTTTTAAGATTTTAAGAGTGTTTATTGTTTTGTGTTTTATTAAAATCTCAACTTTGGTATGTGACCATTATTTATGATAGTGCATAAGTACATTTACAATATTACATCATAAATCAAACAACCAATTACTATGGTATGGTTTTATATTATTTCATATATTATGTTATTTTTTAGAATATGCAAGCAGTGTGTGGTGACATATGACCATCATTGTGTTTGGTAATAGTTTACTACATCTGTACACTCTGTTATGGAACAAATATTTTGAAGATTTGTAAAATATGTTGTGGTCACTAATAACATACCGTACACTGTTTTGGTTAGCTATGCTTATGGATTAATATAACCCAGCATTTCAGTTCAGAAAATCTTCTAAAGTTGTGACATTTGGGCAATCTTTCTTCTTTGTAATGAGCAGAATCGATCATTGAATTGTAGGACCTTGTGAGATGTTTAGTACACTTTAGGGTCTGAGTTTTGTAATAGAGGGTGGTAACGGGTATTTTCGTGAGCTGTGATTAGTTAATATCTAATATTGTCAAATGCTTGATTTTGGTAATTTTTGAAGACACGTAAAACTGCCTTTTCCGATTCTGTGAAACGTGATCAGCAACCCGCCTTTACCACCCTCTTTCAATGCTCTTTTTTTTCCTCATCTTTACTGTCTTAGTTTTTCCGCTTTTAATTTTAATAATTGTATTGATAGAAGCGTTTCAAAAACAAGCTTTGTTTATACTAGGTCTAGAGACGAATGCTGTTTATACTAGTTCTAGAGACGAATGTTGTTTATACTAGGTCTAGAGACGAATGTTGTTTATACTAGGTCTAGAGACGAATAACTTGTCTGGTCGTTGGAACTTCGGTGAGATTTTTTAGTCTAGAATAATGGTTTGATTGCCGATAAAAAAGTTTGTGTGAAGACATAATGCAGAACACTTCCCTCGTTCTCTTCTTGTGTAACGTTTTATAAAGATATCTGTGGGTGCAGCTACAGCGCCTCCTCTGAACGGTAATTATTGGCTTATTTGAATTTCGTTTGGCCAACGAACACCGAGGATATTTTGTTGTTTAAAATCTTTGTCTAATGGGGAAAGAGTTAAGAGGTTCTACAATATCCTTTTTGTTAGTGAAATTACTTGTCTTGTCTTCAGTTAAGACGTCGATCTAGTGGCCAGTCAAAAATTAGTTCCCACTTCTATTAAGCTTTTAGCGTATGGTATTTAATAACGTACTTATCGCTTGAGTTGTAAATAATGTATGCTTTCTTTAGGATTGATGCATGTGTTGGACAGCATAATCGAAAAACGTTCTTGCTAACTGTTTGTCTATATCTGGTAAACATCGTTGGAGGTTGTTATATTACTCTGTTATTTGTGTGTGAGTGGGATATTGGATCAGTTCCTGATTGTTCTCTGGCTTATGCGACTGAAAGGTTTGTTCACGAGTTGCTAGGTATTGTCTAGGCTGTTATTATTTAGTAGGCATTGGCTAGCTGTTTTAAGGGACAAGAAAGCCTAGAAATAACTTTTTGCATTTTCTGACAACAATTGAACAAAATCATTCCAGTCAAAATCAAACAAAATTCTAATTTAGGTCACAATTTTTATGTAACGTTTTATTTGTTCGTCTACACGAGGATATTTGCTGGGATTTCATGTGACAGTAGCACTGTCTGTGTAAATGGGGCTTAAATTAGGTAGGCAGAAGGGAGTGACACCCTTCATGCCTAAAAATTAATAAAAGTTTGTGTAGCAATGGACCATTCTTAAATCAAATTCGAAAACAATTAGTTCGAAAGAGCTTCCTAAAATTTAGTGAAATTGTGAGGTTTGGTTGTAAAATATAGTAATATAGCAAAATTTTTTAATGTTCAAAATTTTAGCTTACCTTTAAAGTGATTCTGAAATAAACTTTAGTAAGAGTATGTCCATGCATTTTGCTATGGACAAAAAAAAACACAAGACATCAAAGTATGTCATTTTAATGATTATTGTCAGTCAAATATTAAGAAGGTCTGAAATAATCAACTCGCTTATTTAATTTTAAACGCAAACGTTTGGCGCTTTTCTTGTTTTATTTGTTAAATTAAAAATCTTTTATTTTAGTTCTGCCTTTGTATTCGTGTGTTGCTGTTATGCATTGGTTATTGGTGTTGCATTAGTGATATTGCTCTTTCAACAACTTGTCTTGATTAGTTTTAATATTACGTCGTACGAGTGGCGTCACGTGCCGCACGAAGCCTCCTTCTGGTCCAGTCTGACTACGTCGCCATATAATAAAGGCATATTCGCAAACTGGGCCGAATTCATGAAGAGCTGAGGTATCAGTACCAGCCCTTTTCAGACGAGCCTGTTTTTGAACTGAGTTTTTATGTGGTGCGTATACAATCCGTAGCGCAATCCTAAGAGCACTACTACTGCTACTACTCTGATCGTTGGTTGGTTCCTCTCAGGGACTTTTGATACTTGCATTAAAGTTATTGGTGGTTTGCATTTAACGTCATGGCGGCCATGTTGGAGGTATAACACAAACGAGTATGTTATTAGGGACGGACCATTATTTTTTTGGAGGGGGATGGACACTTCGTCAATGCAAACATTTTTTTGGTGCTGTTGTCTTTGCAAACAATTTTTTTGCACCTGCTTCATTCTGCAAACAATTTATTTCTCCTCTGATTGTTGTGGTTTTCATTCTAAACTTATATATACAGTTTAGTTTGTGCCCGATTATGTGAACAGCATGTGGTGTTGTCAGAAGTATAAATTTATTGTGTAAACAGACATTTAATAATTTTTCAGTGTTTAAAAACAAAAGGTGCCCTAAAGGCCGTATGGAGACAAAGCCTTCGTTTACATTTTTGTATCCAAAATATTGATCTTTATTCGACAACTATTTATATTTTCCAGCTTCTAGAGTATAATAAATGATCAGGGGCCGGTTGTATAAAAAAGTGATTAATGTTAACTATGATTAGTAGAAACGTTAACCAATCGAAACAACGTATTTTGTACTTAATGACTATTTAACTACGAAACAGTGATTAAAAAAGTGATTAAGAGTTTTATACAACCGGCCCCAAGACACAACAATCCGGCTTGGCAAAAATACAAAACAATGTTAAACTGTTTGCTACATAAAAGAGGGCTCATTTGTGCACATGCATTATTGTACTGTAGGACAACTATAATTTTCTTTCTAATACATTTAGCAATTTCAAAATGGTTAATATCCAGGAGGAGTAGGAGGCTTATTCCCGCAAAATTTAAGTCCTGTCCCTCTTTGGCAATATTCCCATAACCCATCATACTCATACCAGCCAGGCTGTGTTGCGACAATTGGGGTAAGGTGCATGGCACTTCTGAAATAGCTACCATTTCCATACGTTACTCCAAAAAGTTTGTAGGTAGTGATAAATTATTTGCATTTTTCTGGATGTCATCAGAAAGGTGGTTGACGTCAGTTAAACCATTTTTAGTCAAAATGTCAATGTTAAATGGCATTATCATTGGTATTTCTTGGATGAAACTACGCGCAGAATGGGACCTTGAACCTTTGCATGTTGGACTGAGGGGATGATGTTTGCGTAGGCAAAATGTAGTAGCCTTGTTATGCAGCCACAAGGAAACAGATGAACTGAAGACATCTTGTTCCGCACTTGTGTGCGTTTTATCCACATCGAGGATAATTTCTCAAGGAAGACGTTGACGATATTGTTGGCTTTGGACACTTGCTATCACTGCAAAAACTCGTTTTTATTGTGGCAAGTACATCGGTCATTGCTAAAATAGAATATTCAAATTCGTTTCCAAAAATGTCAATCACAGTATGTGTCAAATCTACCTTATGTGGAAGCAACTCCAGCCAATGCAATTTTCCAAGTGCAAAATCCCCAGCTTCAAAAAGTTTATGTATTTCAGGAATGCGTGAGTAAAACAGATCTCGTTGACTTTGCACCGAAGGATTGCTTAAACAAATGAAGTGAAACATGGTGAGGAAGTTGTCAATTGTGCACGTGTTTCGCAGTCTTGCAACCTTTTCATTGTAAATGGTACTTCCACCCCAACGAGGGACAGCAGGCAAAGGCTTTGAACCACTCTCACTATCATCCTTGCTTGGAATGGTCATCTTGAGAGAAGCACTTGCATTTTGTGACATTGAATGTCCACACATAATATTCTCTTTGATGAGTTTTACTTTCTGCTTCTTGCCAAATCCTTTCTTTCTAGTATCTGCCACTGACATACTACAATGCTCAGTTAGATACATGTTTAGTTCAGCAACAGAAAGATCAGCTAAGCCACCAAATGTTGCAAGTCGTTCCCAGTCAAAGTCATCAACATGTTTAGCTGCTGCAACTTTTTTGCTTTCTTTTCTTTGGTGGATTTTCATTTGCGCCTTTACCTTAAGCTCGACTCGCCTCTTAGCTTCACGGACGACTCCACCTCTCAGATCTTTTCTCACAAATTCGTCTACAAAGTGATCTACCTTGTCAAGCACTTTCTTCATTGTTTCATTGCTGTCCACCGGATTAACAGTCGCGCTACCATCTTCATGGGTTACTGTGTCATAAGAAAGCTCAGGTTTTCCACAATCATCGATGAGCTTCTGAAGCTGCACACGAGGACAGTAATCATTTAGTTCTCGTTTTTGAGCCATAATTTTAACCTTTTTAAAAGAAAACTTTTCCTTGAAATTCCCCGACTTTATTTGTTGTGGAGAACAGTAGTGGAAATTTGGAGATTTCTCATCGTAGTCTGGAACTGGAGTATTTACTCTTTCAACCGGGAGATCTCTACAACCGTCAACAGCAAGCTGTTTCGTATTTTCAATCAATTCGTGAAAGTGACACTTCTTTCCCTTTTTCTGGCAGGCATTTCTTATGCCTTCCACACCGCCATCATAAACAAGATAATGGTCCGAGAAAAATTCTTGCTGGTACTTAAAGTAAGCACTTCCAGCACACGCATCAAGTGCCTTCTGCGACGAAGACTGTGCAGAACTACATTTAACCATATACTCATGATCAAAGAAAAAATTGTCCCAACAGCACGAATTTGGCACTCTAGCATGTATTGATGTACCCATGCAAGGGTTTCCTTGGTACAATAATGCAACGGATTTTGCACGTTGGTATGTTTCTTTTTCTTCCTTTTGTTCTGCCAGTTTGTCAATTTCATCTTGATGCATTGCCAGAATTTCTCCTGCTGAAACTAAGTTTGTCAGCGGAATGGAACGGATCAGAATAGTATGCCCTTCTCCTGCATGTTCATTGAGTGATCACATCACCTTTTCTGCTATGTGCACTCTGGAATCACCTTGAGCATAGTGAAGTCTGCATTGCAAATCTAAAGTATAAATTTGAAATGCTTCTGCTAGACGAATTTGGGTCACCCTCTCTTGGGAGCTTACTCCTGGACCAGCATCTGATTTTTATATTTCTCACTTCTCTAACTTTATCTTTCAGTAATGGATAATCTTGCAGGATCGTTTCTTTTAAATTTTCACACGAAGTGGAAACGATAGTTTGTTGCAGATCTTCTATCTGACTAATTAGTTTCTCAAGGTCATTGATACTGAGGCACAAACTTGGCTATTGTCTTTCGTGTCAAGGTTTGTAAATAGTTGTTTGGCTGAATCGATCCTTGTTTTCAGAACACTGAGCCGTAGCTCTTCTCTTTCTTTATGCCTATTTCCTTCTATAAGACGTACATAGTCAGCCTCAATTGTCATTAATTTAGTAAAGTGTCTCTTAAAAAGATGAGATTAGTGGCAGCTTTTGCTGGGTCCAAGAAGTGTTTTTGATACTCTTTACAAAAGTTATTTGGAAGTTCATGCCACGCTTCACGCTCGTCCCTAAAGAGCATCCTGGATGTATGCAAGTCATTTGCCCAGTTTGTATAGCATGTGATGGGTAGTGCGCCTTTGGTTTGCAAGTAACTGAGACTGTAACATCTGCAGGGACAAACTTGTCTTGCCCATTATACTCTGTCCCAATTTGTTCATTTACCATCAAAACTACACCAGGGCTGACATATCCTGTCCTTTTTGGGTAGTCGGAGGAAGGAAGTTCTTGCTTCAATTCGTCTTGAACCAACTGTGCAGGATTATGTAGAGGCCGTGAAAACCCTTCTGAAGTTCCACATCGTAGATAACATTTATCATCAATCGCTATGCGCAAGACACAACCTCGATGTTTAGACTTGTTGGAAAAAGCCAATCTTGTATAGTTTTTGATAAAGGCTCTGTTGTAGTGAACATTTATGTGTCGGTTACATTCTTTCTTTTGACTTTTTGTGAAAGACCAGAGACTTTTACCCCTATGTTGCTTTGCCTGTAACAGAGCCTGAAATAATTTTCAAATTTGTCCGGACAAAATCTCCGAGCAAAATGAAATTTGATCGGAAATTTTCAAATTTGATCGGAAATTTTCAAATTTGATCGGAAATTTTTTTTTTCGATTTTAGTTTTTACCCCCTACGTTGAGTATACCTGTTAAACAGTAAAGAATATGCTATATACTTGAAATAATAAAACACAAATGGTTTTAATTGTGTACAATAAGTATATAACAATTTGATTACAATGACAACTACAGTATGAAACAACTGCAAACTGCTAAATAAATAAATGCAAATAAATGCTAAAAAGCCCAAATTTATCACAAACTCATCCCTAATAGTTTTGGGTATTGACACTGTTCAGCTTTTCTTTCACAACCAGTGCGATGTCTAGTGTACTGCGTAGCACAACTAATTTATTCCATGAATAGTAAATAATCATATACTAAAAGTCCTCATGAATACTAAATGCTTTAATATCACAATTAGTATACCTACATTATCATGACGATTAAACATATATAATCAAACTAAGATCGAAACATTTTCCAAGCATTACTTTGAAATAGAAAGAGGCCAAAAAGTAGCCAAAAAGCCAAACTTTTTAGCTAAATTTGGTGAAGTAGATACAGTCCCAGTGAGTGAGAATAGTTTTGATATAGCAAAACAGTACGTTTATTGTCGCGCTACGCGCTCCCTCTTTAGCTTGTTGAAGTGGATACAGTCCCAGTGAGTGAGAAATACACAAAACACAGGGGCAACTCGGTCCCAGTGCCCTCTCGACATTTCGACCTTCAGGGTATCCTATAAAGCCATGGCCGCGTCTAATTCCGCGCCGCCATCTTGTTTATTGATCCCGTATTTTTTATGGTATGCTGACCTAGTTTAGAAGTACTGTATGTAAAACTAATAGAGATGGTAAAAATTTATTGGAATTTTTTTCAAATTTGTCCGGAAAAAAATTCCGATCATTTTAGCATTTGGTCGGAAAAACTGAAATTTGGTCGGAAAACCGCCGACCGCCGACCGTTATTTCAGGCTCTGCTGTAATGAGCGCTTGTTTCGAGGTTTTCCAAAAGTTCACAGGGACGTAGCCAGGGGGGCAGCCGAGGGAGCCGCGGCTCCCCCTCCCTTTCGTTAATAGAGAGGTTTTGCAAAGGCGACACAACGCCTTTGACAACGCCAAAGCGAGGTAAAAACGATGTGGAAATGCCGTGAGCAAATCTGGAGATGGGCAATCACGGCATTTTACGTCGCATTGACGTCACGTCTCTTTGCTAAACCTCCCTAGTATTTAACGCGATAGGCGCGTCAAACCTATCATAATTATTTGTATCTGCAGGGCTCCCCCTCTTTGAAAGTTCTGGCTACGTCCCTGAAAGCTCGCAGTCTTCTTTGACTTGATTGGCCTGCTTTTGTTTCTCTTTAGATACTGATAGGCAATACGAAGCATTTCTCTAGTTTGGATTCGCTGAGAGGGCTCGTCCATGTGAACTGTCCCCTCTTCCCCATGGCGGCGTCTGTGGGCTTTTGAGTTTTCTGCAAGTACATTAAAGATGGCAGTTTCTGCACCTCTGTCAATAAGATAGGATCCATTTTTCTTACCCGTTTGGCTCAATACATTGCATTTCCAACCTTTAAATTTTCGGTACACAAACTGCTTTCTAAATTTTACAGAATCTTTCCGCAGTCTCTCAAGTTTCTGTTTCTTGTTAGCAATTTCGTATTCACAGTCAGAGATGAGATTCTCTGAGAGACGTTTTCTCCTTTTCGTAAGAATTTCTGTTTTTTCATTAATGACCTGTTTTAAATTAGAAACTGTTTGTTCAACTTGTTTTTTTGCATCAGCTTCAAGTTCTCCAATCTTATCGGGCACAGACCACAGCAAAGTTTGCACTTGCTCCTGAACTTTGTCCACAAAATCAGAATTCAGATCTAAACAATTTTTTAGCCCCATCTTGCTAAACATTCTGCTAAGAATGTAAACTAGTAAGTACCTGTCTTTGTTCGTTGACGCTCTAAAGACATTAGGTTTTTGTAGACAATGGCGATGCATTTAAGGTGTTTATTAAGTATGATGTATTGTAACTGCTCGATGGAAGATTCTATTATATCTTGTAGACCAATACAAATTGCATCATTAACACCATTTTCAACCAGGAGGAAAAATCTTATCGTTCCAGTTTTTACCAAAATAACAAGGAGGCCTTCATATCCAAGAGTCTTGTTTTGGAAAGATTGCTTCGCATTGTAAATTACCGATTCGGACAGTAGTGTGATATCTTTGATGTAAGGTGAATAGAATCTAAAACATTCTTCAAATGTCATTACCTTTCTAATCAACAACTCGTCTAGCAGCGAAGAGATAGCTCTTAACAAAGTTGATTTGCGAGTTTTCTTTCCATCTTCTTCGGCAATTTTTAATTCAATAGACTCTTGATAAGTTTTGACAGCTTTAGTATTTAACGATCTCTTGATATACACTTCACTTTTTGTTTGGAAACGCGTACCCATCCCCGCGTTGTTAGCCATGTTTTTTCCTTTGTTTATACCCATGCAAAATGAGTGGTCCTACTTGTTTCCATCTCTGAAACTGACATGACGTCATTTTATGAAGAACAAAGATCCGAAGTTATTCCTATTTAAAACACTAAAACAAAACTCTGATCCCTAACTAGGGGAGGGCGATATTTAAAAAATCAACTCACGATTATTGTCATGGGGAATATCGCGATAATCGATAATATCGCGATTAATGAAATAGAAAAAATGACCATATCTTTCAAGTACAATTAATGTCAAAGCATGTATAAACTTGTATATAATCTTATTAAAGACAAATCAACAAGAGATTAAAGTAATATGAAGGTTTTTCCTTCTCTATAATATTTACTGTTCATAACTGTTGTAATATAACGTGTACTGTTCAATTTTATTCCATGTTTTGTGGAAGCTAAGGAAGACTAAATTATGAGCATGCAATAATCGATGCCTTGCTAATACACTTTTTGAGGGTATATTTTTTGCTGGAATGCAAAGGTACTTTCAACTTGTTTAGGATTCTGCAAGCTATATACATATTTCTAAGCAATATCACGATAGTCATCGAACATGACGATAATTTCGATAAATCGTGACTCAGGTTTTTAGCTTCGATGCGATAATCGCGATTGGAAATATCACGATAAATCAAAATATCGAAATATCGCCCAACCCTATCCGTAACTTTGTATAAACCAATATTCTAAAAGTACTATAAAACTGTGAAAACTGTTTTCTATATTAACTCGCAAATACGATGGATATTTTCAACTGTATATTATTCACTTCGTTAGTCTGCCAACTCTTTTTTGATCGCTTATTCTGGGACAGATACGATCACCCAAGGGCAACTGGTACTGCTAACATTGATTTCAATATATTTAATACGCAATCACAAATGTACCATTCCCCAATTAGACAAAGTTTTAAATTGGAAAACAATTTTAGCGCGGTTGGAAAGAGCTTCCTAAATTTAGTGAAATTGTGAAGTTTGGTTGCAAAATATTGTAAAATGTGGAAAATATAGTCCTGTAGTTTGCGAATTTTGTATACTTTTGGATTAAGCACGGAAAAGCGTGACCACTATGTGGAAATTTTGAAGATCGGGTTTTTTGCATTTTCTGAAAATTTGGTCTTCTGATCATAAAAATACCAACCTTGCTGAAAAACTCGAACTAGAAGTTTGTTAATTTTACGGTTAAAGCTCGATTTTAAGACCATTTAGTGGCGAAAGACTGATACCCAGAGTTCCGATCTTGTGACGTATGCAGTGTGACACGTCGGAGTGTTTGGCTATACTATTATGGCTATACCAGCTATACGAAAACAACAAAATATAACAAACATCAGACAGTACCGTATATATTACGCTATAAAAATGTCCGATAACGAAAGCTTCGAATCACAGAACCAAAAGGGACGTCGCCGAGCAATTGTCTGTCGTTTAGCCACATCAATTTGAGCCAGTCGCAGATAGTGACTACGAAGAAGACCAAACGGACAAAGACGGCATTCTTCGTGAAATTCTCGAAGCGAGATTTAAGAAAAATCTAGCTGTTAATTCATGGTAAGTAAAGTTGTGAAAGTAATATAATATTAACCCATTCCACGATTATTTATTACCCTGTTTCGTCTGATATATGAGTTTATTTTAAGGTGCACGTGTGGACATTGTAGCGACGAACTATTGCAGGACGCTAGAGAGTATAGTTGCTGTAAGGAGATTTTGGATTGCACTGGCAAATTTACATTCGAGGGCAAGGACGCAGAATGTACCACGCAGCACTGGGATTATGCGGTGGTCACCCATCGAACAGTATTAGAGACTGCAGGGGCTTTTCTCTCTGATAAGTCAGGGGAAAAGTATCAGAAACCAACAAGCAGAACCCAAGATGGGCCGTTGATTCAACAATTATTTTAAAAAAAAAACCTTTCGATTGACTGCAGCAAAGCAAGACTATTCGCACTAATATTTTCTATAATTAATAGCCGATTGAATAATGATTCGCTCTGTAGAACATGACTCACCCTTCTCTTCGTGCGCCAAGTCGTTGGTATCTCTTCTAGAACGACTGAATCCTTCGTTGGTACCAACCCTTCTGATAAGTACCTTGTCTTTGCCCGGCCATGGTTTTAGCCGTCTGGTACGTCAATGCACAGGTCAATGTGATAACGTGTTACGAAGCAAGATCTCTCGAATTGCGCTGAGCATATTACCGACGAATTCGTAGGAGTAAAATTCGGCTGATGTTTTCGCACAACAAGATCTGATAGATTGTTAATGTGAACTTAACGAACGGTAATCAGAGAACGTAAATTATATAATAAAGTAGACTAGAGATCACCATTAGAAGCAGCTATAAGTCCTAAAACGCTGTCGTATTTTGCCACGCTATATGCAACTCAAAATTGTAGATATTTATTTGTAGATATGCAGATATTTAGTATTAATTTCCATGTTATACTTACACCAGTTATTACAATGTTTGCTATAATTGTAGCTATGGCTATTTAAATAATATGCGGTCTGAAACCTACAACGTAGACCTGTGTCTCGTCTCATATAATTTGCATTTTTGCTGCGGAGCGAGCGAGCCTGAAGCGAGCGAGCGAAGCAGCAGACCTAATTTGTGTATTCTTGGGTTTCACGTGACGTCATAAATTTCACTGGGGGTCAACTCCAAATCGATACACTGTCATCAGACTGAAAAAAAATTTCACTGTATGTGTTGACCTTGTCTTCGGCAGCAAATGTGTGCAATTTCGTGAGATTTTCTTGCTCCAGTGCAGTACAATCATCAATACATTTTGGGTTGACCCCCACTCAGAATTACTGAAAAAGGTTCCAGTGAAACCCAAGAATATAGGGGAGAATTTATCTCAAACCATGTTTACCGCAGTGCATTGTGGTCATGCGCGTTCGGAAATGCGCAGAGCACCTTTCCTCACCTGTGTTTCGTCACCAATTATGTCTTGTGTTCAGAAGATATTATGTTTCAGGCTGGCTGTTTAAAAAATCGTAGTTAGTCAAAAGCATAAAGCTCGATAGCGCATCTATTGTTGGATTGTTGGGTTTTGAAGCCAGAAGTACGTCACATTTTTAGACTTGCGCGGCCATGTTGAATGACCCCACTTGAGCATCGAATGCTATAGATTTCTACTACCGGACATATAGCTTACGTTTTGAAACAAAAGTTTTCACAGTTTTCTAAAAGAAACTACGTTGATTTAATTCTTGAGTGGGGCCCTTATACATGGCCGCCGCTCTCAACATATGACGTGTTTTCGGCTTCAATTTTATTTGTATTTTGTATTACGATGCACTATCCAGTGGTCAAAACTCAAAAGCAAATGCCTTATCAAGGTTAAATTATATATGCGAGAGGAAGACAATTTGCTTTTCTGAATATATTCATTTTTGAAGTCTGCTGTTTGCGTTAATAGTCAAGTACTGCAATTTAAAACGAGTTTGTTATTCGCACGACAATATTAAATCTCGTATTAAATTGCAGTGGCATTTTAATATATATTCTATTTGATAGTATCGCGTCTGTGAAATTGTATTAAAGCGCGTTTGTTTTGTCGATAACAATTTTCCAACATTACCATTTGTGCTAACAGTCAACTATAATCAAAGTTAACAAACCACAGTTAAACAGAGACGCCGCATAATATATGCATGTTATGTTCTAAAACGCATCTGCTGTTCACGCGACATTATTTGCCTTGACAGTTTTAAATTTCGTGTGTTTGTGTTCTAGCAAATATTTCCAACAAACATAATTATAAAACAACTAAGTATTTCAGAGTTCACTGTAGCTGTAAGAAAATCGTTAGCGTATTATCCCTTATTTATCGATAAGGCATTTGCTTTTCGACTTCGTTCATCGTTGACCCCTTTTGGCCCCTTATGCTTAAGCCAGTCTGAAACATGATATTTTCTGGCAGACAAACTGAGTCAAGCCGAGTAATGTACTGACAGGCTAGTAATGCACACTATGCCACTGAATATATTTTGGGTTGCATAAATGTCATTTTCCAGTAACCTATAAAATAATCAAAGCTCCGCAGCATTCCCTACCTTGCAGGTAACCTAGTCGTTAATTTATACGCTACAACTCGTCATGTTGTGATTATATTTATCTATACATTGAAAGCGATGTCTACACAAAGTGAATTAGTTTACATTTTTCTTTAAAATGTCTCAAAAACCCAATTCTACCCAGACGAAGCCATGATTTTTATAATGTTTTGTGTTAACAAATCGAAAGAGGGCACTGTGTCACACTGCATACGTCACTGGCCGCGCGTTGGAATGTCAGGAATTTCGCCACTAAATGATCTCAAAATCGAACTTTAACATGCCGGTGATCCTTTGCGTGCTTGGCGTTCCTGGTAATTGCTGAAACTAAGCATATTTAAGAATTACCTCCCAGGTTTATTTAATTTGTATGGGTCCCATACATATCGCAATTCCACTTCTAAACGGTGTTATTTCAAGACTGGATAGTGCATGGCAATACAAAGTCCAAATAAAAACTGAAGCTGCAAATACGTCAGGCCGGCGGCCTTGTTGAATGGCGTCACTCATGAATGAAGTGAATTTATGTGGTCTCGTTGAAAACCCCTCAGTTTTATGGAGCTTTTGTCTTAAAACGTGAACCATACATCCTGTAATAAAAATCTATGGCATTCGGTGCTCAATTGAGGCCATACCTAAAAACGTATTCCGGCTTTAAAACCCAACAATACATGTGCTACCAGCCTATAAATACATATCAATGATGTAAACGTAAAATGTAAACACGAACGTGAACGTGCTAAGGATTATTGGCATGATACTCACTCTTTAAAAACACTTCCAAATTACACCTTATCTCCAGCGCTACCCCAGCCCAACCATAAAAAGAAAAAAAAATCGCTGCAGAAATCGCTTGCCGAAGTGGCGCGGGTTAAAACACGGAAGGAGGCGTTACAAATAATGTATAGCAAACACATACAACGCGGAAAAATCAAAATTTATCTAGGGTAACTGATTTATACATGTATATGTACATAAACAAATACAATGACTTGATATTCATTGTACAAATTAAAAAATAAAACATTTTGCTAATATTGAAACAATTATACATTAAATGCATGTTACCACAAAACAGCTTGCATACTCGCCCATGGACATTGAAAGGAGTGGACTTGAAATTACTTTCTTATACCTTTCTTCAATTTGAATACCTTTCTTCAGTTCTGTCAGTCAAAATTGGTATATATAGGAACAAGCGGTCCAGTTGCATATACACTTTTTAACAGAAAGATCTATTTGCTGTATTAGGAACATGGAAACTTAACATGTACAACATTTTTTATCACGACAGACGTTTGATATTTAGGCCCAGGGTGCAACAATAAATCGATGATCAACGACATCGAAGCTGATTTCCTGACTTGACAAACAGCCAGGCATTTCCATCCGTCTTACTTGTCAACGAGATTTGTGCAAAATATAGCAGCCAGCTTTTGAACAGGTGTTCCTGTAAAAGTTACAAAAACGATAAAATAAAAGGAACTTGAACGCCGTGTACAAGGTGCAAAATAAAAGGTGAAATAGAAAGATCGACTTTCTGAGTGAGTCTAGGAAAATAACGACCGTAACATGTGGACAACACTCATGCAAGCAAATTACTTGAAAATGAAATATATTATGGGCTGTAAATTCACTACAGCAGTGTATAATATCAAAGAAATGGTAGCAAGGCGCAACCTAGCTGGCAGAACAATTTATATTATTATGTCGTTAGAAAACTGTTACTTTATATACCTATGTTACTGTTACTTGTCACTGATATACCATTGCAAAAGATTTTTTTCATGATGTTGACAATTGCCTTCCTTAACGTTGCTTCACTTTCATTAATAAAACAAAAATGTTTCTCAATATTCAACAATTTGAAATGTAAAACATTGTTTCCTCGCAGAAGCTGGAGAATCCCAGTATGTGTGGACTGTTTACCCAATTTAGCAATACTGTCGGGTTTCGCAAATAAATTCAAAGAAAAGCAAGGAACTTTCTTATTTTAGTTAGTAATTTCAACATAACTCACCAGGATTTGGGACACCAAGGTATTCTTATTATTTCCGCTGTCGTTTTGATGGAAAAGCAAAGGGATCTTCTTCCTAGACATATGTACAATATCACTTACTAGGACAGTCATGTCATATGAAATGGGAGGGAAAGCAGAGGCCATCGCATGTGCCCCCCCCCCACCACCATCACTCCCCGAGAAAATTGAACTGAAAATTTAACCTAAACATAACGGAAAAGATTTTCATATTTCTTCACATTTGTGTATGCTGGAATTGAAACCGCATTAGAGTTGTACAATCTTTCAAAAACGCAATTGCCGTGAAGGGGTCTTTATATGTGATAAAACACACGCTGATAAAACTTTTGCCTCGGTTTGCTCGGCTTTTAAAACATCCATATTGAAAATTCTTTCGTAAACAAACCGATAAGATGGATATAAAATAGGTTGCTTTTTTTTTGTTTGATTATGACCAGGCTGTACGGTTGGGTCAGTCGTGAAGACGTGGTTCCCTATCACTATCAGTAATAAATCAATTAATCAAACTCATACCTCATCCTCATCATTCAAATTATCGTCCGGCCGAGAACTGCCCCTGCAATAACAATATGTACAAAAAAATTAAGGCGAATGGCGAGAACGCATCCCGTTTTCCACTTCATTAAATTACAGTATTTAACGAAATTTTGAATTTTAAGATTCTACCAGTTTTCAATGACCAGTATTTTCGGTCATGGCTTTATAGGATACCCTAAAGGTCGAAATGTCGAGAGAGCACTGGGTTTCTCACTCACTGGGACTGTATCTACTTCACCAAATTTAGCTAAAGAGCGCGTAGCGCGACAATCATCACTCGCCCTTCGGGCTCGCACTTTAGCTAAATTTGTGAAGTAGATACAGTCCCAGTGAGTGAGAAACCCAGTGCTCTCTCGACATTTCGACCTTTAGGGTATCCTATAAAGCCATGACCCAGTATTTTCACAGTGTACGCCAATAAGTTGATACGCGAATTGGCCCGGATGTACGCGAAGTTTTCCAAGAAAAAGTGGAAACAGGCTTAAGACCTTCAAAGCCAACCGATCCGAACGTTGTACCCCAATAAAATTACTGGGTACAACGTTTGATAATTCCAATACTTATTGGAATTGTCATTTCATGCATATAAAATGAACCCTGACCCAAAACCCAACCTTAACCGTGATAATCCCAGTAATTTATTATTTTATTGGATACAATAATTTTATTGGGATACAACGTTCGGATCGGGTGCCAAAGCAATGCATTTAGTCCGCGTACGAACGTTTTCACGTTTTCTAATTTGTGTGTTATTTCTGGCTTAACTCACATGATGAAATAATATAACTTTGGCAGACAAAGACCGAAACAAAAGGGGCGACAAACGGTTGCAACACCTTCTTGCAACAAATCGCCTTGCGTGTACAGTGAAATGACAGATCACTTGCTCTCACTGCAACAGTAAGTAGCAGCAGCATATTTCGTCCTCTACACAGAAGAATTTTCTTGAAAGGTTTTACTGCCGCGACAGAATTTTGTCACCACAACATGTGGTACAAAACCAATTCTCCCGTTCACAATCCTCCGGGACATGCATGTGTTGCAGCGATTTGCCTTCAAAATTTTGGAGATCTAGCGCGCAAAAGAATTCCTAAAATCCATCAACAAAATCAACACACCTGGATTCTTTATTCCCAGGCAACGTATTTCCATAATCATTTTCGAACTAAAAACAAAGATGTATGAACATACAATTTAATGAGGATGACAAGGATATATAATTTCATTATAACTTAATGAATCACTGTAATCACAAATCAGTGACTTTAGATACCGTAAAATCTCCAAAGTAAGCGCCCCCTCCCCCCCCCCCCCCCTAGTGAAGTCGCTTAACCAAACGATCGTTACTGGCGTGGACAAACTTGAGCACCCCCTCTAGAACTGATTAACTATGCATCCTAATCAATTTGAGAGGGGGTGCCTAAAATTTTCAAGTCAGAGGGGTGTTACCTCAGTGAGGTGGTACGTTGACGGTTCGCAATTTTTCTCTGCCAATCAATGATATTTAATTTGAGAACATCAAACAGGAAATTACATGTGCCCATTTATCTGTTGTCAAGTCCATGTCTTTGAAAAACATCCCAACACCTTATTACTAAATACAATGATTGAGTAAAACATAAACAAATATTCGGAACCATTTCAAAAAAGTAACTTTTCACCCCCCGGGATGATAAATTTTTCGAATATCTTCATTACATCCCCAAAAACATTTAATTTGTCATTAGGAGTCGCGGGAAAAGAAATACTGAATTTGTCCGCTTTGTAACGATCTTGCCAATTTTTGCCGCTAAGCGACCGGACTACCCCCCCCTCCCCCAGTAATTTAATGGCAAAGAAATTATACCTAAACCACATTTATGTCATATTTACTATAGCATGGATTTACACTGAACCAATGCTAAAAATAACAACTCGAAAGTAGGACGTAATAGGATATAACCCGTTTACGTACGAGTTTATATCCTATTTTTAGTTCTTATCGAGTGCATATATTACTTTGTCAGAATAATCGATAATCTGCGACCTACCGAAAGTTGTTGCTTTTTTCCTCGAGTGGATGCTATAAACAATGTTATAAAAACTGGTGACAGATTGTAAGCCTTACAACTAAGGGAGCGGTCATAAAGTAAGTAAATGCTAGGGTGGGCCGGAGTGATTCAAGATGGGCTATGGAAAATATTTTAGTTGTTTGGATGAGCCACCATTTTTTTGGAATACGTAGTTTGGTCGAACAAAATTCAGAGTTTGACTGATGAAAAAAGATCAGTAACAAGTTATAATGTAGATAAAAAAAACCCCTTTGAAACATGAAAACAAGAAAAAGGGCCTTTTACCTCCCTCCATTTTAGAAAAGGCCCTGGGAACGAGTTTGGACTTAAGGTCCAAGGGTAACCACATTTTTGTGTTTTGATAACTAAACAATAGTTTTGTTGTGGTGCTTTATAACTTCATTTTCTAATTCTTCTATTTAATTAATGTGGGCAAGTGAGAAATGGCCTCGGACAAGCCAATGGTCTGTGTAGCCTGGCTCAGGGAGGAAAACTAGAGACAAACAGTTAAACTTTTTCCTAGAATTTACTGTTCGGACACGCGTGCATTTCAAAAATATAAAGTCACATGTGAAAATTTTCCACAAAAATACTTTTTAACTGTAGCTGGAAGCAGTTGCACGTAATCTATTTCCAAACTTTACCTCGTGACGTCACGCTTGAATTGTCACGTGATTTACTTGTGGTTCGAGATCCTCTTCCTCGTTGTTTCCTCCCTCGCCCTCTGCCGCGTCCTAGAAGGTAATAGAAGGTAATGCATTGGAATACTGTACACCAACGTATATTTAATGGCAAACGTTTACCGAGAAAAATAACAAAGCCCATGCGTGGTGTTGAAGATACAACGGGTCCTAACTACAAATGCTTGCGCGGTACAATGCATGGTACACTGGAATCCCTGCATAGTTTGGCGCGTCTGATATCTAACAGACAACAGTTCACATTTCAAACATTCTGACTATTGACATACATACACCTGAACTGCTTATTCTCGTGACATTTTACTTGAGGCTTGTGTTATCGATTCTATTATCGAAGTCACGAAGGTTGACGAATACGAGAGTAACCGAGCCAACAATACACGATTAAACATTATGAGTCGTTCTAGGTTGTTAAAAAACACGGGGATGTTGTATTGACAACATTGTTCCTCATTGTCAACACACTGCTAATTTCAAGAAGTTAATTTAACTTTACATAGAGTTATAATTATAGAGAACCAGGAACAATGTTGCATCCTTTTTACAACAGCTTTTGTTTTTTGCCCGTGTACAGGGGGAAAGCATTATGAGAGCCATTTTGGACAACGCTTTTTGAAGCCAAACAAGACAACCAGAATATTACACGTGCTTAAAAACAATATGCCAGAAGGTGATGATTATGACCTGTATAAGATAAACACGCCTCTAATCGTAAGACTTTGTTACCTCTCGTGGAAGTTTGATTTTCGCTCTCCTCCTCACTCTCATCTGATAAAGTAACTTGTTCATTTCGTCCTTTACTTTGAGACAGTGCTTCCTCTAAAACCTAAAAAAATGCCTGTCGTTTTACATGAGAAATCTGCGCGCAGTAAAGATCATACTCGGAATCACTTTAAAGACTTTCTTGACAGCAATTTCAAAATGGCCCTGAGATCATTTTAAAGGTTTTCTAATTATTAGTAAAGTTGAAGTGTCTGTTTTTTGCACGACAGCAGCCAAATTATGTAAGAATTCTGGCAACTGTTATTGGTACAAAAGTTGAAGTCAAATTTGTAAAATCAATCAAATCAACAAACACGGTAAACTGGTGAGAAAAAATTAATCTTTTTCTTAAAATTTTGCTTACCTTCGTGGGGTGCATTTTTTAAGCAAGTTGTCACAGGTTAAAATATACTACGCCTTAAAGTTTAGTAAAGATTATTGCTGCAGCGTTTACATAAACTGTCCAATTAAAATGTGCTGCAGCGTGTATCATAAAAGACTTCGTGTGAAGTTTGGTATCAAGATCTAGCGTCTTTTAATGCAGCAATTAATCTGTATGCAAAATTGTAAAACACAGTAAGCCCAGCGCTGTACCTTTTTAGTCCTTGCCACTTCTTCCTTAGTGGGTTCCTCAGTCCTGCTGCGTTCAGTTTCTTTAACAACTTCACTCACAATATCTTCGTCACGAAAGTTCTTTGTGGAGATTGCTTTCCGAGTGTCGTCAATTTGCAGATTCACCATCTCTGCTATTGCGTCATTCTCATCTTTTTCGACGAACTCTTTTAAAGCCAAGCCCAACTTGTGCTCAGATAACATTCTTAACGGCTATATATTCCCGTTGGAAAAATTAGAGTAGACAACATCGTTTTATATAACTGAATTTATTAAGAATTTCTCACCGCAGTTTTACAGGAGTTGCGACTTACTTTCGGAGAAGATTTGAGAAATGCACTGATAAGATCCTCCATAGTAACATTTTCAAACTCGGGAAGAATATCATCTTCATCGCCGTTGTTCCCTCTCCTGCCTGCAGAAAACAGGATACGTCAGTTGTCAAGTTTACCCAAGTACAGTACAAGTAAAAATAAACAAAAGCAAAAAAAAGATAGACGAATAAGAAAGACTTAACAAAGACAAGATACCGCGCACATCTAGTAGTAGAAGTAGTCTTTATTGAGAAAACTATTATTACAAAAGGACCTCTTAAAGGGCATATCGCATATCTACATAACATATAAAGTCAAACTAAAATGTGAAGGGTAAAGGATGTCTATAATAACAAAAGGAAAAACACTTTTGAATGATTAGGCGTGCTTCAAATTTAATTCTTTAAAAGTAAAACTCTTGGCTAAGGTTCCTGCGTGTGTAACTAATATGATTTGCCCACCTCGGGAAATATTGTTGCGGAAACAAAATTTTGCTTCTCGGGAAGCAAAAAAGTTTCCAAACAAATTCAGAAACACTTTTGTTGCGGAAATAATGTTTCCTAATCATGCCTAGATGTTTCGAATGCTTCTGGCACGAGAAACACGGATTTCCTTGTTAATTAAGCATGCGCAAAATTGCAAGTCTGCACAAGATATGGCTGAGGCCAATGTTTCGCACAAAAATGTTTCATAGTTTGCCCACAATGAGAAACATAGAGAAACATTGGCAGGAAACTATGTTTCGCACAAGAATGTTTCCTAGAAAACAATTCGTCAATTTACAGTATATTATTTTTTTCCGCCCATTGTTATCATTTTTAAACCGTTGTAAAATATTTACAAAATATACGCAAACTTTGCAAACCTAAATATTTTCCACACTTAATTGTTACTTTCGCCACCAAACTTTGTAATTTTACTAATTGTTTCTCATTAAATAGATTAAAATTCAGTTTAACATGCAAATTGTCTATTTTTATAAACAAACTCTTTGAAACAGATTTCGCGAGACAAGACTTGATAAAATTTTTATTGAAGAACAACATTTCGAAGCCTTCATAGCCTCATTCTCATGCCCAAATAGCAAATATTGATAATTTAACTGTAAAAATTATCGCTTCGAAACTTTATTCTTCAATAAAAATTTTATCGCTCATGTTTGTCTCGAGATTATCTATTGAGCAAAATAAAAATTCATTCGAGGTATTGGCAGGTAGGTATAAATATATCTTACCTCCTGTTGGAACTCTCCTTCGAAAGAAAGTTAAGATATCTTTCGTATTTGCAACACGTTGTAGAAATTGTTGTCCAAATGTGTACACATTGAATGGTGAAAATCCACCCGTATACTCCACCTGTAAGCATAAACAACACACTGCATATGGTTCATACGATTCATATACTGCATGCGCATGCACATTGTAATTTTGCCTAACAATTATGATAGTCCAGTAATTATTTCTATTTATATAATAATACGTGTTCATTCTGCATTTTCATTGGTCGCGAGCTGTGTGTTATTAAAGTACACACGCACAGATGACGTCAGCTGATGACGTGATCTAATTTAGCTAATTTATTTCGCGGGTCTTCGCATGATTTTTGCCAACTTTATTATAATATAAAACAAATAGATTTCATTTTTTGTGCTTCTGCACTGTAATAGATCACAGATGATGCCATAGCGTGTGAAGAACAAAAAGTCACGCACTCGACTGCGTCTCGTGCGTACTTTTTTGTTCTTCACACGCTATGACGTCATCTGTGATCTATTACAGTACAGACGCACGCAAAAATGAAATCTATTTGTTAAATATGACATGTATGCTATAATGTATGGAAGATTTGTTGATAAAAATTTCAAAGCATATACTTAATATAGAATTCACATGCAAGATCAAAATGTTGTTCGAAGTTTGTATTTTATTGTGTATATGTATTTTATTAAAATATGCTGGCTGGTTCTCGTAACTAAACATCATGCACATTTTAACTGTTTTGTTGTTTCAGGATTTTCTATGCATGAGCTATATAGGTACGTAAAAACGCGCACATTCAAGTTATTATAGGGTTCAAAATAAGTATGTAGTCGTGAAACAGATGTAAAAACATCCTATCATCGAACTGGTTAGAACTACCTGAATAATAGCTTCAAGTATACGTAAACTCAAAAAACGTTACAGAGTAGATACTTGAACATGGGTCTCCGCACACGCACAAACTAGCCATTTTCTTATTATAATGCGAATTATTTTGACATAAACTCATTTTTTAGTGCTGCAGTTTTTATGTACAGAAAGAAAATATAAAAAGGCAGCATCGAACCCTATAAAGAAGAGACCTATTTTTCTATACTGTTCATAATGAGCTGTGCGTGATTCGAGTATAATAGATTATAAAATAACTAACTATTAGTAACTAATATCAAACATTACCTTAAGTCTTATCAACGGACGCTTTGGCTGTCTTTTGTCTCCAGTATGTTCCTGTCCAGCTAATGCAATTAATTCCTCCACCTTTATTTGGACGAGAAAATGTAATGAAAACTTACTCGAATACATTTTTAAGCATTCCGTCTAAATTCTAAGACGTCCATCAATTACAAATAAAACACTGTCTCGCACTGCATGGTGTCTTAAATACCACATAAATATAATATTCGTCATAATTTATTTTGAAACAATTCATGCTTAAGAGGAGAATAAAACAGTCATATGGAGCTTTGATTGTTTTCAATGGTGAATATGAAAAACTATTACACGACACGTCACAAAATATGCTCAGTGAGGTAATGATCTGCACCTCACACACCTGTTCTGCTAAGTATTCTTGCACGGCATCTTCATCAGCAGGATCCAGATCAGTTTCACTCAGTATCACTTGTCTCATGTGAAAAGCCCGAACTGTCTTCAGCGGAAATTTATCCATACGAAAATTTTTTCCAGCAACTCTCAAGATACCCACATGCCTATATAGATGGATATGACTGTGTTAGCGAGTATAGTAGCATTTACCGTCGACAAAAAGAAAGCTTTAAAATTGGACACAGGCAGTTCCCACGAAAAAGTGAGCATTACTATTTATGTTTCATTCCTGCATTTGCATGGGTAGCAGAATCTAAATTTCTCAACGGTAAAAGTACCTTAATTCGAGTGGAAATCATGCACATGTAGAAGTTTAAGCCGGGAACAGTTGAGAAAAGTTCATCATCAACTACAGTTCCTTCAGCAGGAATCGAACCCACGCCTTCGCGACGCAATGCTCTTACCACTAAGCTACGGAGGTAGTTGACAAGAGCAAGCGTATAATTTATATCTGTATGTTTAGGCTGGTAATACATGCAAAATTTGGGATGAAAATCCATCCAAATTTCTCATGATTTGATTGAAGCTGTCCCAAGAAATGATAATTATAGCCTTACTTTTTTTTCGTTTCTCCCTCGCATAGTGATGTTGCAACTGACGATCCAGGTTGACTGATAAAAATATCCTTGCCTGAATCAGTGGAGTACTGAGGCTCAATGAGGCATTCATGTTCATGACCCCAAATTATTAGATCAAGAAAGTCGTCGAGAAAACTTTCGGGAATATGATTCTTTGGTCCATGTCTAGCTCTACATATATAGGATACGAATCAAGAGAACGTAATCAGGTCGCGACATTATTAACTAGCAAAGACAAAGATGCTGTCTATTCATAATTATTTATGATTAACGACCAAGCTGAACTTCCAGATTTTACTTTCTTTAACTCGCATGGTGGACAAGATTTTCTGGAATAGTGCAAAATTATTTCTTTAAAATTTTATATTAGAAATCTGCAAACACATAGCCAGTGTTGAAATTTCCTGCGACTGGTGAAAACTTTCCTGCGAGTGCCGCTCGCGTGCTCGCATATCTTTTCCACCCCTGTTTTTTTTATTCCTCACTTTTACCGCGACGATAAGTAATGACATAAAATTTAACAGCCGCGTTCACTTCACGCTACCGCGCTTCAATCCCACGCAACTGAGCTGCACTGGGGCCAGGAGACAAGGCTGACATACAGCAGCGTTTTCATTTGAATTGTTTTATTTACCATTATTTCCCGCGCTTTCCCTACATTTCCCTGGCGATAACGACCATCATTCCTTGGGCGCATTACGGCTTGGTCATTATTATACATTCATAAGGTCTGTTTATAATGGTCTTGTCTAAAAGTACACACGAATGACCACGAATGACCACGAGTGACCACGAATGACCACGAGTGACCACGAATGACCACCAAAGTAACCCATTATTGAGGGACCAGCTGATAATATTTTTGGCTTATGTGGGCAAAAATGCGGAAAATCTACTTGAACCCAAAATAATTTTTAAAGTTTGAAAAGAACTAGTGGGAATCTGTTTGGTTGCATAATTGGCTTAATTTTTTTCACCACTGAATGATGAAAACGTGGACCGAAGAACCAGAAGACGAGATGATCGGACTGGACAATTTTTATTTAGTCCAGATTTCTCTAGCATCTACTATCATCCTTCTTGTGCCCACATTACGAAAAAGAATCCTGTCTTCACTGGTATTGTAACTGTCGATCGTTACACGTGCGAACGCCGGACCGAAGAGCAACGGCAGTACGTGGCCACATTTGATTTAAAAATTCAAGTTTTGTAATGTGAACTTACGTTTTTATAGGGTTACTCTATATAAAGTTGAAGTGCGCAAGCGAGAATTTTGAATTTCCAGCGTTTCAAGTAATCTAAGAAAATTTGAATCATAATTGTTATTAAAGCAATCATGTCATCAAATCGGGAATATAGTGGAAATGGAACTACTGTAAAGCAATAAAATCAAAGCTTTTCTTAAGAAAACTGATTTGTGGTTCCGATTTGACGTGATGTCCGGTAATCTTAAGGACCTACAATCTTGGACAAATTGTTGAGACGCATGAGCGATCATTCAACTTCAACACCTAATCAATGCAATCTATGCATAATTACGTCAATGAGGAGAAACACTCTCAAGAATTGTAAGCCAATGGTCTTGCGTCTTTTATTGATGAAAGCGAGGTTCCCAAGCCAAAATGGTTTCGGTGACGTGACTATCAAAAGGGTGTTCAGTGATTGCTGTACGAAAAGTTCCCGCCTTTAGCTTTTTAGTAATATGGCTGTGATCCCCTATCCGCTTTTCGCAATTCGTTACCCGCATTTCGTTGCTTGCAATCCTCTACAAGTTGGGTTTTATATGTGTTCGGTGTATAAATATTTTTTATTGCGTGAAACGCGGAAGTAATATTTGTGGGTCATTTGTGGTCACTCGTGGTCATTCGTGGTCACTCGTAGTCATTCGTGGTCACTCGTGGTCATTCGTGGTCACTCGTGGTCATTCGAGGTCACTCGTCGTCACTCGTGGTCATTCGTGTGTTCTTTTAGACAAGATCGTTTATAATTGACAAATCACGGCATTTAGCTCAATTTTATCCAAAATTGTATATTAGTTGTTGCACTGCTAAAACGCTTACCTGTTTTGGTGGAGAACGAAAATATTAAACCAAGAGTCGGCGTCTTCTTTCGGACGAAGCATTTTAACATTTTTAGTAAGAAAAGTTCGATGTAATCTTTCATCTCGTACGGAGCCAAGTCCATAAAGGGCTAGCTTTGTTGTACCTTTCTGCATAAGTATAGGGCTTATGGTGATATCATCAACATCATTTGCTTTGCCGAAGTAATTCACTAAACCGCTGACGCTAAATAGATTGAGTGTGCATAAATTGCCATCCTAAAGAAAAACGAATGATCGAAATTATGGTTGTACGTAGACGAGGTGCAAGCACTTGCTATAAAAGTCGCTTTATATGCGTCCTCAAAAGTTTCCAAGGGTTGTCTGCATTCCAAATACTCGAGAAAACCCAGGACCTTTTGCAATGCATTGATTAACTCTTCTCGTATGTATATCAAGTACTGTGGTGTAACCAGCACGACAATTTAATTCCTACTATGCACATTTTAACTTGTCAGTATAATTTTGTTGTCACACCACGTAAACTTATGATCGCAAAGCTTTCGATTCGTACCTTCTGTCCTCTATCAATGCTAATAATGCGACTATTTTAAATTCACACGTCTCTTAAATAGATAAAGTGTCGTGATTAATCAATCATCCTGAGGAAACTAAAATAACGTACTATACAGTGAAGGGTGTGATATTGTACTCAAACGATTCTGGCTACGCTAACGTGAAATAAATAAACGTGAAATACCCCGGCAGGATCATCATGATTTCCATGTATTGAAAATACAGGAATAGAGACATTATAGTTTGGATCTTCGTAGTTCACAGAGGGAAAGCTAAAAGCAAACGTTGGATATTAAAAATATATATACTATACCCTGTTGTTTTGGTAACGGACGCAAACATATAATTATATACCATCACTTTTGGTTATTTCAAATCTAATCCAGGATAAAGGGTGTTGTATCTTTTCTAAATTTTTCTATTAAATACTCACAAGGGCAGGGACACGACAACATCATGACCGATTACTGTTATAGGTCCTTATCACTTAACCTACCGTGCCAATATTTCCCTGTGGGAAGAAACCGGAGAAAACGCACGCTTTCGACATGCAGAGCGTTAACTTGCATTCTTTCATATACAAGAACTGCGTTCGAGTCAGTTAAAGAAGTTCTTACGCAGAATCGAGCCCCCGAAATGAGAGGTGAATATATTTATGAATCGTATTGGTATACCTGTTAGCAGCGAAATTGATAGACTGATCACTAAGAAACTCAAGGTAACACGGCCTGTCTCCCAAGCAATATTTACGTAACATCTCCATTGTCTTATGAAGTACTTTCCGTGATGGCTTATTATCATGGAATAAATCACCGCCAAGCAAGATAAAATCGACCTAACAAAAAAATAACGATTGTCAATCTGGCGTTATTATTCTATCAATCAATTCTTATGATGCCAATACGAAAACTTGTTCAGATCTGGCGCTATTATATTTAGGGAAATATTGTAATAAAAGCAATTATATATTGTTTCTGAGAAGTGAAAACCGAAAAACCGTGTGTGATTGTTTACAGGCAAAATTTGTAACATGGTAGCTGCAAACGTATTTTGTTCAAGTAACATTTCTCTTTCTTCCATAGTATGTAAATATTGTGTACCTAGACAGCACAGTTAGAGACTAAATGTATAATTGACACATTAGCACGAATTAGAGGTATAACGTATAAAGATCGTGGAATCGATATATAATAATATAATTGCCTTTTTCTCCTGAGCAATTTGCAATATTTCTTCAAACGTTACTAAGGAATCGCGTCCTCTCTCCGGGTCTTTAGCCATGAATCCGAGATGATTATCTGTCGCTTGGAATAGAAAAAAAGATGCAAAAAGGTCGAGATTTAGATCATAATTAGCAGGTGCACGCGGCCTCTCTCGAAGAAAACTAACAATATTCTGCGTCAACAAATACATGTACAATGTTCTGTATACAAAAATGAGGGCGACTGTTCAAATGTTTTCCAGGTTTTGTCAAGAAGGTAAAAATCACTTCTCCTGGGGGGTTGCCAAAAAAAAGAGACGGCCTCCCCCCCCCCTCAAAAATGGCTCGCTTGGTTCATAATGCCTATAAAAAGTAACTATAACAGACGTATGTTTTTGTACTTGTATAATTACCTGAGTGCCAGTACAAGCAATGATCGCAATTCAAAGTGAAATATTTGAATGTATTTAACGAGTTTTAAACTATAGAGATAGCAGGTTTGAATCAGAAATTCAACAATATTATTAAAGCCTTTACCAAAAAATGTTTCAATATTCAAAAATGACTCGGTAATGTGGGTAAGTGGGTTGAAATGTAAAAGCATGCATGATGTGCCCTGATGGCTAATGTGATTATTTCGTGTACACAATGGCGTTTTTTGAAAAAATGAGTCGCTAAAATGCGATTCATTTAGGTACGTGCTTCCCTTGTTGGGAAACGTAACTCCACGGCCACACTTACTGTATGTTTCAGTATGTTAGTTGACAATTACTGTATGTTTCAGTATAGTGATTGACAATTACTGCATGTTTCAGAATGTTAGTTGACAATTACTGTATGTTTCAGTATAGTGGTTGACAATTACTGTGTGTTTCAGTATATTAGTTGACAATTACTGTATGTTTCAGTATAGTGGTTGACAATTACTGTATGTTTCAGTATAGTGGTTGGCAATTACTGTATGTTTCAGTATATTAGTTGACAATTACTGTATGTATCAGTATAGTGGTTGGCAATTACTGTATGTTTCAGTATATTATATAGTTGACAATTACTGTATGTTTCAGTATATTGGTTGACAATTACTGCATGTTTCAGTATATTAGTTAGCAATTACTGTATGTTTCAGTATATTAGTTGACAATTACTGTATGTTTCAGTATATTAGTTGACAATTACTGTATGTCTCAGTATATAGTAATATTTAACAATTATTCGCCGAAGGCGAGGTGATTATCGGGGAATATTCACCGCGACGAAGTCGAGGTGAATATTTCCCGAAAATCACCGAGCCTGAGACGAATAATTGTTTTAGTATTTTTACACAAGTTATTTTAATTTTGTTTATTTCTTTGTCCGTAATTTGTACAAAACGGCGGCTAGTCGCCATTTTGTAAACTTGTTTTTACTGTTATATTCACCTGTAGGTGAATATAAAGGAAGTCACGTCATATTGGGCCAATCACAACGTCGAATTTCTTATGTTTACTTGTGTAAAAATACTAATAACCATTATTGCTTGTACTAACACACAGGTACCTATGCAAGTACAAATACGTAACTTTTGTTAATATTTTCCTTGTTTACATCCATTATAAACCATGCAAGCGATTTTTGATGGGGCAACCCCCTGTACGTTTGCAAAGAATTTCGTGTGAATCTTACATATACTCATTTCACTACCGTCCTTAGTTTTAAAATGTGACTAATAGTTTCAAATTTTAATCATTTGCAGTTTTTAGCATAAGCAATCAAAGGTCCGGAGGTAACGCTGGAACACCTGGATAATTAAGTGGAGATAAGACATCAGACATGATGTATTGCAAATTTTTTGTAAATAGTTTAAAAAACGAAGAATGCGTTTACGAGGAATACAAAACGGGGGAAAAAATCTTGAAGAAAAGAAAAACATAAAAACCGACATTAAAAAAAATAAATGTCACTCCCTTGTATCGAACCCAGAACATTGTACACGTATAAGCTTCGAAAACTCACGCCATTGCGTTGCCTGAATCTTGTAACTTTGTTTCGAAACGCCTTATTAATTGAGAAACACAATTAAATATTTGTAGATGTACATGAGTATCGCTAGTCGCGATAGCCGTTCAATTTCGCGTGACGTTTGTTTACTCTTATCAGTCGATCCGCGACAATGTCGCGAGCTTCTGACAGCAATAAAAGTAATATTATGCAAATAATTGATTTACTTAAGATAAAAATACACACTTTTGGGCCGCCCATTCTTCAGTTTTAGCGGGTTTGAAATAGCATTTTAGAGTTTTCCAAAATCCGGCCCTTCATATACACTTTATGGATGCATAAAGATTGTTTGAAGTTTCGGGAATGTCGGAACAATTATTGCCAGGCAACATACTTGACTACGCCTAGTTTCAAAACGCCGCTATGTCGCTGTAAAAAATAAGGCATCAAGAGTCATTTTTTTCAATTACCAGCCGCCCCCTGCATCCGCTATCACCAAAAGTCCTCTTAAAATACAGATAGAAAGAAATGTGCGTAATAAAAACTACAATATATTACTTATGAGTGTTTTTAAATACTTCAGTCTGCACTGGCATATTTTTTCATCACGTAAATGTATGATACGTCGAAACTCTGTGTAGTGTCAACTGTTACTGATTTAGTTGAATACATTTTGCCCTTCGGATATAAGCAGAAAGATGCTTGATCAGTATCGATCGGCACATAAGTCATAACATTCTTTCCACGGTAACCGAAAATTTTCATTCCCTCAAAATTGATTGCCTTCTATGTCACCATCAATCAAGTCGTCAGTAACAGAATGCAACACCAGCATTTTACTTTTAGCAATGTCTAAGTTGTTAAAAATGTTTTTCCCAGGTAACACACATACTGAAACCAAGTTTGGCTTTTCATGGCAATAATTTACTTGAAATTAATGTTAAAATGACGAGAATAAAGAAATTATTGCCTTTAATATAAGACATAATTAATGCATGAATGAAAATTTAAAATAATTATATTCAATCCTGATTAATTATAAATCTACTGAAAGTATCATGCATATAATTATAAGCATATTTTTCACCGTTGCTAAGTTGCCAAGGACTTGGTCATACACCGTATCCTGGGTTTGTTAGATACCGAAAAAAAACCCGTTGTTAAGATCTGAATTCTTTCCTACCCACAACGGTTGCCAGGGAAGCTATATGCCGACGCTTCTCAGCAACACGACACACGTTCTTACTGAAGTGTATTTCATTTTAGGAATAAAAAAAGAATACTCAGGAAACAAATAAGGACATTACCGGCAATTTTGCTTAAAGACACGTTTATACTACACTCAAGTTTTGGCAACGAGCGGATTATACCCCTACCATACAGGTATATGTACCACAAAATACCTCGGTACCACAGAATACCAGTCGTATTTATTTTCAGTATAAATTAAATTTGGAAGAAACGTGCAAAATACTTTATTCTCGTAAATATATATTAATTTTGGTGTTAATTGGTGAAAATAAGTTTGCAAACCAACATAAATTATGTTCATAAGCATTTGTACTAAGCGATAAAACATTCCAGCCAATCAAGAATAACAGGGAGTAATAAAATTTGCTATAAAAGAACACGATCTTTCAACATTATTGATAAACCTGATATATTGTAGTATATACCATGGGTATTATGTAGTGACTTTAGTATTAACCTTCCACTAAATTAGATAGCAATATCTATACAGTATTACCATACAGCATCAAACACCAAATCCTGGTTCAATTTGATAAATGGTAAATATGGTAAATTCTGATATGGATTTTTAGACTTCTGCGTGCACCTACCTGTAAAAGCGCGTGCCGGTAACTGAAAAAAAGCGCTTGCCGATAACTGAAAAAAAGCGCTTGCTGGTAACTGAAAAAAAGCGCTTGCCGGTAACTGAAAAAAAGCGCTAGCCATAAAAAATATGCGTATCCATGAGATCTTTCAATGTCAAACAAAGAAATTCTTCTCTTTTACAAGTGCCCACGCAACTACTTGCATTGTACATTATATAATTAATTTTAGTGCTACCGACTTCCTAAAAACATAAAGTTGTTTTGTATTTTTTAACAAGATTTTAATGATTTGATTTTTTTTATATATGATCCAGCTATTTAATTCTGCTTCTTTTTATGACATGCTATGGAATGATCCATTGTATGATCAAACACCATTATAAGCTTTTTCTTGTTACTATAGCTTTCCCAAACAACACACACACAAGTCATACTTAGTAAATCTCTATGTTATTGTTATTATTATTATTGTATAGTACCGTTAGTTTTATTATATCATTAGGGTGTTTTTTAGTATTATTAATATCATTAGTATTATTTAATAAATATGAACCAGAAAAACACAAACTTTTAATATCATGAGCCAAAGATACATTTTTTAACAACCTACTAGACTTTTGACAACCTACACATATATAAAAGCTGAATTAAACTTTTAGATTATATATAAACCCTAAATGGGCAAGGTATAAACGGGACTTGAAGAACCATGCAAGATATCTTCCCAAACTTGACTACATTACACAAACCACACACATACACAGAGGACTACAGTTATAACCTATGACAGGAGCAGTCACAGAACAAGGACCACATACATGACAAATTAACATCATAAATATAATCAAGAATACTAAAGTATTTACATTTAACTAAACATTTAAAGGATATAAGATTAGACACAATGTCCAAACATACTTCTTTACATACAATGTTCCACACTTTGACAACATGATTAAAGTATGAAGAATAAAAAGCGCTTGTTCTACAAATTTGGCTTTGTAGAGTGTACTTTGAATTGTTATACTTAGTCGAGTTCGGCCGTGACTGACAAATGATACAAAGTTACTGACATTCACATAGCCAATGCCTTTTACATGAATACCAAGGCAAGCCTTAAACTTCCCTGTCAAAGGATAATGGTAAAAGGTCTAAAGCCGACAGTCGTTCTTTGTGGCTCCATTCTACCCTAGATATATATTATGCATCATACACAAGGGTAAGGCAAATCAATTACAATTTTGTGGCAGTCCATTCCATGTTGGATAATTTCTAAATGTTTAAATGTGTCTAAATTCTGAGTGGGAAATCCAAATTCCCTGTACAAAATCATAGTTGATTTACCCTTAATGTATAGCCCTTTAATCATTAAGGCAACATGAATATTTTCAAGTTTGGATTCAGTAAAACATATACATTTATTATATATATTTGAAGCATTTTGGTATATAATATAATTATGCATTTCTTGGTAGAGCCAGAAATCGATAAGGTTAACCCTATTTAACATTACTTTCCTTGTTACATACATTACACATTTTTTCATATATTTCCTATAATGTGTTGATTTTGGAAAGGGAGGAAAGCTAGATAACCTGAAGAAAAACCTTGGATGTATAGGAGATCTAGATCAACCACAGAAACTCCATTTCACCACATGTTTTAATCCGTATCCTGATCTTAATCTTCGGATTATGTTTTATTCTGTATTTTTTTAAACTGTGGGCTGGTATTGGTTTTTTTATCACATATATACATTTAATTAAGACAAGAAATGTAATGATTTAAATATCTATATATGTGATCTATGGTTAACTTACCAATAAGGATGGACATTGTATTCTCATGGTCAAGTTCTTCATCACCAACTGACCTAAAATAGGATTGATCCCTGGTTCACTTGTGTTGAATGCTACCAAACAGCATGGGTAAACTGTGAGGAATTATGATTGGGGTTCGATATTTTTTCATTTAACTTGAATGTGCAAAAAACTAAGCTGAACAAATTAAATGAAACTAATGTTTAAAAGTTACTACACCAGGAGTAGTACAGAGTATTTCTGTATTGTAGTATAGTTGTAACACTGCAATTAAGTGTTTAGAAGTGTTGAGGTGCACGATAGTTTAATCAACCATTAACTAGTAAGGAGTTGAAAGAATTGAGGAGAAAATCATTTGGCATTACAGCCGTGGCAATTGAAGTGTTCCTAAAATATTGCATCAATTCATATGCTCACTAGAACAAATTGATTTGACAGTTGGTGTAGCTGTATACAAACTTCACAAATCTGACCATCTCTGGTCACTTCCTGCTTCGTTGTGATTGGTCGCTTGTGCCAAAGCCAATGGTGATTGGAGCATTCAACAGGAAGTTGATCAATTATTTAGGAAATTGTAAAATTTTCAAATGTTCTATCAAATGAATTCGTTCATGTTGGCAAATGAATTGATACAATATTTCAGGAAAACTTCAATTGCCACGGCTGTAAGCCAATAAAAAAGTCAGGTGCACTTGGGTACAAGAGGAACATACTCTATAATCATAGGTTAACCAATAACTATGCAAAGCCCAGGGTGCATGCCATGTACACTCCACGCTAGAGAAACTCCAATATTTCCTACATTTAACGTTGCAATATGGTAAATGATATATGAGTGCACAGAATGCAGTCTGGTTCAAAGCCACTGTAATGTAGATTTTTTGACTCATTAAAGCACACAGAGCTTTGTCTAGGTTTAGACAAGTAAAAATGAGTAGGTTACACTGGAGCATATAACTCAATAGGTTAATACAAATGCATTAAAAAAAACCATAATTATATTTAGTAAAACTATATACATATACATGATTACATGTCACAGAGCCACCTTGACCTAGCTGACACAGTTCTGGAATTTCTAGCCCAGCACTTGCAGTCATACAAACACTTACATATTTATGTAAAAATGTATTCAATAACGCTTTAAAAAGAGAAAAAATAAAAAAGACATACCTTTGAGTATCTGTAGACTGACTTGTGCTGGTACCATCCATATTTTCATATTAATTATTTTTTACGCCAAATTTTAAAATTAATTAGCCTTATGGTGCTTCGTGCAATGATCGGCTTTGTTTCGGGACACAATCGTTGTATATCTTTGCTGGGGGTATGCCACATGCCTGAGCGGCCGCCATATTGCAAAGCGATTTTTAAACAGAAAATTTTTGAAGTGTGGCTTGTATAGACTGCTGGATAAGTCTTTGGTTAATCGGTCGGTGTTAGACCATATGGGAATTCGAAGTTTTTGTAAATAAAAGCTGTTCGTGTCCTGAAAATGATGTAATCTTTTTGTGGATTTGTTAATATTTGACAAGGCACGACTGTCCTCAGTAGCTGATTCTTGTTGTCTACATGATTGCTATGTTGTTTATTTCGACACGAGATGTAAAAATCCTTTAAGAAAGGTTACTGCTGGCAATTATACCTGACTACTTGATTTAAAATGAGTGGTAGGCCTCGTACAACGTCGTTGGCGGAGACTGGGAGATCTCAGGGATCGTCGTTTGGCGGCGTTAAAGTTAGCCGTAAGTATATGTTTTAAAAATGTACTTCAGTTTAAATTTAATATACGATCTGTACATTCCGCTCCGTAGAAATACATCTTAAAATTGTCTGTCCTGAGTTGGTTGCGATGTTAACCGGTTTTCTTGTCCACAAAGGCGACAAAGATGGTGGCAAAGTGACTACAGTCATTGCAACGTCAGGTTCATTGCCTGACCGAACTCAAGAAATCAGTTACGCTGATACAAAAGTTATTGGAAATGGCTCGTTTGGTGTGGTTTATCAGGCACGGTTATGCGAGACCGATGAGCCAGTGGCAATCAAAAAAGTTTTACAAGATAAAAGATTCAAGGTATAGACAAATTTTCGTACTTCATACAAATCGTGGCAGCTGATATTGTCTGCCAAATCCTTCGTCAAGGCATAATTTTTCACCGCTCGTGATGTCTTAATTTCATGTTTCCTTTTCGTAGAACAGAGAACTGCAAATTATGAGAAAACTGGACCATTGTAACATTGTCAAACTTAAGTATTTCTTTTATTCAAGTGGCGAAAAGGTACGGATACGCTCACTTAAATAACTAATAACATACACAGTTTATATTTAAATTAATCTTTATCCATCGCCAAATATGTTTTTGGTGGCAGCGAAATCAGTAGTGATTTGACAAGACAAATTTTGGTTTATTCAATGAGTTTTTGACTTGTATTAACTATCTTTATTAATAGTCAATAGTTTTTGCGTTGGGCCTTTGCGGTGTTAGACAATCCTTCCCACTCGACAGGTTTGTGGTTGCCTGGAGAACAATATTCACACAAATGACTATGGTTGCTTGGGCAATATATTATTTTCATCAATACAATGATAAACTTCTACAAATGTGAGCATTTGTCCCAGCAATTTCATTTTCCTGTCTTAAACTGAAGTCATGAGTGAAAATTTAGAAAAGTTGTTGACATTTTCAATAACTAACCCCAAAACACTTCACCTAAATGTTGTGTTGAATGATGTACATGGTTAAAAAACTGCTTAAAATTGCATTGAAACGTACACTAGGTGTTTAGGATAATTGTATTTCCATGATGCAACACTGGATCATTTCATATTTCATGTACCTGCTTTGAATATAAACTGAAATTATCTACAATTATCTGATGGAACTAAATTTGTTGTGTACATTAAATTATAGTCTGACTGCTAGATAATAGGCCCTGCAGTCTTCCCCTTCACATCCTCTCTTGCATTATTCCAATGTTTCCTACAAAAGGAAAATGGGGCTTCATTAGTTAAGAACTGCAATTCATAGTCTTCAGTGTTCCATGAGATAAAATAATAATATTAAATTGCAAACATACATTGTGTGCATGCAAATATGGAACAAACTGCAATGGAAAGAATTTTATGCACAGTGTATATTGTGCTGTGGCTCTGGCTGTGGCCAACACTTGCAATATAGTATGGTGCAATTTTAAGTATTTCTAGTGATTGTTGCTGCAAGTTTCAGTTTTCCTATAATTGCAAGATTATTGAAATTTTGTTGTGAAAGAACTCACTGTAGTTGCCAAGTTTATTCCCTTGTCTTATAGAAGACTTTATGGATGACAGTGCCAGTTATATATAGTTTGATATAGTGGTCATAACCTCAATGTATGCAATTGCTTCTTTAAAAAATAGAATATGAGAGTACATTGATACTTACTGGTTATAGACTAACCTTGACCCATCCTGTGGCAAAACAATTTGTGGCTATTGCTTTATTTACAATGTTTGAAGGAGTTACTTGAAAAGAATTGAAAAACCTACCATATAGTATATTATATTAAAATGTTTAATGAGACATCAAACAGGACATTTTGTCTCTATATTCATGTACTAAAAATAACAATAAACCTGTAAAATTCTTTGCTGATATGTAAGTAGAACTAAAACCTGAAATTGGAATGGGATGGCAAAAGCGTGACCACAAAATAATATCATTGCTTGTTTATTACATCATTAATGTATTGGTAGAACCAATGCCTGATATTTTAGGCTGGCAAACTTGAAAAGGTCCAAAGGTCATTTGAACATGCATTAAGTTGTTTAAAATGTCAGATCACTTAACCCTTAAACTACTGTTACATTATAGCCTAAAGTGCAAGGTTTGGCTGCTAATTTTGACAAACTGCAACTATACTACAATACAACAATAATATCATTTTTGGCAACTACTGGATGGTTTTTCTTATTCTTATGCATTCTTGAATTTATTTAAACTTGCAAAGTAAGATTTTTGCTCAATTATACATAGCTCATAGTTATAATTGAAAAGAGACAAAATAATAGCTATACTGTATGGTTCACAGGCAAATTTAAGCTGGAACAATGCAGTTTTCAAAAAATAGGTATGCTAAGCATTTAAATGCCTTAGATCCAAAAATGCCCACTTTAAAATTCCTCAGATTCCTCCAATTCAAAAAATGTGTTGCATTCAAAATGTATCTGATTTGAAAATGCCTCTGATTTAAAAATGCCTCTGATTCAAAAATTCCATGGATTCAAAAATGCCTTGCATTTGAAAATGCTTCGGAATCAGAAGTGCTTCAGATTCGAAAATGCCTCAGATTTGGGAATGCCTCAGATTTGGAAATGCCTCGGATTAAAATGTTAATAAAAGGAAAATGTCGTCCATTCAGTGAATAATTCAGTTGTTATAGATATGGCCACATTTTGTATAACATTTGATTTGTAAAAACTAAACGCTAGTTGAATTTTTTTGTACACAAAAGTCTGCTGCAAAGTAAAATACATTATACAAGATGAAAACCCTTGCTTCTTGATGCAAAGTTGATAGTCGTACCACAATTTAACTATTATATACAAACTGATTACCGTAATCATGAAATTTACCATTCTGTCAGCTATTTTAGTATATTCAGAATAGCATGAATTTTTACCCCTGTTCTTAATATATAAAAAAAGAATGATGTTGTTTTAAAAATTAATGATTATGCTGGTTATTTAGTTACAACGTGCTTAGATATACATGTACTTCAAATGGGCATTATATATGATATATTGTCCTTTAGTAGTGCTTTCATATCAGAAGTAAGCATATGAAATATTTGGATATTATTAACTATTTCACAATTGTGCCATGACCAAATTACACAAATCATTGTGCCTTATTAACATTTTAATTGAATCCACTGCTTCTGTAGTTGATGCTTGATATACACTTATATATAATAGTACAAGTGAAGATACTAAATTTTACATTTCATTTTGACAGCTTTGACCATTGATATATGACATTTTATACTATGGACTTAAACTTGAGCATTTACAAGCACAATAAGAGCATGAAATTTACATGAAAACAAATATAAGTGCAAGTGTACACAAGCTGTACAAGTAGTGAATCAATTACAAATATTTAACAATATATTATACCAGCCATATACTGAAAAGAAACTATTTAACAGCTTAAAGTGACTTCATAATGCTACATAAATATAGTCCACAGGATGATACTACATTTAATCCAATTACCATACCTTTATTAACACTGTGCCTGTGCCACATTGACATTGTCAGACTGCCAATGTACATGCTACTAAATTTTACTCTGTAATTTGATTGTTGTAAACAGACATTTAACTGATGATATATTTTGGCAATTTTTGCCAGTTACCAATTAAAATGTATTCTTCTACATGAAAATACTTTCCATTAAAACTATAATGATCAGTTATTTTTCAAAAATTTGCTGGAAATGATTGATAAATTATCTTGTTCAATCTTAGTCCTGATAACATTAGTTGCTATATTGGAAAGTGGTAGCATCACCTCCATTAATACTCAAAATAGTTTGGTCAGTGATCATTAAGCCATTATGGCATTATGTTAATCTTACATTCTCCTCTATTGGCTAAATTTAATGTAAGCGTTCGGTGATTGGGTACAAGCTAACAGTTACAGTTACAGCATGCAGACGACCACAATATATGTGAAAGATTGAGCTATTTAATTATTAGTTGCTAAAGGCATGGTGATTAAAAGCCTGTATTCACTGAGCCAAAGGCAAAATGAATATAGGCTTGTAATCAGCAAGCCTGAGCCTGTGAAAATGCTATTTTCTTGAAAAACTTTTTCCAAATTACGGATTTTTTATTTTTTCTATAATGCAAAATTTTTGTGGTACAATACTGCAAGTTAGCTCACCATGCAAAATAAGGAGATATAGCACATTGATATTTAAAAATTGATTTTTTTAATAATGCCAGCAATGAGAAAACCCTCATTCTGTTAGCATTTTTTAGGCTAAAAATGACATCTGCATCTCACATGACATGCAGTATTTGATGTTTTACATATCTATTTGTTGTAAACGTTATGTATATATATAAGGGGATTTGTATAAATGGCATTAAATTAGGCACATGCCATCTGTATTTGTGGGCATTACTATATCGAGCCACCTTAATCTGCACAAATCTGGTATGTGTAATTACAGAAAAACAAGTGTTGATTGCTCTTTGGCTAGTATTGAGTTTGCTGTGCATTGTGATATTTGAAATAATTTCAAGAGGTATATACAAAACAAACCATGAGTGACACAACTACAGTATACAGTAGATTTAGAAATGAAAACTGCAACACATGTCATAGTTCATATTTCAGTTGATGAAAAATTTCATGTTCTGTGGCTAATTTTTTATTTCTGTTTATATGAGTTGACAATCAATGTGCTTGATAGATGCACATTTTTAGCCATCCGGTTTGAGCAAATTAGCAGATACCAGTACCCATCTAATCATCTTAGGCAATATGATATATTACTTAAAAAACTTGTTAGGTGCCCTGGGCCTGTTGTGTTTTTGTAATCTCCAAGCAAAGTGGGCAAGTTTGAACCATGCATGGCTAACTGCAATTTTTTGCTGCCTGCAAAAAACCCAATATACAGACGTCGTAGTGTTTGTTTATGTCAGAGTTATTGCAAAGAAGCTACTAACCCTACACAACGTTTGCTCTTTGTGAACATATTAGAGTGCTATACCAAGCATTGTTTCTTAGAGAGAGGAAATATATTTGAACTTGGTGTTAGAGTTTGTCCCGGAAACTGTGTATCGAGTAGCAAGACATTATAGCAAATCTAAACAGACTATCCCATTAGTTCATGTGAAGGTATGTTAAATAAACATGTATTACAACACTCATTTATATCAAGAATATTTTGTGTGGAAAATGTCAAACTTTACAGCATTCAGGTTTTTTTCTTTTATCAGATGTTTCTACTTTAGACCATTCCCCAATTAGACAAACTGTTAAATTCGAAACTAATATTAGCACAGTTGTGGACAGAGCTTCCTGAATCTAGTGAGGTTGTGAAGTTTGGTTGTAAAATATTGTAAAATGTTAAAAATATAAATGTCAAGTGCGCAAATTTTGTATTACACACAGAAAATCGTTACACAATTACAACATAGCGGTAACGCTTTTCTGTGCGTGATAAAAAAGTATACAAAATTCGGAAACTTTAGAGGACTATATTTTCCACATTTTACAATATTTTGCAACCAAACTTTAGGATGCTATTTTCAGGTGTGCTGATTCAAAAGTTTGTTTAATAGGGGAATGGTCTATGATTGTACGTATAATGAGTTGCAACAGATTAACTGGGAATCAAGGATGATTCCATGCTTCTGTAAACCATCCCGATGATTTTGTCCTGCTATGCAAATATTTTCGTTTTTATTGGAAGTGAAACTAGTCATTTTTAACCGTTTTTTTTCTTTTTAGCTTTATATGTACCAGCTGTTTCGTTCATTAGCCTACATCCATTCACTTGGAATTTGTCATAGAGATATCAAACCTCAAAATTTGTTGCTTGATCCAGAAACAGCTGTGCTAAAATTATGCGACTTTGGAAGGTAATGAGTTGGGAAAGAATTAAATTGTAGTAAATTAATGCAAACATATTTTAAATAAATTAAGAATTCTGTCTGTATTAATTTTAACCTTCAAAGAATTCAAAGTATATCATACTTTATAAAGTGTAGTAAGTTTCAAAGTAAATTATACTTTGACTGATATTCATGATGCAAACATGTAGGGAACTAATTTTAACCGTTGTTTTATTTAGTGCGAAGGTTCTTGTCAAGGGAGAACCAAATGTGGCTTATATCTGTTCTCGATATTACCGTGCGCCAGAACTGATATTTGGGGCTACAGATTACACTTCAAATATAGGTAGTGTGTTGTCTATTTATAATATAATTATTTTAGTTTATGTCAGTATTCACGATGGAATAATAAATTTCGAGTTAGAAAAGGATCCAAAACATTTTAGTGAAACTCTATACTGGTTTAATACACACACGACTAAGTTTGGCAAGCAGTTTCTGCACCATATATTGTAATATGACAAATAATAAGACAGGGCAAGATATCTAACTACGCATTTAGCAGCCTTGTCCCCAGTTTTTTTAGCCTGCGAACACAGTCTGTCTCTCAGCCACACCCCCCCCCCCGGAAGCTCTCCACCAGGGGGAGTAGTAGACAGTCTACAAAGCAGACCGCGGTTTCTTGTGTTAGTTGTAGAGCAGAGGTAAAGATACAGTAGTCAGTAGAATCATCAGGTGGTAAGGGATGATTAAATGAGAGTAAAGGGAAAGTAAGTGATAAATATAGATTGCGAGAGAAGGGATCATTGTACAATTCTGAATGCTTGCTAATGTTTGACTTGTAGACGTTTGGTCTGCTGGCTGTGTGCTAGCTGAACTTTTGCTTGGCCAGCCAATCTTCCCTGGTGATAGTGGTGTAGATCAACTTGTAGAAATTATTAAAGTTCTTGGAACTCCTACGAGAGAACAAATTAAAGAAATGAATCCTCATTACACAGAATTTAAATTTCCTCAAATCAAACCTCACCCCTGGAGCAAGGTGTGTGATTGTGTAACGTGTGCAATCAATGAACTGCATTTCTTCATATAATCCTAATTTAGCAGGTATATTCACCCAAGTAATTCACATAACTGCGTGTACATTTATTGTGTACAGGTATTTCGACCTCGTGTTCCTGCTGAAGCGACGTTACTTTGTAGCAAATTACTGGAATACACTCCATCAAGACGACTCTCGCCAGTGGAAGCTTGCGCTCACAACTTTTTCGCTGAGCTTAGAGACGCGAACACAAGATTACCAGATGGTCGAGAGTTACCTCCTTTGTTTAACTTTACCCCTGCAGGTACGTGGTTGTGGCACCGTTGTATAATATGCAGCAGTGTTGACAAGACTATCCTTGATATCAAGAAGTGTGCAAAAGAGTGCAATTATGTGTGCACAGATCAGGGTTTGTGCTCATAAAAACTGAAATTTTCGTCTTGCCTAATTTTATGTTGAGAAACATGCATTAGAATCCTAGGTATATGCGAGCGGAGTGATGCGCTTGTCACGATTGTCTTCGAAGCTTGGAGACGCGGTTCATACTTGGATCAGACCTCTACGTACTGAAGGTCCTTAAATAGTTAAGGATAAAGGGCTGCTTTTACGTCGATATTAGTAAATGACGAAACGTTTGCATCGTTTCAACTATGTATGTTAACGTTGTGGGTGTCTAGCTGAGAATCCCTATAAATGGGCAATAGATATGTTGCCAATCCGCCCACTTGAGTGTAAATAACCTCTAAATAGAATACAAACTTCTGAGTGGAAGTTTGGCGTTGCCGTGAATTGAGTTGAACGGTGATTTTTCTTGTTTTAGAACTGGCAATAAAACCAGCTCTAAATGCGACTCTGATCCCATCCCATGCAAAGAATGCATCAGCAGCCACAAACAGCTCAACGGACTCGCCTACCTCAACGCCAAGCACGAGTAGTACAGGTTTGATGGATGGCGGCGGTACGTCTTCATCAGTAGCTACTGCTGCATCATAACAAATCAAATAGTCGAATAGAAACAATTGATAAACAAGTCATAAAATTCTCTTATCTTACCATCTATTTTTAATTGTCCGGAATGTGTGTTAGCGCGATGCGCTGTATTTTATTTTTGCCATGATTCGGACGCTTCTCGAGACAAACTAAAGGTAATGCTCTACGTTGTACGTGAGCAGATTGTACAGCTCTTTGTAAGAGAACCTTCGCAATACGTGTAGAAGAAGATATTACTTTTAAAGCGAGAAATGTTTAATTTTAAGTAGTCTTTTAAAATAGCGAAAAGGAATTTTCATCGGCAGTGTTTTAAACTAAATTTTCATACGTTATGTCTATAGCGAAGGCAGGCATAAGGAGTAAGTGTAAATTATTTAAACGGGACACAGCAGTATAAATATCATATGATATTTAAAATTCTTGTAAATTACTTTGCCATAGATTTTTACTATTATAGCTGTAGCTATCATTTGCCGATGTGTAATGTGAAATGAGACGAATTTAATTCTTGTACAGTATAATGACAAGTTCTTGAACAACCCTTCTCTGTGTTATGTGGTTTGAAAAAGTGAATCGTCTTTATTAATAGGGCACTTACCGACTGCATGGGAAATACATGTGGTCAGAAATGTGGTCTTAAAAGAACGGGAAAAACACTAAACTAAACGTCTTTTATCCCCCCGCCCAGACGAGTGCACTAAAGGATGGAATAACTAATTTTAAAAAGTACCTTGTTGTGGTTCGTACGCATGCACTTAGCAGCCTCGTCCCCGATGCTCAAATGACTCGCGCGCGGTCCACGCAGTGCCGAAGAACATGAAAGCGCTTACATTTGTAACATGATTTTTTATAGCATGATTTCGAGTGCAATTTGGAAATAACATGCACGAGTGAGTTTTTCAATGACGCCGAAATTGCACGGGTCGACAAGGAATACACGCAATACAACATCGCGATCGGCCCTTGCCCTTCACTTTTTTTTTGAAACTTCAAATTTACGACCATAACGTCTTCATAAATGGGTGCAAAGTAGCCAGAATTTCGCATTGTTGCGATGGTTAGATGAATTCATTTCGTTTAAAACCTGTCAATTTGACCACAATTGGTCTCAAATTTCACCAGCCATGTTTGTTTGTTTTGTTGAGAAAATTTGCACCCCCGTTTTCCTACGTCAAATTTGATTGGTTCTTCTGTTGTTACAGATTTTTGCACTATTGTTACAGATTGTTGCACTGCTATACAGTATATACATATACAGTATATACATACACACTACACAGTATATGTTATACAGTGCGAACCATGGTATTAGTTTTATAAGATATTTATACCGCACGTATTCAAAATGAGCATTGCTATTCATTAAAACTTACGAACATCAAAACACAGTTGTGAGAAGATTTTTGCGATATTGATATTTGATGTTAGTCACATGACTGAAAAAATATGGCGTTGTTCCATATTTGAGGTGGACCACGCTTTTAGTTTCAAAAATATGTTAATGATCTCACAGGATAATAACCTCTAACTATGCTAGCTTGGCAAGTCGCCTGTAACTCTATAGTAACTTATAGTAATTATGCCCGCTGCCGATCCGTAGGGATGGAGACGGTAGCGCGGCGATGCGAACGAGATTTGGCAATGCGATCGAGCTTCGCGACGCGATCGAGCTAGGTTCCGGAGATGTGAATCTTCTTCAGGCTTGTCCTGGGTCATAACTAGCATCAACACATCTGGAACCTAAACGGTACCCTCTCCATCCCGTGATCACACAGTCACTCGAGAGTCACACAACGTGAAACGCGTGGAAGAGAAAAAAAAAACAAAACACGCGACACAATAAAAACAACGATACACACTTACCCGGACGGCGACAGACGGGTACCTGAATGACACGAAATCACATTGTATTTGCGGGAGAGTGGGAACTAGCGCACAGTCCTAAATAAAAAACTGACAAAACAACAAACGCCTATCTCCCCAATACCGTAGCTGCGAGTGAGCGGTTGGCAGGGGAGGGAGGTAGGGCGAACAAACAGTTAGCAACTGGCTAGGCGCAGGGTAAGTGATATTTATACTGACCTAGGGGGCTACAAAACCCGGTACGCAATCATACGGTACATATTACATATATACATATATAGCTAGAATAATCATAGTTGCCTATAATTTAAAGAACTCCAGTGCAAAAAAGAGAAGTCAACTAATTAAATGGAAATTTCCGGCACTTCTTTTTAAGACTTGAAACTTTTTTCTTAAAACTTTTAACCTTTTATTTTCTTAACTTTTAACTTATTTTCTTAAAACTTCATTGACTGATGATGTCCGCAAGCGTCTTCTGATTTAGGACAATGTTGCAGTTAAAAAAATTGTGAAATGATCTTTCCTTCCTAATGTAAAATCTTCAACAGCTACTCTTGACTATCATCGTTTTGACACTTGAGATAAATTGCTGTTGTACAGTAGGTCTAATGAACAGTTCGTCGACCACTTGAGTTTGAATAGGCGTAGCTTTTAGAGTTCCCTCTAGTGTTTTGTGATGGTCCAGACCTGCGATTATACGACATCCGAATGCGTACTGATCAAAACGTAACTGCCTGGGATGTAAATGCTATTTGTCGTCGTTAAAGCTTCGCCGTAACACCCAGTTGTGATGCGGGTTACTCCTCTGGTGACAGCACAAGACAAAGTGACCTAGTATGATAAGTTCCTTCACCTTTTCGAATGCTTTCTTTGGATTTCACATGGTGCCATTTAATCTTTTGCTTAGATTTGACGTCGTTGCCCGGCGATGGTTAAAATGTTAAGTTGGGATTCGGAGAGTTAATGGTCCTGATATTTTTTATTGTGTCTACATCGTTACTTTGTCCTTATCACTTCCCTCCCTTTCAGTTTTTGAAACGCTTTATTTATTCTGCTAGCCTGTGCTGGGCTTTAGCAGGTGAAATTTCTTTCCGCGTTCTGTACACAAAGAACTGAGAGCCCATTCGGTTTTACCCAACTTAGTAGCAACGGATGCTCAATGGTGGACATGGGGTATATACAACCTCGTGCCCAGGATCTCTTCTCTACGCTTCTCGCTGGTGAATGCTGGTCACGTGGCTCCCAGATTTTAGGGGCCGCTCAGTGTAAATGTAACTCTTGTTGCACTTTTTATCAACTGTAGGACTAAAATTACATACATTAAAAAGTACTACCCACCATCCCTCACAAGCTTCAATCTTGGACAAAATTGTTGAGCAAATTTTGTAGAACCATGATTATTTCAAATATCCCCCCCCCCTCTCCCCCCAAATCAATGTTGACTGATTGCTCCATAATATTCAACATTGATCGGGGAGAGGGGAGATACGATGTTGTGACTATATTTGACAACCAATCTGTAGGATCAGGTACCTTCTATTTTTTTCCTTAGCATCTTTAATTCAGGATGACAGGATCGCGGACGTAAGATGTATTACCACTTCCACTCTTATATTAAGTGAATTACAGGTTATTGAGTTCCACAATACCAGAATAATCAGTGGTAGGTTTCGGCAATTCCGTTTTTCACTAAATTCTGATTTTTGAAAACTGAATTTTGCACAAATTTCAGGTTTCTACTTTTTACTGTTTTTGATTGACACGGATTTCCTACCCTTTTTCGCGTTTTCCATCAGTTTGATATAACGTGCAAAAGGGTACCCTTTTTTGAAAAATATGTCAAAAGATGTCCACCTTTTTCCAACTTGTCACAGCGAATTGAAAAGCAGCGAAAAAGGCAGCTTTTTCGAGCTTATCGCTTCCGGGCAAAAAGCAGAAAAAAGGGTACCCTTTTTGAGCTTAGTGCGTGGAGGCAGAAAGCAAACAAAAAGGTGTCTTATCAGATGAGGACTTCCTGAAAGATTAACAGCAAAATATACTAGCTATGATAATTTTTAATTTTGGCGCAAAATTCGTCGCCGTCTGTCGCACTGTTTATATCAGTATGGAGTATACATTTAGAGACAAATATTGAGCAAATTCGACTGTGGGTAAAAGAAAATTATACTCATCGTATGATCGGCGATACGGTAAAGCAAAGTTTCCCCGAAGTAACGAGAGTGTTTTCGGAAAGAAGTATACGACTATTTTGCTGGCAACAAAAATCCATAAAAGAAGTGATTTGGAAGTTGATAGTATTGACGATTATTAAAATGCGCATTCATTATTTGTGTGGAAAAATTGCACACAGTTTATAGCGCCATATCGGATTTTATCTAGTTTTATACTTCGTCCTTCGATTAAATTCTTATCAAATATTGAATAGGTTGGGGAAACATATGGAAGGAAAATGATGGCTGGTATATTCGATGCAAAGGTCAAGTTCTAAATCGATCTCAGATTCGCGAATCCCTTCAACGCCAACGGATTAATCCAACCGATCACCAAAGGAGAAGAGCTGACACAGTTTGTGTAAGAAATCTAATTCCATATAATGCAGCATATTATGGACATAAATTACACTGTGATCAAAACGAAAAGCTTTCTAGATATGGCTGCACATTATTTGCTTTCAAGTTTCCACCATGCATGGATGCAGTTCCAAAATAGTCCGAATGTACTGCATGCCTAAGAAAAACGCAACACTCGTGTATTCTCAGTTCAGCTTTGTGGTTTTAAACAGTTTAGTGTTATTCACTGAGATAAATAGGGCTATAAATTAAACTATGCAAGAATTTTGTATGTTTATCAATTGTACATGCGGCGTGCTTTCAAGGGTGACAGAAAACTAATTCACTTTTTCCGGTGGTGCATGTTGTAAATTTAATAAGTCTCTTGAATTTCCGACAAACCCCCGCCTTTCCTTAAAGAGGAAAACTAAAAGCCCTAAAACTTAAAACCCTTTCAAGGTTTTTAAATAGTGCAAGTTAAATTAATGTTGAAAAAAGTTCTGTGCTTGAATAAAGTGAAAAAAGTTCCGTGCTAGAATAGAAAGCTTCTCGTTTTGATCACAGTGTAATTTATGTCCATAATATGTTGCATTATATGGAATTGGATTTCTTACACGAACTGTGTCAGCTCTTCTCCTTTGGTGATCGGTTGGATTAATCCATTGGCGTTGAAGTGATTCGCGAATCTGAGATCGATTTAGAACTTGACCTTTGCTTCGAATATACCCAGCCATCATTTTCCTTCCATATGTTGCCCCAACCTATTCAATATTTAATAAGAATTTAATCGAAGGACTAAATATAAAACTAGATAAAACCTGATATGGTGCTATAAACTGTGTGTTTATACCACACAAATAATGTATGTTTTCCACAGAAATAATGAATGTGCATTTTAATAATCGTCAATACTATCAACTTCCAAATCACTTAAATCCACATTAAGTTCAAAATTGCGCGCTACCATTTTGCTGCTAATCTTTCAGGAAGTCCTCATCTGATAAGGCACCTTTTTGTTTGCTTTCTGCCTCTACGCAATAAGCTCAAAAAGGGTACCCTTTTTTCTGCTTTTTGCCCGGAAGCGATAAGCTCGAAAAAGCTGCCTTTTTCGCTGCTTTTCAATTCGCTGTGATAAGATGAAAAAAGGTGGACATTTTTTGACATATTTATCAAAAAAGGGTACCCTTTTGCACGTTATATCAAACTGATGGAAAACGCGAAAAAGGGTAGGAAATTCGTGTCAATCAAAAACAGTAAAAAGTAGAAACCTGAAATTTGTGCAAAATTCAGTTTTCAAAAATCAAGATTTAGTGAAAAACGGAATTGCCGAAACCTAACACTGATTCAGAATACTATCGGAGCCACATCAACTTAAGAGTAAGGACGGTAAGATCGGTGTACCTTTTCTAGTTATGTTTACTCTTATCGTGTTCTTATTTTCAGTTTTATTTCATTCTGTACTGTACTATCGTAATTTTAGTTGCAAAGTGAACCTTGAAATACCAAAACTGTTGCTCCGATACTAATCCGGTATCGTGTAACTAAGTTGGAATTGAGCTAGTATTTGTCAGCAAAATCTTGTCCTGTATCCTTGTGCACAAATGCAAATTCTCAATGTTCATTTATGTGAATGTCAATTGACTATTCCGATGCTTTTTTCATTATTTCTCTAAATTCCTGATTTTATCTGTTTTTATTTTTCTTTGACTGGATGTTTTTGACCGCACCCATTTCTGAACATACAGTATAGCACACAATTGACCATTCTGATACCAACAACATAGCCTGAAATGTTTGACGTTCTCCCTACTAAAAACTTGTGATCTCGGACAGAATACATATTATTTTTATGGAAACAAGGAGCACTTGTCCTATATTGTTGTTCAATGTTCTTCCCACGCATGTCGCATTACGCATGTTCATTATGCAGGTTCTAGCCAATCAATTGCCTTTTCTGGCAAATAGATACGCTGAATTGGCTGTTCTGCAACTATATTGACAAGTGAATTGCATGAAAAATAGGCCTAGGGTGCGCTGCCGAGTGGCCCTACTGTTGAAGGTCCTACTGCATGCTATATGTTTAGATTTACCTTGATTACCTGAGCCACTATAAGTTAGTGATCTACTTTTATTACCTGAGTGGCTAATTTACCTAAGTTTACGAGCTAATATTGAGGGGAAATGCGGCAAGTGTTAAAGATGTCCCCGAATTGAATTATCTTCCCGTACACGGCAGCGGCTTGTTGATCAAAATTAATTATGTTCGCCCTGTTTCAAGTGCGTCTGAATTATGAATGAGCTGTATTACTGAGCCGTTTCGCAATACCCGAAATCCTAGCTGCTTAAAATGATATGAATACGTTAAGCAAAATATCAGTGTAACGTGTTCCTTGCCGACGTCCAAATATTTTAGGTTGTTTCAGACTATGTGTTATATCCTAAATTGTAAAATGTTCTTATATTAAATATTCCTATTTTACACATTTGAAACAAGCTTAATTGATTCTGGGACGAATGCAACCTCGAGTTGAGTTGAGCACTCTGTTGCACCTCAAGTTGCAATTCAACGCCATATTTTATATTGTTAATATATTTTTTCAAACTGTTTGCTTATTATGACGATTTCCGCCCGACACATCTCTAGCTACAATAGTAGATAACTTAATATCTATAAGATTCTATATAAGAATTTTATAATAAGAATTAGTGTTTAGTAATTTACGAAGGAAGGCAAGTGTCTTAACTGTTTTAGACGGCATTTTCAGCTGAAACGATCTTTATTTGCTAAACGCGGCATTTCGTCCGTGTAACTCATGGTTACCTGACTAGATTTAGAAGATTTTGTTTCCATGACTTTCCATGGATAATCTAGCACCTACTCGGAGCTTTTGGACCAATTGGACAAAGTATAAGCATTTCTTGTTGGTTTGACATAAAATCAATCGTCTAACATAACTAATGAATTGAATGATGGAAATCACTCTTCTCAGTAGGGATACATAACTTCGTTACTAAAAATTTGATCTTAAAGTTTGCTTTAAAATTGTACTTAGGAAAATATTTTTATTGCCTCTCTTCATCCCGCCCGTGATATTTAACACATTTTGCCAACACATGAAAGTGATATAATGATACTTCTCATTAATACCTCCCGAAGCGTCTCATTTTCTACATCAAATGTTTGCAAGCTTTGTCAACAACGTAGGAAATATCAGTTAATTAATTAAATTACAGATGCCTAGCTCACCTGCGTCAAGCCATACACTTCGTGGATGCGGGTCAAGTGTGTATGTGTTTGTGTGGTTTCATCGTCTAGTTTTACTTTTCAGTTAAAAAACATCAAACATGAAACTCAGCAAACTATTATTTCCTGTTTAAATTTTAACAAATAATAAAGCCATTTAAGGCATGTTTCAGACGTCGAATTTTTCATGTACCGAACCTAATGTAAATAAGCTAAAACAAGGAGTTCAGTTCATTTGCATTAGATTTGGCACATGAAAAATTCAACGCCTGAAACAGGCCTAAGTGTACGTGCTTAGCAGAAGTAGAGAGCTCCTAAGACACTCCCTGTTCCAGTGAACGTGTACTGGTAGCGATGCATGCGTTATGTTTATAGAATTGCATCAATGGTTGTCTATATTTACACCTATTATTGCACCTTAGTGTTCTTTCGCAGAAGACTGTATAGGCGATCCACCGAGCAGAAAGATAACATGCAGATGCAGGGGGAAATTTTTGAAAAATATGACGCTGTCCGTACTTGTTTCCCGGAACCCGGATATCTTAACTGGTTTTTTTTTCAGTTTTTGTCTGCTAAAATCAAAAGAAGCTTCTCAGCAACTTGTTAGTTAGTAGTTAGTAGATTAGTTTACTGAAGTTTTGAAATGAAGGGACTAAAATACGGTGGGTTAAAGGTTGTAACTCTGGGTTAGCACTGACCCATCTTTAATAAGAACTGGCCATGGTGTGTTCGAATTCTTTCTTCTCAATCTTTTTTAGAAAGCAACAAAAGCGAAAATCTCGATTCTGCATGTAATAATACACTAAATCTAGTGGTATATACTTATTTCAAATTCTATAGCACTGAGCCGATTGTAAGGCGTTTAGCTTTAACGTTGGTTAAGTCGAATTTAAAAAGCAATTTTACATCTTGTATACGCAGCCAAACGTTTAAGTTAAAATTTAAAAAATGTGAAGCGCTATAAATGTGTCGGCATACATCATAATCACGAGAAGCGTCGCCTAAATTATTCATCGTGCAGGTAGCTGCACGGTTATTATATGTATTTTGCACACAAATTATTATCGGACAGATGTTAGAGTGCTTTCAAGTCAAATTATATGTGTCCAAATAGATATCAAGGCGATTGCATTCCCTTTTGAGAGCAATGTCCGCGACTGAGAGTTCAAACTTAAAGCAAAGTGAACTGGGGCCATCTTTCCACTTCCCTCAAGAATTTAAAGATCATTTGGAAGATCTTGTGTTCGAAATACTCAAAGAGAAACCAAGAGATCCTCTTCAGTATGCATTTAATTTCTTCTCAAAAAGGCTGCAGAGTCGAAAAGGTATAAATGATAGAAAAGAATGGTTATTGCTTATGTCTTTATATTTGTGAAACGATAAGTGCTGTCAAAACACCCACAGCTGAACAGTCGACTCTTCGACGTGGATGTATAACTTATCATTATACTCTCCGGTTAGTACAGACAGATTAATCTTTCATTGCATTCTACCTTAATTTCAGAAACATCGACTACAGGAATTGAAAGGGATGAAATAGAAGCAAGAACAGTTAATGTGGTGCCCATAACAGTTCATATTTCAAGCAAAGTACGTATATTCAGTATAATATATAATATGCAGCGGTTTCAATGATACCGACAATTTATATAGCGCAATTTGAATGTGTCTACTCTTTCAAACAATGCACAAAATTATTAACCTCACCTTGATTAGTCGAAGGGATTAATTAGGCACACGATCAATACATACTGTGACATGACTAAAGAATATTGTTGTTCGACTCCAACGAACATATACACCATGTATTAAGAAACAAGATTGGTTATATACGTACTATATACTTTCATATGCCACTCATTATACAATAGTTGAACGAATGGTTTAAGATTTAGATCTGACAATTACAGAGCTTTAAGTTGCATTGTGATTGTGATTGTGAAGCACGGATAGGGTTCCAATTAGGGTTTTTTTCGATATGCAGCTTTACTACTGTTGAGATCAGTACTGAACAAGTACTTTGTGCCTTGCCAGCTGAGGTGTATTCTTGTTCATAAACATTTGTAAAACAAACAAGATATTAAACGTTTATATAATAATCTTTTCTCATTATAACAAAATGAAATTATATTTGTTCAGCGGCAGCGTTGTATAGATACAGCAATATATATCATGCACCAATATTTATCAAGATATTTTGTTTCAATTGATAAAAATTTCTCTGAAAAATCATTCGGAGATTCAGGTTCAAACATCGCCGGCGGACCACTGTCCTCATCATGCAGGTCTCGAAATATTTGAAGAGAAACCGGCTGCTTTTACTTATTGACATCAATAAATGCATGTGAAAGTGATTTCTGATCAGGTGTGCACAATTTTTCAAGATAACATTATACAACTGTGCTCAATGTTGAAAGTTGCAGCACCCGTGTGCATTTTTCTCAGTGAATCGTATAAAATATAATTCCTCATACTGTGATTAAATAAATTAAAGAAAGCCATGTACGTATGACTGGTATACGCAACATGTCTTAGAAACAAGTCCAATTTTGAAATTGTTTTGTTTTTAAAGCAAACCCACAGTTTGCACGCCATGCATGCATAAAAAATAAAGTAAACTTTTAAGTTTTAAGTACATGATTTAGTTCTGAAAATTAAACTCTCTTAGAACGCAGGATTTAGCCGTTTTTGAGAGTTGCATGCATCATCAAGCATTACACGTTTCCAGGGAACATGCCCCTGGACCCCGTAGCTATCTATAGCCATATACTCTGACCTGGCCTTAAAGAGAACTAAACTTAAAGGTTTTCTGTTTAGGAGGAACAAGACTATAAGACGGAAAATAAGAATGCTGAACCAACAAAGAGATCAACTAGTAATATGTCAGAAACTCGAGCAGCTACGATCATCCAAGCTTGTTTTCGTGGTTATAATGTTCGAAACAACCGGTGGAAGAGACGTTATTTGATCACGTCATTATCCTATAATGATCATTTAAGTGTGAGACGTGGTTTTGATTCACCAAGAGGAAGTTTTTCATTCTGTTGGCCAGAGGAAAATTTTCTGGCGATCACCAATTATGACAGCGACGAGAGCGTGGATAATAAATAATAATTTGAACACATAGAGCTATGACATTTATGTACTGAACAGGTCCCGTTTCTTTAAGATAGCTGCAAACTAGAAACATTATATAACTGGATAATGCGAACACATGAAAAAGTGAAATAAAACTATAGCTATATCACAGTAAATAGCGAAAGGACAGTAGTAGGGCCACTCAGCAGTGCAACACGGCATCCTGTTATCCTATTACCGCCATTGCAATTGAGCGTGCATCGTGCGTTTTTTACGTGTTTGTTTCGTATGATGAAACTTGACGTTTATTGGCCAAAATTTTTATGTTGCTGTGAGCGGTACCAATGTTATCAAGGCAGGCCTTAGTAACATTGGATCCGCCCATAGCAACATGAAAATTTTGGCCAATAAACGTCAAGTTTCATTATAAGAAACAAACACGTAAAAAACGCACTGTGCACGCTCAATTGCAAATGGCGGTATTGCAGCTGCCACCAGCCAATTCAGCGTTGTTATTGGCCAGAGAATGCAATTGGAAATGAGATGCGCAATGTCATATGCGCGGACATACAAACTTCAAGTGAGTGGCCCTACTGTTCATTCCCCATAGAGTAACTATATATAGAAGGTGGTAAAGGGGGGTTGCTGATCATGTTTTACAACGGGTAAAAATCAGTTTCAAAAACAGCTTCAAGTTTCTCGAAAAACGTGGGTATATAAGATTTACGTTTGAGTGAGAAGAACGTCCCACAGCCAAGACCTCCGAAAGGCCTACGAGGATATTCTTAATCTATTTATTTTAACGCGAGCTTTCGACTGCCAGTCTGCAGTCCTAGACAGGTAAAAGTGATACTAAATATCTAGTATCACTTTACCTGTCCAAGACTGAAGACTGGTATCACTTTACCTGTCCAAGACTGAAGATTGCAGACTGCCAGTTGAAAGCCAAATACCCTGGGTACGAGGTTGGTTGAAAGCTCGTGTTAAAATAAATTATACGATCACAGAAAGTTTCAGAAATTTTATTATGAATCCTGGTTGCGCATATAGTGATTTTAAATCTTACTTGAATAATTGAATCACAGTTGACGAGACTGACATCTATTATTCTCATATCAGGAAGCACTTTTATTTATAATCACGCCTCGCAGGCGTAAAACAAATCACATTTGATGGCACCAAAATCAAGCTTTTCACATTTCACACGAGCAGATATTAGCCGGCTCACGGAAATATCTTTTATCACCCTCCTTATATACAGTATGTTTCAAAACCGTCAAACGTTTAGTACTAAAACTATATTTACCACAAATATTGTCAGGTAGGAAATTTCAAAAATTTTACTGTCAGCGCAGGCCAGAGGTCCATCCAGCCTCCAGAGCATTTTCTAATAGATTGGTTTACGAGGCATAAACGTCTCCCTGTTTGATATATATAAGAGGTTCAGATTTGGCTTCCAATATCTCTACCGCTACCTTAACCTATCTTCAGCCAATCAAATGTGCAGACCTACCCGATTAACTAATCAAGTGTGTTGGACCTACCCGATTAACTAATCAAATGTGTCGGACCTACCCGATTAACTAATCAAATGTGTCGGACCTATCCGATTAGCTAATCAAATGTGTTGGACCTACCCGATTAACTAATCAAATGTGTCGTACCTGCTCGATTAACTAATCAAATGTGTCGGACCTACCCGATTAACTAATCAAATGTGTCGGACCTACACGATTAACCAATCAACCTACCCGATTATTTCTACCAACAATCACGAGCAAAAATTATGAGATTTTACTTGTTTTACATCTCCTTTTCATTTTGACAAGTCCATAATCGTATACTTCTTGATTTATTATGACTCATCCCCCCCCCCCCCATTCACAATGTTAAAGACATCTTATTCAACAAACCATGTGGTCTAGCAACGCAGCAACAACATAGGGAGAATGGGAAGGGCCGGGAGTACCAAGTTTCAAACATTTTTGCACGCAGAAGACTGCATATATAGTGCTTTATATAAAGGCGTCTGAGTAATAATCAGGCTTTATCATCTATGTAACAAATGACATGAAGTATTAATCGAGAATGCGAAAGATGCGCAGCTGCGAACTCAGTGAATGTGCACTACTGACACAACAAAAAGTGAACAACCTATTCATTTCAGGGTGATAAAAACAGCACTGAATAATGTTTGCTGCAGACATTGTTTATGGTTGTCATCAATATTGTTCAGAGTTGTTACATCTGATTCAGGTTCAACAATGTTACTCTGTGTATGAATGCTGCTGGGGAGAACGCGAAAGAGAGTGATGACGGAATTCTTCCCATAGTGGGTTTGTTGACTTTGTTCATTGCTTGCACGCAGGTACTTCATGTAAACGTCCTACTCGCATGATGATATATTCTTCTAAATAATACCGCGGTGGGCATGGATACGAAATCTAGAGAGCGTGATTAGGTTTATTCACATCAGTGTCTCATTATTTATTAAAAAATTTTAGTTCAAATGAACTAAATCCTTAGTGCCAACCAGTATATATCGCTTTCTGCTACATGTCATCGCGAAGGCTTAAGGAATTGGCCATATTAGCTCACATTATTTAATTATGTTTAACCTTCGAGCATCCAATTTCAAGAAGTCTTATTTTGTTTCTAGCCAGTAACATGTAGTTTCTAACCACGACTGTGATTGCACTATTCTTAAGGGTACAGTACATGTTTAAGTTATATACTACTTCTGAACGACTTAATTTCATTTTCAAAATCCTTGTTGCAATTACCTCTTCCTGTGCGGGCCAGACATGGGCGAAATCTGATCTGAACTTTCAATGGTCGTAATGAAACGAAATTGAGGTCTTAAAGATGGCATTTTATTTGGTGTAAACGACCTGGAGTTGATGGACTTTTCAAAAAAAAATAATCGATTTTGGTATTAAACGTCAACGGTAACCTGACCTTTTGCGGGTTTGCCGAAAGGCACTTGGCCGACCACAGGTAGCCTGATAAGCGGCTGCACTTGCTGTCATCATAATATACATAATATTGCTCTTGCTGTCATGATAATATACATACGACGGAAATTTTGTCGGAAACACATTTTGCCGAAAGGACAACTTGCCAAAAATCGAAAAAATGTTCTGAACCTTAAAAGTTCGCTTACACAGTCAAAGTTTCTGTAATCCCAGATAGTTTCGAACTTCGTTGCAAAGTTCATAATTAGTTGTATCAGTTTACAAACAACTGAAGCAAGTTTGTAAGCAAAGCCATGATTGGCTACTAAATGAAACCAGCTAATCATATGCTCAATTTATAAACCTGTTCGTGACTTTGTTGATAAAAAACTTTGATACCGGTAGTATAAAGTTGTATACTTGTATGATTTTATATTCTTTCAAATTTTTGACCTAGAATAAACAGGGTGGTCTTAACCGGAACTGGTATTCATAAGTTACCTTCAGTTGATGGTGTAGAAGTAGTACTAGTCTTGCACTATGGGATCGGAAGTAATTAGTATTCAAAATGGCGGTGAAGACATCAAAACTGATGTGATAACTAACGTTAGTATTAACGTGACATCAAAAGAAGGATAAAGGGGGTATGACGAATGCGAAATCGTACTTATTTTGGAGCAAGATATCAGAGCATTTCTTGGTTTGCATAAATTAAAACACAGATTAACGTTTGGCATAATTTATTTCTTTATTTCTTTTATCCCTCCCTTTATTAAGATTAAAGTAGTGTCATTGCATTATCTGATATTTATAGAACATAACTGTCTTTGTGGCACTCTAAATATAGATAAACAATATTAATATACACTAATGTTACCAAGATCACTCAAACCTGTCCGTAATATTCCGGCGGCTGTCTAGCCCGTCTTGGTGTCGTAGTGGCCTCGTTCTGCGTTTCATTCTTTCTTTCTTTGTTGCCTCTTTGTTCACACTTTAATGGTCTCTCCTTTTTTTCTTTCTGCACCATCAGGAATCTTCCGTATATTGCTCTCGTTTATCATCATCTGGGATTGGAATGGTCGCTTCAATAGCACACGGGGCCCTTTCTTTTCTTCAACAGTGTTCGGCTTCGGATCGTAGGTCGTCGACGATTTTGTTAGCCGAGGTTGACGACTGATGAGGAAGCACCGTATCTCCCTCTTTTATCTCTGACCGTGATGCTCGGTTACGTTCATTAGTTCCTCGATTTTTTCCTTCTATACGTTGGCGTATTGGTTTTTTGTTAGTTCGATTAAAGGCGATACAATACAGGCGATTGTGTGTAGCAAATGTTGTGTATTATTGTTTTGACTGTTTAATATCAAGTTCAATTTGATGCATGGTACCCCCATCTTAAGTCGAGTTTTGAGGAGACACGAGCATCGGTGAGATCATGTGAGATCTCTTCGACATTGAGAATTGGGTACCTTTCCCTGTCTGTTCGTAGCTAAGTTAACTTTACGCACATCAGCATTGATACGTACATCCTCATTGGGCTCGGGCACTACAACCAAGGGAGACGCCTTTGGGGTTGGACCATTGACTGACTGAATGATGTCTAGTTGCTGTAACTCGTCAAATTTGGCTTCGAAATTTTTGGATCAACATGGATGGTTTGCTGAAAATGTTTTAATTTTCCCAAACCTTTAAGGACTTCAGGAAATTAATCGGAAAGTTTTTAGGAAATATCTTCAGATTGTGTGGAGACTGAGCTTGTAACACGCAGAAGGTCTATAATTGTGGAGCAGACTTATGACCCAAACGGAACTCAGTTCCTAGGTTGCTTATAACTACATATAAAGTTGGCAGGAATCTGCTTTTCATTGCATTCAATATTTACAGTTATTGTTCCTGAATGAAATGGTGGAACCATGTTTGTAAACGACCGAAAGTTGGAAGGCATTATGACTACTTTTTAAAGTGTACGTAGTTTATAACATGTGTCAATATCTGCAATGTTCACGGTTGCCTCATGAATCGATGACAACAGCACTCCGTCGAAAGTAATGTCAATAGTAGATAAGGTTGGAAATTGTTGTACTAGACAAATACATTCATTTTCATGTGAATGGGAAAGATAAACATTGTTGTGCTCGACTGAAGATATGCCCAACACCGCTTAATTAAGGACGGTGATTCAGAAACCATTAAATTGATCCTCACAAGCGTAACTAGAACAACAGCAACCGATTTTTGAATTTGATTTTCAAAAATAGAGTAGAAAACATTCTGAAATCAGGTATCGACCATCTTTGAATCTCTGATCATAACTTAATTTTTGCTATTAGAAAATTTCCTGTGCATATATTTTTATTATAGATTTATTCGGTTTAAAGGTTCAGCTCCAATGACTTTGTACCGTGGGATATTGTGGCCCAGTTTGACAATCCAAATGAGTGTTGGCAAGCTTGAATTTCCTTCAGGTCCTTAATTGACACGCACCTCTCACACGCATGAAGGTCCGGGAGAACTCTATCACCTGTTTGAATATTAGAAGCCTGATGCGGCTGAGGGTTTTTTATAAGACGAAAGCCGTTAAGTATTGAATAAAATGCAAAGAACATCGTGGCAAAGTTAATTTAGAAATCCACAAGGCCAAAACAAAGTTTTTTTCTGTAACAAAATTGATGATTGTGCACAATCTAATGATCTAGGATGGAGTTGGAAATTAGTTAATAATCTGTCAAGTACAAATAGGAATTGCAATAATATCCTCTTGTTGAAAATTGATGATATTGCAACTTTATCTAATAATAATCTGATAGCGGAGTCTTTTGATGACTTTTTTGTTAATATCGGGACTAAATTGGCCTCTGAAGTTGAAGGCGATTCTACGCGTATGTTACAAACGGAACATGAAGTATTGCGTAGCATTTTATGCGGGCTCAGAGAGAAGCAAAAAAGTAGCGTTAAAGGGAAATAGCAACAAAAATTTTTATTGTCTCATTTGAAAGAGACACTAAAAATAATATATAGAAGTCTATTACAAAGTTTTTGTATCTATTTTACTTTTGGAGATATTGTCACCTGAATAATCGAATTGTCCGCCATCTTGGATTAATTTTTAGCCTCATTAACAATGTTTTGGTGACGTCACAACAGGGATAAGCCATTCAAAGCTTCTCCTAAATACTTACCACCAATAAAATGTGCGTGAAACCTTTTCAGTCCGTGCTGAAATCCGAAACACTTACCATGTGTGTGGTTAATGAAGAAGATTAATCATTGTGTCGTAAGAAAAAAAGATTGCGTGACCCCAGTTGTGACGTATCATGCATATCTACAAATATCCAAGATGGCGGACAACTAAAGATTTCAAGTCAAAATATCTCACCAAATAAGGCAGATGTAAAAATTCTGTAATAGACTTCTATTTATTGTTTTGGAGTCTCTTTCAAATAAGACGATAAAAAATTTTGTTGCCATTTTCCTTTAAAGAAAGTTAAAGAAAAATATATATTTTTTTTTGGCGCCATTGGCTAGATTTTTGTTGAACTTTTTGTTTGGAGTTGTGATATAGCGAACCAGCGAACCGTTCTCAAGTCGGTGAGAACATTTGGACCTTCGACAGCCGGATTTAATCGGGAAATTTGGCAATTTTGGACGAAGTAATACGAGAGCTTAAAATTCAAGATGGCGGACTCTTCTGGAACTTTAAAAACTCAGTGTTTAGAAAGTATTGAACGACTAAAACGGGAAAAAAAGGAATGCAAAAGCAAGACTGACAAGAGAAAGGAACAAATTATACGAACTCATATAGTCGGGAAGCACAAGTAAGAATACAATACGGCGATATATTAATAAGATAAAATCCGAATTCATTATAATAGAGAAATTACTAAATAAGTTGAAGGAAACATTTATATTCGAGAACATTGCAGAATCTGAAATTGAAGTAGAAAAAATTGGCAAAGAGATTGAGGAAATTGGTGACCAAGTAGATGTTATTATTGAAGAAGCAGAAACACATATAAAAGAAAGATTAGAAAGGGGTGAAACAGAATCTTCAGTAATATCGTTAAGGCCCTCAGGCTCAACTCATTCAGAGTATGAATTACAACAACAATCAGAGTTACAGGCAGCAAACAAAAGATTCCTAACATTACAAGAAGAGGAAAAACAAAAGGAGGGAGAGTTTAACAGGACAGCTGCAGAATTTGAACTGGCAAAACAAAGAACGGATGAGGCACGTAAGATTGCTTGTATTATTGATGTAAGATCTCATAATGCTACCCCCAAAACAGTGCAAGACTCTGATGAAACATGTTCCCCCAGCCAATTACCACAGCTGAATGTACCAAAACCTAGTACCCCTCTGAATGAGATGCACCCTAATCAGTTTCCAACACAATTAACCTTGAACCCCAGTGCCCTCCCCCCAGCAGAGACACACCCTATCCACTTCCCACCACAGGAAGCCTCATACCCCGGTGCCCCTCCCCCCAGCAGAGACACACCCTATCCACTTCCCACCACATTAATCCTCATACCCTAGTGCCCCCCAGCAGAGACACACCCTATCCACTTCCCACCACAGGAAGCCTCATACCCTAGTGCCCCCCTCCAGCAGAGACACACCCTATCCACTTCCCACCCCAGGAAGCCTCATACCCCGGTGCCCCCCCAGCAGAGACACACCCTATCCACTTTCCACCACAGCAAGCCTCATACCCCGGTGGTTCCCCAGCAGAGACACACCCTAATCGATTCCCACCACAACAAACTCTAGATCCCACCACCACAGCGTTTCAGTTTCCTCCATCACAGTCCCCACGACGACCTATCCCGGACACTGACCTAAGCGATCATGGACCTCCGTCTCTAGGTTATCCTACCCAGTTTCCATGGCAACAAACATCAAATCCTGTTGTGACTAGACACATCCCTGACACATATAAGCCAGCTACCCAGTTACCATCACCTGTTCTTGAACCTGGCATGAGTAGAGATATTCTAAGACAACAAACACATATCCCTTATCAGCAGCAAACATCCCATGCAGTACCAAGTTCAAATACCCCAGCTTTGCACAGAATGGGGCCCATTAAATTAAAAGGCGTGGACTTGCCCACATTTGATGGGGAGGACAAAGTAGAATATGAACAGTGGAAAGCTGCCTTCACATCTGCTGTCGACTATGCAGACATACCAGTTAATGAGAAAATGTTACGGTTACAAAACAGTTTGAAAGGGAAAGCACTCAAAATGGTTAAAGATCTTGGATTCTCTTTGAATGCTTATGAAAGAGCCAAAGAAAAACTGGATAAGAAATACGGAGGACAAAGAAGGCTGCAAATTAAGACATTGACGACGTTGAAGAATTGGAAAAAGGTGCAACACAAAAGTTTGAGTGAGTTAGAAGAGTTTTTGACAGTGTTGGACAGGACATTGATAGTTTTGAAGTACACGTGTTCTGAACAGGGAGACCTCTTCGGACAGAGTTTGAACCTCATAAGTATAGAAAAACTACCAGAAGAGGATGTACAATGTTATAAATCATGGTTAATGGAGCATTCAAAGGGGGACACCTTTGAAACACTTGTTGAGTGGGTAGAGTTGAAAGTTCAGATTATGGAAGAAGCTAAGAAGGAAACAAGTGGCCTAGGAGCTAATAGAAATGGTGATCAAAGAACAAACAGGAGAAGAGAAAAAGGCTTTAGCACGATGTACAAGGGTAACGGCAAGTGTGTTGTACAAACATGTAAGAACAACCATCCTCCTTGGGTCTGTGATAACTTCAAATCATTGCCAGTATCAAATCGTAAGGCGTTAATAGAAAAATCGAGACGGTGTTATCGATGCTTAGGAGTCGGGCACAAAGCTATTCATTGCAATCGAGCGAAACGTTGTGGCGTAGACGGCTGTGACAGCACGCAGCACCACAAGTTACTCCATATCCCACGGCAGCAAGAGCAGAATAACCATACTGGTTCTTCCCTCCACCCTCCACAGCAGCCCAGCTCCACCCTGGAAACCCATCACAGAACACCAGAAGACGGGAACAATGGACAACAATCAAGAGAAAGTGGAAACACTGCCGATACTAGATCCTATGTAACTCAACGGGCCGATTATATATCGTTAATGGTTTTACCAGCGGTAATCAAGAATGGGGAAAGAGAATTGAAAGTAAACGTCATGCTTGACCCTTGCTCAACTGGTTCATATGTGACGGAAGCTGCTGCGGAGGAACTACAACTGAATGGGGAAACGTACGATTTGACAATCTCGGGAACTGGTGGATCACAAGTTAAAAAACAGTCCAAACAAGTGAGTCTTGAAAAAAAGCCTGAAGTGCCAACGTCTTGAACAATATAACTGGAGATACGCCAGCTTTCAACTGGGCAGAATTGAAAGACCAATGGCCCCATTTGGCTTCAGTTCCCTTTGAGCAAACTGCCAGAAGAAAGCAGATTGATGTATTGATTGGCAGCGACCAACCGTTTTTTCATCATGTTCTAAAAGAAGTACACGGTAATAAACCCGCCGACCCAATTGCTAGACTTACCCATCTTGGGTGGGTTTGCTTTGGACCAACCATCGTTGAGGAACATCGACGTAAGTCGCGTTGTTACTTTACACGTACATATCGTTAAAGTCAGGTTGAAAAGTCAGTCATTCACCCACAAGATGATCAACTCAGGCAATTCTGGGGACTTGAAGCTCTTGGAATAAAGGACACTGACGATAAAACATCAGGTGAAAAAGAAGCAGTTGCTAAAGCATCAAAGAGCATAATTTGCGAAGACGGACGATATTCCGTTGGAATTCCGTGGAAGAAGGGGGAACCAGACCTAGAAAACAACTACGAGATGGCGTTAGTAAGACTAAAAAGTCGGGAGAAAGCGCTCAGAAGGAAAGGTCCAGAAGCAATGCATGCATATAATAAAATAATCGAAGATTACGAAAGAAAGGGTTATGTGAAGAAGGTAGAGAAAACCAACGAACCAAATCAGTGGTTTTTACCCCATTTTGCTGTGATCAAAGAAGAAAGAACAACGACAAAAACGCGAATAGTTTTTGATGCTGCGGCGAAAGACCGTGGAAAAAGTTTAAATGACGCAATTCGTGCAGGTCCGAAGCTTCAGAAGGATTTGTTGAATGTTTTACTGCGCTTCAGACGCTCCCCAGTCGCGTTGTCTGGGGATATCTCAGAAATGTTTCTGCAAGTGAGCTTGCTGAAAGATGATCGTATTTACCATCGATTTCTTTGGCGTAATCGAGACTCATCCAGAGAGCCGTATGTTTATGAATTCCAACGACTTGTGTTTGGCAACACAGCCTCACCTTTTATTGCCCAGTTTGTCCTTCAGAAGCACGCTAAGGATAATGCAGAAGACTATCGTGAAGCGGCAGGAACAGTTAGCGACTCCATGTATGTAGATGATGTTCTAGATTCCCGCGAAACCTCCAAGGATGTGATAGAATTGCGAAGACAACTTTCAGAGTTACTGGAATTAGCAAGTTTTCGACTTCGAAAGTGGTCGTCGAATGAGAAATCAGTACTAAAGGATGTACCGGAGGAAGACCGACAACCAGGTGTGGAGGTTCGGGAAGACGGACTTCCAACGGGCAACGTGAAAGCCCTTGGATTAACATGGAAGTCTGAGAAAGACGTATTCACCTTCAACATCCAGCTTCCCGAAATTAAGGAAATAACCACAAAAAGAGAGGTCCTCAGCGCAATTTTAACTCTATTCGACCCGTTACAATTTCTATCACCCTTCACGGTAAGGGCCAAAATCCTTATGCAAGACATATGGACTGCCGGCCTTGATTGGGATAGTCCACTTCCGAAGAATCTCCTTGACCGTTGGCATAACTGGGTCAACGAGTTACAACACCTCTGCCTTTTTGAGATACCACGCTGCCTACGATATCCTTCTCCTGATGAAAAAGAGTTACACATGTTTTCCGACGCTTCGAAGGACGCGTATGCTGCTTGTGCTTATCTCGTTTGTCATTATGAAGAAAGTACACCTACATCAGTGTTGATCGCATCGAAAAGTCGAGTTGCACCTGTGAAATCCATGACGATTCCAAGACTCGAATTGATGGGGGCGGTAATATAAGCGCGCTTAGCAAATACCATACTCCAGTCGATCGAAGTAAACAAAGCTATTTACTGGACGGACTCCACGAATGTCCTCTACTGGGTAAGAAACCAAAGTCGCAATTTTAAAACCTTCGTTGCCAACAGGATCGGGGAAATCCAAAGATTGACGAACCCTGAGCAGTGGAGACATGTCCCGGGTGAATTAAACCCCGCTGATTTGGCGACTCGAGGAATTAAAGTTTCTGAGCTTGTTCAAAGTAAAGTGTGGAAAGAGGGGCCTCAATTTCTTTTGGAAGATGAAATAAATTGGCCTTCAGATCGACCTGGAACGAGTGCTTCACAGAATGATGTACAAGAAGAGAGTAAAATGGCCCGGACACACGTCGCCCAAGTGTCAGAGGAGAATGTTTTGAATCCACGGACTTTTTCAAGTCTAAGACGGCTCGTTTCCATAACTGCATGGATAAAGCGTTTCGTGAACAATTGTAAGCGTCCGGTCGAACTAAGAGTCCTCAGCAGAGATCTATCGGCTAAAGAATTAAATGAAGCGGAAACTTATTGGTTGAAACGTGCCCAGATAGAAAGATTTCAAGACGCAAAAGGACGGAACAGTTTGGAGAATCTAAACCCTATAAAGGATGCGGAAGGACTTATTCGTATAGATGGGAAATTACGTCATGCAGATTTACCATATAACAGCAAATACCCTGTTATCTTACCAAAAGAACACCCGATCACGAAGCTGGTGATAGAAGCGGTTCATGAAAAACTCGGACATGGATCGGGAGTGGAACATACCCTTTCCGAATTGCGTAGTAGGTTTTGGGTTATCAAGGGTCGTGCGATGGTACGTGAAGTTATTAAGCGGTGCCAGGTTTGTAAGAAAAGATTCAATGCAAAACCCCATGGGCAAATGATGGCGCCGTTACCGAGACCAAGAGTAGTTTCATCAATTAAAGCCTTTGATCGAATTGGTGTAGACTACGGAGGCCCATACCTGGCAAAATAGGGGCGCGGTAAGAGTAGAGCTAAGAGATACCTGTGTTTGTTTACGTGTCTGGTGACTCGTGCTGTGCATTTAGAACTTGCTTACGCCTTGGAGACGGACTCGTTTATGAATGCGTTTACCAGAATGGTGTCACGGAGGGGGACGCCTTCATACATTATCTCTGATAATGGTACCAACTTCGTTTCAGGAGAACGAGAACTTAGAGAGCTGGTTGAACAGTTAGATCAAGATAAAATCAAGAAAGAAAGTTTGCGCTTTTCTCATATTGAATGGCATTTTAATCCACCGTCAAGCCCTCATTTTGGAGGAGTCTTCGAAATTATGATAAACTGTACTTTAAACTGTAGAAAGAAATGGTTCCATCCTACCCGCAACATGAAGGAAGGAGACATTGTTTTGATGGTGGAGCCAAATGCTAGACGTGGTGACTGGCCCTTGGGTCGAATTACAGAAACGTTACCTGGTGATGATGGTTTGGTGCGTATTGTCAGAGTTAAAGCTAAGGACAAAGAATATTTACGACCGGTACACAGATTGTGTCCATTAGAGTATGTTTAATTGTAATTATATGGGTTCTTAAAGTTTGGATGAGCTAGTTCGCTAGCTAGTGATGTTATCTATACAATTGTTGAACAGAGCGGACATTATATGACCGTATAACGTAGTGGACGTTAGCGAGTTTATATTCCTGTTAAAATTATTCAAGAGTTTTTCGAATGTTATACATTCGGGAGGGGGATGTTGCAAACGGAACATGAAGTATTGGGTAGCATTTTATGCGGGCTCAGAGAGAAGCAAAAAAGTAGAGTTAAAGAAAAATATATATATTTTCTTGGCGCCATTGGCTAGTTTTTTTGTTGAACTTTTTGTTTGGAGTTGTGATATAGCGAACCAGCGAACCGTTCTCAAGTCGGTGAGAACAGCGTACGTACGTGATTGCATAAAATGACATTAAAATTCTCGTAAAAACACAATTACTTTTAATTTTCTGAAATTCACCCGTATGAAGTAATCTATCAATTAGTCAATCTTAGACTTAAGACAGCAAAATCTGCTGGTGTTGATATAATATCCCAGCAAAGGCTCTTAAACTAGCAGCCGGTTTGGACCATCGTTAACGTGGATATTTAACCTTCCATCAAAACAGGAATCTACGTCATTGGAAAAGGGCAAGGGCAATACCAATTTATAAATCGGACTAAAGACAAAAATGCAAAACTATCGCCGAATTTCGATAGTGCCCATTCTTAGTAAAACAATGGAGAGATCCGTCTTCAAATAGGTGTATCCCTAGCTGCATGTAATAGGTGTTGAAATGGTCTTTGCACTTCAACAATGCTCTTTCCTTTATTCCCTCTCCGCATTTGTTAACTTTGGCATTGTGCTTTGTGACTAAGAATTTTAAACACAAAGGCTTAATATTCTTTAATTTTGCCTTACATCCAAGGGACTTCCTAAAACAATATCTCGTAGGCGTCGTAGCATCTGAATTTAAACAGTGCTTGTAGTAAATTTCTGTTTACGTGATTGTGCATAGCAGGGTTTCACTCACGTGATAGGTTCAGCGTTTGGTGGTCAACCCAAAGACACTTTAATGGGATCGAGTTAGTTATTTACTACATGAATTGACCTTGCGTTTGAAAGCACGTATATACAATTTGAAATTTTCTAGCTTTCACATGGCACAGAACGTCAATATGTGTAAAATTGACCACCAAGCGTTGTCCTACGTAAAACTATGGAGTGAAACCCACCTATTTACTGAAATAGACAAACAATGATTAATATCTGTCGTCGCCAGACTTACCCATGTGGATGGTTAGGTGCAGACGTGTTCCGCTAATTGTCTGGGGATTTGAGTTACTTCGAATCAGGTCCAACTCACTTTGACCTGTCCATGCAGGACCTGACCACCAAAGTGATATTTGATTCAAATTTCACCACTCCAAGGAACTCAAAACCCCCACACCGCTACACCCCCAGTGACATCCACATGTGTCCGCGAAGTACGAGATATGTCAGGATGATGCTAGCTCTACGATGGCCCAGACCCGATTGCGAAACTGTGCTGCGGTCATATCAATATTAGGAAAGCGACCAAACCCAATTGCTGAGCTTTTCTACGCTCATATCAATTAGCAGAGGGACCAGACCCGGCTGCTAAGCTGTGCTGCGCTCATATCAATTAGCAAAGGAACCAGACCCAATTGCTAAGCTGTGCTGCGCTCATATCAATTAGCAAAGGGACCAGACCCAATTGCTAAGCTGTGCTGCGCTCATATCAATTAGCAAAGAAACCAGACCCTATTGCGCATGCTAAGCTGTGCTATGCTCATATCAATTAGCAAAGGGACCAGACCCAATTGCTAAGCTGTGCTGCGTTGATAAGCTAGGAACTGGACGAGACCCAACTGCTAAGCAGTGCTGCGCTTATAACTTAGCAAGGCGACCATATGCAATTGCTGAGCCGCGCTGCGCCCATAAATTAGCGGAAGGACCCCACCCAATTGCTACGCTGCGCTGTTCATACTAATTGACAAACGACAGGACCCACACGCGCTGCTCCCATGTGCGTTAGCTGTAGCAAGGCACTAGGCCCGAGACCAAATGGGGCTAACATTGTTTGGTTATTTTGTTGTTTGTTTGTTGTTTTTTTTGTTTATTATTATTATGACTATTCTGTATGTTGAAACCGATATTAATCAAGCTATATTACAAACAATATTACAAATAATATGGAGTTCTACGAGTTCAGACGTACTAGCAAGGACGGAGGAATAGCTACTGGTACTGGTTGGGACCGTGGCGCCAGCTGACGAAATACCTGCATGTTAAAACGAGACAAGGAATCAGCAATAGCATTTTCCTTGCCCGGCACGTGTTTCGCGGTAACCATGAAATTAAAGCGGGCAGCGCACAAGAAAAGTTCTCTCAACAGCTGCATAAGGCGAGTGTCTTTAGACGTGCCTGATGAAATTACCGCGACGACCCCTTGGCTGTCACAACAGAATAGAATGCGGCGATCGCGCCATTTACTACCCCAAACATGGCATGCAATGACTATCGGGAAGAGTTCTTTATACGGGATACTTAGTGACTGTTGAGCAGCAGACCACGAGCCGTTGAACCATTCGCCAGAGTAGAATACCCCATACCCTTTGCTACCCGATGCGTCGGTAGCGAGGAAAACGTCAGGAACGGGGGCCCAGTCAGGTAAATCAAAGAAATATACACCGTCCCAGTTAGGCAAAAGAGATCGCCACCATTCAATGTCCAATTTACATTCTTTATTAAGGCGTATAAATCGAGATTATTTGCCAGAATGGCCTTTCAACAAGTCAAGTTGGCGACGTAAGGAGGTACGGTCTTGAGGGACGACTGTACATGCATGGCTTAATTTCCCCACTAACGAATGGAGGTCTTTTAGTTTGCACGAGCGCTTGTTGGCCCATTCTTCAAGTAATTCAATAAGCTCTTTGCGTTTGTCAGCGGGCAACCTAGCGGTCATGCGCACTGAATCTAATTCAATCCCAAAGAAAATTAAACACGTTGTAGGGCCTATGCAATTTTCTGGGGATAGATGTATGCCAATTTCTGTCGCGGCCTGGTCAATCGCTTTCAAACGCGAGGCACAAATATCCGACGAGGGGGGTCCTAAGGTAAAGTAATCGTCAAGGTAGTGTAGCAAGTCGAGAACGTTCCAGCTGTTAACTAAACTCCAGTGAATTAAATCAGCGAGACTATTAAAAATGGCAGGTGCTGAACGCAGGCTAAACGGTAATGCCAGATCAAGATAGTAACCACCTTGCCAAAACATTCCCAATAAATGACGGTCGGACGGATGCACTGGAATTATGCGATAAGCGCTTTTAATATCCACTTTACCCATTAGCGCACCACGTCCGGCTTTAATGATTAGTGAAATGGCATCCGACACTTTACTATAAGTTAGTGTAAATTCCTCTTTATTAATCCCATCATTTACGCTATGCCCAAAGGGAAACGATAAATCGAGAATTAAACGCCACCCACCGTCATCCGGGAATCACGCCAAACCGGTTTATCTGTAAATTATTCGTGGGTAGGGTAGCTGTAGGCCCAAACACACGGCCTAAAGATACCTCTTTCGCAAGATAGTTGTCAATTACTGAGGGATGTTTTTGAGAAGATGGACAGTTTGCTTTGGCTGACTTTAACTTTATTGATTCAGGATGAAATCCAGGTTGAAACGACGAAACCCCTCACGGAAGCCGGTTAATACATACTCAACTTTATGTCGATCTGGATGGCCACATAATTGTACTGACAGATTATCTACATTAATTGGCGTGACCGATGAAATGTCAGGAAGTTCAAAATTATTTTGCACAAGTAAACAAGAAAAAATGTTAATCTTATTAGCACTGTCAACGCCGTCTCTGCTAATCGCGGCTTGCGTATCGCCTACGGCTTGGTTCGTCTCCAGGACTACGCACTCGTTTGTGCGCGAATTCCTGGCACTCGATTCTGCGGTGTGGGCCATCACACCCAGCCCGATCACATTTGTGGCGAAATCTACAATACTCACGAGGACTACTCCCGTATTCCACGATTTACAAGCAATCGAGGCATTTTGATTACCGCGAGGTTCGCGCGTGCGAGATATTTGCGGTCGACTGGTTTGTACCGAAACCGATGTATGATAATGGTACAAATCGGAGTTGATCTGACTCCAATTTAGCAAATTAGACGCAGCTGCTTGGAGGCGAAAGGCGCGATCATAATTGTACCAACACCGTCCTGGGAATTGCTTAGCGATACGTATTATAAGGGCCATTTATGCGAGCAAGTCCCGAGTCCGTGCAGTTCGAACCGATGTGATAACTGCAATATAACTGTTAAAACACTCGACTCAAGTGATAATATCATGAATATCACCCCTTTTGCGCGAAGATGTGGTGGTCGTGGGCACAATCGAGCGATCTTCGATGAGGAAGGAGTGTAGCGTAGCGAGGCACCGTAAATGACACTCGGTTTTAATAGTTTCTTTACTCAATATATTACATGTGCAACCCTTTTCTCTCGGGGTGCATGCTCACTCTGTCTAGATTACAACAAAACGTCTCTTTTAACATTTGGCTAATTACAGTATCATGTTACAGGAGGGTATTTCGGGTGAAGGGTTCTCTAAATTCTCGGGGAGCAAGTCCGCCAGTTCTATGAACTTGTACGCTAAAATTTGCGTTACTAGTTTGGCCGGGATAGGTGGGCGTCCTGGTCCCAGAATGAAGGCCCTATTGAAGCCACTATTGACGCCTGACGATACGATGGGGGGAGCAACCGGGAGCTCTGAAATTGTTGTCTCGTGAGTCAGATCAACCTGAGCCACTGCACTCGATAGTGTTAACGAGGATGACCCCGAAATCCCAATAAATGATGGACCCGTTAACGTACCTTCAGATGCTGAATGCGCTTCGGACGTGCTTACCCTCGCTGTAGGACAGACATCACCCAATTGCTCCAGCGCCGCTACCGAGGATTCATTGGATCTACGTGCTCCAACAGTTTTTTCGATAGCGCCGGCTACGATCGACTGAAGACCAAAACAAAATTCAAGCGATTTGAAGGCTGCTGCCCCATCCACTGCCGTCGACGATGAGCCAGTTGGGCGATCATTCACGTTTTCATCATCCATATATTCCATTTCAACACACGAGTACCACAAACAAAATAAAAATATTCTAATATTTGCGCTTTGGCTTTTCCTCTATACAGTGCACCGCTCCTGCTGGCTGTCTGATAGCTAATGTTCTGTGTGTCAGCTTGGCGCTCTCTATTACCGGTCGCTTTAGGCTATCATAGGTCGTGCCCAGACTGCGCGCGGCTCCTATGATATTAACCTTGGTTATTACATAACCTCATTTGATTGGAAAGAGGAAAGAAAAGGCTTTTACACAAGCACAAAACAAAGCTATAAAAGCATGTCTTACGTAAGATATGACGATATTTAGGACCACAGTTTGAAAACCCACTTTGAAAGAGGTTTTGGAACAGATTTTTCATTATTAGTGACACAATTATTTTCGGTTGCTAAGTATTAAATCCGATATTAACTTGACTCATTAAGAGCAGCGTAGTATTTCTAATTTTAATGAAAACAGGAATTGTCTGGTAGACGCGGTAGGCGGGCGATATACCGATCACATACACCGACTGCACTTATAGATGCTTTGAAATCTTTGTATTGATTTCTATGCATTTGAAATAATATCATGAAACATTCTGCGCTTATTTCATTCGCATTTCTTCTGTTTTTCGTGCATATTCTGAACGTCGCAAAAGCCGTGGACCAAACGGAACAAGTAAAAGCTGAAATATTTTTGGAAAATGTCAATAAAATCTTGGCTCAGGCCGAATACAATTCCGTCATGGCGTCTTGGGAGTTCGCAACCAACATCACAGACCACAACTCGGCATTGGATGTCCAAGCTAATCTCGCATACAACAAAATTTACACAAATATACGACAAAATGCTTCCCAATTTGATTTAAGCAAGCTGGAGGAGGACACCGCACGACAAATTAAGCTTCTAAGTAATTCAACGGCTTTAAAAAATCAAACTGAACTTCTAGAGTCAGAGAAACTTCGTTCTGAAATGAACAAATTATACAGCACGGCTAAAGTTGGCAACGCCTCGTTAAATCCAGAGTTAAATGACATAATGGCGAACTCGCGCGATTATTATAAACTGCTCGATGCTTGGTGGGGATGGCGCAATGAATCTGGACGCAAGATGCGAGATATGTACCGACGCTATGTTGAGTTAACAAATAAAGGTGCAAGAGAGAACGGATACAATGATCGCGGTCAGGCATGGAGAGAAGACTACGAGGTTGATGATCTCGGCGCTATTGTGGAAAACTTGTGGAATGACCTTCGACCATTGTACGTGGAACTACATGCGTATGTACGAAACAAGTTAACTAACGTCTATCCTGACAAAGTGTCCGAAGATGATTACATCGAAGCCCACTTGTTGGGCAACATGTGGGCACAGAGTTGGAGTAACATATATGATTTAGTGAAGCCTTACAAAAATAAATCTAGTCTAGATGTAACGTCCAATCTAAAGAAGGATTCACGATATAACAGCCCTCTGAAGCTTACTAAATTGGCAGAATCATTCTTTCTTTCACTTGGAATGGAACGCCTTTCTGATTCCTTCTATAACAACTCGTTGTTACAAAAACCTAAAGACCGCGAGGTAGTATGCCATGCTTCTGCTTGGGATTTCAGATTGAACAAAGACGTAAGGTAAGGTTATATTCGAATCTGCAAAAAATGAATGCGGACATTTTAAGTTTTGTATATATGTGGGTTTCACGTAGCACAATTTAGGGGCAGGCAACAAATTGCTCTAAAAATCTTATTCGTAGAGTGGTTACCAAATGGCATTAACGTTAAATTAAGCGACGAAGCATATATTTCCTTGAGTGCGACAACGAAGCTTTAGTAGATCAAGTTTTACTTGTTTGTTAATTGAAAACTCAGAATTCAAGGTAAAGGTCCGGGAGAGGACCGGGGAGAGTTGTTCAAAAGCCGGTTAAATTAATACTGGGGTTAATGTAAAATTCAAAAGTTATTCAAGCGAAATTTCCCAGCAGTTTGTTTAAAAGCTTGAAAATATTTGTTAATCTTGTTTAGATTAATAGTAGTCGAAAGAAACTTAAGTTTTGAAGAAAACGGAGTTGCAAAAATACAGAGACTATAACAGAGGGTTTAACTTCAACTCAGGATTTGCGCTACCCAGTACCCACCGTTGAACAACTGGCCACAGCAATTTTTATCTGATTCGTATTTGCTCAATTTTTCTTCAAAGTTTATAATAGTGTTAAATATTAAGCGTCCTGGAGCACCCCATAGTACGATTACATTTTTATTCACACTGTTTACGTGTAAGCGAGCCCCCCCCCCCCCCAGCTCTTAAAGTTTCAGATCTAGGCAGGGTTACGTCGATGATTCAAAGACACATCGGTCAACGAGATCTCGGGATGGTGACTCATGATCCTCGAGATGGTCCTAGTGATCGGAGTCTTGCACTATGGAGAACTTCAGATTTTCAAAGAAAGCACTCTGACACGATTACACGAGCTTGAAAACGATGCTATGGATTAAAATTATAGATAGTAGTACCATTAATAATTATATAAGTAGTGTATCTATTTATTAATTGTGGCAGAAGAGCTCTTTTTATGCGTGAAGCTATACATTAAAGTATCTATAAGTCTAAAGTATCTATAAGTTTATTCTATTGCATGTGCAGTTTTGCACTACTTTGCTGTTGCATTTCATCTCTAAAGACGACTCCCGCTAATGGTCTGCTGAAAGACGCAAAATATCACAAATCGTATGATGTTAATTCATGTGTGATATTTGTAAACTTTGATCGATGCTTTAAAGGATAGCTGGTTGCCAGGAATCTCTCGAGGATAATAAACACAAGCGAATAAATTGAAACGAGGGACAATAGTTCACCTGATACGTCAATGAAACTGCAAAGGGGAGTGGGACTGTTAGACCTCTCTGTAAACTACGTGGATGCGTTGCTTGGAATGAAGAGGAGGGAAAACAACAAATCTGTAATGCTCAAGTTAAAAATGATGAGATTAGAGATTGTTCTTAAATTACGAAATCGGTAGATGGCAATCACAACCATAGAGTTTCCTGTCGTTGATATTATGGATAGAAAGACCGAAACTACCTGACGTACTGTCGATTTGTAATGTACGATCGCACCCGAATCCGCGAACGAGTTGTTTAACACCATGACGTTGATATAGTATTTATGTATTTATAAAAGACAGCACGAGAAGAAAAGTTGAAGCATAATTAATAGTTGATACTGCATGTTTACATGATATTTAGTCAAGCAGCTTATGAGATATTCAATATATCCCTGATGGAGATGTTTAGATATATGTACCTATTTTCATTACAAAGCTAACAATTTGTAGGAGAAATTTAATGAGATATTTGAGATATATGTTTAATATTTATTAAATGTACGTAATAGTTCACACACGAGTAGGAGGATTTCCTCCGATTTTCAAACACCGTTTGGACCGTAATTTACCGTAACATTTTACCGTAATTTCTTCCTCCGATTTCCAAACGTATCTCCAAACATTTCCAAACGATCTCCATCGTATTAATTTACTTTGAACTCGCTTGATGAATCATTAATGAGTTCAAGAAATAGTAATAAGAGTTAATTTTGTATTTCCATTGGGCGGAAGCTGTGCCTTATTTCAGTACCGTCTACAATGAGTTCCAGAAATAATGATATGAGTTAATTCTGTATTCTCATTAGGCGCAAGCCGTGCCTTATTTCAGTAGTACTACCGTCTACCGACGTCTTCCAAAGACGTGATATACTTAAGCAATTCAATTTCGCAGGATTTCGCTTGAACATACACAACCTCTTATGATATAAAACTAATATTGTGTGTTTGTTCTAGAATCAAGCAATGCGTGGACATCACGCACGACCATCTGGTAACCCTACATCACGAGCTTGGACACATTCAGTACTTTTTGCAATATTGGGATTTGCCAATTGTTTACCGCACTGGTGCCAATCCAGGATTCCATGAGGCTGTGGGTGACCTGATGTCACTCTCTGTCGATACACCTACACATTTACAAAAACTTGGGTTGTTGAAAGACTATGAAAGTGACTATGGTAGGTATTTGTGCAGCTTAACCGATATTTATGGAGTATAAAACGAGTTATACATATATAGACAAGTTTTCTGTTGTCAAAGGTTTTCTACTATAGAAACACTTTGATTATGACTTTCTAGGAAATATTCGGAGATAATTTGTTTTTCTCAAAAAAAATTGAGGAGGTTTCCCCCTCCCTCCCCCGTCACCAGCGCCACTATTTAATATTACATATACACCTTGATATGTTATATTTTCAAATGTTATGTTAACAATGGAATTTCAGAGGCAAATATTAACACGCTGATGAAAGCAGCCATGAGAAATGTGGCATTCCTACCATTCGGCTATCTTATTGATCAGTGGCGGTGGAATGTATTCAATGGTAAAATAAGTGAGACAGAATACAACTCAGAATGGTGGAAATTGAGAAGGAAATATCAAGGTATTAAAGAGCCTGTACTGAGAAGTGAAAAGGACTTCGATCCTGGAGCCAAATTTCATATTCCTAACGATACGCCTTATATCAGGTTTGTAAAATCGTTAAAACATAAAATTCATACGAGTCAGCGAAATATGAGAACAATTTAATCACAAGCGTCTTGAATAGGCGGAGGGTTATTCGTCTATTTGAGTCCTGCTTAACTGGCCGAACACATGTATTAGAATAAGGCGGAACATGACCATATGGATATCCCCCCCCAAAAAAATGAAGCGCAACTTCACCCTTGTCTACCAACTAAGGTATGCATTTTTTTACTTTTTTAATCCCCTTTTCTCTATAATCTTTGTGTTTTCTTTAGATATTTCGTCAGTATTGTCCTTCAGTTCCAGTTCCACAAGGCTGCATGCGAAGCAGCACAATTCCAGGGTCCTTTGTTCAAGTGTTCAATATATAATTCCCAAGCCGCTGGAAAGAAGATAACGTAAGTTTGTTGACAATTAAAAAAATCCCGCGGTTGATTACGTTAAATTTCACACTTTAAAAGAAACACTCCATAAAAAACACTCCATATGACATCTATATCATATACAGCCAATTGAAAAAAGGTTTCTAAATTCTAAACCTTTAATCTGAAATTTTGATTACATCAGTTAAAAGATTATTTACTGTCTTAGGTGGGATCATAGTTAATAGAAAATAGACATGGTTTGGAAGGTCGGAAAGGTTCAAACCAGGGTTGCCAGATCACTGCATTTTTGAGGCCAAATCTTCAACAATGCTCTTTGTTTTTCTTGGTACTTGCCTTTTGTTTTCTTTGTTTACTTGACTACACTAATGACGATTTGGCCTCAAAAATGCAGTGATCTGGCAACCTTGGTTCAAACAGTTTTCCATTGAAAAGAAAACCCATGTTGAAAAGTGCATGAAGGTGCACGAATTCTTTGTTTTAGGTATTGTAATATTCAATTGCGATTGATTCCGGCGTTTTCCATTGGATGATCATCTCATTATCGAGAAAAACAATGTGTTTACTCACCATGAAGATGCACAAATTCCCATAAACGAGAACAAAAACATAGAACAATGACTTTGGTTTACTTTCCTAACCATGTACATTTTATATTAACTATGGTGGGATATAGCACTTGGTAATTGGAAGGGGGCACACACAAAGTATCACTTGCTTATAGTCAGTATAACTGATAGTGTTTTACTACATTTGACACAGAGTTCACCAGCAGATTGTTTTCGGCCCTGCTTCTACAAGCGATTTTTTACAATAGTCAATAACCAGTCAATTATTTTATAGTTAATATAGTTATATTTATTATTGTATAATTTATGATCGTGTCGGTTTTCCTTGATGTACTGAGAGATTTATATTCACTAAATATCTTGAATACTAATTAGGTCAAAAAGATCAAAAATCTGAAACAAGAACTCCCTCCATCGTAAATTAAGTCGGTTTAACTACCTGGAGCCGGTTGTATAAGACTCTTAATCACTATTTTAATTACTGTTTTGTAGTTGAATAGTGATTAAGAGCAAAATACGTGGTTTTGATTGGATGATGTTTCCACTAACCATATATAGTTAACTTTAACAACTTTTTTACACAACCGGCCCCAGGAGTATCAAGATCATGTACATATAAAGCTCCTCGACCCTTGAGTCGTCATATACATTTCTTATTCGAGGTATCTAGCTCTCACAAGAAAAAGCGTCAATGGATATCAGAACATATATGCAAATGTGTTATGTTTGTAACATGTTTATCTTTTGGTTCTTAGTGCAATGCTTGCAATGGGTAAAACTAAATCATGGCCGCACGCCTTGGAGAAAATGACAGGAAGTAAAGAAATGTCCGTGGCTCCTATGATAAAATATTTCCAACCACTTCAAGAGTGGCTGGTAAAGGAAAGGTGCAGTAAGAGATACAAAATTGGTTGGCCTGGCCAACCTGCTGATGACGTCAGTGAATGCCCCGCGATAAACGCCGCAAGTTCTTGCCAAAGTTGCATATTTGGGTTGCTATTTTATTCCCTCGTTGGTTTACTCTGGTAAACTCTGGCAATTTCTCGTATGAAGTATGCAAAGCTTTTAAATCGTAAAGATTGAAAAGTCAACTTATTATAATATTATAATAAAAATTTTAAATATCAAGGGCATAGATACTGTAATTAACTTATTCAGTGAATGTGGGCATTAGATAAATACAGCTAATTCAATTAAGGTTGACATTGACAATAGTCAAATGTGCATTATGATCGATCGAGTACCAAAAGAATGATGATTCTTTACATGCGAATGTAAAAGATATCATTATATAGATACTATATTTATAATCCAGCAAGGCTGCTGATGTGTTGATTTTATTTAAAACTATATTATTACCATCACTTTTTATGCTCATGCATATTGCACATTTGCCATTTGACTATTGTTGATGTCAACCTTATTTGAATTAGCTGTATTATTTTTTCGTGAAATGGCAAATGCACTGAAGATGGTTTGGTCAAGCTTTGCAAAGCGGAGGATGCAATTTTTGGTTGAAAATTTGGTAAATTTCAAATTTTGTCAGTCTGAATCCACTGATTCATCACTTACTGGATTTATTTAGCAGGATTGTTATTTAAAAACATACTGCATCTGCCCGTTGCGTGGCTTTTCACAAGACTAAATTTTACTCAAAACTAATTATATAAGGGCAGTAACACCATGCACAAAATATCTTCAATTAATAATCAATTGATTAGTATAGCTGAATTAGGTACGCTTTTGTTATCATAGTTACTGAGAAAGCACGTCTTTTTTAGTGAAATAGAGGGTTTGTAAAATGGAGGGAATGTAAATTGTGAAATAAATGTAAATTTTGCTGGATCGCAAAACAGTACCTTTGATACATCGATCCAAGTCATGAACTAAAAAGCAAAATCATCCAAAGTCGAGGGACTGAGAAGATTAACCTTTTGCATTGACCCCCCCCCCCCCCCCCATTTGCAAAGGTTTCTGAATAGTAGCAATTAAAATACCAGGTGGAAAACGTAATCTGGATATGAATATTAATGTTACATACCATTGAAACAATACAAGTGTATATTAAATTTTATTTGCTAACGTTTTGTTGCTACATCGCAACATCATCAGAGCTGTACACAATGAATGAACATATGTTGTATCTACAGTGCAAACCATGGTATTAGTTTTATAACATATTTACGCAGTACGTAATGAGCAGTGCTATTCATTAAAACTTACGAACATTAAAACAAAGTTGTGAGAAGATCTTTACGATGTTGATATTTGATGCTAGTTACATGACTGAAAAATTATGAGATTGTTCCATATTTTACGTGGAACACGCTATTAGTTTTAAAAATATGATAACACGATAGGACGTCGTTAAAACGTAATTGGAATTAGTAGAATCATACTAGTATAATATTGCAAATGCTGTAATTTGATTGGTTACTCTACTCGCTATCTCTTCCTCGATAGATAGCGAGTAGCGAAACAATCATCTCCCTGTAGACATTTCTTTTAAAAAAATTGCTTAAAAATCAAATTTTTTGTTGAATATTCCATGTTTGACCTCTGATTCTACTGAAACAATTAGATTACTCGCTCTCGATTTCTATGCGGTGATGGTTGATTTTACCATCAAGTATCTCATCAAGTATCACCGCATAGAAATCTCGAGCTCGTAATCTAATTGTTAACTGGAACGGTATTTTTATGTAGAAATAGCAAAGGTAACAAGAGGAGAATGTTTTAATTAGAAAATAAACGGATTGGTGTCATACTTGAAGGATTTTTCAAAGAATCCGTGGATCGGCGGAAAAGTGAGATTCTGGACTTCTAGAATCGTTACAAATGGGAGGTATTAGACGTTTAAAGGATAACTGGACGTAAATTATCATGGTCAACGTTTGAGAAAGTCTGATTTGCCATATATCTTCAAAACTAGCCATTATGGATCCCTAATAAGCAATAATAATTTTTAAAGTACCTCCAGTGGTGTCGTGAAATGCACGTTTGGGACTAGATTGAGAGAAAAAATGCTTTAAAGCACAACGAAGTTTGTTCTTTTGACAGGCAAACGAAATCAGCATGATAAAGCTTGGAAGTGACACGCATGGGTTAGATTATTGATATTCAATCATGTTATGTATCCGCCGAGGCTAAGGAGTCAACAAAGTGGTAAAGTAAACGAGTTCGGCCGGTAACAGCGGAAATAGATATCAGAGGTTTGTTTTGCACATTTAGGCACACATGTTGGTCGCTAATAATACGGATCTAACTCATCGTTCTACCACTTCTTTGGAAGGCACCTAAAACCATTAAGCAGAAGTTTTTTCCCAGCATTAGGGCATTATCATGTTGATCTCGACTTGTCTATCAAAACAACAAAATTCCTTTGTGCTTTCATGCACTTTTTGCCCAATCCAGTTTCAAAAGTTTCTTCGATGATAGTAGTGGAGGTATATTTTTAGAATCATTATTGCTTACCAGGAATCCATCATTGCTAGTTTTGAAGCTATATGGCAAAGCAAACTTTCTCAAAATGTTGACGCACTTTGATTACAGTAATTTACAACCAGTTCTCCTTCAAACACCTAATACCTCACATTCTTATCGATTTCACAAGTCCAGAATCCCTCTTTTCCGCCGTTCCACGGATTCCTTGAAAAATTCTTCAATTTTATTTTTCTCTATTTTCCTCTCCTTTATTTTCTAGCTAAAACATTATCTTCTTGTTACCTTTGCTATTTTTGGATAAAGAATGTCGAATCATAAGTCCATTTCCAATTAAGTTTTAACATCGTCCTATCGTGTTTAGTATATTTTTTGAACTAATAGCGTTGTCCACCTTGAATATGGAACAACCCTTAATTTTTCAATCATGTGACCAGCATTAAATATCAACATTGCAAAGGTGTTCTCACAACTTTGTCTCGATGTTCGTAAGTTTTAATGAATAGCACTGCTCAATTTCACTACGTACTGCATAAATATCTTGTAAAACTAATACCATGGTTCGCACAGTATATATACATGATAACTAAGGTTTATATTAGAAACGGTAAAAATATGAATGAATTTTTACCGTGACGGTCCTTTTACCAAATCACATGAATTTTTAACGTCCCTTTCACTTGAATTTTTAACTAAATCATGTATGATGTATATATTGATAGAACTCATATTCATTTATTGTATATATCATGTTGCGATGTAACAAGGAAACGTTAGCAAATAAAATTTAATATAAATTTGAATTATTTGATAAGTATGCATTTAAAATCACTTGCTGGGGGCTTAATATTCAAAATCAGAAAAGGTGTTCTATTACAGCTAGGGAGAAAACCAGAAATCAAGATATTCTAGTTCACTGCATTTTTCTTTCACAACTAGTAACTGTACTGCCAGATGTTGAATGAGGAAGTGATTCAGTATTAGCGTTGTACCAGTTTGGAAGCTCAATCAGTCAATCGTTAAGTTCCGTCCATTAATCCCAGTTCTGAAATCGATAGAATTCGTGTTAGATCAAAGAACGAAACATTCCTGCCTGTAACATAACAATATGACCGGATTAGTAATGTGTATTAGGAAAGTTGTGTGTGTGTGTGGGGGGGGGGGGGGGGCTGTAATAGAATTTATCTTTTAATATGGGGGCTGTAATCGAATTTAGACTTTTTAACGCGGTATTCATACGATCTTGTATCTCAATTGATTTGTTACATTGAAAACTTATATGACTACGCCACCATATGAATACTCTAGGTAAACCCTGATTCAAGCAATTTGACAGGTCATTGATAGACAAAAATGGACCAAATATACAACCCTGCGGAACCCCACAATTTATCGATAGTCCGGCTATTAGAGAGGCTACCATTAACATACCGTTTTTGTTTCCAATCAGTTAAATATGGCCTGAACCAAATTAATGCATCATTATCCACTCAAGAACGTTCATCTGCTTAATAAATTTTCGTGATTAATTAATAGTGTTAATTACGTGATTAATTTACGTGATTTACGTGATTTTTCTGATAATGGGAATAACTCCATTGAGTATGCCATTGTCAATATCCACGCACCAATTGTTCGTAGTTTCTAGAGGGGATGTGACACTTTGACAGTACTATATGAGCGACGAAACCCTAAACGTTATTCAGATAACAGCTAGTTCATTATTCGCAGTAATAAAATCACAAAATAATTTATGGGAACGACGAATTTACTTGGTTGTTTCTCTTTCGTGACTGCATTACGAATTAGAATCGTAGCCAGAAAATCTTTCGCAATTCTCAACAAACGACCAGGGGGCGGTTGTACGAAAGGTGGATAAAGTTATCCACCGGATAGCGACTTTTTCAAACGCGTCCTAAAATTGTTGATTAACTGGTCAAATCTAGTGTTTAGCATTTTAAAGTTGAAGGGGGAATGGCAGAAAATGCGAGACATTTGCGTTGACAAACATTAAAAATAAAGTTATTTTTACTATGCTTTTTTGTCGCTGTGAAACGTGACCAACAGCCAACCCCCACCCTTTACCACCCTCTATCTATACATTACTGCGCAAAAGATTAGCAAGGATTCTAGAAGATTAAAATTTAAGTCTCGAACTCTCGCATTAATTCATAGCAACGTACAGCACTGGTAATACACTCTGGTAATATTGCTTTCCTCTTCTTGGAATTTTTCAGAATTTTCGCTGATTGGCGGTCGCCACTGTCCAAGATGGCGGCCAATTCGCAGTTTTCATGTACTCCTGTTTCGGTTATTTACGGGCAAAATTGACCAGTTCCCACTTCTACTTCTTTTTCTCAACGGTATAAAACAAAGCCTGACAGGTGATGGTGCTCAGTTATGAATTAATATTTCAACAAAACCAACTGTTAATTTTGTATTCGAATTAATAATATTGGCCCGGCCAGCTGTCGGTTGTGAGTTAATTCAATAAACTTAACAAGCTTGCAGGCCGGTCTGACAAATAGTGAAATTATCCTTTTCTTCTTAGCAGGAGTCAGAAGAAAAGCCCTTATAGTTCTCCGTGGATTTGTAAGCCGAAGGAACAAGGAAAAAGGCCTCAAAAATATCCCAGCCCTACCGTCCGTAAGGTAGAAAAATTGATTTAAAATTTATCTTGTGAAAGTCATTAATAATTCATAAAGAAAACACAAAAGAAATCATGAGCGCGAAGGAGTCTGCGTACTCTGATACAGAACTCTGTTGATTTTCATACCTTTTAACTTTGATGTTCTCGTCTTATATATAAGATGTATTTTCAAAATTACTTCGCAAACTGATCTATAGAATTGGAGAGTTTCACAAGCTATTTACAAAATTCGCGTCCGTGTTGTATCAGATATACAACTCTCGCCTTCGGCTCGAGTTTGTATATGCTGATACAACACGGCCGCTCATGTTGTAAATAGTACATAAAGTTTGTATCAAGTTAATTGACCAATATCTCTGACAAAGCACGCAGTATAGAATATATTGAGCATGGTTAAAAAACATAGTACAATTGCAAATATCTAAGCGTGTATGAATGTATAAACAACAGCACAAAAATATTGCAATATTTACGTTTGATATGTATGCCGGAAGAGTTGACTGGTGTGTTGATCTATTGTCTTTTTTGACATCCCGTGGGCCGTTCTTCTTTCTTGATCGAGCTTTATAAGCCATTGCGTTCAGTGTCCTTGATATAGGAGTCATTTATATATGGCCTTGGGTTTGATTCCCAAACACTGAATTTAGCTCTTTCAAGTAATGAGATAACATTGCAAACAAAATGGCACTACGTTGTCACTCTGTAACCAATTTGTCAACACGTAATTCACTTCGAAACAACGACAGACGGTCACACATTGTATATTCTATACGCCCTAACGCGGAAAGTGCGATTCAGTTTGTATCATTTAATAATGGTTAACAACTGATATAAATATAAAATGCATGGTTATATACAAGATGCGAGAGTCGAGCGAGGAAGCTATTGCTCCTAGAAATGACACTTACATAACGATGGTAATCACTACCAACATGCAAAACAGGCCTGTACATAACCACGCATATTATAGGTTATATAACAAATAAAACTGCAGAGTATACTAGATACATGTTAACTACAAGTTACGGCATCAAAACTACAAGTTATGGCATCAAAACTACAAGTTACGGCACCAAAACTTCAAGTTACGCGCACAAAACTACAAGTTACGCGTTCAAAACTTACAAGTTTGACAGCTGAAACTAATAAGTTTCAACTGACTAACATGCTATTCATAACTTTTTAAAACGTTGTTTTGAATGCACGGTGAACGGTAGCTTGCAAATGGTTGTAATTTATCTTCGGGAAAACATCTTTCTATTTATCAACGAGAAAGATTGCTGCTCAAAGCTTTGTATAATAACCGGGCATTTTATTGGTTATATCACAAGTAAACTGCAGAGCAAACTATACACGTGGCGTTACCTCAAAGCAAACATATTGCAGTTCAGGAATGCAGTTTCTTATCAACGAGAAAACTTGTCTGTCGCAGCTTGTGCATAACAAACCATACCACAAGTAAACTGCATAGTAAACTAGATATATGTCGTTGACTTAAAACAAACCTATTTATTGCTCTTCGGGAATACAGTTTCCCGTCAACGAGAAACTACGTGTTTGTCTGTCGTTGTTTCTGCGTGAGTTACGCGTTGATAAATTGATTACAGTGTGGCAACGTTGGATCATCTTGTTACAATAGGTTATCTCAATATTTGAAAGAGCTGAAGGCAGCCACTCAGTGTTCGGGAATTGAACCCAAGGCCATAAATGACTCCTATATCAAGGACACTGAACGCAATGGCATATAAAGCTCGATCAAGAAAGAAGATCAATCAATCAATCAATCAATCAATCAATCAGAACTTTATTTAAAAAACACACAATCTTTTCAACATTTGCTGATTTCCAAAAGAGGTGTGCACCAATCCCACTACCATAAAATTAATCCCTAACACCACCCCCCCCCTCCCCCTTAAATACTTATGTTAAATACATCATATATTAATATCAACTACCACACGAAAAGGTCGAGGAAGAAAGCTTTTGACAAAACGACTTATATGATGCCGAAGTTCTTATGTCTTCCGGAATATGATTCCAGACGTAGGCCCCATTATAGCTAAAACTTTTTTTCATAAATTCTGTTTTGGGTCTTGGAAGGCAAAGCCTAGTTGAAGACCCTCTTAAATCATAATCGTAAATTGTATTTGAATTTTGAAATAGGTTACTTAGTCTTTCAGGAGCTAAGTTGTTAATCGATTTATACATAAGTTTAGCTTTTATATGTGCTCTGCGTTCTTCAAGGTTAATCCAACCAAGTGAATTACGTGCTAACAAGGATTGTCCTGATTCATTTTTGAAATTCATAATTATTCTAGCCGCCCTGTCTTGCAGTTTTTGAAGACGATCGCTAAGTGTTTTACCTAATACGTCCCAAACCTCACAACAGTAATCAAAGTGTGGCTGAACTAGAGCATTATAAATCAAAACCAGAGTGTTTCGGTCAACAAATTCCTTTGCTTTTTTTATAGCGCCAATTCCGGATGATATTTTACCAGCGATAAATTCAATATGTTTAGTTCAGGCTAAATGCTCGTCAACTTGAACCCCGAGCACTTTGGAATGTTTGACTCTTTTAACAGATTGTTTATCAATATTGATTGATGGTTGAATATCCAAACTGTTTATCCTATGTCGTGATCCAATTAAGACATACTCAGTTTTAGCAATATTCAAATTTAGTTTATTTGCAGATAGCCAGTTATGAACATTTCTCAGGTCTTCATTAGCCCTCTTCTCTACTTCACTCAATGTCTCTCCCGCAGCTGTTAAGCTGGTATCGTCAGCAAACATTCTAGGTGTTGTTCAAGGCAATTTGGCAAATCGTTTATATAAAGACCCAGGGAAAGAAAAAAGATAACAGTTATTAATTAAGAAAACCTCGAATTCGCTTCTTGCAAAGACCAACCTACACGGCTTTGATTTAGTAGCCTCGTAAAATAAAGTTTTCTCCTTCTTCTTCATCTCGGACTCTTTCCTGAGTGTTTGCGCAACTTTGCCATCCATGCTTGTACCGTAAGCTTTGGGAAGACGTCCGCCACATATATTCGGCACAGTGTAGTGGTTTAGGCGACTAAACCACTACACTGTAGTTTTACAGTGTGGTGGTTTAGTGGTGTCTTGAAGTCTTCTTGTTGTTATTTCTCATCGAAGACAACTTGTCCTCTCGAACGAAGGGAAATAACGGCGAGAAGCCTTCAATGCACCAACCTACAGAACTGTCCCCAACAGTCAAGTTAAGAGAATTTGCTTAAATATTAGTTAAAAACACTAGGCAAATATAACGTTTGCCTCCTTGGCTTGGCAGTACTGCCTAATGTTTTCCTGCACTTGACGCCCAGCTTTGATTTGAGTTTTGGGTGGATCGAGGACCGATCTGTCTAACTGAGCGAGCGAAGAATTAAATTCTTACCAACACGTCAGTTGAAGATGGCCGGCAGTTCGATATGGCCGGTCCCCGATCCAACCAAAATCGAAGTTAAACGATTTGGGTAAGTCGTAGAGAGCTATCTTTACCTCTCTGCCACGGAGGGAAGATGTTTGCCAATGAAAACTCGAATGGGTCTTTCCTTGCTCATCACTATGCAAATAAAAAAAAATACAAAAGCGCCCCTTACAAACGTTGTTTTGGGCAAATTAACTAAGCAAACTAGAAGTAAAGAAGCAGAAGAGAGACCTGAGTTAGAAATAATGGCAAAAACACATCGTTCGCGCAATAAAAACTTATTTTTAGCTTCTCAAAAAGATCATCGAAGATTATTCATACGGGTATTTTCTGGCGGACGATGGTCATCTGACGTCATTTGCTTATGGCACCGAGGAAGAAGCTTCGACTTTTATGTCTGCCCATGAAACATTTTGAAAGCCTTCAAACTCCTGTAAGAAACGTTTAAAATATATATTCATTCCACAGAAATGGTAAAGAATCTACAAGGGAGATATCAGGAGCAAAATTCGAGCTAAAACGACGAAGAAATGGGGAGAAATTTGCGAAGCAATATATACTGTCTTCGTGAAAATTCAAAATCAAAATGGCGTCGTCTACCTGTCCAATCAAAAGATTTAACGAAAATCGCTCTAGTGTAGTTGGACATCAACAATATTGGATTTTTATTAAACATGTGAGTATTCTCAAGTTATTGTACGTATGGTTTCGTTGTTAAATATTATATTGTCTGAAAAATTCGGTCTGCTTACCATCTCGCTTCTCAAACTTAATTAAATTCACATAAATGTACTGATAAATATGACTAAGTCCCTATTTTCTCTCTCTAGCTGAACCGTAAGAGAACTGTTCGAAATGGAACACCGGCGACTTAATTAAGGAGAAATCTTTTCGAGGTAAATACTCAGTTTTATCTAAAGTCCAGACAGTTTAGCTATACAGATGATTAAGAGAAATTAAAAATTTGTTGCCTTTTAAAATATGTTCCTTTTTTCATTTTTGAAAATATTTTTGTTTTACAATTTAGATATTCCAGAGATATTGCGAGACAATCACGTGACAAAGGCCATGCGTCAAGCCACACCAAACAATGACATTCAAGAAGATTTAGTGGTAAGAAATAAGAAAGTCAAATATTACAATACACTTACTGTTATTCAGTTTTTCTCTTCAAAATCTCTTCTGTCCATTGACTATTACTAAGCAATCTATACAGAAAACAGTAAATTCAAACTTTGAATTTGAAATGCAAGTCGGAATTTCTTGCTCGTCAGCCCCTTGTTTAACCCCCTCTGCTTTTCCCTCCTGTTCACCCCCTCTCCTAGGGTAGTACCACCTTCCTTTACCGCAACCCAATCTTCTTCCTCTTCTCCCCCATCTTCTCTTCAGTACCCTTCTACACTATACTGACTTGACGCAGTTACTAGTCCCGAGAACATTCAATCAGATTTATACAACCACAGTGAAACACGCACTTATTTTTCATTCACGTTATTGTTATACCGGGCCCTAACAGGCTTACCTAATTACCCAGGTTCCATTGACTACCGATGTTTAGTTACGATTCCAACAACGCTAAACCGAAGTACCCGGAGACCAACGACTACGGGGCAGAGCGTTGACTAATTCCTCACATAAGTGTCACGAATCTGAAGTGGGGATCCAACCCACGATCTCAGAGGTGACGGGCGCTTCGTCGGACAATTGTGCCACTTATTCATTACTGCGCAGGACCAAACAATCCTACACGAGAAATTTAAATTTCCTGGCGCTGGCTTGTGCTTCACTGTAGCTAATTTATAAAACAATTACAAAATAGTTTCTTGTGTGGGCAAAATGGCATCATCCATATACCTGGGATGTTGCTCGACGCTATGCTGAACACAAACCTTCCGTATTTTTTTAAAATTTCTTATACGTCATTTAAGTAATTAATCAGAAAAGTTTAACCCAGATTGCGGAAATTCTGATCTTGATCTTTCATTTTCATTCCATTGATCCTTCAAATTTTTTTCAAAAATGCCCCGTGGTCATGAGCCTAATTAAAATTTCTATTCCTCCACGACAAAACAATCAGCAATCAACCGTTTATTTAGAAATTTCATTTCGCGTCAAAAACAAAAAATAATTACCGCACCCGTTGAGGCCCATACAGACTGGACGCGATTTAAAAACGCGATGCGAATTTTCGATATTCAACGTCCTTTAGCTTTAATTATGTTCTATTTTTCTCCAATATTACAAAGGACTTGAACAATTTAAGTTACTTGGTGTACATTTCTAGCAAGTGGCTATATTAGTTAGCGTTAGTGGCTATATTTGCTTTTTAAAATTGAAAAATCGCGTCGCTATGCAAAATCGCGTTCGGTCTGAGGGGGCCTTTAGGGGACTGAAAATGAAGTTTAAAATCCGCCATTTTTGGGTAGCATTTTCAGCCGGCGTCGCTATATATACAGTTCAGTGTTTACACGATCACCATTTCCACCAGGTGCATTTCTTGCAAACGGAATATTGTCATGCCGAAATCTCAGAATTTTTTCCGTTGACTAACTCCTGTGATAAGCCACACCTATGATAATAATTAAATCTTCTCCAATACTTACTGACGTAGTTTTCTTTGCTTATAAAGTTAATTGAAACCAATTTAATTGTTCATTTTTACGCAGGATGCCAAATGAAAAAGTGGATGTACCAACCAAAGACTGAAGAAGGTGGAACAGAACTGATAGGGAATCACTGGCCGTAAGCATCAGAAGATGTCAGGATGCAAATACTCTCGCAATGTACGGTTTGTCAAAGTCATCAAACCATCAAATTTCCGATTAGTTTCCAAGGTTCTGAAATATTGTTTTGTAACATGATTTTCTCCTTATTTCATGATTGTTGACGGCCGGACGTGAATATGGTTGTCACCTATGGACCGACGTAATGGTCTATGAAGAGAGTGATCCAAGCAGATGAAACCATAAACTGCATTATGAAACTAGCTATTGAAGCTAAGACGATCCAAAGATAGAGGAAATGTAAGTCTATTTTATTAAGAACTCACTGTACTTATCTATCGCTGTCATTTTCTGTGTCAGCTCAACAAGCTTTCAATTCTTTGCTTCATGAACCTATGTCAAATTTTGAAAGCAGAAGGGAATGGCAATAAAAAAGAATATCTCGATTAAACGTTGCCAGTGTTTGTAGTGCAGCCAAATGCAACGAAATAAACAGAGTTCGAGCTTTCGAGTCAAGTGCCTTCATGGGGAAGTTAATAGTCACTACTAAGTTTGTCTATTGAAACTTAAAAATTATATCTGCTCTTTACACATTTTTACTTCGCTTATTTCCTGGCTAGAATATGTCATGTGAATAATTTTTTACGTCATCAGCTTCATGGACCTAGAACATTGATTGCGGGAGGGGGGGGGGGCACATTTCAAATGAATCTCATTCAAAAGAAATTACTCGGGCAGCACCTAAATATATTATGAGTTTGCACTAATGCACACCCCCTCCCCTAATCAAGTCCCTGCTCATTAGCGTTGATTTGAGTGACGTCACAAGCTGGTTAGCCGCATAAAACCACTATTAAACAATAAATAGATGCTTCAATGTTGTTAATGAATATAGTGTTGAAAATAGACACAAAAATATAGTCTTGCGTTACCCTGCTTATGACGCAACACGCACAATCACAACATGGCTTACTTATGATGATTTTGAATCGAAATATCTCGAGAACTAAGCAACATTTGAGGCAGGTCTAAACTATTAGTCACACTTTGCAACCGTCTCTTCCTTTTATGTATAATTAGAAGAGATTTCTAAGAAATGCAGGTTTCTTGAGATTTGTGATGTTTGAACGAAAAACACGCGATTGAAATCGTAGTTAATTTTAACAAAAAATAATTTTTCTATCGACTTACGTTTCTAAATATTGCATGTAGGAATTAGCTCGATCGTCATTTGATATTGCATTCGAAATTAAGTTTCTTGGTCAGCACAATTTACCGCCTTAAAAAACCCAAAAATATCTTCAATAGATAATACCGAAAATATCCACAATTTTTTATTTACCTTAGGTTAGATTTTAACAACAATAACAATGGTAATAAATTCGAGTCACATAATTAAATCGCGTGTTTCTCGTTCAAATTAATTGATGTAATGTTTTCCACTTTAATTAAAGTAATGTTATTGTTTATCAACTTATAATTTGGTTTTTAATGCAGTCTTTTTTGAAAAATGGGAAATAGCTTGGGAAAATATTATTAAAACTGTTAACTACAATTATAGTTGTCGATCAATTTCCGCAATCTTGGCATTGGGCTTTAACTGCAGTTATCGTTCCAGAGACAGTTGTTCAAAAGCTGGTTAGCAGGAAGATTCAAAAGAAATTTCCTAGGAGCTTGTTCAGAAGCTTGGATATTTCTTCTGAGATCTTGTCTGCATTAATTGTAGTTTCGATTTTTTAATTTTTCAAAGTGTCTTATCTGTAGAACAAAAGACAAACGGCTGGTTAAGTTTTTACCCAGGATTAGCGCTCTGAATAGATAGGTTCAAATTTGTCTTCTACTACCGCTACCCCTACCTTAATCAATCTTTCAGTCAATCAGATGAGCTTGGTCTACCCAACTGACCAATCAGATGGCTTAAAAATCGGGATAAGGTAGCAGAAGTTGTAGTGGAAGTCAAATCTGAACCTCTATAATACTTACGAAATTACCGTGAAATTTTGATAACAATTCTGCGTATTCACAAAATAGAAATTTCGTTTGCATCCAAAGTGAGTGACATTTTGAAACTACTTTGAATACAGCAAAACTTTTTCTTCTCTGTATATTTCTTCCTTACAACAAAGTAGTGTATATAAATTACTCGTAATCATGGTCTAATTATTCAATTTTTCATTTCAAAATTAAAGGCGATGAGATCTGAAGAAGCACAAGAAGAACAGACCAGAATGAACGACCCTGAATGAGATGGACGCAGAGAAGAATAACAATCGATAAGAATGAGAAAGCAAGCTGGACATAACTGGTATGTTTAGGTAAATTCTATTGTTCTCGTTGAATCGAAAGAAAGTGAAAAAAGAAAAAGCAACAAATTGAATAAAAAGATTGCGATTGAATTAAGACCCTAAATAAATACTTAAATTAAAAACGCATGCAATCATTGGAATGTTTTAAGAGTTTGATAGCTAGTCTCGCGAAAAATGACATTTGTTTCGTTTCTATTATCGGGTTGAAAACTCAATAAAATACAATGACTAATGTTGACAGTATACTTGAAAGAAACAATACTTTTGCTAGGAAATTTCACCTATATGGATATATTCCAAAAAATAAAATAATGTACGTCACTAAATATGTTGGATTGAGCACTTCACAAAATCATTTCCAAGTAATACTGCTAAGTTGTAGCAATAATATTTTAAAAACTGGGTTTATTAATTAATTAAAACTAAGTTTATTAATGCTATTCTATTACAAGTCATTAGCATACGTTTAAATGGAGGAAAAAGACTTGGCATTTTTATATTATACTTAAATTTTCTTTGTGTCTTTATCAATTTGAATCATAAATGCATGAGAATTTGTCATATTTTTCGCCTTTATCAAATTCCCATGGGAATACAGCAAGCTTTGTCGTTTTCATGATAATATGTTATTTCATGGTGGAGGCTTGACTTTATAATAAGAATCCTCTTTGATTGTAATCCTCTATGATAAGTGTCTTGCTGCTTTTGAGTTTGTTTTGATTGAATCATAGCGAAAAGTTAACAAGAATACTTCAGGAAATTGTTACCGTGAAATTAAGTTACATCTCGTTTGGTGCAAAAATCAGTCACATTTAGAACGTCGTATTTCTTTATTGCAATAAAGTGGTTTACAATTTAATGGTAATAAACTAACGGATACGATTCTTTAATTTCGAAAGGTGATGGGGTGTGAAAAAACGCAAGAGCCAGCAAGAGACCAGAATAAAAGATGCTGGATGAGATGGACCCACAAATCAACAACAATCCGCAAGACATGGAAAACACGACACTGTAATACAAAGTAGTGGTAATTTACAAGTTTGTGCAAACAAGATACTAATTATTTAGAGATCAAAGAGGATTCAAGTAAATTTTATTGTTTCTCGTCGAACAAAATCATTGTTTCTCGTTGTGAAAAAAGCAAAAAAATTAAGATTGAATTAACACTGAAAAAAATAAATCGCACGAAATATTCGAAGTCTTGAAGTAATGACACTTTTGTTTTGTTTCATATTTCGATTTGAAAACTGTAAAAAAATAACACTTGGATTGTGGTTATTTCTAAAAGCAAATGATATGTAAGATTGAACACAATAATCTGTTTCAACTTTCAAGAAATAATACTATGTTTGTTTAATGATACTAAGTTGGACTGGGTTGGTTTATTATTATTGTATTCTATTACCATCATTAACATATAATTTTAAAAAAATAGGTAATAACACTCAACTTTTTATTCTAATTGCCAGGGGAATATACTGTTTCTGTATTTCTTAGTTAATTTGATTCATCGTACATTAAAACAGTAGGATTTGTTATTTTTTGCCTATTTTTAATTCCCAAGGGAATAGAGCAAGCTTTGTTTTCATGGTGATATGTCGATTCATGGTAGAGACGTGACTGTATAATAGAATCCTCTTTGATTAATAAATATAATATCTTGGTTCCTTGGGGTTTGTTTTGGCAAGCATAAACAATGGAACAATAAACCCATTGTTTGTGTGTACAAGAGCAAATTACGGAAGTGGTTTGAGAGCAGCTGCGATGTACCATGCAAATAAAGGCGTTTCGGTTAAATAAGTATGAGAATAGCGGTAAAGCTTTAAAATGTTCCGGTCATTAATTTGAACTATATACAGTAACTGTACTAGCTATAGGGAGATTAAATTGCATGGTATCTACGGTGCAGGATTTAAATCTCTAAGCTAGCCTTAAAGAAAAAAAGATTTAAACTCTTTGCATCCTTATGCTTATTTGACCCAGCCTTAGGCTTTGGTAAGTATCAGATTTATATTTACTTCGAATCAGTTTAACGTAACGAAAAGCCCATGCCCTTTCAGCTAAGGTTTTACGTTTGAAAACTCAATTAAATTCTCAGTCTAAGTGGGTTTAAGTAGCTAGAGATAACGTAATTTATCTTTTTATTTTGCTTTTTCGTTTATAACGTAATTTATTAGCTAAATGTATGGACTGTGAGGGTGTGCGCCGTGTGTAAGTTGCATGAGGGTTAGGCTTATTAGTGGAATTAAAATTTTTGAAAGTATGTTTCAACCAAAATCTACCGTTTGAAGATCATGTCAATGAAAACGTTTCATGAATATTATTACAAAAACAACACAGCTAAATTTTTAGTATTGATTGTTATTACATGTTGCACAAAATTTTAAAGAAAATTGGGAAGTTTTGTATATTTTGGAAGTTGTAATTTTCATGTATACAGACAAATAGGCAACTCACCTGTTTGTGCATAGGACCTTTAATTTTTCTTTGCATATGGCCTAAAATATCCGAAAATAAATGAAATTCACTACACATACTTTATCAAAATTTTAATCCTTTTAATTTTCGGATTTGGGTGGCAGTCGGGGTGGTGGTGGTGCATGCGGGTTTATCAGCTGTGAGTGACTGTGCGATGGTGAGGAAAGTGAAGGTAACGAATGGAATGCAGGAGCTTAGAACTGAGGAAGACAGCTTAGGAATGAGGCAGGTAGCCAGTTGGTAGGATCAGCGGGGGGCACTTGTCTTTTTGGCTTTGGGAATCAAATTTGCATGCTAAGTACTTGAGTCACTAACGTTTTTTTTTTTCAATTTGTTAGGTATGCGCGGCTGCTCTCTAGGGAAGATCAACCTAGCGATTTGCATTAGCATTTGCAAGGTTGGTCTTCTCTTCGCCGGCTACCCCGGCCAGCTTTCTGAGTGCTACTTCCACCGTAAATAAGTAAGTAGAGGTACTTGTACTATATGTACAAGTACTTTTACTTTGGTGGAAGTAGCACTTGGGGAGCTGGCCGGGGTAGGGGGATTTTTCTTATTCAATTTCTCAATTCCCATGGGAATTGGATTTTTAATTAAAAGGGATCACATGTAAATTTTGTAAACAGTTTATTGAAAATAATTTGTAAAGATTACAATTTAAATAACAATAAAAAAGGATTAACTATCACATTTTAGCTATCACATATTGTGTTTATTAAAATAACAATAGAAGAAACAAGAACATGGCAGAAAGAAAACAATTGTCATTGCGCTCAAGACGAGAGAATAAAAGACAGGTGAATAAACACAAGCGAAAGCGCAACGTCAAAAAACTTGGTCTTTTGAAGATAAATATTCGTACTTCAAGATGTAAATAATTATGAATCCGGTGGTTTCACAATTACAAAGAAAATACACGGCTCATGCATGCAATTTATTTTGCCGAAGGCATTTCTTAAAAATAGTAATATTTTTTTAAAAATTTTCCTCAAATAGGTGGACGGTAACATCCTACAGGTCCAATAAGAAAAGTCTTTTGATCTTAACTACTCTGTAAATATCCCTTGTGGGAAGAAACCGGAGTACCCGGGCAAAACCTACTTCACTGATGTTTACATAAGTCATCACGTATGTAAGAGGTAAAAGGCGCTTTGCCAGTAGAAAGATCAGTTCAACTGGTTTTTTATCATTCAGGCAAAAAACTCTTTTAGACGTCGACACATAGCGAGGAAATGATTACGAAGAAATTAAAAAGTGTAGAAATTTCAACTTTCAGAGCCATGTATTTTCTAATTGTATTTTTAACCTGACAATGTGAAATTGATTAAAATTGTATTCAATTGTTTTTAAACAAAAAATCAAGAATACTTGGGAAAAAATGCTGAACAGTTTTAGGATATTGTGTAGAGCACAATCTTTTCTATTCGTAAACAGGTCTCTTGGAAATTGCATTGGGGGTAAAGTTATCCTGACGAACAGTTTATACAATTCTTTCAAATTCTTTCAAACAAACATCACATTTCTTCAGGTGTGCGCGAGTATAGAAGCTTTCTGTGCCAATTACATGATAATTTGGCCGAGATAACTTAAGTCTTCACAATGTACTTTGATATTTGTAATTCTGCTTGTCCAAATGCTAAATTTTGATGTAGAAAAAGCTCACTAATACAAACATGGTGTCTCGGTACTACTAAAGTTACTCAATAGTGGAGCAGTTTTTCAGGATTTGTTGCAAGTTCGAAAATGTAAAGCAGTTTTAATATTAACAAATGTGTGTAAAATTGTTGACTTTCAATGGAACAAAACATTTTCTTTGCTTTTTTGAAACTGCAGTGTTAAAATTGAACAAAAACAAACCAAAAACTTGAAGCACTTAAGATTGGTCTTGCATTAAAAAAATGGAATCTATTCGTGTAAATGCTCAACGATTAAATTTAGTCAATTTGGCAAGGTATCATTATCAGGTTAAAAACAAATCACTTTGAAGCATAAACTTATCTTCACTTACTTGTTTAAAAGACCATGTTCAATAGCCATGTATACACCTGTTTTCTTGTATTATTACTACTATACTAGCGTTACAAAGTGGAACTATTCAAAATGTAAACTTTAATAATGAATTCTTTAAACTTCCAAACACAAATTCACCACAACCAGACAATATGAAAGGTTTAGAAAAGATCCCTGGAACTAATTTATGCTATTTTACTCAATCTAATGCCAGACAAATTTAATTGCAACAAACACCTCATTTTCTTATCGGAAATCGGAAATTGCCCAATACCGACCACACACTTAACTTGCCATTCGGATACAGATCTTGAGCATCAGTGCAAAAGGGCTTGAAAAAAAAATGTATTTTCATCTGTCGGACTTTCATGCTGCTCTTGATCTGTATACAATTATTATTTTGTTATTTTTTCATGTACTGTGACAACGTTGGCTAGAAAATTTTGAAAAGTGGTTGCACTTGAGGCAGGCAGCAACAACAATTTGGTGATCTACAGACATTTCTCACTTCGCCACATAATATTTGATAAAAATGATGTTATAAATTACAACAGCAAAGCATACAAGTGTTTACATGATCAAAGTGGTTGCCCCCTATGGGATGTAAGACTAGCCCAAAGAATCTAGTTGTCTGGTTGTGGCAACAAATAGTTTTTCAGTTTTGAAATTTCACACCTCCACTAAATCAATCCACTGCTTCAGTTCATGCCAATTCCAAACAAGTTCCACTTTGCAATCGAGTAACACAACATGTTAGCTTATTTTGACCTTGAGTAGTTCAGTCATAAATTTAAAAGGTTTTATCAGAAAATCACAACGTTTCCTTCAAAGATGAAGTGTTACAAGACAACAAAGAGTTTTTTATTCAATGGATTTAATTTTGAAACCACTAAAAATATAATATTCAAATTATGCTGCAGAAAATCCAGAACTATTGTGATTTTCGAATAAACTTCCTAAACATTTAAATGAACACTCGAAGTCAACATAAACAGAAGAAGATTGAGATGGTCATTGTAAACCAGTAAATAAAATAAAACCTGAAATGTTGTTTTCTTCACAAAGCATATGATATGATATAATGATATGCAAAATATGCATAAAATTAATGAAAAATGCTTTTGCATTTATTTATAATAACTGAGTTGTAATGAATGTTTTTTGTTTCTAATAAAACTACCTCAATCTCCTTATGTTTAATCACTTTAATATTACAAAGCCAAATAATGATGACATTTTTTGTATATAATTGAAACAAACTTAGAATATTTTTAAATATGTGAAAATAGAGGAAAACAGTTGCTGGTTACTATGCTGTCTGCTTTTAAATAAAGAGCAATTTCGTGCACATGAATTCCAATTGGTTTTTAATTTGACTGGATTTTATTTAAAGTTTCAAAAAATTAAAAAAATTTGGTGCAACTGATATTTTGCCTGAATGAAATTTTAAACATTAAGCTGCAACATAGGCAATCACTGTCTTAACATATGCACATTTCAAAATATAGTATTTGTGATGGCCAAAATAACATGTTTTTCCAAAAAACTGTTAACAAGTTGATAGTAAACAACAGTCTAAAATTTGACTTTTTTAATATCCAAACCTCATATACCAAGATTTGATGATAAAATGATATTAAATCCTTAATACGATTTATTTGAACCAAACAAGATTTTAACTTTAGGAAACACAGTTCATCATTATTTGACTTTTTCTGAGATTGAAAGGCTTCAAGCACTCGAGACTTTCCATGATAAATGGTTGAACAAAATAATGATCAAATTGGGAGGGCATAAAACTGCAATTTACAAAATTATACTGTCCTAATCGTTCTGCAATGACAAGATAATGTAGACACTAACATTCAACATTGTCTTTCTTGTAACAGATGAAATAACTGTTTTTTAACAGCAAAAACACAGCCACTTATTATGGAAAATCATACAGGGTAGTTAAAGCATTTCAATTCAAAATAAAAGATCAAAATATTGAGACCTTCTGTGCACTTTTTACCAACAGCATTTACTTTTTATCAACAGCAATTACAGCATCATTTTTTTATGATCAATCAGCATTCACCCAGGCATGGGGTACTTTCAACATGTATCTAAAAATGAATTCAATTTTAAATTCTATAAAAAAAGCAAGCAACTTAATAGTTGTTAGGACATGCCTGGATTTTATCCTATAAAGGGGGTACACTTAACAATTATTCGCCGAAGGCGAGGTGATTATCGGGGAATATTCACCGAGACAAAGTCGAGGTGAATATTCCTCGAAAATCACCAAGCCTGAGGCGAATAATTGTTTTAGTATTTTTACACAAATTATTTTAATTTTGTTTATTTCTTTGTCTGTAATTTGCACAAAACGGCGACTAGTCGCCATTTTGTAAACTTGTTTATATTCACCTGTAGGTGAATATAAAGAAATGTCACGTCATATTGGACCAATCACAACGTCAGATTTCTTTTGTTCACTTGCGTAAAAATACTAAATTCAAATGATCAGCAGCAACCAATTCATAGAGGGTTGGGTTATACAGCCTTCAACCAGGTCCTTAGCAACATCACAGAATAATAATTAGAAGCAATGTGATAGCAATGACAAAATGCACTTGTACAAGAAATATACATGATATTTTCCATTCATTCACAATCCCCATAATGTCTTGTCCAGCTTCTTGTTAAATGTAATAATTTCTTTTGCAATAATTTTAATGCATTTTAATAGATCATATTATTAGCAATTGGTAATGAATAAGCCAAGCCACTGTTAGGTTGCTAGAACAATTCAACTTAAAAACAAAAGTTTTACCTATTGCCAGGGACTTAGTTAAAGGCCATACAAATTCAATTGATATGGGTAGACTGCATAATTGCCACTAAGTAGTCAGAAATTTCTTAGAAATTAGAATGCCAACTACCAGAATCCACTACTAATAAAACACACAAGTTGCAACAAGCCTGTTGACATCTTGCAACAACATATTACAACAAGACCAGAATGAGTTTGCATGACATGTAACTTTTTTACGACAAGCCCATTGCAAGTTGTTGCAAGTTATTATGACAAAATGTTGTAACATGACTGTAAATGACAAGTTGTAAGAGGCCTAATTTTAACACACTTGTTGTAACTTGATGAAACTGACAAGTTAGTTGCAACTAGCCTGCAGCGCAGACAGTATTCGGTTATTTGGACTGCACTAATAACTAGCACATCACTTCAAATCTTGTACTTATCTAAAAGTTTTGGTTTCGTTAATAAAATTGATATTAGCTGCAATGCTGTACTTTCAGTCCAGACCAGTCACATGCTTTTTAACGCATTTATATTTTTCTTTGTCTCTTTGTTTTGTGACAATGACAAATGGTAGCAAAGCCTTATGCAAATCTGCCATCTTAAAAACATTATATGGCAGAGGCTTTAAGGCAATAGTTATAAAACCAAAAAGCCTCTGTGGAGGAGAGTGTATTTTGGTTACTTAACTCACTTTTATCAAACAAGTTTCATACAATTCTGTTTCTACTTTGGAAAGTTTTTCCAAATTACTGAGACAATTTTTCATATGTATTAAATAATATGTGCCTTTATTTTCACAAGTTCTTTGTCACATCATCTGTCAATCCATAATTTTTTTATATTACCAAGGCATTTTCCTCATCACGCTCTTTTAAATTACTAGTTCTGCTCTTTCTGCTGTTTATTCATGGTTTCCTTTTCCTTAAAGTTGTTTTTAGGTTTGCCTAGTATGGCAGATTACTTATTGTTTCAGGAACATCGCAAAAATGTGCACAAATGAAACAGAAATATCAAAAATATATTTTTTGTTTTTTTTGCGCATGCGTATAACTTGAGAGTCATTGCTTGTTGGTCGATAACAAACATCGACGATAATTTCGCACTTTGCTTTGCTTTCCACGGGTGCAAAAAATATATGTGAAATTAGCAACCCTTGCCCCGGCCTTATGCCCTAAGTGCTGCTGTCTTGGGAAGTTCACACAAATTTTGCTGGAAATTTCATGCTTTATTTTTATTCTCGTCGCACGTGGCACGTGCAAAATACAAACTTTGTATGTTCAAATATTTCGCCAAACTAAGCCTGATTGTCCACAAAATTCATATATAATAAATCTATATAATCATCTACAATTAGTGATAGAAAGTGAAGTATATTACCTTCAAATAAAAGCAGGAAAGCAGTATTGATTCAAACATTATCTTCTAAATTTTACACGACATTACAAAAAAATTTTGAAATCGAGAATTTTCGACTGCCGACGATATGACCCGACGCTATACGCGGCAACTCGATCAGTAGCTGGTAGTCGATGACTGGCCCATTGAACTGTAAGTGAACTGGAACGATAAGTCAGGGGTGAAATCAGATCAATGGGGAAAATTTAAGCCACTTTGATTGAGTTTTTCTGAGTTGGAATACTTAACGACAAAAAAAGGGTCGTATATCAAATGAAAGCTATTAAAAAGTTGTATTTCATGTAAAAAATTAAGACATCAGGCAAAAGAAAAACAGCTTAAACTTTGAAGGGAAATTTGCTGTATTTTGCAAAATTGCAGTTGTTTTTGTATTTTTCAAGCATTTCTTTTTTGTCTAAAATCTTGAATTTTATATTGAATATAACTTTCTAATGAATAATAACTTTAATTTGATATACGGTCCGATCTTTAGCTTAAATATCTTGTCTCAAAACTCAGAAGAACTAACTTGGCTTTAGACATTAACTAAACAAAATTTTGCATTGAGTTACTCAAAAGGAGTTTTAGCAGTTTTTAAGAAATTGCACCAGTTTACTGAATTAGATAGCAGATAATTCTGAACACTTTACCGTATGACGCGAAACATGTACCCCCTTTTTGTCTTCTTCTGGCGGGGGGGGGGGGGGCTAAGAATTAGAGAACGAAAGTTTAAGTAAAGTTTATGGAATGCATTAATATCTAACTTAAATTTTGATATATACTTGATGTATGAGTACAAAATTCTATTAACTATTAGCCGACATATAGACGTTTAAGCTCCAGGGGCCGGTTGTGCTAAAGGCGTTTAACTTAAAGAGGGGTTACTGTCCGTTCTGCGCATCGGTTCTGCTCATAACAAAGGTGGGCCACCAAATATAAACATTGTCCCAATTTTGCATTTTCGAACTCTTTTTGAATTGAAACTCTGGTTTACATTCATGTATAAGCATAGCAAACCAGAAAAGTGTCAGATATTCATTTAGTAAGTCATATTTTACGAATATAGAATTTCAAAATGTAAACAAAGCGTTTGTTTACATTACGGACTGTACCCCTCTTTAAGTTTTATGGCATTTAAAAGCATTTTTAAGACAGGATAAAAATCACTATTCAGTGGATACCACTATCCATCTTTCGTACAACCAACCCCACGTATATCAAATGGACGAGTGGCCTAGCTTATTCATACTGAAACTGCCAGTATAACATCAACCTCACTCTCTGAATTTCTCTAAATGTAAACACTTTTGTTAGTTGAATGAATGTAAGATGTAGTATATAGATAAATACCTTCCAATAAGAGTTGCAAGAACAATAATGACGAAAGATGATGGACATAAGGAATTGCGGATACACCAGTTTGGTTGGGAAGTCTTTACAACTTCGCTGCTTTAACATGCGTCTTGTATGTATATATAGAGTTGTTTTTGTTTTTATGTGGATAAATGTGATTTTGCATCTAATTTTCGATATTTTGTAAAATCTTCACATCTGCTCTATCCTGCGTGCTGCAGAGGTTCTTAAGGGTTCATCCATACAATGTACGAGAAGAATAACATGTATATATTACTAAAATCTGAAAGTAATAGATATCAAAAATGCATTGTATATTAAATAATTTCAGTCTGGAAAATGCTGTCGTTAATATTTTGAATGAATAAGGCACATTTTAAATGGTTATTGTATGTAATTATTGACATTTCTTTTTAATAGTTTGAATATTATTGCAAACAGTATTTGTGTTGTAGCAATCGAAAGAAATACTAAATTAAAAGATTTTGCTGTGTAGCCGTAGGCTCTACAATTACGTTCGGGTCCCACAACCAATAGTGCAGATATGGTTTTTTAAACTCACTTCATAATTTTTACGTTTGCCTCGCATCAGTATACATGTTTACTGACATTCTTATGTTTTATCATCCTTAAAGCAATCATATAGTTCGTAAATAAGTTAGTTTCAGCTAAAGTTCATGTAAAGGAAGCAAAATACTTATGCGGATTGATGTGGGAATATAAACGCCGCATGTTATTGCTGAAATGTAGCAGCGCATGCACGCATAAAATGCCAAACATAGCGATAGCACAATAACGGATTGATACTTTGTAACGTTAAGGGAAACAATTCATACAATAAGGGATAATTTTGTGCACACGGAATATAAAATACAGCATTACTCAGTGACAGTACTCACCAAAATTGGCAAAATACAAACGCATGTGGCTTTTAATGCAGTAAAACTTTGTGCAGAAATGTTACGGTGAGAGTAACAATCATATCTGTCCATATTTTGGTCCAATACATGTGCATTTTTATACAGGACTCACAGTACTCGGCATACATGAATCTAAAAGACCAGATGTTAATTTGATATTTAGTACTGCAATAATGCCGAGTACTGTCACTTCTCCTATAAAAACTCTGATTTGTGACACAAAAGCGGTTCAAATTCATCAGGTTGACTATAATAGTCATCATGATACTTTCGTGTTACTATTGCATTAACAATTCAATGAGAAATTATTTGATTTTTCTGAGTACTGTTGCGAGTAATGTTGGTAAATTAATTAAGCTATTATTCTACAGCTAAAAATAACTCAATATTTCACGTGCCACCAAAGCTGATGATTATTATTTAATTGAAAGAAATATTCGAAACTAAACTGCAGGCAAATGCTAACTAAAACTAAAATATACGTTACTACACAATGTTACATGTTACGTGGCGAAGCGCGGTTAGGCAGTGCAATAAATAAGTCACTGAACATCTGTGTTATAGCAAATAGAGCTTGAGCAGAGCCACCTTAACTTAAAATAAGTCTTGGTAATACAAAATATATACAAAACAGTCAGTCCTGGAAAGGTTCCATTATCAAGGTAAACAAGAAACAGAAAGAAAAGGACATGGAATGGCACATTTTGTGTAAAAAAGATATCGAGATAATTTCAGAGCTTTTTCGAGCTTATCGCTTCCGGGAAAAGCAGAAAAAAGGGTACCCTTTTTGAGCTATTGCGCGGAGGCAGAAAGCAAACAAAAAGGTGCCTTATCAGATGAGGACTTCCTGAAAGATTAGGCGCAAAATGGTAGCGCGCAAATTTGAACTTAATATATAATATATAATGTATGATAATTTTTTGGCGAAAAGTTTGGCGTCGCCGTCTGACGCACTGTTTATATAGTGTGGAGTATTTAGAGACAAATATCGAGCAAATTCGACTGTGGGTAAAAGAAAATTATTTTTATCGTATAATCAGTGGTACGCTAAAGCAAAACTTTCCTAAAGTAACGAGAGGGTTTTCGGAAAGAAGTATACGACTATTTTGCTAGCAACACGAAATTTATAAAAGAAGTGATATGGAAATTGATAGTAATGTCGAAGATTCGTTTCGCGCGGTATGTATGTATTAAAATGCACCTTCATAATTTAAGTGGAAAAGTTGCACACAGTTTATAGCACCATATCGGGTTTTATCTAGTTTTATACTTTGATCAAATTCTTATTAAATATTGAGAGGTTTTTGACCCTCTCCTTACTTCAGGTAGACTTTAGCGTATCGCTGATCATACGATGAGCACAATTTTTTTTACCCACAGTCGAATTTCCTCGATATTTGTCTCTAAATACTCCATACTAATATAAACAATACGACAGACGGCGACGAGTTTTGCGCCAAAAAATTATCGTAGATTATATATTAAGTTCAAAATTGCACGCCACCATTTTGCTGCTAATATTTCAGGAAGTCCTCATCTGATAAGACACCTTTTTGTTTGCTTTCTGCCTCCGCGCAATAAGCTCAAAAAGGGTATACCCTTTTTTCTGCTTTTTGCTCGGAAGTGATAAGCTCGAAAAAGGTACCTTTTTTGCTGCTTTTCAATTTGCTGTGATAAGATGAAGAAAGGTGGACATTTTTTGACATATTTATCAAAAAAGCTAGGGTACCCTTTTGCACGTTATATCAAACTGTATCGAAAACGCGAAAAAGGATGGGAAATCCTTGTCAATCAAAAACAGTAAAAAGTAGAAACCTGAAATTGGTGCAAAATTCAGTTTTCAAAAATCAAGATTTAGTGAAAAACGGAATTGCCGAAACCTAACACTGATTGTATCCTCTGAAAAACGAGTTTTGCTGTCGCTGCCTGTCAAGTAGGGTGGTCTGGATATTCTAATCTTTGCGGAATGCTGCAAGACAGAATATCAAAATTCCTTATTGGTCTGTAGTCAGCAAGCTGCCGCCATTTTTACACAGAACAGTGCAGACAACACCCAACTTCCTCGAATAGAAAACTATAGAGAAATAATTGCCGGTGAGAAAGGAGAGATGCAGAAAGTGAAACTGGAACAACTTACAGCACATATGTCTAAGGAGCAGGTTCGTGCTAATGATATCGCCCAGATGAAAGGCTCCTCGAGCTAGCTGACAGCCTTGCCCATAAAGAAAGAAGGTTATGTTTTAAGTATGCGGCATGCAGTTCTTCGATGCTCTGGCATTACGGTATCGTTGGAAAATGAAAAGACTACCTTCTAATTGTGCTTGTGGGAAACAATTCACTGTAGATCATGCAATCTCGTGCCTGAAGGGCAGTTTTATCCATCAGCGCCATGATGAGCTACGAGATATAGTGGCCAACCTGTTAGATGAAGTTGCTTATGATGTTCGAGTGGAACCACCTCTCACATGCACCTTTGACAGGAGAGGGCTTGCCATCTGGCTCCAATATCGCTGATGATGCTTGTCTAAATATAGCTGCAAGAGGGTTCTGGGAAAGATGTGGAATGGCATTCTTTGATATTAGGGTTTTTAATCCTTACGCCAAGACACATTTGAACCAGAATCTGAATGCTGCTTTTACAAGAAATGAACGAGAGAAGAAACGCCAATAAAATCATGCAGCGGTGTATACAAGTTGAGCATGCCTCGTTTACGCCACTAGTTTTCAGTGCGTATGGATGTAGTCGTGAAACACACCATTTCCTGAATACCCTTTCAGAACAGCTCTCTGATAAGAAAGGTATTCTTCCAGGAGTAGTAATGAACTGGCTCCGCACAAAAATTTTTTTGCTCCGATGAGAGCTCTGATTTTTTGTGTGCGAGGTTCTCGGAGCCCGTGGCATAGACCAACTTTGAATGCTACAGACATTGAGTCAAGCAACTTAGATTCAGATATAAATTGAAAACACTGGAACAGTTCTACTGAAATTTTAATGTAAATATAGTTTTTATTTAAAAGGTCATTTTGTAATTTTTATGCTCTTGTATTTGATTATATCACAAATTTGTATAATAATAATTATAATTTTATAAAATAAATAAATAAGAAAATAAAATAATTAAATAATAAAATAATTTTCAATATCAGGAATCCAATTGTAGGACCCAGGAATCCGATGTACCTTCTTGGATTCTTTGCATAGGTTTACATTCTTTAGTTTTGGAATATAGAGATGTGTGTATCGTAAAAAATATGATCAGTCCCTCCAACATTAACATATATTTGCATTGTAGAATCAAGCAATGTGTAGAAATAAGACACGACCATTTAGTGACTCTACATCACGAGCTGGGGCATATACAGTACATTCTTCAGTACTGGGATTTACCTTCAGTGTATCGTACAGGAGTTAATCCAGGATTTCACGAAGCTGTTGGAGATTTGATGTCCCTTTCTGTCGACAACGCTACCCACTTGGAAAAATTAGGTTTAGTGAAAACCTACAAAAGTGACAAAGGTAATTAGGTGTAGACACCCACGCAGGAAGACACACAGCAGGTAACCCCCAGCTATTTTCCAGCGTAACTGCTTATCACAAAGTCGACTACACCAGTAATAATAATGTGAATTTAAAAGGTGTCGAGAGGTACAATAGGATGGAAGAAAATTCACTGTTAGGTCTCTAATAATCCGTTAATTACAAAATCTCTGTCATCTCATGTTAATTAAGAAGTAGAAATTAAGCAATGAAATTAGAGAGGCTCCTATGTCATGTTTGCTGAATTTTAGTCCACAATTCGTGTTGCTAGTGATAATTACCACATATAATAAAAAAGTAAAAATATTCCCATCTAATCTAGAACTCGAGCGTAAAGTGAGTCGTTTTAGAGACGTTGCCAGTATCACTGTAAGAATGGTGTTTTATTGTTCTAGATCTATTCATCCCAAACGTACCGGCATAATTTTAAGATTTTCTACAGGAAGGTCTGTTTCTCCTACTTTATTCGTTCGACCAACACCTTATTTTAACAATTTTTAACGACACTTGGAAAGTCGTTTCTTTTTCGACTTTCTGTATAATAACATTGAAAAAATAGTTCTGCTGTGTATTCTAATATTGAAAAACAATGGGTTCGCCCTTTTCCGAAGAGGAACAAGAAGTTTCTCGCAAGTTTCGACTACTGGCGATGGAAAATATTCAGTGGAGGCATCAACGAAACAAATTACAATACAAAATGGTGGGAATTGAGAAGTAAATTTCAAGGTATCAAGCCTCCCGTTCCAAGGAGTGAGGACGACTTTGATCCTGGAGCTAAATATCATATCCCTAGAGACGTACCATATATACGGTTAGTTTAACTGTTTTCTTTCTTTTAGAAATAAAACAATCTTGGGCCAGGTGTTCAAAGACCGGCAAGCTTAACCGTGCATGGTTTAAAGTAGCATTTCTTTCGAGAGTTTCCAGTAGTTTATTTATGAATATTTTTTTAGAAAATTTCTGGATCAACAGCAGTTTTGATTTCTGAAGCGTTAATATGTAGACATAGAGAAACAAAAACAGTGGTTTATGCTTTAACCCTCACGCTGCATGGGTTAGCTTCTTCATCCAGCTTTGAACAACCGGCCCCTGGTATATATTGTGTATAAAATAACCACGTCTATGCAGGCAAAATTAAAAGCATGATAGATCAATTAAACAAAACCACATCAATATTGGATTTGTTTAGCTGCAGGCAAAGCGTCTATCTATATAGTGTCTATAAATGTCTATTTATCTAAATAAAGCAGACCTCTCACATGAGATGAGATTTTGTAGTGAGACTACGCCTAGAAGTCTGATTCAACATCTCAGCTATACTACCCCCCCCCCCCCCCCTTACAAAAAGTTGCCGAACTGTCACTAACCAAACATTTTGTTTCCATTTGAGAGCCATGTAAGATGCAATTTTTTAGTAACCTGAAGCGACGTTAATTGAGCGTATTTGGCATGTAATTAGCTTTTTGGTATTAAAGGATATATAAATTATTGTACGACCACCGTCCAGAAAAAATATTTTATTTGTTTCTGACGTTTCGGCTATACCTATACGGCAGCCATTATCAAAGACGTATAAATACAATTACAAATTTACAGTTATATTAGTATCTCATCATCTAATATAAACAATTTTCGTGAAACCAAACCATTCAGTGAAAGGAAATATTTATATTAACTCTCTATCCGAGCTGTACAACTATTGTACATTACAAAAAGAATTAGAAATCAAATAATGATCATTTAGCTAACATAATAACCATATGTTGTCGGATATGTTGGCGCGCCGAGGAATGTCCTCGATGAGGTTGGCAATGATTTCGTGAAAATGCTCTCCGGATGGGAAAGCTCCCATGATCAACCTGGTAAATTGGTGGTGTCCATCATCGGGTGTTGAAAAGGCAGTGATATATTGTGATTCCTTAAAGAGGGTTAACTCGTGGTATACTTGAGACAAATCGACTTCGGTGAAAAGCTAAGTCCCTTCCATCCGCCGCAGTATTTCGTCAAGCATTGGACTACCTGGCGGACGAGCGCGTATTGGGTAATCGCATATCAAGGGCGAATCGAACATCACCGGTTTTCTTAGGAATCGCTACCAGGCCGGGGGGGGGGGGTGTAAGCCAAGGAGTTACTCCATCAATCTTTTCAATGATGCCATTTTCTCTAATTTCTGTTAGCTTATCATTCACCTTTCCTTAAGATTGCGAGAGATACGCCGTTTGGTCTGAGTCACGAGGAGGGGGATAGGTTCATCAATCTCAAGTGTGACTTCCACCCTTTTCAAGTAAGCAGTTCCTTGGAAAAGTTGTTGACGTTGTTGGAGAATCTTAGTTATGGTTGGATTTTCATGCTCTATTGTCAATGAGTTGACATTCAACGTTAATAGAGACCTTAAGATTGCCGTTTACGGCAAACGGCTAACCTCAAGAAATTCTTTTCTAACGAAATCAAACTCATGAACCGTGAAATGTTCTAGCCATAAAAATCTATTATAAGAATCTAAGATGCTGCACTAAGACACCTTGTATGATCACCGAAACGTTACAACTGATGTGAAACAATTTGGGGCATCCATCGCTTTACGTTCGAGTTGACGTTCGACGTTTGCAGTGAACGGCTGTGAGCTTGTCTAGCCGTTCAATTGTAAAATACAGACGTCAAACGGCACACAAGTCAAACGTCAAGCTATGTGAGCAGAAAATCATTTAATATCAACCGCCAAGTTTCTGTAGTTAAACAAGGTGTATCTATACGTAGTTTTCGGTATTTTGAATAAATCCTATATGTAATACATTCCATCGTCAATGATTTTGTTTTTATAGCAAACAAAGTGTCTGACGTTAGCCGTTTGCCGTAAACGACAATCTTAAGGTCTCTAATAATCCAAGCTCGATCGGTTGATGACTGCAACCCAAGGATGCACTTTTACTGTCCTTTCGCGGCATAAAATGTTGTTTCGGTGCATTGACCGGATGAAGGTTGTGAATTGTCCTCCAAGCTCTATGGAGTATTTTGAACTATAGGGAGATATTTTTGCTTTCGTTAGAGATAACTGAATGTTATTTTTCTCCTTTTGAATTTGCTTAAAAATATTGCAATAAACGATGTTACCTGGCGCACCTGAGTCGATCAAAACGCGAACTTGCATCTGCCCAATAAAAATTTGGGTCTCAGGGGTTTTCTCGAGCGCACATGTAAGTGTAAAGCAGGAAATTTCTTTTGAATGCTTCTACATTTATTACATTTTTGACCTCCTAAATTTTTCTTGGATGCTTCTAAATTTACTACATTTTTGACCTCTTTCTTTGCCGATTTGCAGTACTTAGCAAAATGTCCCTTTTTCCCACAATTGTGACATTCTTTTCCTTTTGCCGGGCACGATTGCATGCCGTCTTCGTGGAAACGAACGTCCACAATTTCGACATTTATTGGATTTGCTAGCTGGGGATCATTCGTGCTCGACATGCTTTGGGAATCGTCGACGTGGATTATTTTCGTATTTGGCATCGCGTTGTTTTGTCTTGTTTTGCATCGAATTTACACTATTCGTGCCGTTTTCCAAGCGTTGAACTTGTTCGTCAGTGATTTCGAGCGATTTTCCAAACTCTAGCAGGGCTTTTAGATCCATTTGTTCTCGAAGAGCTAACTTAACTTTCTCAAACGGGCGTCACGTGCAATGGTTTTTCATACAATGGTTTTTTCCATGCTCACGTCGCGTCACGTGATTTATCGAATATACAACAGGTGTATGTATGTCACACACGTAACCAAATGAAAAATTTTTGTAAAAAAATGTTTGGGCATATGTCACACACGCAACCAATTGAAAAATCGTTTGTAAAAAATGTTGGTATATGTCACATCTGTAACCAAATGAAAAATCTTTTGTAAAATTTTTTGGTATATATTAGGGTAACAGTTAAGTATGATAATATTACAATTTAGTATGATATTATATAGTTTACTATATTAAAAATACATCGTTCAGTATACAGTAGCGAGTGTAGCTGTAGTTACCACCAGTGGGTGATGGTCAAAAAGACTACGTGTCTAAGTATGTTTAAGAACAACCATAAGAACGTTTCAAAAACGAAATCGTTGACGAAGACGATGTTGGTTCTCCATATACAGAAACATGTTTTGTGATTGACCTTATGAGTATGACGTAGGGTTAGAGCATAGATATCTCATATACACTAGATGGTGCATCTCACACTGTGGGCAGGCGAAAATTGAGTTGACACGGAGCACGATAATTTGTGCATTTTGTATTGTGGAAATGGACAAAGTTGACAAAAAACCTTTTTTATGCAGCTAGAAAGTATTTAATACACAAATGCAGAAAAGTATAGTGTTTTCTGTAGAATTTTTGTAATGAGTGGAAACGACCAATATGGCCGCCGCCTATTGTTACGAGGGGATACTGCTGTGATTTTTGGCTTCACTTTTGATCTACCATGCGCTATCTAGTGTATATGAGATATCTATGGGTTAGAGTTACAGAGTGACATAGACTTAGGGTTAAAGTGTGACATAAAGCTAAGGTTAAAGTGTGATACATAGGAGTAGGTTTAGAGTGTGACATAGGGCTGGGGTTGCAGTGTCCCAGATTTTTGGAGAAATTTCCATTCGCAAGACTTGAGTTACAGGCCCAATAAGATAATAATACCTCGGCTTCATCATAGACTAACACTACACTCTTCTTACACCTGGCACAGGTACTTCGTCAGTGCAATATTACAATTCCAGTTCCACAAAGCTGCGTGTGAAGCAGCTCAGTTCGAAGGACAATTGTTCAAGTGTTCTGTATACCAGTCCAAAGAAGCTGGGGCAAAGATTGCGTAAGTAAAATTCACAAAGAACTGGACGATGTTGCTTGACTATACCTTTTGTTTTGTTTTTAGCCTTTTCCGTTAAGCATAACACCTTGACTGCGAAATTCATAAGATGTTCATTCGACTATGGCAGGTGCATGCATGATTTACACAGTCCCAACACAATTGAGACATAGCCGAAAATAGAAACTGAAGAGAAATTTGTACACATATTTTCTTACCTTCGTATTTCATGTACCTATCTTATATAATCCGTTTCGCGAATTGCTGGGGTTTTTGCCTGGGCAAAAACAAAAAGACAACACAATTACAAAGTCTCATACTAGAGTATGACGTATGACGAAAATAATAGTGTTTATTGTATTTCCTTCTAGAGCAATGCTTGCAATGGGTAAAACTAAATCATGGCCTTGGAGAAAATGACAGGAAGTAAAGAAATGTCCGTGGCTCCTATGATAAAATATTTCCAACCACTTCACGAGTGGCTGGTAAAGGAAAGGTGCAGTAAGAAATACAAAATTGGTTGGCCTGGCCAACCTGCTGATGGCGTCAGTAATTGCACCACGATTTCACCAACAACACCAATGAAGCAAACCAAAGAACCAAATGGTTCTAATTTTCCGCAAAGTAGCTTAGTCAGGTTGTTGGTTTGTGTGATCGGGTTACTGCACTCATTTGCTTGAAGCAATATGAATATCAAATAAGCTGTTAAGTATATGCATGAGTTAACGTAGAACTAAAAAAACATATAATGTAACTATAAATAAACGTAATATATAAACATATAATGTAAACATATAAATAAACGATACAAATCTACAGATTCAACTTTTATTTTTTAAGAAACGTTACCATCCCTGGATGAGTCCCCATTATACAGGGTGTATAAAATAACAAGTAATCGAACATTGGAGAGCTCTGACCTGTTCATTATTTAATATACGGAAATCATGCTTTAACAGTCGGACGGACCAGGCTTTTAGCTTTCGATTGCCACCATTTTTGTGAAATTTGAAGAAAAATTGAGCAAATACGGACAAAATGAAAATAACCCGCCTTAATCGCATATTTTCAACTCTGAAGGAAAGAAAAGACCATTATTCATTAATCATTCATCTGTCACGAGAGACAATCAATGTTGTTGTTAATAAGTTGCATTAATTTTACTTACGTAAACTAAAATTTGTCAATTTTAATTCCCAAATTGGATTAATCACAACAGATTTTCGATAAATTCCCAACAGTGAAAAAATGCGATTTCGACCGATTAGAAATCAGTTTGGTTTGATTAAGCAATCATGAAAGTTTAGAAGTCAATATAACCTAAATAATGTGTACATTTACCATTAAAATATCATTTAAAAATAAATAATATAACTATTGAAATATAATTATACGGTATATTCCACTCACAATGGTAAAGAATTTGCATTGTAAAGAACAAACATAATTGATTTGAATTCTGCAATGATTCCGGGTTTTTTAGGACTTCCTGTCTGTAAAGGCAAAAGTATGGTTTCCTTCATCAGGGATGAATCCAAATGAGAACCGTAGTCATCCAAAAAATATTATTTCAAGTGAAAAGGTAACTTGCTAGCAATTGCATGCAACAAGGTGAAATGGTTTGGACACGATGCCGTTGTAACCGCAAACACTCACGACTAGTTTAAGGTGGTTAACCCACGTTAACCAAGGTTAACCAAGCTTAAATAGGAGGTAAAGGGTCGAGCACACTATACCTCAACGTCACACAAGAGAGTTCGAGCGAAGAATAACATATTTGGTCAAAGCATTCTAATTTACAGTACAGGTTTGGTGACGTTAGCTTAGTTTACATTTGATCGTAACGAAAAAATATGGCAGACGTACATCTTACCAAAATGCATTGCCAGCATTGGGGTCGGAAATCGTTCTAAAAGCAAGCTGACCTCTGTTGAAGAACAAGCACAAGAGGTTTTCTTTGTGTCGTTAAGGTTTTATGTTTTTGTCTGTTTTTTCTTGGCATCTTTTTCAGTCGTTTTTGCTTGATGCCCACAATGCATCCTGGTAAATTGTACACGATTCCTTTCTCGTTACGGTCAATTCAATTTTAAGTACTATGACGCATGCAAACCCTGAAGGAAGGAAACTACGCCTTTCCTGATTAAGATTTGCGCAACCACAGTCATAAATATTCACATTCGAACGATAAGTACACCACAACTACACCTGATTTAATCACCACCGATAACGTCAAAAGATATGGAGAACAGCCCAGTTCAGATAAAATACATACGTAATAAGTGAGATAAGAAACATCTACCATAAATATGTAATTTTAAAAGTGAAAAGGGCCGGGGAAGGGAGGAATTGAACGCGCGACAATCGTTCAGTTCTATCAGGGTTCGTAGATGTAAATAAGAGTGAGTCAGGGGCGTTTTAAGGACTTTCAGGGCCAAATATCAGGAAATTTAAAAACTAAAATGAGTTGTTAAATATTGCTCTAACTGTAGTTTAAACGAATTCGAAACATAATATGTAAGTCATGAACCACCCAAATTGATTTTAAAAATTAAAAAATGCCCACAAACTGTATTCAAGGACTTTCAAGCACTTTCTTATATATTTGAGGACTTTCAAGGCCTTTAATTTTTGTTTTCAAATGCCACGACATTTAAGGACATTTAAGTTTTGTACGAACACTGTTCCATATTTACCCAGTCCTATGGGTTTCATGCACGCTATAATGAATACACACACGCAACAACGTTAAACTTCAAAATTTAATGAACTATATAGCTGGGCATTCGACCCAACATGTAATAAACTATAACTATAGGTTTTTAACCTGAACATCAACTAATAAGAAATATATTACATAATCATTCTGACTTAGCTATGATTACTCATAAATCTTTAATAGTTTCAAACTTTAATAGTTTCAATTGTTCAACTTCATATTTATTTCTGTATCTTTGAATGAATGTCTCGCAACAACGTGTGTGCCATCTGTGGAAGATAGTTGATTGTGCTCTTCTTGCATGCAATCGAGTAGTGCTATAGTGCGACGCAGAAACAAACATCGCAGAAATAAAAATACAAACACTACTTGTAAAGCTTTTTAAACTAATTTAGCTTGCAAAGACGCTTTTTATAACGGTACAATTTTCATGCGGTTTTCCGTTTGCATTATCAAGAACAAAAGGCTATTCTTAGCTATATAGTTTGATTATTTATATACACAAGCTATTAGACAATTCCAGTTTTTGCACAATAATTCACGAGCACTTAAACGTGGTGTTTGCTAAACTAAGCAAAGCTTAGTGACCGTCAATATAATTTGCAATATATTGCATGTTATAATTGTTATGCTGGACTCGATGCTGAATGTTTTATTTAGAAAATGCATAAAAATGGTACCGTCAATATCAAACGTTTTTGTCAATTTTCACGCCATTTGGGCGAATACACTCTATAAAATTCTATAAACCACGCACATCAACAATAACAGTAATAAGTAGAATATATATAATAACGCGTCTGGCAAGTTCTAAACGAATGTCGTCCCTTCAGTCATATTGGCATCATGATTTTCCATAATGGTATCTGGTTTCTTATTTTCCATAGGAGTATTACGATCTTCTTTTTTCTGTTGCTCTTCTATTAACATGTGCTTATCGACTTGATCAACAGCCAAGAAATAAAGGAAAACGATGAGAACATCAGAAATAATACTGCCAGGAATATTCCCCTCCTCTCTAATAGAAGAACGTATCCCGACAACATAAGCAAAGAACCCGCAAAGTACCACCCAACCTACATAGGCCAGTCCAGTGTCGACAACCTGAAGAATCTCAAAGAAGATCCAACCATAAAACAAGGTTGCCATGATCAACATATAGGACCAACTGCTTTTGTTGTACAATTTACCAGCTGCACGGCCGGCTGGCCACCACGGCGCTACCACAGCAATAACAATTCTCTTCAACCCAGTGAAAGATGGATTGTCAAACACATCAACAAGACTAACGGCAAAGGTTTTAGCGTTGAGATCGACATCCCCACCTTCCTCCTTGACACACTGCCAAATAGACACACACATAAAGAGAAGAATTGCAAGGTACGGCAACCCGGCAGCAATCGACACAGTTTGCAACGCAGTCAGAGCCTTCTCACCACCAGCCATCAATAAAGCGGTAGCACATGCGCCTTCGGTTAACGCCCAAAAGATGCGTTGGGCCACAGGAGGCTCTGGGTTACCGTTTGCTGACAAACAGTCGATGACCAGAGAGCCACTATCTGAACTTGTTACAAAATACAGCACGATGCTAATGACAGTTATTACATTAAGTGCGTATCCAAGGTTATCACCATACTGCTGAAGCAAATCGAAAAACTGTTGGGTGTCTGGTCGGCAGGACAACTTGTAAAGCTTGTTATCATCAACCACGACATACTTAGAGACACTGCAATTAACACCAGCAATTTCAGCGTCTCGTTGCATCTTCAGTCCAGCTCCTCCAAATATACAGAACCACATGAAGATGTAGATGACGGGAGCGGTGAGAGTTGCGTTTAGGAAACTTTTTATTGTCCGACCGCGCGAGATCTTGGCAATAAACATTCCAACGAAGGGGCAAAAAGCGATCCACCATCCCCAGTAGAAGACTGTCCACCAGTCCATCCAATCTTTTGCTTGATGGCCATCAGGAGCATTCCCCAGTTGTGCAAACGCTTCGGTGTGAAACCCAAGTTGAAGTAACGAGTGCAAGTAGTATCCGATGCTTTGAACATATAGGTTGAGGAGGAACCACGTGTCGTCGTGGAAAAAGACGAACAACATGAGGAACATACCGAGACAAAAACACAGTTCGCTTAGTCGACGAATACCAACTTTAAGGCCAGAAACTACTGAAATAGTTGCAACAATCGTCACGCCCCATATTATGATTATCTGATTTCTGGTTGACTCTTCTATAGTACTGTTCAAGCGATTGAGACCAGTGTTCAGAGACATAACGCCAAAGCCCAAACTCGTACAAACACCGAACATCGTCGAGACAACAGAGACCACATCAATTATATCACCAAACAATCCAAAAATTCTATCACCGACCAAGGGATAGAAGCAAGATCTTATGGTCATAGGAAGTCCCTTCCTGTAAGTTACGATTGCCATGAGCAAGCCCGTGACTGAATATACAACCCATCCATGGAAGCCCCAGTGATACAATGTAAGATTGATAGCATCCTGAGCTCTTTGATTGTCGGTATATCTTAACAAAATTATAAAGTTATATATATTAGACACGAGTAGAAGAAATAGGAACGTCATTCCAACCAACAGAATTTACTAAAAACATTGATCCTGATATTTTAGCACACCAGAATACACCTTTCGCACTTCATAATGGTTTGTCGAATTAAGACAAAGCAATCACAAGTAGTAAAATAATTAGGTAACAGTAGGGATTGTCTGGACAAGCAAATTCATGAAGGAAGAAAGCTTATTAGATGTGCTGAATATAGGAATAATGTTCTACTATACATAACACGATTAAAAAATTTACATTAACACGACAGAACATATTGAATTGGCATGTCTGTATATCATGGTCTGAAGCGATTGATTTTAAATGTTTTAAAAGCTAAACGATACAATTGTTTAAAATACAAAACGTAAAAATGAAAGTACATGCATAGAGTCGAAATGAAAAAAACAACAACAAAGTTTTAAATTTCCTCGTAAATTAAAAATCGACTTTTTCAATAGAAAAAATTTTAAATTTCTCTTGTCTCATGGTTACGAACATATATAATTTATCCACAAACATTAGAATAAGATCAAAATATAACATTAAAATTTCCAACAACGTTTGACAACGAACTACTCTGGGCTTTTATTTGTATTAATTTTGCTCATCCAAAAAATGCTTCAAACCATGTACACTCCTAATCCGTGTTGATTACATGTAGGAATTTTGAGGGATTGGAAACATGCATGCCACTTCAACGTTACATCACTTGCAAAAAAGTGTGATACAGAGCAGTGCCAAAAAACCCAATATTATTTCTACATGGGTAAAAGTGTAACATGAGATCAAAATAAATTTTAAATTTTGAAAAATCACACGGGCGACTCCAATTTCTTTAACCGATTTGGATATTAAACAGGATATAGTTTAATTTAACCACTTCGAAAAAACTCGGCACAATGAACAAAATTGGCATCATGCTTCTATAGCACACCTATCTGCACGTACAGCTACAATAAACCACCGAACTACATTAAGACACCCGTCCAGATAAATACTATAGTACAAGTTTGTCATAGTCACATGTACCTTGTCTTTAACTGATTTATCGAGTATTGAATGGATTCCCAACTAGGAAAATCCTATCAAATTTCGTGCTGAGAATGACTGGACTGCATAGATGGGCAGCAGTACTGCCGTTCAGAAATACGTACAAAATATTAAATTCCGTCGCCCAATTTGTTGATGGAGATCAGTTAAAGTCCCGTCCATGGCGTGGTTGATTTGCACTACGACAGAAAGGTTTTTTATTGTCTTTATTAACATTTAAGATGCAATAGATAGGAAATAGTGCTTAAAATATACAACAGTCTTCATTCCAAGGACGAAATTTGATAGAATTTTATTTTTCTAGATTATCAAGAAGACCGACCTGATAAAATAAAAAAGAGAGCACCGTCAGTACACCCGAACACATTAATTAAAAACATAGACATGCAGCTACACTTCAGCCTAAACTAATACTAATCTCTTTACGCTATTTTAAGACATGCTAAAACTTCGAGCAATTGTCAATGAGATACTTCCTCAGATGATTTTTTCTTCATCATGACAACAAACACAATATTACTGAGTCTCGCGGAAACCAAACGAGGTCTCCTAGCTGTTACAGTTGTATTTGTAGATTTTCTACATTTTAGAGTGAACTAAATAGTAATTACTTATGCAACCTAATTGTACGCACATTTTTGGACAAATAAGTAGAGCTGCCGCAAACTCCGCGGCTGCTTACAGCGAAAAAACTCCGGTTCCGTCTTTACTTTATATTTATTGTTAATTTTGTTTACTCTTTGAACAATCAATTTGAAAACTGGAAAGACGTTAAACTCCACCAAGGTAATAATACTAACAGCATATTTAGCTTATTTTTCAGGCCCTTTTTGCTGTTTGTACTGCTTCAGAGTTCAGACTGCATAATCTTTATGAGTAAAAGCTCACAAACGACTCAATACTGCAGTGAAAGATTAAGAGTACGCTATGATTACAATTACGCATTTCCTGAAGGATACATCCGTTTTTGCAAAACATTCTTTATATTTTTATAGTTTAGTTACACCGAAACACAATCTAACATCCTCAGAAAAAACCTTTAGTCTTCACTTTTTACAGCAATTGTGTTGTAAGGTATCGGTCAGGTTTACCATTATCATCCAGCCATTTATGTGGTTCAGGGGGCAAGGTCAACTCATTCCGCATTCTTAGTTCACACCACCTGGCGTTTGTTGGAACTGGATCCACAACAATATCTTGTACAATATTTTGTTTAATCTCTCACACTAAACTATTCTATATAGTACTGTATACTCTATAACTGCTTTTCCTACAAGATTTTGTTCGCATTCATGTTAATTATGAATGGTAAAAAATGACAGATTGACATCGAGTTGATATATATTACTTCAAAGTGCATTAAAATTCTTTGGCAGTATGCCCACATATAAGAACAAACAATTTATAAGAAAAATACCAGAATCAAATTACATGTAAATTAGACAGATATCGTATTATATTTATATGTAGAAATGTAACTGAGGACAGTACTAGCTTTATTCCTCTTAATATTTAAGTATTCAGGCCTACTACAAGACACCAGGTTTAAATACTGTATGTATATGCTGCTGTGGGCAGCAGTTTTCAAAAACAGTAATTCCAAAATACAAGGAAGTACTACGAACAGCTTTATATAAGTACAAGAGCTTACCAAATGTGATTATTTGGGTCACTGGGTGTGAAATGCAAGATTCAAGCTGCACAAAAAAGGCATTAATTTTACAAAATGTTAATATCCAAGTGTGTTGAGGTTACAACAAAAAATTCTTCCACATAGATTGAGTAATATATATTTTGCAATCAGAAGTTAAACTTGACAGCTATAATATCAACCCTCTTAAAAACTGGTTGCATGTTATACAGGGGTAAAGCAGAAGGCTTTATGTATAGCCATGTCAGCATTACCCACTGAGCCATTGACATTGTAGTTTTCATATGATTTCCATGCATTTTTATAACCTTGTTACTGTACCCTGAGCATGACAATTATTGCAGTATATACTATATATAATACGGCTAAGATACTATATACCAGCTGGTTATTTCCTTGCATCTAACAGCATAGCATAGTTGTAATTGTGACAGAGAATTTTTGAATTGCATTAACTATTATGTGGGAATTGCAAGCACAGCACGACTCTTCTCCAATTAAAAATGTTTGATTTGAGCATTAATAATACAATTTCGATTTCACTCGCAAAACAAGGATACAGCTGCATAATCAAAATGCTAAACTGAAGTGTCAGGAAATCCTGTAACATGTTGTTAACAACCACACATAATCCAACAACCAAATTTCTTCATTGCATCATTAAAACCTTCATCAATAATCTTGGTTGGCTACTTAGCAAGCAGTCACATATTATGTACTATTTCATAACACTGTATGTTCTATGCATACTACAATAAGATCTAATTAGATCTAATATCAGTATATTGGCACAATTAGACATGTCTACATAAAACAATCTCTGCTATACTGAATTTGTCAGTTACTAAAATTACAACACAGCATATGTATAACAGGGCCTGGCACTAGGCAGTTCATGTCAAAAGTGATGTTTGTTATCAAACAATCACTCTCACAGGTACCTGCGCTCTGTGTTGTAAATGGCAGATACACTATCATGATTAAAATGTTGAATTTTTGCTTCCATCTTATATAGTCTGCTACTACACTATAACACACTAAAAAACTCACAGCATTAATGAAAGATTCTGTTTCCCATTGTCTGCTCATTGATATTGCTCTATTACTGATCACATAAAAATTTCCTAAGGTGATGTCAGGAAACTGTTCCTTCATTTTAAATGTTTCTAAGTTTGTTCTGACAGATTAAGAGATTTACTTGGAACAAGCAAGAGATATTAAGTGCAAATCAGAGGATGATGTAAATATCACCGTCTCCAATTCTAAACCAGTAAACTCAACAATTCCACTCTAAAGAGTGATACCATTCAAAAACATTGGTAATTTAATAAGGATTTTTTAGTAATTTAAATTTCAGCTGCCAGACAGACCAACTGGTTTTGAAACCACTAAGCAGGAGTATTTGGATGAAAATGTTTAATATACAAGGACATTTGCAAATCCATACACAGGACAAAGCGCAATTTGAAAGAATATTGGGTTACAAAATAGTTTTTTAAGGAAGTAATTTTAACCAAGAAAAAAGTAAAAAACACAAGGAATGGATTGTGAAGAGAAACAATCAATAGTCACAAGCCAACAAATCTGAAACGGTTAGTAATTTTACTTTCAAAAGAAGCAGAATTAAATTGCAGACAGAAGAAAAAGAGCCTCAGCATATATATAAGTGTTTTGAAAACAAACCAATATAGAGAGTCTTTGTTGCTAGACTTTCAATGACACATGGCGTATAAGTATTGAAGCCCCTACACAAAGCAAGTACAAGACTCATACAATTTGTACAAAACAACACATAAACCTGATATATACTTATTGTACAAATTACACAATACCGAGATTGGAAACTGAAAAAGGAAAACTTGAAAGCAGTATATTTCCTTATTTCAACTTGCGGATGAGAAACATGAATTATAAATTTAAGCCGTTTCCATCGCCATTATGAATATTGAGTTAAAACACAATATGAACTGTCGCCTCCACAAAAATGCAAAACTTGTATTTGAATGTATCTAGAAACTACTTTGGACTTTAATTTGAAGGAAAATGACATAATGCGAAAGTTTGAACAGCGAAAAGCGACAAAGGGGAACGTACGCGCATTGAATCATTTATCAATTTGTGCGGGATGATTTTAAATGCAACAAAACATAGCTACTGGGATAAAGGCCTATCCATTTGCCAAATCCCAACTGAAAATATCACTTTGAGTTCAGAGGAGATATTCTAAGGCTACAAGCGAAACAATGAAGGCTAAACACAGGCACTAGCAAATTTATAAAATATTCAAGGAAGCACGCGTCACCGAAACAGACAACAGGTGAACAGGGCAGATAAAAATTGTATTAATACAACAGCAACAATTGAACTCGCGCATATTAAAAGGAAATAAAAAGCCTTACATACCTTTTCCAAAAACGATTTCCATACTCTTCGGGGACATAATGTGCGACTGGTTCGTGTACACTGAAGTAAAACAAGCCAATACCGATACCAGCTGCAAACAGCATCGTGAAATAAGTGGGATCACTGAATTCTGGCTTTTCGTCGTCTTTACCGAGTTTGAGGTCGCTGTATTTCGAGAAATACAGATAGATGAGAAAAATAATAAGTATGTTCATAGCGCCAATGTAGAACCAGGTGAAAGTGGCTGTAATCCATGTTTTAATTTTTGCCATATTATGGTTGGCGCCATCTGGATCGTAAACACACCACGCGACAAAGCCCCAAATCACAACGGCGGATAGCACGGTTACAACTGGATTAAAATTCAGTCGTATTGGGCCAAGCTTGACTTTAAAAGTATGACAACGATTGATTCTAGAATCTCTTTCCATAGTTTTGTTCAGCTGATAACAATCACCCAAAATGTGAGACTACAAGTCGTACTGTGTAATAAGGGCAGGGCGATAAAGGCTAAAGAGCGAATATACCTCGCGGAATTATATTAAAAGCTTTGACCCGCGTTCGGGTGTACCGCCCGCAATGACGATTCTGACGCAGCGTCCGATTAGCATCTCTAGATTTGATATTGATTTTGCATTTGATTGACAGCGTTACTGCGTGGGCTTCACGTGCATAAATCTGATAAATAATGAATAAATTGCAAATTAAGCACATATAGAAATGGACGTTAATATTTTTAATTTTGTTATTTCAAGTAAATATTTAGCATTACTCACAATACAACTCCACTTGGAGCCTGGAGTATAATTAGTCTATCAAAATTAAAAATTATTGCGAAAGTAAATTTCCCGGGAAAATCCAGTCCAAATAATGTATCAAATATCATGAGTCGGCTCGAATTGGCCGAAGTCATGTATTAAAAATAAAAGACAAACAAGATCTTTTACTACCAGACTGATGCGATAAAAATATAAAAATATTTGAAGAATGATTTTACAGTTTGACCGCACACCTCATGACCAGACATTTTGGTTCGTCATAGATTAAGGATGCATAGATGTGCAACTCGGGGTATTTCTGGCCAATTCTGGGTATTTCTCAGGTAGTTCTAGACGTACGTGTATGGCTTGGTTACGTCATACGCACGCTCATTTCTGGCAAGTAGATTGCCTTGATTTACAGAAATATATAAAAAGAAGCTGCCCTGTATATTTCAAGCAACAAATGAAGTTATGTTTTTGTCCTGGTCGCATATAAAACGGTGGAAACCATTTTTCTGTAAAGCCCCGTACAGACGAGCAAGTTTTCCTTGACAAGTTTTATTTGCTCGTGTGCACGACAAAAAATTGACAATTTTTTCTTGACAAGGAACCTGGTTTAAAACTAGTCATGACAGCTTTTAAACCAGGAAAGCTGCTATGCATTTACCTAATTTGCATACAACTCTCAAGAGGCATTAAAATTAGAACTTTTTTAAGAAAAACAATTCTTGTTTAGAAAAGTAAGTTCGCGTAGCGTTTTAAAGGACTTAACTCGTGCAAATCTCTTGAAATTTTGAACAGCAATAAAACGCCTATAACAAATTTTATACCTACCGACTCAAAAATTACTTTTAAGCCTTCCAATTTCGTGCGCAAGCCATTTCTAATATGTTTGAATATACGCACCCTCGTAGAATTTCAAAAATTTTTTGTTCATAGTACAACATAAGTACCTAAGCAATCTACATTTATAAAAAACGTCATATTTCAAGCAGCTTCGCGACGTTGAGAGTGATTTTAAATTTGATCAGTTTTTTATGCACCCTGTATATGGACATGGTTAAATTTTGCAAGGAATAAAAAAAATTGGAGGAAACACGAAAACTCGTGCTCGGCCCCCTTCCCCCGAAAAACCCTCAATATCAATTCGAGATATCCTCGAAAACGTTGTTGCCTGTTATACTGATAAGATCAGAAATCATCAACTCGAGGGTTCAGGGGTCGGTTGTACGAAAGATGGAGAGTGCTATCCACCGGATAGCGAAATTTTTCAACTGCCGCAAAAGGGCATACTGAAAAGCAGTGAGACTATACGAATATTGACCTCACAAGATAAATAAAGTGACTTTAACTTGAAAATAATGAACTTTAGTATAACTTTTACAAGTTACTGAAAATGTTTAGAAACTTGCAAAAAAATTACTATCCATAGGGCTATTCACCTTTCGTACAAGCGATCCCTGCTGTTTATGCATGTGTCTGATTTTATTTGTGAGTGCACTGTGTCGCTGTCCTTCCATATGTTTTCCCGCCATATAGTTCTGTAACTGGGTTTTATTTCCATGTCATACGATACACAGTCACGAAAATAATTGATTGCCCGTTCTTACAAGGATGACGAATTTGATTGATCTTTCTTTATTATTTCGTGACATGAAAGTATATAGTGATGGGTTAAAACTTAAATATTAGGCCGGCTTCGTAACCAAGATTAATATGTCACAGTACTCAGCCCCTCCACCCTCAAGAGGTTAGATATTGAGCAATGCAGATCAATCTAGCTCATTCCCCGAAACTGTAAATGTCTAAAAAGGCCATTTTCGGGGGGATCGAGTCTAGTTTTCGGCTTTGTGGAATCTTGAATCGTCAGATATAGTGCAGCTCATACTGATATGCACAATTATTTCTGGATCTAAGGAGTCAAGCGCCAAAGCAGAATTCAAAGGTTGTTCTTTCATATCACGATCATTACCTTCAACAATGGCAAACCGTGACTCGTAACATGAAAAAAAACTATTCAATGTTGTTCCATGTCAAGGAATATGACATGCGCAGTACGTGCATAAAAATTGGGAAATCAAATGTCTTCATTTTGATCAAACATCTGTATAGAGTTGCTAAGAGGACTCCAAATTACACATGTGATTGTAATAGCACAAACATTTTCTAAGATGTCGTAGTCTCGTAGATGAAAACTCTTAAAATTGCGCATTGAATATTCTAATTAATTTGTCGAATCAAAAGATTAAATTTGGCAATTACCATGTAGAATTAATAGATATAGAATGCGTACTCGGTCACGAATTGAGATCAATTATATAATCCATTTCTGTATTTTTTCCTGAGCGTGCAACTTCCAAATCCGCCGTAACATATTTCCTCATCAGCCTCGTAAAGAGTGAACAAGCTGCATCATCTCAGGCGCTTGCTGATAGAACGACGCATTGTATAAACATAAAGTACTTTATTGCGGTATAAGCGTGCGCGCAAAGTAGCCTTCGCTAACTGGGAACGAGGCAGGTGAACAAAAGCTATTGACTGCGCGAAATTCTTTGCCACTTGAGACGAGCTAAATCCGCCATTTTATGGAGACAAAACTTTTGCTGAGAAAAGAACGCATTGTAATATTTATGTTTATTATTTCTCTGATAATTACCTGTTCCTTTTTTTCATATTATTGATCTTGACGTAAGTGTATAAGTAGGATTGCTTTGAAAAGTGCAACAACGCAAATTAGCTAGATTTCGCTGCACAGGCCAAAATCGATAGTTTTGTTTAAGGAATGCCAGAAGATGTCACTTTAAAGGTGTGCCTTGAAAAGGTGCAAACGATTCAAATCTGTAATTTTCTGCTCCATCTGACAAAATGTCAAAGACTCTTCTATGCTTTTTTCCTGGGTGTACCGTATGCGCCCCCCTATCAGGTCAATAATATCGAAAATAGTACGTTAAGGCTGTCAAGTGCTCACAGGTTTTTCACTCTATTCAGCAATTTCATTCCATCTACGATAGAAACTCTATAAGAATATTCAGTCATTTTCACATTTTTTTACACCTGATGCACGTACTGCGCATGCCATATTCCATGACTTGGCTTGGCTCCATATCTAGAAATGATGTTGCAAAACTCGCTGTCTTCGTTCAAAGAATATTTTACACTCACTAATTCGATATTTTACAAATTTTATTAACAAATCAATATACGACAATTACAAGTCACCAGTAGCGACGCCAGCCCGACATCTGGTCATTTCTTTAGAAATTGATTCCTTATAAGGTCTATACATACAGAAAAATTTGCATTTGCATGACCAAATGTCGCGCTGTCTTCGCCACAACAAGTCACTTTACACTACAGCGTTCTGAACATTCTTTCTAAACTAACGTTCATCGTCATGACAATTAAATAACCTCGGTCAGCAAACGCGAATTTTACAATACAGCATTAATCGGGGGGGGGGGATATTCATATATTCTTTTTCTGCTCGACTAATTTTTTTCGAAATCAACCTTATTTCGAAACAAATTAGTCGGGCAGAACCTGAATATATGAATACAACCCCCCCCCCCAATTAACGCTGCATCTTTGCTATATACTGTTTTATCTATAATACTATCACATGCAATTGTTTCTGACATAAGAAACACACCAAATTAATTGAGACATGAAATATGACTAATTTGACAAGATTACGACACATAAATATAATAAAATAGAATATAAAGTAATAAATCCAACAAAGATTGCATAAAACAGTTGCGATTTTTTTTACGCCAACAGCTGGACAACTATGTGATTTCGGGTAGTGAAACATCACACGTTTTTGTATGCTTTTGGCTGCACTACCTATACTGTCACGCCTCGCTTTGTCACAGCCACGATAGAAAGGTGGTTCGATAGTGTTTTTGCAAAAATTGAGCTATAGTTTGCTCGACGTCTTTAAATATGTTCATATCAATGCGCCGTTACCATATAAATAATTGATATAGAATGCGTGCTCCTATCTGTTTTCAGGTATACAAGTATGCCACATTAAAATTCAAAATGGCCGATTTATAAAGGCAAAACTAAACTCGCCCCATTGTTCTTCGCATAGACTGCTCCTCGGACATCTCCAAAATGGCGGATTTATAAGGGCAGTTTTTTTTTCAATTTGGGTTCCGGCTAGGTCACCAAGCACGCATTCTTTATCTATTATTTCTATGGCGGTTACCCAAGTCGATATTTGTAAATAATAAAAATTAAAGGTGTAATAATAACAATTGGTTTATAACAAATTATTTTAGCAAGCGACGCTGGTAAATATAGTTATTGGTTAAAAAGTTCAAGAATGTACCAAATATAGCAATTAGTTAAAAAGTTCACCGTAGCCGTAGGCATGTAGATTTATATTACATAGCGCATTACAACTTGGTAGAAGCAGTGTTTACTCGAGGCTGCGATGCTTCTACATCCACGACATGCTTGTTTTCGATACAAATACCATTTTTATCGTCTTTCTTTTGTTGTACTTCAATTAACACGTGTTTATCCAGTTGATCCACGGCAAATGGATAAAATATGACAGCCACACCATCGGCAATTATACTGCCAGAGAGGGCGCACTCCTCGCGGATACTGCCACGTAAGGCTGCGACATAAGCAAAGAAACCAACCAAGACAACCCATCCAATGTAGGCAAGACCATTTGCCAGGATCTCCATCACTTCGAGTATTAGCCAGCCATAAAACAGCACCGCCATTACAAGCATGTAAGACCATGGATTCTTGCGAAACAAATTGCCCGCAGCTCGTCCTGCTGGTAACCACGGGGCTAGAACTGCTGTTAGGAATCGTTTCAAATTGTTCAAAGATGGAAACAGAAGTATATCAAAAAGGGACACTTTAAACGGTTTCGCAGTAATTGGCGCTACATCACCTTCCTCTTCTTTTAGAGCGCGCCAGAGTGAGACGCACATGGCGGTGACTAATACCGCATAAGGAAGGCCCGCGGCAACCGATACTGTTTGAATTGTTTGAAGCGCTGCTCTACCGCCAACTTTTAGCAAGGCAGTTGCACATGCACCCTCCGTTGCCGCCCAAAAGATTCGCTGTATTATTGGAGGATCAGGGTTTCCATTGGCTGCCAGAGAATCAATGACCAGAGAGCCACTATCTGAGCTCGTTACAAAATACAACACAATTGCTATCAGTGATACGACATTTAAAAACTGACCAATGTCACCATATTGTTGCAGTAAGTCAAAGTACATCTGCGTTTCGCTACGGCATGATAACCGAAATAATTTTCCCAGAGGTTCTGTTGAATTCGTACCACCATATTTGTCGGAGCAGTTGATCCCTTTTAGCGCGGCCTCGCGCTCCATATTCAATCCGGCGCCCCCAAATACGGTAAACCATAAGAAGGAAAACAAAATTGGTGCGGTAAGGGTTGCGTTAATGTAAGATTTGATGGTTCTGCCGCGGGAGATTCTCGCAATGAACATACCAACAAATGGTGACCAAGATATCCACCATCCCCAGTAGAAGATTGTCCATGCGTCGATCCATTGTGGTGCGTGTTTACCGTCGGGTGCGTTGTTTAGTTGCGCAAAGGCTTCGGTATGGAAACCAATCTGTATGAAATGCTGCAGGTAATAGCCGATACTTTGTACGTATAAATTCAAGAGGTAGAACGTCTTGTCACAGAACAGAATTACAAGCATCAATGCCACCCCCAGGCCAAAGCAGATTTCGCTTAGGCGACGCACGCCTACTTTCAAGCCAGTTACAACCGAAACGGTTGCCATCGCAGTAACAACCCAAATAATGATAATTTGATTATTGACACTCTCACTGAAGCCACTGTGAACGCGATTCATACCAGAATTGAGGGTCATCGCTCCCAGTCCGAGTGTTGTACATACACCAAACATTGTCGATACGATTGATATGACATCGATGAGATCTCCAACTATTCCATAGATCCACTCTCCAAGCAACGGGTAGAAACAAGAACGAATAGTCATCGGTAAATTTTTTCTATATGTGACAAAGGCCATGCACAAACCAACAAGAGAATATACGACCCAAGCGTGCACGCCCCAATGAAACATGGTAATATTTAAAGCATCTTGTGATCGTTGGTTGTCCGAGTACCTGCAAAGGTATTTGGAATACAATAATTAATGTTTTATGCAGCCTGCAAACGGGCGAACATTACAGCAACAAATATTTTGTATTACTTTTCGTAATGTCAGAATGCTCGTGTAGGCAAAGAAAATTGGGAAAGAGGCGGACACCATTTTGCTAACAGACACAGGACAGAGCGAGTTGAATGGGCTAGACAGTAGATTTAATTGAGTGGCTCTACTGTCTATTACCTATACTAAGCCCTGTTGTTAGCTACCTAAGGTAGACTGCATGGATGCAGCCAGCCAGCATCCATTATGGGATTTATTTATATCCATGACAAAATTACTGCAATCTAATCACGGGCTTTAGGACCAATTCGGTTCGTATATTGTGGTGTTTAATTTAGATCTATTTACCTTGTCTATGACATAATGCACTGATCAGAATTGTTCAATATCTTGCTTGTAAGTACTTATTTCGTACGTACTACGTTTCGTACGTACTTTCTGGAATAAAGGCAAATTTTTAAAGGATGTATTTTTTAAGTACTTACAAGCAAGATATTGAACAATTCTGATCAGTGCATTCAGGTCACATACAAGGTAAATAGATCTAAATTAAACACCACAATATACATTATAGACGAACCGAATTGGTACCAAAGCCCGTGATTAATCATTAATCGGCACAGTGTGCCGAATAAAAAGTAATTAACACGGAAACGAGCCCACGCAACCTATGATTTCCAAAATACTTCATATAGTAAAATGTTCCCCTGATAGAATATGTCAACATTTGAAAAGTGGCGAGTGTAATTTAGGATACTTTTCAATAATATAATATTTTACATTTTTTTCTTTGGAATTTTAATCATCAATTGCATTCCATCCCTTGTGATTACCTATACAAATATGTGTTCATTGCTACGCTGTTCTCCTTTCATTTCTTGGCTACATCAGGCTGCGACCAATTAATTATCTGCAAGTAATTGCTCTATATGTCTCATGCTGCAGATTACACAGCTCTCCAAGCATAGGGTCAGAGAGTACGTCCCAGTACACTTCCCAGGCAGTGCGATCGGCGTCTGTCCGCGATTTGCACGTGACAAGTCATGCGGGAAAAGAAGATGACCAGCATCTATTCTCATATGAAGCGTGTTCTGTTCTAGATCTCAAGGGATATATCGAAACGTTGACCAACTTGACTATGCCCAGTGTGTCAAGATCACGCATTCTTTTCAATCCTACCTACCTGTACGAGCTTTTACTATATATAAGAAATTACTTCGAACGAAGAGCCAAGTTCAACGAAACATCCACAGTAGGCGCGTATAAAAGAAGAAGTGGGTGGAATTGGGGGATCACCAATCCCCTTGTTTAAGATTGGCGTGCTGACCTCTACCTACTTTTTTTGCATTAATCTACAAGCAAAGAATTGTTTAGCCTTATAATCCGTGCCTGACGTATTACACATAGCTCAAAGAAGAAGAACAAATATGACAGCACTGCAGTCTGACTATATTGCTGAAAAGCTGTCTTATTAATCTGCGTCCGTTAACATAAGGATTTCCTGGTTGAGCAGCGCAGACGTAAAAGAATCCGAAATTTACTCGCTTCTATACTATCGGGTTAAAATAATAGCTAATATTTACGTTTAAGGTGATCCTTAAATCCTAATTCAATACTGAATATCAATTACAAAACAATGTTGTTGTGGTATTTGAAAAGCGAAACACTTCATATTACAGCGCGGGCTTGTTAGGTTTAGGTAACAATCTGACAGACTGTCGAGTGTCAAACTCATGATAAATCGAGGAATAATGTATATATGTGGGAAAGTCTTTGTATATCAGACAGGTATGCTAAAATCTTGCTAAAACAAAATGATCAACCATAATGACTTGCACAGTGAATTTCTATTTTCTATCTTATCAATGCAAGAGGCTCAATCCTGTTTGAATGCAAGATTGTACCACAACTGTGGTGCGACCTACAATCTTGGACAAAACTATTGACTACACTCTAATTATTTGCTCGACATGTGTGTACCGAATAAAAAAAACAAAATAGGCCGCTCAATATACCCCCTCGCCCCCAAAACAATGTTGAATCTATAAGAAATGAAAACATTGATAGGTGGGGGAATGGAGAAGGCTTGTTCTATGTAATAACAATGAGCTAAGAAAATGACGATATGAGGAAAAGTGTCGTCAATGTTTTGTCCAGGATTGTAGCTCGCAGTTTGTTCAAGGCGATTCATCCGTTTTGCATTTTGCAATCTTTCTGTACATATCTAATAACGATGTACGAAGTCAAACTGCAATGTTAAGGTTAAGTAATACTTTGGGCAAAGACCTAAAAACATTGTTCAGGTTTGTTTCGTTAAGCTTCTTTACTTCCTTTACGTAAAAGCAGCCGAATACTAGAGTTAGTGTGTGCCTAAGGTGTTATTGTATATAACCCATGATGCATGTCATATGTTTTACCTTTGTACCTAAGGTCCAGTGACAAAGATTTATTTCATATTTTTATTCTTCTACCGATCTACATTCTACATGCACTTTTTAAAAATTAAGGGAAAATTTTATTTATATGCAACTTGTTTATTTTTTTTCTTACTATATAAGGAAACCAAGCCAATGCACATCAACGTTTGGTTTATAATTCACTAAAATGTTGTGCATGCTCTATTATATATAATCAGGCACAAGATAGACATTCAAATGCTCAGCTCAAATGGTTCGAGGAAAATGTGGCATATACCGCAGTGAACCTGTTTTCTGCTTTTACGACGTGCATATCGTGAAACTACTCGTGAACGTCAGGAAATCTAGCTTATTCCTCATCTTTACCATAAAAGTAGTCATCCCAAACTCCAAATTTAATTGTATGCATGCACAAGGCAACCGCACATCGATAGGACTTTTCAGGACTTTAACATCAATTTGATAGATTCTTTTGTTACTATTACACTTTTGAATTGATCGCTCGCCGTTCCACAGAAATACTGCTAAGGTTCCCTGGCTAAATACTCCACAAATTAATCAGGCGTTAGATTAACATAATGCGCGCCTGGACATGCAGTTTCATCATAACACAGGCCTCAGGGCAAATTTGCTTGGTTTTGTTTCACATTGACCGGAAATTACAAGTGCGCCCGAGATTACGAAACGTGTACAGTCAATATATATATAGCTAAATGAAAAATATTGAGCAAGGCACTTAACGTCTCGTTTGCGCAATAGAGCTGACGTTCCACTTCCACGCTACAAGATTCTATGACATAGAAAACTTTGTAGATTCGAATCAGTACATAATTTAGCCATTTTGTACGCTGTGAAATAATGACAGTACTCAAGTAAAATTAAGATGTTGCTAAAATGAATATATACGAGACAGGATCAAAGATGGAAATTTTGCTTGGCAACGGTGAGTTTCAAGACAGCCAAGCCAAATTTTCCCACCATAGCCTGGCGTATAAATATGCTAAGTGATGAGACAGCTCAAGCGCTCAACCATGACCCATTTCATTTGCAAGGAATATATAAATCTAAGAGCTGCGTTTGCTTTTCCAATTACATACACAATGAAATTTCAGTTGCAGTATTATAAACGCCACACTGAAGATAAATATACATTGAGTTTTAATATGGCCGACATTGGCCGCAACTTTCAAACGAACGAGGTTGACAAAACCAATTATCTGGAGAGATGAAATGTTAAATGACATTGATAAAACGCATCCCGATTGGTTTAATGCATAACACTAAAACTGCTTTTCAAAACATACATCGAAGTTGAGCAGCTTCACGAATCGCTCACTCTCATACTGCCATTTGTAATAAAAAATAACCGACCGATGGAAAAGAATGTCAACGAACTTAAAGGAATACGATTACGAATTAACTTAAAGGAATTATCTTCCAGCTTCGAAACAAGTTAATCCGGTATTGCATATTATCTCTCGGCAGAAACATGATGTCGATCTATAAAGACCGCCGTTAGCATGCACGAGTATTTTGAAGTAAACCAAGTTTATTTTAAAATTGTGAGAATAATGAACGGACGTTTTTTGTAGTTGCTGAGAGAGAGAGCTGGTGATCACATTTTAATTTTAAAATATATTTTACCGCCTTTGTTGTCGCACGGACGCAATTCCGTAAAATTCTACCCTGAAGATCCTTGCAATTGATTTTCTATAGTTGATTAGTATATATTACCAACGTGACTGGAGGCGTGAACGGATTGGTTATCATGTGCATATTCGTCGACACACCACGAAATTCGTCTAACTATTTGGTGGTATAGTTGTATACGTTGGCTTAGGTCTGAAATATTAACTGCATGCAAAAGGCTTACTGCAAGACAGATATATTACATTAATAATATATCTCCCAAAATTGGATTTGGCATGGGTGGTCATCAATCAGGTTTTTCGTGTTCTAGCATTGCTTTAATTCTATTGTATGTTTGCATTGTGTGTGTGGGCCATTGTATATCCAAAACTGTTGCGTAGTATTAAATCATTTAATAAAAACATCAATTCATAACACTATTTACCTTCCCCAAAAGCGATTTCCGTGCGGTTTTTTCGGTTGATAGTGCAAAATAGGCTCAGCTACTCCGAAGTAAAAGAGGCCTATGCCCACTCCAGCCGCGAAAAGCATTGTGAAATACGTCCCGTCGCTAAACTCTGGTTCCTCGTCATCTTGGCCCAGTTTCTTATTGCATGCGTCCGAAAAATACACAATGAGTAGAAAGACTAGCCAAACATTAGCGACGCCAATGTAGAACCAAGTGAAATGAGCAGTGATCCATTTCTTTGCACTTATCATGTAACCCGACGTTCGCTCTGGGTCCGTGATGCACCATGTCAAGAATCCCCAAATAAGCACGCCAGCGACAACTGTAACGACAGGATTAAAATTTAATCGTACAGGTCCAAGTCTTACTTTGAATTTACGGTGCTTGTCCGGAGTAGGAGCTCCGACTTCAGTTTGATTTTCAACGTCCTCCATGAAGAGATCTATGATACGCTAGTACGCTACGTGTAATGCTCTGCAGCTGCTTTACGCACATAACCACGAAGCTTAAGACTGACGGGATGTTAATAGATCATCGGATTTACATAATCATTCAGTGCTCATTCGCAAAACCACGTGCACGTTTTTACTAGCATTTGTTTACACTCGGAATTTTCCGCATGTCGACCTTGATTTCGCAACCTGACACCTTGTCTGTTGCTCTCCGGTTTCAAACTCCTGACCGTTAAAATCGAAGTTTAGCACGACCGCGACTCGGCTCCAGGGGCGTAGCGAAATGGTAGGGGGGGGGGGGGGGGACGGCTGGCCCCCAATATTACCTCCGTCGGGACAAATAGGATTCTTGTTGGCAAATTTATTGTTTAGAATATGACGGGAAAATTATGAACAAAATGCCGATAAAATATCGGAAAAATTAAAAGGAAGATAAGATGTCGGAAAAATTAGAAAATACGATAAAACGTCAGTGAAAAGTGTTGGCAACATTGCCAAAAATTTCCTGACAAACGATCGGCGCTGTTTTTGTCACTGCACGAAATATAATACAAGTTGAGTGAAATATGATGCGTTCATCGGCGCCGTTTATAATATGTAAATTGCACAATGTAGCCGGTGTAGATGCGGTTTTAAGGGGTTGACGCCGCCCTCGCTTCAAGCTTCCCTTGCTTCAAGCTCTTCCTCGCTTCAACTCCTTCCTTTTAACTCTCAATCCCCTTAAAAGATGTCTTGGAGAACTGTGTTGCCACAATTAAACCTCTCTTCGATGCCCTCTAGCCCGGAAAAGAACCACCATCACTTCAAACGTATGAAGCTCTCGCGAATTTTCACCCCGAGAACGGCAGACCTGATCATAATAGACTTGTGTGAGAAGTGGAAACCTTTACGTTGCACACAAAGGCAGATGTCAAAGATATTTTTGGTGCCGCTAAGAAAGCTGAGGAAACGAAATCCGTGTTCCCACTGGCCAACAGAGCTTATCGCCTTGTATTAACTGCTTCACTTCAGTTACTGTTGCCAAGGACGAGAGAACTTTTAGTAAATTAAAAATTGTCAAAAATCTGTGCAGATCAAGGACCAGCGACGAAAGGTTGGAAGAACGTATGTTCATAACTTGCGAAAAGGACATCACAGACGAGATACGATACCTGTGGGCTGTGCACAACCTAGCAACACTGTGGGCTTCAGTTTAAAATCAAGAAGAATTGCGATCGCTATAGAGCAACTAGTTAACATTATAAGGTCCTTAATGGTAAACTGTTATTGTGCACGACTACGTGGCTACACCAAGTAAATAAAGGAATCATATTATATACACGTGTACATTGTTAAATAACCTTGATTTAGTAGGAAACAATATCAATAAAGAAATTTACGCCTTTAACTAAGACCACGCCCCGTCCATGCCACGCCCACTTTGTCGACAAAACTTTAGCTTAGACCTCCTAGACAAAGCGCTCGCTACGCCTCTGCTCGGCTCTCCGTGCCGAAGTCAAGACTCAAGAGAAGTGATTCACTCACTCAATCACTAAACAGACAAATGAGAAGAACATGGACTACGTACAACAAGAAAAGGCGAGTCAGATAAGGGAAAAGGTATATCTATCATCTTCTTGGTCCTGAAACAGTGAATGAACTTCATGAATTTGGATACATCGATCACTAAAGAAGAACTTAATTGCTCTTCTGATGTGTTGTCCAGTTGGGAAATCTTGTATTTTACATCCTATACATTCAGTGGTAGGTTTCGGCATTCCGTTTTTCACTAAATTTTGATTGTTGAAAACTAAATTTTGCACAAATTTCAGGTTTCTTCTTTTTACTCTTTTTGATTGACACGAATTTCCTACCCTTTTTCGCGTTTTCCATCAGTTTGATATAACGGGCAAAAGGGTACCCTTTTTTGATAAATGTGTCAAAAAATGTCCACCTTTGTTCATCTTATCGCAGCGAATTGAAAAGCAGCGAAAAAAGTAGCTTTTTCGAGCTTATCGCTTCCGGAGAAAAAGCAGAAAAAAGGGTACTCTTTTTGGGCTTATTGCGCGGAGGCAGAAAGCAAACAAAAAGGTGTCTTATCAGATGAGGACTTCCTGAAAGATTAGCAGCAAAATGGTAGCGCGCAATTTGAACTTGATATATAATCTATGATAATTTTTTGGCGCAAAATTCATCGTCTCCTATCGTCATCGGTTGGATTAATACGTTGAAGTAATTTGCGAATCTGAGATCGACTTACAACCTGACTTTTGCTTCGAATATACCCAGCCATCATTTTTACTTCGATATGTTGCCCCAACCTATTCGATATTTAATAAGAATTTAATCGAAGTATAACTAGATAAAACCCGATATGGTGTTATAAACTGTGTGCAACTTTTCCACACAAATTATGAATGTGCATTTTAATACATACCTCGGGTATCGAATCTTCGACAATACTATCAACTTCCAAATCACTTCTTTTATGGATTTCGTGTTGCAAGCAAAATAGTCGTATACTTCTTTCCGAAAACCCTCTTGTTACTTCCGGAAAAATTTTGCTTTAGCGTATCGCTGATCATACGATGATTATAATTTTCTTTTGCCCACAGTCGAATTTGCTCAATATTTGTCTCTAAACTCCATACTCATATACAGTGCGACAGACGGCGACGAGTTTTGCGCCAAAAAATTATCATAGATTATATATTAAGTTCAAAATTGCGCGCTACCATTTTGCTGCTAATCTTTCAGGAAGTCCTCATCCTGCGATAAGCTCGAAAAAGCTATCTTTTTCGCTGCTTTTCAATTCGCTGCAATAAAATAAGATGAAAAAAGGTGGACATTTTTTGACATATTTATCAAAAAAGGGTACCCTTTTGCACGTTATATCAAACTGATGGAAAACGCGAGAAAGGGAAGGAAATTCGTGTCAATCAAAAACAGCACAAAGTGAAAACCTAAAATTTGCGCAAAATTCAGTTTTCAAAAATCAAGATTTAGTGAAAAACGGAATTGCCGAAACCTACCACTGATTCTATACCTATTCTGAGAGATCGCATCGAAGAATTATTACTGATTATTACAAGAATTGTCAATCTTTCGCTACAAACAGTTGTAATGCCCTATGATCTCAAAGAAGCCGTATTGAGGATAAAAAAGGATTCTCTTTATAGTGAATTGTTCAGCAAAAGCTATTGAGAAAGCGGTCGCACAGAAGTTAGACTCACCTAACAAATTAAAACGTTCACGAATTGACCACAACGAAAAAGATGGTAACATGTACATTTTACCAGAATGCATTTCGAGCATCAAGTAAAAACGACTGAAAAAAGATCGATGCCAAGAAAAACACCTCAGTACATAACAAAGAAAATAACCCCGTCTCTTATGCTTGTCATAGAGACGATAATTTGCTTTTGTAACGATTTCCGACCACGATGCATTCTGGTAAAATCTACATCTTTTTCGTTATGACCAATTATATCAGTCGGCATGTAAACAAGAACACAGTACAGAATCAGCGCTAGTAAGAGTTTACAACGATATCTTACAGGGGTGTAGCGAGGGCAGTATAATTGGGGGCGTCTATACCACAATTGTGGGTAATAATTCCGTGTTCTCATATAAATCTTAAACCAAGCCCTAACCCAAACCCTAATCCTAACCAGCGCTTTATTTGTCATGTTTTAACTTTGATGGATTGAAGAGTAATTTCGAGTACTGAGACACGGAATTATAACCCAATTGTGCCAATAAAATGGGTGTGGCTTGGGTGTGGCTCACGAATGGCTTGCATGTTCTTGGAAAAATTTTGAGGGTAATTTATTATTTTTAGTTTTTTATGGGTGTGGCTTGGGTGAGGCTCACGAATGGCTTGCATGTTCTTGGAAAAATCTTGAGTGTAATTTATTATTTTTAGCAAAAAGTTTATAACTTTACATATACAACACTATATCATTAGAAATAACTTATTGCGGCATAGTATATATCTGATATCTTAATGAGGCTATGTACATTGTACGCTATAAATGTCCAAGTATTACCTTTCCCTAACATATTAAAAGAAACTGTAATAAGTCAGTCATAAAATCATAGGTTATCCTTGCATTGTCAGTAAACAATACTGCACGCAAGAGTCAATAATCATATTACTGAGTTATGGTAATCTGCCTTGATTTTAGACCAGCCCATAATGTTGCTAACTCATGTACAGATACATTGTCCACGATATCCTTTTCGCAAGCCATAAACATAAGTTCTTCTAACCTTTCATCGCTTGTTCTTGATCTGCACAGACTCTTTACAGTCTTTCATCTTTGGCTGTTAACACTAAACGAAAAGCTTTGTTAATCAACGGGAAAACCGATTTCATTCTTCCGCTACCTTAGCTGCACCACAAATATCTTGAACGTTAGATTTTGTAGACTCGCAATGGATTTTAAAGATTTTCATTTAACACATTAAAGCGTCTGGATCCGGTCTGTCTGGATGTAATTTTGCTAGATCTTAAAAATTTGGAACAGAAGATGGTTCTTTACCAATTCCTAGAGTTTCTTAAAGAGGCTTAATTGTAATAGAACATTTGTCTACGACATCAGCAAACGTGCTGATTTGTGTGTCTAAGACGGCTTTAAACTCTTTCCGATAATACGGCTCGACGCTTAGATTTGCAGTCGTATTTGGATTATCGTCGATTCGTCTTGGTGGTTTTCTTGGATGATGAAATCGGCGAAAGTCGCTTTCAACATCTGTGCCAAGCTTTTAGCAAATAATGACAGCTGCTTTTAATTCTTATTATTCATTCCGTTAATGTCGTTATTTATGGTTTCGTTTAGACTCTCACTCTGAAGGGTCTCCGTCATTCCCTTCGTCTTGTACATGACGTTCTTCATGAACATGATTGAAACGATGAAATCAAAGCGCAGCAAGTTGGAACGTAATCCAGAAGCATTTGCATCACCTGAGTCTTCCAATCTTTCTAAACTATCCAAGATTGCTTCGTAGCTGCTCCACACCGACTTGATAGAATCTGCTCGAGCAATCCATCGCGTTTTCGACAGATTGCGCAGATTCAGGGGATTTTCTACTTCCAGAGCCTTAATGGAGTCTTGCAGGGAATTAGACATGCGTTTCGTGCTGTCGGTATAAAACACAAATAGTTGTTCCAAAACGTTGAAAAGTTCCGAAATCATCAGACTTGCCTTGCAGCTATGCTCAATGACTGTGTTTGAACGATAATGATAAAACCGAACTACTTGTAATACAGTCTCTACATCGACCATTGCCTCCATTACAGAACATCAATGGACCATTCCCCTTCAGACAAACTTTTGAATTAGGAATATTCACTAGCACAGCTGGAAAGAGCATCCTAAATTTAGTAAAATTGTGAAGTTTGGTTGCAAAACATTGTAAAATGTGGAAAATATAGCCCTGTGAAGTTTGCAAGTTCTGTATACTTTTGCATTATGCGCGGAAAAGTGTAATCACATTTCGAAATCTGATTACACTTTTTTGGCGCCTAATACAAAACTATACAAAATTTGCCAACTTCACAGGACTATATTTTCCACATTTTACAATGTTTTGCAACCAAACTTCACAATTTTACTAAATTTAGGATGCTCTTTTTAGCTGTGCTAATGAATATTACTAATTCAAAATTTTATCTAAAAGGGAATGGTTTATGTTTGGTTTGATAACACTATGTCTATGGTCCATCTGTAAAAACGCTTTTTATCACCTTAAAAATATAGCGTCGATAAGACGGTTTTGTGACGTCAGCGTTGGATTGTTTCAACTCGCTTCTTTGCGGTTTGCCACAGGATCAAATCAAGAAACTACAATATGTACAAAATACTGCGGCACGACTTCTTCCTCGCACTGGTAAATATGAACATAAACACCTATCTTAAAAGAACTCTGTTGGATTCCTGTGGATCAGAGAACTAAACTCAAAATTTTAGTGCTTACATTTAAGGCACTAGTTGGAAGGAACCAAGGCAAATAGAACAGCATCAAAATACCACTACAACTCTTAGTTGTACCAAGTTATAATCCTGTCAGATGTGGAAGGCGGACACCTTCTGTTACTGCACAGATCCTTTGGAATATAACTTGTATACATACTTAAAAAAGAACTGAAGTTATTTTTATTTAGACGTGCGTATATGTAGCTCTTAATTAAATATTGCAACCTCAATCATAGCACTAGATTGAGGTTATCTAGAAAACGCGGGTACCGGATAGCGGGTACCGGGTATGGAAAACGCGGGTATGGAAAACGCGGGTATGGAAAACGCGGGTAGTCATGGAAAACGCGGGTATGGAAAACGCGGGTATGGAAAACGCGGGTAATCATGGAAAACGCGGGTATGGAAAACGCGGGTAGTCATGGAAAACGCGGGTGGTCATGGAAAACGCGGGTAGTCATGGAAAACGCGGGTATAAGCGAGTTTTCTTTGATGAACACAACTTCTTAACATAATATAATTATCAATTAACATTATTTCTATACCTTTTCCTGAAATGCATATAAGTATTTGACACAAAAAAGTTCATTGTCCTAAATGAAAAAGTCTTTTAATTATACCTAAGACGAGGTTTCAAACGATAAAATGTCAAAGATCTAGTGAGCGAAACGTTAAATTAAGAAGTCACTGTTAAGATTTTTCAGAATTCAGGTGCCATTGAGATCTTCCTATGCGCAATAAACAGTTTTATGTCGTATAAACTTTACGATAAACACAACGAATACAAAATGTTCTTAAATGTAAAGTTACTGTGGTCATTGATACATTGTCTTGACCTATGTTGCATCTTATAAACACATAAAAAAACTATTTCAGATAATATGAATAGTGTTCCGTTATATCAGTAATTAATGTTGTTTCCCACCAAATGGTAGAAAAAAACAAGATAACTATGTGCATGTCTACGAAATCGTCATGCAAAACGCGGGACATGCGACTAGGTAGCAAACAAATATTGATTAACATAATAACATTGTTTCTATCAATTGGCACAGGCAAATTTCACTGTCGGGCAATTGAGCCGAAAATTCAAGCATTGTTCGGGCGATACATAAATTAGTAGATTTTCTGCTAAAGCAGCCAATACATGATCATACTCATTTGTTTACAAAAGTAAACCCAAAATTGTATATATCTTTGATGTAGCATATTATACACAAGCAATCGCGCAAACCAATATTGTGCCCCTCTAAACAAGATAAGGCCCGTACCCCCATGCTTGCTTTGAAATCTACATGAGTGTGTCACACAAAATGGTTTATGCTCATGGTCTTTAATGAAAAAACTCTTCGAAATGTATCTTAACTTTTTAAAAATTTTCATTTTCATCTTTCGTTCTTAAAATATTTTGCTTGCCTTCGGTGTTTCCACAAAGCTTAACAAGTATATTGTATTCACTATGCAAACGCACAAGAAACAGTTTTTTATGTGTTTATAAGATGGGATTTGATTTTGCAACATAGGTCAAGACAATGTATCAATGACCACAGTAACTTTACATTTAAGAACATTTTGTATTCGTTGTGTTTATCGTAAAGTTTATACGACATGAAACTGTTTATTGCGCATAGAAAGATCTCAATGGCACCTGAATTCTGAAAAATCTTAACAGTGACTTCTTAATTTAACGTTTCGCGCACTAGATCTTTGACATTTTATCGTTTGAAACCTCGTCTTAGGTATAATTAAAAGACGTTTTTCATTTAGGACAATGAACTTTTTTGTGTCAAATACTTATATGCATTTCAGGAAAAGGTATAGAAATAATGTTAATTGATAATTATATTATGTTAAGAAGTTGTGTTCATTAAAGAAAACTCGCTTATACCAGCGTTTTCCATGACTACCCGCGTTTTCCATGACTACCCGCGTTTTCCATGACTACCCGCGTTTTCCATACCCGCGTTTTCCATGACTACCCACGTTTTCCATGACTACCCGCGTTTTCCATGACTACCCGCGTTTTCCATGACTACCCGCGTTTTCCATACCCGCGTTTTCAATACCCGGTACCCGCTACCCGCTATCCGGTACCCGCGTTTTCTAGATAACCCTAGATTGAACCAACATACAGCTTTAATTTATTGCCTGGTAAAATCTTAATTGTAAATAACGTAAAGTATCTTAGGTGTGCGTATCTGGCAAGATCATCAACATAATTCATTACCTAGGAATATAAATATTGCAAAGTGCCATTGGTCTACTAGAAGAAATGGCACTTCAACCTGGACCGGCTGCGCGCAAATATAATGTTTACAAATCTATTTAAATATTTATAAGAAATTTACAATCATTGTTTTCAAAGAACCCTCGATATTTTCCCTTTCAAACAAAAATTAGATTGTCTCCGGGCGAGCAATTTGTAAATAACACGTCCGCTTCACTTCTCACTATGCGCTCAAACAATTGATACGGCCTCTGCCAGGCGCTTCGCAACGCACATGTGCGCATAACTCAGAGCGCCGGAGACAAGGTTGGTCCCCACACAGTAGACGAATTTGTTAGCATGTTCAAATCACGCTGAAGAGCAAAGCATTCATCAGATTTACGAACAACTTTAGAAGGCCCTTGGAAGATTTGGCATCCTTAGCAAATAAGGAAAGACGACACTTGTGCTAGAAACTTTGGGCAGGCGCTAAAATACAGAAGGAAAAGGGAAGGTCCATATGTATTACCTTTAGGAACGTTGAATGTTACAGGTACCCACGAAAAGAACATACACTACGTCAATAACAACCCAGTAAGTTCTTGATTCAAGGTAGTCTACGCCAGCCGAGGACTGAAAAGTGATAATTTTTGAAGAGCATTTTATACCGCATTGAATCAAAGGCCCTAACAGTACTTCCTGGTTCAATCATTGGCCTCTATTGGCATCTAATGTAACTAGTGACAGCGTCAGAAAGTTGGTATCGCCACTATAGTGAAATATGATGAATTAAACAACATCATTTTTATCGCCTTCATCCAACGCGAGGTGCCCGAGTCGCAAAGAAATGTAATGGTGTCATGTTTCCTTGTTTTTAACAACTAAAAAGTTTACCCAAACACAACGCCTTGTTAAATATTAAACATAATGAGATAGCCAGTTCATCTGCGCATTCCTAGCTTAAGAATTTTCCGACGCACGCAGTCTTTCAGGTCCTTTTGCTTTACTTGGATTGAGATTTTGTAGAGCAGATAAACTTCTTCAAAACAAAACTCTGAGTTTGATATGGAGTAGGTGAAACCGGGTTGCTGAGTATGGATGGATCATCGTCAAAAACGTAGCTGAAATAAGTGCTAAACGCTTCCGCTTTTTTGTAAAATCTTACACGAGCCTGTATGACGTTAAAGGTAAAAATTGCTATGCTTTATTAAAATTACATACAGCTGAGAAACGTTTATCTAACTATCATCTAGTGTCACAGGGAACGGCAAACAACAAGCGAGGCTAAAAACCGGAAATTTACCACATTGTATTCGTGTTGGAGTAAATGGAAATGTTAACGTCAACAGGTTCCGAATGCTGAAATGCCTGTTCAAACGATTAAAATAGCTTCAGAAGCACTCAGGATCAGAAGAAAAGGTGTTTGAGATGCTCCGTAAGCAGGTTATACGTTTGGATCTTATAAGGTATCATAACTTCCCTATGTTACTCACCAAATCTTTCCCAGTTATCTGCGCCGCCCTTCATGCTTCAGCTTTTTTTGTAGGGTGTTCTTCTTACGAATTGAGTCGGTTAACACTTCGTCAATGCTCCCTGGAGGTGTTATGCATGTAACTTACGATGTGTACGTTTCGGTATGATTAAAATGGAAACTAAGTTCACCAAAAAGTAAGGTTTCCTAGAAACTAACTGGTATGATTACACCCTAGTTAACGACCCGTTACTAATAAATCCTACCGCCACGAGTACCTGAGTTTGTTGAAATTTTGAGGTCGTGTCGGAAAATATCATAAACCTATGGCAACAGTTCAGAATCCTTTATTTCACTGGTTAATCACGTTTCTGATATCGTAGCCAGGGATTTGCCAGGCGGAAAACGGATTCTTATAATAAAAATGAGAGCCCAACATATAACTTTTACTAAAGCCATCAAAGCAATAACAGTAAGATTTTAAAATAGTTTTATTCGTAACGTTTCGACTTTAACCTAAGACATCTTCAGACTAATAGTATAAAATTACATGAGACTATGAATATATTTAAGCTAGTTATTTACATGGTGTAATGTTACAAAGTGTTAAGGATAATAAAGGATAAGACGGTAAGAATAGTTCATAACAGGACGATACAACAAGGGGACAAAAAAAGACAGACACAAAAAGCAATTATAAAAGGTTAAGCGGAATTGAGCTGCCCTGCACGTTAAGAGAGGGTTTGAGCTTGGATATAAGAAGGCTTTCGTGAATCATTAATTCACAAGTGTCGGAGCAAGAGAAGAGAATTTCGAAGTCGTCAAAGTTGGCAGAGTGACCGGTAGAGTTTAAGTGAGAGAAAATGCTAGACATGACTGGGTTGGATGATGGTTTTCCTGTTATAGGAGAGATTCCCAAATGTTCTGATATTCTGGTGTGTAAATGGTGCGTGGTTTGACCCACATACGACGCGGAACAGCATCGACACTTAAATAAATATACAACACCAGATCTCATAAGCTTGGGAACTTTATCCTTAAAAGGAAAGAAGGAAGAGATACGTGTAGAGGAGCGAAAAACAAATCGAGGAGCGAAAAACAAATCGAATGTTAAGATGTGGATAAGCAGCACTGCAAAGTCGGGTGATTTGATTGCGAATTTGAAGAGAGTGTAAGCCAGTGAAGGGAAGACAGAAATAGACAATTTTCTTAGCAACTGTGTAAAGAGTGGGCTTAGGGTCGAACATATTATCAAGGAAGCGACGGACAAGATGATCGAACATGTGGGAAGGGAAACTATGCAAGTTAAACAGCTTCCGAACAACTTCAAGTTGAGCGTGAAAGTTTTCATAGGTGGAACAAAGGTTAAAAATTCGGTGCAGTAAGCAAGAGACTAAAAAGCGCTTGTAGGCAAGGGGAATAAAGCTGTGGAAATTCGTGAAAAAACCAGTGAAAGTGGGTTTACGATAAACAGAGGTGGAAAATTTACCGCTTGAGCGAAATAGTTCAACATCGAGAAAAGGAAGCTTACCGTCTTTTTCCAGTTCGGATGTGAAAGAGATGCTAGGATGTTGGCGGATAAGATAGTCAAGAAAAAGAGGTACATGGTTTAAGGCTTTGAAAAGAAGAAAACAGTCATCAACGTAACGTCGACACAGGAGAGGTTTGAAGAGAGGACAGTTGTGAAGCCACGTTTTTTCATTAAAGAAGGCTTATCCTTTATTATCCTTAACACTTTGTAACATTACACCATGTAAATAACTAGCTTAAATATATTCATAGTCTCATGTAATTTTATACTATTAGTCTGAAGATGTCTTAGGTTAAAGATGAAACGTTACGAATAAAACTATTTTAAAATCTTACTGTTATTGCTTTGATGGCTTTACTAAAAGTTATTATAAGAATACGCTTCTGATATTATAATGTCGAATCGGCTAAAATACTGCACCATATACATTTACACTCTTTTACCTATACTAGATCTTATGATTTTTACGTCTTGGTAGGAGCAGTGTAATATCTATCAGTGAAACACTCAATATCACTATATTAGGTGAATCAACGAAGATATTAATCAATAATCTGTAATTCCAATTTTGGCATACGGTACGCCAAGTCAAAATGTTCAACAAAGTTTGTAATATACCCAGTGTAGGAGATACCTACATCCTTTTTTCATCCATTGGCCTATTGGTGACTCAGAAGATTTTTGTCAATATCTTCTTTATTCTCGATGGATAGTATAAATAGATCTACAAACCCTTTTGGAAGAAATATGCTATAAATGTAGATAAGCGTCAACTATGCTCACTTCCGGATGCTCCAGTAGTTCCGGGAAATTAAATACCGAGAATTTAGAGTTTACATTGCGTGTGGTTTAGGTTATCCAGAAAACGCGGGTACCGGATAGCGGGTAGCGGGTACCGGGTATTGAAAACGCGGGTATGGAAAACGCGGGTAGTCATGGAAAACGCGGGTAGTCATGGAAAACGCGGGTATGGAAAACGCGGGTAGTCATGGAAAACGCGGGTAGTCATGGAAAACGCGGGTATAAGCGAGTTTTCTTTAATGAACACAACTTCTTAACATAATATAATTATCAATTAACATTATTTCTATACCTTTTCCTGAAATGCATATAAGTATTTGACACAAAAAAGTTCATTGTCCTAAATGAAAAACGTCTTTTAATTATACCTAAGACGAGGTTTCAAACGATAAAATGTCAAAGATCTAGTGCGCGAAACGTTAAATTAAGAAGTCACTGTTAAGATTTTTCAGAATTCAGGTGCCATTGAGATCTTTCTATGCGCAATAAACAGTTTCATGTCGTATAAACTTTACGATAAACACAACGAATACAAAATGTTCTTAAATGTAAAGTTACTGTGGTCATTGATACATTGTCTTGACCTATGTTGCAAAATCAAATCCCATCTTATAAACACATAAAAAACTGTTTCTTGTGCGTTTGCATAGTGAATACAATATACTTGTTAAGCTTTGTGGAAACACCGAAGGCAAGCAAAATATTTTAAGAACGAAAGATGAAAATGAAAATTTTTAAAAAGTTAAGATACATTTCGAAGAGTTTTTTCATTAAAGACCATGAGCATAAACCATTTTGTGTGACACACTCATGTAGATTTCAAAGCAAGCATGGGGGTACGGGCCTTATCTTGTTTAGAGGGGCACAATATTGGTTTGCGCGATTGCTTGTGTATAATATGCTACATCAAAGATATATACAATTTTGGGTTTACTTTTGTAAACAAATGAGTATGATCATGTATTGGCTGCTTTAGCAGAAAATCTACTAATTTATGTATCGCCCGAACAATGCTTGAATTTTCGGCTCAATTGCCCGACAGTGAAATTTGCCTGTGCCAATTGATAGAAACAATGTTATTATGTTAATCAATATTTGTTTGCTACCTAGTCGCATGTCCCGCGTTTTGCATGACGATTTCGTAGACATGCACATAGTTATCTTGTTTTTTTCTACCATTTGGTGGGAAACAACATTAATTACTGATATAACGGAACACTATTCATATTATCTGAAATAGTTTTTTTATGTGTTTATAAGATGCAACATAGGTCAAGACAATGTATCAATGACCACAGTAACTTTACATTTAAGAACATTTTGTATTCGTTGTGTTTATCGTAAAGTTTATACGACATAAAACTGTTTATTGCGCATAGGAAGATCTCAATGGCACCTGAATTCTGAAAAATCTTAACAGTGACTTCTTAATTTAACGTTTCGCTCACTAGATCTTTGACATTTTATCGTTTGAAACCTCGTCTTAGGTATAATTAAAAGACTTTTTCATTTAGGACAATGAACTTTTTTGTGTCAAATACTTATATGCATTTCAGGAAAAGGTATAGAAATAATGTTAATTGATAATTATATTATGTTAAGAAGTTGTGTTCATCAAAGAAAACTCGCTTATACCCGCGTTTTCCATGACTACCCGCGTTTTCCATGACCACCCGCGTTTTCCATGACTACCCGCGTTTTCCATACCCGCGTTTTCCATGATTACCCGCGTTTTCCATACGCGCGTTTTCCATGACTACCCGTGTTTTCCATACCCGCGTTTTCCATACCCGGTACCCGCTATCCGGTACCCGCGTTTTCTAGATAACCTGTGGTTTATTGTTCATACGCAGTCGAGCGTCTATTGTAATCGTTCAGAGCCTGTAGACTCGTTGAACTGAGTAAAGCCACTGGGTTTTTCCAACTTGCATAAACCTGACTTTGATGAAAAATGGCAGAGCAAATCGAATGTAGTTCTAGTGGTGAGTCACAGATGGTCGATAACGAGCTAGCTCTAAGCGATGCTATTTCAGAGCTTAACAAGTATACACAAGGAAACAACAATCTACTAGCTGTTGACTGCGAAGGGGTCTCGTTAAGCAGGAAAGGTGAATTGACAATCCTGTCCATAGCAACCAAAGAAAAAGTTTATATATTCAATGTGTTCAAAGTTGGTAAAGCTATCTTTAGCGGGGGGCTGAAGGAAATTCTGGAAGACAGCACACGGCAGAAGCTATCCTTTGATTGCAGACAAGATTCAGACGCGCTCTGGCACCAGTTTAACGTGAAACTAGCCGGAGTCCTAGATCTTCAGCTTCTGGAAGTCATGTAACGTCGTGAGAATCCCACATCTGAGAGCAAAAATGTACCAAATCCAGCCCCCAAGACCATGTTTAGACGGTATAAACGGCGTAGCCAGCTCACAGATCAAATCGAAAAAATCAATGGATATAAGCGTTGTTTGGAATTATATCTGGAAGATGACAAATTAGTCACAGTGAAAGACAGTGGACGACAACTTTTCAAGTTAAAACCACTCGCATGGAAGAAAAGACCGTTGCCCGAAAAGTTGGTCCAATATTGCATTGTTGACACCATGGCTATGTTCAAACTGTACGACAAAATGAAAGATATCCTCAGCAACATGGAAGAAGCCCGACTAAAGATCGCATCCCAAAAATATGCTGAATTCTACCGAGGAAAAGAGGAACGGCTCTTCAATAACTACGAAACTAACTCTTTTCTTCCACTCGATATCATTCCAGAGAAAGGAACAACAAGTTTTCCCTTGGCTGATACGTCTTGCACCCGATGCAAACGAAGTTTTCCACGCGAGGAATTCAGCGTGACCCAGTTAAATAATGGTGAGCAGAAATGCAGGGTCTGTAAAGAGATTAAGCGTCTTGACGATGTGCAACGAAATAGAGAAGAAAATTGGGCTCGAAATGATGATGACTACATCTTCTTCCCTGAATGTGGAAGAGACTATTGCTTCACCTGGGGATGTTCTTGTGAATAAATACTATATAAAGACAACGCTCGTTGAAATAAACCAACCTGTACATTATCAAAATCATCAGACAATCTATTGATTTGGATGTATTCGGATATATAGTAACTATAGTCTATTCAGTGTTACAAGCACATCTTTGCAAAATTAGGTACGAAAGGCGTACAGTTTGATGACTATGTCACAAAGTTGTTGAGCTCACTTCGAGCTGTCAAAACAGCCGAACAGTTTATTAATGACATTATTTTATTTGTTAAGGATTGTTGTTGACATTGTTTGCTTTGTCTAATTAGTTTACTAAAAAACGGGAGATGTTGTCGTTAATGGGTTTCTGTGCACAGCAAGACATAATGTATTGGGTTCCTGTGCATGGCAAGTTTTTGTAAAGTTTAAATACTCCCGCCGATTGGTGTTTAATGATGAAACAGTTGTACGTTTAATGATACAAGCGCACATCTTGCTATGATTTTAGAACATAATTTAGAAAAGAATTTTTGCTATAGGGCCATAACAGATTTTTTGTTGACTCAATAAAAATCGAGATTTGTTACTGATGATATATTCAATTGATATCTTTGTCATCAAGCGTCGCGGGGGGTATTTTGCATGTGCTAATTGGAAAGTAGGACAAACATCAGTTGTAGGCTTATACTTATAGCTAGTATAGCGCAATCACGATATTTAAAAGCGTTCTATAAGCTCGGGTTACTCCTTATAATATGGATAAAGACAGTTTAGAAAACATGTTCAAGGCCATGAAAATGTCAGAATTGAAAAAGTTTCTGCAGGATCGCGGAATTACGGTAAATAGTTATTTAAAGCCTGACCTCGTGGCTATTGCTTGCGCTGTCGAGGAAATGAATTTCCCGCCACAATGTCAAACCACTGAGGCAGAAGATAAGCTTAACAATGTAACATGTATGGTTGACCATTTGTTTCAAAGTGGGTTCGTGATACATGGGCTCTAATCTAATGTATATTTTTCACTAAACACTTTTAACGGGTATATATGTGTCTTTTGGACGCGTGTATATGCGTATTTTTGACGCGCATGTATATGCGCTATATATGCTGCAAAACACGCTTATATTTGCGTACGAAACACCCATATATCTGCGTACCAGTGAACTGCGTGTCTCATTGGAGGGCATTACCAATTCGACGCAAAGGATTTTGATGAGAAAGCTAGGAGAAAAGCAAGGTGGAATGGTGAATTATTGTAAGATATTGCACATTAAAGTGAAAATTTACGTTAGATTAGAGCCCATATATCACGAACCCATTTTGAAACAAATAGGCAACCATACATGTGCATTTTAAGCTTTTCTTCTGCCTCAGTGGTCTGACATTGATTGTGGCAGTAAATTCATATCCTCGACAGCGCAAGTAATAGCCACGAGGCCAGGCTTTAAATAACTATTTACCGTAATTCCGCGATCCTGCAGAAACTTTTTCAACTCTGACATTTTCATGGCCTTGAACTTGTTTTCTAAACTGCCTTTATCCATATCATAAGGAGTAACCCGAGCTTATAGAACGCTTTTAAATATCGTGATTGCGCTATACTAGCTATAAGCCTATGGCTACAACTGATGTTTGTCCTACTTTTCCAATTAGCACATGCGAAATACCCCCCGCGACGCTTGATGACAAAGATATCAATTACTATTCCATTGAAAAAAGCGAAATTTCAGTTGCATTATTACCGAAAATCTATGATCTGCAGAAATTTCGGCCAAAACTAAAAGATATTTAAGCGAGAACTGGTATAGTTTTTGAACCTGTTTTCGATTCGCAGGAAAGTCGCTAAAAAACAGCCCTTTGGCGTATTTTTTATTTGAGCGTAAATATCTCATTGCAGACAAATAAAATAACAAAAATGGCTTAATTGTTCTATGTAGTTTTTCAGTCGCAAACTTTCTGTTGACATTAGCAGCTAGTTTTTACAATAATTGAGCTACCCAAATAGAAATTTCTCTTTTTCAAGAGTGACAAAAACTCGATTTCTTGACATTAAACAGATACTCTTTTCGCAAGTTTTATGCTTTTATGGTCAAATGCACATTGTTTTCACTTATCTGCAGGGATAAAAGAAAATAAACAATAATTATCAATTATTAGATGAGGTCGAGCAAAATATCGTGATTTGTCGGTGGCGAGAAAACTAATTATCTGCCGATGCCGAGCCACCGATACAATTACCTTTCCCAAAAACTGAAAACCTTAAGAAAAGCTTCTGTTATGATGGAGCTAAATTGTGGAACTCATTACCTGCAGATATGCGCGATTCAGATACATTACCAACATTCATAAATGCAATTGACGCCTATAATTTCTAATATTAATTATGTTATTAGTTTTGTACAAAATTGTAGTTATTTGTAGTTTAGTGTGTGTAATATTTTTGTCATATAATATCATGTAATCCACACGCCCCTCGTGGAAATCAGCGTTTAGTTGACGGGGCTAGCGTGTGATCTTTTAAATAAAGTTTTACCTACCTACCTACCTACCTACCTACCGACAAATCACGATATCTTGCGAGAACCGAGTACAATAAGCGTTTTATTATTCTCTTACAAAGTTTCTTATAAGACTTTATAACTAGGAACAAGATTTTCACACAAACCTTTTGAATGTTCAGCAAAGCGAGCAGCCATTGTTTACAAAACTGGAAGCAATGCGCATGCCCAGTGTTATTTGTAGCACTACCATGTTTTAAAGAAATGCGCATGCTATTTGTACGCAGTTGTTCGACGAATCAGAATTAAGAATGCATATACAAGAAGAATGATAATATCTGTTTTTTAGTTAAATCTGTAATAATCCGAGTAAATTCGGCCATCTTGCGTTACAATGGAAACCAGGCTTAAGCCTAGTTTTCCAAACGATCTGAATGTTGTTTCCCAGTAAAATTATTGGGTACAACGTTTGACAATTCCAATAATTATACGTACTGGAATTGTACCTTCTTTCATGCATCTTAAATGAACCCTGACCCAAACTCTAACCGTGATAATCCCAATAATTTACTGGATGGAATAATTTTATTGGGATACAACGTTCGGATAGAGTGAGTTTTCATATATTGCAAGTCGTCGGCGATATTCAGCGATCTTTTGTTGATGCAGAAAGTATTTTTCCAGTCGGTAATCACGGACTAAAGACATCACCAACATATTGAGATAAATGAGAGCAAGACGCAGATAAAGAATGGTCGGACCTCAGACTCGCTGCGCTTACTAGACTAGAGCAGTGCTCAGTGTTATTGGTTGGTTTATGACATTTCTGGTTTTATAAGTACTACCTATACTATATCCATATTTTTTTGAAACCTCAAACACTATAATATGATAATACAAAAATATAAGCGTTCATGAACGGCGGTGAAATTTAAAATTGATATATTTAATTAAAAAAATGTAATTCTATTACTTGTATTAAACCAATAATGTCCGTAATTTGGCTTTGACTGATCTACCATTTTTAGTTTTTTTGAATTAATTAAACATATGTGTTAGCTTGAACCAGACACTCTTGAGCTTCGGAATCATCCACGTATTGCATTTCGATGCTGTTGTTGCTGTGCTTATTATTATACTCCGTCACAGGTTGTGGGTCATTCTTTTTTTGCCTTTCGTCGATGCACATGTGTTTATCCAGCTGAACAACCGCGAGGAAAAAAACAAGCACAGTCAAAGCATCTTCGGCTAGATTACCAGGAATCCCTGCGTATTGTCGAAGTGAACTTCTTATCCCCACGACGTATGCAAAGAAACCACAAATAACAGCCCAGCCGATGCACATCAAGGTCTCATCAACAAGACTAAGGAGGACTAGGATGAAGCCTGTGTAATACAATAGAGCCATGATAAGCATGTAACGCCATGGGTGTTTGTGGTAGAGTTTCCCTGCAGCACGACCGGCAGACCACCACGGAGCTATCAAGGCAAGTGCTACTCGCTTAAGATTTCTTAGTGATGGGTTGTCGATCACTTCGAACAGCTCAACGTGGAATTCTTTCTCGTTCTCTGTTATGTCGCCATTCTCGGACTTCAGAACTCTCCACAATGCCACGCAGAGGAGAGACAAGATCGGCGCAAATGGAAGACCGGAGGCAACTGCAGCAGCGAGGACAGCATCAATAGCATCTTTGCCACCAGCTGTGAGCAAGGCTGTAGCCGTAGCCCCTTCAGTCAGGGCCCAAAACACACGCTGAGCGACAGGAGGGTCTGGACTGCCATTGGCCGAGAGACAATCAATCACGAGGGAACCACTATCAGAACTTGTCACGAAGTACAACAGAATGCTGATCATCGAAATAATTTGAAGAAGTTTCCCAGCAGCACCGCCATATCGCTGAATTAAATCAAAATACATTTGACTTTGTTCACGACAAGATAATCGATATAATCCCTCGAATGGTTCGGTGGAGTTCTTACCGCCGAGAACTGAATCACATTCAATGCCTTTTAGAGCTGCTTCACGTTCCATATTTATACCAGAACCACCAACTACGACAAACCACATAAAGGTGAAGATAATTGGAGCTGTGAGGGTAGAGTTGATGAAATTTCGTATTGTTCTACCTTTAGATATCTTTGCAAAAAACATTCCGACAAATGGCGACCAAGATATCCACCATCCCCAGAACGCGATCGTCCAATCGTGCATCCATTGTGGATTTTCATTTCCGTCTGGAGCATTGCCAAGTTGAGCATAGGCATCCGTATGAAAACCGACTTGGATAACATTTTGAATGTAATAGCCAATGCTTTGTACATATAGGTTAAGCAAGAAAAATGTTTTGTCACAAAATAAAATTATTAACATAATGAATATACCAAGAGAAAAACAAATTTCACTCAATCGACGAATACCAAGCCTGAGGCCAGAGACAACAGAGATGGTGGCACAGAATGTAATGAACCAAATGATAAGGGTTTGATTCCTGGTGTTCGTTGCAACAGAGTCACTGAGTTGGTTTAAACCAGAGTTCATGGTCATTGCTCCAGCACCGAGACTCGCACAAACACCAAACATGGTCGATACAATCGAGACTATTTCGATGATATCTCCCCACCAGCCAAAGATCCGGTCACCAAGAAGAGGATAGAAACACGAACGTATGGTCATCGGTAGTCCTTTTCTGTGAGACGCTACAGCCAAAGCCAGTCCCACAACTGAATAGACAACCCAACCGTGAACTCCCCAGTGGAATAAAATGAGATTAATCGCATCTTGGGATTTTTGATTGTCTGAGAACCTACATGTTAAAGAGACATGAACAGAGTTTAGTTTGCTCATGATACTTCAATAATACAACCTGGTCTTGGCCCAGTTCACGAATACAAGGGTTCTAGACCAGACCTGGCATGACGAAAACATTGTAAAGCCCTGGTCACACCACTGCATCAATGTCATGCAACTTTGTTGTGTTGACATGTTGCGATTTTTGGCTACCTTGTTGCATAATGTTGTACAGTGTTATACATGAACAAATAGACCCAAATTCCCATGATAGATTGAATTTTGATCTAGGCCATATGAACAAAATCTGTCCTAACAGTTAAAAAGTGCATCTTAAAATTAATAAATACGGAAAAGATAGGAGTTGGCAAATTTTGTTTACTTGTGTTACGCACAGCCCAAATCCTACCGCATTTGAGACCCCTTTTTAAGCTTTATTTCGTTCGCAGACTCCGGGACAAATTGCGCCTATAGGGGAAATTTATTATATACAGTCAGTTTTTTTTCCAATTTTGTTCCAAAATCGCATGAGATTCACTTATAGGCGCAGCGCTTACATGCGGGGTAATGGGCAAATACCAACCTAAAATGATCAGGCCTTGTGAGTGGACTTTGGAAACAAATAACGACCTGTTAATGACTTGTTCTTTAAAAAAAGAATTTTTATAGTTTGTCTTTTATTGTTCTAACCAACCACTCACAAAACTTCTTAGCATACTGGTTGGTGGTGACCCGGGGTAATAGCAAGCATTTTCAAATTTCAAACCAATTAAAATAATTTTAAATTGTCACAACTATTTATCTAGACACTCAATAGGAATTTAATGACTTGGAATTCATGCACTGACCTAGTTTAGTACATCTGTACTTTACAACTTCGGCTAATTTTCAGAAAATAAAAATGAAAAAGACAAGTGAATATATTCTGTCGCTATAAGATTGAGCTCGGCACCAGCTGAACTATTCTATTCTTTAGGCCAGGACCACATTAAGTGGCGACGTGTTAAAATATGGATATAAATAAACTTCTTTGTGTGCTCAGTAGCTTTATAGTTAGTGCATGGATGCGTCAGGAAAATTTTGCGTGGAAATCATAAAGAAATAATTTGGTGTCCTATAGTGTGAGAACAATGACCGCGTACTGTCGTCAAAACTAATTATAAATAACACGTGTACATGTATATATGATAATGTGTGCACAATCTCCACGTCATCATGCACATAAGAAATATGCGAGTTGTGAATCTGTAAGTCGCAAATGCCCAGTATTTATAATCAAATCACTTGATCTAACTATTAATCTCAGATTTGGGCATATCGCAATGCGTTGTGGCCTATATCCAGGGTTCAAACATGAATGATCATAAATAAACAGATAGAACTGTACAGAATTGTAAAGATTGTAAATAACAGACAAATACTTGGAATATCTGATAGAACAAATAACTTTATTGTATTTAGAAAATTGATTGATATATTTATATTTACTAGTAACTATGAAAACGTTAATGTTGTAATATTTTTTCTTTCGACGATGTTAGCCCGCAATTATTCCATATTTAGAACATTTTTTAGATTATTCCGCATTTAACTTTCGTAAAACAGGCCCATCAGGCAAACAGCGAAGAACACCTGGGAAACCTCAGGGCGAGATCAGTCTGCTACACAGACGACTAGAACACTAGCTGGAATATTATATGCAAATGTAAAAGATACAATACTAAGTACAATACTTGTAATCCCGCAAAAACAATGAGCCGTTGATCTTATATAAAACTATATTACTCTCATCTTGTCTCACCTATGGTCTCACTCAACTCCCTATGGAGTAATGAGTCACGGAATCAAAGAATGCGTAATTCTCTGCTGCACAGAGATTTTTACGTTTACGTAGCAAACTAATTAAATTTGTCCCGCCAAAACAACACAAAATGAAAGAATGGGCCCCTTTATTAGTACAACATTTAAATTCGAACGTGTAGCGCTTTGATTTTAGGACACCCTGTATAAGAATTGTTCACAAATGTTGCATTCTATTGTTTAATTAACCAAGCGCTTATGTTATCAACTAATGAAAATTAGTAGAATCATACAGGTATACTATTGCAAATGCTGTAATTTGATTGGTTACTCTACTCGCTATCTATTCCTCGACAGATAGCGAGTAGCGAAACAATCATCTTCCTATAGAGATTCCTTTTAAAAAAATTTCTTAAAAATCAAATTTTTTGTTGAATATTCCATGTTTGACCTCTGATTCTACTAAAATAATTAGATTACTCGCTCTCGATTTCTATGCGGTGATAGTTGATTCGGGCTTCGCCCTCATCAACTATCACCGCGTAGAAATCTCGAGCTCGTAATCTAATTGTTAAATAACGACCTTAGCTTGCTTTGAAGTTCACTATTTTGACCAATAGATCATACATGCCCTTAATAACAAACTGTTGTAGGGTTGTCCTACTTTCTGTGTCTTCAACTTACAATAAGGATAAGGATTGGTGACAATTTGTTTCAGACATAATTATTCATTTCTTTACAAATCGGTGTTTTGACAGTTAATCCCACATTACTGATTCGGAATCGTCGGATTATGAGAATAATTAGACCAAAGGAACCACTCAGAGCTTCCACAAAAACGTAATTTAGTTTGCCTACAATAAGCACTAAAGCACTATGCAATGTTTCTGGCTCTGTGTATTCCGCAAAATTCCAAACATGCACATCCAGGCTTCATATAGCATAAGCAGTAAATGTATAATCATATCCATACTGCGTGCACACAAAATACAATGAAAACAATGCCCGGTATCGATACCCGGCACTGACAATATTTAACAAAAAAAAAACAACACAGGTGATCTACATTTCGAACTCGAAACCTCACGTTATGCTGTCAAAACCATAACACCCTTGACGTCACACCGTCATCGAAGAAGGGTGGTAAAGAGTATTTTCGTGATATGCTTGTGAAATGCTTGATTTTGGTGCCGTGAAATGTGATTCGTTCTACGCCTATGAGGCGTCATTCTCAATTAAATTGCTTTGTGAAATGAGAATAATGGGTAGATTATTCAAATAAAAGTAAGTTCTTCGGAGGCCTTACAGAGGTCGATACATATTAGACGATTACATGTATTGAAGAAGCTGCTTTTTTACCACCCTCTTGAAATGCAAAGCACATGAAATATTAATGTTGCGCAAGCTGTACTTGTTTGCCTGAATAAATGCTAGCGTGATAGTCCACGCACTACTGACCTCACGAAAGAACCTCGCAAGAAACGTGGAATTTTATGTTTGTATTGTTTAGTGTAGATAGTGAAAAATCTTTTGTGACTTTTCAAGAAAATTTACCCATACTGTATATAGCTTTGTTATTTAACAGACCTTTTGCATGAAACAGGCTTGACCTTGCCTAGCCAACACTGAGTAAATGATACTGATTTGCTTACCTTCCCCAGTAACGATTCCCACTCTTTCCAGGCTCATAGTGATAAACGGGTTCTGCCACGCCAAAATAGAAGAACCCCACGCCAATCCCTGCAGCGAAAAGCATCGTAAAGTAGGTGGCGTCACTAAATTCGGGCTCATCTTCATCACGACCAAGTTTCATTTTGCCATACTTCGAGAAATAGACCACGAGGATAAAAACGAACCACACGTTGACGCTGCCGATGTAGAACCACGTAAATGTTTCGGTGATCCAAGCTTTTGCCCTACGCATGGCATAATTTGACTGGTCTGGGAAGCCCATACACACCCCAACGAATGTCCATATAAATACAGCAGCAAGAATAGTTACAACTGGATTGAAGTTGAGGCGGATTCGGCCAATGTTTAGCTTAAAAGTATGGCAACGTTCCTCTCCGTTGTTAGTTTCCGACATATCGTTCTTGATACAGCAGCAACACAAGTTTGTTGTTTGACAATTAGTTAGTGTTGTGACATGCTCTATATAGTTGCATGTAAATGCCGCGTTATGATGGGGACAGTCTAGTGACATGCAAATGTATTCCTTAATGATGGGGACAGTGCGAAACATGGACTGGACCGGACTGTTGGACCACACAGTGTACTTTTTCTTCTTTTAGATAGACGCCGTTGGACTCATTCTAAAGTATGTTAGCGGAAATATGAAACGTTTTAAAGTATATACAAGCGGGAAAACGCAATGACTATTTTGAACGGCTGTCTCTGTCTGGGAATTTTCTCTGACCAGCGGTATGTCTATACGATGTCCTATTTATTATTATTATGAGTCATAATCTTAAGACTTTTAAATCCATGCTATTGCTGGAAGCAAGAAGGCGGAGACTATTAGACCGCAGAGCTTTGCTTTACCTTTCTCTTGCGCTTACATTACCACTTCTGAACTTTTTAGAATTAACTGTCTTCCAGGGAAAATTCACAGACAGAAGGACAGAAGTTCAAAATACCCATAACGTTCTCCTACTAGCATATACTTCATATACTTCATATTTCACTGAGCATATATACTTTAGAATTTCGGTTTAATTAAAAGGAAAAATCCCATTCACAGTCCAGTCCATCTATCCAGTCCAGTCCAGTCCAGTCCAGTCCAGTCCAGTCCAGTCCAGTCCAGTCCAGTCCAGTCCAGTCCAGTCCAGTCCAGTCCAGTCCAGTCCAGTCCAGTCCAGTCCAGTCCAGTCCAGTCCACTCCATGTTTTGTACTATGCCTTAATGATGACAGATGTTCATTCAATGCAAAATATGCCGGTCTAATACAAATTCGAAATAGTTAATGGCAATGAACAAAAAGACTTGCTTCTGTGCTCCTTAATAAACTAACTACTGCAGCGACACCGGCAACCGGGTTGTTTTTAGAAAATCATTTCATTTTCTACCAGTTCATATTGGCTGCAAAGTACGAGGTCAAAGGTATAAACGACGCTAAGCGACAATTAACATACAGTAATTGGAATATATTTGTTCGAGGTCCGCATAATAATTACGAATAAAAATCAACCAATTTTAAACAAATGGTTGGATATACTATTCATTTGATCGGAATTTGTACTTTAAAACATTTTGCACATTCGTATACGAAATAATGGAGTGTAATTTTCGTCTGCACGACTAAACACGTGTTTTTATTTCTCTACACGTCTGCAATTAAATTTATTGTTTCTGCTTCAACTGTAATCTCTAGAACAAAGAGTTTATATTGAGGATTCCAACAATCTAAGGATCGATCGAAATGTTTACCCGGCCCAGGCTGAATTTGTACCCCGCTTACATATAAATTAACACATAATTCAAACAGAGAAGATTGGAGCACGTTATTTTTACCCTGGGTTTCGATCTTCATTCCGAATATCTCAGTATTTCTAAAATTGGTAATTGTACACTTCGCAATTGCCCAAAAAAGGATCAAATGAGAACGATAATTGATGAGATTCTAAGAGTTGATAATAGTTGGCAGTCACGCAATCTTCGGACTAGCTGTTGAACTTGATGCTAGTTTGCAGAATAGTCACGAGTAAAAACCAACCAATTTTACATACATATACAGCACAGGTATAGTAATGATTTTATGAAAATTTTCACTTTGACTTTTTGCACGCACACGAAATAATGGAGTGTAATTTTCCTCTCTACACGACACATGTTTTAACTGGTTTAACAATGACTCTGCATGAGGTTTTTCAAGCTTCACGTTTTTGACACGTGGTCACATCAAGTGCTCACCCATGCACAACTTACAGGGTACTTGTAAGGACATCACATGTGACGACAGGTAATTCTGCCCGATGCTACGTTGTACATTAAAATGCGTTAACAACAAAATTTTTTTTGTCTCATTTGAAAGAGACTCCAAAACAATATATGGAAGTCTATTACAGAATTTTTATATCTGCCTTATTTCGTGAGATATTTTGATTTGAAATCTTTAGTTGTCTGCCATCTTGGATATTGGTGGATATTCACGAACGTCACAACTGGGGTCACGCGATTTTTTTTCTCACGACACAATAGGGCCATTTATACGAGCGAAAATAAGCCGCGGCTTAAATAAGTCGAGAACACAGCCTTTTATACGCCAGTTTTACTAAATTTATTAAAATAGCCCAAAACACGCGTATAAAAAGACCATAACGAGGTCACCGAAGTTTTAAATAATCATTACCATGACAACAAAAGGAAAATTGCTCGCGTTAGAAAAAAAGCTACACGAAATTTCTTTAGACTTGCCTTGGTCGCGAACGAAGCGTTTTTACGAGGTTTTCCCGCCTAAAATTGGACGCAGCCAATTTAAGACGAGGCCCGAACCCTGGGCTAAAATTAGCCGCGGCTTATTTTAGTCGCAAAGAAATTGTACGTTTATACAAACATTCTCGACTTATTTAAGCCGCGGCCTATTTTCGCTCGTATAAATGGCCCTAGTGTTTCGGATTTCAGCACGAACTGAGAAGATTCAAACAATATTTGATTGTTGGTAGTGTTAAACTTAATTGGAATTACGACCACAAACGCGAAAAGAAATAAAGAACGACTACATTTTGTGTGTATTTAGCGAACCAAAAATATATAAAAACATGTGTTGCCAAAAAGGGACACGTGACCTATGCACTGATCTATTATGATATCTGGATAGTTCAATGTTTTCGTTCACTGGTCTGTAATTAAATGTTCTTAACACTCCCTCTCGAAAATATGAACTATAACCCTTTAACTATTTAACATGCGTTTTTAACTCCCATGAGTCCTCTTAATCTTTGAAATAATGTTTTGCCTAATGGTTTTGCCAGTAGGTCTGCTAACATTTGTTCCGTAGGACAATAGTCCAGAATAAGTTCTTTCTTTGCTACTTTGTCACGGATAAAGTGATATTTGATGTCAATATGTTTCGTTCTTGGATGATACTTTGGATTTTTTGATAATGCTATAGTTCCTTGATTATCTTCTTTAATCACCGTTGGTTTCTTTTGAACAAAACTTATATCTCCGAGTAACGCTCGTAGCCAAATTGCTTCTTGACTTGCTAACGATGCAGCTACATATTCTGCTTCAGTTGACGAAAGTGCGACAATACTTCGCTTCTTACTTGCCCAACTGATCACTCCTCCGCATACTGTGAACAAATATCCTGAATGTGATTTACGACCATTTGGATTACTTCCCCAATCAGCATCAACATAACCTTTTAACTCGACGTCGGTTTCTTTGTTTCCAACGAATGTGATGCCATAATCGATTGTTCCTTTGATGTATCGCAGGATACGTTTTGCCGCTTTCCAGTGTTCTTCTCCTGGGTTCGAACAAAATTGATTCACTGTTCCTAACGCTTGTGCAAGGTCAGGTCTTGTTGCAGTAACCGCGTATGTCAGTCCTCCAATCAAAGCTTGATAGTTCTCTTTATCAATGGGTTCTCCTTCGTTTGGCAGTAACTTCGTGCTTTGATCAACTGGTGTCGCAGCCGGTTTACAATCTTGCATACCAAACTTCTCTAACAAGTTTGCGAGGTTTTGCGCTTGGTGTAATCTCATTCGTTTGTTATCTTTGTCTCGTTCCACCTGAATCCCTAGGCAGTAATGAACTTCTCCGAGGTCTTTCATCTCAAATCGTTGCCGCAAAGCTGCCTTTTCTCTAAGTAACATACTCTTGCTGTTACTTGCTGGTATCAAATCATCCACATACAAGGCAATGAGCATAATGTCCTCTCCCTCTCGTTTGATGTAGATACATGGGTCTGAGCTCGATTTCGTATAACCTGAATTCTCCAAGAATTCATCGATAGTGTTGAACCAGCATCGTGACGACTGTTTCAGTCCGTAGATACTTTTGTTTAGTTTGCAGGCCAACTCTTCTTCTCCTTCTTTCACGTATCCTTCAGGTTGAGACATGTATATCTCTTCTTCTAATTTGCCGTTCAAGAACGCTGTAGAAACATCCATTTGATGTACTTCTAGATTCAACTGGTTTGCGATTGCCAACAACGTACGAATTGATGTATACTTTGCCACTGGTGAAAAGGTTTCTTCGTAATCTAAACCGGGCTTTTGTGAACAGCCTTTCGCCACCAAACGAGCTTTATGTCGATTCTCTCGATTTCTTTCGATTTTCGTTAAGAACGTGCATATACGCTTTACATCCAAACACCTTGAAAAGCGACACATCTGGTTTGCTTCCATAAAAACATTCATATGGAGTCATATTGTCCACCGCAACTGTAGGACTTCGATTTCTAATTATAACTGCCGTGCAAACTGCCTCAGCCCAAAACTTCTTATCCTGTCCTGCATTATACATCATAGACCGTGCAGTTTCCTGAATTGTTCTGTTCATTCTCTTTGCAACTCCATTCTGCTGAGGTGTTCGGGGTACACTAAGCTGATGCTGAATTCCCTTTTCTTTAAGATAATTGGAAAATTCTTTAGATGTGTACTCACCACCGTTATCTGATCGAAGAATCTTTATCTTCTTCTCTGTCATGTTTGTAACCATTGCTTCGTATTCTTTGAATTTCTCAAGTACTTGATCCTTTGTTTTCATGAAGTAAACAGCCGTGAATCTGGATTTGTCGTCAATAAAGGTTACAAAGTAACGATTGCCACCGAGACTGTTCTCTTGCATTGGTCCACAAACATCACTGTGTACAATTTCTATAATTTCGCTTGCTCGAGTCGCTTGTCCCTTTGGAAACGATGCTCGTTTCTGCTTGCCATGTGCACAGCCTTCACAAAACTCTGATTCTTTAGCAGGTTGGAAGTCCAATCCAGCTACTAATTTCTGATCTCGTAACAGACGCAAATTGTTTTTACTCAAATGTCCGAATCACTGATGCCATAACTCTTCAGGATGCTCATTGGAAGCAATATTAACATCATGAAATCCAACATTCTTTTCATTAACATCAAGAACATACAAGTTATTTTGCAGTTTACCAAATCCAGATATTTTCTGAAACTTGTCAAGGATCACACATCCACTTTGGTGGAGCTCAATAGAATATCCTCGCTTAGCAGCAGCACTTACTGAGAAAAGATTCTTTGCTAAGTCTGGGACATATAGAACATCTACCAATCTAGCAGGTTTGTACTCATTTCCGGTTTTAACATCAAGCCAAATATTTCCTTTGCCAAATGCTTGAACTACTCGATTATCACCCAAACATACCTTTTGAGGATTTTCAAAGTGAACATAGTCTACCATCATTTCCTTATCATATGACATATGCTGTGAAGCACCTGAGTCAATATACCATGTCAAATCCTTTCGATTCACAGGTTTCGATGACCAAAATGACGCATGTGAACATGATGCCTTGTATGATGCACCATCTTGTTTCTGTTTGTCTTCCTTTGGTTTTTCTTTCTTGGGTTTACGACATTCCCTTGCCCAATGTCCTCGTATTCCACAGTTGTGACATTTGCCTTTTCTTTTAGGTTTCAGACTTCTCTGATTTGGTCGATCATGCTTGGACAATAAAGCTTTCTCTCCAGCATCTGGGGTTAATACATTTTCCTTACGCTTGTGTTCCTCATGAAGTAATCTTGCAGTAACAAATTCTAATTTTAAATCATCAGAAGGGGATTCTAAAGCTGTGATTAAACCATTATACGATTCAGGGAGACTACATAAGAGCGTTGCAACTTGGTCATCCTCAGTAATAGATGCACCAACTGCTTCCAGTTGACTTGCCAGCTCTTTCATTTTGTTGATGTGCTCACTCATCGAATCATCAACTCCCATAGACATAGTAAAATACTTCTTACGCAAAAACAGTTTATTTGCTAAGGACTTTACCTCGTAATGACTTTCAAGTTTCGACCATGCTTGTTTTGCTGTTGTAGCCGTACGAACAAGAGACAATTGTTCATCCCCCAAAGACAGACAAATTGTAGCGAGAGCTTTTCTTTCCCGTTTTTGAAATTGCCGACGCTGAGTTTCAGTAGTTCCCTCTTCTGCAGGTTCTACCTCATCGCCCTTAACAATGTTCCAAAGATCCTTTTCCTCCAGAACCATTTGCATTTTAAATTTCCATAAGTGAAAGTGGAATGGGCCCATAACCTGTTAAACTTAATTGGAATTACGACCACAAACGCGAAAAGAAATAAAGAACGACTACATTTTGTGTGTATTTATTAAAGCGAACCAAAAATATATAAAAACATGTGTTGCCAAAAAGGGACACGTGACCTATGCACTGATCTATTATGATATCTGGATAGTTCAATGTTTTCGTTCACTGATCTATAATTAAATGTTCTTAACAGGTAGGTATTTAGGAGCGGCTCTAAATGGCCTATCCCTGTTGTGACGTCACCAAAACATTGTTAATGAGGTTAAAAATGAATCCAAGATGGCGGACATTTCGTTGATTTAAATGAGAATATCTCCTGAAGTGAAACAAATATAAAAACTTATTAATAGACTGCTATGTATTGTGTTAGAGTCTCTTTTAGATATGACAATAAATTTTTTTGTTGCTATTTCCCTTTAAAAATCAAAATTCACGTCCCGCCTAAAATTAAATTACCGTTATAGTGACAACACTTTAATGTCTCGAAAAGTCTTCATGTATTCCTGACTATTTACTCACCTAAATTAACTACGAACACTTCACCACTTTTCTTGCGTTTGAATGTGCAGGTAACACTCCCTAATAATTGGCAAGAAATTTCATAAATTAACGTATTACAGATAACTTTACATACGCATAATCAGGGCCGGATTAACCTCTCAGGAGGCCTGGGGCCCGCCTTATGGTGGGTGGCCTTTCTTGCCTTTAATTTTATGTTTTCCAAAAAATTACTATGTTGATACTGGATATAATTTAGGACAAACCTCTTCCAGTTAGCTATAGCTAAAATTCAGAACTTTGTGGCAAAAGGCAACTAAAAACTCAAGTACATACAATACTCCTACATTTTACAGAAAAAGCAAATAAGTTATATTAACAAATACTCTGAAAATAAACATCTCGGAAATTAACTCGCAAGCTGAAACCAATGTCCAAGACAACATAGAGGGCAAAAACAGTTTGGCAGTTTGGTACAGTACAATCATCTAAAATTTGTCCTCTGAATTAAAACAGACTCTATACAGCAACCTTTCTTGATTTTTGCATAACAAACTCCTCAATGATGGCAGATAGATCCAAGTCGCCCATAACATCAGATTCTATGCTCATGATCGCCAAATTGACCAGGCGGTCTTGAACCACTGACGTGCGCAGGCGATTCTTAATCAGCTTTAATTTTGAAAATGACCGTTCGCCACTGCAGTTTGCGACCATAAGCACAAGATAAATCCGCAGAGCAATCTCGACGTTGGAAAAAGTAGCCTGTGCGCATTTGGACATGATAAGCCTGTGCAGGAAGAGTTCGGTGCTGATGTCGTCTGGTTCGTCATCTTTGAATATGTTGGCAAAGGCAACAAACTGACATAACTCGTCAATAAGTGCGTTTATCCAAATCATCAGGATAGGCATCGACGAGTATCTTGGCTGATTCTTTGAGTTCTTCCTGTGACATCTCTGACAGGTGCCCAAAAAAGTTAAAACGTGCAGAAATTTCCTGGTAGGCTTGCAGGCGTTTGTCAAGAGATGCAATAAATTGATCAACAACAGGCAGGAAACTTTCTAAAATTAAAATTAAAAAGCAATGGTATGGTTATACGTGAGTCGCATGCCTTCAGCCTTTAATCGATTCGAATTCATTTTATCTTTCATCTTTTCATTTAGTTTTTGTATTTGACTATTTAACTATTTCACCTATTCTGAAGCTTTGCGACGGGGTTAGCTGTACTTCCTCTTCACGACCGTAGTCCAATGGATTCAGGGGGAAAGGCAGTGTAAATTCCTACAAAATAAACATTTTCTGTTATTTGCTTCCCTAATTCGCTAGGTCGAATGGCAGTTTGTGTCGATACGTGAAAGTGAACATGCTAAATTTCCCACGTCCTTGTTTTCTACCAAACATGAAAGTATACGTTTAGTGGCCAGCTGAACTGAAAATAAAATAGCACGTATTAAAAAATGCCTACCAGTTTCCAATTGATTCAATCGTGCCAGCAGTCCTTCGGCGTCACAGCGAACCCGTGCCTTCTCTTCGGCGTCATTGCAAATTTTTTCCTCTCCATTTTTGACTTGCAGGTAGCAATGTTTAAGTGCTTTGGTAGCATCGGCTCTACAAGACCAGCGACTCGTGGTGACACGCTTCACAATCAGAGATACATCGGCTGTTTTTAAGGCCTCCGTTAAAATTTTATACCGGTGTGTCGAAGCCTTGAAAAAGACGTAAAGCTAAAGAAGATTAATAACTTCATTGAGATTTGAGAACCATTCCAAACAAAAGTTGGTAAGTTACAGGGGGAGGACCGAAAAAAGTGGCCCCCTATGAAGATAGGGTTTTTAGACTATAATTGTGTAAAGCGTGCGGAAAACGTAGAGAAATTCATAAACAGGACTGTACAATTACCAAACATGACCGAAGGACTAACACTTTTGAACCTCAAGTGTAATTTTCATCACACAAACAGATAAATAATAGTATGTTTTGTGATTAAATTGAATAGTTCAAATGGCTTCCCATCAACCGTTGCTGCAGTTGTTTGGCGGTATTAAAAACGTTTTCACGTAATGAACACGTTAACAACTCAACATTACGTCACATTTGTACAATTTACAATGCCATTGTCACATTAACTTAATTTCTCGTTATCGTGTTGTGTCTTATTTTCAGTACTTTGTTGGCATTCCCTTCGATTTAATAACAGCTTTGCATCTACTACCCATGCTCTCCACAAGTTTTTTCAAGTATTCGTCATTTATTTCGTTCCATGCAGTTTTAAGAATTTGGAAAAGTTCATCTTCATTCTTTGGTTTTCTATTTTTGGTCTTACGATTCAATTCAGACCATAAATTTTCAATAGGGTTTAAATCTGGTGACTGAGCTGGCCATCGCATGACATCAATCTTCTTATTTGCAAGATATTTGGAAACAACTCCACTTGTGTGTTTGGGATCGTTGCGATCGTTGAACTTTTCCAAATTCTTAAAACTGCATGGAACGAAATAAATGACGAATACTTGAAAAAACTTGTGGAGAGCATGGGTAGTAGATGCAAAGCTGTTATTAAATCGAAGGGAATGCCAACAAAGTACTGAAAATAAGACACAACACGATAACGAGAAATTAAGTTAATGTGACAATGGCATTGTAAATTGTACAAATGTGACGTAATGTTGAGTTGTTAACGTGTTCATTACGTGAAAACGTTTTTAATACCGCCAAACAACTGCAGCAACGATTGATGGGAAGCCATTTGAACTATTCAATTTAATCACAAAACATACTATTATTTATCTGTTTGTGTGATGAAAATTACACTTGAGGTTCAAAAGTGTTAGTCCTTCGGTCATGTTTGGTAATTGTACAGTCTTGTTTATGAATTTCTCTACGTTTTCCGCACGCTTTACAAAATTATGGTCTAAAAACCCTATCTTCATAGGGGGCCACTTTTTTCGGTCCTCCCCCTGTATGTAGTTTTCTCTTCTGCAAACTCACCTTTTCAAGAAAATCGAAAAATTTAACAGCACTCATGCAGCATTCTGCTCCATTCTGTCCAACCAGATTTAGAGAATGGGCGGTACAAGGAACCCATGTTGCATGGCAGTTCGTTTGCATGACCTATACAAATGAGAAATTTACGGAATCCGGTTTGCGCAATACTTCAATATAATCATAATTCGTAAAGCATTAAAGAACCTAATGAACCTACTTTCGCTTGCAAACCATTATATACACCACTCATCGCAGAAGCGTTGTCATAGCTTTGCCCGCGGCAATTTGCTATGTCCAAATCCTGTTCTCGAAGGAACTCCATCAGGGCGTTGAACATTTCTTCTGCTTTGTGGCCCCTGTTCGCCATGAACGTAACAAAACGTTCCACAGGACCATCATCCTCCATGTACCGAAGCACTAGGGTGAGTTGATCGATATGGCTTTCATCTGGTGTGGAATCGAGTGAGACAGAATAGTATTTGGAGCGTTTAACGCGTGTAATGATTTCTCCCAAAATTTGTTTCCCAGTCACGACGATGATCTCCTCCATGATCGTAGATGATAAGTATATTCGTATGTCCTCTGCTATGATTCGCGTGCCTCGATATGTGCTGGGCTAAAAAACTGTCGTACTGGGCAATGAGCTCAAGCAGACCAAGGTAATTTCCATTCCCAGGTGATCCAATCAGCTCATTGGATCCTCTGAATGCTAAACCGCGCTCGGCGATGAACTTCACGACGCTGACAACCCGTTTTAAAACTGACGTCCAATACTGATGTTCTTGTTGTACTTGCTGTGCTAGTGCTGTGTCAATTCTCCCCACTGCATTCAATCTAGCAGTGAAAGCTATTGCCGCGTTTATGTGTTCTTTCGACAATTCATGACTTCGAAGTCGCTCTTGCGCATGCTTCCAGTCAAAATATCCACCATGAACAAGCGATGAGACATGTGGAGGCGCATCCAACTGCAAGCGCATCAAACGACATTGGAAACAAAAGACACAACCTTTGGCAGGCGAGAAGCACAACCAGTCCCTGAACACAACTTCCCCATTACAATTTTGTCGGTAAAAGAGGCCAGTGGTGCATTTTCGTTGGGCTGTTCTGTCATTTCTATGTTGCTGAGCTGAGTACTGTGACAACAGTTTTTCATTACAGTGTTGAACATCCGTTGCACCTTTAAGTACCCAGTAGTCACATATTTCACTTGTAATTATAACTGGCCACTGCCCGATGTCATCACCGCCTGGAACAGGTGGTTGTTCAAGGCCATTATTAGCATTAGTTCTGTTGTCGTCGCTTGTATTATCAGTTGACTCGATTGCATTAGCGTCGCCACTATTACGAGGTGACTCGGTTACAATAACGTCGCCAGTATTATCAGCAACTTGAACATCAACGACATCTTTGCGATCACTTGCTTGTCTTACTTGCGGTGGCTGAACGAGGAATCGCCTAACTTTTGTTAATTTTGCTGCCTCTTCTTTAGCCAGACTCACTTTTCGTGTTTCCTCAGCGCCACTGGCATGAATGAGTGACCGATTCCTGTGCCTATCACCCTTTCGAATGTTCATATCGTGATACGTTGCATATAGTCACACAGCGTTGTTCGTACGATGTAGGTCTTGTCTGTTATAGATCATAACAGTAAACAGTTGTTGTAAACACTAAATCTTCTAATAATTTAAAAATTTACATCATCAGCGCTGTTTCTTCTTTAGGTCAGCGGACTTTCCTTAGCTATGTACTGATACGTCATTTAAGGTGGCATGATTTTTCCCAAAATCTCCAGAATGGAATCAGGCTGAATTATGTGCGCCTACTTTACCTCCACTTCCCGACAGACGGTGCGTGTCTCCGCTCTGATGAGCAAACGCATTTCTCTATGGCTGCAATTTGAGTGATCTGGTGGGTGGCCCCGTTTATCTAATTTTGATGGGTGGCCCGGGGCCCCAGCCCCTTGGGCCCACCCCTTAATCCGACCCTGCGCATAATTAAAAAGCTATTGTCGTATTGAAACATTAAATATTTTTCGCTCACCTGTGAAAATTAATTTATTTAAGCTTTATTATACAAATAAAGCGAGAAAAATATTCATATTAGTATGGATTGAAAAAGTTAAAAGCCGTAGCTACATTATTTCTTACTATAGCAGCATTGAGCGGCTTACTCAACTTTTATCAAATAGCATCTACAATACATTTTCCTAAATAGATTTCATAAATAATCCTTTAAGTACTTCAGTCATTGGCTGACATTATTGCAATTTTATCCATTCTAGGAGCAATTTAATCTGCTTTTCTACACTGTTCAGACTTGTCCCACCAGTTGACTGATACTGCTCCACGCTCTGTTGATAATTCCACACGCTGGTAACATCCTTGTCAAACTTAGAGCTGAAGAGTAACAAAATGCCCTTATGTCAGATACTTCAACCTCAATTTCCGCATAAAAATATTGAATATTCATGCATGCATGCTATATGTTATATGAGTTATTTCAAGTCTTGGTTTCAGTCTGGGCTATATATAGGTACCAGGTGATGATCGAGTTTAGTACAGTAAAAAACTCTTTCTCGAAAAGAAAACTATCTAGCCATACAAAACGCATATGGCAAACCTTTCACTGCCTAAACGATATAAATAGAACTAATAGCTCGGATTCCTTGTCATCTTTATCAATATCCTCCTTTTGTTTAAAACTCTCCCTCCTTTTTTACAACACTTTTACAACAACTTTATTTTTCATAGAACAAAAAATGACAGATTGTAGTCTGCAAAATATGCAGAGTTAGTACCGAATTATTCATGCTAAATTCACAGTTAAGTGGCAGTAGTATGCCCCCGAGAAAAACCCCATCAACAAAACAATTTTGCTAACCCCTCCTTTTAAACCCACCTCTTTTCAGCAATCGCATTACAAAAGAATTTTACCACCTACCAGGGGGGAGCCTTTCGTCAGGAAAGTTACTATAAACATAAACTATGCCTTTCGTCAGGAAGTTACTATAAACATAATGGTAGTTTAATATCCTATGGTTTTGCGACATTTAACTGCACTCTCGACACTGGCAACGTCAGTTCGATATATCAAACGATTATCAATCATACAAGTTGCCTGTGTATAAAGTATTAATACGTGTATACTGATTTAGGAACAGGAATATCATAACCTCAGGCTGTCCCATATTCCACCCATTTCACTCACCTAACGATAGCGAGGTCCGTGAATGTCAGTTCACTTAACAAACACTTTTTATCCTCAGCAAGTTTGACAGCGCAGCCAGATAAGCTGTGTGCCTCACGAAACGGAACCTGCGCAAATGATTTTTTTACTTTTTAGTCAAAGCCCATTTCGCATTTATATAGTATGTTCATGCATAAAATGTCAACATAATTTATCAGGTTAATTAAAAACTACAAAAGTTTTGAAACGTTTAGTTTTAATATGACGATTTTTACTTTGCTTATTTGTGATTTGAAACATAGTGAAACTCGCTCAATATTGTATAGTAAAGCAACTACACATTGGCATATAGCCACGGGACAGGAATGGAGTCGCACCCCTAATATTTTGTTTTCGACATTCAAATTTAGAAACAACAGTTGTATATACAAAATAGTTAAAATAGCATTTACAGACACATGTGCAGACCCCTTTTTTGTACTGGAAACCAGCAAGCCAGGATCTTTCAATCCCTTATGCACTCCTCCCTCCCCCACTTGTTCGTTACAGTTTACACTGTGGAGTACACATTTTATTGGCAATCGAGAAGGCGAAGTAAAGGCCTGTTTTTGTCCATATACATGTAATAACAAAGTATATTTGACAAATAAAGTTCAAAGGGGCTTGGAATTAAGTATAAGTGTCATAGTTATGCATGTAGGTATTGTGATGGCTATTTGAAAACCTGTTATTACTGATACTTGCAATATCACAAAGAATGCAAAAATACAAAACACTTGAACGCATCACAAAACTGATACTCGTCCGTCACTACAACGTACATGTCCTATACGCACCCCTTTTCTCACTAGATAATACGCGAGATCTGTGGAAAGCATGCTCGGAACCAAATTTGACAGCATGTTCTCTCTATTAATCTAAGAAGGAAAGACGGTATATAGTATTCGACCAACAAACATCCTCGGTTTATAATTTCAAGTACTTTTATGCTGGAAAATTGAATCATACGGGGGATATAAAAGTAATAAAACAAGTCAGAGCGCTAATGCTCCCCTCCCCCAATTAACACTCGAAATTCGTCCCTGATAAAAACCTTCAAAAGTACAAACACAATATCGCAAAAGGGATGATCACATTGCAACAGCAATATGCCAATAAACAGAATACAAAATGAATATTAACATTCTTATTTAGCATAATTTCTTCAGTAAATAATGGTTTTAAACATTTTTATTGGTTGCCAGACTAAGTAAATATGAGTTTTATACTATAATAGTAAATATGTTTTATACTTTTGATAAAAATAACAAATTGAGAAAAATTGCATTAATACAAAGTCAAAGAATATAAACAAACTTTGATGTTAAACCATTTTAAAGTAATAGATCGTTTGGAAATAGCTTATTAAATACTTTTTTAACTTAACTCAATCTTTCCAACGATTATTTTCAGGTTGTATGAACAGAAAAGACAAACATATTTTCTTAAATGTTTTAAAATACTTTCAAGTACTTTAAAAAGTAGCTATCTATCTTTGTTGTAAGATGTTTTAAAATGTTTTAAAGTACTTAAAGTATAGTAATCTTTAAGTACTTTAAAACATTTTTCTTAAATGCTTTAAAGTACTTAAAGCAGTTATCTAAAGACTTTAGTCTTTACTTAGGAATTTTCCAAAGTAAACTGTATTCATAAAAGAAGAGTATTTTATACAGGTTTTACTAAAGAAATTATACTAAAACAATTATTTGTCTCATGCAGGATCAGTGATTATGGTGAATATTAACATCGACTTCGTGTCGGTGAATATTCACCAATAATCACTTCGCCTTCAGCGAATAATTGTTAATTTTAATTAACCTTTTACGGGAAATGTTTTATATATTTGGTGAGATATTTTGAATATCCGCCATCTTGGATATTTCACAACTGGGGTGGTTAAGGCTATTTCAGATACCTTGAAGCAGATCGGTCCCAGTACTTTCGTTAATTTCACACGGCCAACACAGTGGAATTAGACGTAAGTGTAATGTTTTGCTATATTAAACTTTACTAGCAAAAAGGTATTATATTTAAGACTATTCTCACTCACTGGGACTTTATCTACTTCACCAAATTTAGCTAAAGAGGGAGCGCGTAGCGCGACAATCATTACTCGCCCTTCGGGCTCGCGCTTTAGCTAAATTTGGTGAAGTAGATACAGTCCCAGTGAGTGAGAATAGTCTTAAATATAATACCTTTTGCTAGCAAAGTTTAATATAGCAAAACAGTACACTTACGTCTAGTTCCACTGTGTTGGCCGTGTGAAATTAACGAAAGTACTGGGACCGATCTGCTTCAAGGTATCTGAAATAGCCTTGACCAACTGGGGTAACCCAATTTTTTTCTTACGACACAATGATTATTCTTCTCCAATAACCACACACATAGTAAGTGTTTCGGATTTCAGCACGGACTGAAAAGGTTTTACAAATATTTTATTGGTGGTAGGTATTTAGGAGAAGCTTTGAATGACTTATCCCCGTTGTGACGTCACTGTAATGTTTCATTTACTAAACTTTTTTTCGCGTGTACAGGTATATTTTTCTAGGCATGTGGTTAAAGAACGCGAACAATCGGAAGCGTGAAATTAGCGCTTGTACGAAAATGTTAATTTGATGCACAAAGTAACCTGGAGTGTTGATAGTGTTCCAGAAGCGACTTGCAGTACTCCATCCAAAGTGTCACAAACATCAAAGAGAGCTTCCTTGTCTTCCTGGAGAAGAGATATGGAGCAAATGAGGACAAAATTACTACATTTCTACTGTAAGGTATTGAAGAGGCAAGCTAGGGAATAGCAAATTCCTTTCCTTTAGATGGTTTCTTAGCTTCGCCTATGATTACACAACAAGCAATACATACATTTAGCCATTTTCTGTTCTATATCGCGGAAACCTCAAACCTCTGATTCAAAAAGAATTACGCGAACAATATATCACTGTTACAGCTTCATTTGAAAGTTTAAATTTTGGAGATGGCAATGGTAATAATGAAAGTTGCTTAAGTTTGTCATAGATGTAGCCGAAACATATCGAAAGCAGAGCCCTGCGAAGTAGAAAGCCAACAACAAACAATAGGTTGGGACACCACAACAGCGTACAAGCCAATTGCTGCGGTGGGCCCTTGGATAAAAAACAACAGTAACACATAACTAATATATTAATGACAACGAATTATAACTGAAAGTGAACATGAACTGAAAGCAGCACGTTAATGGCTGCATGAGTTTGCGTGATGCATTACATTTCAAGCAAAATGTTTTCCACGTTCTGGCGCCATCCATGTCGTAAATGTTAGTCTTAACAGCGTTGCGGTAGTACTCAAGCAACAAAGCTCTAAATCGTAACTGCGAAAGCTCTTTTTGCCTCAGAAGGTCAGGCAGAGAGTGGTAAGTCCTTGTTACTCGGATGAAGAATGAGCGTTGGTATGTCTGCGTTTCACAATTGCGAGAACGGAACATGATCACGTTAGTGTCTACCGAAGATCTAGTAAGCCTAGATGCAGTAGTGGGCTGCGTAAGGACTTCATTCGAAACAGTTATAATATCGTTAATTGCTTTAAAGAAAAACATAAAGTCAAGGTACTCATGCTGAAATGTTACTGGAATTAAATCCAGTGACATCCGTCTGTCTTCATACGTTTCTGTGGAGAAGAACGGTAATCTCCGCTGGATGCGCTCTGTTCTCGTAATCAAATCGATCGTTTGCTGTGACCGGAGTGGCGTATCCTAAAACTGAGCGAGCCATACATGGGTACAATGTACGGCGTATATTTTCCATAGTAGACCTACGCAGGAAGCCGAGCATCTTGTTTACATTTGCACAGCTGTCGTTTGCAAGACCAATTTAACTTGTTCCTGATCCATATTCCCCAATCTTTTTCTTTTTCTGTGATCGCCAGGAGCTTGCCATTGACTTGTAATCATGAGTGGTAGGATTATTTTTTTTTTGTTATTCGCAGAAATTTACATTTGTCTTGGTTGAAGACAAGGCCAGAATATATTGACCAGTTTGTTCAACTACTCAATAAAGTTTGGTGAAATAAACAGTTTCACATTCCTAGCCCATTCCCTTCACGACAGCCTCGTACCCAAGCGCCCCAGGGTAACTATAGAGATCAGTGGCAGTTAAAATATCAAACGCGCGAGGGTTCTATTGCCAAGCACCCTTGAGTCCTTAGCATTTTCACTGCCTAAGACGAAAAAAACATATGCAAACGTACTATTTTGCAAAACCTACCTGCATATCTTTGTTGTAAGTACTTGGCAAACCCTGAAGCAAAAAGTTACTTAAATGGATGGGACAAAAGCTCTGGGACAGAAAGAATGTCGAGCATCACTACCACATAATCGTCTAACTAAATATTATAAATCTTGGGCCGGTCACAAAATATACGTGACGTTTGAGGGAGTACACTCTTATACGTAAGTCTCGTTTAATTTTCCCATTCTACCTCATCACCCCCTGCGATTAGTGATCAGGTGAGAAGTGCAGCATTTCAAAGAAAAAAAAAACACTAAAGAAGTAACGTCGATCCGTGCTCGTGTCAGTTGTCCAATATAGTTCACACGCAACATTTTTAAAACTATTTTGCTTTAATTTCCTCACAATCTTAATTTAACAACTTTATTGGAAACTTTATCGGAGTGCATGCAAACAATGGCCCAATGGGGAAATATGCGAATGGGGCAGTAACTACGTCCCATGCAAGGCATCTCCCTCACAGTAATATAGAAACCTTTATAGAAACCTCTTACCTTTAATGTCACTAGGAATCCAGTAAACTATTAAAAAAAGGATAATTGTTATACCATAATTAGGTTACTAAAAGTAGAAGTTCTAGGGAATTACACTACCTACAGTAAAAATAATCGAATTTTCTTCCATTCATGCGGGCTCGTATTGTCAGCAAAAGTGCGACGAAGCGGTAATTACTAATTGCTTTTTATCATCTAACCCAGTAATACAGTCATGACATAAGATCGACCAATCAAATTCGTTGATGTTACAAGTGTGACCGATTTTTTTCCATTCCTAGCTACTCACGGTAACTCATATCTCTATGTATCATCTATTTAAAGTCCTCTCAGGTGCAAAATTTTATTGAAATTATACTGTAATATTTGCAAAACCAAGTTGCGTCATGTTTACAAAGCGTCTCTCTTTATAGTAAAGAAAATTTTTTCATGCAATTACTTGTCAAATCAAAAATTGTTTTCTCTTTAAAGGATATTAGTGAGGATTTAGCGAGCGTTCGAATTTTGAACCTATTGGAAAAAATCCTCGAAATCGCACGCAAGATCTTACGGCGCACTTACATCACCAATGACACGTCCTGATTTTCCTCTGATTAGCTCTAAACTATCTGGATTCTTCTTCTGTGGCATTAGACTGCTCCCAGTACTACGAAAAAGAAAAAAGTGGCCCAACCTAAATACAGTGACACTAGAGACATGGTTTTTTTGCACAATTCAAAATACGAGCAGGAGTGCTTTATTATCAGATATAAAACAAGAGGCGCAGCCGAACAAAACTATTTCTGATAAGGCGATGAGGCACGGGTTGCGAGTATTTTAAATGGCTTCAAAAACCATCCATTTCATACCCATTAAATCAGTTTGTTTGCGAAAGAAATTTTAACAGAGATGTTGTATAAGACGAGAAAATCGAGGCAAAAAAGTTTTGTGAAAATCCACGTGTGTTTCATCACATATAAAGATTCCATCGCATTCGCCGCTGTGACTTCCTTTGTGTTAGTCAAACGAGATAGAGGGTTATCTTACTATTTTCATTAACCCCAGCATAGCCAACAAGAGGATTGTTTTTTATGTCCATTTATTACAAGAGGATTGTTTTTATGTCCATTTATTTTAAATTTTACAGGTTAAAAGGTAAGAAAAGAAAGGAGAAAAAAATTAAGTGGACGAAAGGAGAAAGAGTTGTAGCAATTCTGTCAACAACCTGTCAATAAGTTGTGTTCGTTTGCACTGCTTGTCCAAAGTTGTCAACAAGTTTAAAACAACTTGTAACATGTTTGACGCAAACATTGCACGATGTTGTAGTTTCAAATTGCAATGCAACACTTTCCTTCTGACATACCTGTACGCGTCAGACAGCACGACATATCCGAATTCTGATGTGCTGTATATAATTAAATCTTCTGCCCATCGACTAAAACCAAAGTTAACGGCAGTGTAAAACATTTTATGAAAACTTTGTTCGAAAATGTACAATTAATTTCGGCATAAATGACAAGCAGGGGTCGGTTGTATAAAAGGCATCTAGCTTAAACAGTGGATAAGCAAAAATTTAAAAGCGCTCCTATTCATCTTGTAAATAATTGAACTTAAATTTTACTATAATTTTATCAACTAAATATGTAGTTCTATGCGTAGTTGTTATGTCCCGACCGAAAAGTTTAGTTAGCTTTCAGTCAATAGTTCATAGGCTTGCTTGGTATTTTCGACTTATCCACCGTTTAAAATAAACGCCTTTTATACAACCGGCGCCACGACAACAGCAAGTTGTAAGGGTAAGCTAGGGTTTGAATGTCAATACCTTAAATGTGTCATCAGCAATGAAGCCCAAAACATAAACTCTGCAACGTAGTCCCGATCGGAGGTAGCATCTAGACTGTTGTTCGAAACATTTTCAAATCCAAGTTCTGAGAAAGCAATGTAATAAAGAAGACAGTTATCTACGTTCGCACAGGGTATCCTATGAACGGTGTAAGCTAGATGGCAGACCACTGTCAAAGCTGAGAATGCTGAGTTTAATTTATAAAATAGACGGCAAAGTCCGTTCTGCGCACTTTTTCCGCGCATAAAATGTTTGTAACATTTGATTGACATCTGGGAATACCGTAGTCTCGGAAGAAAGTGCCTTTTTCAACACTTGCTAGAGAATATCGGAAGTAAGCGCCTCCTTAAAAGTAAGCGACTTACTTGAACGGATTAATTACGAATTTAAAGATGAATATTATGAAGAAACTGTCATATATGTACCTTTTGCAAGAAACTCGCGATCAACATTGAAAGGATTCCCCGCCAAAGCACCACTAAAAGAAAATGACCAGTGTTGACGAGTTTTCTCGATGTAGCTCGAACAAAACTCACCGCGACATGAATCAGCTTGCATTGTGTGACCGAAAAAAGCAGACAACATCATGTTTATTGCTTATGGTATAAGCGGTATTTAAATTTCGCTTGTTTTCAAAAATGTTAACCTAACAACATTATATCCGCAACTTTTGGAATAAGTCCATCAGGTCTTGATTTACAATAATCAAAATAATATATAGATTTTTAAAGTGATATATATATGAGGCGGTAGTTATTTCAAAACAAATCATATGGTCCAGAGTGGATATTAAAAACCTCGGTCAGGAAGATGTTGCCGTGAACTTAAAATGTAAGAATTTTTTGGTCCCGCCAAATATAAAAGATAAACAATAAAATTGATGCGCACATGTTAACTTGCTTATAAATATAAAACATTCATATTCCATTATATCGATTCCGGATTAACGGATTATCTTCGAAACTTGGAAATGCTTACCTTCCAAGCGGTAGGGTATTAAGCCGCTTAGACAAATCTTGCAATCTTTCAAAATCTCGTTTCAGTGACCAAGCGTAGCTAAGGATATAAGAATTTTTTAGGATATTACGATATAAGAAATCAGAACTAGATACCGCCTGAGGCAGGCAAACCTACAGTAGTTGTTATTGCGTCCCGCAGGATAAATTCACCTCCATATCAGGACGCATTCCAGTGTTGATCATAAAAGGTGTATAAGAATACACCAGAGTATGAAGCATAACGAGTTTATGTCACCACATTCTTTTCCCATTGTTTGTTATCAACAATCATTACATGAACATAGTACATATACGTACCTCAATAACCAATGACTCCACCGGATTGGTTGAGCTCTCTACAAATCAAAAGATAATAAAGTTGAGATTCTTCAACACATAGGTCTTTCCAATAGTTGAGCATGAACCTTTAAAATTGAAAATCCTTGATGCTGATGACGGTTTCCTTTCAACTCTGCCCTGGTGATGATGAATTGTTGAATTTATGTAACGAGTACTTCATGCAACGCCGCTGTTGTGGATCCACGACAAGTCCTATTTAAGAATGTTCATCCCCCCCCCCCCAATCTATCTTTATACTAAATATTAAGGTTAATGGATCCATCACATGCAGCTAGGAATCTATAACATCGACGTCCTATATGAAGTAGTTACATATACCTACAAAAAAGCAAGTTGCAAATTGTGTTGCAAATATGCTTACCTGCATATGTGTATATCCTGGCATAAGAACATCTTTCTCCCTACAAACATTATAAAATTTTATTGAGACATATGATAGAGCACAGTGATTACATAAACCAACAGGGAAGTGCTACAATCGTTTTCTTGATGCCATGTTGTAACTTGTACTTTGTATATGAACAAATCTAGACTTATTATCGTCTACATGCTATCGCCTCAACCTGTCACGCAAAATACCAAATGAAACATTTAATCTTAAAGTTTTTTCCAAAAAGTCATGCTGCACTTATACAACCCGAACATCTCGAATGAAGCTATATAATAGCCTCATGAATGTAGCTATTTATCACATACAGTTGGGTATTATCATTCAAGAAATCATGAGCTTGAAACTTATCTCGACATATTTACGGGGCAACTTCATATTTTTGTGTGGTGTTTATGTTGTCCGCCTTTTCTGTATGAAACATGAATATTGAAATATACAATAATAATACATTTAAAAAACAGGCACGCTAAGCGTACATGTATCTGCGTAAATTTCTAAAAACCATTGTCTCCAAGACTATATAGAGAAATATATTGAACATGCCATAATGAACGCAGCGAAATACCTTAAAGATCAAAATGCATAGTCAACAATTTTAATGAGTAAGGATAAACAAAAATCTGCACGTTATAATACATATAATTTAAAATATGACTTTCAATCTACTTTACTACAACAATAATAGTAATATGATCTTGAATTTCAGGATAACCACACACACAAATTTCAGGAATGATTTTCCATTTGGAAAACGTTGAACATGACTTTGTTCTAATGTTTAGTATTCCAAAAGGTTTGATTGATAAAAGCATATAAAAGCACCTATAAAGTTTAAGACATAATGGTATTGTACTTTGGGTGTCAATATCATAAAAGCCATTCAGTCATTATTTGCCATTACGAAGTTTAAAATATTCAGTAATAATTGCCCCTTTGAAAACAGTGCATACACTTCTTTGTTGTAGTGTTTATACTCTTTAATATTCCTTGATTAAAACATTCATCCAGACAGGCATTTCTAGAAACCATCATTGGGTATTGTTCATTTAATTGTTTTGAAAAATATTTTGCCATAAAAACGGGCTAAGAAATTTTGCCTCACAAATGAGCAATTGATCCGGCCAGACCGCAAACGTTTGTACACGATAACATAGTTTCTGCTCTACACAGGTACAAAACCATTTTAAAAATATGAATAGGCAACATATTATAGACATACTGTTCTGCCCTTTCCACAAAAACGCCAATCAAAGCTTTGAGATGATTCTGTAATTCCCTGGCTTTGTCACGTAGCCACAATCTGAGACATAAAATATAACAAATTTAAAGAATCTACTTCAAAGGGCAACAATCCAAAGAATTCTTTCAAAACCACGAATGCTGCCAGTTAAATTTTAAAACCCAGACCACCGACATGTTAGATAGTCTTTTTTACCTTGTGTCTGTAGCAGCCTAAAGAAAAAAAAAACTCTTAAAGGTAAATAACAATGGTTTTCGAAGCTGATTGAAAACATTTTAGACCTTTTTATATATTCAGTTTAATATTATTTCCATTACAAAAGATATAACGCTATATCTACGATCCTGGATATTCATAGCCATCGTTGGATGTGCGTGACGTCACAACCGGGTATATTTCCTTTGAATTTTGAAGGAGTTTTAAATTTATCGTGTTTCAGCCAACCAGTGCCTGTCGCTAATTCAAAATGAAGTTTCAGCGCCAAATTTTGTAACTTCGCCAAAATATACGCGATGTAAAAATACGTATCTTCGACGAGTATTTACATAGAGAAATTTTCGACAACTATAAAATTACTGTTTTTCTTTTGATAAAAAAAATCATCAAAAACTGTCAATGACTTTACCACCAAAAGCAATCATTTTATTTCTTTTAATTCTATCATTCAGTTCATATACTCAATCTTGTAGCCAGCGCCCGGAACGCTAACTCAATACAAACGTCCAGTTAATGAATGAAGTGAAGCCAGTTTTTCTGTGTTTTGATTTAAAATACCAAACGCCGAAGATCAGATCGTATATCCCCCAGACTTATCGTTCCAGTTTACTTATAGTTCAATAATGAAAAATCATGAGTCTCTGGGAAAAAGCCCAAAATGAAGCACGGAATTCCCTATACTCTATATATCACTATCGGATCCAGTACACTAGGCAAGCAAGCAATATTTAAACTGTTTAAAGTTGGCAAGGAGTCGAAAATGACGATGCTCGAAATAATTGCGCCCCTGGCAGTTTTAAAAAACTTTTCTGCGTATTAAAAATTTGAATCAGAGCGATCAAATATTTCACGATGGATTGCGCGTGCCTCGAAGTGATGACATTGTTCTGAAGGATTACGAATACGAAGCATTATTGGTTGTTTTGCTTATAGATTTCAGTGACCCCCCTCCCCCCCTGGCACGCTCACAGGGAATGCTTGCGTTTAGCTGAAAATAAGCTTTCTAGCATTATGATTGGATGAAAATATTCACGGCGAGATTGTGAGTTGATCCCTGCGTTAAGTGGAAAAGACCCTTTATTTACCAGCATCCACGGTTTGCGTTGGACTGTCTTAGACTATTATGCTTCTTGTAATATAGTTATTTGCTTCTTGTGATAATTAAAATTTTCCGAATTTTTAGTAAAAGGGAATGGGTCAGGCTAATCATCTAACAGCCAATCAAAGACTGTGCCTATTTCACTTTTCCCAGAGTCCCACGATTCCCCGGCATCCTCTGTATGAGGATACATTAGAGGATCGCGGGCTCTGGTAAAGAGATTGTTCAAATGTTCTAAATCTTCAGGCTTTACCAGGGACAGATGATGCAGGGGTAGTGATAGCTGATGAGGTCGATGCCCAAATCAACTACCACCTCATAGAAGTCGATCACAGCATTAGCGTTAAAATACCAGTAGGATTGCACTAATTTTATTTATATAGTCAGTACCTGATCATTTCTGCTCCTTCCCGTGTGCAATTTCCCAGCAACACTTCCAACAAGTTCCTAGCATTACAAAAGAATGTAAAATGTGATCCATTTTTGTACCGGTAGTTGTGTCTTAGTGGTCTCTTCCACGTTTACACATCATGATTGGATATATCAATACTAAATGCGTCTTCATTGTTAACCTTGAGTCTTCTTTCATTGGCAGTATGAATGTCTTCATCACCAGGTTGTAACTTGAATTCACCAGAAGACCATTCTTGTTTTACCTTAAAATAAAGACACAACTGTAGAAGTTAAATCAACTACACCAAAATTAATTCAAGCGCTAAAAATGACCTGGTAACTAAATTACAGGGGTCAGAGCTCCTGAAAAATGCTGAGTAAGTGTTCTATAGCTGCACCTATTCTACTAATAGTGAAATATCCCATAGTTTTGTGTGCTTTCAACTGCAATATAGGCCGTGGTCTAAAATTGTTTAATTTTGTGGCACCCGTCTGGTTTGGACATATACTAGGTACCTTGCTGCCAAACAAAACCAGTCCTGGCTACGCCACTGAACAAAACGGGTGACTGGTGAATATCTCTAACTGTAATGTGAAATTTCCTATTCAACAATAACGTCTGGCATTATTACTCGAGTTATTTTTGTTTTAAATGTGAAAATTGGACTAAAATGGCGCCAAAAACTGAGTACTAGTTTAAAGGCACTGTTACACTATGCAACTTGTGCCGTAACTTGGCTCCAAATTTTGTTGCGACACAAGTTGCAAGCGAAACTGCAAGGTGTGACATGCCTCGCAATCATAAATTCAGGCAACATTTTTGTTCTAAGAAGCATTGCACGAAGTAGAATCAGGTTCTACTTTACGAACGATTGCCGCGACGCTGCAACGCATTTTCTGGCCATTTCTCCATTTTGCAACTTGTCTCGCAATATTTCTGTCGAGCAGCTAATAAAAACTCGCTATTTAAAAATAGATCCCGACCTGTGCTGATATTGCGAGACAAGTTACAAGAAACGTTGCACCGTGTAACATCCCGGATCATAAAACTCCAATTTTTAAAATAAATTCGTTGCGAGACAAGTTGCATAGTGTAACAGCCCCATAAAACAAGTGTGCGTGACAACATACAACTCGAAAACTATTTACAAAAATTTAAAAAACACTGTTGAAGAGTCTTATATGCAGTTTTTTGAGCTCTTTCTGATGATAGCAGTTGTTTGTGTTATCGCTGAATATGAAACAAGTCTGAATATCAAATAAGTCACAAGCCAGATTTTCCACTGATAGGTGCCACGAAAATGTATTTCTCGCTACTTTTTGACCCGATAGCCTATGGGCTATTACCGGCTCTATCAACGGTAATGATATTGTATAAAATATACCCGTGCAAGTCCCTTGATAATTGCATTCATTTCTTCCTTGGTGACTAGTTGAACTTTTTCTAAGCCTTTTACATACGCTATGCTGCCCTGCAAACACATTAAAATTACAGCATGATCATAGTAAAATTGACTGCCTACCATTTCTACAAAATTACTATGATAAATTATTAATACAATGACTTGTACAAAATCAATCTGTCGAATCAAGAAAAGACAAGCGAGCATAGTTGAGGTTACTAGAGTAGCTGGTACCCTTCACGTAATGTGTGCGAAAAAGCAGAGACGGTCAAGCGAATCAAGACAGGTTATCAAGTTCGGGACCAGTTCGCCGACCGCATCATGGAAGTGTACAAGGAGTTGCGCATTCGGCAGGCACAAAAAAAATTTGGACAGGAGTATGACTTTAGACGTTGATGATCAGGCAGAACCCCAAAGCGGATTACTCAAATTTTAAATTTTCTTCATGCCGATTGGATAAAAAGTTTCAAAATCCTTGCAAATTAAACGGTAATTAACAAACTCCCTTACAGTAGATTAACTAAAGAGGTCAAAGGGCGCTTGCTTCCTGAGATCTTACACTATTGCTGAAAGGTCTGCACAAATGAGTAAGAATATTACCTCAATGTCAGCAGCCCACATACGTTTATCAAACGTTATTGAAGCATTAAATCCTTCCATTATTGGGTCTGTATTTCCGGTAAAACGACCGCCCCATAGTCGCCCGCCCTGTAAAAAATAACAAAAGGGTTGGCAAAAGGTACTGGCAACAAAAATATTTATTATTTCATGTGAAAGAGCATGAAAAAATAAGCCGATTAACCGTTTACTGCAACACAAATCTTTTTTACTTTAGTTGCGAAGTAACAAGTTGTGACGTCACTACTTGGAAAAGTATGTTTATTGAATACAAAGCTGAGCACACGTCAGTTATCATTACCTCGAACTCAACAAAATTTTACGTACAGATATTACGTGACAAGACGCATTAAAATGTTGTCAGTTCTTTGCCAATTTCGTAGTAAAATAATGCCTTCCAAAGCACCCCCCCCCCTCCACCGAACGGTTTATATAAAACAGCTGTACACTGGAAACTAATGACGATAAGATCAGGTGTGGCTACTATATACATGCCTGAAGTTCACTGGAATAATATTCGAAAAAACTTTGATATAAATGTAGCATGCAATTGGGACCTAGGTTTGACGTCACAAAATAAGATGCTTCAGGGTGCACAAGGTGCTTTAAAACCTCCCACATCCGTTAAAACATAGTTAATAGAGCTAGATGGTTTGGAAACTCATTAGAACTACAATATAAGTCATTATCTATGTTTTTGTTCTGGTTTATGCAGGAATGAGGTCCTTCGTTGTCACGTGCGTATTGTATTTTCACCTAACTAACCAATAGAAGCGTTTTAGGAAATTTAGCCATCCGCGACTTGAACAATAGGGTAAGTTAAGAACTCCTATTGGTGGACTTGGCAAAAAAACAATACACACGTGACGATGAAGAACCATCTTTTTGAATAAACGTTGACCAACATAGATAATGAGTTTCCAAACCATCTACTCTATAAACTATGGTTAAAATGATGAATATTAGTCATAAGAATGACGCTACCAATTCAAATCATCTATCGACTGTACACGGTTTTTAAATAGGGAAGTGTAGATTTGATAATGGTTACGAGTGCGACTGTGAAATTCTCTTCTACAAATATATATCCGTCTTCACTTTAGCTCATTGGCTGTTTTCAAGTTTGCAATTATAGTTTATTTTAATGGCAAAATCTTTCGTACCATAGGTAGCCCAGCAAGATGTATGTATCTTGCTGCATGGGTAAGCAATGGTTGTACATTACGTACACGTTCTCGTAGCCATAGTCAAATCTAAAGCTCCCTATAACATTAGAATAAGCCATGGCGACCTCTTTACGATCTTAGCATATGACTAAAACTCAGCAGCTTTAATGGATGAATAAAGTTGATTACCTCTCCAGCCATGGAAGCGAATGCTTATATTCTTGAGTCGGAAGAGCTTCCGTCAGTATAGAAATAGTATGGAATCTGTAGAAATTCAGAAAAAAATAATGGAATAAATTTTCAATTACTTTAGTTTAGTTTAATGGAAACGCTACGGAAATTTATTGTAAATTGCCAACTTTCGATCGGTAGCTTGCGAATACAAAATCAATTTACCAATTCACCATGCCAACTTACAAATAACTTAATTTGCAGTTGTTTTTCGCTTAGGACGTTCAGTTAACGGCGTTCATATATATCAAGCTGGCAAGGACTTTTACTGACGTCTTTGTACGTTTACATAAGTAGTCTTTCTTTCTCATTTCATTGCGTGTAAAGCAATGACACCTCATTAATGAATAATGTTTCCAATTTGAGTTCGACATATGATAAGGCGTCAATTACGTGGGCATAGAAAGTCCCCAATCCCACAACAACAATACATCGAAACCGTCCTAGTAAATAGCTTCTGCATGCCCACACAGCTGTTTCTATATAGCACTACCATGATTGAAATGACATATGGAAGTAAAGGGACTTGCTGTAACTTTACTAACTCACAGGCCTTCTTTGTCACTGCCTGCGAATAGGCAAAACTTGTAAGTTATCACGGTTGTATACTTAATTTTTTGTAAATGTGTTTCAGAACGACTTTGGAAATATTCTTCGTTCTTAAACACATTGACAAAAAAATGAAATTAACAATCTTATTAGTTTACAACTTTTATATCCCCGACTCATTGTCTATTCGCAGGTAGTGAGAAAGAACGCGGCCGTGAGTAAAATCCCTGTAATTTAGATTTTAGAATTTAGATTGAAACAGTGGGGATGGAAGGGGTTTCACATATGTTTTAAGCAGGAAAAAGGGGATTCATAAAATTTGAGACAGCTATAAGACAGTTTAACCCAGACAAGTTTCAGTACTTCAGTTCAACATGCCAATTCTATTTTAAATTTCATATAACATTTGTGTCTTCTACATATGAAACACACAATATGGTAAAATTTACGAGTATTTTGAATTCATAGTACGGGCTACAGAAGTTTCCAGTGCTCTGACGTTTTTAAGGAAATTTCCTTAAAAAAAGATAATTACTGTGGGGTTAGGGCTCAATATATTATACAATCTTTTCAAAAGTTCTTTGTTTCTCTCTTCGTTCCCATTCTCTGCCCTTACGAGAACAGCCTTATGCAAGTAAGTTGTAAGAGCATGCGCAGTTTCTCATTTAAAGAATAAAAGATAATCTGAGATTACCAGCTTGAGACCCAGGGTACGGATTAAAACAAGACGAAAATGAGTTTGTGATATTTCGATTTTATTACAAAATCATCATCAGACAGACTGAAGTTCCAATGAAATAATACATGGTGTTATATAAAAATGTTTTACCACATATCATAAGACCGTGTATTATATTGCAACTAGAGTCTGTCTGATGATGATTTTGTAATAAAATGGAAATATCACAAACTCATTCTAGTCTTGTTTTAATCCGTATCCTGGTGATGCTAATCTTCAGAAGATGGGTACTTGTTTTTCGTTTCTCATTTGGCAGCGGGGTTTTGGTCGTTGAGAATTAACGAAACAAAGAGAGGCACAAAGAGAGAGAGAGAGAATTTCTATAATTTTAAACTCCCCCCTCCCCCAATACTAAATTACAGTTCCATAGAATGAAATGGAATTACATATGAACAAAGGCACAATAAGTTTAGTTCAAATCCATATATTAAACCCATCATCGAGCGATGTTTGCTGTCACGTTGTAAAAGAAGCATCTAGACGTTCTTATATAGTGTACAATATATAATCCAAAAATGGAGACAACGAGTATTTTTACCAATAACATAATAACGGTGGGCATTTTCGGAGTTTCCACTTTTTGTCAACAAGGCACAGACAATAAAATCTCAATTTATAAACATTATTTATAAGAACAAGCGCTCGAGCAAGTGCTCCAATCTGTTCTCCAAAAACTTATAAACTGTTCCGTTAAGCAAAAACGACCCTTCTAGCACTGCATGTTTACGAAACTCTTCTACGCTAAGAAATCGCTTCTACACGTAACATCGTGGTGCCAACGACGAGAAGACAACGTCGTTCATTTAGTGTCAACTCTGGCCTATATAATTTAATCCAGTGTAAAACTTGAGAGAAGGAAACGTCGATCATGCAAGATTTATGAAAAAATGTCTTCAAAATAAGTTCTTGGAAAATTTACTTTAATTTTGAGTTAACCCAGGGTTAAGCTAACCTCTGCTTTTAAACAACTGATCCTAGACATCCTAGAGCAGTCACTGTGTACAATAACGATTTTCACAACAGATTTAAGGATTCAAGTTTTCTTAAAAACGTCTAGAAAATTAATGCCCAATACAATTTTTCAGCCTCACAAACACTTGGGAGCTTTAACAATTAATGAACACTATCGTGGTTTAGTGTGAAATTGTTCTTAATTGCTTTGATGATAAGATTTCTTTTGTCATTATAACTAAGGTTTGATATGATAGTTTTACCTGGGAATGAAAAAATCCTACACCGCAAAACATTTATGTTTTATTCATCACACCACTCAAAACAGCATAACCTATTCTATAATTATTATATATTAATTACTATTCAACTTGTTACAATTTAGTAATACTTAAATTAAGCCCCAGTTAACACAGTGCATGCAGGACTTAATGTTGAAGCAACGTCAATTTTTTTATTTCAAGGTGAATTGCAAAAAAGTGATTAATGACACGTAGACAGAGCAAAATGTATAATCGTACAAAATAACTCAAAAACTTATGACTACAGGTGGTGGCTTCTGGATGAAACAGACTATCGTGCAAAATACCTAAAAAACTTACCACTAGAGTCTGTCTCATCCAGAAGCTACCACCTGAAGATTCTTTCTGGATGAAACAGTAATAATAATAACAATAATAATAATGATTTATTACAGTATTTCCACAAGGTGGCTCTTCATCTGTAAAAAAAACTATTATACTACAATGGTTATAAAATCATGTTAAACTATGTAGATTCTATACGTTATATACATGCTAATTCTATTATTCCTAACAAAAAGAAAGTATTAATTATTAAGTTATTCCCTATTCAATCTAGCTTTCATTTGCAACATCAAAATAGTGTGCTTTAGCAATTCGTTTGAAGTTGTTGAAAACACGACAGTTTCTAATTCCCAAAGGTAAAATATTAAAATTTTTTGCAACACTGGCTTGACAAGTGTCATTTTTGAGAGGCATTGTAAGTTTGGTTTCCGAGGATGACCTCAATGTTCTGCCAGGAGCGCACAACTCCAGCTTCAAGTATGAAGGCCACTGATCAAAGTACAAGGCCTTAAATGTAGCTTGGGCTAAATGAAAATCTCTTCGTTCTTTGATTGGAAGCCATCCCAGTTTCAAAACATCCAATTCAGTAGCATACCTTCCGACAACAACACTAGCAGTCACACGCTACACCTGCTGAAGACGTTTCATGAGATATTTAGGAATTGGGTGACTCACTATATCACTATAATCTAGTTTTGATAGTACTAGACACTCAGACAACTGCTTTCTGATCTTGTAAGAAGCACAATGCTCTAGTTTTCTTAGTATGGATAAAGTTTTGTAACAGCCACATATTTTTGTAGTTATTTCATTTGTCCAAGTTAAATGATGATGCAATTGAGTACCTAACAATGGAGCACTATCAAGTCGTTCGAGTTGGTTTCCGCCTATGCAAAGGCCAGGGACATATTCGTGAAGCAGATGAACTCTGAAATGCTGCATAGTCGAGAACAGCATCGTCATTGTTTTCCCTGGGTTTAGTGCTAGCCAGGTTACATTCTTGAAACCAAGAAGGCATGTTATTGAGAGCACATTGCAGTTCCGATTCACATTGTTGTAGATCAGATGGCTTACAGTGACAGTAGAGAGTAGTATCATCTGCTTACTGATGACAGACAATTTGTCGAAGCAGCACGTCAGGTAAATCATTGACGTATAAATTCGACATGAGCATCTGATTGGTTCTTTGGTTGAATGCAGTACTTGATTGGTTGTTGCATGCATTGTTATGGTTGGATAATCTTGGATTACAGGAGCGAAATCATTGACAGCAGGTGGTTGCCGGGCGTATTTATCAGAAGAGTGTTTGAGTTGAAGCAAGACTGAAGGAATCTCAACTTGCCTGTTTATGGTGTTCTACGCTATTACCATGTCTCTTTGAACTCCCGTTTGTGTTTTGTTTTAGCTTGATCTAAAATCTATGTTTTGGTCAAGTAAAATGTGTGCCTGAATGTGATGGTAGGTCATATCTGTTGATTGCTTTTTTGTGTTCTGTAGTCTGGTTTCAATCTTCTTGGTGGTTTGTCCAATGTAATGTTGTTCACATGTTGTTCTTGAATATTTCAAGACAGAAGAATGCAACTATCTTTGCATATACAAGAACATGCCTCTAGATTTTTCTAGTGAGACATTTTATAGTGTCAGCAATCAAAATTTTGTTTGTCCTATGCTGACCTAAATTGATTCTCTATTGCATCAGCCACCATCATGATACATTTATGAAGGTTAATCATAACTTATGTACAAGTCAAATCCCCAGCCTAGCCCCCACCTAATCTGGGAACCTCTCCCCTGAGGATATGATTCTTTAAAAACAGTCAAATACTCAGCTGCAAAGGGGGGGGGGGGGTATGATCGTAATTAGATATGACTTGTACATACAAATAAATGATTGGCAATGGGCACTGCACTATATATAAATCTCACGATTTCCACCCCGTTCTCATTGATCTTACATCAACACACCGGGCTGTTCCCTGGGAGGTCCAGGTTTCTAACTGGGAGGTCAGTATAGGGAATGGACGAATAATAATTTGCAACACTAAACACTAACGTTGTATTATATAATTAACACTTTAATATATTTGGACAACAAATACTCACGCAATTAACTCTTCTTTATTCGTTTTCACAATTTGTGCTACCCAGACTTGCTACGCGTTTTATATAAAATCGTTCTACACTACGTGTATTTTTGAGATCAGACTGACAATATAAGTCACATGTAATCACTGGGGGGGAGGGGCGCGTACCAAGCAGACAAGGGGGTACAACACATATTGTCGCAGTGATCTGGGTTTTAGATTCATATGGAGTCTGTGTCAGAGAATGACGAGAAATGGATGAAAGAATGCTTGTTAACGGTGAATATATTTGTATACAAACTGCTCGAATTTTATATATTTTTAAAGTTATGACTATCCGCCTCATCTCTGCAAAAAAATTATCGAATTGAACCTAAAATTATTGTAAAGGGAAGATAGATATAATACATTATACATATATCTGTGTATTTAAGTCCAGTGTTCCAATTATAGGTGCATGCCATGTGCGAATGTAAATTTTCATTCCAAATGAAAAGACTAATGTGCAAATTTTTTGGAAATAAATTAAATGGTAATCCTTCCACTTTTCAGGATTGTACCAAATTTCCTTCTCGTTTTTTAGAAGGAAATTTGCAAATAGACTTTTATTGTTCTATTCAAACCCTATATATGTATGTATATCTAGACAAGGTGTGGTGACTTAAGGTATACGAGGGTCATGAGCATCTTCAGTTTTCCAATCCAATTCTAGGCAAAAGATGCCTTACAAAGTGGAGAAGTTCCAGTTGGTTGTATAATAGTTTACAATGATTATGTGATTGGAAAAGGTGGGAATGAAGTGAATGTCACCAAAAATGCAACACGGCATGGAGAAATGATAGCTATTGATCAAGTCAAGCAATACTGTGCATTAAATGGGTTGGAATGTAGTAATGTTTTTAAGCAATGTTGTCTTTATGTCACAGTTGAACCTTGTATTATGTGTGCAGCAGCACTGAGACTTCTATCTATACCAAAAGTTGTTTATGGTTGTGCAAATGAAAGGTTTGGTGGTTGTGGTTCAATATTAAACATACATTCTGACACCTATGAAGACATTGATGGTCATTCCAGCAATGGCGATCACTTGCCTTGCCAACCATTCCATGTACTTTCTGGAGTCTATGCTGAGCAAGCTATTGATTTACTGCAAAGGTTTTATCTTCAAACAAACCCAAATGCTCCAAAGCCTAAGGATAAAAAGGATATTACAACAAACGTAACTACACAGGACTGAATTTTTTGAATGTAAAATTCTAAATACTAATAATGTATAAATGACTTCTCTATATTAAATGATTTAAAAAAACATTGTAAAAGAATATGTTCCCTAGGTATATTATGCATTTTTATAATCAAACAGTTTCCCAAAGTGCAGTTTTTTTTATCTCATCTGGTTACACCTGAGTGATCTGTTATTAGGAAGGTTCAAATTTGACTTCCACCCTACTCCCCTTAATTTCTCATATTAAACAGAACCTGATTGGTAAGTCAGGTATGTCTAGCTCATCTAATTGACTAAAACAGTAAAGGGCAGCAGTAAAGGTAGTGGAAGTCAAATATGAACCCTTGCTATTATTAATATTCATTATTGAGACAAGGTGTGTTTACTTTTAATATTTGATATAAAAAAGCTCGTTCAAGTTTATGCTGACATTGTTATTGCATTAAATATATGCAGATGTGATACAGAACAGGGATTTACAGTACAAGAGCATATGCAAGGTTTTTGCCTTTGTAACATATTATTCACATTTTAAACCTGTTAGACACCACAACACTACTGTGTTTTTTAATATTTTATTTAGCTTCTTTGCTAGGGCAGGGTCACCCCAACAGCATATAAATCAAATAACACACGCCGGCATACCCATAGGAAACAGTCATGGCTTTATAGGATACCGTAAAGGTCAAAATATGGAGAGAGCACTGGTACCCCAACCCAGTGCTTTCTAAGGGCATCCTATAAAGATCTCACCCATAGCAACCCACAACTTTTGACAGTGTTTCTTTTGGTAGTGTCATAGTGAAAAGACCCAACCTAAATCCAACTGGACTGTGAGCGGCATGGATTGAAAATAGGTTGAAAAACGTTAACAAGCACAGTATACGGAATTGAGGATAGGGCCACTCAAATTTTGGGCCGCGCATGTCGCATTACGCATGTTATTACCATTATCCCAGCCAGTCAGTTGGCTTTTCTGGCCAATAAAAACACTGAATCAGCTGGTCGCAGCCAATAAACGGTGTAAAAATAGGGTGTCGCGTTGCGCTGTACCTGTCCCAAGACAACTTTGCATTTTGAATTTGAAAATTTTGTTTGATAAGTTATGCTTACGATTCGGTTGAAACTTGTGGAAAACGGTTTTAGTCAAAAGTAAACAAAAGTAGACTCCATTGCAGTCGGTAGTAGCTGTTATTTTAGATTCTCTCGAACACCTGAACACACGATTTCCGCAGTGAGCGAGTACTTGGCAAAAACATTGCGACAGGCTCGAAAAAAAGGCGATAAGGAGATATTTGCGAGAAACTGCTTTAGTGGCCTACAATACTTTATGACACTTTTTGTTTGATAAAAGTATTTAAGAATCTGATAACTCCATGGAGATTTTGTCTTTGTAGAAATTCCAAGTACACACTTCTCGTTTTACCCTAAAAATAATAAGCTGAAGTTAGATTGTTAATTAGAAATAAACATTTTAAACCTATACATGAGTTCTCTTATAAACAACGATGAAGAAATTGCAATGGTATTTACCACAGACCATAAAGAAGTTCAATTTCCCATAGCTTAGCCAGTGCGCTAAGGAGAGGCCTTCCCTCCCTAGCCATTTTTAATAGCCATGATGAGTATTTTCAGGGGGAGAATGCCATAATATTTTCGGATTTTGTCTCTGTTTGTGTATTTTAATGTGGCCTCGCACGCATCTCGTAAAAAAACTATCTATTATGTTAATTAGTCTATTTATAAATATCAGTTACTAACTGGGTGTGTCCTTCGCACTTATATAATTACATCACTATATTACTTCCCTTGTTTTAAACAAACATCACCATTATACGTATATATATATGTTATAAAAGTTGTGTATTAGTTATATCGTTTGTTCACGACAATGTTCATGCATACTATTTAATTAGATTGGATGGACATTCGTGTCCATATCGCTCTGGTGGTCGTCTGTTCCGGGATGGTCGTCTGTTCCGGGATGGTCGTCTTAGACCAGCATCATTTCCATTAACATGATGATTATTTCTTAGTTGGTTCTCTGCTGGAACTCTTTTCGAATTAGCAGAACATTCATCATCCGTTTCGTCCTCTGGTTTCTTTATTTTCTTGAAGTGCGATAGATTTCTTGTGATTTTCTGACCGTTGTTTCTCTGCGCTGTGATCTTTTTGGTCACAAATTTGTATGTCGCTCTTTTTCGCTTTTCTGCGATGGTCGACATTGTCTTTATTTCGTTCCATCCTGTTATTTCATTGTCTCGGGCTTCTTTATGTCGATCAATGACTTTCCTTTTCGTTATCACTGGTATCTTTCATTTTACTGTTTGATTGAACAATAATTCTGATAGTGGTGCTCCAGTGGTACAATGTGGAGTCGTCCGATATTGCGAAAGAAAACGATTCAGCTCTTGTCTCCGTGGTCATCCTTCTACTTTTGTCTAGTTTTGCCGTCTTGTGTGTCTTTCCCAACGGTTGCATGAACGTTTCCACCGCAGTGTTTCCTTGAGGCCAATAAGGTGTTGAGAATTTAGCTTGAGTACCAAGGGCTTTGAGGTACCGTACATACTCGTCTCCATTAAAGGGAGGACCATTGTCAGATATGATTGTGCCAGAACAGAGAAGATCTTGTCATGTTTCGGAACTACTGTTGAAGCTCGTGTGGAGTGAGCAATCTCATCCTCAGGAAATCTGGAGTATCTATCCACAACGACTAAGAGATACTCAGACGTATGTAGTGGACCATAAAAGTCAACGTGTACTGTTTTCCACGGTAGCTCTGTCATGCGCACAAAGGTCCTGGGGCGTTCGGCTTTCCCACAGCCTGACATGTTATACACTTTTCGATTGTGTCTTTTACTCGACTATCGATTTGTGGAAACCATATTTTCTCACGGATAAGTGATTTCGTCTTTTTGATTCCTAAATGCGATTCATGCGCAATGTCTATTGCTTGTTGTTGTAAAACAGCAGGGATAACAATTCGTGTTCCTCTCAATATTATGCCTTGTGTAGTGGTATTCAGTTCATTCTTTACTGCTTTGAATGCCTTTATTGAATTGAATGTAAGTGAATTGAAAATGGGGTCTTTCAAACTATTCTACAATGCCTGAACTTCTGCAAGTATTCCATTGCCGTAATGGCAACCAAAGAACTGGTGGAAGCCTGGGCGGCAGAAAATTCAATGAGGGTATAGCTATGCGGTTGTTTTGATGCGAAGCTCAGAAAGCTGCGGGAGATCTCCTGCGGATGAAGAAACCAACTTTCCACAATGGAGTTTTGCCAAAATTGCAGACACGAGACGGGAGGGGGTATTATCCGTGCATGGATAAGAATAAAAAAGGATGGGGGTTAATGATGGGAGAGGTACAACTCTTGGCCAGTATCGATCGATGCCAAACAAAACACGACAGCAGCGCTACTTCAGAAATGTTTTCTCTCAACAATTCGATAAATATTTTTAACTACTGATGTATACACATACATAATCGAGAAGATGGAAAAATCTGGATATGTCTTACCCGGATTAAGCTAGGGTTCAGTTTTATACTTTCTTCTTGAGTCTAGACGAAAAAAGAAAGTGGTTTTTACATTGAGTACGGCAAAAAACACACATGCAAAAAAGTGATCAGGTCTAAATTTCTCTTAAAAGTAAATTTTATGACTTGTTTATCTTGTTTTAAAAGCAGAAAAATTATGCTATTAGTATACAAGGATGAAAATATACAATATGAAAGCCTTGATATAGGTTCATACATATATCATCCATCTGTCACCCTTGAGGTGGCTTCTAATCCCTCCTACAAGGGTTCGTATCTGGTACACTGATCTGGTATTGCATTGATCGCTTAATTACCTGGACTAGAAACGTCTTGGCGAGGTCGACAAATGCTTCATGATTTACTATCGAAAAACGCTCGTTAATGTGCGGGATTTCCAGAGCATCTGTTATTGGCCTAAAAATACAGTTTTGTTACACCCCGTATCCATAATACAACATACAAACTATTCAGGAAATCAAATCACGTCCGAATGCGGAACACCTGGATAACTCATTCAGTGAATTTACACCCCAAATAAACTTCCTCCCAGTAAACTCTAAGACAGTTCAAAAAGAAATTGAGAACGCTGTTTAAAAAGCTACTCTAACTTAAAACCTACGCTGGAAATTTTGTTAATATGTCTCAAATAGTTTACTTGCATGGCCGCCTGCTAAAGTGTTTGCTATGAATGTGCTATGTACCTCGGAATACTGTAACATAAAGATTTTGAGCGCTCTTCAAACGCTTTGTTCCTCCATATGGTATCCGCTATATCCACAATATACTGATTAAATCGGTCGAGGTCCTCAAAACCATCCAGAACATCTTCCTCACTGTCAGTACTGCTTAGTTGAGCACGTTTTAAACATTCAAATCCCTCCTTGTAACTAAAATGAACATGCATGCATACATGAAATAAAAGCATACAATGCAAAATTGCTTACAATGCATGCAGTGTAAATAAGCTGTGCCCGCAATACAACTTTGAACCATAAATTTCCATTACAATTTTGAAAGCTCTTGAACGAGTTTTTCAACGAGTTTTTAGCGAGCAAAGAAAAAGGAAAGGTTGAAAAGAGAAATAAATATATAATTATAGATATAGATCGAAAAACAACTGGTAGACTCAACCTTGGGAGCGTTTTGGGAGATATATGATCCAATACATTTACTCATGCGATAATGAAATTCCAAACGATCATCAAGAAAGTTGGATTATTTGGTCATTAACAGAGACAAAATCAATTGTACAACTCAAAGTCCCATGTATAAGCCAGAAAACTGGAGGCTAAATATAACTTGTATTGTCCTAGGTAGCCCAAACTCAGTGTTTTTATAAATTCAAACATCCATTCAGTGTCATACTGCGGTCTGTGGCGTGGCGGTGGTTGCGTATTTATATGTAGAGGATATGAATATCATTTTTGAGTGGTGAAAACAAGAACAGAGAACATATAAATCCCACGCGAAAACACACGCGTTTTCACGCGTCACATATTTTTCATATCATCACTAGTGAAAACATGGAAAATACGAGTGTTTTAGTTCACGGTAAAACACCTATAACCATATAATAAATCTATTTATCAGACTTCTGACCATATAATAAAAAGAACAATACACGGTAGCTTGAAGATATGAACATTATTTTCTCTTGCTGTCACCACTCGAAAATAATATTCAAATATTCGCACCATTGTGTAATATCCTACATATATCCGAGTTTTGGGCTATACCTAGGGTATTATTGTTAGTTTGTACTTGACTAAAGAAAAATGTTTGTACCAGGGTTGCCAGACTGCATGCATAAATTAGCCAAACTTTTAACAATGCTCTTTGTTTTTCATTGTATTTGCCTTTTGTTTTCTTTGTTTTTGTGAAAGCACTAATGATGGTTTGGCTTAATTATTCAAGAAATCTGGCAACCCTGGTTTGTACTGGCAGCCAATGGCATTTTAGAGGCTCCAGGATTAAACAGCCTATTAAACTCACTTGACAATGAGATTGCAGATTCTTGAAACCACCATTGAGTTGGAAGCAAAGAGGAGATGGTATACTACAGCTGGTGAAGGTATACAAACAAAACGAACTGCAGAATAGTGTTTATGAAGTGTAGAAACCTGAAAATTAGAAATTAATTACGAATGAAATTTGTTTTCCACTCTGCGAATCCTAGGTTGTTTTTAAACATCAAAGAGTTCAGTCATAAAAAAACCCCCGCTCACACCACCCTTTTGCAGTTCAATGAAAAGGATTATCAGACAATTAGATTGCAGGTATAAGGGAATATCAAAATAGCAGCTTGAATATTGCTCATCAGGCGATTTACGGATGTATGCTAAATCACAACGAATTTTGGCAATAAAAAGCGCTGAAAACCGACTTTTTTAGCTGACCTCTCAAACTTACTTTATGTTAGCAAAACTCTAACTCACGTTTACGTACACACCCATTTTACAACCCTCGTAATTCAACTATTTTCGCCTCGGCAAATAATTGTCGAAGACTTTCGATAATTTTCAATTTTGCCTCGGTAATTATGACGTAAACCGGCAACATACAGGGAGTGAAATTTTCTAATATTGTGGCTATAGGCCATGCTAATTTTAACCTACAGATGTGAAGTTCGCGTTATTAAAGTGCTTTATATTTAAGATATAACGGATAGAATTGCCTTGGCATTTTTTTGCCGAGGCAAAGTATGAAAATCGTAACTTGCCTCGGCATTTACCGCGGCAACTGACGAGTGCCGATGCAAATTACGAGGGCTGTTTTAAGCTTATTGTATGAAATTATAAAATACACAGACATATACATGAAAATATATAATTCAAATTAGATTTGTCTTTCGCTGTGAACTATGAGCGCGCAAGGTAAGACAAACTATTGTTTATTTAGGCCCTGGAACTCAGGTAATTAGCTTTAAATTTGTAGCAAGTAAATTTGTCGTCGTAACTTTCCTTTTTGTGTCCCCAATGCTGTTTCACAAATAATTCCGAGTTCAGAGGTGAAAATAAGCTATATTAACCATAGTCATCCCGTGTGCGCTCATAGTTTACAGTTTACGCTTTGGAAGGACAACCTGAATTAGCTAAACAATTAAAGAGTAACATGATCAGACGGTCGCCACCATCAGACTCTACCATTATATATATAATTATACAATATATAAATTAACATATAGTACGTACTTTTTCAAAAAATCTTAAAATACAATGTTGCAAAAGGATGTGGTCTGCTTCCAGCTAAAAATGATGAAAAATATTTAGATAATTCAAATTAGTAAATTATAATAATTAAAAGATCCAGAGAACATATTACCTACTGGTAACTTCGAAAGTATAAAATATAGACCAAAAACAATCAACCTAATTTACCTTTAAAGCTATGGTAGAAATTTTGATGACAAATCCGATAAAGCTTTTTATTACTAAACATGTTTCTCTTCGTTCATTGTTTGATTTGGCAAGATCATTCACACTACAGAGGAAATGTAATGGGAAAATAGCTTACTATATATGCATGCAAGTATATTTTAGTAAAGAGAAATCACGAAACAACTGTTAAACCAAATCCAAACGACTTTGTCAAAAGGTATTTGACAGCGTCAAAACCATTCACCAGCTGTTAAGTTTTTTGATCCAAAACAAACCATTATTAATTAAAGAGATATGTCACTAAAAATTGAGTTTTGTCTCATTTGATAAAACTTTGAAAATCATAATGTAATATGGAAGAAACTAAGCTAAGTTTCAAAATATCACATGCTAGCGCAAACCAAAATGGGTTAGCATTCCAAAGGTTATAAGCTCGATTCCCACCGTGGCCAGGCTTTTATACACTTGCCCAGTGTGGATATAGACTCAGAGTAACACCATAAACACCTGACAAACTTTGTCCAGTTAAAGTAACTGTATATAACGCAAAAATTCTCTTTTCCGACATCACAAGTGATTTCATACTTTTGACGTGATTAGAAGCAAAATCTACGGTAATGTGTGATAAAATACTATATATACGGGTACAGTAATGTAAATTTCAAAATGCTAGATGCGAAACCAAGACTCATAATGAAATATAGTTTTGAAACTTTCTCTGACGTTTTGACGGGTACACGGACAAAAATTATGAGTTGTAACAGGTTGTTGAAAAAATGATACAATAATGCTGACAGTTGGGGCGACTTATTTCTGGTTGCCAACAAAATTGGACAATACTGTTGAGATTGAATCAACCCACAATCAGGTGTTTTTTGCTACCAAGCACAAGCCAACATACATACTCTTATGGCTGTCTCTCGACTGTATAGAGTTTTCCCTCACTGAAATCTATGACTTCAAATGAAACCCGAGAATAGTATCGGGTCAGATCGTTCTCGTACCTTAAAGGACTTGCGGAAGTACTTTCAGATGGTTTTGTGTCTCTTAGTGACATTTTTAGTGTCGAACGTGCAAACGTTATTAGCATCTCGGTAAAACAGTCAAGCACCTGGCACTAAAAAAATTAGAGAGATTTTCCAACTAAAAGTTTTTTAGACATATTATATAGAATACCATGGGCCATTTGCTAGATTCGTTGAAGTGGCAGTGCTACATCTCATGGGAACTCGTATGTCTATAGTCTGATCTCAATCGCACATCATATAAAAAAATAACAAGGCCCAATAAGGCTGGTGCTATACAAAGTGACGTAACGTTGGTGTCTTCGTGCATGCTCGAGAAACAACCGTTTGCTCGCAATGGTTTCCCCTTCCTTCACCCCAAGTCCTGCCCAGAAACCACTGCTATACAGCATGCTATTGAAAAATGAGAAATATCTTTGATTCAAACTATAACATGAAAGGAGAATTTATTTAAATTTTGCACAAGTATAGTAAATCTCATTTTGACTGCGTCAATAAATTAAATCACAAATTAGTTTTAAGTTGTATGTTTATCTCAAGAATAAGACAAGATATCAAGAAACTGTATCCGCGTCTTCTAAAAGTAGACAATCGATTTTTCCATGGCAGTGAAAATTTACATCTCATCAATTTAGTTCAAACAATGGAATATCTTCTGAGAAGTACGGTGTCTGAATCGATATGTCGAGCTTTCTTTTCTAAAGTTCGCATAAACCAAAGTACGTATACATAAATACGAAAACAATTCCAAATGGAAATGTGTGTCTAGGGAGATTTCTGAAACAAAACCTAGCTGAAGTAGGCACAATCATAGCGATCGTTATATCTATATTGCATACGACAAATTAAGCTGAATGCTCAACTTGAATGGCTATCAATCCTTAAACATTCATTGAACATTAAATGCCTATGAAACGAAATTTTGTCTAACTATTTATTGATTGCATTATAAGGATCGTTTAAAATCACAGTTTAACTTACTTCAGAACCACCCTTAGAGATATGAAAAACTAGATTCATATTGATCATTATATTAATCCCAGTTGACTTGATAGCTCAATTGGTAGAGCGGCGGTCTAGAAACCCAAAGATGAGGGTTCCCGCTCGAGGCAACAAATTTTTCGTTGTTCTATGCAGTGTCTGATTAATGCGAATCTAGTTTTTCACATCTCTGAGAATGGTTCTGAAATAGAATTGAAACGCTGCGTGTCCTCAAAGACAAGCGTTAAGTCGTCACGAAAATATTTCGTGCACTTAAATTGGATAAGACTCGCTACCAATCCCAGTTGACTCGATAGCTCAATTGCTAAAGCGACGGTCAAGAAACCTGAAGATGCGAGTTCGAATCCCGCTCGAGACAACGAGTTTTTTGTTGTTCTCTGCCGTGTCAGATTAGTATGAATACAGTTTAACTTCCTTGGTGGAATTTCTCTAACCTTCTTCCTTCTAGAGATATTCATCTTTATTGGATACGAAAACTTTGAAATAACAAAAATCATCAGCAATTTGCAAAGTTTTTGGCATATTCCGGACGAAAGTGTAGACACTAAGCTATTAATCTTAGTTTACACACGTACAGCCCAGTTTTAGTCATATGCTACAAAATTAGCAATCTCAAAGATACTTATTATGCACACTGACGTCACAGTTGTGTAATTTACATGTCGAATAATGTTGAATATCTCGAGAAGGAGGAGCATCAGAAAAATTCTACAAGTTACATTTCAAGCGACTTTGCAATGCAATCTTTCTTTTTATAGGCACTTTAATGTTCAACTTATAATTCAGGAACTGTGTGCAAGATTACATACCTTGTACTCCACAGGTGAACAAAAGAACAACTTCCGAATTGGTTCCAGCACCAAATCATTCAATTCTACATGAAACAAAACAGGATTGTCGAATCCAAGGACATTAAGCACATACAGAAAAGTTAGCGCTACAGCAAGGCTGTGAACGGTAGTACTGTACAGGTGTAAGCAACACCTGTACAGTACTATTAATGCAAAGTCGGTCGTTATATGCCGGTTTCCATTTGGTCGCAACTCCATGCTTTGAAGATACTTCCATGTGACCGTCTCAAAGGGTATCAGCACAAGGGCGGCAAAATATATAGCGGACCATTGGTCCCATGTAGAGATCTTTTTAGGTTAGCAGAAAAAAGCAGGATAAAACTGTAAAATCTGAAACTCGCAAAGAAAAAAAGTAACAGAAAAAAGGAAAATGTTTTTCTACATGCACTTGATGCGCCATGAAACAAATAGTTGAACTTTATGATCGGGAGTAGTTGAAAGAAAAGAGGCTAGCTATGATCACGGAACGTTGAATTTCGGCAAGCACAAATATAAAGGCAGTGCAGAAGCAGAACTTGGGGGTTTTTCTTTGCACTATCTAAACATCTTATAAATTTTTTTTAATGGTGATAAGATTTTGAAAAATCAACGGTTTTTAGGTTTTTACTTGCAGTAAATATTTCCATTGACTATGTGGTCCCAGAAAATAAAATATTTTATGCAGCCCTGATCAACACATGCAGATCTGCACTTGATGATGACTGCATTAAATACAGTCACGAAGAGATACAGTGTACACTTGGTAACGTATCGTCCAAGATGACTCTCCTACGACAAAGAGAAATCAAGCCTATCGAGATAGAGGTCACTGCATACTGACAGTTAAATCACGTGTTCCCAGCTGTATATACTTAAAAAATAATCTATTTTTGTCATCAGCACAATATCTTGTAACGCACCATTCCCTTCTCATGTGTGACATTACGACATTATTAGGGCTTTGTGAAAAATCTGCATGCGATGCCATAAAAACGTTTTCCTCTGGCAGTGCTTAAAAATTAGCGGGAACTTTCGGTTTTAAGAAGATATGTAAACACGAATATATGAAAATGTGTCTTTCCCTAATTATGAGCTTGTGACACAAGACAATCGAGAGGAATGTTTACGTTATACATACCTCGAGATCCTCTAATTAACAATTAGATTACAAGCTCGAGATTTCACCGCATAGAAATTGAAAGCGAGTAATCTAATTGTGTTAGCAGAATCTGAGATTAATAATTGATTCATAAGCCATTTTGTTACAAATAATACAACATATTGTTTTTGAATTGAAAAAAATACGCCAGGAAAATTGCTGTTTTGCTACTCGCTCTCTATCGAGGAATAGATAGTACCAGCGACACAAGACTGACTTACTTTCAAACGGTTTAATCTGAAGCTGCGAGACAAGTAAAAATATTAACGTTTGATAGTCAACACCATTCCATGTAAGCAAATATTGCGCCAAACATGATTCCACAGCTGAGAGTGGTTTCTAAAAAGTGAAAAAAAAACGCTGAAAAGGCTAAATTTTGTAATCCGTTTTATGCTTTGAAATACAAAGATTAAATGTGCAACTTGTACAACAAGCCTGCAACACCAATTCTACACTTATTTCCAGCACATTGATGTTTTGCGACAGTAGATATATGGTACAGGGTTATTTTCCCATCACACACGTGACACGGAGGTTCCACTGGTCTTCAAGGTTTTTGTGACACCAAAATAAATAGCAATGTCACTTCATGACAGGAGAATCATCCTGCAACATTTTCGACTCAAAGACGTCCCAACCAATCTGGCAAACAACACGTGTTGTTTCAAAAAGTTGTTAACGATGTTCTTTTAAACCCTACTCATACAGTACGATGACTGCTGAGTTTGAAAATGGTTCTAATCTCCTACGTTCAGGGTTTCATTCACAATGCTGACTGCGCAGCAGGCGTATTAAGATGGGCGTTGTTAACTGTGTTTAGTATACTTGCACAGTATTAAAACATGTGAATAGTCATTGATATACTGTATTCTTGGTTTGCACATGACGTCATTTCGTGTCATTGGGCGCCATCTTGGTTGACTCTGCAAATTACTTCAGCTGTTTGCAGCGAAGTACTTGTGTCAATTTACTATTTGATCGTTAGTTTTAGCGTATTATGAATGATACTTTAAAGATGTATGGCTCGATAGGATCAGAAATAATGAATAGATACTTTGTGGTTGCCATGTGTTTCAAAAGTCAACCAAGATGGCGTCGATTGCAAACCACCTATAGTGTTGATACTTATAGTATTTATACTTATACTTATGTTACGTAGAATCGTGCAAAGTACCGCAATGATGTAATTTATATTAGGAGGAAAAACTAAGTATTTTGAAAGGACAATTAATAAAAGGTCGGAAATAGATCGGCCTGAGAACACAAAAATTGATTTCAGGTAAACAACCTAAACAAAGAAAGGAATGCATGCTATTTAAACACGCACGCGCCCACGTTTCCTCCTAAGGATAAAAGAAGCTCGCATGTATTGTATTTGAAATTTGTCTACCACCTGAAGTTTCCTTCTGCATGAAACAGACTGTAGTGGTATGTGGCATTACAACGTACCTGATAAAAACTTATAAAATTGTGAAGTGCTTCCAACAGCTTAGTTACTCGTTGACGCGTTACACCAGATGGAGCACTGACTAACTCTAAATGATTAAAGAATCAACGGTTAGTAGAGTATGGACCACAGTCAGATTCGAAACCAAATCTAAAAAAATCAAATTCACTTCAAGGAATATTCAGTATAGTAGTATATAAGCTTTGATTATACAGGTTGGGGGGATTTTAATTATATACTATTGACCAGTAATAAAATTTACTTTACTACCTCTCCCTAGCATACAGGATAGCTCATATATCGTTGGTAGTTTGCTACACATTCTGCAACCATTCAGGAAATCTTACGTCGAACTAAATTTTCCCTTTTTATCCATCCTAGGTCCGAAACTAGAAAACGTTATTTTCCTAATAAAACTACAATAGCTCAGACATTTAGTGATAACTCATGTTAGCAAACCTCTACGCACCTTCATAAAGAGCTTGTTGCAACCAAAAATTAAGTCGTAATACCGCTGACTCATTTTGTGTGATTACCAAGAAATGTTGAAGGTAAGGTGATTCGAGTATACAGGCCATCTGATTTGGAAACTAATTTGGAAAGTAAATACGTTGCAGGGACAGTTGCTTAGATTGACTACCAAAGAGCATATACATAAAGTATACCAGTCATTCGACATTCCTCTTCTCATTAACTCAATAATCAAGGCGTCTTAAATAAGGACAGTGTACCATCCTATAACCAGGGGGTACGGGAAAAAAGCAATGACTAAGCAAGGGTCATTACCACTCCCTCACTCTTTCAGCTAGTCGTCCACCCAGCTATTATGGGACTTTTCGGTTTTCCAGAACATTCATGCAAGGACGTTTTTTATGAGACCAATGTTTGCGTATCGGTGGGACCTTTTCAGTCAAACCTGTAGGCTGAAATTTCCGTTACACAACCACAATCGCATTTTTTTTTCTAAGTTACATGCAGTCTATAATTCTACTAGAGTGCGAGCGTAACAACACTTTGGGGGAACTTGCTTACCTCAAGTTTATCGATATGTTTAAGGAAATCTTTAAACGACGTTATCTGGTCAAGGGTTATCTGTGTGTTTTGCGTGCTCTCTCCACTTTTGGGAGGAATTACATGTGCCGAGGGAATGATGATGTCTTTTTTTCGCCTTTTTGCAGTCTGTTACAAGAAAACAGAAGGAATACAACAACAAATTCGACGTTGACATGATACCGTAATGCAATGAATCAGGTAAAATCATTAGAAAAATCATCATTTCTGACATGTTTATTAACTGGCGTACGATAGTATGAGAAAAACGTACATTTGCTTTAAAAACGTCAGAAGAAGGCATTCCCTTGTTGGAATCACTGTGAGTATAATAAGCTCGCAATGTCTTAGCACGACTACATAAGCTTATTTTTAGTTGGTGAAACCTTGTTTGAAACAAGAACTCCACCCGTAAAATGAGCACAGGTGCAATTTGGCCCGGACCTCCAGCTTAAGGGGGGGGGGGGACATAAAGAATAAAGCAAACTATACAGAAGAATGAAGGATTTTACCATCCCCGTTTTTCCATACCACCAGATTCATGAATGAAACACGAAGTTTTCACGGTCAAATTTTTTGCCGGGCCCCTAAATGTCTCCGGGTGGCCCAGTTTGGCTACACAGTGGAGTACTCTACCGGTAATCTGATGACAGCATCGTCTAACGTTGGCGTTTCCTTATTAACATTGTTAGCTCTTGATGACCTGACACTCCAAACAATGTCTAACCATTTGCTATCTTTTCTTTTGAAAAATGCCTAGAAAAATAGTCGGAATTATGTTTGTCGTCTTCTTTGTGGAATACTTTAATGCAGCAGAGATGGTTTCCAAGAGTTTTTAAGTTCACCGTACACTTCTTCAACTGCATGAGAAAGGAGAAATTAGAAATATGTGGGAATCAGACAGAAATCCCAGAATAATGGAGTTTAATTCTGCATGTCTGAGTGCAGAAATAAAGAATTACCGACCCTCGCATACACCTGTACATAGCTATATTTTTATAAGTGCAATTGTCAACCTCAGTCCACCACACGCACTGTCGTCACGTAACAATAATTATCATTCTCTTTATATGCATTCTTTATTCTGATTGGTCAATGTACCTGCAAATAACTGCGTACAAATAACACTCTGAGCATGCGCATTTGTTAAGAACATGGCTGAGCAACAAATAACACTCTGAGCATGCGCATTTGTTAAAACATGGCTGGACTAAAAATAACACTCTGAGCATGAGCATTGCTTCCACTTTTGTAAACAACGGCTGCTCGCTTTGCTGAACATTCAAAAGGTTTGCGTGAAAATCTTGTTGTTCCTAGTTATAAAGTCTTATAAGAAACTTTGTAAGAGAATAATAAAACGCTTATTGTACTCGGTTTTCGCAAGATATCGTGATTTGTCGGCGCCGCAAATTTAGAAACCGTAGACGGTCGGTAGCATCTTTAATGGTCGGTAGCATCATTGATCTCGATCTCAAGCCTATATGTCTGATAAAACTAATAGATCTTTCTTTTTAAAATTTTAAATAATCCAATCCCTGACCCAAACTCTAAACCTAACCCTTACAAAAATCGTATAAAAGGGAAATAATATAAGAAAAAAAGTTTGACGAACTTTAAAAATAAAAAAGCCTCGGATGGAATTCGAACCCCTGCCTATTCTATTAGAAATCGTACGCCTAAACGACTGAGCTAACAACGAGCTAGCTGAAAACCGTCAAAACAATTTCTATTTATAATAAAACTTCGTCTAATCGAGACGAGAGGAATATGGGAACGAGATCAATGATGCTACCGACCGTCTACGGTTTCTAAATAAGCGTCGGCGCCTCGCAGATCAACTATTTGATCAATTAATTGATCTTCTCGCCACCGACATATCACGATATTTGTCTCAACCTCGTGCAATAATTGATAATTATATGTCGTATAATTCCATCAGCCTTGCATCATATTGACATACGTACCTTTTTAATTTTTGGAATATTGACGGAGACCAAGTGAGGCGCGTGAACTTTGTACAAAGACAGAAGGCCTATCAGATGAGTTTGTTGTCCCTACATGTAACGATAAAAAATGGATTTAAACTCAACAGTTGTGCACTGCTAATTCACAAGTTGTATATAAGTATTTAGCAATAGGATTAACTATAAAGTGTGTTATTTAACGTAGTGTACTAACGCCTTTACAGTGTTAATGAGTGGGTGCATATTAATATATATTCGTATTTATATATATGCTTTCCTAATTTCTTCCGAAATTAACCTTATAAAAATTCGTTTTGAATATATGCCACCTCCCCCCCCCTCAATTAGCGTACTAGTTACGCCTTGTTTGGCTTAACTTAATCAAAAACAAAAGACACCAATCACAATGTCGGTGGGATTCTTGCGTCTTCTCTGATAAGAACTATATCATGCTAAATACTATATCATGCATGTTTCCATACTATATCGGCCTCTTGACCGGCACGGTTCTTTATGGGCTATTTATATGTGCAAAACGTGTTCTCAGAATGCATTTAAACTATAGCCCGCCAGTAACCCAGTGTAGAAAAACATCATTATTCTTGTCATACTTCATGTTAGGTGATTGTGGCTATGGCTGTGGTTATTCTTTCATGTTACGACTCGCGAAATCACGAATTCGAAACTGGGATAAAATAACGGAACATTCGTGATCGTAACAAGAAAGAATAACCATGATTGGTTATGATTGTTCATTGGAGCGATCACATACACGACGAGAGAAATAGATCGTGCCTTTCAATTGCAACCAGTTATATACGGCTACCATGACACGTTGCGTGACTTGTACAAGGGCCTCCATTGTGTTGTTACCATTGAAATGAATTTGCCAGAAATAATTGTACATCACGACTATAGCTATCTGATCGTTGAGTTCGAGTAATCATTTGTACCAATACCATTGGTACCCTTTTTACTCTTGTATTTGGCAGCCAGAAGTTACACTTATTACATTCGATTTTTGCTTTTTTAATCTCAAAAATCTATTGAACATCAAATGCAATAGAACACCGCAGAAAAAGTGAGCTGCAAACGTACCTATAGGATGTAGCAAAAAGAAATCTGGCGTAGCAAAATGTTTAAAGAAAATTACAAGAGTGTAAACTCGGTAGCTGTGCTGCCTTTTGCTTTCTGTTTATCAGCACTCAAAAGAAGTTTTCCCCCGCGTAATAATTATAAGTGATGTAGTAGTTCATCTTTAAGATAAAGACTTACCACTTTCCCCAGAAGATCCAATAACTTTCTTAATCTAAAAGGTTTGACTAAAAAGAAATCAGGATATTTATACACTATACTATACATATAAATACCATGTACATGGCTGCATGAATATACAGTTTCTCTCGCACGTACATTATTTTCACGCGTGTTAAGATATTTCTTACATTGTCGCCACTATAATGTTTCGACAACTGAAATGAATACACCCGGAGAACGCATTCAGTGAAGAATCAAGACAGTTTCTCCAACGTCTTCGGTTTTAATGAAATTTAATGTGGCGGTAAGTCCGTTTTGCGTATTCTTTGCACACGAACCGGCTTTTGCGCAGAATCATACAACTATCTGTGCAATGATTATGCGTAGCGTAGTTTACTTCCAAAAACATGGGCGGACTGTTTTATGGTTTAAAACCGTAGCAGTGAGGCAAAAAACTGTCCAGTGACGACACTGATGAGATATATTTTCTGTTCATTGACTCATGATATACATGTCTGATTCACACTTGTCGTAAGAATCGGGGATTATCTCCTTTTCGCGTATGTGAATGAATATGTGAACAAACTACAGCATGAGACAAATATTAGATTGCCTTTCCAATGGTATAAAATTGACTCAATGACATTGGCCAGAAGAAGCTATCTTCGATTATTAGAAGTGTGAACCAGGCTTAAATACATAAATAAATAAATACAAAACCTGGGACGTCATTATGAGGTTAATACGCTGCAAATTCGTTCCCATGCATGGGATGGATTTTTACCTCACGGCCACGTTACCTCACGGCCTAGCATCGTGTTTTTCAAAAATAAATCACATTGCGCTAATCACTGTACAAAAAATCAGGTACTTTTTATATCCATACTATTTGACCTTAAATTCGAAGAATATGTTGATCATATAAACATTGTTGAGATGAACGTATAGGAGAATGCACGCATGCATTTCAAAGAACACAACAGTTTACAACGTACCATCCTCCTTTCGAGTCATGGAGTACAACAAATGACATATGTAAGGACACTAAATAGAAAAATATACTACGTTACAGGTTAATGCTCTTATAGACCGACGCGGGTCGTAGATAAATGCCAGATTTAGCCTTATTCATTGAGAGTTGGTTACACAAAATTGCAAGCTAGAACCTACAATTCTGGGTAAAACACTGACGACACTTCCAGTATAGTTGGTCAAATTTTTAGCGTCAGCATTGTAACTATATTAGGCACCCTTCCCTCTCTCACCAATCATAATGGTTGGCATGTCATAACCACTTGGCGTATACATTCAACATTGTATTGGCGGCGAGGGCGGGCAATTTTTGACCAGGACTTTATAGCTTAACCTATAAAATTAAAGCATTAAACGTGCAAACAGTTTAGATATTTACCAGTACATCATTGTCCAAGAAAAGAAATAGCATGCCATATAGACAATGAACTGTCTCCTTGTTACTGATCCATTCATACACCATAAGAAGCCATTTGAGAAATGACACCTACGTGACAATTAATATGGCATCGACTGTAGTGTTGAAGTCATTGATTTGAATCTAGTTCTTATTCTATAAGCATTTATTTGAACTCGACAAGACTGCAACACTAATTTTGTTGATATTATCGTGTATTCTTGACTTGCACGTCAGCCATGTTGATGGTGAAGTACAAAAGAATATTTTATTAGTTCAATTGTTGGCACGAGCCAGCGTAGGCAAGAACATTATTCGGTGAGTCCCAAGAGATTGGTTGCGACTCAAGAATACATGAAACGAAAGAACTGATTTGGAGGAAGGATGAAAACCCCAGAACAAACCCCCTTGAAACTGAGAGAACAACAGGACGGTCGCCTAGGTAACATTTGATACGCATCTGGGGTTTAGAGAAACCCAGACTTTAAGCACTAGTTAAAATAAGAGCAGCTCATCTTTACGGAGATTTACATTGTGAACTCCCATCAACATCAGCTTGCGAATATTTTAACGTACTTGTAAAATCCATGTTTTCATAATATGCCAGACCATTAATATACAAATAATCTGGTTACTTCATCCACATTAATCAAGGCTTCGATAATCGAGCAGGATTGGCTGACTGGATTAAAATAACTGGGAAATTTGAATGAAAAGAGCAAAATGTTTTTGCAGCTTTTCGAAGCGGCGTAAGATTATTCTTTTACACCTTTACTTTATATAATTTTTCGAAGAATTTATGTTCTCGGTAGCCTCCTCCGCAGGCATCTCTGATCGCATTGATGTTTTTGTATACGGCTTGGGTTAGCTGTGTCGGGCCCAGAAAAAAGTACAACTGGATAAAACTTCTGCACAAATGAAGCCAATAACGGCCATAAATCTACATTCGTTCTATTGACGTAGTAGAAGAGGTATTTACAGTTTAAGGTTATCGGTGGGAATAGATAAACATTGCGTGTATGAAAATTTTTCACAAAGAATCTCTGTTTCCTCTTAAATTTGCCCATGTGAATAACTGATGAGGATAGTCCAAGATGGCCGCCTAGAGTTCATTATCAAGTGTTTTAAACCTTCTCGAATCCATTACAAACGGTGTCAAGTTTATATAGAAAAGACATTTGCTTGATAATTAGGCCAGTTTTTACACGTAACGATTTGATTTGCAGAAATTTTGATCCATTTTAGTATATCATCTCATTATAGATATTCTGGCTTCAAAATTGGGTCACTGAATTCAAAAGGTGCTTTATCTAGTTTTATTCAGATCAGTGATCCCATCAGAGATGCTGCGTAGGAGGCCATGCTCTTGACATGCAAGTCATTTTGAATCCAAAAATTAATTGTATCGATGTACAACTGTACGACATTTGCCGTCGGTACAATTAATACCAGCGGTACGACCGTCCGACATAGTTTAAGAAATGTCCGACCCACCTGCAAGATATTTTGATAGAGTGACGAATTGCTGGCCGATATTTTCAGGCTTGCATGAAATTCATGTTTTAAAATTTTCATTTTATTTGTACAGATTTATAAATTACTACCTTTTAGATCTTAGGTCAAGGTCTTGGGAGAAGGGGAAGAGAGGCTGGAATCCCCCAACCGGATTTCTAAAGTTACATTTCTAAATTTGATAAATACCTGAATGTTAACACTGATAGCATTAGCGCACATCTTTGATATAACATTAATAACACAATCTGCAGTAACATTTTCTCGTGGAATCAAACATTTGATTATCTGGTTAACAACTGCATCAACTAAAACAAGAGCAATATGTATGCTAGGCACAATAATCTGTGCTCTCCTTCTCACCAAATAATTCGATAAAGCAAAAAAGCCTTTTCCTTATGTTTGTCCAACATATCATGATTTATGCAGGGCGTTTCTGGTCAGGCCGGGTGTAAAGGGTGGGAAGAATAAAAATGACTGCTGCACAGGGCTTGAAATATAACATTCCCAAAGTTCCCGATCATGATGACCGACAGTCATCACTCTCACGATAAAATGAAAATTTCGCCGATCAGCAAAGTTTGTCTGAATTTTAAAATGCAAGCAACAAACTCTAAATTTACTAGTAAATAGACTATCATGTGAACCGAAATCGTAGCAGGAAACGTATTGTCGCCTTTCCTGCCATCTCAAGAACTTTTCGCACGAGTATCCTTTATGCCTTTTAGTTGTTTATGACAGTTGTTTATGCCACTAATCCTGAAAACTAAACAAATAACGGGTACCATAATTCATAAAAAGAAAGTCAATCCTAATTAAAATGAATTTAGTCTATCAAATATTTGTCGGGACAGAAGTCGTGCCTGTATGTCTAAATTTGTGGGCTGGTAAATTGCAGGACCTTGAACTCAAAATTAAATGTACGTACTGTACTTTTTGCTTGTGGAAATTTGTACAAGTCGAGTGATTTGTTCATCAGTTAATCCATCTTTACTTGCTTTTTCTTTCAAGGTGAGCAATATTGAACTGCCATCAGCTCTCGCAGGAGGTTTCTTCCGCACTGCCACTTCTAGTTTCACAAGAAAATCAACCCAATTAATGGATCATTCCACAGCCGAAAAGAGCATCCTAAATTTCATACAATTGTCAAGTTTGGTTGCAAAATATTGTAAAATGTGGAAAATATAGTCCTGTAAAGTTTGCGAATTTTGTATACTTTTGTACTACGCACGGAAAAGCGTTACTGCTATGTGGAGATGTGGTAACGCTTTTTCCCGCGTAATACAAAAGCGTACAAAATTTGCAAACTTTACATTACTATATTTTCGACTTTTTACAACCAAACTTCACAATTTCACTAAATGTAGGACGCTCTTTTCAACTGTGCTAAAATTGTTTACGAATTTAAAAGCTTTTCTAATACGGGAATGGTCCATTAGAAGCGGGATTATATCTGCAATGGCAGCAGCTTAATTAGAAGCAATTTCTCTGGCTACTTTCCATAATTATATGCATTATGTATTCAAACTCGATGCTGTATGTAATCAAACCATTCTATTTTGTCTTGAACTTCTATACTGTATTTGTATTTAGTATTGAATACTGATTCCTGAATACACTGCATACATTTTTTTGGAATATATCAGGGTGCGAAATAAGTGCATTAGAGAGGTTCAGATTTGACTTCCACTACCACTGCTGCTTGCTACGTTATCCCGATTTTTTAGCAATCTGATTGGTCAGTTGGGTAGACCAAGCTCATCTGATTGGCCGAAAGATTGACTAAGGTAGTGGTAGCGGTAGTGGAAATCAAATCTGAACCTCTCTATTATTTGGTCACTGACAGGTAAATTATAAAGTTGCAGTTTTACCATAGGCGGCCCAATTCAGTGTGTAGTTTCATACAGAGATCAGTAGCGAGCGGTATTATGTATGTAAAACAATACGCTACCGCTCGCTACTGATCTCTATATGAAACTACACACTGAATTGGGCCGCCTATGGTTTTACCAGCAAATACTGCTTAGCAAATACGAATAGTTCCAATACCAATCAGGCCAAAAGTAAAGCAAGAGTTAAAAGGGATGGAAGATGCTGGTATTATTAGGAAAGTAAACGAGCCCACTGACTGGGACTCTTCGATGGTGGTGGTCCCCAAAACAAAACGGAGATGTAAGGATCTTTGTAGATCTTCGAGGGTCGAAAGGAGAAGTTCGATGGAAATATGAGTGTTGCCAACGCTAGAAGACATGGTGAAAAAGTTACAGTGTAAGCGGTGCCATCGTTTTCACCCATTTTGAACTTACTTCGAGTTACTACCACATTAAACAGCACTAAACTAACATCGTTCATCACACCGTACGGGAGATATTGCTTTTAACGTCTCCCGTTAGGAATCTCGTAAGGAAGCGAAATCTTTCAGCGCCGAATGACAGAAATGTTGGAGGACATTGACAGAGTTGAAACATCTTAAGATGATATTCTAGTCGCTGGTCGTTCTATGAAAGAGCACGACAAGAAGTTGAGGAAAGTCCTTGACGTTATTCAAGAGGCTGGTCTTAAGCTGAATCTGAAGAAGTGCGTATGGCAAGAGCCCGTAATTACCTTCCTGGGAGCCAAGTTCAGCAAGAAGAGTGTCCGTCCTGATCCCAATAAGGTGAAAGCTATTGTTGAAATGCCTGCGCCTACCCGTGTCCATGAGCTGCAGCGGATCCGGGGAATAATAACTTACATCAAGATGATCGTTGTGACAAAGAAGATAAGCGAACAGTTGAAGAAGTTGAAATATAAGTTAGTGGAGTCACGCGTTCTTGGCCAGCATCGGGTGTTCGTCTTGACGAGATCAGAAAAAGCGCCTGACAATAGGAAATTCGGGAAGAAATTCAGCATGGTCATCAGGGAATTACCAAGTGCAATGAAGGAGCCAAAGAAGGCGTTCGGTAGTTTGATATTGGCAAAGATATAAAGCATGCAGTCAGTGGATGCGAAGAGTGTCAAGTGAAAAAAGCAAGTCAAAGACGACAGCCACTGATCTCATCGCCACTACCTGAATGACCGTGGGACCGAATTGGTGTTGCCCGCCTGGATTTCAGAGAGAAAACATTCCTTGTGGTGATTGACTACAATTCTCATTACCTAGAAGTCATAAAATTGCCCAAAGCAACCTCGTAGAATTCATTTAATCCGAAAAGAACTTAACTTATTTCCATATTACACCGTGTGGTTTTAGGGATAATCAGATTACTGACAATTGTTAAGCATACCGGTAATCGATTGTAAGAAAATAAGAAAATAATTGATTAATTGTACACCATAAAAGACCAAAAGTTGCTTGCCTTCTGGTTGTTATTTTTTAATATAATTCATGACAATGACAAAAACACTAACTGACACATGACTAAAAGGACTAATTATGAATAAGGAAACAACGTGATTTCTGTATAATTCTCGCACACAACTAGGAACTGCTGCAACATCGACCAAAACCGTATTACAAAAAATTATTGCTACCAGTTCTGATTTAGTACAAAGCACAACAGAGCTAGGGGGGGGGGGAGAGGGCATGGCCCCACTTTTCACCACAGACAAAGATTTCTAATGAGTTAGCTATTACAAAGTTAACAAACAAAGTCCTGCAAAGGTACTGAACTGCAGGCAAATATGATGCCTAAATTATAGGAAATTGCAATTCTAGTTTACAAAATTTCCCAGAGACTACCCTCCCAGACATGCATATTTGCTACTCGACCTCTCCCCTCCCACTTCGAATTACACTGTAGCTCAAGTCCTTGTACTATGTGTACGATTCCACTCTTAAATATATACAATTTGATGAATTGATATCATGGTTACATGGACTGTAAACACTATTAGGGGCCACATCCATATTCATGTTGCCACAGATAATGTTGATACATTATGAGTGGGTGGGTTTTTGTGTACACTTCTCAACATTATCTCCTTTTAGCTTTTGTATTTATATATAATACTATATGTATAGAGATTCTGCTTTTCGTCTCTGATACTTGCCATGTTTATAAAGAGCCATTTTTACTATAAAGTTCAGATGCGCCAATGATGACATCAATAGTGTACAATAACCATGTCTTTATAGCGATCGAAATACAACTGAATATAAATGCTCGATGTTATCTGGGGTGGGTGGGTTGAGGAAATAACGTCGATTCGACATTATCTGTGGCAATATGAATATGCCAGTCTGCAGAAGATGTCCAGTGCACGCACAAGTTTTTTTGCTCTTCATCTTTGTGCACGCTAATTTATACCCATTGCACGTGACTTAGTCAGAGAAATTATAGAAAACGTATATAATAAATACTTATAAACAACTGACGCCGCCAGTGTCCTTTTACACGCGAGATCTCGTCGAATTCGGACCTTCTTTGCAGACCGGTGAATATGGACCTGGCCCCTTCATAGCTGAATAGCTACATACGTAACGTACAGTCCAATCAATATTTTATCTCGTTGTAGCCAATGATAAACTGTACCTTTATCTAAAATATCTACCAACTCATCTAACGTCAAATCATCGAAATTTTCGTCTTTATGATCTTCAATATTCATGTTTTCCACTATATAGCCGTCAATAAGCGACAGCCACCATTTTGGAATCCAGTTTTCTATAATCAACTTTCGCGCCAAAACAACTTTCCGGTAATTGGAAATAAAAAGTGGAAACACCAAATTTCATTATGGCTTGTTATTTTTGTTTACGTGTTTTTGTTTCTAAAACATACTTGTTTATGTGCGCATATTTTTACAGTGTGAACGTAGAGTTAAAGAAGGATTAAACAACTTGCATTTTGATGTGATAGAATATGCGATGAAAAATTCTCTTCGCATAGTTTTATTTACAACATAAATTATAGAAATGCCACGAACAGTGCCACGTTTACACCTCAGAACTCACAAGGATGATGGAGTAGAAATAACCTGGGATGTTTTGTTGGATAACTGTTAAAATCACAAATGATGCTCACGCTGAAAATATGTATTCTAATTGTTTAGTAACCGGCTGAAATGAAATATAATATTTTAACAACAACCTTCCTTTTTTGCTCTGTGGTTGTTACTGAATCTGTGGTTCATCCCATTGTTGACCAAATTAAAGACTTTAAATCTTGGAATGGTAGATCGTCTTGCAAAAGGATAACTACTATATTTGACATACAGAAAAGATTTGCATGGCAATTGAGTCATTTGGCTGGTAATAAAAACAAAATGAAAGATCTGCTTGACCCACAGGTCAAAACTCTTCACTTATTTCTGAAGGAATTGAATGACACTAAGTTTGCAATATTCTCTTCTTTCAACTTCTTAATCAAACTGCTTAGAGAGGACTATAAATCTGTTCGTGATGTTAAAGAGGGAATTGAATCGAGGATTGTATATTTTCAAAATGAGATTGGTCGCGAGCAAGAGTTGTTCAACGAGATCGTAAAAGCAGAAAAAGAGTTGGATGCCATTATTAAGGAAAAGGAGAAACAAAATGACACCTCTCATTCACATGCATCCAAAATGCAAAAGTATGTTGAAGAGGTTTTAAGTGATGTATCTCTTGCAGCAGATAAACTTGAAAACTCTTTAGAGGAAAATGCTTACTCAAAACAAGCTGGTGGTGCTTATGAGGTTGTCCTTAGAGTGAATGAAAATGAGGAAGGTGATATCTTGGACAATAGTAAAAGTAACATCAGTGAGTTATTGAGTGACCAGACCAAATATGTGATGACTACAGTGATTGATTCCAGCAGCAACCATTATGTCTTGTCCAAACCAAATGATCCAACATTACCACATGAAGACAGACATTTGATACAAAATATTATTTGTATCACAATTGTTTCATTTCTCTTTGCACTGGTGTGCAATTCATTTCACATGCCTACAATGTTTGGTTTTGTTGTTGCGGGCATGATCCTGGGTCCACCAGGCTTGAATATTATTCAGGTACAGTAAGACTAATGACACTTCAGTACCAGTGTGTATCCTTAAAGAGATTCCATGCTGCAATAGGGAAGAAGTGGTGCTAATAAAGGAGGGAGGGGGTTGCGCTGGGTGATTCTTGTGTTAATACAGGTTTCCCCATTTATTAATTGTTTTCTATTTTAAGTTAGTTATTTTCCCTGTTCTTAGGTGGTTTAATACAGAATTTATAAAACAATTTTTTAGTCTGTGGTTCAAATTGAAACACTTGGTGAGTTTGGTGTTTTTCTCATCTTGTTCTCCCTTGGACTGGAATTTTCACCTGAAAGAATAAGAAAGGTAAATTTTTCATTCTTACTGTCAAACTTCCAAGATGCCAAGAGATTAACAAGATGCCCCTCACATTGTGTCTCATTCCTCAATCAACAGAAAAATTAACACTTCACACATCCGCATACCTTTTTTAACCCCCTTTCCCAAATATCTCAGAAATGAAGTCTCTTTTAAGTTTTAGGCAATTTAATTAATATGGAATTAAGGTGGCTCCATATGGTTTTGTTCAGTTATAACCGGATTTATAGAGATCAGACGCTGTCCGCACGAATCATGCGTGGAATGTTCGTGGCCAGCTATTATAAATTTTTCACATTCAAAGTTGAAAACATTGTTTTTGCCGATATGTTTGTGTTTCTACACACAAAAAAGACGACAGTTCTTCCTTACAATCGTTTGTGTTTCCTAGTTCAAGTATTAGGTGCTTTAAATCTGTTATAAAACAATATTTTGGCGCTTTTTTATGTCCGGTAATGTAATTTTTGTTGTTCGAAATTTTACGAAAGTGTATGGACTGCGACTGAACCATTTTGTATTGTCTTTATCGACTTCATGGCTCTTCTGAAATGTTACCGAAGCTTATGTAAGTTTTCTTGTTTAATTAAGGTCGGAAGTCTGTTGTGTTTTAATAACATAGTCTTATAACTATCGTGCATACAGTCATGAGTTTTGAAAATATTTTCGTACATCGGTTTTTAATGACAAGAATGAATTTAAGAAGCAGCCGGTGGTTTGATTTGAAGCCTTATTATGTCTTGTTTTTACTTTTTGGCAATATGAATGTCTTTTAATCTCTTCTTAAATAAGGTTAAGCCAAAAATTTCAAACGAAAAAATACTACGGCTATTATCAAAAACACGCATTTCTCGCTGTTCTGGTCAAAGAGTAGAGACTACAAAGAGGGACCACTTCAGTCAAAAAAGCGTAAGGTCACAGTAAGGTGCTGTCGTGATGATTCGTCATGGGCGCCATGTTCCTAGCCAGTGCCCTAAATAGAAGCATTTCCCCCCGGTATTAGTACCCATTTTTAATATTTCAGGGGGAAAATGCTCCTGTTTAGGGCACTGGCTAGGAACATGGCGCCCATGACGAATATTGAATGCTTGTCTGAGTTGTCTCCCCCTGAAATATTAAAAATGGATACTAATACCGGGGGGAAATGCTTCTGTTTAGGGCACTGGCTAGGAACATGGCGCCCATGACGAATCATCACGACAACACCTTACGCTTTTTTGACTGAAGTGGTCCCTCTTTGTAGTCTCTACTCTTTGTTCTGGTTGTTGTCCACGAAATGTGCCGGACTCCACGCGTGAAAAACTGGTTTCAAAAATTTTATGACGTCAAAGCAAAAAAATATAATGAAATTAAACTGTAAATTTTGCCCGTTTCCTTCGGTGAATTTTTTTAAAATTTTGCTCATCAATTACCATCGCTCAAGTGCTTGAAATGTCATTTTTTCGAAAAATTTTATCAAAGGGATTTTTTTTAATATTGAATTTTGACATTTTGTAGGATAATATAAAAACCTATTGATAGAATTTTTTTAAAGTGCGTAAGTGAAACCCTTACGTCAGTACCATACAACATGTTCAATTAAAAAATAATTCACCGAAGGAGATCTCGAAAATTGCGGAAAGAAGACGAAACACAAGCCATGTTCTTATCCATTTGTTGCCATGGCAACAATCTTCTAGCAAAAAATCACCACTTTAAAATCTTCAGCAAGACTTCAATAACACTTCAATAACACTTGTACTGAATTTCATAGTTTTATAATGAAAGGTGTGGAAATGAGACGGTCTTAAGGGCTACAATGCACTTTTTAACTAAAACCATATGGAGCCACCTTAAGTCAAGTCTCTACTGTAATTTGTGAGACAATCTATTCTGTGCATAGATTGCATAGGCTCAAAATAGAAAATAAACAGAAGGACCACTCGAGTTGGAACCTTTGAAGTTTGTGTCCCACGCATGGCGCAATACGCGTCTTCATCTTTCTGGTTCAGGCCAGTCAACTGCATTTTCTGGCCAATAGAAACGTTGAACTGACTGTCCCACCATTACTTCGCCAGTGAATTGCATAAAAATAGGAGGGCATGTTGTACTGCTGAGTGACGTACCCTACAGTTTATGCGCTATACTGTGGCATAGGTAATAGCAAAATTCATAAGCAGTCATTCACAAGTTTCTGCATGCAACACCCATACGGGTCTTATTATGCGTCTTCATTATACAGGTTTTGGCCAGTCAATTGCATTTTCTTGCCAATAGAAACGTTGAACTGGCTGTTCCACCATCGTTCTGACCAGTCAATTGCATAAAACTAGGGGGACATGACATGCTGTACTGCTGAGTGGCCCTACTGTTTATTCCCTATAATGTGGTTTTCATGCGAGCGCGGGAATTTTGCGAGGCCTATCTCTTGAAATGTTTTCAGTCAGCCATATCTAATAAAAAGCGTTTTACTTGACAACACACATTTCAAAAGAAAGTGATCGCAAAAATCCGCGCGCTTGCTAAATTTCGTTGAATGGAAGTCAGCCTTAACCTAGAAAATTAACAGCGAATTTAGAGTGTGTTATAGCGCATTACGGAATAGAAAATGAGATTGCACCAGTGCAGCGATGACCTTGTAGCTAACAGCACCTGAATATGACCTAAAGCTCGATAATTAGGCAGGGGGACTATAATTAATTATTGATCTTATATTCGTGTTCTACACATTAGTTAACTTCTTTTGAGTCGATTGTTATGTCATTTGTATGGTCTGCGAACACGAATATATGAATAATAGCCCCCCGCCCCCAATTATGGACCTCTCAGGCTTCTTCCTTTCGGGACTAGCCAGCGTAACCGGCGCTTTAGGGGGGGGGGGGGGGTTATGAACGGGAGAAGCTACGAACGGGAGAAGCAAGTACGGGAATAAAATGGGAGTGGGGATTTTGGGAAGGAGGAGAAAGCCCTCTGTAATTTAATGAGAAAGCCTGAGTGTCCAACCCGCTCTTTTCAGGTGTGGAAGGTGGCCATTTACGGTAGCACATTTATAATGATAACAGTGATAGCTTGTGGCATTGTGTGGGGCTTATTTTTTGGCATTCCAACACGACCAAGTTCGTTCGTTGCTGCATGTCTCTGTCTGTCCAGTACACCGCTTGTAGCAAAGTTCATTTCCTCCTCAGAAAGAGCTCCGTTGGATGGTCAAAAATGTAAGTGATTGTTTCGCGTGTAAGGGTTGGGCACCAGTTGCATTCTAATATCATGTGTTTATTGCTAGATCATACAAACGGTGATGACTATGCGGGTCCTTTACTCGGTATTTTAATTATGCAAGATGTTCACTTGGGATTTCTTATCGCTATTCTTCCTGCCCTGGCTGGACACCATGGTACACGAAGCGCAAGGGTGATCAAGTCTGGACTGATTCATGATATGCTGCATGGAATCAGACATTCAGGTATTGTGTTTCAGCACCATTAAAATAGAAACATCACATGGTTTAACCCCCTCCTTAATGCTAATGTATCATCCCACGTTGATAACAAACTCCTTTCAATTCTCAATAGCCACCACTGCACATGATCTTGAACCGAAGCATCTTTAATTAAGTTAAGTTACAGTTGCATGTCCAACATGACCAAAATAATTCCATCCCACTGCAAATCCTTGCTCAAGAAAGCGTCTAAACAAGAAGACAAACCTAAGCGTATAGTCTATCAGGCCAAGGGTCACAGGGTAAGCCAGCCTAAAAGAGCACGCCTTATGCGCAAAGCTAGTATAGATATTATGATCATACCAGCTCGTGGAAACTGAAATACTCCAAAGTAAATTGCCCAATTAGGTGGAAAGTATTAAAAAGTGTACAGCAGGTCGTATTGCAGTTCGACGAAAAGATGTTAATTATGCTTGCTTGCGAAATTCATTGTCTGTCACCCAGAATTAATATCGCCTAAACGACTAAACATAGCTGTACTTAACACCTTAATTTATTCTCATAGGGTTGATACAAAACATGAGCGTCCTTAATTGACCGTCATTTGACCGCAACGAAAAATATGGCGGATGTGCATTTTACCAGAATACATTGCGGTTTGAAATCGTTTCAAAGCAACTTGACGTTTGTTGAAGAACAAGCATAAAAGAGGAGGTTATTTTCTTTGTGTTGTTAAAGTTTTATGTCCTTGGCTGTTTTTTTTTCCATCTTTTTCAGTCGTTTTTGCGCAACGCATTCGGGTAAAATATACATGCTGCCATCTTTTTCGTTATGGTCAATTGTCCTTAAATTTGGAAAGAAGAGTGCAAGCCCGTCAAAGTCTTTGTATTCATAAAGAAGTGATCGAAAGTCCTTGAATTCGTCTTGCTTTAGTTTCTTAACATTTTTTTACCATGAAAATTAAACGTTTACCACTTCTTAATCTGTTTCGAATCATGACATTTGATCTTGAAAGTCCTTGAATTTTACTCTCGTTGACCTGTACGAACAGAGTCATTTCATTCTGTACTTTATGTGATGTTTCTATGTACCCTTACCTTAGACGCAGTATTCACCTGACGACAGTGGTAATAAATAGCTCAGTCTTTAAGAGCCTGGGTACGATGTTGAGCAAGATTGACTGCACCACTGGATATATATCTCTCATTGTAGCCATTTTTGGGGGGTAATGAGGGGGGGGGGGCAAATTGTACAAATTATGTTTGTCTGCCTTTTTTATCTCTACAGTATGTTTGTCTGCACCCATCAATGAGCTTTCATTTTGTATTTTAGAGGAGACTGCCCCTGCTGGATGGCTTATTGTTGAACTAGTGCTTGCCCTGCTTGGAGTTCTCATATTTGGTTATTTTATAGCGAAGTATTTATTGGGCAAATTTTTCAGGTATTGCAACTTATTGTTTGCCACCACTTTTCGTGTTGATATACACTTACATCAACACGATTGCATAAAGTTTGGAAAACGAGGAATTGTGTGGAAACACCAACCTCGTACCCAGGGTATTTTACTATGCTAATAAGGTAAAAAATAAATTTAACAGATACTGTAAGTGGTGTAGAATTTTCCATGTTGAACATTCAGTTCTGTAAAAACGGTCAATCAGCGTTGAATTTAGAAATGCTGTATTATAAAAGAGAATTGTGAATCACAAACGTTGCTTGAGTCAAACAGAAAATTGTCTATGCACAGCAATCAGCTGTGGGTATTTGCGATGTGTAGAAAAGAGCCCCTTTTGATTAGCAAAATTCTAGAATTGCTTCCGGCACGAGCAGAGACCTGAGGGATATTTTTAAGCCACTTTCTACTACCAACACACAACAAATTGTGGCAAATATTTTCGGGTAAAAGACAGAAAACATTTTATACCCGCGGTGATGCAAAGAAAGTTGCTTTCTTTGATTGAACATCTCAGCAATACTAAAACAGCTAACACAATCAAATAGATTTTATTGTATGCAGGAAAGACTAACTTAAAGTTTCATATATTACAATGAAAGTTTGAACAATTTTAACTGAGATATCAAAGCAGTAAATCAAACATGCATATTTAGGAATGCCTATGCCTATAAAATAGCCTGTTGAATTGAGTTGATGGGATAATATAGTTTTATTCGTCAAAAAATGCGTGCAACATATATTTACTTTAAAAATTACTATTTAATTAAATAAAAGACTCTCCGATGTCAACTTGGGCACCATTTCTAGCAGGAAAATAGTGTGCTTATGTTTGCCGTTTGGCACAGCCTCACGACGTTGTCATCTTCATTTTTAAATGCTTGTCATCATTCATACAGGTTCGAACGTTTTACTTTGATATTCTCATGCAATATTATAAAAAAATCAACAGTCTTTGTAAGTATAATGAAAAGCACTGTGGAATGTTACTAATTTTACACCATGAAATACGCACTAATCACGAGAGAAAGGCATTTGTGCCGAGATTATATAGCATAATAAGATGCAAATTTTTAGCATTCCTAAAAATGCTTTTTTGATTTAAAATTTTAATATTATAATTTCAGTTAAAATTGCATTAAACTCTCACTGTAATTTGTCAAACTTTAAGTTAGCTATTCCTGCATATAATTGCTCATTTATTCTATTGAGTTAGTTTGGCAGTTTTGCTGCTATGTTTTATCAAAAGGGTAAATTTTTTGCGCCACGCGGTATTTGTGCTTGTGAAGTTGATTGTAAGCTGGACTTGCAGCGAACTGTACTACCAAAGTACGAAAATACTGCGGCACACTGCTACAGCGTTGCCCCTCAAAAATGTGGTCAGCGCCGCTTCATGCAACAAAGATTTAATCGGTAATGAGCTGACGAGATATTGTCATAATTCTATCGTTTCTCAAGCTCTTAACTTACACTTGCATTCAACATATTTCCTATTCTCGTTCTTGAATCCAGGGATACTCGTGCCCAAATACGGACCGAAAATATATCCCTTTTCCTGTAAAACTCAGTCTTCTTCCAAAAAAAACGGTAGTAGACAAAAATGATTGGAAATATATCCCTAGACCACAAGTGACAAGTTTTCATTCTATTTCCCCGCACATGCCCTAATAACCTATTTCTTTCTTTCTTTCTAATCTTCATTTTGTACCTTAAAGGGAAATAGCAACAAATTTTTCTATTGCCGCATTTGAGACTCTAAAACAATATATAGAAGTCTATTACAGTATTTTTATATCTACCTTATCTTGTGAGATATTTTGTTTAAAATAATATTTATGATATGCCTGATACGTCACTACTGGGGTCACGCAAATTTTATTTTCGTATGAAACAATAGTTAATGTAATAACCGCCCTACGGTAAATGCTCTGGATTTTAACACAGACTGAAAAGGTTTCACAAATATTTGATCGGTGTTAGGTATTCAGTTAAAAGAAGCTTTGAATGGCTTATCCCTGTTGTAACGCCACCAAAACATAGTTAATGAGGTTGAAAATTAATCCAAGGTGGGCGGATAGTTCGTTGATTTAGGTGTGAATAGATAATTTGTAATAGACTTCTATATATTGTTTCTGAATCTCTTTCAAATGAGACGAAATAAATTTTTGTTGCCATTTCCCTTTGAAGAAACATGACAATATACAGTATTTTCATTTTGGTTTATTGCCAAGAAGCTTTGAAGTCACCATTATATCCATTATTAATTTTTGATAAACATATTGACAACAAAAATGTACAAAGATACTAGCAATGATATATATGTAAATGTAATACAAAACCCAAATAAAATTGAAGCCGGAAACACGTTTTGTTTGAGATATTTATTCAATATTTTGAGATCACTGAATTAGGAGTGAGGTAAGCGTTTGCCTTAAAACAAAAAAACTTTTGTTTCAAAACGAAAGCCATACGTCCTGTAGTAGAAATCTACAGCATTCGAGCGGGGCCATCCAATACGGCCGCAACTCTAAAAATGTGACCCACTTCTGGCTTCAAACCCAACAATAGATGTGCTATCCAGTTTTAATACATATGAATGGACACTAGTCATCTGCCATCTTGGATATTCCAAAAATCCTTGACGCCATGCATCCACAAATGGTCATGGCTTTATAGGATACCCTAAAGGTCGAAATGTCGAGAGAGCACTGAGTTTCTCACACACTGGGACTGTATCTACTTCACCAAATTTAGCTAAAGCGCGAGCCCGAAGGGCGAGTAATGATTGTCGCGCTACGCGCTCCCTCTTTAGCTAAATTTGGTGAAGTAGATACAGTCCCAGTGAGTGAGAAACTCAGTGCTCTCTCGACATTTCGACCTTTAGGGTATCCCATAAAGACATGACCATCCACAACTCTTCTTAGAAACATTTAGCGAACATGTTTTATGCTAAAATTCATCTGTATTTTTATGTATACACTTCTTACCTGAATTGTGAAGTGTGCAAGAAAATTTAACTAACTGGCAGTATGCTTATACAGTTTGCCTTGTTGTGACGTCTCAAAATAGACCTATTTATAGAACAAGATGGCTGATGGCTAGTATAATTTGTCCTGAGTATTTCAAGACTAGGTATGCTACCAAGCTTTTTCACAACTAATAATTAATACAATTACTTTAAAGGTTATCCTGATTCAATTAAGACCGGAGGTTACTTTGCCCAGAGGGACATGTAGAGACCATTTTCACAATCTTCTAAATGCCATTTAAAGCTCAATCTTTTTCTAATTCAATTGATAGGTTTCTTCAGACTAGAGAAGACGGCTATTTAGAATTGTTAACTCTGGGTGTTTTAGCATTTTGTTTTGTGTTTCTTCAGGTATGTCACCAAAGAGGCCTACATAACCATTCACGTAAAAATTCAAATTGAAAGTTGTCCGACACGAAGAGTCCCAAGCATTTTTTAATGAAATTTAACATTCTTAATACAAAAACTGCAAATTTAATCAAAAATCTCCACAAATATTTTTCACAGCTTTCTTAATAATATATTAAAAAAACAAGCAAAAAGTTATAGTCACTCTCACTTGAGAGACTCACAGTGAATTAGAATGCAGGAATTAAATAGTCACTTGAAAATTTTACTAATATATTATAGCCTTGCAAAGTCCAAGTCCTACTGAGGACAGCCCAAGCCCAAACAGTCTGTGAAAATAGAATGTAGAAACCATAATAATGAGCCATGAAAATGCGTTGACAACGTTATTCTGCATGATATTGTTTTACAATCTCAAACCAACACCTGACAATGACTTTGCAGTAAGATCGAAATATCACAGAATTTTTGTATCTTGCCTTTTTTGACTGAACTCAAATCTTCAGTCCTCAAGATGATGATATTCGGAGCTTGTTTCGTCTTACTGTATACTTAATTGTTTTGTCTTCCAAGAGTTTAGATGACGCACGATGATCTGTATCGCTAATGCATAGTTAGTGCATTAATTATTCTATTTAACGATGAATTTCACAAGTACGTTATAATACTCGCGGCGGATCTGTATGGTGGGTATAAACAATGGCTTGTGCTACGCACTTCTCAATGTAAATGTATGCCCACACAGATTCGTCGCTCGTATTATGATTATTACTTAATGTATAGCTGATATATAAAATTTTTTAATCGTCCAGCTAACAGAGATTCTTGGAATTTCTATGGAGCTCGGATGTTTTATGGCAGGAACAGTGATCAGTTCTCAAGGAGAAGTGGTGACGCTAAAGGTTTGTGGTTTTTTAAAAGTAAATCCCTTAGCAGGAATATTTTTTAATAATAGACACCGAAAACAGACTGATTTCATGAAAGTCGTGAATAGTTATAAACAAACAAGGGTAATGATTACCTTGAAGGAGTACTTGTATTTGAGAAGGATTCGCGATGATTTACACAAAACTTTTGCTTCGCGGGTTAAACCACATCTGTATCAGGTAAGATGTATTTTTATATGAAGAATGCTAATCATTATTATTGTTGTGTTTGGAACTATTCCAAACTCTCGTTTATCAGATTAAAAACATTCGCGTTACGCGCTCGACGTTTACGTCTGATGAACCACTCTTGCTTGTTTCTGACTCAAATTTTATTTTATGTCCGGTTATAAGATCATTTTGCAGTCATTAAGCCAACTGTTATCTCTTTATAGTTAAATACTCTGTTGGAGCCAATCAAGGATGTCTTTTCCTGTATTTTCTTTGCCTCTATAGGTATGTTCCTGCTTGAGTAGGGTAGATAGCGTCTGCAAATAATTTTCTCCACAGTTGCTGTTGTCAGTGTTGTCGTGTGGTAAAATTAAAGGCCATAAAAGTTAACAGCAATTTACAGTCGCAGCAATAGGAGCGTTCCGAGAATTTTGACCAGTGTAAAATTTTCCCCACGTTGAGCAATTCCTCTGACAATTTTGAAAAGTTTGTCAAAAGCTTTGCAAATTCAGCTGTTTATTGACCAATTAAATTTTTCATCTTATTCGTTTGGCACAACTAGAAACCTAGAAGAAAATTATGTATAGTTGCTGTATAGTCGCTGGTTGAGGTCTGGCGAAGATTGGGCGTAGCAAATGGCGTCAAAATTCGAATTAATATAGTTAGAATACATGCACACTAGAATTTCAATAATTTTTACAACGAAGCCTTTCCTTTATAGGTTTACACGTTTTCCCGACGTTTCTTTATGATCAACTAGCTCTGATTGTCACATTAACTTTGGGAGTTGTCATAATAAAGGTAATTTAAAGATCTTTTCGAGTTTGATTAACACAGTTTTGCGATATCACCTCTCCGCTTCGTGCTCACTATTTCCAGCTCTCAGGGTGGGTTGCGTTGCATTGTGGGATGCCTAAAGAGAACTATTTTTAACCAATAGCTTAGCTAGACCGACCATTTAGTTTACTAAATCATTTTCAACTCTTACACATTTTTGGATGTTATATCACGCTTTGTTTATGAACCACCCATTTCGAACTTGAAATATTTGAAGCACCTCGCTATTTCAACGAAAGAAATTATATAATATTAATAAATACATATTAATCGGTGATTGGACAGGACAATCATGAATTAAACTGCTTTCATATAAACGTCCACGACCACAGGTTTACATTTGAATTATTATCAGCTGTCCGAGTCTTTTACAGCGGTCCGATTATTATCAGTACAGAGGTGAAGATGCCCCAGTTCTGTTAAACGGGTACGGATAGGACCATTTTGTTCATCATTTTCCTCCGGTATTTCCATGTTCGAGGATATCTTTTCTTCTGTTAGCGATAGACTATGGTGTTCTGCGACAGTACACCTACAGTCATTATAGGAGTAAATAGTGACATACAAATTCCATAAACAAAAATGTCCTGCAGTCATACCACTTTACCGGAACTGAAATCAAATTATCTCTCGCTAATAATTCTATCCTCAACTCTAACACTAAACCTTAACCTAACACCTAACACTAAGAAAATAAAGTTGATGGTGATAAGGTCCTATACAAAATCGATTGGCTGTTTAAAATTAGAATTGTAAACATGATGATTTAAGCAGGCGTGGTCGCTAACTTTTATTCTTGTTTGGTTAAGTCTGCAGTAACTTAATATTAAAATCAACGATTTTCGACCAATGCCTATCTCAAAACGTAGTGGTTCTCTTTAAAACCAGACGGGGCAAACTTAGTTTGTCAGCACTTCAGTTGGGGAATGGCCTGCTGGTAACTTGATATAAAATATAGTTGTTCGTCCGAAAAAAATGAATCTGGTTTTTAAAAGATTTTATTTCCTTTTACAGTTTGTCGTAGCTTCTTCAGTTCTCCGTTTACTGATGGTTGAAACAAAAAACGTTAGGTTTATAATAGCTGCAGGCCTTGCACAAGTCAGTGAGTTTTCTTTTGTGCTTGGAAGTCGAGCTCGACGACTTGGATTAATAACAAGAGAGGTATGTGCAGCGGTTGTATGCTGAGGTCAAAACTGAAATACATATACAGGGTTTCCCGAGTAGAAACGGGATCCAAGTTCTAAGCTTGACTGCTAAATGAAAACTTGATCATATAACGTGGCTATTATTTTTTTTCGTGGCTTATTGCATTCACCACTTAGACTTATGGCTTGTTCCATTTATCGCTTAATGCATGAATGATTAGTACTTCTCAAAGACAAAATTTGCACACGCTGCCCCAATCATTATTTTACTACTGAGATCAACAAACTACAAAAAGGGGGAGGAGATGAGATGAATCACTTTTTAATAAATAATCCCTTTTTAAACGGTACAATTGGCCCTAAATTGTAAACATGTCATGTGATTGGATCCCCATTTCAATTTTAATGATTGAGGAAAGCTCTAAAGGCTTGTAAAGGTTTGACATTTCAAATTTCGCCTCCAACCGGTAAACAAGAGTCGCAAAGCTCAGTGGATACGCCATGTCGTATCGTGTAAAATCAGCCTATAGGAAGCATGAATTTATATGCCAGGCAGTCAATCATGTACTCAGGTAGAAAAATATGTTTTGCATTTGAGTACATGCTGACCGCGTAGCTCGATTGGCATGCAGCTGGGCATTAGGGTAACAAGGTCGTGGGTTCTATTTCAGCCATGGTCAGGCATATTTTTAAGCTTGCGTGGTCTAGATATTGTATACTGTGGGATTAACGCACTGCAAAAATTCTCTGTCTAAATGTCACTTTTGTTGTTTATTTCAGATTTATTTAATCATCTTGAGTGTGACGTCACTTAGTCTGTTCATTGCGCCATTACTGTGGAAAGTCGCTCTGTGGAGATATGCTGGAAGACGTATTCATGCACCATATATATTAGTCAAAATAATTACAATTCTTTTTAATAAACTTGTCCAGCTTTTTCCAATGTAGAACCAGGTAGAATATTAGATGTACGATGTTCCTTATCAACAAATAAAGTTGATCAACAACGTTTTTAAACAAGTTGTTATAATCATGTACAATTGTTCAATGTGTTGATGAATTGTACAATACATTTACCTTCAAATGCCTCGTAATTATGTACGATATCTTCCAAATGTTGGTACAGTTGTATCTGAGACACATTTCAATAAAATTGCCATCACAGTAAAGCATTTTTTAACTTGCCAACTGGTTTGCCACACTTGTCAACTGTTTACCACAGCTCAGAGCATAACCAGCGGCAGGAAAATTCTGACATCTGAGCACAAACACTATATACAGCACGCAGCATGCACGAGTTGTGATTAGTGAATTTAACTTTAAATCATGTTTTGAACATATAAATAATTAAGTTGAATATACGTAAGTTGAAATTTATCTTAAAATATTCAGTAAAACGAACGAGACACGACGCGCTTCTTAAAAGGATATGACAATATATTTTTGTTTTATCGAATATGGATAAAAACCTTTGATGTAATTGTAATATGCGTTGTTAAATTTTTGCAGCATGAAACTAAAGGACAAATGACACAAACCCCCCACAGAGACAGCCCTCCTAAGCAACTGAACTGGTGTATATGTCGGTTAACTATACCAGGGGAAGTTCTAATGATTCTTATACTTGTATTGCAGATGATTTATGTAGTTTAACCCTATTTCATTTCTCAAAGTTGCACGCAGTTAATGCTAGCTGTCTATCAGCAGACTCTTAGTGGCGACATCGTAGCCCTGTGCGTTGTGAAGACCCTGGGTGCAAGGTTGTGGTCAGGGACGCCCCCACCCCTGCCCTTTTTCAAGGGGAGGGGGGCAAGATGCTCAATATGTAAACATGCTTTTCAGTTGGAACAAGGATGCATGTTGCTGGCTGGGCGTCGCTCTTCATTTGCATCGTACGCGAGTCTATTCTAATTTATATGATCTTCGTTCACTGTACATTCAGTTCGTGCGTTATTTGTGAACAAAACTCTTACAGCAGTCTCTACTCTTTAATTTTACAATACGCAACGTTCACTGTAGCATTTCATTGGTTGAGAATCGTGACTTACTAGTGGACGAAGCACGGCTGTCCCTATTGCAGTGAGAAGTAACTGAATCATAATCACGTGAATGGCGTGCGAAAGTCTTCGTCGCAATTCAAAGTATGTTTTAGCAAAAAATCCACTTTTGTGGTAAAAGAAATAGGTAAGGTACATTTTGCCGGGGTCTGTTCTGTTATAGATATAAGGTAGACGTCATAATTTGGCAAAACCATCAGATACCCACTCGCCTAGGCGGCTCGTTGGCCGCTTTTTTGTTCGTACATGATTATTAACTGAACAGACAACGGCAAAATGTTATCTGTTTGTGCCGTTATCTATTTGTGCCGAACCTCGTCATTATACAGGGTAAAACTAACTGTCGTAAAATGAAGACTCCTAATTAATAAACCCGTTCGTAGAAAAATCTCACGTAAAACAAGCTTTTATCGTTTCGTGAAAATATTGCTTAATCGCCAACACCCTGTCCCATAAAATAAACGTTCACTGTCTCGTACAAAAGTGAATAACAATTATTGGATGAGGTTTTTGTGATATGCGGAGTTATCAATGTAGAGGTAAGAGTTATCAGCTGAGCCGAAGGCGAGGCAGATAACTCTTATAAATGAGTGGGTTAGTCTAGTGCCATATTTGCCAAGGAAGGGCAAAAGTATCCAAATTTTGGGAATATTGTTAGTTGAATTCTCATCAAGATTATCATGATCTTTGGATTGATGAGGATTCGAAGGATTCTGTTTCGATGGAAACAATTTGATCGTCTGCCATTCTTCTACAACCTTTGGGTTCAAGGAGTGAACAAAAAAGACGAGGATGCTGGGACGGTGACGGGCTTGGAGGCTGGGTTCGAGTATTGTTATTGTTACTGTCACTCACTGTATTTTGTTTATTTTGGAGTGAAAATAAAAAGACATTGCATTGTTAAATTGAGTCGAGTATTTTGAAATATAATTTTGCATATCACTAAAACCGAATCCGATAATTGTTTTATTATACATTGTGGAATGTATGTTATACAAAATAAACATGGTAACGAAAGAATAGATTTATTTGGAAAATGAAAAAAAAATATCGAAAAAAAATGTTGTCTTGCCAACCATTGATGCCAACGAATACCGCATACTGTAATAATATGCACCGTTGGCTCAACATGCAGATAACTCAGTTATCTGCTAGCAGCATTTATCTGCATACAACTGACCAATCACAACCCATAAAACAACTGCAATGTATAATGATACTTGTTATTGGCAAAAGTGTCCTTGAAAACGGTAATAATTCCGGCCGTGTTCTCATATAAATCTTAATCCAAACCCTAACCGGACCCAAACCCTAATCCTAACCAGCGTTTTATTTGTCATGTTTTTGATTAGATTTAGGACTAGGATTAAAATTTAATTTCGCGTACTGAGAACACGGAATTATTACCTTGAAAACGACCCCCCCCCCCCACCACCGTTGCCCTTTGCATCGTTCCGGCGATCCTGACTGTGGGGAAATTAAACTGGTACATTTTTTGGGACCCAAGCATATTTGTCAATATAAGTGTCTTTTAATTCTCCATAAATGATGCTCCATATTTAATATTTATTTCGTTTACGTGTGATCAAACGAACAATTATGAGGTTTTGGCCTCTTTTAAACGCCTCGCTCACGGTTATACTTACGAAAGCTAGATGTATAGCTAATTTCTGTGAATTTGTCTTATAAAATGAGCGGTAGAAATTCAGTGCTTTCGCTCAAAACGTCCGGAATTTCTGCTTGCGTGATTTTGGTGGTGAAAGACTCTGTTTTTGCATGTCACGTGGTTGGACTGTCATATAGAAATGAACCAAAAGAATGTCATACTGTCATCTGAAAATTGATGATACTCTTATTTTGTAAGATAAGGCACGAAAAAAATTAAATAACATTTTATGAAAATTAGGAAATTTGGATATTACAATAGTAAATAGATATTATTTATCAATTATTGGACGAGGTCGAGCAAAACATCGTGATTTGGCGGCGGCGAGAAGATATTACTGCCGATGCCGAGGGCAGAGTCAAATAATTGATTTGCGAGCCACCGATAAATTACGATATTTGCGAGAATCGAGTACAATAATTGTTTTGTCATTCTCTTACATAATTTCGTTATAAGACTTTATGACTAGGAACAACAAGATTTTCACACAAACCTTTCAAATGTTCAGCTGTTATTTATCAAATTAAAAGCAATACGCATGCTCAGAGTATTATTTGTAGCTCAGCCATGTTTTACAAATGCGCATGCTCAGAGTGTTATTTGTACGCATTTATATGCAGGTAAATTAACCAATCAAAATAAAGAATGTATATAAAGAGAAGGTCGTTTTTATACTCGAGACACATAATGTGTTCTTCATTGTTCGTCCAGTACAGAGACGGGATATTTGTACATAATCCGACGAACTATCAGGCAAACAGATAAATTTTTTTTCAAGATTTTTTCTGAATTTTTGTATCACTGTCTCAAAATAGTCGGATAATTCGTCTGCGCCGTCTTTATACGCACAGACACATAATACGTCTAGACGATTTAACGAACTATCGTCGATAGTGCGTCTGTTGAAGGACCGAACATAGTTCGTCCAGGTGCATAATGCGTCTTGTGCCAGTATTTATACTACAGACGCATAACCAGACGGACACTAAAACCTTGGCCAAGTTCGTCCAGAGGCATAATGCGCCTGTAGTATAAAAACGGCCAAGGATAACGTTCGTTAGGGGCGCAAAAATCGAAGCGCAAATACATGCGTGCGGGAAAATGACCGCGCTAGCGGAAGCAATCTAGTACCGAGTTCGGTGAAGCGCCAACGTCACCTTCAGAAAACTCAAAACATGGAGTACAGATAGTTTTGTAATTCAGGTGCTATTTTCTTCGTTTGTTGGCTTGTAGACGCGTTTTATAGTCTGTATACAAATTTAATTTATATAAGTGACTTGCTTTCGTGACAAAGAGCTCTGAATGGGCTTCGTATCTGTCATCTTCGAGTCATAGTGGCGGAGAACTATGAAGGGATATGACTATGAGTGTGAAACAACCACTAAACAACACTGATGTGGACGACTGTGCTAATGTCGCTCAGATCATAGAAGAAAGGCCTGTAGCAAGAGCAGGGAATGATGGAAATGATTTAAAGCAACCAGTAGCTGATATTCATACTGACGTCGAACCTAAAAAGACAACAAGCTTTCAAATAACAAGCATTAAGCCTGACTGCAGTGATGTTGAATCTAGACCGGATGAGGGTTTGTATGCCGACCAGCATAGCGCAGAAAATGTCGGTTTATTTGAGCAAAACAGTAGCGCATTTAGGACTGATACAACAGCGATCAATAGCGTGCAACCGAAGAAGAAAATTTCGTTTCAGGTGACGAGTATCGAGTCGACGGAGGGTCGATCTCGTGGTGATAGCAACGGCTATGATGATATAGACGAACTTAACGAAAGTGAATTCCTTGAGGAAGGAGAGACGAACGTCGAATCAACTTTAACACACTCTTCCGGCAATGGCAACGGAACGTCGAGATTTAAAGTTGTGAAAATACCACGCTATGACAGTAAACCGTATTATCGAGGGCGATGGACGTGCTGGGATTTCGTTAAATGTCCACCGCCTTCGGCCGAACATCTTCTAGCAAACCTACCGGGCTATAGTTCAGATGTAAATGAGAAAGGGGAACTCGATTCTGTTAATTCAACTCGAAATTTACTAGCTTCTAGTACGAGTAACGTGGTAATATCTAAGGTTGCGGACCCTAATTTTGATCAGGCTTCACAGGACGCAAATACACGACCGAAAATAGACATTGAGACTAAAGAAGACAAAAGTACTGTCTTTGCTGTGAGTGAAATTGCCGGACACCCAGGTTCTTCAAAGCTAGACAACAGCAGTAGGGATTTGGTCATAAATAATTCGTCTGGACCAGAAAACTCTGAAGGTCTGACAAACGAACCTGCGGGGACCCTGACAGACGAAGCCACGTTAAGGTAAGCTTTATAAAGTAGAAAATGATTTTGCAATCTTATAGTGCTTCTTATTTGTACTTCAGACAAACTGGCTACGATTGTCCTGTTTTGTTTGGAGTAGACACTTTCTTCGGCAGCATTGAGTAACATAATTAGAGTTAATTGTAAATGGTTATTTTCCATAACAAAAGCGATTTTAATAGAAAGTTTTCAATCTATGTTTGGAAGTAATACGCTCGTGTCGAAATTTTTTCGAGTCCTGACCCCTGTACCGTATTCTAAAGGTAGTATGCTAAGAACTCGAGGAATTTCACTAAAATGTGCCAAATCCATTCGATTGTCGTATCGTCATTAATAATCTATATACAAATAAAGCAGTCTAAGTTGGTAATATTATTATTTATACGTATATCTGCATATTTCTGTCTGAAGTTTTACGGCTTTGCGGTTATAATTTAGAAAAATAGTTCTGTCTGGTTTTGTTTTAGCTTGTATTTCTTACAAAATATTGGCACTGCTTTGTTGATATTGTCAGACGTTATTTTTTGTTTTGCGCCATTGATTGCAAAATTTTGTTATTCCTGTACTGTACAAGCAAAATATTTTGCCATTAACACACAATAGATTGCGTTAATTGCTTTCTCAATTGTAATGACTACAAAAAGGGAGAAATTCACAGCTAAATTTACAGTTTATTTTGCATAAAGCAAACAGAAATTAATGCCATGTTTACTTACCTGAATTGGAGTTGATAAGCTAGTTTATAAGATGCAATGTTATTTCACATTTGAAATAAGAATATACTTGCTATTTGTACCTTTAATTGGGAGCATTTAACGTACTGTAAGAAAAGCAAGATGATCATGTGTGTCATAAATATACAAAAACTTACATGAAACAGTAGGGACTTTACCCCTGAGAAGTAAAACTCTTTAGCCATGGAGTAAAATAATAAAGTTGAGCTGGAAGTACTGCAGAAACTGTGTCAGGCCCCTTATTGAATTTGTATGATGAGAACAGGAATAGCTAGGAATTTCAGATTATGTGTTTAATGGTTGTCAGAGGGTAAAAACAAGTTTGCATTAATTAATATAACATCACGTGACACATGCAAACAGCTTTGACACATGCCAAAGGTCTTTAGCCACTGAGTTGATGTTGCCTTTTACAATAGATATGCTTACTGTATGGTGTAAATGCAAACATACTTACATACCTGTATTAATAACTGGTCTGCTACTATTAATATTCTATGGAATTACATCACATCCTGGCTAAGATTTAGTCTGAAATATCCATATTATATCTTTGATACATTTACAAATTGTATTTTAAGACCAAGCCTGTTTAGCATGTTTGCTGATTGCAACATGAGCATATTTAACTAGTTTTATAGACAAATAGACAATAATATAAATAAAAAAAGTATGCAATCTATGATAGTATTGCCATCATTCTGTGGTTTAATATTTCATTTCTCTTATTTATCACAAATAAAAGCAGTTTAACTAGTAAAATCTGACACCTATGCCCACAAGTACTAGATTTTATGGAAATATGAACTGTAGTGTTTTTTATTGTTTTGCATGTGCAAGTTTTACATTGTCTTCTGGAATTTGAATTTAATTCCCATGTACTAAAGTATATACCACTTCACAGTGATTTTCAATGTCCATCCATTTGTCGGTACCTCCACTAGTTTTAGCTCTACACATTATTTCTCTCATCATTATCATTGAGATTTTTTTAGATGTTCCCAAGGACATAACTAGAGCATTAATTGTGAGGGGTTTAATATTTATGTATTTGTGTTCTGCCCAGTAAATTTCTTTGAAATCTGTTGTCATCAGAGTTGATTTTGAAAGAAATTTCTTGAGCAGAACACAAATATATGGATATACTCCTCCACCCTCTCCCCTAATTAACACTCTATTTACGTCCACGCATACTCCTCATGTCGAACTACATATTTATTGGTGCTAAAGCATGTGGCTAAACCCAATCTCATATGCAACATTATTAAGAAAGATTTTATCAGATTGGTACACCATACATCAATGCATATGCACAGGCCTACTAGATGTACATGTAGGCAATAAGTTTCCAAGATGGCAATTATATTCAGTTATTTTTTAAATATCACCTAAGAATACTACTCCACATGGTTTAATTAAAATCCAAAATGGAATTTTAGTATTTTGTGGATATTATCATTGTTCAGTAAAACATATGCACTAGTCCAGCTTACAAATTCATGATGCACTTGGTATGCAAGCAAAAACAGTCAAGAACCTATAAAACTATAATACAAGCATTTATCACTGTCTTTTAATATTATTTTGATCACAGCTGATTCTGTTTGACCATGAAACACAAAGCATGTTAGGCTGTTCAAACCTGTCTGTTGCTGAGGGTGAAACAACTTGCATTAGGACTCTAGATAAAAGCTGTTTTGCTGCATTTTACATGTGCTTCGTTCACTTTAATACCATTTGTACTTTGTTTACATTATTACCATTTGCTAAGTCTCGGGAAACAAATTACAGTTTGTTTCAGGTTTTGTACACATAAACTAGGCTAGGGCAGTTCTTGGTAAAACCAGAATGGAATTTTAAAGTTGCTTTTAAAATTGCAAATCTATACATTTGACAGTTCAAGACATGTACTTTACTGTTTAATGTTAATTTGCACCGTGTAGTCATACATATTTTTTAAAAAATTGTGCACCCAACTCATACTCCAGGAAGTGGAATGAGAGACTCAAGCAGTAAGGTGTACCAAGAGTCTTAGGAAAGTTGTGTGTTAGTATTTGTGTGAGGCTTCAATAAAACACTTATAAAGGTAGCTAGTAATATTTAAGCGACAACTGCACATTTTAAAAATTTGTGGTAATAGTTGGTTGAAAATAATAAATGATACTGGTATATTATATGTTTTGAGCTTGCTTGTTTTCACAAGCTTGTTTGTATATATACTATACAGTATATGCAGATCTTGTCTGGTCTGAATGAAGTACAATTATTTTTTATCAACTGCCCATAAAACCAATAAACAATGCTTTAAATCACAACTTCTTTATTGCAGCATTGCATGCAACATTAATCAAGACACCTTAAGCTGTAAATGTGTTAGACAAAGTGTATCAGCTACATAGGTGTATGACGTCTATATGGGGATTAATTATGCACCAATCATATCTTCTGTGTAAACAAGTGAAATTATCTGTCATGAACCAGGACAATTTATAACAAAGTATAGTGTATTGATCAAAGCACAACCCAGGAGTGAATGGGTTCACAAAGAAACATGAATGAACCTAAAGAATACATAGTCGAAAAAATTCATCCAATATACTGTAGGTTCTCCAGCAGGAATCAAACCTATGACTTTTTATGCCAATGCTTATAGTCTGTTGTACTTGTACTGTTAATTATGTTATTTGGTTATTTTTAGATTGCTTTCAGAAGATGAAGTAGTTGCTGAAAAAATTAAAAAAGCTATGGTATGTTATCTTGGATTTAATTTTAATATGTACTGAAATACATATCACACTCATTATTATTCATTGTACTATATTCCTGTCTTCTCATTAGTTGAGAGCCTACGGATAATTATGCGTATTTCAGCGCAGACAAAACAAATCTCGTATCTGTCAAGGCCAAATTTTGAACTTGACAAATACGAGAATCATTTGTCAAGGTCAAAAAAACTATTTCTTTTTTATTTGTACTTGCTTCGCTGATTTTTCGTGGGGAATGAATAATAAAAGAATTATTGAATTTGGCTTTCGCAGGATATCAGAATTATTCAGACCTCGGTAGGCATTATCCTCAGCTTCGCTTCAGCATATAACACTGACCTCAGTCTGAATAATTCTGAGTATCCAGCTCAGCCTCATCCAATAATTCTTAAATAGATAGCATGCAATAAGTGTAATGGGATGTTTTATAATTATGTAAAATGCTTTGTTTTACTAATGTTTTTGCCACTAATGAATTGATATGTTAGTTGTCCGATGATCATTTCTGCCATTATCATCACTTTTTGTCAAGACTTTTCACCAAAACTGGTGAATAATATATTTTTCAGGGGGGGGGGGGGTGCCTGGGGAGGGGGTATTTAGAAATCTTCAAGAGTATATCAAGTATTGTTACAATAGGTGTAACCTCTCGTTTTTTGTGTGATATCACACCTGTTTTTGGTTTTTTCTTCATTAGAATCAAGTGGTGCAAATTAAAGCAGAACTTTTACATGATGTCAATGCAGATGTGAAAAAATTAAAACAGACAATTCAGCAATTAACTAATGAAAACCAAAGACTTAAAGAAGAGAACGAGTCACTCAAACAAAGGCTCTCTAATCAACCAAAAACAGAATCTATTTAATATCATCTATCTGTAAGTTTCCAGCTTTTCTCTACAACAAATATATAGTTTTTTAAGTTGCAGTTGACTGGAATATTTCATTGAGATTAGAGTCTCATTAACACTGCTCTGGTGTATGAATGATTGTCCAGCTAATGCGTTTCTTATGGCCAGATTTAAAATTTGCAAGTCATTTTATAACTGGTATACAGCGAAGTGGGCCTTTGTAATAATTTTTTGTTTCGCATCCAGCTACTTCTGTGGTTGCTATCGCGAATATCTTGTACAATAGAATGTGCAATTCTGTGTGTAATGTAAAAAAATTGGAAGTGCATTTCATTTTTATGTAACAAAAGGACTTTCAGAAATCAGGTTAAATTCAGTTAACCTGGGATTAACGCTGATAATAAAGTTTTGGTTTATTGTGTCCCGCGAAGTTTTCGAAATGCTTTGTATATTTTGTCCTATCCAATTTTATCCTATCTATTTCTGCTGTTAAACAGTCAAAGTGAAAGTATGTCTCGCTGTCTATTTATGTGCGCATGTGCATGATGAGTATTTTTTGGAAAAGCCAAGACCTTTAACTGAGAAGAAAACGGAAAACTATTTGCATGCTTAAGGCTGTGTGTCGGGGCGAATATAAATCATTGAGGTCTTTTTAAGATAAAACTATTGGAAACGCCCGTACAAATATTCATTCAGCAGTAATTACGTGTGGTTATTCATACTCACTGTGGAGAAATTTGTGGAGAACTCTACACAATTGTCTTTTGGGTGAAGAAGTGCGCACATGAGATGATTTGAGCTGATTGGAACTGTTTTAATTAAATAGTTGTGCGTGCGTGTATTTGCGAAACAAGCAATGAAATACTAACTGTTGCGTGCCTCACTCAAACGTAAAAAAATTGTTCACTTGACTGGATATTGACCGCGTGTCAGATCAGCTCTCTTCAACATGGTTTGATCGTGTGTCTGATAAACTAGGAAATACACGAAAGTTGATGTAAGTTGAGAGAAACACGACTGAGCTTACAACTTTCTTTAACTTTGTATCGTGTGCATTCAAATTATTACAAAGGTCTATCTCCCTCTGGCCCAGCACAGAGTTGATCTGCATGCAAGTGCATGCAATATTTTCATATAATATACAAGATACCGCCAGCTATATTTCGTGGTATTACTACGTAAGCTTTATTAGACGGTTGTACGTTTTGTACTGCATTAGAAAACTGACATCTGAAGTCAGTTACAGTCTAATTTGAGTGGATATAATATAACACAGTAGCACAACACCCAGCCCATATGTATCTGTTTATTTGTTTTAAGAATTGCATAATTATTAGTCATAAAACAAATAAATTGTTATTTATCTTACGGTAGGACAGTCTCTGTACTCTTTTATACTCAGTACTCTCTTAACTCAAATGATTGACATTTTACACTTTCAATCAAAACGCAGATTGATGTTATCATAGCACTATAGAACCAATCTTTTAGATTTGAAAATATTTCAACCTGATACAAATTGAAATTTTCAATCTTTAGAGTCAAGAGAGTGAGCAAATTATCAAGGAACTTTCTCCAATTAAGGATTTTTGGGTGTTTTGCTTTGTCCAGACCAATTCTTTAAAAATCCATCTTTTCATAGCCTGCGCGCAGACTTCAAAGCATGGAGCAATAAATTGTACATGAATATGTATGTGATTTTTGGGAGAAGGTGATGTAGCCAACTTGACATCATATCTAGATAATCAGGCAGGAAATCTTTTGTTTCCAATCCTAGTTTTCATAATTGTAAATTTAATTCATGAAATCTGGTCATGTAAACGAAGTAAATGCCGTATTTATATTAGACATATTTCTTTAACTTCTGAGACGACTTAAACGTCTGAGAAATTCAACTCGTACAGTACAAATAAGAAAAAATGTGACATTCCAATGAAAAATAACGTCGTCTGTTAAGTGCATCTAAACGACGCTCTTAGTCACAGTGAACCCTATTAATACTGGAAACGATAACTCTGGGTAGTTATGAATTAAATTATAATGACTTAAACACTACAGTTTTTTTAAGGCTGTAAGTAGTGAAAACATTTTTTATCCAACTGCAACTAAGTGATGTAACTGCAACATAAATGAATTTGAAGCATATTTAGAAGTTATGGCAAAATAGAAAACGACTAATCTTGAAAATGAGTAGAAAAAGACTGAACTTGACTTCATTTTGAAGACCAGTTTGGCATCAAAGATGACGGCAACGTTATCGCTCCATTATGATATAGAGTTCACTGCTTGGTTATCTACGAGACGATTAAGCTATCGGACGCAAAATGGTTTTCCAAAGAACGCATCATAAACAATGATGTCTTTTGTTTTAAAAGTCCAATCAGAAAGCCTGATCATTGTAGGTCGGTATTACTCGTAATAGTGTATAAATACAGCCAATATGGCGTCAAGTTGGTGCTGTTACTTCTTCATAGATCAAATATCGCAACAATGAAATTCAAATTTGAGATTTACGCACCTATTTCGAAAATTCTTTACATGCAAGGGATAAAACTTTATGTGGCACTTATTGTGGCTAATTTATGTTACAGTTTTGTTGTTATATCTTTGTCAAAACGAACAATATGTATTCACATGGTACGTTGTGGTTACTGAAAGGTGTTGGATTAGTGTAAAAATTTCAATCTTATAATAAAGCTTACTCTGTAGTACCTCAAAGTATTTCTGGACACCTTGTGTTGTAAGAATGATATAGTAGGTGTAATTAGGTAAATGTATAAAATTAGAAAGGTTACTTACTGCACTGACGTATGTTTGTTTCTTATTCATATGTTGCAGCATACTAAGAAATTATATACACTGCGTGCCAAAATTATATATTGCAAAACAAATATTGCAATCTTCTTGCCATAGCTCCGGCAGTTTTCAATAAAAAAATAGCGAAACTTGGCACGTTTTATTAAAACACTAATACATGCTCAGATCTAAAATTTTAAACCGATCTGCACATTAGAAAACAAATGGCAGCCATTTTTGTGATTCTTTACCTATTTCAGCGTGCCAAATTTATATGCATGATGGGGCGTTAAGGTGCTTCGAGTGAAACTGAGATATTCAAAATAATCGAGCGGCTTCATAGTAAGTTCTACCTTGGAAATAGCGAAAAAATTAGGCCGATCGTACCGTTAAAAAATTTGTCATTAGCCCCGCTCAGTGCAATGGACGTTCTGAGAAGGGAAAAATTCGGAAGCAAGCACCTGTTTCTCATCGAGCTATGCGTTAGGAAGTCCGGCGTAACCCTCTGCAGACTAGTTAAGAAGTGTTTGAAAGCGCTGGTGTTCCTGGTGTAACCAAATCATCTCGATGCTGTGTCTTGAGGAGGATTGGAAAATGTAGAAAGCCAGAGGTTCGCCCTCCATTAAAGGATATCCACAAGAAAAGAGAATGCATTGGGCAAAGAATAACATGTAGGTAAATTTCTAAAGTGTTTTTTTCACCGATGAGTGTCGAGCGACCCTTGATGGACCTGATGGATGGATGAGAGGATGGTACTGCAGGGAGGGTCCACGTCCTGAACGGATCAGACTTCAGCAAGGTGGTGGCGGTGTGATGCTTTGGGCTGCAATCATTGGTAATGAACTGGTTGGACCATTCAGAGTCTCAGATGGAGTTAAAATGACTGCCAAAGTCTACCTTGACTTCCTGAAGAAGCACCTCATCCCATGGTACAAAAAGAAGAAATTGGCATTCCGAAAAAATATGTTTTTCATGCATGATAAGGCTAACCACTGAATATTTGAATAGTGTTTTTGCTAGACATGGAAAAGTCATGCAATGGCCAGCCGGCTCTCCGGACTTAAATCCTATAGAAAATCAATGGATCATTCTGAAAAGGAACATTTACTCTTGTGGAAGGCAGTACGTCTCCAAGGATGATCTCTGGGATGCCATTTTGACTGCTGGCAAAGATATTTCATCGGATGAAATCTTCAATGGATCAAAGGCTTTTTTCTATCATTAATAAAAATGGTAGTTATATTAATTATTAATTGTACTGTGAAAGCAAAGTGAGATTTTTTGTAATACTGTACATGTTGTTGTTCCCAAATAAATATTTAAAAAGTAATCTATTTTTTATTTCCGCCTGCACCTCTCCATATTCAAAAAATAGAAATGATTTGGATATAAATTTGGCACGTTGGAATAGGCAAAGAATCACAAAAATTGCCGCCGCTTGTTTACTAGTGCGCAGATCGGTTCAAAAGTTTAGATCTAAACATGTATTAGTGCTGCCATTAAACGTACCAAGTTTCGCTATTTTTTATTTAAAACTACCAGAGCTATAGCAAGGAGATCAGTTTGCAACCGTACGAACGCTGAATAACAAGACTCTACACAGGATAGCTATTTTTATCTCAAGTAATCTTCAGTTGAGTTTTTAAAACTGAATTTTCTCATGCTTTAAATTTAAAAATGGTTTTGTGTGCATTTTCTTTTACCAATAGCTCGGTTATTTTACCACCGACACCAAATTTCTGCTACAAATATTTTTTTATCAAGGAAAATGAAAGATATAATTGATTTATCAAGATTTGCGCAGTGTACTGTTAAACACGTTATAATGTATAATTTTGCAATTACATACCATGTCACAGAATCGAAATAAACGCGAGGGCAACTCGAGTCGCTACCATGGAGGTTTGTGTCCCCACGCATGTTCCATTAGGCATGTTCATTACGCAGGTTCTGGCCATGCAGTGAATTGCATTTTCTGGCCAATCAAACACTGCATGGACTGGCTGATCCGCCATTATTCTGGCCTGTAAACTGCATAAAAATAGGGGGACATGTTGCACTGCTGAGTGGTCCAACTGCAGTTAACTCGCTATACTGTGGCCATGGTGATTTTAAAACACTTTTTACTAAGCGAAGGAAACGGTAGGTTTTGTGATTCCAACATGCACCGTCGATGTTTTCCGAGAAGAGCCCGAGTGAAACTTTGGCGGTCGAGAGATCACAACATACTGGTGATCCTTAGGGTTCAGTGCTTTAAAAATTACAATATATACTCGGCTTTATCCCAAAACTGGACTAATTTTAATCAATTGACGTATCACGGTAAGGACGCTCCACTTCCAGTTTTATTGACAACAAAATGTATTTCACCTCACAACCAAAGCAACGCCGTGGACACGACGTTTTGTGGACTGGCACGAGAAATGGCTTTGTCCGATTAGAAAACAGGACAATTGAACTTTGAAACTGGGTATATAACAAAAGAATATGTTACTGTAACAATATTAAGTTATGTCGATACATCAATAATTTCCTAATGTGTGTCAAAATAGGTTATTGTATTTTTCAGCTACTCGTGTTGCACAAGATATATACCATGCTATATAGGACTTAATGCATATGTCATTGTAAATATTGTTACGCCAATACACCAATATCTTGGTAATGTTCTTCAAACTAGGTTCTATTGTGTTATTTTCCAGTCAGTGATGGATAGCCCATTGTACTATATTATGCTGTTCGTGTCGATGGTATACTAAAATATACAGTACGTACAAAAATGCAAACCAACTTTATAACATGTAGTATATTCTGCAACGTTTGTAGTTTGCGATTTTATAAGCATGTACCACGAGAATCACCTGCCTCAACGTTGGATTTTTCATCCTCCATTCCTCCAGGAATTTTTTCCTCAATGATAACTTCCTGCCTATTTCTCAGGCTAATTCCATTCTCTGATTCTTTCCATTCGTTAAGAATTTTCCTCATGAGCCGGTGCCCGATGTAACAAAGCAAACCAAAGAACACAAAACCGAGTAAGATGATCCCAATGGAAACTCCAATAAGGATTGCATCCAGTTTGACAATGGCAAATCCGCTAATTAAAGCGACGGTATCAGTGAAGTAGTTAAACGAGGCAAGGACTTGGCGATGGAAATGACTGCCGATAACTGAGCCCAGTGGAGCGCCCAGTACGACAATAGGAGCACAGACAGCAAGGTAATAGTAGGAATCAATGTGAATAGCTCGCATCATTACTTGTCTCCAGTAGAAACCAATAAGAGTGTTTCCTGCCATAAGTAAAACTGAAGTTGGCGTGGCCGTTTTCTCCGAAACCCTAAACATGAACAATATTCGAACTATAGCGTCACAAAGGAGGAAGAAGACACCTGTTTTTCTGAGCGTCTAAGTACACTATAAACGTTCATTTAAACAGTGTTCATCAACGTGTAGCAAACGTGAATTAGCCATAGTGTTGCAAAAGTATGACAAATCTATGACGTAGAAGACATTTCATCAACTATATCTTAACACTAAAATTACAGCGATGTAAGGGTGGAATTAAAAGTGAATTCGACGTCATGTAATCAAACATAAATGGACGCTATATCGCTGTGTGTTTGCTAGTGTTCAACCAACGCTTGTGAAGCAATTGCAACGTCAGGACCCTGGTCTGAACAACGTTAACTTTGCGTTGATCATCGAACAATTTTTAGATGTCAGTCATAATAATTTGCTAGTTTTCACATCCGTCGTGTGCGTTGGTCTTTGCACCTGACTGTGAACTTCATCACCGAATTAACTTCATCAAAACAAAAAAATTGACTAAATTTAATCAGAATAAAGTTACTGGTGCTAAATTTGCGCGACCGGTTGAAAGTTTGCCAAGAAAAAACGTGATGCGAAATGCATATTTACCGTGTGTATTTACATCTTTTAGGAAAATTTCGCAATTTTATCCAATTTTTTATCAACTCTAAAGGAACCAACCAGTGTCAACGATTGTTTGCAAAAAAAAATTATATTTTTTTGTCGCCTTGAAATGACGTATTTCAAGGCCTGGTCGTATAGCGTGAGAAAGGCTAATTAGTTTCACATGCGTATACTAACCTAAACAGCAATGTGAGAACGCTAAAACTGCACACATCAAGACCGCTACCAGATATTGCTGAGAATATTCCACCGAAGAATCCAGTCACTAGGAGAGTGCACGCTTTCCAAGCCTTGAACTGTGGTATGACTTTAAATGTCACTCGTTTATGATAGACGTTTAGTAGAAAAAGGGCAAAGGCAAACGCGAACCAGATGCTAACAAAACCCATTTTCTTTTGTGGGGGTGTGAGGTTGGGATCAATAAATTCCAAGCCGATAACCATCCCAACAGCTCCGCCGACCGAGCAAAATAGTACAGAACGCCATTCCAGTTGAATTTTCATCCAGAAGATCGTAAATGCAGCCGCGGTCATTCCAACAGATTGGATCATCAACGAAAAATCTCGAGCGATCGAGGGGCTGATTTGAAATGCCAACGTCATCACGGGAAACGCTACACTACTGCCTCCTTCACTTGTCATACCTATAGAAAGTAAGGTATATAAGGAATGAACAACACAAGAAACACCACAAAATATGCCGAGTACTCTTTGCTTTTTCTTGTACGCTTGCGTGGTGTTATCATCGCTCGAATGTACGTTCTATAAGCTAGGACAATGGACGGAGTGCGCACTAAGAACACCTTCAATTTCATGCACAAGGGAGTGACATGCCATGATAGGCTCTCTTGACCTGCTTACTTGTTCAAGTCATAAATAATTCGCACGGATTTAAGGGCGCGCTTATAGGTTAGAGCTTAGCTCTGTTGTACCAACCCGCACCATTGTTTATATTTTGTGGAAGCTTTTAAATAAATAAATAAATCAGTTTAAAATGTGATGGGTAAAATATGCCAATGAAAGCAATCGTTGACACAGGCCTTTAAAGAATTTTTCACAGTTCTTGCTGTTTGAAGACATGGAGCTAGTTGTATAAAAAAGTGATTAAAGTTGATTACGATTGGTGGAAACGTCAACCAATCAGAACCGTGTATTTTGTACTCAATCAAAAAGAGTTTTAATGTTTTATACAGTCGTCACTAGATTTCACGAAATTAACACGTGCGAATAGTTGCGCTTTAAATCACATAATATGTTGTCCCAAGCTAAATATGGTAATAATCAAGCGTTGTTCTATGGAGAAGAAATTTTCCAGTCTAAGATATTAGAGAACTTCATAGCCTGATGTTTATGAAAAACAGCTAGTAACCCTAGACATTTCTTTTCAATACAAATGAAAAACATTAATGTCAAATTCGTTCAGCCATACAAGCCTGCTCGCAGGCTAAGCCATGCTACCTATATTTTAGCATTACAAGCATCTAAAATGCTGCACTAAAACGCTTTGTGTGACCACGGATAATTTACCTACGGTACGAAGGTAATAATTCCGTGTTCTCAGTACGCGAAATTAAATTTTAATCCAAGCCCTAAATCTAATCAAAAACATGACAAATAAAATGTTGGTTAGGATAGGGTTTGGGTTAGGGCTTGGATTAAGATTTATATGAGAATACGGAATTATTACCGGTACGAATTCGAATGCGTCGTTCTTTGATCCCAGTCCCAAACTCGGTTAAATTGGTGATCATATCAAACTATCTAAGAACGGTGTGTACGAGCAAGAGCAATAACACCATTGCAGACCATTGTCTTTGTCACCTGCTATCAAAGATCCAAAAATCATTGTAATTGACATAAAGTATCTGTTAGGGAATAGCTCCCAGTAGTTGTATCGAATCGCACATGTCCACCAGATGAAATGCACGATGGTGAACGGGATAAGAATTCCGACCACGCGACGGTGCTTTACGATCAACTTCGAATACCATGGAGCGTTCGGATCCAAGTTTTCAAGAGCTTCATTTTGAGTTTTAATCAATGATTGACCTAAAAAAGGCAATCAAGTTAGTATATCAGTCCTATGCTCAAACTTGTTTAGTGTTTTAGTGTTTTTTAGTTTCAAATGTCCGCATTGAATTAGTAAAACACTTAAAGTTTTTTAAAAAAGTAAGTAGAATAATATAATGAAAAAACTATTTTTAGAGAGATCTTGATTGACAGTCTCTTAATATATGAACAGTTGCAATATGCTGATCAATATATGCTCTATATGATGAAAAGCCCATTAGCTGTGACCTCTGAAAGAGGCTCTTAAGCTATCCACTGAGAAATAAATTGGAAAATTCATTGTACGCACTGAAATGTCTATGAAATATTTTTCATAATATGGATTTGCGGAAATGATATGGTTATATGAACCATAATTCGGCATTCATGCATGAATTTACCAGACATTTTGCATAGATAGTGTGGAATATAAATTCATGCATGAACGCTAAATCAAATTCCATTCTACTTTCAATAAAGGTTCGTACAATTTCATACAAGGAGAAAGCGCCTAGGAATGCTAAGACAACAGCCCTAGAGCCAAGCTTCACTTAAGAGATCGGCTTGGATTAATCTAAGATAATTTTTCCATCCTACTCTGGAAAACATGCAAAATTTGCAATCTAGTCAAACTTAACTTAGTCAAACTTAAACCTTGCTATTATATCGTGTTGACACGGCTACTAAGTTGCGAATGTTTGGAATGGGAAAAATGGTTCTGGAATTAGTAGTTTTGAGTTCAGTATGTAATTTTTAGTTGTTAACTGAACATGGGTGGCAGTGTTGATCGTCTGCTTTCGGCTCAGATTACCGATAAAAGTCAAAACGCTCAAGTCCAGAAATATCTTTTTAAATTCTGAAAAGTGCCAGCAACGTTCAGTTTAGAATATAATGTCTTGGTGTATTGCATAAGTCTCATATAGTATACAACAAAATGTAATCTTAAATGCATTTTATAATAACTCTGTAGAAGTAAGGTGCGTCTCTCAGCCCTTACGAAAAAGCCACATGAAAAAACCCACATGTGAAATTGGAACAACATTTCACATGTGATCCACATGTGGTAAAAACGCATGCGATTCACATGTGATCCACATTTGGAACACATGTGACTTTACAATGGATGATTTTTAACAACCACATGTGGTTAACATGTGAGCATGTTAACATGTGAAAATTCAAAAATGGTCTTCTATGCAAGAAATAAATATCCTACAAATTTGGTGGAGTTTCAAACAATATTTCCGGAGTTAACGTAGTCTATGTACTGTCCAGGTAACAAAGGTGCCAGACTCAGTTCTTCATATCTACAAGTCCGATATAAACGCCGTTTTTACATTGCACATCAAACTGATACGGGTTTTTTAGCATTCTAAAGCTTATTCTCCCTCGAGTCACTGCCCTCCATTCTCTCAGTTTCGAGCAAAAGAAAATTTTACATTAAGATTACTATGTGCATCTGTTACTCCATTTCAAATTGAATTTTGAATGACACAAATTGTAGGACAAACGTCAAGTTTTCAACTTTTCTTTTAATAGAATTGCATGAAATTCATAGCGTTGATAGATTGCTCCACCTATATTGCGATTTCTATGAAAATCTACCAAAATTATACAAAGGTGCCACTTTGTAAGAAATTGATAAGATTTATACAAATAAGTATAATGTTTTTGTGTACAAGTTTCTTTTGGCAGGCTTGTATTGCTCGTACAATAATTAGCTTTCTCCCTTTACTAAACGCTAATACTAAGCATTGGCTAATCATTTAAATCTCCTGTAAATTCACTTTAGCAACAACTCGTGAACAAGTTTTTACAACACCAAGAATAACATCAAGCATTATGATAATGAGCAAGAAGCTTGTGCAAAATGGCCGTCAAGTGATCAATCACATACTTTTCTAAACTAGTTATTGAATATTTCGATAAAAAATTACATGTATAGAAAGGCTATAGCGATATATGCGGAAATTAAAATTGCAAAGCTAAGTCTCGGCATGTCATGAAAACATCAGTTTTTTGGTACCAAATTCTCGTATCTTTTAAGTTTCCAAACGTGACTTGTGTTTTTCCTGACATATTGGCCACACTAAATATCCGCTATGATGATGAGTGAAGTAAAGGAAATGATACGTGCCGTGGTGTGGTTAACTTGCCAGATACATAAACTCAAGGAATATATAGTTTGTAAATATAATAAATTTGTTACTTTAACATCTAATGTAGTTACCAGTATCGTACAAATTTTTAAGATGCCATTATTATTAGATTTGAAATGATTAAAACTACACTGTAATGCTACTTCAACAGCATGCCCATATGTTACTGAAGAAATTTGTATCGCCACATATTCGTTAGCAAAGTAGCATGTGGCAGATGTTTTAGACAAATCTGCCTCCTATGATAGCTGTACCATCTGCTAGTTTCCATATATCGACAACTATACTGCGTCCTAAAATTATATATGCAGATCGAAATTTTTGTGATAACTTGGACGAAATTTTGGTGAACTTTCAGCAATGTTTACTGTTAGGTATAGTTCATTCAAAAGATCGTCAATAGGGCCATTTATACGAGCGAAAATAAGCCGCGGCTTAAATAGGCCGCGGCTAAAATAAGTCGAGAACGCAGCCTTTTATACGCCAGTTTTACTAAATTTATTAAAATAGCCCAAAACACTCGTATAAATAGGACAACACATCATATAAACAGACTTGCCTTGGTCTCGAACATCATAGTAATAAACTAAACTAATAATAAATAATATTAATAAACATCGTATAAATAGACTTGCCTTGGTCGCGAACGAAGCGTTTTTACGAGGTTTTCCCGCCTAAAATTGGCCGCGGCCAATTTAAGACGAGGCCCGAACCCTGGGCTAAAATTAGCCGCGGCTTATTTTAGTCGCAAAGAAATTGTACGTTTATACAGACGTTCTCGACTTATTTAAGCCGCGGCCTATTTAAGCCGCGGCTTATTTTCGCTCGTATAAATGGCCCTAATTGTAAACATTACTACTTCACAAACTCACTTAATATTTTATACAATCATCATTCTTGGAAGTTGGACTTGGAAAATCATCAATCCATTCATGTTGTCAAGCTCTTGACTGGATCACATAGAATATCTTCGGTTAAAGCTACGATGCATTTCAAAGATTATTTTTGGATTAGTAATGCCCTACGGTGGTGTAGATCTCTTTCTCTCTCTTTCTCAGTTGAACTTATGCCTAAAGATCTGGCTATATAGATATTCTATCCCCCCCCATATTTTATAGTAATACGAAGTTACATCTTATGGTGTATGTATGTCGTTCTGCATGACCTTGCATAAAACCTTTGGCGGGCCTTGTGATAGGAGGCACAGAGTGCAATATAGGCAAAACATTGTGCTGATGTTCTTAGGCACCAGCAAAATGAGCAAATAGGTTTCAAGTGATATTTTCGTCAGGAGCGTTCTATATTGAGAGAAAAATGTCTTTTTGTATCTCACATACGACCTCAAGAAAAAGCCCAATCGCACAGGAACAGGAGCTTACTATAGACACCAAAACTTTTGGTTTTATTATGCATGATATTGCGACATGCCATGCCGCTCTGCCATGTACCTGAAGTCCGTTTTAATAAAATATCTAGACCATCCTTAGGAGCCGTTGTAGCTTCATCCTAAGATATTCCATGTGATCCAGTCAAGAGTCCGACAATGTATGAATGGATTGACTTTTTTGTCCAACCTCCAAAAATGATAGTTGTATAAAATTTTAAATAAGTTGTGCATATGGTCGTGAAGTAGTTAAGCTTTACACTGGCCCTCTTTTGAACGAACTATAGCTAACAGTAACGTATGCTAAACCGTCAAGCCTACAATTTTTTCCTTCAAATTTATCCTATTTTGACATTCTGTATATGCTTTGAAAATAATTGTGGAACAGTATAGCAAACAAAACAATTTCGTGCAATATGTGCGCACGAAAAGCGACGTCATAAACCAACAAGTCTAGTTTTCTCTTCGATATACCTTAGAAAGAACCGACGACTAAAAATTATGTATAAATATATAAAAAAATCAACAGCTAAAAGATATATATAGAGAGAACCATGAACTAATAAAACTTGTACAAAGAGAATCAACACCAAGTGGGAGTCATATATATACATGGAGAGCCAACAGCTAAAAGACTTGTATATATACATGTATAGAAAACCAACAGCTAAATTAAGGACTTGCTATATATAGAATCGACAACTAAAAGATATATAGAGAGAGCCAACAGCTAACACTACTTATAAATATATAATCGGCACTTAAAACAGACATATGTAGACAACAGTTACCAGGACTTATATAGAACCAACAGCTAAAAGGACTTAGAAATATATTTATAATATAGCATTTGCAAATTCTGAACGCTGATTGGCTAAGAGCCGTGTTGATATAATTATGTCAACACGGAAAATTTCCCGCTACTTTTCTGTTAAAGTTCTTTGTGCCACACAATTTCTCGTTTTTCCAATTTCCACTCGTGTTGATATAACTGTATATCAACACGGAAAATGTTTTATATTTCTTAAATATACAATCCACATTTAAAAGGAACCGCAAAGGAACCACAAGGCAGCTACTAAACTACAGCAACTGAACGGAGTTATATAATTATGCCAACTGATAAAAACTATTTAGCTCAAGTATCCAAGAAAAATGTCATAATATTAACTGTTCGGGACGAGAGTGGAATTCTCTATTGGTTTCCTATATATAGTGATATCGACATAATCATATATAAATCCAATATCACAGTAGCTATATACTACTTGAGATTGGAATTCTCACAAGTTAATAGTTAATAAACATTCATTTTTTGTAAGGTTGTTTTATGCTAAAAGGCAAAAGCCAAGAGCGAAAAGTACGATAGGTTACGTTCAACAGGGCAATCACTGAAATTATTTTTATATTCCTGTACAAGTCGCCAGGGCCTTTTTTAAGAAATTGCCCGTGGGGGGGGGTGTACATAAGGGACCTTTTGGTAATGACCGAAGGGACCAGCAAATTGTGGGATATGCTGACATAGTTTCTACATTTATTATTGAATGAAAAATATTTTTAAAATGTCTTTACAATCAGTTATTATTAGTTAACATTTTCGCTCATCAACGCACTGTTTTTTTGTGTAATATATCGTTAACAGCGAGGAGCTGACAACATTAAAGTAACAACATGACAACTTAGTGGGGGGGGGGGGGCAAAATCCATCAGTGGGAGGAGGGGGCAAACGAGGGGGTGGGGGGTCCTTGGCCCCCACGTATATAGTTAAAAAAGGCCCTGCAAGTCGCACACCATTAGTCATTCTATTCACGGTTTTACACATGATGAATATGTGAGATGACTATTTAATCAATAAAACCCATAAAACCCATTTTTAGCGCTTGGCTTTTACTTTTTAGCTTTATCATAGCATTCATATAGGAGAACCTTGATGCAACTGGCTGTATAATAGAAAATAATGCCGAAACCGAAGGCGTTTTTCTAAATGAATATCTTGAGTTCCAAAATTCAATTACCTTAATAATACTCAATTATCGACAAATGTATAACACGTGAAGACCCGAGTTTGTTGAAAAAATGTGTTTGTTCCTTCGCGTCCACGACTATATTGTTCCTAAATGGGTGTCCTATACTGAATATCTCAGTTACTAAAAGTAAACACACGAATATGTCATAATATTTGACATCAATATGATGAAATAGCTATATAAGTATCACTATAGTGCTTAAAAAAAGTTCCTTGTAACTAACCTTCGAGAAAGTACTTATTGAACCATTCCTTGATTGAGCGACGTGATCGTTGAATGTTTTGATTTTGAGACATTGTCAGTTTCTCCTATATAACAACAAAATATTCGACTCGTATACAATAGAATATAATACATAAACACTGTGAGTGAGCCGGTCAGTACGTTGCGCAGCAATAAGATAATGTGCCTCTGGCCAAAGGAAATCCCACGTTTCCTCCTCTCATTGTCTAATCTTTTTGGCCTTGTAGTAAAACACTTTCGGACACTAATATATATGTCTTCGAACCGTCGATGTACTAGATTTACACAGAAAATAAAAGTTTAAAAAGTACATTAAAAATTACCTTTGCAAAGGAGTATCTCTCGAGATGTCACTGCCTAATGGACCCCCACAACGTTTCTCAGGTGCCCCGAATTGACTGGGTGTCCCTGGCTAAAGCCAAGGAGTTACGCCACTGGGATCAGTACAACTTTACTATGAGTTTTAGATGAAGGCAAATGAACATCAATAGATCGCCGAATCTATGTAAATGCTAGAGTACGGTATTCTACTGTATAGCTACGACAATCAGGTTGAAAAATATCTCAAGTGATCTTCAAAATATTCGCTATATAACATGAAAGCATCGAACACATTCTGTAGAAATTATTTTGTATTTAAACCTATTAATTAATGTCCACCAACCAAATTTAGTTAATTATAATTAGTGGCGAGAACCATGTGAACTGAAAATTACCAGCCGAGCACATCTTCTAACAGGCTATGCCATATAAGTCCTTCAAAAATATTCACCGTAGGTAAAATTCGTTTTTCTCCAAGGTTTTCATCTACTCTAGCTATCAACAGCTGATTATCATTTTTAAGAATGATATTTCCATTCCGAATTAACGCTCATTTAGCAAAACCAATATAAGAATGTTATGACAAATGACGTTGTGAATAGTTTTACTTACTTCTTCATTGCCTGCCATTTTCAGTATAGTCATATGTTAAGTCAGCAGATAAATATATGAATGTAGCTATGTCACATGTATCACTAATATCACTAATATCAATAAGTGATTAAGTGTTCACAGACATTTTCCGCCACCCACTCTAAGGGCCTATCTCTCCACCCACAATGCAAGTAAGTGCTCAAACCACAGAAGCAGTTTGGGTGCATTATGGTATATATAGTAGTATGTCATTAGTAATAATAATATCTTAAAATTGCCGTTATTTATTGGTACTTCAAAACTATTTATAAGTAATAACTTTAAGATTGATTAGTGATTAAATGTACCCGAAAGCCGAGGGAGATTTAGTAATGTTCCGACAGCGAAGGCCGAGGGACTTGTACTAAAATTCCCGAGACTTGAGGGACATTTAATCACTAATCAACCGCAAAGCCATGTTATTACTTTGTAATATTATTGTCTCCAAGACAATACCAACGCTTATAGGAGATTTAACAATAAGTGAAATAGAATAAAACTTTTTGTGCTGTAAACTTTCTGTCCTGCAAACATCACAAGCGGAGGTTTTGGCATAAACATCAGGTACGATCAGCTAGTAATCCTACCTAACGTATATCGGTATATGCATCGAGTTATCAGTTACGTTATTTGTTAATCGTCACTAGTAAAACAAAGGATTTCTAGGTGACTATAATTATAATAATATTTAAGATATATATACTATATATATATATATATATATATATATATATATATATATATATATATATATATATATATATATATATATATATATATATATATCAATCAGTATATATATATATATATATATATATATATATATATATATATATATATATATATATATATATAGTATATATATATATATATATATATATATATATATATATATTACAATCAGTATATATATATATATATATATATATATATATATATATATATATATATATATATATATATATATATATATATATATATACTGATTGTAATTACCAAGAAGGTTATATTTTCAGGATGAAAGTATAGAGCGCTCGATACCATTACTAGTAGAGCGAATAATTAAACACAATAGACAAAATTTTGCTGTCGCTACTCTGAGTTTCACGCGGTTAGGCGATCAGATATATATATATATATAATTAATGCATATATATATTTATATATAATTAATATATATATAGATGTATACATAGATAGATGTATAAGTATATATAAAAAAATGCTTCGTTACAACGTGCGTAGTACGAAACTATATACTAATAAATATGCCAAACAAAACTTGCTTAGTTTTGGTGTCATTCTTTAATTATTATGCTCTGGTTATCCATTAAGCACTCTATCACTGGTTTTTATAATCCATCACAATTTTTATCAATCCCCTGATTAGTGTAACAGGCTTCTGCCTGTTATACGAAACAAATTTGTAGTGAATTAAAATCTGAATGTATTATTTCAAGTTTGTTTTAGTCTTATTCTTATTTGCTCTACTATTGTATTGAGCACTGTGTCTGTATATGATTCCAAATTGTTTATATTTTAATATATATGTATATATTATTGATGATACACATTTTATTTAAACTTTCACCTTTATTCATGATTTGAATTTTAGTGGCCCTGTTAGGGGGGTCTTGAATATACCTTATACCTATTATTAAGAGGTCATTTATACCTTATACCTAAAATGGCAGACACATTTATACCCAAAAGTACCCCAGCAACTCTTGTTTTCTTTTAGTTGCGTTGTACACTATTTCACCCCTTTCAAAAGCATTTACCGGGTTGTTTTCATTCTTTGGACATCACCTGTGACACCCGTGAATCTAGAGAGTCATTTTGCTCGAAGTTTCCAGTGTAGAAGCGAGAATGAGACAGTTTAATTGCAACTATAATCCGAAAAGCGTGTGGCAGTAAGACTTAGTTTTAGCAGACTTTAGGCTATATTCTCACAAATACATATACCGCCGTGGAACTTCAACTCTGCAAACTCAGGTTGAGGCTGTACGTCGAGATATTAAAAGCGGTCAGTATTAGTAACTATTGGCAAATAAATGCTCCCAAATGCCTTGAATAGCTGACACAAAATGTCTTGTGGTTAGTTTTTGTTATACCTAAAAGTATAACGCCAGTGATCATTTATACTTTATACCCAAAAGTCTATCGTTATTTATACTTTATAACTAAAATACTTTGGGTAAATATAACTTATACCTAAAACCCCTAACAGGGCCTCATTTTAATAGGAAACATTGTCATTGAATTTAAATAAAAGTCACAAAAGAAATATTTTTGCTCTAGAAACTTTGCGTTGAGGCTTGAGCACCTTTTATTCTACTTCCTAATTCACATCTGGTACATAATTCATGGCGATAAGTTGTTATTTCCAGTCTTAAGGGAGGAAAGTTATATTGTTAGGGCATACAATTAGTACATTCCATACAGAACAATTTAATATACCAAGCTAATGACCTATGTCTATGAGTGTAATATATATGAATGTAATGTAAGTATCCATCATCCGTCGCGCGCTCAATATTGCAAGATTTGCAATTTCATGAAAAACAATCTCTTTTTGAATTTGCTGCATATGTATACATATATATCATGCTAGACCATTAATACAATATAGGTAAGCAATTGAGAGTTGCATTGAAACAATATCAAATCTGTAATCGGCAAACAACAAGGTGTTCCGATTTAAGGACACACGGCACGTTTTATATAACTGTTATGGTGATCCAGCCACTCATGCATTGATGCACAACAGTAGCGAAGAAATAAATATAGATAAAAAATGTTTAGTGCATTTGTGGCAAAGCGAAGACACAAGCTGACTTGTAGTTGACCTATATAAAAGGTTATAAGAACGTATGCACACCCACTCTGAAAAATTCATACCTTAAGGATGTAGTCTGTTGCCATAAGCAACTTTTGCAATTGAAGAGCAAAGCTATAACAGCAAATTAACATTTCAACAGTTCAGTGGCGGATCCAGCGTAGGTCAGAATAAATTATGGCAGCCCAATTTTAAATTCAAAACAACTTTATAACAATGTCATAGGTTATGAATTTCCAAAGAATAAAATCTAACCAATGAAATTGCTTTGAAGGTATTTTAAAATGTAAATATATCCAAGAATGAGCTGTAGTAATTTATTTTGACCTACGCTAGATCCGCCACTGCAACAGTTCATCACACAAGGAAGATTCTTTAGTCAACTCACAGTGTCAGTACTAAGCGTATTTTTGCCATGTATGTCATTAGATAGGTTATGCATCGAACATGTTTTGACCACAAACATTTCTCGACGCGCCCAGAACGCAAAAGGATCGATATGACGGCAGCACAAATCGAGATGTTTTTCCGTACTATGTGTTATTTTCTGATGCAGCTATATAAAGATTGCATTTCAGTACCACCCGACATGTTCCCATGAGAAAATGTAATGGGAATTAAGGAAAGCTAATAGTACAGAAGACTTGAACTTTTCAGTTCAATAATTCCAACTGAGTTTAAACCGTGTACATGCATATACCTCGTAAATAAGCACCCAACTGTTTGTCCTTCAATGTAAATTTAAGTGTAAATTTCACTGCTCTTCCCCAGCATACACGCTGCATTGATGAGTGTGGGGATGAGTGTCTTGAAGTTCATGAAACGTCAATAATAGTTCTCGGAAAATTTGAATTATTTCAAAACTTTCTACAAAGGGAAAGTATACCCTCGAGAGTGTACAGTGTTTCATGTGGCTACAATGTCTCCCAACAAAAAGGCTTGACTTCAGTGAAGCGTCAGAACTACATGTTCAAATTTGAATGTTTTAATTTTCTATTAAAGGAGCCCATTCTGTATTATTTTGGCAAAATAAATTTAGTTAAGACTATGTGCACACGAGGTCGTCTCTTGATTTATCCTGACGATGTTTATGATGGTTAATTTTCATTAAATTGTTTAAACAAGTCGGGAGCGTGCATCGTGTGCATGTTAATATGACTGATTTAAATACAGCTCACAAAGAAAACGTTAGTCTAGGCTATATCACAACGTCATGCAAGAATGGCGTAAAAACTCTCTTACATATAATAATCAGTATCATTAGCACTGACGAAGATCCTAGAGGTTACGGATTGAAAGCTTTGCGATGATAAATTTACATGTGTTTCCTCAATATTATACTTTGGTATATTTATAATCACTATACAAACATAGAAGTAACTTGTGTTCCGAAAACTTTCGCTGATAAAGGTTTTTTCTTCTTCAGTGAGCGCAATAGTTGTTAAAAATCTCATCCAGTCACCGGCATAACGTTCAGTAATTTGCATGCGTTTTGCAAGTGCCTACATTTGTCCTTATCACAATTAAATATTTTCTATGCATCGAATTATTTAGAAAAGTTATAATAAATGTTTAAAGTTTTCCCTATACAACTGCTTATTATATTTGAATGCTTTCTAATTTACAAACCTTCCATTATATTCCGTTGATTTGATGGAGTAATATTGCTGTGTCAACTTAATTGCGTGGGAGGTCTTACAAAGCAATATTCTTCGATCGAATCAACGATGGAATGTTTAGAAAACATAACAAATATGATATTAAAATGCATATCCAGAATAAAGTAAATTTTGGAAACGTTAATTATGGCGAGGTTTTTTATTTAATTTACTATAAGATACCGTGTTTGTCGATTTATAGAGTTGAACCAAATCGATTCGTCTCAAAATTGATTGGTTTTATCAAGTGTGACCATATTTGACATTTTTAGAATGGGGCTTATTTAATATAAGCAATAATCAATATATGTATGTGCACCTTTTAGATAAATATAACTGTAATTAGTAGTCGCTTAGCAATCATTAGGGCCATTTATACGAGCGAAAATAAGCCGCGGCTTAAGTAGGCCGCGGCTTAAACAAGTCGAGAACGTCTGTATAAACGTGCAATTTCTTTGCGACAAAAATAAGCCGCGGCTAATTTTAGCCCAGGGTTCGGGCATCGTCTTAAATTGGCCGCGGCCAATTTTAGGCGGGAAAACCTCGTAAAAACGCTTCCATCGCGACCAAGGCAAGTCCAAAGGCCTTTCGTGTAGCTTTTTTTCTAACGCGAGCCATTTTCCTTTTGTTGTCATGGTAATGGTATTTAAAACTTCGGTGACCTCGTTATGGTCTATTTATACGAGTGTTTTGGGCTATTTTAATAAATTTAGTAAAACTGGCGTATAAAAGGCTGTGTTCTCGACTTATTTAAGCCGCGGCCTATTTAAGCCGCGGCTTATTTTCGCTCGTATAAATGGCCCTATTGAATCATTGAATAACTGAATGCATCACAAAATAATAGATGATGAGAAGCAGATAAACAAAATAACTAACTAAATTTCGAATGAAAATGATACCCGAGAATGGCGCTTGCATACTTTTGGTCGTGTTAAAAGGCAGAAATTTTTAGACATGTGACACGTGCTTTTTGTGAGCAACTTTGCTCACAAATCGGTGCAGTGTTACATTAGGTATGGCAGTGGTTCTCACAAAATTAATTTACATGGACGTTGATGACAATTTAAATGTAGTGGCTGAAGCATTGCATATGATTTTTTTGGATGTCACACCCACGATTTTCGCTGGTATATTGGTTTGACGTAAGTTTGACGACATTGGTCAACGTTTTGATGTGTTCTGGGATAGATCTGCTCCAATATTTCGCACGTTATATCTTTCTGAATTTCTATGACATGAAGTGCTCAAGATGCTCATGTTTGTTGAAGTCCTGAAATAAAAGAATGATCAGTTGGTGCATTTATTTAATGCAGGACAGGAACATCGCAATTTGTTTGCTTCCCTTACTCAATATAAGGTCGTGCTTTTGTCCCATTCAGCTAAAATCTGCGCAGTTTATATAGCGCGTGAACGTTCGTTCAGTAGGGTGATAAAACTTCGGATGGAAACAGGAAATGTGAATTTTAACTCTAAAGAGTCCATTTCCAGTTGGCTTATACGTGTGTGTTCATACTAGCTTCGCAACTGACATTTTTTTATTCTTCCCAAAGCGTAACGAGTATTGTGCATGTTTTTTATGATCTTTGTCATTGGCACGCGCGCACTAGCGGAGATTGGTACGAGCTTAGCAAGCGTGCAGTTATGATTTCTGGCCATGTTTTGTCTATGGGTTTTTCCTACACGTGATGTTCATATAATTGCACTGCATGTTAATTGCAGAAAAACGACCTCTGTAACATGGTCTTTCTTAAGATAAGCTCATCATTTTGTTAAAAACAATAAAAATACACGACAATGGCGACGAAAAATCGAAAATGGGATTGATATAAGTCCAGAAATGACTACGATTGGAAAAATAGATGTTTTTGACGAAACCCTAGAAAGTTTGGAAACGTATGTCGAACGAGTACAATATTTTTTCGACACAAATGACGCCGACGAGGATCATAAAGGGCCAACTCTGCTGAGTTTGATCGTAAGCAAAACGTATTCATTATTAAAGGATTTACTTTTGCCAGAAAAGCCTGCAGACAAGACCTTCGATGACATAGCGTAAATACATTACAGAAGCACTTAAATCCCACACCGCTAGAAATAGCCGAACGTTTTCGTTTTTATAAGCGAAATCAGCAAGAAGGTGAGAGCGTTTTAAACTATGTGGCTGTACCACACATTGCAATTTTGGCAGTAACTTGGATGAAGCCTTGCGGGACAGATTGGTATGTGGACTAAACAATCAGCAAATTCAGAAACGTCTTCTTGCAGAGTCGAAATTGAAGTTTTCCAAAGCTGTTGACATAGCAGTTGCCATGGAGACCGCCACTCGAAATACTACAGAGATCCATATCGACCTTCGAGAGGAAAAACCTCTTGGTCTTGACAAACTGACCATGAACAGACCTTCGAATAGATCTGATAATATTTCACCTTCCCCTGTAGTGTGTTATCGATGTGGCGCCAATACTCATGTAGCAACAGAATGTCAATTTAAGAAAGAAACCTGTCACAAGTGTCGAAAGAAGGGCCACATACAAAGAGTATGCAGAGCACAATAAAACCCAGGGCCCAGTAGACCCTTACCAAAATCTCGATTCCAGAAATCTGCACATGCTATCCAGAAAGAATAAGATGAGTATGGGGAGGTTTTGAATAACCTAGAAGTGCACAATGTAAATAAACCAAGTGATGATATCATATGGGTTGAAGTGAATGTTGAAAGTCAACCATTGTCCATGGAATTAGACACAGGATCTGCTGTGTCCATCTTGTCATATGATACATTCTTGGCAAAATTTCCTGACAAGAAATTAGAGAAAACATCCACTGTACTGAGGACCTATATTGGTTAACAAATTATTCCAGTTGGTTGCCTTACCGTGCAAGTTGTACACCTAGATCAATCATGTTTACTGCCGCTCCATGTAGTCCACACCAAGGGCCCAGTGCTAATGGGTCCCGATTGGCTTCACAAGCTTCGCCTTGACTGGAAAACCATTAAGTTGTTGAGATGCTCCGATTCTAGCCAGGTAAACCCTGGCATGTCTACACAAGAGAAGCTGGGCCGTTTACTTGATACGTATGCAGAGGTTTTTTGAAGACAAGCTGGGAACATTAAAGTCTGCCAAAGCCACGATAACTCTCCAAGAAGGTAGTCAACCGCAGTTTCGTAAAGCTCGTCAGGTTTCATACTCGTTTAGACCACAAGTTGAGGAAGAACGACTTCAGAGCGAAGGTATTTTGTCGAAAGTAGAATGGAGTGATTGGGCGACGCCGATCGTACCAGTGCCAAAACACGATGGTCCAGTGCGCATTTGCAGTGACTTAAAAGGAACTATCAACCCAATATTACAAGCACAACAATATCCTCTGCCTCGAATTGAAGACATTTTTCCCATTTAGCTGGAGGTAAAAAGTTTTCGAAGATTGACCTCCGCCAAGCTTACCATCAAATTGAGTTGGAGGAGGAATCCAAGAAGTACCTTACAATAAATACGTCTATGGGACTGTTTCAATACAACCGATTGGTGTTTGGTATTACCTCGGCTCCTGCCATATGGCAGCGCACTATGGATTAGATTCTAGAAGAAACTTCTGGTGTTAGTTTTATCCTAGATGATATGATTGTGACGGGTGAGAGCGATACAGAGCATTTGGCCAACCTCAAAGAAGTCCTTCAAAAGCTGCAACATCATGTGTTAAGAGCCAATAAATCGAAGTGTGAATTCTTCAAAGAAAAGATCACCTTTTGTGGCCACGACTTCGATAGCGAAGGCTTGCACAAACCACAGACAAGACAGCGGCAGTGGTGAATGCCCCTCGTCCCCAAAGTGTAGCAGAAGTGCGTTCTTTCCTTGGATTGGTAAATTATTACCACAAATTTTTGCCCTATCTTGCTACGATTTTGCACCCTTTGAACCAAATGCTGGAGAGAAACTACCAATGGGATTGCACAGATCAGTGTGAAGAAGCTTTTGACAAAGTTAAAGTAATGATTGCTTCAGATCTGGTGCTCACACATTATGATCCAAACCTTCCTCTTCAACTGGCCTGTGATGCTTCACCTGTGGGAATTGGAGCGGTACTTTCACATGTCATGCCAGATGGCACAGAACGACCGATAGCTTTTGCATCGAGATCTCTCTCGAAAGCGGAGCGGAACTACGCCCAGATAGATAAAGAAGCACTAGCTACAGTGTGGGGAGTCAAGAAATTTCACAATTATCTTTTCGGCAGGAACTTCACTTTATTGACTGACCATGAGCCTCTCACCTCCACTTTTCATCCCAGCAAAAGCCTCCCTGCTGTCACGGCTGCTAGATTACAACGCTATGCATTATTCTTGGCTGGTTTTGCCTATACGATCAGATACAAGAATACTAAGCTACACGGAAATGCTGATGGTCTGTCTCATTCGCTTTTGCACAGTAAGCCACCAGAAGAAGAGTCTAATCCAGCAGACTTGTTCTATGCCACCCAGTTTGAGCCTTTGCCAGTCACAGCAGAACAGGTCAAACAGAAGCACAAAAAGATCCTCTATTGCTAAAGGTCCATGATTTGGTTACGAAAGGATAGTCGACTCAACATGATGAAGAGATTAAACTATTTTATCAGCGGAAAGACGAACTGACAGTTCACTGTGGTGTTCTAATGCTTGGACACAGAGTAGTCATCCCGGTCAAATTGCGTAACCAAGTGTTAACCGAGCTCCATGAAGGTCATCTCGGTATTGTTGAGATGAAGTCTCTAGCGCGCAGCTATATCTGGTGGCCCAAAATTGATAAGGACGTTGAGCACCTAGCCAAGAGCTGCCCTGGTTTCCAACTCCAACAGAATGAAGCTGGCAAAGCACCGGTACACTCCTGGGAATGGCCAGCCACACCTTGGCAGAGAATTCATGTCGATTTTGCTGGACCGTTCCTAGGCCGAATGTTCCTTATCATTGTAGATGCGCACTCAAAGTGGCCTGAAGTGGAAATCATGTCGTCCACCACATCAACACAGTCTATCGACCGACTCTGAACCATTTTTGCTCGGTATGGAGTGCCCACGCAGGTAGTGACAGACAATGGTCCGCAATTTACATCTGCAGAGTTTCAACTATTTTTGAAGACTAATGGTATCAAGCGTATTACTTCGGCCCCATTTCACCCTGCCACCAACGGTCAAGCGGAACGTTTTGTTCAAAGTTTTAAACATGCTATGAAATGCGAGAAGCAAAGTACATCCCAAGTGCAACCAACATGGCAAAGTTTCTTTTGGCCTACCGGAACACGGCGCATTCGACAATGGGAGAACCACCATCCGTGTTGTTTTTGGGCCGACCACTACGTACTCGCCTGGATTTGGTGAAACCTGATTTACGAAGAAAAGTGCTGAACCACCAAATCCATCAAGCCGGGGTGCAAGAACGTTCTCCCACACGTCAGTTACCTATTGGTCAGACTGTCCTAGCACGTAATTATACGGGGAAAGACAAGTGGCTACCGGGCATCGTTCAAGCTATAACTGGTTTCCTTTCATACAAGATAAAGGTTGGCTCCAATCGAATTTGGCAACGTCACATTTATCAGCTTCGAGACTCCAGCGTGAAATTGGATGACCTGAGAAATGATGCGGTCGATCTCGAAGGAGAGGAGATAGAGGCGCCTGAAATTTGTCCAGATGTTGAAGATACAGTCCAAAGTAGTACACCAGCAGAGGAAATCGTCACAGAGCCGGATATCAACCAAGCGACGACCGAACCAGTAGTTTTACACGAAGAAACAAATAGTGTTACAACAGGAGGTGGACATCGTTATCCAATTCAATCACACCTACCACCAGAAAGGTTGGGTCTTAACTGGTTGTTCCGAAAACTGTTTGTTAAGAAAACTGTATAGAGAACTGTTTTGTTATTTAATTTTATAGTTAGCATAATTGTTGGCGAACATGATAGTTAACTCATGAACAATATTTTGTGACATTCTTTAAAAGGGAGATGGTGTTATGTATATGTAGATACAAACGGACAGCGGTAATGTAACAAACATGCGTGTTAGTGTGCATAGATATCAGCCATATTGGTTATGTTGATATTTTGTTAAAAACAATAAAGATACACGACAACACTCAACGCAAATTTGAATTCTCAGTGCAGCAAAATAAAACCCTGAGTGCATTTGATGTGTCACACAGTGATGAATGTTAAATAGAGTTGCAAATCTAAGAAGGTCTAATCGATATTCCTACAGGAAATCCCAAATTCTCACAACAGCACTGAAACATTTGCATTAGAGAGGTTAAGATTGATGTTTACGTAAGACCGGTAACCGCAAACGCGAAACTTCAAGTCGGATTTTCAGGTGAAGTGTTAGCTGCTCGAAATTAGGATAATTTGTGCATTATTATTGAAGAATGGATTGACTAAAAACTTGTCGAAACCTTTCAAAACTTCTAGAACTTACCTTCAAATCCGACTTGAAGTTTGGCGTTTGCGGTTACCGGTCTGCCGTAAACATAAATCTTAACCTCTCTATTAATTTGACAGTTTTATAGTAAGTTGAATGGCTGTAATTGTCTGTAATTAAGCAAGTAATACCGTCTCTAGCCCGCTCAATATTTAACAATTATAAGCGAAATGGCGGAGAAGATCGAGAGGTGTTGATGTAATATGCGTCCAAGCAACTATATAGCCAAGAGCAGGGAATAATTATAAGCTGACGTTTGAGAACGGCAAAAGTTTAATCCTAGAAGGAAAAATTTCCCTGCTGTTCCGCATCTCAAAACCCTCAACCGTGTTCATTCAATAACATGTAACATCATGCTTAAGAACTTATGAATCGCAAGCCAAAATGGTTTCATCCCAAAAAATCCTGTAGTACCTGTATTACCCAAATAATCGAAGTCTCTGATCACAGCGGCCGTGAATTAATTAGTAAACCAATAGATGCACTTTATAATTTGGACGTCCAAGAGCAGTCAGGGAGGCAGAGGTGCAAAATACATGTTTACTTACCTTATCGAGGGGCAATTTCATTTTAAGTTTATATTGTACCTTTAGGTCTAATAAATATAATTTTGAATGTTGAACGCGATAAAATTTCTTGTGGGCTCCAACACGTTTCTTCCTAAATTTTAAAACTATATTATCGTCAAAAAAGGCGAAATTTCAGCTTATTTTTAGGAAAAACCACTTACGTTATCAAAAAGGTAATAAAAAACTACATATAACACATTATTGTGGTTACTTTTATTTTCACATTTTTGTTGAGTTATGAGTGTTTGAAAACTTATTTTCAGACTAGTGCCCAGGAAATTAGCGCCATTTTAGGACGTTTTCCTATTTTGAAGCAGCGATAACTCAAAAACGGCTTGAAAAATTAGCTCTGAAAAATTAGGTTGCCCGTAATGATGTCTTGTATGTTGTTTTTTATAAGCTTTCTGATGATACAAGTTATTTTTCAAATGAGCGAACTTGAAAGTTTGCTATTTTTGACTACATAATAGACCTTATGCATAAATTGTGACCCGGACCGTGTATCCTAAAAAACAAGAATTCATGCATTGTTGTTGGTCACTGCTTGCAACGGGTGACCAATAACAACGCGTCAATTTTCGTTTCCTATAGGATACATGGTCCGAATCACGATTTATGCATAAGGTCTATAGTTTTTATAAAAACAAGTTGATCGAAGCCCACAAGATAAATTGGGCCAAACAACATTCAGAATTGTTATATTAGGCATCTAACGGACAATTTAAGGGCAAAATAGATTTGCCCCCGAGAAGATAGGTAAAATTACCTCTGGCTTTCTGACTAGAGCTAGAGCTCAAGCAATGTCAACCACGAACTGAATAACACCAAATACAAAGTCTTAAGCAGGTATCATAGATTTATTAACCTATACAGGCTCAACGATATTAATATCATCTTCGAAAATACTGATTGTGAACGAGATCTCGGAGTATTATTTACACCTTTTACTCGAACTTGTCCCAAGCAAAATGACCACCTGTGCAACAAAGACGCTAAAATGATGGAATATATTCGAAGATCAACCTTAAAAACCAAAGGTCTTTTTTGTTCACAGCTCTGCTATTGGTCCCAAATCTGGGCACCTCAATCAGAATGACCTTATTAACCATCGTGTGGAAAACGCCAAAGGCGTGCACCAAAGTATGTCAACTCTTTCATTGTGACACAACCTGGAACCAAACGCGCACTTTCAGACCTGTTTTACAGTTTCCATCTAACAGCAATAGAATAGAAACCAAATCTTCTGTTATTTTTAATGACACAATTCAAGACCCTGTACTACACACCACAACCAGGTCATTTCTCGTCCTAACAAAAAGATTATGGCATGCATCTACTTCTAAAGAGTAGTACAGTAATAATATTTATAGTTTACAAGGACACGAATATATGAATGGACCGCCTCAATTATCGAGCCGTCTAATGCTGGCGTTGATAATCCTAGGACCTGGGAAAGAAATGTGAATGGCGAGCTAGCCAATAAAATGCTTGCTGAGGGAACGTGACAAATTATTACGAAAAGCTCGTCGAACAAAAGATCCTGCTGACTGAGGAGCTTACAAAACGTCACGCAACAAATGCACAAATGACGTCCGACATGCCAAGGCGAAATATTATCGGGATCTGTCGAACGAGAAGAGTGGTGATCCTATGAAGTTCTGGGACTGCATTAAAAGCCTATTTCCAAATAAATCAACTGAGCCAACGTTGTCATTTTTGTCACAGGATGATGCTAAAGCTCGTGCAAATAGCTTTAGCAATTATTTTAAAAACGTTATTCGTACCATGGAGTCGATGAAGACAGAAGCAGTTCCACTCGTTGATTTTGTATGGAGATTTATTAAACCACCTTCTGCAAAGATAGATAAGAGATTCATCTTTAAATGTGCATCAAGGGTGCAGATTGAGCAAGACCTTCGATCACTGCGACGCACCAATTAAGCTGACGGTATTGACGAGTTACCACCTGCAATGCTTAAAGATTGTGCGAGGTATATCTCCCGTCCTTTGCGTTATACATTATCAACTTGTCAATCAAAAGCTGCACGGTACTTAGTCTCTGGAAGATTGCAAAAGTTGTAACAAAGCTGCGAACACAAACTTGTTAGAAAAACCATCGACATATTTTGGTGCCGTACCGGTATTGTCGAAGCTCACTGAAAAAGCTGTGCAGAAACGACTCGTGGATTATCTGGAAGGAAATAATTTATTGAATAACAGTCAGTACGAGTTTCGAAAACATCGTTCAACTAAATTAGCTGCTACGCTCTTGTATTGCTGAATAAGCTGGCATCTTGTGGTGTTATCGGTAATGAATTGGCTTGGTTTACCGATTACCTGTTCAATAGAAATGAAATATTTGAGATCAATAATGAGCACTTCGAAATGGATCCTATCTATTGTGGTGTACCCCAGGGCTCTATTCTTGGGCCTCTACTGTTCATAGTTTTTTTAATGATATTGAGGATAAGATTCAGCATTTGAGGATGTATTAACCTAAAAATGGAAAACATTGGGAAATACTGAAGGGAAAATGAACTTTTACTGAACCTTAAAAAAGGAATAACTGAAGCAATGCTCTTCGGAACATCCAAGAGAATCAGTAAAAATGGCAGATCTAGATCTAAAAATTCAACATAAAAATACCGAAATATCTTTTTTCAAGGAGTGCGTTTACCTGGGCAACGCTGTGGATAGTAATCAGTAATCTACGTATGAACACTAATTTTGATTGCACGTACGAAAAGGCTATAGTGGTCGTCTCAGATTGCTACAAAACGTGAGAAAGTATTTAACAGTCGACGCAGCGTGGAAGATTTTTAAGATTGTAATGCTTCCTATATTAACACATGGCAGCATCGTCAAAACGACCTTCACTGAGACACAAAAGGAAAAGTTAATTTCGCTTCAAAAGCGGGCAAAGAGTATTATACGTAGTGAGACTAACCAAACATCATTGATGTCATGAAATGTGAATCCTGCCTGCTAGTGAAGAAGTGTTTGGAACGCGGGAAAATACAAAATCCAATTTTTGAAGAGTATTTTGCATTGATTAATCATGACAAAGGAACCAGAAACAAGTTTTTATTATGGCGGAGCTAAATTATATAACACTATGCCATTGGACTGAGATCAGTTCAAACGGTCGTGCAATTCAGAAACGGTGTAAAGGAATCTTTTTTACCAATCTCGACATTTTAGATAGATAGGTAGATAAATGTTTTATTAGTATGTACTTCTGCAGCTAAAAAGCTGAATTGCGTAAACTTTACAAGATAAAAATTTATAATAGAGTGGTTAAGTATTGAATACTCGTTACATATATTTCTAATATTTTAAAAGTTTTTTAAACTCGTAAGTTATTCTTAGGGACGGTGATTTTACAGGACAAACATTGATTACAGTTTTTGCATCGTATTTTTATGTAAATATTTTGCAAATAACTGAAGTTTTAACCCCGTATAAATCTTCAGTAATAATGATAATAATGTTTGACTTCACTTGTTAGAACTTCCGTAATCTATCCTGTCAAGTATAGTGTTGTTATATTAGATATGTGTCTGTTGCATATACAGTGGTAGTGAGAATGTCTGTCTATCTGCAGCTTTTTTGACGTCCTGTTGGAACACGTCTGGCGACTATGGCAAGCAGCGAAGAAGAACTTCAAGAGATATTTTCCAAGTTGTAAGAGAGCTTGGAGAAGTAGAATTTCTTTACAAATTTTGAAACCAATGTAGTTCCTTAAATTATTTTTTCGTGGTGCGAATGCATTGGTAATTAAAGATACTGGATGTTTGGATGTATTATGGAAATTAGTAATTTTGTGAACAACTGAGCAAAGCTGAGCGCTATATATAGAATTTATTGGTAACATCATGTTCACGTCAGTGTTACAGTAATTTAAATATGGAGAAAGTTTGTCTGCCAGCACGTCAGTGATTTATTTTTGTTACTGATCTATTATGTCATTTAACCATTCTTTGTAAGTTTTGAGAAAAACGTAGAATTGTTAGAATTATTCAAAGTGGTCTGAGACTGCCCCTTTAAGGAATGAGACACGTTAAAACTTTTCTGAATATCAAGTAATCAAGACATTATCTTTGAGTCTGACCATACGAGGAGTCGATACTCGATACCAAGGCCGTAGGAAGATGAAAAAAGTTAGGGGGGCTCTTCGAGCGATGAAGACACAAGTGCTGCTAGGGGGTCCGGGGACACGCCCCCCAGAAATTTTTTTCTATTTTTAACACGCTCAAACATGCTTTTCTGCCCTTTTGAGGTTAGTTTTACCATAATCATTGGATTAATACATGTGTAACACTGTAAACCGTTAAAAACATGTATTAACTTCGGGACTGAAAGATCTTTTTTAGGGGGGCTTAGCTCCCCTACCTTTGAAGTTAGGGGGGCTCGAGCCCCCCCTGCCCCCGTGGTTCTTACGGCCATGCTCGATACGTTATTATATCGTTTTCCCGCTGTTATATTATCAGGCCGCACTTGAGTCCATCAGTCCGTATCCGTGTTTTGTCATTAGTAGCCGGAACTTGTTGGAATTTAGTATCGAATTTCGATGCGGAGATGAGCACTTTTGACTGCCATGGGTAAGCAAGAAGAACTGTTATTGGCAGCTCAGACTGGAAACCTAGTTCAAATCGACAAAATCCTTGGTCAACGGGCAAAGAAAGGTGGTCCATTGCAAAGGTGTGTGTACAATCTGGGATTATGACTTGTTTATAGCCAAGATTGGCAGCCGACAAAGCCTGTTTCAGTGTTTACTTTTGAGTTTTGGTCTATGATCCCACTTCACTACTGAAACTAATTTGATTTTTACAATGATTCAGTATAAGGAGGCCAGTTGGTCCTAACTGTCAAGACTCAAATGGCTATACACCGCTGCACCACGCTGCACTTAATGGCAAGAGGTATGCTTATATAGTGTTATATATATATAAACTTTGAAAATATTAATAATAATGATTTGTGATATTTGTATATGGTGTCAAATCCAGGTAATGCGTACGTTCAAACAGTATTTTGATTTTAAAACTGTTGTTTTGATAAAGAATATGGTTTGTGTTAAACGAAGCTGAAGAATTTCACATATTAAATTCTAGTTTAGCATGGCTGCCGTGATAACATCATAACGCAAATCGAATTGATGTTTCACTCATCGATCTCACGCTTCATCCATTTATAGTCATACGAACTTAATACATATCAAGTGTTAACTATATTTACGAAGGCGAAAAACTTTTTATGTGGAGTTCAACGAATTTACAAGAAGCTAAACACTTAAAATTTTAAACAGCCGATAATTCAATTAATGAATAGCACTTCGGAATTTACATTGTTTTCTATTTTGAGTAAACTAGTCGTTGACATGAAAAGATTCATTGTACATCTACAATATCATTCAGGATTGTTGTGGCTAATGTAGATATTTTGGATTTTTAACCTGGATATTTTGAAAAGATATGCAATTTGTGTAAAATAAAATTCAATTGTAAAAGCGATAAAATACGATTGTATAAATTATTGGATCATTTGAATAATAATCTACCTCAACTTCCCAATTTGTGCTGAGGAAAAGTGCTACGACTTGAATAAGCTTCGTTGGCCAGGGTGTTTGTCATGTATGTAGGAAGCCTACAAAACCTGCTCCTCAGTTGGTTGTAGTGCGATGCACAACTGATTGGAAATCAGTGAAATTTGTCATTGAGGCTCAAATAAAGTTAAAATGGTAAAACTACTATATACCAGGCTGCATAACAGTTAATTCACCACTTATTTCCATGAAGTCAGAGACCAGAATGTGTGGTTAAAATGTGAGAATGAATGGTTTGTGAGAACAAATGTTTTCTTAAAATAGAACTGGATATATTTTTATGATGAGTACTAAGAATCATTCTAATTTTAATATACACTCATAAATTGCAAATTCTGAAATTTGATAGGCTTCTCAGACCTATTTGCTGATATGTAACAATTAGTTGCTGAAGGCGAGGTGATTACAAGCCTATCCTTGATCATTTGCGAATAGGCAGATTTGAAAAATGACATTTTTATGCTTGTTTTTTTTATAACATATTCCAAGATAAGAATTGTATATGGCAAATCATATAGAGTAGTATTATGTACACAAGCATTTTATTTAATATTATAGCTATATTGCAAAGACTAGTAATCAAGTGTTTTGCTATTGTTTGAGATAAATTTATATATATGTTTTCTCATTTATAGAGATGCAGTGGATGCACTGCTAAAATTTGAAGCATCAACTAATATCCCAGATTTTGCAGGTTTGTTTTTATGGCTAGTGCTCTTTTGTCGTTTGTTGTTTAAAAATTAGGGATTTGAGGAGGCAAATTGTTTTTGCTTACACATGTAAGAAAGCCTGGAAACATTTTTGAAACGTCTATGATAATGCACACACTCACCAAATGCAGCAAATTATGATGACAGCTAACATCAAAATTCATAAATTGTTGTAAACAAAAACAGCTCTCATTATAATTTGTCCTCTGTGATGGTTGGATTTACTTCATGCTGCTATCCACGTTAAAAAATGTTGCTTACTTAAACTGTCTAGATAGTATATAAGTAAAAGACGTGCCTAGTAGACACATATTAATGCAGACGTTGGTTGTTTGTAAAGTTATTTTTTTATATATATATTTTTATTGTTTGAAGGGAATGTTAGCTATGCAATGAATTTAAAAGTAATAAGATTTGACTGCAGGGTACTTTCCATTTTTTTACAATCACGGAAATTGAAGCATTCCGAAAAAATTCAATCAATTTATTTCCTCAAGTTTAGGAGTTCCTCTAATCAAATCCTGAAAATTTTGAAACGTTCCCTAAAAGATACACAACCTCCTGTTAATTGATTAATCAGAATTGTACCTATATCTCATGAAATGAATTTGTAAACATTTTAACAAACTTTTCAAAATTTTGAGGAATTGATCAGAGGAATTGCTAAACTTGATGAAATGAATTAGTCAAATATGGAATGTGCAACCTCAAGACCAACATGAATGATTAGCCAAACCATCTCACTGTATCTTCAATCTAACACAATGGCTGGTAACATTGTCTGTGTTATATAGCAATGTATTGAGATTAAATGAAACTAGTCGCAATATTGTGAAACACTAGTTGATCTACTGCATTTACTAACCTCTTTGCCCTGACTACTTGCAATTAACAATTTGGTTAGTTTCATATATCATTTTTTTCTCGGGTGAAAAATATATAACTGGTTTCTTTATACAATTTACTGTACAAACTTGTTTTATATTTTTGATTTCTCCTAAGCCAAATGCCTTTGATAAAACTGGCTCCAGTGGTGGATTACTCAGTGACTGGTAGTGGTGCTGCATGGTTCCTGCATTAGTTTGCGAACTAAAATATGTTAATATCAAATGAAATTATTAAATCATTTTTATTTCTGATTTTTTAAAGTCCCAAGGTCTCATCCAGTTCTGAAAATAGAATTTTAAAATCCCATCCCTCACCAGGCAACAGCGCTACTATGTACAGAAAAGTAAATTTTATTCTACTGTATAGCTGGGGTGATGCTTAACTATGGTGGTTTGGCCTTCAAAGCTGATCCCTGATTTAGCTATTGTACTTCAATACCATCGCAGGGGACCTAGAGCCACTGGATTGAGAATTAAACTAGGATTAGTTTTAAAGGTTGTTGTGATAAATGTTTAACGCTTATTTTGGCAACTTGCAACCAGTTCTAATTTGTTCGCTATAACACCTCCTTGCTCAAGGTGCTTAATTTATGTGCCATTTCACGTTGTGTGACATTCTCTTTAGAGAGAAACTGAATTTGAGGCCTGTGAACCTAGAAATTATCAAATTGTACAACTGATAATGATTTTCATCAAAATGCATTGTATTACATTACGATGAAAATGTTTAAAAATTCAAACTGTGTATATAAAATATATTCAATACAATATTTTCACCCTAATAAGATGAATTTTTGTTGAATTTTAAGTAAAAATCGTTTTCTGTTTAATATTTGAGTGCGTTGTGGTTGACGGTTAACCTTCACGAATGAATGTCTTTTCTATTATGCTAAAATTTCTCATCATTAGGTGATCTTGTGTCATCTTTATTCACTAATTTATGCTTAACGTTGGCAATGCATTCTGGGAAAATGTACCCGCCGCCATATTTTCCTTCAATCCTTAATTCCGTATTTTCCGTAAATTTGGCTTCAAAGATGACAGCTAAGTTATCGTTCCAGTCTAATCTAGAGTTGAGTGGGCAGTATAGCACACAATATTCTAGTTCTTATAGTAACACATTTGTTATAACTGGTCTATTTCAGGAAGCTACCCCTTGCATTTAGCTGCATGGAATGGTCACGCCGATGTTGTTGAACTCTTACTTAACCGAGGACCTTCTCGTGCCAATGTTAACGAACAGGTAGCTACACACTATTAATATATTTCATATAACATAAAGTATCGGTCAGAACAACACTATAGGACTAGATGTTGTGGGTACTGTTTTGATGGGTACCGAGATATCAAGAAATAACTGTAACCGGACGTCGGGCAATAACTTGATACTGATAGTATATAAATACACTATAGTCCGCTCTTTTGGAAAACACTGGATATCTTCATTATATGAAGCATAAGTATTAATAGCCCAAGTAGTTTGTGGCAAAAGGCAGTTAAGAAACACACGCACTCGTGTCCACATTGCCCCGAATTCTAAATTCTTGTATAGACTATCCTGTAATATCCTTTGAGATAGTAGCCAACATCTTATAAAAAAGGAGGCCTATAATTTACCGGTCTTTGGAACCGGTACATCGATCATCATTTGGATCCGGTAATATAGTCTATGCTTTTGTTTTCATGTTGTAACAATTGATATCTTTAAATTTATTAGAACAACAACAATGAAACTCCTCTGCATTTGGCGTGTCAGTATGGTCATAGCGAAGTGATTACGGTGCTCCTAGAGGTATTTTTATAACTAGAAATACATGCATGCAGCAGCTCCGGCTTCGTCCTTCTTCTAACTAGTTCTTCATTTCTTTAGTAAATCTTAGTCTTAAAGTGAAGTATTGTACTGTACGTAAATTAAGATACTTACATTTCAAGAGGAAAACCATAAACTGTGCAAAGTGGCTGGAATACAAAGTATGTAGACTTTATGACTGCATAAGCTGAATCATCTCTTCCCAACATGTACACACTGCCTGCACTGTAGTTATGTACGTTTTAACAATCAAGAAGCCACTTAATTATTATAAAACTCATTTTCAGCAGGTGCTGGAATGAAAAAAAACCCTCCGCATATAGGCTAAAATGAACTAGCAATTTTATCAATCATATATTATTCATTGCTAAATGGACTGTAAAAGATATATTTACACTAAGAAAATGCCGGAACGAAAATTACGAAAAAGACAACGCGAAGTAAATGGATTTTTATCAAACTCGACTAATCATCACCTTCGTAGATTCTTGATTCATTCCATTCTACTCTCGGTTTTACACATATTAACTTTAACTGACACGTATAACGAACATGACCACGCGAACAGCTTTGCATTTTGTAAAGCGCACGCGCCACTTTGAACAATTCAGGCGTGCAATTCCTGGGACGAGTCAAAGAAAATCGATATGGCGTTGGAAAAATGAGTGGATGTTTTTTATTTACCTACCTTTGAAGTTAATACAACGCTATATCAATGAATGAGGACTTTAGAAAGTGTAAAGGGACACGTCATTCCATGCGTTTCAGTGATTCTGAATTCAAAAGAAATAATTTTGCAACATCTTTTTGCCGCAAAGTGCAAGGGAGCTTAGGCCTGGGGACGAGGGTCTTTTTTAATGCTCTGAAGAAAACGTCTAACCTAATGTCACCAATCATTTGTTCGTCCAAAAAGAAACAGATACTTCATTATATGTCGAGATACTGGTATCTGATCTGAAAGATTTCAATATTTTTGGTACATATTTGGCAAAGATTGGAATGCAATTTAAACCATTATGATACTTTTTCCAATGGTTTTATGTAAATGAAAAGTATAAAAAGTATTACATTTATTAAAAATATACAACTACTACAACAAAATGCAAATTTATTGATTCTAAAGTGGAAAACACAAAAGGTAAAATTTACATCAATAATGACCATAATCCTGAAATGTGATTGAAATTACAAAGTACACCATGCATAATTGTTTGATGGTAAAACTAATGAGCCCATTCTGTATTATTTTGGCAGAACAAATTCAAGAATTTGCAACGCATGCAGAATTATTTGTCTCTGTGTACGCGAAATTTGACAACTATCACGAGTCCACGTGAATTAAGTACGTAAACAAACAATTCCCTTGCCAAGTGTTCACACGAGCAAGTTTTTTTGTTGAAAAGTTGGTACGCCTAGATTTTAAACCAGGCTCATTGTCAAGTAAAAATTGTCAATTTTTTTTGCGTACACACGAGCAAATAGAACTTGTCAAGGGAAACTTGTCAAGGAAAACTTGCTCGTCTATATACCGGACTTAAACGTTCTCTGTATTCTTGGGAATCAAAACATTCAAATTCCAACGTGCAGCACTGACGCATGACTTCAAAGGGTAGCCTTTTTTGGGACACACTGCAGGAACTTTCGGAGATAATTGTTGAATTCCGATGCGTACATGTACAAGAATTATGTCTTAATTCGAAGTATGCAGGACTATCAAATTAATACAGCTTGCGTGCTACTAAACCCAAAATGGGTTTTTGTTGATTCGGATAGATCGTAAAAAGTTAGTTTTTGCGTTAAACGCTTAACTTCGGAGATATATCGGGTCAAAGTCGGAAATTTTGCCAGTTTTTGAGAAAAAGTCGCGCCGTCGATTTCGAAGCCAGAGGCCTGGGTCCGTGGAACACATTTTCGAAAGCAACAAGACTTTTGTATTGAGTGACACGAATGTTGTGGGATTTTCGTTTGAAAAATAACCAAACGTTGTGTCGTTTATGGGTTTTCAAACACTGCTGATAAAGACAATGGTATATTCAGATACGAGATACCTTTTCGGAAAATAATTCGTCTGTAGCGGCTAAGTGAAGGAAGAAATATGTAAACTTCGTTCGACGCAAAAGAGATAAATAGACGCCAACACGTTCAAAAGCACTTCACTGCAGATTGCTTTGAGTGCGGTTCTGTCACTACTGAGAAGTTCAAGACTCCAAGGCCTAAGAAAGACAGTTTGGAGCTTGTGTCTTTGCTACGTTGGACACGAATAGAGAGCAAAGAGAACGCAGAAAATGCGTGAAGCGAAGAGAAGTAAGCTGATTTTGCATACTAAATAACTCTGTAAACACTTGAATCAGATTGTAAGCTGGACATTTTTCTCTTACTTTTGACTTTTTGTTAGTATTTTCTCGGTTTGTCTTAGCAAAATTAGTCGAACTGTAATGTTTTTCTCTAGTAATTGAAACACGAGCGTTCCACGGATCCAGTCCCCCCCAGCGTGCGCGACTTTTTTCCAAAATTTCCGAGTTTGACCCGTTGTATCGCCGAAACTAAGCGTTTAACGCAAAAACTAACGTTGAACTTATTAACTAACTTTTTACGATCTATCCGAATCATCAAAAAACCCATTTTGGGTTTAGTAGCACTTTAAATATATTGCGGTATCCTTTTTTTATACGTTATACATTAGAATTGCTTTTTGTCTCCTTCGGTTCATAAATAATTTATTCCAATTAAGCTCTTATGCAGGAGAAGTCGATTGAATATCATAAGAAGAACAGGTGATGGCACGGGCAGCCTGATTCTGTAATTTTTGTAACTTCTCGCATAATTCTCTACCCATGCCATCCAAAAGGGAATGCCTTGATAAACTGTAACTGGGGAAGAAACTTTTTTCGAAATATCGATATGTTTACTCCAAATTAGATTTTCATCAATTGTAAAATGTAAGAATTCGAAGCTAGAGACTCTTTTGATGCGTTTCTTATCCACAAACACATCCAAATCCTCGAATGTTACCCTGAATAGCTAGTCTTTGGCGTGAACCAAATCAGTTTTGGCTATCTTTAAACTAAGTTTGTTCACTTCAAGCCTCGAATTAAAGCTTTTTAACTCGGTAATCATACGATCTTGTAACTCAACTAAATTGTTACTTTGAAAACTTATGTTAGTATCGATATGCAGTAAGGCTACTCAGCAGCGCAGTTCCTCTATTTTTATGCTGTTTACTGACCAGTTCAGCGTTTCTATTGGTCAGAACAATCAATTGACTAGCCGCTGCGAGAACTAGCATAATGAACATTCGTAATGCTACTGGCGCAACGATACAAACTTCAAACTTAAACTTAAAATATACGAATTTTTTTTTTGACGTTTTGAAGTGGAAGTACAGTAAATTCTGACTCAAGGTTAACACTTTTTATCGCTTTGCATCGTTTTAACATGCAAGCAATATGTACCTCGTATGTTAGCACAGCTTGCTTTTACAGAAAGTTTCTGTTTTTAGTGCCACGCTGATCCTTATCTCCGCAATCTTAAGAATGAATCAGCATTAGATCTTGCTGCCCAGTATGGACGTTTAGATGCGGTAAGCTCTATTCCTTGAGTTTTTATTGCTTTCTTTAGCGCGATTTTTATTTGTGAGGACTGTTAACCAGTAGCGAAGCCAGTCCGACAATTTAGTCATGCTTTGCTAATTTAAACATTATCATTATTCATTTCTTTTAAAATTGTCCTTATACGGCCTGTAAACACAGAAAAATTTGCATTTGCAAATGTCGGGCTGGCTTCGCCACTGTACTGTTCTCATGTATCGAACACTGTTATCCTTTATCTAAGCACCAAAACTTTTCTACATCGACTACAACTTTCCTTTTGATTGTTTTGGCATGCATGTTACTCGATATTGTAGAAATTACCAGCCTCAATATTGTACATGACACTTGGACTTGCTCTTGTCAGATACACTTTGTAGCTAAATACAACCCTGTCGCAAGACAGCTATTGGACTCTGGCGGCGTTTTGAATAGGCAGTTAATAGTATCTTTGATGGTCGATAACACCTATTAACCAGTACTTTGCATTACTGGGTGTCCGGGTTCCATACATTTTTGAATGGGAAAATTTTATGTGAGCTTTGATAGCTTAAAGAGTTTAGGGCGCGATCTCACGTGCGATCCGATCTGCTGGCTGTGACGGAAACTCTTTCCTTGCCGATTTTCCCCTTCTGTAACACATGCCTCGTTTTTTAAAATATTTACAATGTATTCGATTCTCATGAGTAAGAAAAGTCGAAAAATGACACTACAGACCATCAAAGATGGTACCGACAGACTGTCCACGGAGGTTAAAGCCGGATTGGCGGCATTGACAGGGTTATGGATGACGGATTGCGGTTTGCCACCAAAAATTGAGAGCGTTGTCTCTTGCAGTGGTTCATGTATGATCATGATGTACAAGTTAGAATAGAAAACTTGTTTGGATTATTTAGTTAACCCCCCCCCCCGCCAACGTTTTCTGGCTGTGGGCTGAACTGAGTAAACGGATAACAACGACTGTGCAGAAAGTTGGTATTTCGTTGACAGGGAATTGAGAATAAACTACGTTTTCTATAGGTCACATCTCTTTTGATATATTTTCCCGCACTGGTAAAGAAAACAATCGGCACCCACTCACCGATACATTTGGCATCAAGGAATGGCCACTATGACATTGTCAAGGCGTTGATAGACAAAGGGATGTCTGGAGACCTTGAGGTAATGCATTTTTTTCTTTTTAAAAACTTTTACCACAGGGTGCTATGCGCTCCCTTGCTGTACGCAACAAAAAGCGCGATCGAAAAAAATGGGAACGAGCGACTTGTGTCACTAATTCACCAGACGTCATTTTGAGCTAATAGCCTTTATTTGAATACGGAAAATCATCAGTAAAAGTATATTACCAAAAAGTATTTGAAAATATAAAAACTGTTCTACCTGATTGCCGTATGGGAGTCAAATCGGGCCTTGACCAGGTATCGGGCCCTGACCAGGCCGATAACGTGTTTTTAAATAAGAGTTCAAAAGTAGCTTTTCTCAAAAAGGCATCAACGCCCCATAGCAAATACAATTTTGTTCTCGTTTAGTCGGACGATGGCACACCTTTACACGTTGCTGCTCTATATGGCAAAAGCAACATTGTCAAACTTCTTCTCCAGTCTGGTAAGAAAGTAATGCTTAAAACTAATTTTGTGCTTAACACCGCAATACATCACGAACGGGTGAAATATGACGGAACCGAGCAGTGCTAGGAGGGGCAGGGAACGCAGGGGAAGAACAGACAGTATAGGATAGATCAGGATAGGATTGGTACTGGGTGGGCAGCAGCTATCCTCCCAGTATCAGCCGACAAGTACGGTCGCTATGTCGTTCCCAATGCTGTTCTATAATGTTAACAATTAAACGCTGTATTGGTCTATCGCGAGGTTCACTTTGAGTAATTTAAAGAACTTGCCCCATGCTACAAAAATGCATAATCATTTATTGCTGGGGTAAATGAATATGCCAGAACTTTGAAAAGCTGCAGGCAATATGTGGGTATGTAGGATCCTGTTACAGAATGTTACCTAATACTAAACTGTAGAAATTTACAAGACAAAATGCAATAATATTATCTATATGCTGCAAATAGAATGGCAAAGATAGCAAGCCTCAAAAACACATTATATTTTGGAAATAACTTTTTTCCGTTTCATTTTTAGGGGTCGATATTAATAAACGTGATAAAAAGGGTCATACTGTTATGGATCTATTATCTGCTAACCCGTCACAACGATCTCGTGAAATAACTGCGTGGATATATAGTATGTACATATGCATGAACAATATACATACCAGCCATATACTAGACGTATAAAAATATGACGTGTGTGTGAGCTAATGTACACGTGTCTTTGACAGCTCATATCCAAAATGAAGAAAAATCGTCTTTTATTGGAGGAAAGGTAGAGACGTTATACTTTGTATTAACCGTTTACTGCATGGAAAACCGTCTCGAGAAGTCAGAAGCTAAAGGATTTGGCTACGCTATTTCTATATTTTCATATTTAAATAAGCTACATGCGGAGCCCTCGGTATAATTTCCTCTGTAAAACTCCGCGCTTGTTTTGAGGTTGATGAAGACAGCGTTGACAATGTTGTATTGCATACTGTTGTTTTCAACAATAAAGAACAACATTGTTGTGAATCTAGTGTAACAATTCTCAACAATATTCTGAACACCCTAAACAATGTGGGCAGTACAACATTGAGTACGGAACAATTTTGCTGTGTGCAAAAACGCAGGCAAAAAACGCTTAACCTATATTCCGGCGGTTTATATATGTATATACACAAGTTTAAAAGAAGTACCACTGTGAATACTGTTGTGAAAATGTTGTTACAACATGTTATACTCAACAGTTGTTGTCTGTATTAGAACATCGGAAGAGAATTTAACAGAGTGTAGCACAATGTTGGCAAAGTTGCAGACTTGACTCTTACGACTTGGACTCCAGACACGGCTTTTCTGACTTGTGTTTTGACTTGCTATTTACAGTAGATAAAATAACTGGACTGGGCTTGGACTTATTTGTGACTTTATTTGAAGTTGCAAGATATGACGTGTTACCCAGCCTCGTCTCCGGCGCTTTAAAGTTTTATGGCGGCGCGGGCAGGATACGCACACGTGGGAGATAGTGAAAAAATTACCGAGGAAGCGCCTGGCTGAAACCGTATTCAAGGTGGCGGATTTATAACATGTCCATATGAGCCTTCAGAAAAGATATTCGCTCAGTGCTTTTCATTGTGATTACTGGCTTAGAAAGGCCAGTTCTCCAGGCTTTTACAAATGAGAAAAGGATGTTCTCAGAGATGGTTGTGTTAAAAAGATCATTTTCAAGTACAATGACATCGCTGCATGGAAATTTGACCCGTTTTGGCCCAGATTGGGGCGATGGGCCCATATAAAACATCGTCAAAGTTATACGCAATGATCGGAGAAAATAAGGACAATAAGGCTTATTTATATACTATGCCATATGTTTATTCTGAACTGGCTATACGCAAATATAATGCTTACAATTTTTATAAATATTCAAATTACTTGTAAAAAAAATTACATGAATTTGCCTTCTGATATACAGCTAACTCAATGAAGGTTGTCATTCAAAAAACGTAAACTGTAAACTGTGAGCACGCAAAGGATCACGGATTATTGCTTATTTTCACCTCTAAACTCGACTAGCTGTTTGAAGCAGTGTCACGGGCAGTTTTACACACAAAACGTTTGACGGCAAGTTACTTACGACAAATTTCCTGAGAGTCAGGGCTTAAATCGACGATAATCCATCAATGCTTGCGGGCTCATAGTTCTCTCTCTATATAGATATTTTCCATTCCATGATTCGTTCAGGTTTTAAGAATCTTGAAAAGCAGCCGCCATCTTGAAAACCTACCTCTCGTCTATACCCTTTAGCCATGAACTTCACAACGCACATATCATAAAGTGAGTTTCGCGCCACGCACTGCCGTAGAACATCAAAGCGCCGGGTACGAAACTGCTTGTTACAATTTTCATTAATATTTTCTTACCCAAGATATATAGTAAAAGATAACTATAAGTTGAACTACATGTTTTCACTCCAGTATAAGATACATGATTGTGATGAGAAAAGAGATTGTTTGTCATCGACTGTCATTTTTCTTTTAATCATTTCAGAATTTTGCCTTTTTTTGCGTAAAACCACGTGTAAATTTGTAACTTTTTACAGAGTCGGACATTATCTGAAGCTTCTAGCCCAAGTCATCCAAGTTATGATGCAATTCCACCCCCAAGACCAATATCCGGTAAATAGTGTTTTGTGTGATGTTTGGTGTGCGAGTGAGGGCCTGAAAACGATCTTATTCTTTCCAATTCATTCACAGTCTTGCTTTATACCTGTAGTATAACTTTTCGACCATTTATTTACTGCTCCAATTTTTTCTTCTTTTTAGAGTTCGGGAGTGCATTAACGAAAGTCAGTGTAAGTTTTTGTAAGCTATCACAGTATGTAATCGAGTATGTTAATTTAAATTTATAAAATCATTAAGAATTCATGATGAAAACATAAAAGAAATATACATATTTAGTTAATATCTGTATGTAAATCGAATAAAGATTTTGCTCTGATTTACATAAAGTTTGAGTTTGATTTTCTGACCAAATATCATTCATTTCTTTGGAATTATCAAATAATATACGAACTTAAGAGCAATTAATACAAAGAGAAATGCTGTGATAAGGCCATTGACATGCAATGAGTCTTATGTATGCTGTACTAAGAAGTTACTTTGGCGATTTTCCTTCGAAAATTAATTGAAATATGAATTACAAAACACGTGAAAGAAAGATATTCTTGTGATGTTTTCCACCATATCATACTGTAGTACAGTATTTATACTGTTTACACAATTTTTTGGTGGGAGTGCGCTTTGCAGCATGGTTTTTAATTCATTATCAGTGAGGAATACTGTATCAATGATGAATTCAATGAATGGTACAGTAACGTTCATGGATTAACCTTGTCTTCTATAATTGTAGAGACAAACTTCAAATTACGACGATGTTCCTCCCCCGTTATCTGCCCGAGGTGAGCTCATCGTTTTGCAATAAATGTGAAATTACTATGACTGTAAATATTTTGGTTTTCATAATAATATCATTAAAATTAGCTCCTTTAAAAATGAAGTTTTGATGTAAGTAATAATTATTAGGCAAAATCAGTCCGGTGCAAATGTGATTGCTTATAATGCATCTTTACCTGTTTTAACTTTTAGCGTCGGTAAGCGATGGGATGCCAAGTACATTCGAGGTAAATTTTGGAAAAAGCAATTATTTTAGTCCGTATTTAGCTTAAAGAAACAAGAAGTAAACGGTGAAAAAAAATTAGAATACGAATCAAATGTTACATAGTTGTAAATTTGAACACTGATTTGTCGAGGTTTCTGCTGAGTTTACGCGGTAAAATAAAGTGGGAAAATTTCTCTTATTGTTTTCGCACTGTTATATGCTGTAGAATGGCTTTGTGCGTATTAAAGGATTATTGATCGAGCGTGAGGTCTGTACCGTGAAATATCAGACTGAGGTTTTTTAGTACGGACCAAGCGAGCTTAGCGAGCGAGGTCCGTACTAAAAAAAACGAAGTCCGATATTTCACAGTACAGACCGAACAAGCGAGGCCAATAAACTGTTTATTATATGGCTCGCAATCATTTTCTGACATTTTGTATTTAAATGACGTCGATCGTGGTTTCGTTAATTAGAATACAAAAAAGTTGAACATGACAAAACTTTATTTTTACACATAAAGTTTTTAAACATATCAGTAAAACATTAATTTCATTAATAAGCATATTGCAAGCAGTAAAAAGTGGGATTAAAAACACTGAGAAAAAGCCTGGTCCGAATACGGAAATTACGGACCACGGTCCGAATACGGAAATTACGGACCACGGTCCGAATACGGGTTTTTACGGACCGCGCATCGACCAATCAGAATGCAGGATTCTTGAGCAAAATATCGTGGCGAGCAGACCGATTATTTTTGCAAAAAATATTTTATGTCCAAGGCATCGACAAATCACGATACTTTGCGGGAACCGAGGTCAATAATTTTCTTATCATTCTCTTACAAAGCTTCTTATTAGCAATACAGCTTATAATTGTAATTTAGATTATAAAGTAGCTTATAAACAACAAGCCTTTAAATGTTAAGCAAAGCGAGGAGCCATTGTTTTCAAAATTGAAAGCAATGCGCATGCTCACAGTTTTATTTGTAGCTCATCAATGTTTTGAACACATGCGCATGCTCAAACTATTATTTGCACGCAGTTATTGTAGGTAAATTGACCAATGAGAATCAAGAATGAATATAAAGAGAATGATGAAATGTTTTGTATGACTTAAAAGGCTTCGTATTCACATGTGCTATATATAACTATAATATAATTCAATTATTTTTATATCCAACCTGCTAAGGTATAGAGAAACTATAAAAATAGGTCAGGAATTATGGGAATCATTAACGCTGATTGCTTTAATTCTTTTACGAAAGCTACAGCAATAACAAAACATGTTCTGTGAAGTGCATTTGATAAATTTTGCTTACTTTTAGGCAGCGATCACTGATTACGACACTGTTTCATCAAGGCCCTCTCGTGGTAAGTGATGTTTTTTATACATTGGAACACAAATCAGGGCCGTGACTTGGGAAGAGGATTACGGGAAATTAATACGGTTTTGGAAGAATTTCAGTAAAATAATCGATGTTGCAGTATGTGTGTAAAGAATATCGTACATAATTTTGATTAATTCCTATTTATTAACAGAGGGAAGCTTTCACGATCGACCGCCTCAGGTAAATTATTTATAAATTTTTGCTTCGTACCGCTGCCATGCATCAATCTGTCCATGGTTACTTTATTAAACTTCACCTCATCCTTCAGATTTTCGAATAAAAAGCCCTTTTCCTCCTTAATATGACTCTAAGGATCCTTGTTTGGGCTTCAAAGAAAATTAGTTATCCATAATGTTGAATTATGAAATAATGGCTGCTTAACTCATTAGAATTTATTTGGACATTGGTCTCCGAATTCTCCGGCGAACAGACCTATTTAGGTTGATCTAAAAGTAAAAAACCGCACAAGCTCATGACTGAAAAAACCTAAGCACGTACATTCGAGTGAAAATTAGCACGTACGAGCTCATAACTGAGAAAAAACAACCGGACAAAGACTACACTTGCATTTCTCGCGAGTCGAGTAATATGTGTAGAAAATGCATTGTGTGTAAATGTGTAGTCACGGAAATGTATGCATTGAATAAACGCACTGGCAGAAACAGTCACTGACTATGTATCAACCTCGTTGTTTCGCCATGGATAAACAAAGTTACTGTGTGTTTGGCAAATTTGTAGCACTCACTGTTCCCGGAAGTGAATTTTGCATTGTATGATTAAGACTATATGCACGCGAGGTCGTGGTTTTCACACGTAATGAAAACGTTACAAACTAAAAAAATTCTCATCGTATAAAATTTTTAGCTTTCGCCTTCGACGTGGTTTATGCTGGTTTTCATTAAATTATGTCGGGAGCTTTTTGAAATAATTCGAAAGCCACGCTGTGTGCACGTTGCCTGAGCTTCACTACTTATACCATAGTATCTGTATCCAGTCCACTACGACGTCAGTGGTACGCAGCCTGTATTGCAGCTGTAGTAAAACACAAGCAGCCATAGAGTTATATATCGCTGATGGTTTTCACCAGCATTAATGTTGCAGTTACTTTATCTGTTGTAGTTTATTACTAAGTTAGATTTTATAACTAAATCTTGCTGTTAAAATTCCCTTACCAGGTTACCAGGCAGCTCAGTTACGATGAAGTACCAAAGCCACGCGCTGTAAATGGTATGCTCTGATTAACAGCTACGCAGCGGCGTAGCTAAAGGGTGTTGGGGGTGGGGGCGCCCCACAATTGTCTTCAAAACCATACTTGTAAAAAAGTTGACCTTTTGAGTGGGAGGGGGGGCAGTGGTACATTCTTGGGTCATAAGTATAAGTAATAGCATTATTTCTCGTGCAATTTGGAAATAACATCCACGAGAAGTTTTCAATGACGCCAAAATTACATGACTCCACAGGACGAGTACACTTTGCCGTCATTGAAAAACGGACGAGTGCATGACAGCACTCGCTGATAATATATGTAAAGGAAATGTTCAAGACAAAAATACACGCATGGAACAGTACTTACATCGCGATCGTTTCCACTTTTTTCTTTAAAAACTTTAAATTAACGCCCATAACGTCTCGATAAATTCGTGTAAAGTAGCCAGAACTTCCCAGTCTTGAAATATTTTGTTTTTTAAAATTAAGCCATTTCGGTACAAAAACAGCCAAATTTGATGGTAATTGCTCTCAAATATACCCGCCCTGTTTGTTGGTTTTGTTAAAAAAATTTGCATTCCCGTCTTCCTATCTCAAATTTGATTGGTTCTTCTGTTGTTACAGATTTTTGCACTCCTGTTTAGGATTAACTGCTCTGAAATTGACCAATCACAATCGAGGAACATTTCCTTGTATTTTATTATCTGTTATTGTATTTGCACATGTGTAATATGTTATTGCAAAAATCAGTTCAAAAGTTACTAGTTCAAAAACTCGTGTCGTCAGGCGAGAAATCGCGTTTCCGAGATCAAGAAAGCAAGGTATCGGTACATAATATCATAACATGCACGCCTCATCCCAGGAATTTACTTCAATTTGGAATTTGTTCGAGGACGTTGAGATATGGTGTATAACCATACAGTCATACTGTATCTTACAGTCATACTGTGCATCTTTAAAGTGCGTATACAATAGCACATTTGAAGACGAAATGCAATAGATTTAGACAAAACCTTCATCGTCATGTTTTTTGGTTGTTTACATTTAACTCATTTTTGCAGCATAAAACAATGAAAAACTCATTTGCATTAACTTAAATGACATCAAGTCCGGTAAATTCAATAGCCGAAAAGTCGATGAAGATGGCTTTCTTTACTAGGAATAAAATTTGCATTTCATAAAATGTTCTAAACATTACAAATATGTCAAATGCTCAAAGGCTGCATGTGCACTGCGATCCCATGCTCCGATGCTTCACTTTCATTGATATTTAACTTTCACTATGCACGTACGTTTTCACAATTTTTTTAAATTAATGTCTCTTCACTTTTATAATATTTTTTAACCATTTGCCTAATTCGTGATAATGTATGATCAACTACCAAACAACATCCTAAAATATCAATTTTACTCGGTTTCATCATTTACGTGTCTGTTTGATTATTACGTCTTTTTGACTTGCAAAAGATGGAATGATCTATTCAAAGCCTAGAGCGTTTCGCGAGGTAAATAGTAGATCCAAATAGGTCACTTCCCAAAGTTAGACTACTTGTAGCTGCTGCATTTAAGATGCATGCATTGTCTGGAATTGACCGTCTTTATTATTTAATTCAGTTGATCCAACCTTTGCATGGGCAGAACATTTAGAAAAATACATTGATATTAGGGTAAAGGTCAATCTTTTCACTCTCTGTATTCTGTGTTTTATAGCTCCTCATAACAGTTACCCGAATTCTGTTCCAGCGAAAACTTCGTCATCTCCATCGAGTTACGATTATGTTCCTCCTCCCCGTCAAGCCTCAGAACCCAACATTCCGGTAGAAAGTGTTTATGGCGCCATCAACCGACCTCAGTCCTTGAATATTCAATATTCTGAATATAAAGTCCCATCAAACAACTATGCGCGGCAAGATAAACCTGTAGATAGCACGTACGGAGTCGTAAACTTTAACCGAAATCAAAGCGTGACTATGCCTGCTCAAGTTCGAAGTGGGTATGCATTTCTGAATTATCCTGAGGACAAAGGCAGTGATCAAACTCGACCTGTTAATAGCATTTACGGAGTCGTTCAAGCACCCACTGGGCAACCTTCTCATAACACATCTTCACAAACAACGAGCGGAGAATCCAAACAAGCAGACGTTTCTGTCCAACGGCCGCCAATTTCCCCCCGAAAAAGAACTGTCAATAGAAGTAACTCAGTTCCAGATTCCTCATATGAATTCGTGGAACTTCCTACGAGGATAAATTCCCTTCCACGAGGTAACCACTCGACTCCGATATCAATTCCTTCGCAACAACGTTCGCTGGCTCGAGCAGCCAATTATGATACTGTTGTGTCACCTCCGTTAACACGTGCGGATCCCATTGGTGCTCCCGAGTCTCCGTACGGGAACGTAGATATTGCAAAAAGTGACGAAGATAGGAAAGAAGGCGATGGCTTAGCCAGAGGTTTGCCTGAAACTCGGAGTGATCCTGAAGGTGCCAAGAAAAGAGATTTGCAATCTTCCCCCGCGCGAATGGCAGGACAAGATTACGAAAATGTTGTTCTTCCGCCAAGAACAGCAAGTATGGGCTCACAGAAGGAAACGGTCTATGAGAATATGCCAGTATCGCCTCCAACATATGAGTATAGTGTCCCACGACCTCAACCACGTCCTGGAGCGAGTTCCAGCACAGCTGAGAGAGACAGGTATAAATTATAAACAAATTATTTAATTCATTTATAGTCAAGTTATATCGATGATATTTCACTTTTCCTCAGATCTTCTTCCCTGCATGACGAGAACACAAGGCGAGCTTCGAGTAGCTCAAATTCTTACTCAAGTTCTCCTTCCTTTGAACGTCGAGCTACTGATTATGAAAATGTCGAATTACCCTATCGAAGTCCTTCCCGCGGCAGCTCATCATCACCGCGGTCCAATCGTAATGCGTACGAGATCTTACCCCCTCATATTCTGCATGCCCCTATTGAACCAGGAAGTCCTAAGCCTGATGCCCAAGGCAGAATTAGGCCTCCAGTTCCAAAACCATATCGTGAAAAAGTCAAAGCCTCGACAGATACTCAAAATGATTACGATCAAAGTAATCCAAGAGGTGAGTCGTAATCACAAGAAACAGAGAAATGCCAAATATATATATATATATATATATAAATGTTCGCACATTTTCGAAATTTGTCTATCACCTGAAGATTCCCTCTGGATGAAACAGACTGTAGTGGTAAGTTTTTGAGGTATTTTGCACAATAATACATTTCGCTCTGTCTATATGTCATTGAGCACTCTTTTGTATTTCGCTAACCAAAACTAGCACATTATATCCGCACCCTACATTGGTTGTGCACTCTCGTTTTCGAAATCTAATTTCGTACCTTAAAATGAGGCAATTTCGACTAGACTATTCACTGAAAAACACCCCTATACCATCAAGGGACAACTATTTGAGGAATTTGATTGAGAAAGCGGAAAGCGTACTAAAACGTATGAGATGGAAAGCTCATTTCTTTCTAAAAGGAGAAAAAAGTCAGGAAAACACTAGGAATTTCGGCCTTTCGTCTAATAAAACACCTCCCACAGTTTTGGAACTGAAACTTTTCGAAGAAGACGTTATAAAATTACTAGAAACCATTAAATTTCGAGACACAAAAGACTATTTTCAAGACACTTTGGCAAATGACTCAAAGAAAATCAATTCATCCGACAAAATGTTTGTTTTCGCTGATAAAACTAGAAACATATATGAAACCTCGCTCGACACATACAACAAGCTCTTGCACGACAACATCACAAAGACATATAAACACGGATCTGAGGAAAACATTTCGGAAATAAACAACGAACTAAATCATATCGCAAATAAACTTTCGATTGGCAACCGGATTGAATGCATGAAAAAACGCGAAGCTTTCATTTCTCTCAAAGATCACAAGGAAAATTTTCAAAACAACCCAAAATGCCGGCTCATCAACCCAGCAAAAAGCGATTCCGGAAAAATTAGTAAATCAATTTTGGACAAATTAAACACAAAACTTCGGACAATTTTGAACGTAAACCAATGGAGAAACACGCAAAACGTTATAGAATGGTTTGGCAGCATCGAGGAAAAAACTAGGCATTCTTTCATTTCGTTTGACATAGTCGACTTTTACCCGTCAATTTCAGAAAATTTACTGGACCAAGCATTATCTTGGGCCTCCAATTTGGCTGACATTTCGGACGAAGACATTTCTATAATAAAACACGCTAGAAAGTCACTCCTTTTCAACCACGGAAGACCGTGGATCAAAAACAACAATAGCAATTTGTTTGATGTTACCATGGGTAGCTATGACGGGGCAGAAATTTGCGAACTAGTAGGTCTTTTCATCTTAAACCATTTAGGAAAAAAGTTTGGCAAGAAAAACATTGGCTTGTATAGGGATGATGGTTTGGCGACTATTAAAAACAGATCGGCACGTTTGGCAGACAAAACCAGGAAAGAGCTACATAAAATTTTCGAACAGTTTGGCCTAAAAATAACAGCAGAACCAAATTTACACGTGGTAAACTTTCTAGACGTAACTTTCGACCTTTCTACCGGAAAATATAAACCTTATAGGAAGCCCAATGACGATCCGTTATACATACACAAACACTCTAACCACCCACCCAGCATCTTAGGGCAACTTCCAGCATCCATCAACAGGCGCATTTCAACGCTGTCATCTGGCAAACAAGTATTTGACGATGCAGTACAAACATCTCAAAATGCACTAGGACATAGCAACTTCAGCCACAAGCTGGAATACATGCCACATGTAACACAGCAACCACGCAGGAACAGACAACGCAACATCATTTGGTTTAACCCACCATTTAGCAAAAATGTCAAGACAAACATCGCACGCAGTTTCCTCAAGCTTGTAGACACGCACTTTCCAATAGGCAACAAGTTACACAAAATTTTCAATAGGAACACAGTTAAGGTCAGTTACAGCTGCATGAGTAACGTTAAGTCAATTATCACAAGCCACAACACACGCATAATTAGGAAAAGCCAACCACAAGACATTAGCGCAGAGAACTGTAACTGCAGGAACAAGCGCGCATGCCCATTGCAGAACAAGTGCATGAGTAAGGACATTGTATACAAAGCAACAATTTTTACTGGCAACACACAGGACACAAAGCACTACATTGGCATGACCTCAAACACATTCAAAGAGCGATACAGGAATCATATCAAATCTTTCACACACAAAAAATATTCGAACGAGACGGAACTTTCGAAACACGTTTGGCACTTAAAGCAAAAGAAAACAGATTTCACCATAAAATGGTCCATAATAAAAAAGTCTATTTCTTACACGGGAGGATCAAAAAGATGTAATTTATGTTTGGAGGAAAAAATTAGTATTTTGAAAGAAAAAAACAATTGCTTGCTTAACAAAAGATCGGAAATAGTTTCGGCCTGCCAACACAAAAACAGATTTCAGGTAAACAACCTAAACAAAGAAAGGAATGCATGCTATTCAACCACCCACGCGCCCACGTTTCCGCCTTGAGCATAAAAGAAGCTCGCACATTTTCGAAATTTGTCTATCACCTGAAGATTCCCTCTGGATGAAACAGACTGTAGTGGTAGGTTTTTGAGGTATTTTGCACAATTATATATATATATATATATATATATATAAACAAAGGGGAGTTAAATGGCGAATTATTGTTAAGATTTTTTAAGAAAAAACCTGCTTTTTACTCGCTATAAACGCCATTTTGAACCATCCAGAATTGATGAACGCGTTTCACTCAATGGCGTATTCACGTCAGGTACTCGCTGTAAAACACACGTTTTATTTTAGAAATAATGCGTTGTTGACTGACTTGTTTATTGCTCTACCAAATGACTGTTTTTGAATCACAAAAACATGTACAGTTAGTTAAAAAGTATTCACCGCCATTCCCATTAATTTTTATTTAGCCGCCCTTGAGGACGACTACTGCACGTTGAGGGAAGCTTTGTCTGGAGTCGCGAGTCCCACGGAGGAATGCACTTCACCCTATCCTCCTTTTTCTCCTCCTTCACCTACCACCGCACGTGACGTACTTATTCACGCATTTGAATCACGCAGAGAACGCGATTCTGGAGGAAGCGACGAAAGTAGCGGAAAGAATTCCGATTCTGCTGAGACAGGATTCCGATCTCGTTCTCGAACACTGAAGTATGAGAATGTTATGTTTGATAAACAATCACCAAGTAGTTCATCAGGAGAGTCTGCTAACGATGGTCGTCAAGGAGTTTCTAATGAGAATTTCAGGTTGAGTTCAGTTAGTAGCGACGGACCTATGAATGAATATGAAGAGTGGAAAAAAGTATGTATTCAGAAAGCGTTTAACATTTCTAACTGGGATGGCGCCCTGAGCTTTTTTTCATACAGTTTGTAACAAACCTGCAAACAAACTGTAACAAATCTGCAAACAAGTTGTAACAAACCTGCAAACAAGTTGTAACAAACCTGCAAACAAGTTGTAACAAGTCTGGTGACAAGCTGTGGACAAGTTGTGTTCGCACTGCTTGTTTCAGGTGATTGGATCAAGCCGGAAAAAACTTGTAACAAGCTTGTTGGGACTACCAGGCTTGTTGCAATGTTGTTTCAACAAGCAGTGATGATATAACAAATTTTTACAACCTAAACAATAGCCTAATCTTTGTGGTAATTTTGTTGCAAGATGTCTGTATCAAAGCTGCTATGCCACCCTTGTTTACCACTATAACCACTATGATATTCCCTCAAGTTTGTTACAAGTTGTCAACTAGTTGCTCGAAATCGTGCGTCATAACCTTTAACCCAGTCGCTTTGTCACTTGTAGATAGAAAGTTTTATGAATATTTTGGGCGAGGAAATCGGAGAAGAACGAAAAGAAGTAGAACAGAGTAAGTTTAAGATACGAATATTGTATTTTGTGTGACGACATGGACATCTATGCATACATCTCGTGATTAGAAGGAATGATTATAAGATATGTGCGTATCTACTATCTTATCATATAAATTCATATTATATATAAATTTATGTTTGAACTCGCTTCTACTAGGCCGCCGCTGCTTGTACCCACTAAGACTTATTTTTCAAGTAAATTTTTTTTTTTCAGTTGAATCAAGTTTAAGGTGGTCATACACTTTAGAAAATTTTTGTAATTTGATGCATATTAATATGAGAATATCATTTTTAGAAGATGTTTGGTGATAGAAAATGGTTTATGAAAAAAAATTTCTCAAAGTCACTAATTACACTAATAAGCCAATATGGCGGCTGCTAATCAGCCGTAATTGCTAGGTACTTGTGACATCATATTGCAAGAACCACCTACTCAAATTTAATAAATGACACATTTTTGGAAAGCGTAGAACATAATCTAGTGCCTGACATTTAAACTTTTTCTTTCATTTTAAGCTACTTTTTACTCCTTTTGGCGACAATCCGATCGACATTAAATAGTCCTTGAGTTACCATATAATAAAATCAATCTTATTTAAAGTGGTTGTGACACTTTCTTCTCTTGATTAATCTTGGGTCAATTTTTACTGGTACAAATTTTGACATCCTCTGCATTTATTTTACAGTATTTTCACACATATGCATTGTTTGACTTTAAGCGAGATGTTATATAGCAATGACAACTTCACATGGTACATACTTCGTCTTCGACTTCGAGAAGCTCTATCAAAGGGATTGCACAATCACTGTGACAAGCCAGTTTTTACAATCTTGTTATGTTCACTAAATCAGTGTTTATGTCATATACCATCTCTTTTACAACAGGCAATAACAATTGTCTTAGTACTTTGCAAAGTACTGGAAAGTAAAATAAAACGGACGTATGAAAGAGATTTAAGACAGATTATGTTTTTGCGATCTGATTCTTGAACCGGTTGTACAAAATCGTAGCTCGAGTATAGGATCCCGCATCATTTATTTAACTAGCCCCAGAAGATACATACAGTATATATGAATTTTTCCGTAAAGTCCATTTACCGTAGTAAATTATTGTTATGATGAAATGAAAAAATAAGTTTTCATATATTTTTTCTAAAAGGTTGAAACTATTAATGTTTCTGTTTAAGTGACTAGTGAAATAGGAAAGTGGCTAAATGGTTTCGGTCTTGGTTTGTACGAGTCATATCTCTTGGCCAATGGTTTTGATGATTTAGAATTTTTGGTAAGTTTTAAACATGATGGAAAGAATTTGTATTTAGTTGGACGACATTTATACAGGATAAGAGATTCATTTTGAAAATATTGAACAAATATTAGCTTGGGCAAAATGAGGGTGCAAAACATACACTTTCGAGCCTATGAGCTAGGATAGGCTTTAGAGACAAAGAAAATTTGCTAAAACTTAATACTTATCCATAAATTAACTTTGAAATGTCTTATTTATGCTTAGAATGTGACTAACAACATTACAATGTCTCATCAGAACAACGGCTCTTAAAATTTGTTGCCATTCTCAAAATTGCCTTAGGGATTCAAGTTTTAGAAATTTTATGGAGGTGTGTGAATGCCCCCTGACCCCGCTAGTTGAAATCAATTCCAGTCCCTTTCCCGTAGCCGAGTTATAAAGTGAGTTATAAAAGTATGCTAGGGTAAGCTCTTTGCTGTAAAGAGATTTTGCAAGAGCGAGGGGTTGAGCCTCAGGTCACTAAGTAGTTTCCAGTGTGACCAGATCTGGTATATTTTTTTACCAGATCCAGTTGGATGGGCTTAAACATCCCCTGATTTAAAGAATTGCAACATTTAGAACAGGAGGAGGTGATCCCGCCAAGTCTAAGCAGCTTTGGTAATAAAAAATGCAGATATGGTCACACTGGTAGTTTCTATATTCCCTAAAATGCTTAATCGCAAACAGAATCTGGTTTTTAGGCTGGTAATATACTGGAAGAACAAGATCTTCTTCAAATGGGTGTTCTTGATCCTGTTTATAGAAAGTTAGTAGACAAATAATTGAATTGCTTATGAAACAAAATTTTGGCAAGTATTTTCTTGATTGCATTGGAAAGTGTTCTAGCATTTTTGTAACTGCGTTCTTTGTCGCGACATCCAACTTTATTAAAAATGTTGAATATCTCGACAAAACAAATAATACAACGTGTGAGATCACACTGCATAATGAGATTGCTTATTTTGTATCATATAACGATAGTAAATAACCGAAACTGCACTTGTATGTGGGTAAGCTATGACTAATAACTATAGGCCTCCTCATCCGCGTGCAATAGTTTGACTACTTCTAAATTAAACGAATCTTATTTAAATCTCATTATGCAATGTGATGTCACACGTTGTATTATTTGCATACCCAATAAGGCGGAATATCTTGACAAGGAATGGAGTTAGAAACATTCTACGAAAAAAAGTTATATTGGGATTTTGACTAACAAGTGATACTTGCAATGCAACCAAGAAAATACCGTGCAAGTTTTCGTTTCATAGGCACTTTAATGTTTATGATTGCAATGTTATGAATATTTCCACGAGGTGAATGATGGAATGTTCCAATCAACGAGGCGAATTCCTTTGGTTTTCATATTAACTCATGGCTAAGCATGGTTTACTCTTGAACAACCGGCCCCCGATGCAATATGATTTCCTTTTTTCCACTTCTAAACTTAATCACAAAGAATGATTGGTTGGTTTGGGGAGAGGGGATTGTTATTCAGTATCCACTCAAAAACATTTCAATGCAGTTTTACACGCATATTTCGAGACAGAAGAAATTAATTTGTCCATTGTACCAATCTTAAGATATAAATTTTGTATAAAGTACCCAGAGTTCATTCTGGTTTGTCATTGCTCATTGGTCGACTAGCCAATCACAACCAATGGCGTTCATTGTTCTGTATAGATCATCATCAGACCGAATAGCGTGCAAAAAATTTGATTAGCAAATAAGATTTTACCGAATGAAAGTATGAAATAAAATATTAGTCGGTTAAATGAAATATTAGTAGGTTAAATAAAATATTAGGTTATCCCCCTTTTCTGAATAAAGAGATTATGTCAATATCTGTGCTTATTGCTCATTATATTCTATAGTTAATCTAGCTTGTTTTTATCTTGTAGAACAATTCTAGAGCACGTTGCTCAGCTTTCTTTGCCACCGCGCGTGGGTGTGAACGAATTTGAACCAGAGACTGTTGAGGAATGGCTGAATACGTTACACCTTCATGATTATCTTGATCTGTTTCATGAGAAAGGCTATGGCACGATGGACAGAATAAAACAAATGTGGGAGTTAGATTTGGAATCCGTAAGTAATTCGAGGGCAATACATGCGTGATTTTTGATGTGAATTCCGCGTGTAGTTTGTGCCTGGTCTGAGGCGGGCTGCAGTTGCTTACCGATTGTTGTGTTTTGTTAAAATAATTTACATAATAATACATCACACTTATAAGTGTTATGTGGACGTTTCACATGCGTGCAGGTATTTTTTTGCGATTTAACCAAATTCACAACGACCATGTGCAGTACTTTGAGCGTTCTCAGTTTATGTAAAACCGTATGTGTATACCTTTTCTTTTATTGCTTATTTCTGTTATTGCGTTGTAAAGTTCAATTTAGCATACCATCATTGTATACCGTATACCTATTATTTGCTTGTCTTATCTGTGCCGCACTCATAGATATCTCATATACACTAGATAGCCCATCTGTGTATTAAAAAGTGAAGCCAAAAATCTCAGCGGTATCCCCTCTTAACAATAAGTTGTGGCCATATTGATCGTTCCCACTCATCAAAAAAACGCTACAGAAAACACTATACTTTTCTGCATTTGTGTATTGAATACTTTTTAGCTACATAAAAGAGGATTTATTGTCAACTTTGTCCATTTCTGCAATACAAAATACACGAATTATCATGCTCGGTGTCAACTCTGTGGGAACTACTAGCGCCTGCGATCCGGCTTCAATTTTCGCCTGCCCACAGTGTGGGATGCACCATCTAGTGTATATGAGTTATGTTGGCCGCACTACGTATTTTTACTGTGACATTGCATTGTATTACATTATGCAATGATTGCATTCCATTGAATGTACAGTGTACATATTGTATTATACATGTATACATGCATGTGTATATTTTTGTGTGCAGATTTAGTGTCCGCCACCAATAATAATGCATGTATAACCATCACTAGTATTATTCCAAATGTAAAGAGATTTCATCCAAAACTCGAAATGATATAATCCAAAATTCGAATAAGATATAATCCAAAACTCGAAAAGATATAATCCAAAACTCGAAAAGATATAATCCAAAACACGAATAAGATATAATCTAAAACTCGAAAAGATATAATCCAAAACTCGAAAAGATATAATTCAAAACTCTCATTAGATATAATCCAAAACTCGAAAAGATATAATCCAAAACTCGAAAAGATATAATCCAAAACTCGAATAAGATATAATCCAAAACTCAAAAAAGATGTAATCCAAAACTCAAGCCAGGTTGTCAAATTTTTGCGATGCACGAAAAGAATATCGTTTCTTTTTGTTCACTTTAGCAAATTAATTGAAAATAAAAAATCAATGCTTTCAGGCATTAGTGCATGGAAAATTTTAATCGTAAATTATAAATACGATGTTCTCATCGATTGTTTCTTTTTATAGATACTTGCGATACACACACTTGGCCATCGAAAGCGAATTCTAGCTTCATTACCTGAAGTGAAACGACGGGACACTGTAGTATGTTGAGGCTTCAAATAGATTAGCTGTAAAAGGACAGGATCTCTGGCAGGCGGCGACATGTTTTATAGTACAAATTGTGTGATGGAAGATTTTTCCAGTAATACTGCAAAAACGAACATGAATTTCGAAAGAAACTAAAAATAACATCTCTCAGAATTGTTCCACAATGTATGTGTACTCACTTTAATTCTTTTTCTGATTACTTCAGGTAGTATCTGCAGACGATATCAAGGAACGCCTCGCAGAAATTGATGTGTTTGGTGGGGAAAGACGTGACACTTTAGATCAGTTTAATCCAGGAATATATAAATGGAAAACTGCGACTGAAGGCTCGTCTGAGCATTTCTCGACTCAGCATGAAGATCCATCACGAACTCAGCAGGCACAATTTGAACAATTGGATCAAAGGAAGCAAGAAGAACAGTCAATTCAACGACAGCCACAAATACTACTTCAAGGCGAAGAGCAACAGGTACAACAACGAAAACAGCAGCGAGAACAAACGCAGAAACAGCAGCAACAAATGCAACCACAACAGCAACAACAACAGCAACAACAACAGCAACAACTACAGCAACAACAACAGCAACAACAGCAGCAACAACAACAGCAAGAGCAAAGGATCGTACCTCCCAAGGCTCCTCCCAGGCAACGTAAATCTGTTGGCGATGAGCAAAATACAACGGGTCAAGTAAGTTGCTTGAACATGCATGCTTAGGCCTGTTTTATACGACGCATTTCAGTCGCGTGCGTCGAATACAAATCAAGTAATAAATAATGAGATCAGTTATCTCATTATCTGTTGTTTGAATTGCATTCAACGCGACTGAAATGCGACGCATAAAAGCACAGAGAGTTAAAATGAATTTTGATGTTTTTGACATTCGATCGCTACTTTACACATAATACATACACGATTAAGGTGAAAACCAGTCAATATATGCACGTTTTTACATTTTGAATTCCGTTATTTAACTTAGGCTGTTGCTCAGCCAAGTATGCAGAGACAAGCCAGTCATCATTGGAATCATCCTCCTGAAGCGTTGCTGAAAGGAAATGTCAACTATACTACCAAGGTTAGTAACGCGTTTGAAGAAAGCTCACAAAGGAAAAATAAATCCAAGCTTTATCACATCGTCAGTCGTAAATGTCTTTACTACGACAGTTATGAACAAATAAAAGGCTCTTTCCACTCATTGCAATCTGTGATTTGATGGAATCACTTTCACTAAGCTTGCAAATTGCTGCTCTTTTGGAGTAAAAAGAGTCTTAAGGTCGCTCCCTACATTTTTGTAAAATATGAAAATTGCATTTTGCACCTGAAATTCTGGATGATATTTTTTCAAAGAATATAGTATACTACATGATGTAGTACTTATGAAGTTGAAAAAAATCTGGTAATGGCCATTGGTACTATGGCAACGGTGATGCATCAATACGGAAGCTATTCAATGTTTCATAAGAATATTTTCACTTAAATCTTAAAATAAAATCGTCACAACAATTCCAAAAAATTCTGTAGGGCCATATGAAAATTCGATTTTATCGCCTATTGTTATGAAACATTAAATTTTAACGGCGAGGTCTTCATCGTTGCAATTTTAATGTAATCGTCTATCAATTTTAATGTAATCATCGCGTTCATCATATATGTCAAGAAATGATTAATTAATTGAGCATTAAAATTGAGCGTGTAAGCAATCATATTATCATTTCGAGCCTACTTAACTTACGAATAATAAAGATAAATAGAGATTAAGTGAGAAAAAAAACCATGCATTTAATCATTATGCGTAATCAATCAATTACAGAAGGCACTTAACATCCAAGTATTTCAAGTCGTATGTTTTACTTTTTGTAGTATCTAGGCTCCCATTTTATCAAAGACGTGATTGGAGAATCTTCGACGATAGAAGCATGCAGGAAAATGAGGGTATGTTGGTTGAACATCGAGAACACTGCGATTGAACATTTGGTTATTGGCCGATTTTGCGCAAAAATAATAATTAATGGTGTTGTCTTGTAATGCTCTTGTGGAAAGTTTCAAGCATGAGTTACGGGAGTTTTAACTCGATATTCTATTTTATTCAGCATAATTTATTAGGGCAGCGAAAGTCTCGTTTAAAGGCGCACCCATCTATTATCATTGCCCAAATGATTACAAAGTTAATTTGATCATTTAAAATTTTGATAATTACATAATTATGTTACATTATAGTGACATAATTATGTTACATTATCACAATTATAGTTACATAATTATGCCTTTATACTGTACATGAATATAATTTAACCACGTGATGCGAATTTTCGACTTTCAATGTCATTTAGCTTTAATTCTGTTCTATTTTTCTCCAATCGTCGGAGGGACTTAAACAATTGGAGCTATTTGGTGTACATTTCTTGCAAATTTTCTTTCCGTTAATGGTTTTATTTGCTTTTAAGATTGAAAAATCGCGTCGCGTTGTGAAATTGCGTCCGGTCTGTGTGGGCCTTATTCCAAATTTTAGTACCTAAAGTACCAACTACTGTTCTGTGTGTCATGTTAAAACGAGAACTCATGCTTGAAATTTTTCCAAATGAAGGTAGTTCTCAAGCTTCAATCCTCGTTATTCTTGCATACTCCGTCTAATTTGACATGATTATCTATTGAACAGATGTCAACGCAGAGACTCCAAAAGATTCCTGCAGTGATTTTATCAATATCTGTTACGGGAGTCAGATTTATTGACGCTCGATCACGAGTAAGTGTATAAAGTATTCTATTCTCATTTTAATGCAAAGTTAACTTTGTGCTATTGTGTGGAGGCTTGAAGACAAAATTCAATCGAGTGAGCGATCAGAAAAAGTGGAGAGAGAAACAATCCGGAGGGTGTTAACAATTGTTACGCAATATATTTCCTAGAGCACTATGATCAAGGATTCACTTACTATATATTCACACTCGTACTACATATTCTAATTTCATACTTTATCAACAACCATAAACTCCCCCCCCCCCCCGTCCGCAACTACACACCAAAAACATGTCCTGTCCTGATATCACGCATATTTTCTATAATCGACGGCGACATGCGAGGAGTGACTCAATGAAACATTGTACAATTTAACGGCTTTGACCATGGCATACGGAGCAAGATATACCAAGAATGCGTCAACTCGCAGTTTTGATCGGGGATGGATTTCCTTTTTCGAAATATGGACTTCTATTCGGTAGCTCGTTCCAGACCTTTTACTCACGGTCAGATCAAATGGTTATTAGAAAGTAATTTTTGGAGATTAGGGCTTCCCCCATTTTTCTAACCTATAATATTTGTGGTAAATTATAGCACAGGCTGTAGTGTATGTATCAATGCACACTTTAGGTAACCTGTGATGGTTTTTAAAAACTATATTTTCAATTTCTAGATTGTGATCAGTTCCCATTATGTACATAATATATCCTATTGTACGCAAGACCTTGAAGATCGTGCTGTTCTCGCTTATATTGCTAAAGATCAGAAAGCAAATGCACATTATTGTCATGTATTCCGAGCTAATAGTCCGGTATGTTATGGTAAATTCACATGATTTCTATTCAAAGACGTCCTGCCCGCATCGGTATTTTTTAATGTACTTTTTATTTAAGTTTCTGCACTGTTGTAAAAATTCTACTAGCTTTGCGCTTATCTTAGCCTGGACAATGATATAATCATCGATAAAAAGCACACGAAATTAAACAAATTCTGAAAATAGACATCTTAATTTTTCGATGTTCAAGAAAAAAACAAGAAAACGACGAGGACGTTGATATTTCGTCTTTATTATTTAAACATTGTCAAACCAATGTCAATCCTAGGTTTGGCAATGCTTTGGAATAAAGACCGAAAATATCACCGACTCTTGTTTTTTTTCTTCAATGTAGAGAATACAAGATGTCTATTTTCGGAATTGTTTGGGCCACACTAACTGTAGGTTACTTTTAATAATTTAATTTTTGTATTCCAGGCAATATCAGACGAAATTGTAATGACTTTGGGCCAAGCCTTTGAGGTAGGCTTTGATTTTTGTTATCCAGCAAACGATGCTAGAATGCATTCAGTATGAACTGATTTGATTTTATATGTAGTTTAAAACAGTTCTAATTAGTAATCGTTATACAAAGAGGACTAAAAAGCGACAGGTATTGTCATGGTCAGGTTTGAAGCTATTCAAACTGCATTCGCAGTATTGCTCGCACATGCACCCAAGAGTAGATCACGTAGCGTTGTAAATGCTATGTCTGTTCCCCATTTCATGCTTTCACAATTCACCGTAGCAAAAAAGATGGCGACATGTCGATTTTACCAGAATGCATTGCGGGTATCAAGTAAGAATACGTGGGAAAAGATGACAAGAAGCAAAGCTAATGGATTCTGGTAAAATCGACATCCGCCATCTTTTTTGCTACGGTGAATCGAAATTAGAAATCGTTTTCTATGACAAAATATATAATAATGTAAATGCTATTGTGAATCAGACGTAACAACGGCCGTGTTAAAGCAACACAAACAGAGCCACTTGTGTTTTCTCTTACAGCTTGCCTTTGAACAATACTCGTATGCACAGTATACCAGTGGACATAACTAAAACTTGAGAAGGGCGACAGATCCGGTACGTACAGTAGGGTGGTGTACATCGGGTTACCAAAATCTGTAACCTAAATGTCTGGTAAATTTTGCCGGGAGAGGAATCATCAATTCATCGGATATGTAAAAAACCCGACAAATATATACATGCCATGTCGCGTGTTTGATGGGAGAATCACCCATGTAATAATCCTATATGTATGTAATATTGGATGAAACATATAGTATTTGTTTACATATAGAAAGCATGCCTATTTTAAAGCTTGTTAAAGATAAACAATGGCAAAAGTTAGCATAGAAAACCTTTCCTGGGGTGTGGCAGTACCAGGGAGCGATCGTTCGGGGTGAGCCGGTGAGATTGGCTTACACATGACGAGACACAGATTTTAACAAGTGTAAATTATGGGCGTCTAAAATCATTGTAATATTATTGTAATATGATCTAAAATATAATGTTTAAACAGTGTTTATTTCTTGCAGGGTAATCCCGAGAAAGTCATAATTAAAAGGTTTCCGAGAAACCAACAAATAACGTATTATGTAAAAACACTTATGTTCGAAGTTCTAATATAGTCCCGTCGTGGGAAAAGCTTATATATGTCGAAGTGAACTATGATATCAGTAAGCGATTACGACAGCTTTGTTTTCCAGAAAAAAGAATGAAAATTATTATATAGGAAGTTCTTTTAACTCACCATATATTGCAATTCCATTTTTAAACAAAATAAAAGTATTCCAAAACATACAGTCGCATATTCAATTTCCGCAGTCTCTAGCTCATCCTGGGGAGGGGGAGCCGTAAGAAAGTTTCCAAGGGAGGCTACAATCGTATGCAAAATAAACGAGACACTCCATGCTCCCACACCCTTCTCAATGTTGTTTAGTGATTGTTAGCACCGTTTCATAATTTTAATTTAATTTTAATTTTAATTTACTATATCACGGGTAATAAAAATGGGTAAGATCACAACTTGAGCATACTGTAGGTTAAAAAATAAATGTGTGTTGAAATCAGCCTTCCTTCTCTTATACTCGGAGAAGACCTTGTAAATTCTGATCAAACACATACATTTCCAAATTTAATGAACCAGCTAGGCGTTCAATATTTAACAAATATAAAACATTTTCCGTGTTGATATACAGTTATATCAACACGAGTGGAATTGGGAAATTGTATGGAAACATGACGCCCGAAGGGCGGAGTGTTTTCATATAATTTTGAGTTTTCCCAACTACCACGAGTGTTGATATAACTGTATATCAATACGGAAAAAAGTTTTATATTAGTTTTATAATATAGCAATGTCAAACACCCGATCCGAACGTTGTATCCCAATAAAATTATTGTCTCCAATAAATTATTGGGATTGTTAGGGTTAGGGTCAGGGTTAGGGTCTGGGTAAGGGTTCATTTTATATGTATGAAATGACAATTCCAGTAACTATTGGAATTATCAAACGTTGTAACCAGTAATTTTATTGGAATACAACGTTCGGATCGGTTGTGTCAAAAGCCCGAAGGATACGAAAAATTTCCGTGTTTACAAGTGGCGAGAAATTTTCCGTGTTTACATTGAGTTATGTAAACACGGCTCTTAACCAATCAGCGTTCAGGATTCACAAATGCTATATTATAAATATCATTGAACAGAACAGTTCACTATTTAAATCTAATGTCGCACGACACCGTTATTGCTGAGGCACTATAGAGACGATGATTAATAATGGAAATGTTCGCTGATTGCATAAATGATGAAGCAAATTATATTCTGATCTTCAAGATAAAACTTATACAGCACGTTAATAACAGCAGCTTATATATAGATGCGTGTGCGCATCGCAATTGTGCCTACCTGGTCGTAATTCAACCACAACAGCAACAACAGCATGGCGGATATATATGTAAATCGGTGATACTATAGTCTTGATGTTCTGATTCGAAGATACAGGGTTTTAGCACTTATGGTATGGGGGCCGCTTCTACCCTCCCCTATAATTTTAACCAGCCAGTGGAGGCATACAGTCTCATATGATACTTCTCAATATCCCTAATACAAACGGTATGGCGTAATTTTTTTTTAATTTTTTTTTTCTTAAGAAAAACGATGGTTTCAACCGTTAAGAAAAATTATAGCATTTTGAGCACGGTTTTTTCTTAAAATTTTTATGGCGCAATTTTTTTTATTTTTTTTTTTTGGTGTTTTTTTTTGTAAGAAAGACGATGGTTCCCACTGTTAAGAAGAATTATAGCATTTTGAGCACGATTTTTTCTGAATTTTTTCTCGGTGACTTTTTAGAATCGTTATTTTCTCCGTGTACGAAAAATTTTGCCAATGTGGTTAACAAGGAAATAAAAAGGTTTCTGTATCAGAGTGCACGATACAAAGAAGTTGTCTTTTTTTGACGAATTTTTCTAAAAAAGTCAGCAAAATAGACCAAAAGATATTTTGGAAAGAGTTATAATTCTTACACCACGCGCAAACTATTCAAGGCAAGAGCAGGAATCGATCCTAGCCACGTTGGCTGAGACATTTTACTTTTTTACCACTAGAATATGTTGATTATGAGGCTCTGGCATGGTGGTTTAAGTTGTCTAAGCGTTCTAGCCTATGCTTAATTCTTGAATTAAGTGACCAAAGCCAAAACGATTTTTGGCAAAGGCAGGTATTGATCCCGGACTCAGTAATTGATGCTCATTTATACATATTGTCTTGACCACTAGACTATGTTAGCTACCACATCCTTCCAATGTGGTATGGTTTCAGATGAACCCTCTGATAAAAAAAAAATACAAAAATTCATGTATCCGCGTCAAACCCTTATGCCAAGAGACTTGGACTAGTAAAATAATTGCAAATAACATGACGTTTCCTGACCAAAATGCCTGAAAATTAATTGAAAAGTTTCGATGTTTAATCGTAAATTACAAAAAAACTGCAAGTTTTTAGAAGTGAAAACATAAAAATCAACACTCTTGGTAGAGTGTAACTTTAAACTGAATAGTTGGGTGGAATGAGTTGAGGTATTGGATAAATGATAGAAATGATTCCTCACCATGTGTCCAGATTAAGGATATGTCATCTATAAATCGTTTCCACAGAAGAGGTATGAGGTGGTTGGGTGAGTATAAGAGTAATGCTTGTTTCATTGCACCCATGAAAATATTTTCAAATGAGGGCACCATCTTGGTACCTATCGGAGTACCATGTTAATTTTTGGAGGTATAGTTGGTCTTGAAATGCCAGACTGCAGAGTATGTCAACAGTGTCCCCGAGATTTTTTTAGAAAAAAATTAGCGCAACTACCTTCCTTTTTCCAGATTCAATCTGCCCCCAAAACTTTAATTTTCATTGTTTTTAACACATGTTTTATTACTTTTACCCCTTAACTCAGTCATGATCCGCACTTAGCAACTGTTTTCCGCACCTGCACCTATGATTTGTGCCTTGTCCGCACCCGAAATCTCGTCGAAAACTGCCATACTCGATCTGCAGTCTGGTTGGAGTGTGAAATAATTTTCCATGAGTATGTATTTAAGAAATTGGTATATAATTTTACGGACTGGCCACATGCGTTCATGTTTAGTGTCTAATGATGCCAGGACAACGTTGATCCCTTCATTGTGGGGGATGTTAGTGTATAATGATTTAACGTCAATGGTGGCGATGATAGTGTTGGGTGGTAATGGTGTTTCTAGATTGAAAATGGTTTGCATCTTGTTTGTATCTTGATGGTAGTGAACTGCACAGCGGTTTAAGGTGGAAATCGACGAATGAAGAAAGCCTGTCTGTAAGTGAATCACGCCCTGATATGATTGGTCTCCCTGGATTTTCAGGTTTGTGAATTTTGGGTAAAAGGTAAAAGATGGGTGTACGTGACCGTGAGGGTGGAATTAAATGTTGTAATTGTAGTTGATGTCTCCAAATTTGAAAAGATCCTTCACATATTTGTTGACTTTTGTTGCTTGTTGGTTGAGTTAGCTGGTATGTGTTCATAGTACTTATTATCATTCAGTTGAGAAAGTGCTTCTTTTTTATAGTCCGTTGTGGACCATATAACCATAGCACCCCCTTGTTTGCTGGTTTAATGACATATTTTCCCTCTTCAGTTAAATTTAAGTGACATGATCAGGGGAGTTTTGATTGAATGTGTGGTGGTTTATTTGAATTTTTTTTTATACTATCAGACAAAGGTCTTTTTTTGATCTTCTAAATAAGACATTGTTGCTATACACTGTGAAATTGCCTTTTGTAGAAATCAATTTTCTGACATCATAAAAGCTGCGTACATTCATGTGCTAAACCAGACGTGTTTGTACCATCGCAAATCACTCGACAGTACAGGATTACCTCCTCATTTTGCAATTTCTATCGACAAATCTACCCCTCATCGAGATACCAACCAAGCCATAATGACTATAATAACCTACAACGGTCGTTGGGTATCAATGCCCGTTGATGCTCCTTCAGTATACGAGTGCTCGGACGACGATGGGACAATACAAGGCGGAACTGGACAAGACCTTGCACAGCAGGTATTCGAAGTTCTTACGCAGAAACTAGATCTAACATTGCCGGAATTAGCATTTCTTCAAGGTGAGTGGGAGCGCAGCTGTAGAAAACTATTATTACTTGAGTTGATAAAAACTTGTTGCCTATTTTTTGATAATAGAAAAATATTTCATTTCAGCCGTACATGCTGATGGTCAATATCAGGCTGAAACATTACAAGATTACTAGAGCTTCTTCAAATAGGTCAACGCCCAGACGCCTACTTTCTTTTACCTTGGGATGTATCCGATTGGATGGATGAAGACTCAGAAGTGAAGACTCAGAATCATCTTTCTTTTTAAAACGTCTGATCAAACGTTTAAACGAGCTACATACTATGTACACAGTATATTGGATTGACCAAGCGTCTTGGATTAAAGGCTCTGGAGACTGCAACATTCGCTACGACAAGGTTCACTAGTTCGTCATACGACCAATGGCAAAAAATAAATTGTAGTTACCAGGTGCTCATTACAGCTTTCATGGAAATTAGGGAGCCGAGAACGTGGAAGATGAAGAAGAGGAAGCTAAGTACCAAGTACGTGGCCACGACTACGCAATTGATTTGTGTGGTGCCCTTGATGTTATGTAGTCTGCAATCCTGCTCATGATTAGGAGCCAAGCACTTAATGTTACACCTTGGAAGATTGTAGGTTGGCTTCCACGCGTTCTGGATATCCTAGAAAAGGCTAAACTGGACTGGATAACTTGCATCATGGAAGAATTGAGATTTCTAACAAAGAGCTTTTGCCAAAGCTTCACCAACTGGGAAGAGCTGAGAGACAAAGAAGATGAAGATGAAGAGAGCACTTTTTTTGATATGGTTCTATTGGACGGATGGTTGGTCGTTGATCAAGAGGTCGCAGATGTCTTGTTGTTAAGAGATCAACGTCGAGCACGACGTAGACAGGTGTTGTACAACTGGGTTGCTCGTCCCCCTGATGATTGTCTCGGTGATATTCAAGTCTTATGTCAGGAGATGAAAGATGGTTTAACTGGAGGAAAGACGAATGTGGGAACTCATTGATGATTCTGAGTTTGCTAACTTTTTCAACACTGTTTGTCAACTACCACATGTCCAGCAGCTTCTTGAGAAATGCCCAGATTTGGATCTCCTGCCGCATAGCGGTGGTATCGTGTACAAAAACCTAAAGAATACATTGAGGGCAATGGTGTGGCAGAATCTTGGAAACTGTGCTGACCAGATGTTCCTAAAAGAAAACAGCCAGCCTGTGTTAGACAGCCTGTGTTAGAGTTTAACGCTCAGCAACTCGTTACTATGCGATGTAAAGAAAACCATCGTTGGATAAGTGGTTTTCTTTGCATTTCTAATCCTGATCCACAATCACAGCGTTTGGATGAAGAGTTTATCGTTTCTACATTTTATACGAACCAGGACGTTGTGGATTCGCTCGGCCAAGAGATGTGGATTGCCATCGACGTTGCTCTTGCAGGAAGTGGTTGTGAGGCTGTAGTAGAAGGTTTTTACAGCGTTGTTGGTGCACACAAGAAGTCTGGTGGTCATGCAGTCAAACAAGTCTCTCAAAAAGCGTGCGATTGCAGATTGATGTTTACCGCACCCAATCCGTTGTCCAGAAACGATGAAAACAATTGCTAACATTTATTTCGAAGGCAATAGAAAGCATCACCTACCGAAGCATCGAATTCAGGCCTTCACTGACGTCAGAGGAAGGGCATCCACAACGTTTACTGTTAGTAAAGTCGTCGATCGAATTGCCTCTGATACCCTACGATGCTCTCATGTAGTAACAGAAGAACAGTAATTGTACGGATCTAATATTATATTTTAATGTATGCAAGTTGTGGGTATGGATTCTGGAATACTGAAACGCACGTATTCGTTGACAATGAATGAGGAAAAACTTAAATATTCTTAAATCTTGACCGAGGGATCTTGACATTCAGAACTTCTGATATTTGTTACATGTAAAAATAGAAATAGTACTTGGTGAAATATTAAAATTAATACTTCTTATGCAATACTTGATATAAGAACTACTATATTAAAACTAAAGCACTCTATTTCAACTTTTATAGTTCTGTTAAATTTTGATATTTTTCTCGTTAATAATTATCTAACTTGAATTATAATATAATTCAAGTGTGCAAAGTCGTTAGACAAAAAATTAAGATCTCGTGTGCACTTGCCACACTCTGCAGTCGGGATTGCCCTCCTTTTATCAACATGCCATATATGATGGGGAACTTTGATTGGTTCCCCACCCGTCGCTGGCAGATTGTTTCTCGTGTCACGGTGGTGGTGATGGAGTGGTGGGTAAAGGTGTTTTGGGTGGTTTGGTTTGGTGGTTTTGGCGATGTGGCCTGGTCCGAAAACCCTCGTGTTGTAGATTTGTCTCGGTGGTCTTGTCTCGTTTGGACGGTGGTGCTTGGATGGAGTGTGTGGTAGATGCTGGTTGGATGGTTGGTTTCCTTTTAGGTTTGGGGCTCGGCCGGCGTCGTGGCTTGTGTTTAGAATGTGGGTTGGTGGTGGTGGCAATTTCCAGGATCGTCTTTGACACATCCTTTGAATGATGCTTGTCGATGGTGGATGAATTGCTGCTCCATGTGGTGTTGGTAGAGGATGGTTATGAGTGTGGACATGCAGTTCTGGAGACTGTTGTCCCAAGCCTCTTTGTGCTTCTGGGACAGTTGAACCCAGGGATGCATAGTGATGGCGAGTCCTGATGGAGAGGGGGCGGGGGTGGTTGGCGATGTGTTTTGAGAGGATGGTGAGTTGTCGAATGTGTTGTGATTTGAGGTGGTTGAGTTCAGCCAATCTCAGAACTTTTGTTGCGATAGTATGCTTGGTGGCTGTGCATGTGAAGGTGGAGGTGATGTGAGGTGTTCGAGGGGTTTGGGTGATTTTGGGTTGAGGTATATTGTGGGTTTTAGGGTGTTGGATATTGTGTTGGTAGGTTGTGGGTGAGGGAAGGTGGTTGATGGTGGAGGCGATGGGTTTGAGATAGGGTTTAAACTGAATGTAGGTTGGTTCTGTCGAGGGAGTGAGTCAGAAAAAGCCAGGTTGAGGTTGGGTTGGGTCTTGGTGTAGGTTGTTGAGGGTGGAATGAGGGTTGCTAATTGCCACCCTTGGTGAAGGGTGTATATTGTAAGTTGTGCAATGTGGGTGTAGTGCATGACGAAGTGAAAGAATTAAAAGCTGTGTAAATGGAATGAAATAATATGACATTGAATGAAATTATGTTTAATGAAATGAGATTAAACGATGAATTATTGGTGTATGTTTGATGTTGGCAAAACCTGGGTGCTTTGATGGGGGGGGGGGGGGGGGGGGTGAATGCCTAGACCAGAGTGATTGCCGATGTGTAGCTACCCAGGTCTAGTCCCTGAACGTTTTGCGTTGAAAACTGTTAGTTATGTGTCATCAGGCTCTAAGCACCTGGGAAAGCACGTTTTTAGCTTGCTAGCAGCTTTAGAGCAACGTGCTTGCATATGAACCGTTGTTTCACTTGAAATATTCATACTGAGGTCATCCTTGGTGTTTGAATCACCAGTACGGAAATTTTTTATGGCCACCATTGCAACTGACAAATTACCATAATAGTATGGTTCCATCTCCTCGTTACCCTAACTATCCCTGAAACACCGTCCCCTCAGATGCCATGTACGGCCAATTTCCACGTGGTGCTATGAATAAGCATGTTTCCAAACTACCAGCAACAAGGGCAGCACCCCTCAGGATACATGTATCCACAACCATCAAACATGGCGGCTTACCAAATAGAGAGACAGCGAGCAGCTCAACGCGAAGGGGTATGTATGATTTGGAGTCAGTTGTACGAGTGGTGAAGCTTCTTCAGTAATTAGTAAACCCTGATTAAAAGTCCATGATCAGTAATTTCAGGTTGAAGTCACTTTTCATCTCTTGCGAGTTCGATATCCTTGTGAGTTCGTTCTCATGCCTTTCTGGTCCCCTCCTCCCTACCCTCACCCGAAGCAAGAAAAGCCCTCTCCTACGTCCCAGAGTGCAGCAGTGGTCTTGCAGTTTCAAGCTATGAAAGCTGGTGTCAAGTTATCTTCTGCTGTGAAAAAAGAAGAGGGATTGTTTTCTGCCGGCTGTGTTGAAACAACACAAGCAGTGTACACGAAAAAGAGACGTCTGACCGCAAGAGATGTAGGTAAGAAGCTCTGAAATAACACAGGGTCGTTATGCATTTACCATAACTCGAGGCTTGCGGTCATTATTTAAATCGCACTGTATACTATCCAGTGACGATCCGTGAAGTTAATGTTCTATTGTTGAAAATCCCACTACTCTCTAGTCACTCAGTGTTTTTATTGTTTAGGCCCTGTTGAGGCTTGGCGAATTATAATGTCAGTAACCGAGACAGCCTGGGCCCTGAATACGTTGACCACCTTGTTCAGTGATGATGCTACTACAGGTTTCTTTAGACTTGGGCATCTGCCGGGGGTTCTTGATGCGATAGTGGAACAATTTCGGCGTAACTTGATCAATGTTTTCAACGTTCTTCGTGAAAGTGAGATTCACACTGTACCAGAGCGTCTTGCTTTAATATGGGAACACTAAAGACATTAAGGAAAAGCAGTTCAGTGACGTTCCCCCATAATAGTCACCGGATGCTTAGCAGATGAGGAAGAGCGAGGGTTTTGTAGCGGAGTTAAGGATTGGAGCTCAGGTGGTGGTGATATCACAATTCACATCCAAACTCATTTTGAAACTGACCCGCGATTTTATGAAGATATGAGAAGATGGAGTGCCTTGGGAGATTTGCCTAAAAATGCGAGTAAAGTAAAGTAAAGCCTGTGGATGACTCGTGTAAGACTTTCAAAAAAAAGACGGATGCAGAAATCTCTGGCAGGGCTGAAAAAACGCTTGCAGCTGAAGAGCAAGACTCTGGTTGCAATAAAGCCAAAGAAGTTAAAGAAGGTGGAAGTGTTCAAGTTGAGGTCAATAATGTGTTCAACGGGATACCATCACCGGACATGAAACCAAACGAAAAGACCACATACCCTGGTGAATTAGTGAAAGAAGAAATGAGTAAAGTCTGGGAGAGGCATCACAATTGTTGTAATGGCGATGAAAATGTGTCTGACAATTGTGAATACCAATTGAAGTTGGAATTTCCATTAAGAAACGTGAACATTCTGAACACCAAATTAAACCAGGACCCACTTTGAGCGAGGATGAATCTGGTAGTTCTCATAGTAAGGAAGATTCTTCATTCCTGTTAGTCAGAACTGGATCTAGACTTGGATTCACTAAGTTAACAATGACGCTGAAGAAATTACCTCAAATGTCAAGTCGTGTAACATGACCTCTAATACTCCTACGGATACCGAATGTGAACTGGAACAGGAATTCCCTCTAAGTAGTTTAACATACTTCCGGGATTCCGCCATTAATACATGCAGTTGTGCCTCAAATATTTTCAGAAACCTGTCGTTTGTTCCAGAAAATGATGTACAAATGGCGAAGAATCCATCTCTGCTTCTTACACTGGCAAAGTTGTTGCTACTGCATCATGCAAAGCGAAGGAAGGCTTTAACCTGCGACAATCAGTACAACGACAGTGATTGTAGGTGGCAAGATTGCCTTGACATTAGGGCCATTTATACGAGCGAAAATAAGCCGCGGCTTAAATAAGTCGAAAACCTCTGTATAAACGTACAATTTCTTTGCGACTAAAATAAGTCGCGGCTAATTTTAGCCCAGGGTTCGGGCCTCGTCTTAAATTGGCGCGGCCAATTTTAGGCGGGAAAACCTCGTAAAAACGCTTCGTTCGCGACCAAGGCAAGTCTATTTATACGATGTTTATTGATATTATTTATTATTAGTTTAGTTTATTAATATGATGTTCGCGACCAAGGCAAGTCTGTTTATATGATGTGTTGTCCTATTTATACGAGTGTTTTGGGCTATTTTAATAAATTTAGTAAAACTGGCGTATAAAAGGCTGTGTTCTCGACTTATTTTAACCGCTCGTATAAATGGCCCTATTGTCCGAGAGAATACCTTAGTAACAAACGTTAATATAGCTGGGTATTTAGACTTGTCGCTACTAGCCAGGGACGTAGCCAGAACTCTCAAAGGGGGAGAGCCCTGCAGATACTAATAACTATGATAGGTTTGACGCGCCTATCGCGTTAAATACTAGAGAGGTTTAGCAAAGAGACGTGACGTCAATGCGACGTAAAATGCCGTGATTGCCCATCTCCAGATTTGCTCACGGCATTTCCACATCGTTTTTACCTCGCTTTGGCGTTGTCAAAGGCGTTGTGTCGTCTTTGTTAAACCTCTCTATTAACGAAAGGGGGGGGGGGAAGCCGCGGCTCCCTCGGCTCCCCCCCCCCTGGCTACGTCCCTGCTACTAGCTGGAGACGTGAGTCGTGTGTTACTTGATGGGCTATTACACTGGCTTGTTTGTCGGTCCGCGGTAGCTGACGAGCCGCTAAGTAGTGCTAGTATTTCAGTTATACTCACGCCGAAACAGTTGGTGCTGGAAATGCTGGCGAAGATGAGCGTGTTGGAAGTGAATGTAAACTGTATCATGAGGTCTCCGGATAAGGGTGGGCCGGCTCACAAAAGCCTACGAGTACTTCGTGAAATTATTTTTGCACAAAACCAACGAGGTAACCCGTGAGTTTGCTTAAGTGTTGCTCTAAAGTTTTACCTAAGCGAATCAGGAGATCTGCTGTGCGAATTCGGAGAGAAATCTTGTTACCGTTCTGGTCGGTTTTTTCGAAGATGTTAGGGACAGAGTTGAATCGATGGCCGTACGTGGATTACATCCCGATATGTTTCGTGACAACGACCTTCGGGTAAGCATGGGTATGTTACGTCGTGCTGGAAGTTTGTTGGCGTGCATTGCAAAACGAAGACGCAACACGCATTTGATCCCGCTCAAGAACGAATTTTGGATCTGAGTATGTCTAGTGCGTTGGACGCTGAAGTGCAGTCACATTTGAGTAACGTTCTCTGCAACAAACCAAGATAATACTAAAGTGGTAGACAGTGTGGCTATACAACTGCTACCTGTTACAGCTTTCGGCTTGATGCATAAGGATATCGTGGATAAATGATCTGGTTTATCAAACCACAATCACTATAATTATTTTAGCTAGGTTATCTGTTTGAATTAGCTAGGTCTTATGGATGGACATTCTGGGTTTATTAACTGGAACCGTGGCGAGATTGACGAGGATATTTAACCAGGAATACTGACTTGAAAGAAGTGTTTTGAATTCTCGGCGTTAAGTTTGTAAGGTTTTCAGTGTGTTTTTTTTATAAAAATGCAGCTAACATCAGAAGTGTATCAACAAGGAAAGCAAATGGTGGTTGTGAAGTCAATTCTTAGCGAAAGTTGAGCTTTGCAAAACGTTGTTGCCTTGCAGTATGCAACGGAATTTACATTTTGTTCATGTCAAATGACATAAATAATTTTTGTACATTCGAAGAAACCTAGTGGTAAAAATTAACCATTCATCCAGCGAATGCATTCAATAATGAAAAAAAATTGAACAAATGAATATTGTTATGAGTTTTGACTTTTGAGTGCTGTCCACGTCCATCAAAAGAACGGCTTTGCGTCTAACATGGCAATTCAAAATGACGTTCAAGGGGGCGACTCCAGTGATTGCAGGAACATCATGACATGAAAAATGCGCGAACAGTAAGAAAATGCGGTTATATCGTTATGTTGAGACCTGTTCAAACGAAGCCAACATCATGCAACATTGTTGGCCCAACAATGTTGCATGATGTTGGACGAAATTTCAAGCAAGTTTTAAAATAAGCCAACATCTTCCAACATGGTGTTCAAACGATGTATAACATGATGCATCCAACAATGTTGGGTGATGTTGGACCAACATGTTGGCTTCGTTTGAACAGGCCTTTACGCATCGCCACTTTATAATATATGCATGACGTCATCATAATTAATTCTTGTATCCATATTAGTTACGGGTATAGGATAGCTGTAAGAAGGTAAAGGCTATATATAGGTGTAATGACGTAATGGTGTTATAGGTGTATAGGACGTAAAGATGTTATAGGACGTCAAGGCATTATAGGTGGTATATCGGCCATTGACATGGAAGTGTTGTCTCTATGATTATCAAGTGTTGCCATTTGATATCGGTTTACTCGGTCGCCTAGATAAGATAAATTCATTTCTAAATCTCTGCCTTGGTTTTATTCACAAGGTGAGAAATCTGCTTGTATATTTTCAGGAAAGTTATTTACCTGAAACATTGAAGAGTAAACTCGATTTTACTCGAGGCATGTATTAGACGATGTTGCAACTTTGGTACTATTACTCATAAAGTTATTAGGCGTAATCTAGATTTTAATTTGCGCTTAAAGTATATCATAAGTTATCGACTTCCATCCAGAAGGAATCTTCAAGTGGTGGACAAACATGCGAGCTTCTTTTATGCTCAAGGAGGAAGCATGGGTGATTAAATAGCATGCATTCCTTTCTTTGTTTAGGTTGTTTACCTGAAATCTATTTTTGTGTTGGCAGGCCGAAACTATTTCCGATCTTTTATTAAGCAAGCAATTGTTTTTTTCTTTCAAAATGCTAATTTTTTCGTCCAAACATAAATTACATCTTTTTGGTCCTCCCGTGTAAGAAATAGACTTTTTTTATTATGGACCATTTTACGCTGGAATCTGTTTTGTTTTGCTTTAAGTGCTGTCATGTTTCTGTATCGCTCTTTAGATGTGTTTGAAGTCATGCCAATGTAGTGCTTTGTGTCCTGTGTGTTGCTTGTTGTATTAATTGTTGCTTTGTATACAATGTCCTTACTCATGCACTTGTTCTGCAGTGGGCATGCGTGCTTGTTCCTACAGTTACCGTTCTCCGCACTAATGTCTTGTGGTTGGCTTTTCCTAATTATGCGTGTGTTGTGGCTTGTGATAATTGACTTAACGTTACTCATGCAACTGTAACTGACCTTAACTGTGTTCCTGTTAAAAATTTTGAGTAATTTGTTGCCTATTGGAAAGTGCGTCTTTATGCTTAAAAAGTGGGCACGCATTGTGTACATGTATATAGTTTGCCTGTACCTAGTATGGGAGTGGCAATTGTTACAACAAATTGCCTTAAAATGAATTTGAAGAACACTGATTGCATGCTACCAAACATTGAACATTAAATTTTTTTAAGAGTTGGATCATCCTTAAAACTTTGCCATGTTAGATTGGTTACTATTTACTGCCACAATCGAAGCTACGGTCGTATAAGGTTACGAAATACAAGACTAAGTTGAGCGTGTACTAATACAACTAATTAACTTGAGTTTGTTGTGACAAAAAGACTTTAGACTTTACAGGTCTAAAATACCACACGCGCAGACGTACCATAGAAAATTTTAAATCTGTGTTTGATCCATGGTGGCGCGTCAAATGTGGTTATCAAGTATTTAATTTTTGTTGATCCTAATTTTTCCGGGCACTCCGGTTTCAGAGAAAGTTGACGGGGAAAGTTAGGTAATAAGGGCCCATGCACATTAATTGGCCCGCGCTGTTGAGGTGGTGGTCTTGCCCTTGTGGCGAAGCTTAATATTAGATAATACCTTGTTCATAGGTACTTTGATTAACTGCATGTTACAATTATTTTTCAAGATATAAATTCCGACCAGGATCAAACAATCCATACCATGGCCGTAAGAACCACGGGGGCAGGGGGGGCTCGAGCCCCCCTAACTTCAAAGGCAGGGGGGCTGAGCCCCCCTAAACAAGATCTTTCAGTCCCGAAGTTAATACATGTTTTTAACGGTTTACAGTGTTACACATGTATTAATCCAATGATTATGGTAAAACTAACCTCAAAAGGGCAGAAAAGCATGTTTGAGCGTGTTAAAAATAGAAAAAAAATTCTGGGGGGCGTGTCCCCGGACCCCCTAGAAGCACTTGTGTCTTCATCGCTCGAAGAGCCCCCCTAACTTTTTTCATCTTCCTACGGCCTTGATCCATACCTTCATGTTTCTCAAGACTCTGACATGGAAGGATGGAAGAAGTGTGAGTGTTTGAGCGGCCAGGAATGATTTTGATTAGAACTGAGTTGGGTTACCCAGACAAAAATGCCACAGACTTGTTGCAAGTTGCTTACCAGCTTGTTGAAAATTTTCAACAAGTTGCAACAAACTTGTCAGTTTCATCAGGTGGCAACAAGTCTGTTAAAACCAGGCTTGTTGCAACTCGTCATTTCAGTGCCGACTTGTTACAACTTGTTAGAAAAACTTGCGGCAAGCCTGTGGATAACAAGTTTTGACAATCAACTTGCAACAAGCCTGTTAACAACTTGCAACAGACTTGTCATCAACAAGCTGTCACAAGCCAAACGACGCATCCTGATCGACGTCGGCTTGTTGGTTAAAAATCTGTTGCAAGATGTCAAAACTGACTTTTTGAAACTTTCGCGTTTTTGTTATCTTAAACGCTCATTAGTTCGTAAGACTTTGCATGAGAATCTCAATAGAGCGTGTCTTACTGAGAAGTCGTTATCTTAATACAGTCAATTTCTCAGAATTGTCTTGAATTCCCTAAAATTGTACCTCTTCTCGATTTTTTAGGGTGACACAGACGGGATTGACAGAGAATGTGACTCGTGTTTAGACTAACGGCGATACCAACGCCTCGCAGAGAGTAAAACAATCTAGAGCAGCTTAGAACATTTTAACAGTGACTGATTGAATATTCCGTGACTTGAGTGTTTAAAACTCAAAACTGACTCGCTATGCTCCAACCTATACTAACATGCTCTGTGATTGGTTGGTTCTAATAATCAAAGACAATAAACTACTCAGTAGAAATCGGTTTTCTGAAGAATGAATCACAAACAGATGAGTTTTTTATCTTTGCCGACTGACTATAGCATTGTACACTAGATGTATCTATATTATATATACGGTAAAGCTTTTTACTAATTGCACAGCAACACGAATAGAATGCTGAAACCATTGCGGGATAGCAACTTTGTTTGAAATAAATATCAATTTAAACTTCACAAATCAAATTGTGGAATATTGAATCAGTCACTGTAGGCAAATGTTGAAATCTGGCGCAATAATGCAGACTCGCTCGGCGCGTATCGATGCAACCAAGATGCTACTAGTATTGTTAACAAGCAATAGTGCTGCTACGATGAGGAGAGAGTTTCCTCTTCTTGACAAAATCTTTGCCATTCTTTCAAATAATTTTTTACAATGTAAAATTTAGCTGGAAAAAATAAAATAAAATGTGGGTAAAAAATAAATTTGAATGGATTGCTCAGTTTGGGCTGTAAATCACAAATTGAAGTTTGCAATGTTCTTTTCGAAGACGGAAGGAATGGACGTAGGACATGCGATTTGTGCATGCATATCTCACGTGATTGCTTAGGAAATAAAAAACCAGGACGCCCGCTAAGAGCCTCTTCCCCTGCCGGGAAGAAAAATGGGCTCAACGCGGTCTACTGCTCCGTTCACTAGCGCCCTAAAGGTTATGCTATTGTACTATACAGTGCTAAAGATTTCTGACACCCTGAGTTAAAGAGTAAGGTATCTTTGGTACTAATATGGCACAAGATTGCTGCTGCCTCTTGGCTCGAAAAACTTCTCGCTCCCATATACTTTGGAAAAGGATTCCGTTATTGCTCTATAATACTTGATAATACTTGTAGCTCCGACACTTCGTCAGGTTGTGATAATTCCATTTAATATCCGTATTCCTTGATTCCATGGTGCTGAAATGGTTTTGCCATTATTTTAGGTGGTACATATCCAACGGATTATACGGTTTTTAAACAACAGAGATTAGTCGTGAGCAGAAAAAAAGTTTTAAAAGTGATAAACGTTGAGCCTTCTCTCATGTGAAATATTGGGTTTCGGTGGGGTGAGGTCATAGGGTGGCTCATGCCTCTGGAGGCATACCCCTAGAACTGCTTCCTTTCGAATCTACCCCCCCCCCCTTTTTGACGACGGATTGTCATCCTATGGTTTCAACTCTTCACCAAAATTTTAAAACACTAAAATTCATCATAATCTTTCACTAACAAAATAACCTAGTTGCTCTCCAGATTCTGAGATTCGGAATTATATTCAGTAAAGAGTCAAAGATGACAACGCTTACTAAACCAAAGCCGTGTATAATCATGTTTCGAATTGTTTAGCTATGTTTAACAATCTTTTGTGGCAAGACCTTTGCATTAAGGAAAGTCGAATTTTGTAAGATTAATAACTGTTGTCTTTTTCGACTTTCCGTGGGCCGTTTCCTTCTTGATTGAGCTTGACATGCCATTACTTTCAGTGTCCTTGATATAGGAGTCATTTATATGTGGCCTTGGGTTTAATTCCCAAACACTGAATGGCAGCCTTTAGTTCTTTCAAGTAACGAGGTAACATTGCTACTGGATGGCACTGGGTTATCGATAACTTTGCCTAAACGACAGACAAACACATAGTATATTCTATAAGCCTTGACTCAGAACTTCGCGATTCAGCTGTTAAGACTTACAGCATACACTGTGTTTGTTAAGTTGATTACAGGCGTGACATAGTGTCGATTAGGCAGTGATAAAACAGTGCCATTCGTGTTCTAATTACTCTGTTAGCTCTTCTAAGTGAGCTCTGCGATTCAGTTTGTATAAAGTATGAACATTGTGTTTCTCTGTCGTTGTTTGTCGTGCTGAGAAGATGGTTGCTGGCGTGACATAGCGCAAAGTGATAACGCAGTGCCATCTTGTTGCAATGTTATCTCATTAGTTGAAAGAGCTAAAGACTGCCATTCAGTGTTTGGGAATTAAACCCAAGGCCATATATAAATGACTCCAATATCAAGGGCACTGAACGTAACGGCATATCAAGCTCGGTGATGAAGGAAACGGCCCACGGAAAGTCAACAAGAAAAACAGTTATTAATTTTGCGCTTTTTCACGACTTTCCTTCTTGCAGACTTCGCCATAAATATCGTTAAACATAGCTAAACGACTTAAAACATGACCAGAAAGCTTTGATTTAGTTATCGTTGCCGTCTTTGACTCATTATTCCCGAAAGAAAACGCTTGTTTTAAGGCTTTAAAGTGTTTGCGCAACTTTGCCATCCATGCTTGTACCGTAAGCTTTGGGAAGACGTCCGCCATACATATTTGGCACAGAGTAGTGGTTCAGTCACCTAAACCACTACACTGCAGTTTTACAGTGTGGAGGTTTAGTGGTGCCTTGAAGTCTACTTGTCGTTATTTCTCCTCGAAGACACTTGTCCTTTCGAACGAAGGGAAATAACGGCGAGAAGTCTTCAATACACCAACCCAACAGGTCTGACCCCAACAGTCAAGAGAAAGAAATTTGCTTAAATATTAGTTAAAAACACTAGGTAAATAACGTTTGCCTCCTTGGCCTCGCGGTACTGCCTAGTGTTTTCCTGCTCTCCACGCCCAGCTTTGATTTCGGTTTTGGGTGGATCGGGGACCGATCAACAAGTCCAACCTCAGTTGAGCTTGAACGGTTCCCGATCCACCCAAAATCAAAGTCAAACGATGCGTGCAATTCGGACGAAGTTACCTTTACCTCTCGGCCACGGAGGGAAAGATGTTTGCCAATGAAATCACGAACGGGTCTTTCCTTGCTATCAGCACGCAATTAAAAATGTTTGCAAAAACTTCCCTTACAGGCGTTTTTTGGGCGAATTGACTAAGTAAACTAAAAGTAAAGAAGTAGAAAAAACAACTGAGTTAGAAATAATGGCAAAGACACCTCATTCGGGTAATAACAACTTATTTTCACCTTCGTACATAGATGATCAAACATTATACATACGGGTATTTTCTGGCATACTATGGTCATCTGACGTCATTCGCTGCTAGTTCCTCCAACACGAAGCTTCGTTGAAAATCTCTCCTCTTTCATCAAATATTTAGACACCAAAACTCTTCAAAGTTCCAAGGAAATGGCGCAGGATTCCACATAAATGGCGACGAAGACACAAAGAAGACATCTTGGTTAAATTTGAGCTAAAATGTCGAAGAAATGGGGAAAAAATTGAGAATGAACATATGCCGTCGTCGAGAAAATTCAAAATCAAAATGGCGTCAGTCTTCTTCTCGGAACTAAAGATGCAACGAAAATTGCTTCAGTGTGGTTGGACATCAACAATATTGAATTTTTATTACACATGTAAGTATTCTCTAACTAATCTGCGTATGTATTAGTTGTTAAATGTTCTCTTGTTTGGCGAAATTCGGTTTGCTAACCAGGTCGAAATTTTATTTTATAAATTTCATAAATTTTAGTCAAATGTGCTGGTATATAAGATTGAGCTTCCATTTCTCTCTCTAGCTAAGCCGTCAGGGAATTGTTCGAAATGGAACAGCGATGACTTGATTAAAACAGGACCTTTTCAAGGTAAAATAATTTTTATCTTAATTCTGGGTCATTTACCTCCACAACTGATTCAGGCTAAAATTTTCAGGCATCAATTTTGTTTGAGGTTTTAATTCCTAACCGGCATATTTTGTTTTACATTTTTGATATTCCAGAGGTATTGCGAGACTACCCACGTGACAAATTCGATGCACGAAGTCCCACCAAATAAAACGAGGTTCAAGAGGATTTAGTGGTAAGAAAACCAAATATTAGAATACACTAACTGTCATTGTAAATTCTCTATTCTAGCCCCTATCCGTTAAACGTCTTTCCACTTAACTCTCTTTTCATGTACGATCAAAATAATTTTGGCAACACAAGTGAGTTAATCGTGCTCTCGTTACCTAGTGTATGGGGATTAATAGAACATTTATGATGATGATTATTATGATGTATCGAGCGTTGTATCGATAGTTTCTTGATTTTTTTAATAAACTTTATTGCAACTTACTTTTCCTCTTCTTTCGTTGTTATTTTTCTTCAAGTCCTCTTCTGTCCACTGATACACTAGCTGCAAACTATACAAGAAACAGGAAATTCAGATTTAGGGTTTTCCGAGTTAGGGTTAAGTGCGAATATTGTCAACAACTAGTTTTAATTCCTCCTGCCTTTATTCCAATTCCATCCTTTACTTTCTTCCTTCCGTCCTCCTTCGCTGTTGCTGGAATTATCCATTCAGTTTGACAATGGTATTTACATGATAACCACAGTGAAACACTTAGTTTTATGCATTCATTTATTGTTAACGTAGTTTTCTTTGGTTATCCTGGATCGAGTTTTCTAAACATTGTAATTACTTATTTTATCAAAGGACGTCAAGTGAAAGAGCGAATACACCAGTCAATCATTGAACAAGATGGGAAGAACCAATATTGATCCAAGTCGTGAATCACTAGCCGTGTCCATCAGAAAATGTCAAGATGAAATTACCATCGCAATGTACGGTTTGTCAAAGTGATTTACAATCATGTTTCCGCAGTTTTGTTCTCAACATTCTAAAATATTGTTTTGTAACATTACGAATTTTCTTCTTATTTTATGATGGTTGACTGGATATGAGAGAGCTTAACCAACTGGACCGGCGTGATGTTCTTTGAAGAGAGAATGCCAACTAGATGAAACGATGAACAGCATATGATGAAACTAGACCAATCGAAACTACGACGATCCAAGGATAGAGAGAAGGTAAGTGATTACATTTTGCTGCTTTCAGTTCTTTGCTTTGTAAACCTATCGCAAATTTGCCATTAAAGGGATATGGCAATAAGCATAAGAATCTCGACTAATGTTTCCAGCGTCAGTAGTGGAATCAAAGGCACACAAAATGCTCGGTCCTTTGATTATCTGAAACAATATAAACAGAATTCGACGTTTCAAGCGAAGGTTCTCGTCGAGAAGTCAGCAGTCACCACTATTTTGTCTCATTTTCAAATAATTTAATTTGACTTATCAATAGGAACCTTGAATTTTTGATAACGTGCTTAGGTTCTGAAATATTGAAAGGCAAAGACACTAGCTAGTCATCCGCCTTCTTGGATATTCGAACAGGGTAAAAAATAGGTACGCGTAGCGCACATGTGGGTAGCCTCAGCGAAGTAAGCCAAGGCACCCCAATTGAATTATAATTGTACATTGCTAAGCATTGTGACCATGTTAAACACGCTGCATGATCGCTATTTTGCAGGTTATGCTCAACCCAGACTAACTGCAATGCTATGTTTGATGTATGCAAAAGGACTTCTTTTTGAAATAGGTGCATGCTAGTTTAGACTCGGTACAAAAAACCTCCATTTAAGGTATAAGGAATTAAAGTTTTTGTAGTTAAGCTAGGCCACAATGCATTAATGCACTCACCCGACAAAAGGTGCGCCAGTAAATATATACGTTGGACACAGTAAACGAACAGTTACACGAGTATATTTAAATACACCAACTAGATCATATGAAGTACACTATGTAGAGAACGTATCTACAACATCGTAGTTAATATCAATTTTACGAGTGTGATTTACACATATACACTATTTTTTACAAGAGAGAGAATATAGACAAATGAAACAAAATAGAAGAAGTAAACACAAAGACATAAATGACATGTTGGACAATACAATACTAACAATTTAACACACAAGAAAGGAGCAAGGTTCAATGATAACGGCACACATGAACGGATTTGAAGGATAGAAGGATAAATTAATCAGCTACTATAGTTTGATATAAGTAAGATATAAGTGAACCACACAGTAGAGAATACAAGCGTCCCCTCGTAAACACGAAATCCAGCATGCAATTCCGTGTGCATTGTTCCAGGATGGCCGTACACTACGTACATTGGCATAAAATTTCGATTTAAGGAAAGAAAAAGCTTTCGGAAGTTTTTACGTTTCGATGCGCATTGGAACTTAATATTCTTGGCAGTGGCGGTCAATTGTATAGGATGAATAGAACCGGATATATAACCTAGGTAGCCCAGTTGTGATTGTGGTTTCAGTAATATGTAGAGATCAGTGCATTGTGATTGTGGTTTCAGTAATATGTAGAGATCAGTGCATTAGAAATCAGTGCATTATTAAACTGATCTCTATGACCTAGGGATATAAGGGCCTTTTAACACCTCACTTGACCTCGCGCCGGGGCGTACGCCACCGTTTAACTTTCCGAAATTCTCGTTTTCGCTCATAAAAGTCGTTGGTTTTTTCGTAGGGTCTTCAAATTTCTGCTGTGGATAGAGTTTTTCATGCCGAATCTAATGGTGTTTCAATCATATACCTTAAAACCACGCGAAGTTCTAAGCCAACAAACTCAGCCTGTCCAGTTGTAAACAATCGGAAGTCTGCAGACGCGAATTAGTAGCTTGAGGTAAAAAAGGAGTTAAAAATATGAATAACTCTCTTAAAGTATGCTTTAAGCCTATAATTTGTTGCTCATTTGATAGACTTTATCACGCCGAATTGAATGGTGGTATTTTCACTTAAATCCGATAAGCCGAAAATGAAATATGGGCTTTCGAAGTGATCGACACCTGATCTCTATGCCGACGATTGGCCGAAGGCTATGCCGACGATTGGCCGAATATGTGGACATAGAAACAACCGGACACTTTACAGCTATAACATAGTGGTTAGCCGCGCATGCGCGGCTACCCACAAAAAGCAATTAGCAAACATGTTTAGCATCTATATTTGAATATATATAATTCTTTCTTAAATTGCGAATGGACAATAAAATTTCATTAAGATTTAATTCATTGACGGTAAATTTTATAAGGTCTACGCCGTAGGGACGTCGTTCAAATAGAGCTAATTATGATGACTAGATAGCAAAAACTAAAAACTTCATACAATCAGAACTCTTATAGTTCATATCGTTTTCACTTTGACTGCTGTGAAAACGTCCGGAAACGTTACCTCGTGTGCACATAGTTTAAGTACGGTATTCCATGTTAGACACCCACGCATACCCAAAAGTGATACCCTACAATACACACTGTTGACCAAGGGCACAGCTATTTCAAATGTTCACTACCTAAAGCGTTCTGGCCGTAGACATTCGTAGACAACGGAGACTATTTAAATTCTCGTATTCTTTATATCTATTATAAAATTCCTTCAAATTGTATTTGCTAAAAGTTTAATTCATTTTTTCCAAGAAAAGGAATTTTTCTTCATTACATTGTGCTACAAGTGCGAGTTCTTTAATATCGAGTCAACTACTAGGAAAAAATTAGCACGGGATATTCCAATTGCTTTAAAAAATATATTGCCATACCCCTTCAAAAATTATCTCTCTTGCACATTTTACGTCGCTTATTTCCTAAAATATTTTGTGAATAAATTGAGCTACCCGCCATCAATGAACTCATTAATTAACGTTGATTTCGGTGACGTCACAACCAGAGTTAGCCAAGTAAAACTACAATTAAACAACAATAAGTAGATTTCTCAAATGTTGCCAATAAACTAGTCACGAACCCCTTTCTGTCGGGTAAAATATCACGCTACCTTCATCATAAATCAAATATCACGGCCTGTTTGTAAACTTTATTTGGAAATGATTGAATCATAGCGAAAAGTTAACAAGAATACTTCAGGAAATTGTTACCGTGAAATTTTGTTACATCTCGTTTGGTGCAAAAATCAGTCACATTTAGAACTTCGTATTTCTTTGCAATAAAGTGGTATACAATTTAATTGTAAAAAACTAACGGATACGATTCTTTAATTTCGAAAGGTGATGGGGTGTGAAAAAACGCAAGAGAAAAAGATCAGAATAAATTATGCTTAGATGAGATGGACCCACAAAGGCACAAATCAACAACAATCCGCAACATAGAGAAGACACAACATTGTAATACAAAGTAGTGGTAATTTACAAGTTAGTGGAAACAAGATTCTAACTATTTAGAGGTCAAAGAGGATTCAAGTAAATTTTATTGTTTCTCGTCCAACAAAATCACCGTTTCTCGTAGTGAAAAAAGCAAGAAATTTATGATTGAATTAACACTGAAAAAATAAATCGCACGAAATATTCGAAGTCTTGAAGTAATGACATTTTTCTTTTTTCATATTTCGAGTTGAAAACTGTAAAAAAAACATTTGAAATTTGGTTATTTCTAAAAGCAACACGAAATTATGCATGTCACTTGATATGAAAGATTGAACACAAAAATCTGTTTCAACTTTCAAGAAATAATACTATGTTGGTTTAATGATACTAAGTTGGACTGGGTTGGTTTATTATTATTGTATTCTATTACCATCATTAACATATAATTTGAAAAAAATAGGTAATAAGACTCAACTTTTTATTCTAATTGCCAGGAGAATATACTGTTTCTCTATTTCTTAGTTAATTTGATTCATGCGTACATTAAAACAGTAGGATTTGTTATTTTTTTGCCTATTTTTAATTCCCAAGGGAATAGAGCAAGCTTTGTTTTCATGGTGATATGTCGATTCATGGTAGAGACGTGACTGTATAATAGAATCCTCTTTGATTAATAAATATAATATCTTGGTTCCTTGGGGTTTGTTTTGGCAGGCATAGACAATGGAACACTAAATCCATTGTTTGTGTGCACAAGAGCAAATAACGGAAGTGGTTTGAGAGCAGCTGCGACGTACCATGCAAATGAAGGCGTTTCGGTTAAATAAGTATGAGAATGCCTTTAAGCTTTAAAATGTTCCGATCATTAATTTGAACTATATACATGTAGTAATAGCTATAGGGAGATTAAATTGCGTGGTAACTACGGTTCAGATTTTAAATCTCTAAGCTAGCCTTTAAGGAAAAAAGATTTAAACTCTGCATCCTCATGCTTATTTGACCCAGCCTTAGACATTGGTAAGTATCAGATTTATATTTACTTCGGATCAGACGTAACGAAAAGCCCATGCCCTTTCAGCTAAGGTTTTACGTTTGAAAACTCAATTAAATACTCAGTCTAAGTGGGTTTAAGTGGCTAGAGATAACGTAATTTATCTTTTTATTATGCTTTTTTGTTTATAACGTAATTTATTAGCTAAATGTATGGACTGCGAGGGTGTGAGCCGTGTGTAAGTTGCATGGGGTTAGGCTTATTAAAGGAATTTAAAATTTTTGAAAGTATGCTTGAAAACCAAATTCTATTATCACTTCTCACAAACAGTTTGGAGTAAGTTTTCAACATCAACTAAATTAGTCTAGTATTATTATTCAAACTAGCATTGTGTGTAATGGTAAGATATTAGGGACAAAAATTCGGGTCAAGTTTTGTATACTTTGCAAGGTAATTTTAAGTACAAAGTCAGCTCACCTGTTTTTATATTCGAGCTTTGGTATTTTTATATTGGACGTTTTGGCCTAAAACATCAAATTGAACCAAAATAAGCAGGCTTACTTTACTAGAATTTTAATTCCTTTAATTTTCGGATTTGGGTGGTAGTTGGGGTGGTGGTGGTGCATGTGGGTTTATCAGCTGTGAGTGACTGTGCGATGGTGAGGAAAGTGAAGGTTACGAATGGAATGCAGGAGCTTAGGACCGAGGAAGATAGCTTAGAACTGAGGCAGGTAGGCAGTTGGTAGGATCAGAGGGGGGTACTTGTTATTTTCGCTTTGGGAGTCAAATTTGCATGCTAAGTATTTTAAAGTCACTAACGGTTAGTTGTTTTAATTTGTTAGGTATGCGCGGCTGCTCTCTAGGGAAGATCAACTCAGCAATTTGTATTAGCATTTGCAAGATTGGTCTTCTCTTTGCCTTGCTACCCCGGCTAGCCCTCTGAGTGCTACTTCCATCGTAAATAAGTAGAGGTACTTGTACTACATGTATAGGTACTTCTACTTAGGTGGAAGTAGCACTTGGAGAGCTGGCCGGGGTAGAGGGGATTTTTTTTATTTAATTTCTCAATTCCCATGGGAATTGAATTTTTAATTAAAAGGGGTCACATGTAAATTTTGTAAACAATTTATTGAAAAGAATTTGTAAAGATTACAATTTGAATAACAATAAAAAGACTTTAACTACCGTAAATTGGTACGTATTTAAATAACAACAGAAGAAAACAGAGCATGGCAAAAAAAAACAATTATAGCAGTGCGTTTAACACAAGTGAACAAACACAAGTGAAAAGGCAGTGTTAAATGGAAACTGGTCTTTTCAAGATAAATGTTTATACTCCAAAAATATTACTTACAAAACAACTAGTAATGGATTCATTTTGCGAGTTTGATAGAGAAATGCAAAAACGTAACACCAAGTTGTTTCATAATAATACTAAGAAATATATGGCTCAAAGATTTAAAGAACTAAATAAAAATGATATTTGTTTTGGATAAAAATAAGAAGAGTAGTTTGTTTTTCTCACGAATTAGAGTCCTTTCTACAAATGGTCTTTTTTCATAAAATTGATGGTAGTTTTTACTCAAGTATTGAAAGCAATGGACTAGTTGAAATACAAGAATACATATATACAAAGTCTTTTGAGCTAAGTTAGAAATGGCCTGAAATAACCTCTAAATTGCCTCGACATTTTGCTAATGTATTCTTGGAGTAAATTAGAAAACTTATCGAAAGAATGTATACTGAAAATCTTACGACAAGCATCCCAGTTTTTGCCTATAGTTACAAAAGAGTTTTGAAAACAAATCATTTCCATCTTATAAGCCATATATCTACGTTACTTTTTAACCTGGCAAGACAATTGTTTCTTTTTGTCTTTTTTAATATTTTCTTTACATTTTATAAACTTAAATCAAAGTCTATGTATTTTCCAACACAATTTTAATTTCAATTAACATAAATCTTTTTAACAAAAATTTTCTTTTACACGTTTAACATAAAGAACCGTTTCAGCAGAAAGGAAAGTTCTACAATTTTAATTTCAAAATTCTGATTTGTCAACAACTCAGACATTTCATTTTGAAAAAGCTTAGGCATAGGTAGGCAAGTTTACTCAATTGATTAATATACTATGCAGTATGCAACACCAAAGCTATCAATTTTAACTCAATTCTTGGAATCTCCTTTCAATTCTCTGAGTTTTACAAACTAGAGTCAACATCACAGTAACAACACAGTTTAGATAGAGCATTTGCGTGTAAAGCAGAAATGTCCAAAAAACCCAAAATTTTGTTAATATTCTTGTCAGGTTAAAAAGCTGATCTCTTTGAAGCATGAACTTATCTTTACTTACTTGGTGAATTAAAAAGACCTTGTTCAAAAGCCATATAAACCTGTTTTCTCGTATTATTATTATTATTATTATTATTATTATTATTATTATTATTATTATTATTATTATTATTACAATCACAAAGCGGAACTACTTGAATATACATTTGAAATGAAGCCAAAGAAATGAAACACACAAACTTCACAAAGTTAATTTCAATTGCTAACATGAATGAACAAGCCAAAAAAAGAATGAAAAATGGGCAAAAGGACATCTTGTAATTGTTGCATTTAATCAGATTCAGTAACAACTTATCTTTCAAGCTTAAAATATGGATAAAATCTGAAGAGAATTGCCTGAGTGGTTTAGATAAGTAAACAACTGAAATGCCACAGATTTGATTCAAACTAAAAAGTTTTATAAAAAACTTTTTTGCATGCCACAGCAAGAACAAACTTCACTGAGATGCTGTTATAAACTTCAGTTTCAGCACAGCTATCATTAAACTGCTTTATTGATTGTTTATTTCTAAATCTTTTATTGAGCATAAATTTCAGAAATACTAGATGTGTGTTATGCAACATATACTCACTGGACAATTCATAAATTTTCGAGGGTTTTTCTTGTAGTTTCATTAAGAATAATCTTGTTATCTGTAGTGATTGGAGTTCTGTTCATATTATATTTTAATAAAACTTGCTTCAGTTCATTTGCATTCAAACCAGTTCCACTTTGCAATGCAGCAAAGCTTAGTTTATGAATTATGTTACTGGATTATTTGACCATAATTGTTTGTTTTAAAAAGTTGAATACAATACTATTGAAAATCACAAAGACTGAAAAATGAAAGATTAAAAGGCATAATAATAACAGTTGAATTTAGAATGCTCTTTCCAACTGTGCTAATGATTATAAACATTTGTCTAAAAAGGGAATGGTCCATTGTTTAAAGCTGCTGTATGTAACCTCTTAGTTTTTGTGGGTTTTTGGATACTCTAACTTTAAGAGGCTAACAGAGGATAAACACAATAAGTAAGACTAAAATAATTTAGTTTTTGAGGCACAAGTGCTTGCAAAATCATCTGCCTGACATCCATGGGCAACAAAAAATTTGTGCTGGATAACTTAAATCTCCTGACTAATCAACCACATTTTGTGTCTCGATTTCTGATCACATACTGGTTTTGTTGTTGTGTTTTATTAGTTAATTAATTCACATATTAATATCAATATAAATTTGCCTGTTAAATATGGGTGTAAGTGAGAACCATTTTTCAAATTTTTCATTCCTGATGTTTTCTATTAACAGGTAATTCTATTCCATTCATGAGTAAGGTCAATCATGGTGTTAGGCTTGCCAAAACAAGGAAGGAGGATTATTTCAATATACAGGTTAAGCAATGGACAAGTTTAAAGCAGCACATAATTTGAGGATGATTTGAATTTCTTCTGATAACAAATTGATTTTAAAAGCACTGGAGCTTGTATAACCATCTTTGTGATTTTTAAATGAATGTTTCAAGTTTTTAAACAAACCTTGAAAGTCAATTTGAGCACAAGAAGTTTGAGACCTTTCTCCATAGATTCCAAGACAATGGCTATTTTTTGGTGATCACCAGGATGTCAGTTGGGAATTCAAATAAAGCATTCTTAAAACTTGCAACAAATTTCTAGGAAAATATAAAAAAATCAATGTTTATGATGTTTCTTAAACCATGTTTAGAGATTAATTATCCATCTAGATTGAAAGAAGGAAAATGATATCTTAACTTTTTATAATCTGTCAGTTACTGAGAGTTGGGGCATTTTGTTGATCTACAAACAAATTTCAGAGAATTTGTAATTGAGCTATGATATGAATAAATGAAATTGCAAACAAAATACAAAAGGTAATAAAGCAAGTGGTTGTGTGAATCAAATAATATGTCCTTTAAATACATCAAAAAACATCCATAGCCCCACACACTCTTAGTAAGGCAAGGAGGGTTATATGCTCCTGGATAATAAACCTTACCCATCCTTCAACCATTTCTTGTACTGAAACTGCATTAGCCCCCCCCCCAATCACAGACCATTTCAACAAATCTTTTGCCCAAAGTCTATTCCCATCTCATTTATTGCCCCATCACAAAACAAGTCCTCAATTGACTGATGAAATCTATTTGTCAAAAGCCGTATCTTGTAGGTGTATATGTCATAGGTGTATGTATTTAATATAAAATTATATATAGATTGTAAATAGTAAACTCAGTAATGTGTTGTGTAATCTGTCAGTTTAGTTACTTAGATAAATTTATGTTAATTTTATCTGTTGTAGTTAGTTTAGTGCACAACCACATCAGCTATGCTGTAAATTTACTATCGTGTTTAAATATATACTTTACTATTATTATTATTGTAGTTTTGCTAGGCTACTAAACCCTCCTCTGAACACTATCGAAAGGAATTTTTGGAGCCATGATTGGCTAATATTTTTTCAAAGAAAACGCTTGATTTTGGTGCCATAAAATGTAATTTGCTCTACAACCAAGACACATTATTCTTAATAAAGATGTGGAATAGTTATATAATACTTAGCCAGCTTGCACCCTAACCTAAACTCTAAACCAAACCCTCACACTTACCCTAATCAGGTGATCAGGTATGGTAGCTATCAAAGAGAATGTTCCATGAAATTAGAATAATAGATTTCATTCTGGAAAACTGACTCAATTGTTCAAATAAAGTAAATATCTTCAAGGCCTATAAGATGCTGTTACACTATGCAACTTGTCATACAACTTGGAATTTCACAAGTCGCTACACATATGCCCAACAATCATAAAGTTATGCAACTTTTTTATTGCACAAAGCATTGCATGAAGTAGAAAAACAGGTTCTACTTTTCACAATGATTTGCTGCAACACATTTTTGAGCAATTTGTCACACAATATTTCTGTTGAGAAGCCAACATAACCTCTATTAAAAAACAGATCCCAGAATCTGCAGAGATTGCGAGACAAGTCGCAAGAAAAATTACATAGTGTAACATCTCTGATCATACAACTTTGATTCTTTAAATAAAGTCATGACAAGACAAGTTGCATAGTGTAACAGTGGCTGTAGGAGGCTGTCAGTCGGTTGTTCTCACTGACCCAAACATTATCTTGAAACAACATTTCCCCCCTTTACCACCGATGTTAAGATGGGAAGTAAAACTGTTCGAAAAGTTCTTCTTAAACCTCTTAAAAGATCCTGTTTTAAACCAAAATTAAACCACGCATAGGGAATAGACAGTAGAACCACTCAATTGCATGATCAGTTTGTGTGCCATGCATATTGCATTATGCATCTCATTACCATTATGCCAGCCAGTCAATTGCATTTTCTGGCCAATAAGAATACTAAACTGGCTGGTAGCAGCCAGTTAACTGCATAAAGATAGGGCACCATGTTGCAATCACAAGCAGCCCTACTGTCCATTCCATAGATATAGTAGGCCCTAGATAGCCAAAGCATACCTAGTGAAGGTGTCACATGTATGATGAATCCAAGAAGGCATCGTCAACCGGGCAAAAAACTAGGGCGTTCCATTACAAGAAGCAGGGTTTTGGACATTTTAGGTGGTTTAACTGCTGCTGTTCAACTGGTAAAGTAAAATGAGAAGAGTGGGCTTGATTCTTATAAAATTATCGTCCGAAAAAGATTTCAAGAAGTGGATGTTTTGACCGGTTTCATAAGTTTGCAAGGATTATTTGACTTTTAACACTTCGAATCACGATCGATCGTATATATTTAGGAAAGGACGTTTAATATGGATGTTTTAGATGTGAAATCACAGAATTTCACAAGCTGTTTTCATCTTTGCAACAAATTTGTCACAGGCACAACTGGTTGACAAATTGTGAGATTTTCTTGTCTAAATTCCAAAATTGTAGTTAATTTCGAGTAAAATCAGAATAATTTTGACAACCACCAATTTGTATTTTCAACTTTACTAAGCTGTCCATCTATTTTCTGAATTTTGATGACACATTAAAACCTAATTTTGATGTTGTTATTCTTGTCTTGTACACCTATAATAATATTACAGGCACGGATCTAGGATATTTAAAAGGGGGGTGGCAGAAAAAATTTTTTGAGAAAAGCACGGCAAACAAACTATAGCGCAAATATATTATCACGACTGTATATGTATTTAAATGTACAGGGTGAGTAGCCGCAAATTCCATTACAGTTTATTTCCATGGGTCTTTTAGTAGAGGTTAGCACAGTCATGTGGGGAGGGGGTGGCTAGCCACCCTATTCACCCCCCCCCCACCCCCCTAGATCCACCCCTGTATTATGAGTTTCTAAAACTAAGCTTACCTGTTCAGTTGATAGAAATTATCATGAATGAAAAGCAACCCATGAAAACATGGATTTCTTTCATACATGTACTTATTTCATTTGTTGTTATATTTCCATTACTTTGTCAGCACATTTTACACAATCAGCAATTTTACACTTTAATATTGTGGTCTGTACTCCAGTAATTATGACAAACATACGCCATAAAAACCCATTTATTCTAGCCGGCATACGTAGCTAGATGACTATGAATAACTTTTTTGAAAATTCGGCACACACTTTCCAGTTCACATCTAAAACACCCATAGTAAACACCATTTCCAAAATATAAGCGATCGATCATGATTCGAAGTGTTCAAAGTCCAATAATCCACGCAAACTTATGAAACCGGTCAAAATGTCCACTTCTTGAAATCTTTATCGAATGATAATTTGGTAATAATCAAGCCCACTCTTCTCATTTTTTTTCTCATCTTCTCACTCTTTCTCAAAGCTTACACGCTTACAGATCATAAACTTTGCAATAATAAACTTATGTGGTGTTTCCAAAAATTATATTTTAACTTGATATTCACCATGCAAATGTACAAGGAACTTAAAATTAAACTACATATATAATAAAATTTGAAAGTCATTTTTAAAGATCCAAATCTATCTGAGCTTTACTTCTGAGCGGTTGAGCCTACATTTTCAACAGTCTTGGCAATTTAGATCCGACTATGCATTTGCAGCGCATTTCACGGCATTATTATTAGTCAACTATAAATTTCAACCAAAAACTGTAGCCTTTATTTTGAAAAGCGATCATTCATTCTTGCAAGCATGGATAGTACAAACTTTATACTCAAATATTGTAATTAATTCTCGCCCGATTTTACAAAAATCTATTTCTACGAGCACGCTAAGTACTTAAGTACAAGTACTAATAAAAAATAAACCATATTACCTTAAAACAAATCTAGGATTGATGAAAATTCGAGCTGAACTTTTCTCAGCAACTCAGCGTTCTGAATTCGAAAATTTAAAAAACGTTCGGGAAATGTTCGAGCAGCGTCGGAAACCGAAGAATACCGAAATATACGACGTTGTATCAACATATTCCGAGCAAGTTTTGGCACACGGCAGCAGCAGTCATAGTATAAAATTCGTGTTTAGCAGAAAATTATATTATATAAATTATTTACAGGAATCCTGGAGTTATCTGATCATCTGAGATACATCACGCTCTCAGGACTTCGAGTGGAACAGGAATCTAACCTGAAGACCGCACGCAGATCATTAAAACTCATATCCTCACCTTTTCCTAGCTATACGCAAGCATAAGAATTTCTTATGAATCAATTAACACTTATTGACTGAGACCGAGGGAAACAGTATGTTTTGTGGACCAGAGACACGGCTAGTTTCTTATTTTCGGCTATCCGACACCGCTATTTTTTTGTTCTAATTCAGGCAGCGCCACTTTGTGTTTACAACATTCTGACACGGCTAGTTTCTTATTTTTGGCTATCCGACACCGCCAGACTGAAGTTTATTATATGTTTTTGAAACGTCCTGCAAACATTTTAATGAAATAGTAATGTAATGTACCAGCCTCGTACCCAGGCGCTTTATGTGCTTTTAGTATAGTTATATATAGAGAGATCAGTCAATAAATTAGCGAGCGCGCGGGGGTGCTTGGGGAGGTTTTGAAAAACTCTCTATATATATAACTGTATTATAAGCACATAAAGCGCCTGGGTACGAGGCTGGTAATGTACAATGTCAAGATAGGTTTTTAATTTACTGTTTGGCAATGTATACTATGATAGAATAGGCATTTATGGTATGATCATATTAAATGGAGAAGATGGTTTGGAAACTCATTATGAGAATAACAATATACTGTAACTCATTATCTATGTTTTTGTTTAGTTTTATCATTAGGTTTACCTTCATTGTCACGTACGTATTGTATTTTTGTGTAATTTAAAAATTGCTATTGGTCGATTTGACGAAAATACCATACGCACGTGACAACGAACGACCATTGACTAACATATATATAGATAATGAGTTATATTGTTATTTTAATAAGTTTTCAAACCATCTTCTCCATTAAACTATGATGTGATAAAATGGTGCACACGAATAAATAATTTAAATTGTGTCCATACTGTATAGCTATTTATAATAGTTTACAATTGTGTTGGTTATTTTGTTTGTAGTGATTTTACAAAAACCCTGAGAGAAAAAAATTAAAAACTGCCGAAGAATTAAAGGTAAGAGCACGATTAGCTCTGCACCAAGCCTTGTAACTCATGAAATGTTTGTTGAACAAAGAGTCAGACCAGAGCCTGATACCATTGATATATGATATACAGGGTGTATATAAAAAACGGAATCCAAAGTTCAAAGTTAAATTTCAGAGTGAAAACCAAGCACAACTAAATCGTTTTCATATTGATCTAAAGCTCGAAGATTCAGCTTTCTAACGGTGGGTAATACGTTACATTGGAAAGCGTAGTTAATGCGAAATCGCATTTTTTGTACAAGCGGTCGTTAATTTAAAAACTTGAGATAGCTTAAAATGTAATTTATTTTGATAACGGCTATTTTACAGGTTTTCAACATGACCCACCTCCCTAACGACACACAAGTTAGTTCGATGTTGCATTTGCCTTAAAACTCTTTGGATAAGGGCAGCATTACCTCGTAAAATTTCTGCTTCTTGTTGGATTTTATTTCTTAGGTCGTCGATGTTTTGCGGTGGCGTGCGATAAACTCTGTCCTTAAGGTATCCCCAAAGAAAGTAATCGCAAGGCGTTAAATCTGGAGAACGAGGCGGCCACTCGACTGGTAGATGCAAAGCGATCACACGCCTTTGAAAAATTAAACTTCCAAAAGCCTCTATCGCACAGCAATAAACTGGTGAGCTGGAGCACCATCTTGCGCCCAACAAAGTCGCAGAAAATAGCCATTTTGAAATTGATTGTTGAAAATTTCAGTTAACTGCGGGATAATATTTTCACTCAACATAACGAGATAGGCATTGCCATCAACATTTCGGTTAAAAAAATGGCCCAAGGATTGAACCGTTACCGCAGATACCCATCCACACCGTTACTTTTGCCCTTTCTTCGCGCCTGGCAAAGTGAAACTCCGGATGTTCTCCTCTGCGCGCGTATTGTCGCACATTGTGAGAATTAACTTCTCCATTCATGCAAAATCCAGCCTCATCTCCTATCACAAAATTTGCCAAAAAGCGAGGATTTCGTTGTTGTTGGTTAAACCATTGACAAAAGTGAAGCCACCTAAGATAATCAGTATCTCGTAGTTCATGCCGAATGCTTATTTGATAAGGATGCCACCTGAGGTCCAGCCTTGTGATTCGGTTAAATGTGGCAGACGGAAGACCAAGGCCGTTTCTTCTAGCACTAGCTTGGGCGTTCTTCTGCAGTTGCTCCCCAACCGCTTGGATGTTTGCTTCAGATCGACCAGTTCTTCGTCTGGCAGAATTTCCTTTATTTCGATTTCAGCTCGTGCCGTGTTGATGGTATTTGCGTACGTTACGCCAAATTGTCGAAGAACTCGAAACGTTTCAATGCGGAAAAGCTACCTCAAACAATCGTAACACTTCCGGAATACTTTTCGTTTCAAAGTACTTAGAAACAATGAAAGTTCTAACAGTCAAATTCGTTCTATCTTATTTGTTCTTGTGTAACGATTACTAGCTCAAATTGCTCAAATAAACCCTCATTTATTGTAGTTGTAAAATACAACCCGTTGAAGGCAGCAGTTGCAGCTAAAACTTATAAATGAACACTTTGAACCACAGAACGTCTCAAACACAATAGCCATGCACTATCCTGGTCGCACTTCTAGCATTTTCAAATGACCATTTGGATATTTTGCAAGTAGTTGCATGTGACCATTGACCAGACTAATTAACCCACTTTTTGAGAACTCTGCTTTTTTTCGGAGCTCTGCTTTAGGCAGTACCTGAATTTATACAATTTATTGTGTGCTATTTTGGGCAGCGAAATCGAAGATGCAAGTGGAGTCATCCTAATTTCAAGTGATAGCGATGATGGGAATGATCACGAGTCTGATGTTTCAGATTCAAAGACGTACTTTATAAGGTGAGATTTGAAAGATTTGAGCAATATCGTGCAGTAGCAAAGTTAGCCCGATAAATATAATTTGGTCCTGCTACGTAAAATTTAAATCCATTATCCTTATTCATTTCTATAGCTCATTCGTATAGCTCATTCGTACAGGGAATATAGTGTACGAGTAATGAATGTTTTTATTTGTCCAATGGTAAGAATATTTTTATGAGGTTGAAGATTGAACGTGCCATTCAACAAGGCGATAGCCGAGTTGAATGGAATATTCATTCTTTCACTGAATGAAAATATTCTTACCATTGGACAAATAAAAACATTCATTACTTCTCTTATATAATATACACTGCGACTCACGATATTAGTTTTATAAGATATTTATGCCGTACGTATTCAAAATGAGCATTATTATTCATTAAAACTTACGAACATCAAAACAAAGTTGTGAGAAGATTTTTACGATGTTGGTATTCGATGTTAGTCACATGACTGAAAATATATGGCGCTGTTCCATATTTCAGGCGGACCACGCTATTAGTTTTAAAAATATGATAACACGTCGTTTTTAACTTAATTGGAAGTGGAAACGACATTTTTTAACCTAAAAACAGCATAGGTAACAACAAGAGAATGTTTTAGTTAGAAAATAAACGAACTTGATGTCATAGTTGAGTGATTTTTCAAAGAATACGTGGAACGGCGGAAAAGAGGGATTCTGGTCTTCTAAAATGGAAAAGAATGGGAGGTATTAGGCGTTTGAAGGAGAACTGTTCGCAAATTATCATGATCAACGTCTATCAACATTTTGAGAAAGTTTTCTTTGCCATATATCTTCAAAACTAGCAATGATGGATACCTGGTAATCAATAATTCTAAAAGTACCTCCACTGGTGTCGTGGAATGAACGTTTGGAACTGAATTGAGGCAAAAAAATGCTTGAGAGCACAAGTCGAGACAGACAAGACAGACAAGTCGAGATCAACATGATAATGCCCTAATGCAAGGAAAAGGAACTTCTGATGAAAGCTTTTAGGTACCTGCCAAAGAAGTGGTAGAACGATCATTTAGATCCGTATTATTAGCAACCAACATGTCTTCATATGTGCCTAAATGTGCAAAAGAGACCTCTGATTCCTATTTTCGCTGTTATCAGCAGAACTCGTTTACTTTACCACTTTTTTGTCGACTCCTTAGCCTCGCCTGTCACATACCATCATTGAATATCGATAATCGAACCAATGAATGCATTTTCCAAGCTTTATCATGCTGATTTCGCCTGCCGTCGAAAGGGCAAACTTCCGTTGTGCTTTCAAGCATTTTTTTGCCTCAATCCAGTTCCAAACGTTCATTCCACGACACCAGTGGAGGTACTTTTAGAATTATTATTGATTACCAGGAATCCATCATTGCTAGTTTTGAAGATATATGGCAAAGCAAACTTTCTCAAAATGTTGATAGACGTTGATCATGATAATTTACGAACAGTTATCCTTCAAAGACCTAATACCTCCCATTCTTATCTATTTTAGAAGTCCAGAATCCCTCTTTTCCGCCGTTCCATGTATTCTTTGAAAAATCCTTCAACTATGACACCAAGTTCGTTTATTTTCTAGCTAAAACATTCTCTTGTTGTTAACTATGCTGTTTTTGGTTAAAGAATGTCGTTTCCACTTCCAATTAAGCTAAAAACGACGTCTTATCGTGTTATCATATTTTTAAAACTAACAGCGTGGTCCACCTCAAATATGGAACAACGCCATATTTTTTCAGTCATACAGTGACTAACATCAAATATCAACATCGTAAAGATCTTCTCACAACTTTGGTTTGATGTTCGTAAGTTTTAATGAATAGTAATGCTCGTTTTCAATACGTACGGCATAAATGTCTTAAAAAACTAATATCGTGAGTCGCAGTGTATACCAAATTACGGATCTCATTCACTTCATGAAGTGAACCGACTAGAGTATAAACTGCGAAGGGCTTTTAGACGGATAGGATTTATTGAAAATATATAGGAATGGAATAAAACGTATAATTGCACTCTCCCAATGGGACTTTTCATTCACTATCACGTGACCAGAATTGAGAGTATTATATAAAATTATATATTTAATGTTACGTTGCACGTTTTAGGTTTTTATACAGGCTGCCATTCTATTGGCAGAGTCCACCTTTTAAAGAGGGAATGTTTTACCTGCGGCGTAGACTATTCATGCAATGGCCAGACAATACAGTTGGAGGAAATCAAAAAGTCGGATGAATATGTAAGCAACTGAGGGAAAATGCGTCTTGCTGTTCCCAGAGACGGCCATTGTATTTTATATGCATTTATCCTTGGACTTCAGGAAGTAGGTACTAACAATACCATAGAAGAGCTTTTTCCAAAAATCAAGAGAGAAGTCTTAGAAATATTGATTTCTATTCGCCTTTTGTTGGAGACATAGATTTAGCTGAACTTGACGACTACCTCGAATCGAAGGTTTATAATTGCAGTCTGGTTGACCTAATGCTGCACGTCCTTGCCAATATTACTGAAATGTCTCTTTTAATATTCTACACACACATGGATAGTGTTCGTAATATTCTTGTACCTTCAAAACAAGGCCCTTCCCAACAGATGATCCATGTAGCTAAACTTGGACAGCATTGCGATGCAATTTTGAATGTGGGCACCATCAAGAGTGAAAAACAGGATGAAAGTACACGTAAGTATTAAATGCTCTGGTCAATGGACCTTAATTGCTTAACATTTACAGTTCTTTAATCTAATGACCTTGTTTTCCTGTTTGCTTTATTTTCCCAGCAGTCTCCTGAAGATTAAATTTCCATATTTCTTGAACAAATGCACACTCCTCTCTCATTTTGAGCTCCGTTACAAACCCATTCGCAACCCTATTACTCAGAAACAATTAACAAAATGAAAACGCAAGAGTCGGTAAAACGTCTATTCGTTTAAAAACCCAGTATAACTTTCAAATATTTTTAGGTTACTTTAGACGACATTTCTTATATCCCACAGTCATTTACAAAATATATTGAGACTTACACATGATGAATTCATAAAATTGGCAACTTTATAGCATTAGTTGAGAGTATTGCTCCCCCTTCCCCACTGCATGTATTATTGACAGCAATTAGAAGACCTACTATAGAAAACCTCCTAAAAATATTCAACTTTGTGCAACCAACATTGCTTTCCAGGCGGAAGGGAGGCACAGCCATACTTTCATATGGGTAGCCTCATAATGTTTGTGAAAGTACTTTAATTTAAAATTCTGATATCTTATTTTTTTTAAATTGGCCACCTAAGTAACCTTTTCGATTTTTTTTGTCACAGGCTTATTACGATTCTTGCAGAAAATGTTTGCACTGTTTATATTCGCTAATAGAATTAATTTCTACTATACTGCAGTTCCCAATGCCACAAGTAAGTCTGATTCGGACTGTTCCAGAACTGGAGCTTCCGTAACGACATCTAACAAATACTCGTGCTTGACAATCGATTCAAGTGATGACGAGAGCGAATCCAACAATACGAATGAAAATGAGTCAATCTCCAGCAAAAGTGAGAGCGAAAGTTCGAGTTCTTCACCAGCAACTTGACAAGTGGTGCCACAAACAGAACAATTTATTATTCTGCTGGCCGAATGTATCTCCCCCTGTACCTGGAAAGGCGTTCCATTAAGAACTGTAGAAGCGCTCCCAAATGACAAAAATGGTCTTTGTAAATATCAGCTAAAGTTTAGTATCAATAAGAGAATGGAGTCTTCTTGAGATGGCCGTCAGTGGCAACGCTATGTGCCCTCATAGCGTCGCGGACATTCTGGTATTCAAAGATTAGCAAAGTGTAAGGGATCATATCGCTGCGAAAATCCGCATTGTGATTTCATGATGAAATATAACCAACCTAATCGTCAAAGCCAAGTGCAAACATTGCAGATGTGACGGGTTATTTGTCAATTACAATGCGTAGAAAATATGGGAATTTAATGATACACTGCGGTGTAACAGTTTTCCATTACGGAGATCACTCGTGTCAGTTATCACCAAAACCCAGTCCTTCCACCAATAAAGTTATAACAGAAATGTTCAAGAAGAGCCCTAAACTGAAGCCCAGTCAGGTTCCTTTAAATCGCGTCGCGCAGGCCATTTTGATGATAAAACCTGGGATGAAATCAATGCTGTCTCTGAAAGTGTTGTGGATGACAAAAATAATCGTAATCTTAAAAAAAAGCAGTCCGTGAAGGAAATTCACATGGACATTCGTTTGAAGCGGTGGGTGTCCTTAAACACAAAAAACAGATAACAGGGATCGCCATCTTATCCACAAGATTAACGACCGTCGACTTAATGAAATCCATCGTATGTTTTCAAAACAAGTTCTTTCAAAGCGAAGATGTGCATGTAAATGGCCAGGAATGGTGACAAGCTTATGAGTAAAGAGTATTGTCATTTTGATGGCAAAGTAAACCACTGGGTTTACCACTCTCACCGCAAGCGTTTAACACCCAACACTAAAAAATATTGTTAAACTAGCTGTAATGGAAGCAGAGGGTGAAGGCGAGGAGCATGTGGCAACATTTTGGAAGGAATTGAACAAGGTGATTAAGGAAGTCAGTGGCGATCCGGAAACATCTTTCAACCCTTATGGATTCATGCTTGGTGAAGCTGGTGCAATATGGAAGTCAATCAAGAATAATTTTTCTGATGAAGTTTTAAAGAACAGTGTCAGTTGCGAATTTCACTACCTGCAGAGTGTTAATAGACACAGTAACATTGCAAGTGATAATGAGAAACCGTCGATATAAAAAATTGGCAAAACAAATTATGGATTCTGCTTCGTCCCCAGCATATTTTGAAACCTTAAACATTTTGGAAAACTTTATTCATGGGCAAAGTGAAAATAAGGAAAAGTTCTTGAACTGGCTGCACTGGTGGGACAATCGTAGAATACACTGGGCGAAAGCATTTAAGTGTGAACATATTTAATGTCACCATCTTCCAGCCCTGCAGAAGCAGTCAATGCCAGCTATGCTCACAGAGAAAGTTGCAACATCTCTTTAGTAAGAGCTGCTTTTGAAGATACTGCGGACAGTATATATTGCTGGAAAAACAATGGGAACAATACAGAGCAGGTGCAAAAACCCGTGGTACTAGACCTTTCGCTTCCAACCGAACTACTCAAGAGATAGCAAAACAAAAGAGAGAGGCTGTTCGAGTTTAGCTTTGGATTCGGGAAAATACCATGAAGAAGATAGGATAGCAAAGGTATTCGAGGAGTGTGAGATAGACCCAACGTGCAGCTTTGAACCGAAATCTCAATCAAAAAAGCGGAAGGGGGGACGCCCGAAAAACGCCACGTTAGTGTGTGTATATGATGACACTGAATCAGAGTCATCTGTTGAGGAAGACGACTGCGACAAGGATAAAAGGCCTGGAAGGTTGAGACTTCCAAAAGAGTCTTCAAAGGCAATAACACAAAGCAATAAACTAAAGTTCGAAAAGATTGTCGAGAATGAAAATCGGAAAAGACGGCCAAGTTTTGAGTAAATAGGCGAATGTTTATATGTGGAGACTGGAGAGAGGAAGGGGGAGTTTGAGGTAAACGGAGACTGCACTACAAGACAACTCGCAGAAAACTATAGATTCAATTCTTCTTCTAGATTTCCCCCAGAATGTTGGAACTTTCATATCAAAAGCTACAGAATTTTCAATTTTTCTCGGTTATTGTTCACCCCACCTCTTTCTGCCCTTTCAAAACTCGGTGCCTGGCTCTGCCCCTACATTTCCATTCCCCCATTTGACTAAATTCCAGCGTCCAAGTGCACAAGTCTTTTTTTTTTGTATTTTGTACAATTTTTGCTTCAAAAACCTAGTGAGAGAGTAGAGCCGGAGACGGTAACCTTGAAAGATTCTTGAACCAACTATGGCGGATTTTGCACGGATTTTGCACGGATTTTCTTCACATCTACCGAAAAATGAACAATATGGAGGCATTACACTTAAGATATCAATTAAATTTTTGCATTTTCAGTCTTTTTTTCTCATTTTTTGACCATTCGCAACCAGGCGTCATGAGAGTACTTGTCGGTCACATAAAAGGGCTTCTCAGGCGCTCGAACTAAATTAATGCACCGGCGCCATAAGCAAACCCCGGGGGAATAAACCCATTTGCCGGTCGTGCTTTGCTATTGAAGGCAACTGTTCATTCTCATTTGTGAGTCTATGTGAACATTTTCTTGTCTTCTCTAAGTCCGAAAATGATTCCACGGAAATTGACTACTGCTAGCGGCTAGAGTTTTTGGCTAATTATGGCGGAATTTACAGCATTTCACGGTTTTAAAAACAAATCTGACTTACCTTTTTGAGCTTTCGCTTTCACGAGCTGCAATGCTTACTAGGCTATGGCGTAAGTTTAGAAAAATTTGGTAATTTACAGCAATTTATAAAGAGAGCAATTAGAGACAACCGAGACACTTTATTAAAAATATTCTTGCTTTTTACAATGGAAGCGACTTTTATGGCAGCATTTGCAGCAACTCTATATTCTTTTTTACAAACTTTCCATAATTTTGTTTGGTTTTAAATCTTCTGGGACAGGTGACTACTCAAATACGGTAACTTGCAATTGGTTTTGAGGAAGAATAACAATGCAGACATTGACAAATCTTACACCATAGCTAAAAAGTGGTATTTTTCGCTGGCTGAGGCACGAAAGAAGCGTAAAATGTTTTCTCACACACGGCTGGGACCCGAAGAAATAAGGGTGTTGGCGGGTGGTGCAGGTTCGGTAAGCACGTTTTTGTTGTTGCTCGGCAAAGCTTGACAGCAGTGCCCACCCACCCAGCCGCTTGTCTGAGCAGTGTAGAATAAGATTCTGAATTTGACAGAAATAGGGTCATTACCATGATGTTATCAGTACTGATATGTAAAATACTTGTAATATATACTTAACTGAGTTTTAATGTGTCAATAAAATGTCAAGCTTGCGGCCGATGCTGCAGCAGCTCCCAGCGGTGTGTGAGAAGAGCATTTAAAATTAGTAGACTGCAAAACTTGATGGCGAAATCTTGTAAAATACGGGAAACATAGCCCTGCAAAGTTTCCAAATTTTGCATATATTTGCGTAAGTCTTGGGAAAGCCTGTCACATTCCTCTCAAATTCATAGGCTTTCTCGTCCGTAAATACAAAAAATATACAAAATTCGCAAACTTCGCAGGGCTATATTTCCCGTATTGCACAACATTTTTCCACCAAACTTTGCAGTCTGCTAATTTTAAATGCTCTATTTAGATGTGATAAAAGATCTGTTAATCTTGCGTGGATTAAAATTTAACCTACCATGAGAATTGTATATTAACTAAAAAGACTAGATTGTTAAGCTTTCTTAGAACCAATTGCAAGTTACGGTATTTGAGCAGTGACCTGTCCCAGAAGAATTTAAAACTAAACAAAATTTCGAAAAGTTTGTAAAAAAGAATATGGAGTTGCTGTAAATGCCGCCATAAAAGTCGCCTCAATTGTAAAAAGCAAGAATATTTTGTATTGCTCCGCCTGCCGTAGGCGAGGCGGAGTTTTAAATTCGCCCCGTTTCTGTATTTTTTATTTTTATTTTTTTTCGGTGTCGCAAGTTGGCGCAGCGCTCATGGGTGATACCGCTGGGCACAAGACGCGTGAGCCGACCTAAACACGGCGTTCAAACTCAATTTCTAGCGGAATATGTCAACAAAACACGCATTTTAACATGTATGCTAGAACATCTAAACCGTAAGAAGGTTTTACGTGCAAAGATTCTCATGCAAAATGTTTTAAAACGACAAATTCCACCGCGAAACTTTACCGAAAAGCGATGTATCGCGGTGAAGTTTTGAGAGCGTGTTTCCGTCATTTTCTGTTGTGTTCCTAGTTTTAAGGAAATTTAGAAATTTCTACACAAGAATCAAACGCAAATTCTGGACAGGAAGAAGACAGGAAGTGGACAGGTAGTGGACAGGAAGTGGACAAGAAGCGGACAGGACGTAGACAGGAAGAGGACAGGAAGTTGACAGGAAGTTGACAGGAAGTTGACAGGCAGTAGATAGAAGTAGACAGGAAGTGGACATGAAGTGGACATGAAGTGGACAGGAAGTTGACAGGAAGTTGACGGGAAGTTGACAGGAAGTTGACAAGAAGTTGACAGGAAGTGGACAGGAAGTGGACAGGAAGTGGACTGGAAGTTAACAGGAAGTTGACAAGAAGTTCAAAGGAAGTTGATAGGAAGTGCAAAGGATGTGCACAGAAAGTTGACAGGAAGTTAAAAAGAAGTGGACAGGAAGTGGACAGGAAGTGGACAAAAAGTGGACAGGAAGAGGACGGGAAGTTAACAGGATGTAGACAGGAAGTTGACAGGAAGTTGACAGGAAGTGGACAGGAAGTTGACAGGATGTGGATAGGAAGTGGACAGGAAGTAGACAGGAAGTTAACAGGAACTTAACAGGAACTTAATAGGAACTTAACAGGAACTTAAATGGGCTCAAAATTATTTTTTCATGAAAGAAGGCATATGCGATCATTTCTGAAAGAAAGCATATGCGATCATGGACAGGAAGTGGACAAGGAAGTGGACAAAAAGTGGACAGGAAGTGGACAGGAAGAAGACAGGAAGTTGACAGGAAGTGGAAAGGAAGTGGACAGGAATGACAATGAACTCTCTAGTTACAGCCCTGCCTCGCCTTGTGCCCATTTTTGTTACGGCAGGCGGAGTGAACGCCTTAGCACCTTAGTACGGCAGGCGGAGTGAACACCTTGTTTATTTTTAACTCTAAACTGACTAAAGTTTCTCGGTTGGCTCTAATTCCTCACTTTATGAAAGTGCTTAAATTACCAAATTTTTCTAAACTTATGCCATGGCCTAGTAAATATTACAGTTCGTGAGAGCGAAGCAAAAGCTCAAAAAGGTAAGTCAGATTTGTTTTTAAAACCGTGAAATGCTGTAAATTCCGCCATAATTAACTACAGCCGCCATTGTCAAATTCCGTGGAATGATTTTCGAGTTAGAGAATACAAGAAAATGTTCAGATGGGCTTACAAATTAGAATGAACAATTGCTTCCAATACCAAAGCATAACTTCTATTTAGTTTTGTTCGCATTTTAGCAGTTCTTAAATTTTTTTGCGAGTTTTCTTTCAAAAGTAGACGTTTGATTGTTGAATGCGTAGCCGGCAAATGGGTTTATTCCCCCGAGGTTTGCTTATGGCGCCGGTGCATTAAATTCGAGCGCCTAAGAAGCCCTTTTATGTGACCGATAAGTTCTCTCACTGCGCCTGCAAATGCTCAAAAAATGGGGGAAGCACGCTGAAAATCACAACTCAAAATTTTATTTGATATCTTAAGTATAATGCCTCTATATTGTCCATTTTCGGTAGATGTGGAGAGTATTCAAACAAAAATCCGCCATAGTTGGTTCAAGATTCTTTCGAGACGATCGTCTCCGGCTCTACACTCTCACTTGGTTTTTCAAGCAAAAATTGTACAAAAATACAAAAAAAAGGTTAATATAATCAGTTTATACCTGTATTTACTGGCGAGTACGATTTGGACGTCTCTCATTCGCTTTTATCACTGTAATATAGGGAGAAAGATGATTTTAACACAAATATGTCGACAAATGCTTGGAATGTTACAGCTTATTTAAACTCGTTTCAAACTGTTCCCTAAAAAATGCCGAAATAGCGTGAACTTTGGTTAAATTTCGATTGACATAGCTTTCTAGTGTCTTGTAGTTTCTGAAAGGGAAGTGCGAAGCTTAAAAACTGTCAGTTAGAGTTTGTTTCGATCGACGTCATGTAAGCGAACGACGTGTCCTGTTTGCGAATTCGTAACTGTCGGTTCGCGGCGACGAAAACTAGAAAATTTAGAGAGAAAAACGAGAGAAAACTGTTACATGATACCATTTATCCTGCAATAACATTTATTATTTTACACAAATCTTAACATAATTATATATAATCAGCTTTAATCTACTCAATTTACGTATGGGAAGCTTACATGCATGAGTAAGCAATAAGCAATAACAATAATTATCAAAACCACAAGAGCAACGTCAACGGACACTGTGGGTTTGTCGTGGTCTTGAAAAATGCAGAGTCATATCTTAACTCTTCCTACGGTACTACTATAAATATAGCTCTACACAACAGAGTAGAAAAAAAAAAGAAAGAGAAGGGCGCAAGAACGTGAAAAGATATGACAGAGCAGAGAAAGATGTGATCTGAAGAGAAAAATGGTTGTTTATCTGACGATGCTAATTTCAGCTGAAGAATACGATGAATGAACTATTTGCTAATTATCACCATGAACATTATTCCATTATAAAGACAGATAAGTTATACTAATATGATAAAGTCTAATATAATGTTAACCTACGTAAGTTTGATTTGTAATTTTATAAAATATATCCTTAAAAATTTATGAAAACTCAACTCTGTATTCTCATTTTTTGTTCGTTCTCACCCGCGAACGTAACAAAACGGAAAAAATGGAACAACATACCTTCAAACAGCGAAGGACGACTTCTGTTGAGTCTTTTTAGCGGTTTTTGAACAGCTTTAAATAACTTGTCAACTCAGAACGAAGCTTTGTTGTTTACGGTCTCAAGACTTTGCACAAATGGAGCTTTGGCGGGAAGATAATTTGACCTCAGCGTGGCGTGGCATTGTGTGGCGTGATTTTGATTGCTTGCTTTCGCCCATATGACCATGTGGCGTAACATACTATAGTACTAAAATCACTGTTAAGCATGAAATGTACGTAAATAGCCACAAAAGTAGCCCCTAATCTGACCTTGAAACACAGCACTATTCCATCAATGTTTTTTGGTTAGTTGTTGGGTTGGTCAAAAATAAATATGGGTCTGAGTAGGTAAATTATGGTGTGGGTCTGAACTACCTTTCCAAATAAACGGGATTCACTGGTGAGGATCCGAGCTTACGAATCGAAAGCTCTGCGATAATAAACTTACGTGGTGTTTCCACAAAATTACATTTTAATTTGATATTCACCATGCAAACATACAAGTAACTTATTACAGACCATAATATGTTTAACTGGAGTGATTATCCAAAATCCAAACAAGTGTGGCTGTGCCACTTGCAGCTAGGCAACAGGAATGGCGGCGACCGTTTATTGGACAATAAATATAGCTTAATATTATTTATTGAAAATATTTTAGGAGTTTTGATTGGTTAAGAGCTAAAGGTGAAATCATCATATTCGCTTGGCAGTTGCCCAAATTTGGGGTTGAAAATAAATATACGACATTATGACTCATTTCGTCGTATATTGGAAACAAATATACGACATTATGACTCATTTCGTCGTATATTGACTCGGTTTGATATTTTCTAAATGGAAAAGATTGCAAATTTTGATTGGCACATTGCCTTAAGCGACAATGACCCGCGTGCTCCGCCCCCTGAGTACCCCGTCCACTTCTATACATATATTTTTACAATAGCATAGCTTGTAATTTATCGTAAGTGTGATCTAATCGATTCTTTTCTTTCAAAAGGTGATGGGATGCGAAGGAACGTAAAAGAAAAAGATCAGAATGAACGATCCTGTATGACATAGTCATTGACCCACAAACAATAACAATATTCAAGAATGAGAAGACGTAACATTGGAATAGAAAGTAGTGGTAATATACAAGTTAGTAGAGAACAAGATACTTATTATTAAGAGATCAAAGGTTATTTTTTATTGTTGTCAGTGACAAAATTGTTTCTGATTGAAAAAAAGAGACAAATTGTGTGATACTTGAATTAACGCGTGTGAAGAAATGAGCGATATGGAATTTTTTTAACAGTTTCCAAGTTTTGAAAAATGACTCTTTCGTTTGGTTTCAATTTTCAAGTTAAAAAATCAGGTGAAAAAATAGTGGTCAATGACGACGGTGTTTTTTGAAAGAAACAATACGTTGCCTACACACGCATGCAAATTGAATGAACATTGTCCTTATTTCTGAAAACAAAAACAAATAAAGCATGTCACTTATTATGTTGGATTAACGTTGAATAGAATTATTGTGTCATTATACATTAAATTCCCAGGGGTATATATATACTATTTCTTTGTTTCTTAGTTCAATTTACCATACATGTCCTCATGAAAATGAGTATGTATTCATTATATTTTTTGCTCATTTTAAATTTCCAAGGGAATACAGCTTGCTTTATTTTCATGGTAATTCATGGTGGAGACTTGAATTTATAATGAATCCTCTTTGACTTAAATATGATAAGTATCTTGGCGCTTTCGGGTTGATAACGTAATTTATTTTTTATTTTGCTTTTTTGTTTATAACGTAATTTATTAGCTAAATGTATGGAATGCGAGGGTGTGCGCCGTGTGTAAGTTGCATGGGGTTATAGGCTTATTAAAGGCATTAAAATTTTAGAAGCATGTTAAAAAACCAAAATCAATAATTGTTTCCAACAAAACAGATACGTCTTAACAAGCTTGGTCTAGAATTTTCTTTTAAAATTGATATTGTTAGGGACATATAACTGCTGGTTTATTAGTAACAAAATGCAGGATAAGTTTTGTATATTTCACAAAGTAAGGAAAAAGTAAGTAGGCAGTTTACCTGTTAGTATATGGGATCTTTGATGTTTCTGTTTGGCCTAAAATATCCGAATAAATTAAATTCAGTAGGTTTAGCATACTTTACCAAAATTTTAATTCTTTTAATTTTCGTATTTGGGTGGCAGTCGGGGTGGTGGTGGTGCATGTGGGTTTATCAGCTGCGAGTGACTGTGCGATGGTAGGGAATGTGAGGGTACCGAACGGAATGCAGGAGTTTAGGACCGAGGAAGACAGCTTAGAACTGAGGCAGGTAGGAAGTCGCTAGGATCAGCGGGGGGGGCACTTGTCATTTTGGCTTTGGGAATCAAAATTGCATGCTAAGTACTTAAGTCACTAACGTTAGTTGTTTTAATTTATTAGGTATGCGCGGCTGCTCTCTGAAGAAGATCAACTTAGCAATTTGCATTAGCATTTGCAAGGTTGGTCTTCTCTTCGCCGGCTACTCCGGCCAGCTCTCCGAGTGCTACTTCCACTGTAATTAAGTAGAAGTACTTATTGCGACCAGCGAGCGAGCTGGGAGCATCCTAATCTGAGCGAAGAAAATTTAAATATACCGCTGGCTTAGGATTCACCAGTGAACAGGATTAACCACGGCTCAAGATTGTGCATTTTGAAACTATATTTGGAAAATATTTCTATATATGGAAAATATGTGCCATATTTGGAAGACCGCATGCACGAGACGGTCTTGTATTCTCCTTTTCTTCAACGGCATCTCCTTTTCTTCAACGGCAAAGGTAAGAACTCTAAAGTGCATTAGCATCTATCAGACTATTAACATATTTTTGCATTTTATGATAGTGTTCATAAATTACCACTGGGAGTAAATGTTACTGGCAACGTAATATTAATTAATAGTGACGTTCTAGCACGAGTTTATTTATACTATCTAATATTGAAAATATTTACGACATTGTTCGTTCGAACCTCGATAGTGGGGCGAATTTTTGTTGAACATTGCCAATCTTGGTAAAAACCAATCGTGTTTTGTCCCAGTGTGGACTTAAATAAAGCAATTAAATAAAGCACACCCGGCCCATATGATTTGCGTTCAAAAGCCCAACCCAAAGTTGTTTAGGCATTAGATAGCTACAATATGCAACGTGGCCATGTCGCCGATACCGTGCACAAACCCAATCAAAATACCCAATGTACAAATCAGTTATTACTTCGTTTGACCGAAAGATTAGCAAGAAAAAATTTAAAACCCTATGATGTAGGTGGATCAGGTGATTGCTTTTTTAAGTCAGTTTCTCACCAACTGTTTGGGACACCAGATCGCCATTTAGAAATTCGTTTGGCAGGGGTTAATAATTTAACAACACATCCTGAATATTATATTGAATTCAGTAGCCATGAGTCCTGATTAGATTACTTAAGAGTAATGTCTAGACTTGGCAGTTGGTGTGATCACATCACCATACAGGCTGTTGCTGATGTATTTAACTGTACTATTGACATAACTTAGAGTGCTTTTGGCTTTGATGAAACCACACTAATTAGACCTCGTGCTGTTCAGACTGTTCAACCACAAAACAAGTTAATTCACATTGGGCACTTGGATGAAATGCATTATGTATCAACAATTCCACTTACTCAGATGAATTACTCAGACAAGGAAAAACAAAAAATGAAAAGGCATGAACAGTATTTAAAAAGAAAGGCTTCTGAAACAAAGGAGCAAAGAGATAAAAGGCTTTCCCAAGGCAGGAAGTACAGGCAAAAAATGAAAAATTCTAATCCTGGGCAAAATCAAACCATTTTGAGTTCAGTACAAAATATTGCTGCTGCAGTAGAAAAACAAAAAATTAAAAAGCATGAACAGTATTTAAAAAGAAAGGCTTCTGAAACAAAGGAGCAAAGGGACAAAAGGCTTTCCCGAGGTAAGAAGTACAGGCAAAAAATGAAAAATTCCAATTTGTTGAAAAATGAAACCATTTTGAATTTAATTGAAAATAATACCCATACCTCTTCAGTAAAAAACCAAAAACTTAAAAAGCATGAACAGTATCTAAAAAGAAAGGCTTCTGAAACAAAAGAGCAAAGGGACATAAGGCTTTCCCAAAGTAGGGAGTACAAATTATATCTACAGAAGCATAATTCACAGTTAAAAACCATTGAACATTCAAAGCAGGAGAGTTCAAATTTGAATTCAAAGCTACATTCTTGTGCTTCAACAGTAATAACACCGCCTGTATCAAAAAAGGCATATTTTAGTAATTTTGACACCTCAACCAAAAATGAAATTCATGAACAACCATGGGCAAAAGAAAACATTACTGATTTCCGCCATTCAATTCGTTATTCTACTTTTCAATGTACTGTGTGTAGTGAGGTATGGCCAACTAGTGAAAAATTGCTAATTGCTCGACAAAGCTCCTTTGTTTGCAAAAGATGTAAAACAGATAAAAACCCTGTAAAGAAGTTTTCCAGTGCAAACTGTATGATTCCAAGTCCTGTTCCTTTGGTATTAGAACATCTTACTCAAGTTGAGGAAATGCTAATTGCACGTGCTTTACCTATAACACATGTTTATTTAAAGCCAGGGGGTCAAAGAGGTTACTCAGGTCACTGCATAAATTTACCACAAAATATATCTGAACTTGCAAAATCTTTACCAAGGTATCCAAAAGATTTGCCTGTTATAGTTGTTAAGATGAAAGGTAAAAATAATAACTTCAGACATGTGACAGTGCGTAGGCAGTCTGTTGCTGATGCATTACAGTGGCTTATACAAAATAACCCACATTACAAGGATGTTAGTGTTAATCAGGATTCTTTAAATTTGTTGCCTGGACATGGAGTACTCAAGGATCTTATGTCTGTTGACACTGAAATTGCTGATGAAAATGACTTGACTGGTCATGATTTAGGTCCTCAAAATGAGGAGGATATAGTATATAATGAGGAAACAGAGATGAGTACATTCCTACCCATTCCTGAGGGTCAGCAACAGGAAATAGAAGCTGTTCGAGCACAGCTTCTTCAATCTTCTCAAATGCCTTGGCCTACAGTAGAAAATAAGCCCATAAATGAGTATAATACTCCCTTCATAGCTACAATGGCTTTTCCAACCCTATTTCCTGATGGTAAAGGTGACCCAACAAATCTATCACTTGTGCGAGAAGTTTCACTTGCAGATAGAGTCAAGCATCTTATAAAATTTGCTGTGAAAAAAAATGGAAAGTGGTACTATCGATTTGCTAGTCACCCTAGATTTGCATACTGGGCTTTTAACATGATTCAACGAAAGCGAATTTTGCAACAAACAGGTATATTTTTGAAACAAAATCCTGGAGAAGCTCATTTGACAACTGAAGAGCTTCAGGAAATGGTAGCCAATAACCATACAAATGTGTTTATATCTAAAATATCACGCTATGTTAGTAACATTACTGGATCAAATGCTTATTGGCATAAAAACAAGGAAGATCTGAAAGCAATTATAACTCATTCTGGGGCCCCAACATTCTTTTTTACATTTTCTTCTGCTGACATGCATTGGCCTGAACTACATGCACTTTTTGGTGACTCAACTGATCAGAGTTTGCCTGAAAATAAACGTCAAAATGTGATAAATAATCCCCATATTACTGATTGGTTTTTCACACAACGTTTAGAGAACTTTATTAAGTACTGGTTGTACAAGTCACTTGATGCCGAATGGCACTGGTACAGATTTGAATACCAAGCCAGAGGAAGTATACATTGCCATGGCGTTGCTAAACTTAGAAATGACCCAGGATTGTGTAACCTTTCAGAAATAGCTCTTAAAGGTTATTTGGCAGAAAGCCTAATTAAAAATGCTGAGCAAGCAGAAATTGAAGAACTTAATTCACAAATTGCTCAAGGAAAAAAGGCTTCTAAAACAGTCTGTCAGTATGTAGATTGGTTGTTATCTACACATAATCCAGATTGTCCAGAAAATGGAACTTGGGTAAAACCGTATAAACAGTATACACCCTTGCCAAAAACAACCAAGTGGCATCAGCCCACTTGACTCTGATGCAGATTATGTAGATTTATTAAATACTGTCCAGAGACACACTCGCTGTAGTACAAACTACTGTCTTAGAAAGAAACAAAAAGAAAGTGAGCTGAAATGTAGATTTAATTTTCCATTTGAACCTTGTAGCAATACTAAACTGGAATTTGAACCTATTCATACCAAAAGCAGCAGCTCAACTCAATACAGGGCTAAAATTATAACTCGCAGAAATGATAGCAGGCTCAATAATCATCAACGCATCCAACTTCAAGGCTGGAGAGCAAATTGTGACATTCAGGTGGTGATTGATTACCATGCATGTGTTGAATACCTTTCAAAGTATGCATCTAAAGGTGAACCAAGGTCGCAGGTGTTGAAAGATGTGTTTAGTTCTATTGTTCGGAATTGTACAAGAGATACTAACCCAACCAAACTTATTAAAAAAATCATAATGAAGTCTTTTGGACAGCGCGACTATTATGCACAGGAGGTAATGCATCACCTTTTGTCCCTCAAACTTGTCAGTTCATCACTGAAAGTTGTGCCAGTAAGTCTTAACGGTTCACGTAGAGTAAAAGATGATCTTAAAGATGGAGATTGTGTAACAAATGATTCTCTTCTTGATACTTATGCGAAACGTGAAAGGTTTTCTCAATCTTTTTCAAACATTCTTTCTGTAAATTTTATTACATTTGCAACAAAATACAAAATTGTTAACAACAAATTATTAAATCAGTCTGATAATATTGTTCCAAGAACATTTCCAGTATTTTCCTCTAGCTCCAGTGGTCCAAATTTTGGACTCTATTGTAAGTACCAATTGCTAAAGTATAAACCTTGGCACACAAAACCAGACAATCCTTGGAATGATCAACTAGGAACTGATGAAATATATATCAATTCATGGAAAGCGTTTCTAGAAACACCGTTTGCAAAAGACAATGTCCCTGACTGGTCTGACAAACTGAGTTCATGTCAAAACCAGGCCAATGATAATTCTGGTGATGTGGTTCCTATACTAGAAGCTATTGAACGTGAAGAATGGATGCATTTAGCAGATCTGATACCTGGGCTATTTGTAGATGATGGTACACAAGAACGCTGTCTTCCCAATTTTGTGTGGCAAATTGACAGAAACAATTACACTGAATCTGAAATAGCAGAAATGCCCTCCTGGGTCAAAACTAAAAAAGAGAGTAATAGTGGTGTTATCCAGCAAACAGTAGTTGATACAAGCACTTTTAGTGACATGCAAAGGTTTGCATACAATGTTATTGAGACTCACTTACAACAAAGTTGTGCTAAAGATCCATTATTTCTAATTATTATTGGTGGTGCTGGCACAGGTAAAAGTTACCTAATTCATGCTATCCGAAATCTACTTCAAACATCTTGTGTAATTACTGCCACTACTGGCAAAGCTTCATACAATATAGGTGGTTTTACAATTCACTCTCTGTTGAAACTACCAGTTGGCCCCAGAGGTAACAAAGATTTGGTTGGTAACAGTCTCATAAGGTTGCAAGAAAATTTAAAAGATATTAAATATATTCTTATTGATGAATATTCAATGCTGGGCCAAACAACGTTTGGTTGGGTTGACAGACGTTGTAGGCAAGCAACTGGTATTAGTGATGAACTTTTTGGTGGCAAGTCCATTATATTGCTAGGTGATCCTGGTCAGTTACCACCGGTTGGTGATAAACCTTTATACCATGCTAAACCATCTAGTTCCATTGGGGAACAAGGCCATTCAGTTTTTCTCATGTTCACGAATGTTGTTAAGCTAACCGTTAATCAGAGGGTTCAGGGTGGAGACCCGGAACAAATTCAGTTTAGAGACTTGCTTTGTCGTCTGCGTACAGGAGATTCTAATGAACATGACTGGAAGATTCTCCTTACACGACAACCTTCCAATGTTCAAAATATAAATGATTTTCAGCTTGCAACACGGCTCTACTTTAGCAATGAGGAAGTTGCAAATTACAACTTTGAGCAGTTGGTGGGCCTATGCCAGCCAATAGCACGTATAAACGCATTTCATTCTAGTGCAGTAGCAAAGAAAGCAAGTGCTGATGAAATGTCAGGATTGGAACCTGTTATTTTTCTTGCAAAAGGAGCACGTATAATGCTAACCATTAATTTGTGGGCAGAGGTTGGTCTTTGCAATGGTGCAACTGGAACACTGTTGGAATTTATCTATGCGAACAATCATCAACCTCCTGACTTACCAGTATCAGTTATTGTACAGTTTGATGATTACAAAGGTCCTTCTATCTGCAGTAATCGTAATAAGTGCGTACCGATATCTCCAATAACAGTATCTTCTCACACATTAGATGGTGTGCATGAAAGACAACAACTTCCACTTAAACTTGCTTGGGCTATGACAATCCACAAAAGCCAAGGGTTAACTTTGCCGAAAGCATGGATAAATGTAGGTCAAACTGAAAAAACTGCAGGCATCTCATATGTAGCGATTAGCAGAGTTAGAGCACTTTCTGATTGCATCGTGGAACCAATGACCTTTGAACGACTAACAAGTCTCAAGAGATCTGTAACCCTAAAATTTAGGCTTGACGAAGAAAACCGCCTCGAAAATCTTTTTGAAAGTACACTTCAAAAGTTCAAAATGTGATCTTATAGTATAAATAAACTCTCAACGTTATTTTTCTTATTTATTTATTACTGTTGTAACAGTTTTCTATCAGGAAGCCAGTCATTGAATACAGGCTTGGTACAGGCTTATCATATTTGAATATATATCAAATGATTCATGTTAGCTACTGGATGTGGCTAGTGAAGTAATGCTGTTTATTTATAAATAGATGGAGTACTAACTGCTTGTGTACATTTATATACAAGATATTCAAATTATTTCTTACGTCTATTCCGTTTAATGTCAGGAATTAGTATCCAGAAAAGAAAGTGAACCATGGCCTCAGGTGAGTTCCTTTATTAGTGTTATCTAATATATATATATATATATATATATATATATATATATATATATATATATATATATATATATATATATATATATATATATGTATATATATATATATATATATATATATATATATATATATATATATATATATATATATATATATATATGAATGAATAAATCGATCGATAAATTGATTACCAATCTTTATTGTCCGTATTGTTACAAAAGTGCTTAATACCAATTTACGATAGAGCTGTGTATAATAATAATAACTTTTAATCTTAAAATAATGTCGCTACACTGTGTTTCACGCTTTTTCAAGCGATCTTCAGGCGATTTTTTTCGATGAAAAAATCGCCTGAAGATCGCTTGAATAAGCGTGAAACACAGTGTAGCGATATTATTTTAAGATTAAAAGTCTGGGTGTTTTTTAACATGTATTTTGTTTTGTCACTCTTACAGGTTCCAATGATAATGAAGAGTTGATGCAACCTAGTAAGAACTATTTCCTGTTATTGCCCACTGTACCAGTGATTAAGTATAAGTAATGCGACTGTTGAAATTTCGTCAGTTTTTGTTATGAACTAATATTCACCTCACCTTTGCCAAATAATTGTTAAGTGAATTTTGTAACTAAGTATTTTATCTATGTATTTTTAATGTTCTTTAGAAAATGTACTCTAAATCAATTGTGTAAATACATATCCAAAAAACATGTTGGTGCATGTAATCACATTACCAACTTTAATAAGGAAAACCGCCTAACACGAATCGTCTCTACCGGCTAACATTGGCTTGTAAAAACCTCACTTACGGCGACTAATGTATTATATGTATGCAATAGTACGCTAACGTTAAATTACTCAATTTGCGGTTCTCATTATACTTTTTTTAGAACTTGATCCAAACAAGATTGATTGCTTTGTTCATCAAGTATCACCAGTAAAAAACTCTGGCAAAACGAAGTACTTTGATTGCAAATTGCAAACAAGATCCAGTGTTGTAAAAGGTGTGTGTTTCAGCCCGGAAAAGAAGAAAACCTTTGATGACCTAATGCGTAACCGAGAAGCTGCAACATTGTCCAAGTGTGACGTCAGCAACAAGTTCAATGTAACCAACGTCATTATCAATAAAAAATCCACCATACAAAAGTGCAACTCCTCTCAACTTTGAACGGGTTGACGTCGAGAATACAACAGTGAAATTATCAACTGTGAAACAAATCTTGCTTGGTCAGCTTATTAATGTCAAGGCTACAGTCCGTCAATTATCGGCGTCTAAGGTCATATCCACTTCCGCTGGTGCGCACCTAAAGAAACAAGAGGCAGTTCTTGCAGACCCATTTGGTTCCATCAAGATCATCTTGTGGGAGAGTTTTGTCGACACCATCGCAACTGGAGAAACATATCTCTTCAAAAACATAAGATTGAAGAAAGATAACTATACTTCTGTCGTTTATGTCAACACCGCAATGAGCGGTACCGTAATTACCGAGACAACACCGTTCGACCAGCCACTTGCTGAAGAATCGGATGATGCTCAACTTAGTATTCTATCTACCACAGAGATAACAGCAAGTATTATTGGTGTTGCCACCATTAACTGTAATCGCACATGTTTCTCGTGCAATAAAGTAGTCGTGGAACAAGGAAGCAGCCTGGCAAAATGCGTGTCTTGTTCTTTAACCCAGAAGATGTCCCGTACCAACAAGCGATGGTATGTGAAGCTTTTCATTGAAGATAGTACAAACCGAGCAAATAAATTCCATGTGACCCTTTATCATACCATGGTCGCACGATTGATACAAGTAGCTGATATTAATGTTGATATTAACGAGCCCTACTCGAATCTCCACAACTCTTATTTTTGTACGATACTGCATTCAAAGTAACAGATATCAGATTTATCGATGTGTGAACTTTACTATTTGATATTGATACACATGTTTAGTACGTTGATGTTAAAACTATTTGGTATTTATGCCATTGATTACTATTGTTGATGTTAAAACTATTTGGTATTTATACCACTGATTACTATTGTTGATGTTAAAACTATTTGGTATTTATACCATTGATTATTATTGTTGATGTTAAAACTATTTGGTATTTATACCACTGATTACTATTGTTGATGTTAAAACTATTTGGTATTTATACCATTGATTACTATTGTTGATGTTAAAACTATTTGGTATTTATACCATTGATTACTATTGTTGATGTTAAAACTATTTGGTATTTATACCATTGTGTTAAAGTAACTTACAGTATGAGTATAATAAAGTTTCATTTAAATTCTCAGCATTGTTGGATTGACGATTAATTTAACTGTTTTCAAATATGTGCGTATATTACCAAATAATATCACGCCTTTTATAGTCTTATATGTTCCCAGGTCGCACTTTTAACCTGTGGTTACGCCTAGTACTATATGTATAAGTGCTTCTACTTAGGTGGAAGTAGCACTTTGGGAGCTAATCGGAGTAGGGGGATTTTTTTTAATCAATTTCTCAATTCCCATGGGAATTGAATTTTTAATTAAAAGGGGGTCACATGTAAATTTTGTAAACAATTTATGGAAAAGAATTTGCACGAATTACAATTTGAACAACGATAAAAAGAGATCATATAACTACCACAATCTTGCACTTATTCAAATAACAATAGAAGAAAACAGAACATGGCAGAAAGAAAACAATTGACATTGCGCTCAACACAAGTGAATAAACACAAGTGAATAAACACAAATGAATAAACACAAGTGAATAAACACAATGCTAAAGAACTTGGTTTTAATTCAAGTTTCCAAGATAAATATTTATACTTCAAAATAAATCCTGAAATCGTAAAGCCATATAATTCTCTTATGGTGTTTTTAACCTGACAACAATTTATTTAACCTACTGTAGATAGATATGACGTTGTTGTTGACAATATTAAATTAAAAATATATAAACGAACTTAGATTTAGCGAAACTGTAATGTAGATGTCGTTTCAGTCGAAAACGTTTAATTATTTTGTGTTTTTCTAAATCTATCAGATTTCACGTCTACTTGAAACAGCATATATTTAATCAAGCTGATACAAAAGCACTTCAGTTTGGAAAATTTCATTTCTTATTTTTGTTTGTTCTAAGACTATAAGCTCAGAAGCTTCGTCTGTTCTAAGACTATAAGACTAGAAGCTCTACAAATAAACCTCTCAACCATTTACTTTCAAAATGTCGTTTCCATTATATTTTAGCTATGACTGAACAAGTCTTTAAATGTCAATGTAACAGTGATATTTTTATTAGGTTTTTATACAATAAGATACTTTTTTATACAAACACAAGCTTTTTTCAAATGCTCATGGACTATTTTTAAATCCTGAAATGTCTTTGCCATTTGAATTACTCAAATGAACAAATATAACCGAGTTCTACTAAAATGTTAAATGAATTAAGCTACAAAATTTCAAACATCAAATGCTTCAAACAATTGTCGGTTGTTGGGAAATTCACGGACCAATTTAGACTAAAAATTATTGTTGTCAGGTAAAAATGCACTAATTTGAAGTATACATGCATGTAGATTTACCTTTACTTACTTGTTGAAAAGACCATGTTCAAAAGCCATTGTAAACCTGTTTTCTTATATCATTATTCCCACTGTTGTAGAGTGGAACTTTTGAAAGTAAAGTTAAACTGAAGCAAACTAATTAATGCATTGGTAAAAGTTCATTTCAATTGTCTAACAAGACAAAATTTCCATAAACATAAGTCAATATGAAGTAAAAACGAAAATTAATTAAGGAAATATGTTGCAATTTTAAAACTTTGAAATACTGGTACGTTTTCATATTCCAAGTAGTTCGCATTTGTAAATCAGATACAGATTGGCTGCTCATTCTTTTACGACTAATCATTGCAACACTGCTCACTTCCTTAAGTAGATCTTTCCTTTTGATTGCGTGGCAAGTTTTGTCATGAATGCAAAATCGGGTCTTGCTGTTTCAGTTCAAACAGAAATTCAAACAATTCCTACTTTCCCAGTAATTTTAGCAAATATTTGTTTAAATGCTTTAAAATGTTTATTTAAAATCACATGGTTTGCTGGTTTTTTGCATGTTTAAATTATTTTGTAGCGTAAAAGGCCTAAATAGTTTAGTGTGTAAAAGAGTTTCAACATGACAATTCAATTCACTGGAGAGATCTCCAGGTTTGATTTACTTAGTTTTGCAATAAGAATCCCTACAACAGCATTAGTCGGTTACTATGGGCCCAACTTAACCTTAACATTCTCTGTGAATGGAACCGGAGTACCCAGTAAAAATCCATGGTTTAATATGTATATACTAAATATATGTATATATGTAGGCAGTTAAAGAATCGATTTTGTGATTTTCAAATAAACATTTTGAACAGTATAAATTCATATAAAACAGAAGATGATTGAGAAGGTACATCAAGTAAACCAAATTATATTTTTCTTTTATTCATTTTAATAAACAAGTTCTGAAATGTAATTTGTGTCAGCACAGAAAAGGTACAAATTATTTGAATAAGACAATACCAAAAATATCAAAATCATAATAAAATATTTTGGTTTCTTAAAAAACCATCTCAATCTTCTGAGACAAACACAGTAGTATGGCAAAGACAAAGACAAATAATGACAAACCGTTATGCTTTGTTGTTTTCGTTTTCGTATCATTACAGTAAAATATTATTGCTGAGTCTTTTGAAGAAAATGAAAGGTAGAACACGCATGTTCTCACAAAGAACTTAGTTAAAATTTATACAAACATTTGAAGAAATAGCTTTATCCAGACTGAAAGATCCAGACTGAACATCTGAAACATATTACCATACTACAATTAGATGCAATATGTTTTTTCAAAACAAACTCAGTTTATCATTTTTGGCTTGCTTCAAATAGAAAATGTTTTGAAAATGAGATGTGTCTTCCCATGATTTGTGGCAGCCTGAATTTTTTTGAATTGGGATAAAATCTATTGCTGGTACCAGCAACAATATAAATATTTTGAAAGTAGATTACCCCCCCCCCCCCCCATCTGGCGCGTTCTAACTTCTGTGTAATCTTCCGTGCTAAGCGCCAGATGTTGGGGGAGGTCTATGTAATAAGAGATGGAGCTTCTGGAGCGGGCGGTGCTATATATGTATAAAGGGTATATATAAGTATATGATGTATACTTCTAAGATGTGTTCTATGCTGCTCCTGCCGGAGCTCTTGTGCACAGACTTACATACGCCCACCTCCTCTTGTGCACAGACTTATATAACCACTTTGTTACATTTTGTTACATTGCTCAACGCTGATTGGTTGATTTATAGCGGGGGAAGTGACGTCACAGATGGGGCGGCGAACGCTGAGCCCCATCTATTACTGGAGTGTACCATAAATCCAATCCTCCCCCGGTGTGTATTGTAACAGTTGTGTAACGCTACAGTTGTGTGGTGATGGGCTTTTTCGGAGGGGTTGAACAAACGCAGAATATGTGTTTTGAAATATATATTATAAAGTTGTTTACAACAATAAGATGTAGAACGTTTTACGATAAATGTTTCAATTAGAACTGTTCGAATAAAGTGTTTACGTTATATGTTCAGTTTTCCAAAACAGAGTTGAGATCATTGATAAAGCTCTAGCATTGTTCTTTTTCATTTTGCTTCGTGAGTGGTCGGGAGAATTCGTAAAAAGACTCTTTGGGCACGTATTCGTAGTAACTGTATGAATTTTGTTGAGCACAGCAAAAGAATAAACGATCTTTGTCGATAGATTCTTTTTTGAGTTTACGAGCCGTGGCGGCATTCTGGTTTCGCTATGAGCCGCACATCGCCCCAAATCCAAAAGGAGCAAGGATTTGATTGATCGGAGCATACGAAGAAGGGTCGACTGTAGTTGACTTTCAGTAAATCTTTGACCACGCGCATTTTCGCGAGTTTGTCGTGCTTTTCGCTAAGATATACCCTTCTCATTAAAAGCATTTGCTTAGGGCAATAGTTTATCTATAGTGTTTGGATTCATTGTTCTAGAAAACGTCCTTGACCTTCTAAAAGCCGTTTCAGCAAAAACTTTCTCTTCTTTACGGCCGCTGCTATAGCTTCATCCGGATCAAACATATTGTTGTTCACATAATCATCTCGGGTCGCCATGATCTTTTTGTGGATGGGATCTTTTTTCAACGCTTTCATCCATGCCACGTTATCCATGTAGACATCGCCCAATTCCTTTTGAAAAACAGGTAGAATTTGCGCAAAGGCTTCCTCTTTCGCTTTGCTTTCGTCATGACCCTCCATGAGAAGCGCTTGCAAGATGTCGTAGTACTGATCCTGGACCATGGACGCCGCGCCGTTGATCAATGTACTCCAGGGATCGATTTTCTCTTCAGAACTGTCTTCAGTTGTGATGCTGCTTTGTTCGTCATCAGAACTGTTTTCACCACGCTCTTCTGTCGTAATGCTATTAATGTTGTCGTCTTCGGTATGGCTTTCCATAGAATTTTCCTCGCTGTACTGACTGTCCATTGTCTTACGAATGTCAATGCAAAATAAACAAATTTTCAGCTATACACGTTATTTATGCACAAGCCGTGAGAGAACCTCCCATAATCACCCCACATCCTCCCTACATCCACCCTACATCCACCCCACATTCATCCTCGTCATAAAAATATTAATGGTTCCAAACACTTCATTCTCAGTCATTTATGATTAAGCACTCCGAGTGTCAAGATGCCCTATAAGCACAAAAGAGACTGTCCTGTCTGTGACAAGCCAGATCCTTGGTACATGAGTAATCATTAACGTCAAGTACATCATTTATACGGTGATGAAAGGAAAAAGTGGCTAGGAAGGGCCAGGTTCTCAATTTCACATTAACACTTCTCTGGTTCACTACCTGTATGCCCGACACATACAGTAGAAATGAGATGTGTTCGCAAGAAAACTTGTTCTGTACGACAGCCAACAAAAGCCGCGCGGAAAGTAACAGCATCATCCATGATAACCAAACCATGTCCGGAATTCAACTTCCGTCATAAATTCTCACTTTTGGTTGTGGGTCCCACACAAAGCGGAAAAACGTATTTTGTCCCACAAATTTTGGAAAACAATCGTACCGTATATGAAGAGATAAGAGTATTCGCATTTTTTGGTACTACAATCAATGGCAAGAATGTTATGAAAGGTTCATCGATTGAAAAAAACATCGCTTGGAAAAAGCATCCGATTTAAAAGAGGTGTGCCCGAACTGTCTGAAGATCTGTGTGAAATCAATGCCCGGTACAATAACATCATCAACCTAGACGAATTGATGGCTGAAGCGACAGACAGTCCTGTGGTATCTCGACTGTTTACCCAAGGCCGCCATCGAAACGCCAGCGTTATCTTACTGCTGCAAAACATGTTTCCCAAGGGGAAATATAATACAGATATCAGCCGAAATGCCCAGTACTTGGCTCTTTTCCGAAGTCCTAGCGATCGAAAACAAATCGGAATTATTAGAGAACGCATGTTTGACAAGAATAGAGTGCACTTTATGAATTGCTGATTACAAGGAGACCGAAAAACCGTATGGATACTTGTTGGCGGATAACAAACCGGGCACACCAGCCGATAAGCAAATTCTTGCAGACCTATTTGGGGAAAGCTATGTTTATCACTTCCGTGTAAACAGTACTGAGCCTACACGTGTGGAAACCAAGCCTGTAGGCAAACACAGCACAGCAACCAAAATCACCTCTTCAAGGAAGAAGCCAATGCAACTATTCCCGAGTGGCAAAAATACACCTTGGGAGCACCGGAGGTCCGTGAGATTCCCGAAGGATATGTTATCATCGAAATATACAACACATCGTGTCATACAAGTTATCAGCCTGTCCGTGCAGGTGTTGAGATCAATGGCGAAAATTGTTGGCCTGTGAAATTAAAGCACCGGTCTACCATAGGCGGCCCAATTCAGTGCGTAGTTTCATATAGAGATCAGTGCGCACGTAAACACTACACTTCGTAGTTTATGATATAGTTAAACTATATCATAAACTACGAAGTGTGTTTACGTGCGCACTGATCTCTATATGAAACTACACACTGAATTGGGCCGCCTATGGGTCTACAGGTCATACCAAATGGTTGAATTTACACAGCGATGAGCCCACCGTCCAATCCATTGTCAAAGAAACCATGGAAAACACTAGGTACAGGGCCAAAGATAAACTATTGCCCTAAGTAAATGCTTGTAATGAGAAGGTTATCTCTTCGCAAAAATGCGCGTGGTTAAAGATTTACTGAAAGCCAACTACAGTCGACCCTTCTTCGTATGCTCCGATCAATTAAATCCTTGCTCCTTTTGGATTTGGGGCGATGTGCGGCCCATAGCGAAACCAGAATGCCGCCACGGATTCCAGTGCGTAGTTCGTAAACTCAAAAAAGAATCTATCGACAAAGATCGTTTATTCTTTTGCTGTGCTCAAAAAGATTCATGCAATTACTACGAATGCGTGCCCAAAGAGTCTTTTTACGAATTCTCCCGACCACTCACGAAGCAAAATGAAAAAGAACAATGCTCAAGCTTTATCAATGATCTCAACTCTGTTTTGGAAAACTGAACATATAACGTAAACACTTTTTATTATACAGATACTGATATTTATGCACGATTTTTCTCGTATGAAAAGCCGTTTCGTGATTTGTTCTTAACGAGCGTTATCCAATCAGAATCATGAAACGATTTTTTCACACGTGAAAAAACCGTTTCCTCCAATCAGTGCGAGCCTGTGTTTATATAGCAGTGAATTCGTTCACAGCCGGCAAACTTTTCGGCGAGATTTTTTTTTCAAGTTGCTGGCTGTATCTTGTGGCTGAAAGTCTATTTTAGATTTAAATTCGACACGTTGGGCAATTTACCATGTTTACAAAGATTTACAATTTTATAAAAAACCAAAAATATATTTTTGAAAGAGAAATATGCAAGCAAAAGACACGGCAGTTATACCAAAACAAACAGCTAGGTAAGTTGCATTTACATTATCTTAGCTTTTTGAGATTTTGAAAAGATAGACTTTGTATTCTTTGCTTATTTGAAGGAAAAATTAAAAACTGCTGGTTTATTAGGGTTTATATTGTTAGATCTGGCTTCAAAAAGCAAAGTAATTTTCATATTCTTGGTTTGCACATAACGTCATTTCGTGTCATTGGGCGCCATCTTGGTTGACTCAACAGATTACTTCAGTTGTTTACAGCGAAGTACTTGTGTCAATTTACTATTTCATCGTTGGTTTTAGCGTATTATGAATGATACTTTAAAGATGTGTCGCTCGATAGGATTAGAGATAATGAATAGATACTTTGTGGTTGCCATGTGTTTCAAACGTCAAATAAATACCATACGTCAGCACTTCCCATTAAAAAATCTATATATTCGAACAGTTCTAATTGAAACATTTATCGTAAAACGTTCTACATTTTATTGTTGTAAACAACTTTATAATATTATATTTCAAAACACATATTCTGCGTTTGTTCAACCCCTCCGAAAAAGCCCTTCAGTAAACACAACTGTAACACTATACAACTGTAGCGCTACACAACTGTTACAGTACACACCGGGGGAGGATTGGATTTATGGTACATTCCAGCAATAGATGGGGCTCAGCGTTCGCCGCCCCATCTGTGACGTCAATTCCGCCGCTATAAATCAACCAATCAGCGTTGAGCAATGTAACAAAATGTAACAAAGTGGTTATATAAGTCTGTGCACAAGAGGAGGTGGACGGGGAGCATACAGTAGAACACATCTTAGAAGTATACATCATATACTTATATATACCCTTTATACATAGATAGCACCGCCCGCTCCAGAAGCCCCATCCCTTATTACATAGACCTCCCCCAACATCTGGCGCTTAGCACAGAAGATTACACAGAAGTTAGACGGCGTCAGATGGGGGGGGGGGGGTAATCTACTTTTGAATCAACTAATACTGACATTGCACATTCTTTGTGGTCATTAAATTGGCACTGCCACTTGTCACTTAAAGTGCTTATGAAACGAAATTTTCTCCAACAATTTTCGTATTGCATTGGAAAGATCAGTTAAAATCACTGTATAACTTCTTGGTTAGAATTTTTGTAACTGCCTTACTTTTCGAGATATTCAATTTTATTTGATTTGAAAATTACCTAACCAGTGACGTCATACTGCATAATGAGCGACTGTTAGATTGCTTATTTTGTAGCATATAATAGTGGAAAATAACTAAAACTACACTTACATGTGTGTAGGCTATGTTTAACATCCAGACCTGGGTATTTAGGTGTTATATCTTGAGTACTTTTTAAATTAATTCAGCTTTTTTGAAAAGTGATTATGCAGTATGACGTCACTGGTTAGGTAATTTTCAAATCAAATAAAATTGAATATCTCGAAAAGTAAGGCAGTTACAAAAATTCTATCAAAGAAGTTATACAGTGATTTTAACTGATCTTTCCAATGCAATACGAAAATTGTTGGAGAAAATTAAGTAAGCATACAATTTTCAAATCATTTCATACTTAAACAAGTTATAAAAATATAGACCTTTTAAATATTTTCCATTACCAGTGTTTGTTTTGAAGGCACTTGAAGGCACTGGGACTTGCAATATACAGTAGGTCTCAAAATTCAAGAATATTATTGGTTGCAAATAAAATGAACCATATGTTATTGTAACAATACTGTAAGTTATAATTTTGCATGTGAAATGACTAAATCATGAATATTATTGGTTGCAAATAAAATGAACCATATGTTATTGTAACAATACTGTAAGTCATAATTTTGCATGTGAAATGACTAAATCATAATGGACAAAAATGGCAGAAGATAAACAAAGTCCAGTCAGGTCTTTGGTAATGCATGAAGCACACCCCTGCTGTCCGACAAGAATTCACAATGGCAAAATAGATGGTGGCGTGTCGATTTTACTAGAATGCATTGTGATCTGAAATTGTTTAAAAAGAAAACTAACGTCATTTGAAGAAAAGACACAAGACAAGAGGTTATTTTTTCACTTGTGTTAAACCACAAGTGTTCACCCCTGAAATAAACTACAGTAAATGCCCGCATATCTTATGTGTATCATAAGCATATGTCACATGTATCATACATATTTTATTTGTGCTAAATTAAAATAACAAATATGTCTATCAGGTATGCAAATATTCTAAACAAATAAGACACATATTACTACATGTCCACTGTATACATGTAGACCTCTAAGCTATATTTCATTAAAATTCATTGATATTTCTACTAGTAAAGATACCAATTAAAATGATGAAATATATTGCAACATTAAGTGCCTGGATATAACCCCCAAGCTTGCCTGTGATATATGTGTTTATGCAATAAAAATAGTCAAGATCAATTATATGTGCGCTCATTAGATCTATACATATTTATGCAGCTTTGCAAATTTGCAGACATTTGACCAATAGAATGAATGCATTCTAATAATTGCCTCGTACGGTTTGCTGTGCTTGCTTGCTAGCTGGGTTTCACACTCTAGGCTTCACCTTTCCATACATCCCACCATTTGCATTGAGTTTTCTATCGGCTGGCCTGCCCATTGTACGATGCTTGGCTGCTTGCCAACTAAAACTTGTAAACTTGTTGTTTACTCAGGCTGCTTCCCCGTTTGCAACTGCTTGCAATTGCTGACTGCTTGTGCACCTTGTTTGTCTTTCTTTGTTATAAGTTGTGTATACTGTATTCTGTCGCTGGTCACTGTCTGTGTTCTCGTCTGGTGCATTTTTTGGGTCAGTATTTCAAAGGTCACATTTCAAACAAGTTAAAACAAGTGCTATCAATTAAGGAAAACATAGTTCTTGAACCCTGTCAATGCGATATCTTTCATTTGGGTTTTAATACAATCAGTGTCCATACGGGATTTTTGGGCTACATTTTCATTCCTGATTAGTCTCAACAATTTTTCAAAAGTAGTGAGAAAGTCACAAAAACGAAGCTTTTGTATAGAATCTAACTAGTAATTCACGCCAAAGCCTGTACCACTAGACCACTCGTTCAGGCTTGTGTAGTGGGTGGTAAATTAATGACTTGCTCAAATTTTATTCTTAATTTTAAGGCAAAATATTTGCAACAATATGAAGCTGGAGTCGATCCAATCTAACCGGTATTTCACACCAGAGCTTGTACCACTAGACCATTTGTTGACGCTTGTATAGTGTGGGGTAAATTATTGACTTTAAACATTTTTCAACCTTGTTTAGTCGAGCCAAATGATTTTCAAATGTCTAGATGCTGGGAGATTTGAACCAATGGAACTACTAATTCACACCAAAGCCTGTAACACTAGACCAGTAGTTTTTGCTTGTGTGGAGAGGGGTAAATCATTGACTTTAAACAATTTTCTACTTCATTTTAAGCAAAAATATTTGCAACTGTTTGCAGCGAGATTTGAGCCAATCTAACTGGTAACTCACACCAAAGCCTGTGGCAGTAGACCTCTCGTTCATGCTTGCCAAAATATTTGCAACTGTCTGCAGCAATTAAGATTTAAGCCAAAATATTTGCACCTGTCTGCAGCAATTAAGATTTTAACAAATCTAACTGGTAGTTCACACAAAATCCTGTACTACTAGACCACTACTGGTTGTACTCGCCCATGTGTAGGGCGAGGTAAAATATTGACTTTAACCAATTTTTTATTTTATATTAAGGCAAAATAATTGCAGCAGGCTGCATCAAGATTTCAACCAATCTAACTGATAATTTAGACCAAAACTTGCACCACTAGGTCCCTCGTTCATACTTGTATCATGGGCGAGGTAAATTATTGACTTTTACCAATTTTTTAAGGCAAATTATTTGCAATTACCGAGAATTGGACACGAAATATGATACAACTAGACCACTACTCGTTCATGTTTGAGTATATGATGTAAATTATCGACTAGAAAAGTTTTGCTCAGCCTAATCCTAACACTAACCCTTAAATACTTGTAAAATGAAGTAAAGTACTTGTGAAGTAGGGTTAGGGCTAGGATTAGGGCTAGGGTTAGGGCTAGAGCAAGGGCAATTTTTAAATGGGACGACAAGCGAAAGGTATGTTCAAACTTCATAAATTACGAAAATGCATGTATGGCGTACCTAAATTGAATAAGACTTTGTTGCACCTCGCCGTTGACATTGGACTATCATAATGGATGATGCGGTGCATTCGTATACAAAGTTGCGAGTTTGAATCCCGCTGAAGGCAAAGGCGTTCGTTGGTGGGGCTTGCTGCAAACACGTGACTGTAGTGGGTTAAGAAAGTGAATTGTAATGTGTTTCGGGTCAAGAAAGAATCGAGACACTTGACTGTGGTGTGTCAAATGTTGAGTAAAGAAAGCTTTACTCTGGAGTGTCAAATGTCGTGTTACTATCGAGACTCTTTTTGTTCTGAAGTGTCTTTTCGTTCTTTTCAAACAAGATATTCATTCATTGCAAGTTTGCGTTCGTTAATTATTTCGTATTATCCTTGAGAAAAGACATATCAGGAATTGCATCGTGTTTGTTTCGGAAAGAGAGTATAAAGAATACTTCTGCTTTACGACTTTTATCCAAAGACTTTTATTTTTGCTTAAAAGTGAGATTTAAACCAGACTAACCGGTATGGCATCCCACACCCTTTATCACCAGACCACTTGTGTTCATTTTAAGCAAAAATTTTTGGAAAAGACTCCAGCGAGATTTGAACCAGACCAAATGTAAAGCCTCCAAACCGTTTACCACTACACCATTCATTCGTGTTTGGGAACACGATGTAAATTATTTAACCAATTTTTAAACTTTATTTAAAGCCTGGTAATTCCCATGGCATTCACAACAAACCAGCCCTTGAGGGATGTGCACACCTCCACAGGGATCATTCACACATCTCCTGAAATTTTGAGCAACTCTCCGCGGTCTCTCCCAAGAATTTTTGCGCCTCCTTAATAAATTTCTGCCTTAGCAAATATTACTTTAATGATATTAGTCTTATTAGTAGACAAGCAGGCATGATTATATAAAATGTATACAAAGTAAGGTATTTTTTATGTTTACCCTTTGCGACTTGGAGACATCATAGTAATACCTAAAAATCTTCACGACCAAAGCTCGAACCATTAGACCACTTGTTCCCGCTTGTGTAAAGGGATGTAGATTATTGATTTTAATCAATATTTACTTCATTTGAGCAAAAATATGTGGAACTGTCAGCAACGATATCCGAAACAATGCAACTGGCAATTCAAACTAAAGCCTACACCCTAGACCACTCGCTCATGGTTGTGTAGTTCGAGATAAAGAATTGACTTTAACCAATTGTCTACTTCATTTCAAGTAAAAACAATTTCTCAGTGGTAATTCAAACCAAACCTGTGCCTACTGAACCACTGGTTCGTGCTTGTGTAGTGGGACGTAAATTATTGATTTTGTTGAATACATTAATGTCCTTTAAGTTTTCCATGTAACATAAACTGATATCAATGCATTAAACAGGCATGTATATTCACGAGTCATTCGTTAAAGTATTTTAAATTATAAGTGTGACAAATTATAAGACGAATATTCACGAGTAACTCCACAAACATCCCGCCATGCGGTCACAAAGCATTGAGTTCATCACGTCTGTGATCCTTTCAGTCGCTCAAGTAACAAGCACTGTGGACTCACTCTTATCCACACTCTTATCCCTTGATCCCTCCCTACCTTTGGCCTCGTGAAGTCCTGCGTTAGTGGCTATGGTCCTTCTCTCGACTTTTACGTGGTCCACAAAGACCCATACTTCATTCTACACAAAGCAGTTTTTACTAACGAAATTTACTCACTACATCGTGCAGCCTCATTGATTTAGATTCGGCAACCCATCGCCATGGCACGCGTGGAGCGGTGGTTTCGGAATACCAACGTGCGAGTTCGAAGCCTGCTGTGAACACTATAACACTTGAAACAATTTTTGCAACACATTGTTACAAATTTGTAGCTGTTATTCGAAGAGGGTGTTAGCATTTACGGTCTGGGGGTCGCTTTCACTCTCCCCATTGATAAAAATAACAGTTGTAGTTTGGTAAAGAAAGAAGCGAGACACTTGTGTGTGTCATATGCTAGTTTACGAACGAGACTCTTTTCATTCAAATGTGTCTTTTTGTTCTTTTCAAACAAGATACTCAATTCATTGCTAGTTTGGGTTCGTTAATTATTTCGTATTTTCCTTGTTTCGAAAAGAGAGTATAAAGAGGGCTAATGCCTTGCAACCTTCATCCAACAAGCAAACGAAAAAGCCAAACCGTTTGCAAAACGTTGCTTGACCAAAGCCCGCACCACTGGCCCAAACGTTCATGGGACGTAAAGTATTAAATTAGCAGAGCTTGTACCACTGGTTCGAGAAGGGTGTTAGCATTTATGGTCTGGCGACCGCTTATACTCTCCCCGATGTGCGAAACAACAGCTGTAATCCGCGGCGTTCTCGTCAATGACTTCGTCAACGAAAGGTTGTTACATACACCGTCGTTTTTTCCACCACTTCTTTTGAAATTGATGACAATTGTATTTTATTACTTATATTCATATAGTATACACCTTATAGTCGAGAAAACTCTTATACAAACACTCGTTGCTGAATTCTCGTACACTCCAATTCTCGCACGTGTGATCAAGTCTATCCCAACAACGTTTTCCTATCTACCAGGTTTTAAATAGATGGAATAAAGATTCGTACCAAATGTGAACCATATGCTATTTGTTTAAGTCGTCCCAACCAATTTCCCGCCTATTCTTTGCCAATTTTCAAGGCAAAGAGTGAGCAAACACCATACATTTGTTTTCCGCCACTTTACCGCGACAAGAAACATAATCAAATGTTTTTTCCAATCCAATTCTCCGCCAAAACTCTATTCAGAGCTTTTTTGGGCAATGGATTTCATTATACGGCAAGTAAAACGTCACAAAAGTAAACAAACAAAGCAAAATAATCAAACTAAAATATCTATTATTAACAAACCACTGTAACAAAAATAATAATTACAGTTAATTTAATTGTTGCTGTACACTAAGCAATAAAAATCTTTCGATTTTTAATAAAAAAGGCATAATTTTCACAATGAATGCCATGAAGCTCATTTAGAAACTGTTTGTCGTATTGACAACATTTTCCGTGCAATGGCTCTTATCTAAAAGAATGTTGGTTTTTTTGGAGTCGGCTGACCTGATCTACTGAGTTCGATCTATCCGATGGTCATACTTGTATACATAACCATCAAAGTACTTGTAACTAAGTAGATCTTGCAACATCGATAACGTCCTCCATGCCATGAAGCATTTTGCAACTGAAGTCAAGTGTTCCAAAATAGGCTTCATTATAAAATCTCTTCATATTGCTACATCCATAACATCTTCCGTGCGATGACTACAGTTCCAACCGAAGTCGAGAGTTCCAAAACCGGCTTCATTACAAAATCTCTTCTTTTTGCTACATCCATAACATCCTCCGTGTGATAACTACAGTTGCAAGGCGAGAGTTCCAAAGCGAAAGGTTTCTTTAACCTGTCACGTTTGTTACGAAAATATGTTGTACAATTAAAGTTGATTCGATTTTCCGGCTCTTCGCTGTTGACACGGTGGCGTGGTGGATAATGCAGTGATGTGGTAATACAAAGTTGCGGTTTCGCATCTGGTGAGTTGGAATCCGCAGATAACGAAGTTCGTTGTCGTGGATTGAAAAAAGACGTTTGACGAACAACGAAACATTTGAAACGAGATCAATTACGGTTTCGAAATTTGCAAACACGACTTTTCAATGAAAAAGAATCTTAATGAAAGGGCAAGATCTATCTTGTTTTTGTAAAACATGATCAACCCTGAGCGACTGGTCTAGTTGTAAAGGCTTAGGGTTAGAGCTAGGGTTAGTGTTTAAGCTACGTAGGTTAGTGTTAGGATTAGTCCCAGGTACAGCATTTAGGTGGGCAACCTCGTACCCAGACTCTTTTACCTACCTGGGTACGAGGTTGCTCCAACATGGCGGCAGTTGCGAAAGAAGTCATACTGGGTACGAGGTTGTTAGGTGGGCAGGTAAGAAATGGTTAAAGTCAATAATTTACCTTTCGGCAAGTATGCACGAGCGGTCTAGTGGTGCAGGCTTTGTGTAAATTATTGAATGATTGATTTGTTCAAATCTTGTTGCAGACAGTTGCCAATAAATTTGCTTAAATTGAAGGAAAAATTGATTAAAATCAATAATTTACCTTCTACACAAGTATGACCGATTGGTCTACTGGTACAGGCATGGGAAAGAATTACTAGTTAGATTGGTTCACTTCTCGCTGTAAAAGGTTTCCAGTAATTTTGCTTAAAATGAAGAAAAAAATTGGTTATAATCAATAATTTACCTGCTACTACATAAGTATGAGCGAGTAGTCTAGGGGTACAGGCTTTGGGGAGAATGTCCATCTACCATCTAGATGGGTTCAAATCTCATTGCAAATGTTTCCAACTATTTTGCCTTCAAATGTAGTAAAAAATTAGTGAAAGTCAATAATTTACCTCCAACAAGACAAGCATGAACGAGTGGCCTCGTGGTACAGGCTGTTGGGGGAATTACCAGTTCATCGATTCGAATCTTGCAAAAAACAGTTGCAAATATTTTTGCTTAGAGTGAGGGACAAATTGGTTAAAATCAATAATTTACCTCCCATTGCACAATCATGAACGAATGGCCTGGTGGTGCAGGCTGTTGGGTAAATTATTTTTCGATTGATTCGAGTCTTGCTAAAAACGATTGCAAATATTTTTGTTTAAAATGAAGTATAAATTGGTTAAAGTCAATAATTTACTTCCGACTACACGCCCACGATTGAGTGGTGTGGTGGTATACGTTTGGTGTGAATTTCCAGTTAATCCAAATTCTTTTATACTTTCTTTGTACAGTGTTTCGTTGATAATATGTTTCAAGTTGATTGTCTATTTTGCCTTCTCGTCATGTCTACTTACTCTGCCAAAGTTGTAGACATGACAAGGTTGCATTGGCAAGAAATTCTTAACTCGAATTGTGCTAGAGAATTTGATGCGAGGAAAACATTTGATTGTTTCTTCATGATTGTTTGTTGAACACCTTTTCTCATTATTTCTTATTGCGTGATATACTGTGCAACCACGTAAAGATTTTGTTTACATTTTCAGGAAGAGCAGCAAAATTTTTGTAAAGGGTTAGCTATTCCAGCGTAAGGGTTGTTTAAGTTACAGTTGGGGTAGAGTTATCCGCTTTCCGTAAAGTGAGGTGTCGGCAAGGCGGGAGTCATGACGATTGAACTATAATAGATCTAGAACGACAAGTCAGGGGGGGGGAATTAAAGCCGACTTTGTGTTCACTTTGCAGGTAGACCCAGTCCTTTTTAAGAATTTCGTTAAAAATATATCATTTTTGTATCCGTAAAATTCATTATTTGAATCTACTAACAGATCTCTAAGATTCCTAAAAATTTAAGCAATGACAGTTGAATTTACATAATATGTTATAAAATTTGACAAAAATCGTACTATCACGGAAAAATGTTGAAGCAAAGGCGAAAATTACGACAGATCTACCAGATTTTGGCTACTTTTTCTGAGTTTTTGAAAGTTCAAGTAAGAACTAAAACGTGAAACCACAGGAAATATTTAACTCCATGCACAGTACATCCGTATGCGAAGTTTTCGTAAGATTGAACGTTTTAGGGTCGAAAAAAATGCATTTGAAAAATATTGTTAACGAAAAACTCATGAAAAACGTCAATTTCTTCATGTTTTGAAAGGGTTAAAGCAAGGATTAAAAGTTCAAAATAAAGAGGAGTACCTGGCGTTCACTGCAAAATAGGTTTGGGACTGTCTAAAGGTTTCATTATATATTTTTTATTAGCTCAAGAGAAAACTTTTCTTTGACACGTACAAACATTTGTAATTTAAAATTCAAAATGCTCACTTTTTGCTGCAGATAGGTGTAACACAGTTGGAACTAAACAGGAAACCTGGTCTGAATCCAAAACAATGATGTCTTTCGACAAAAACAGTGTATTTCTTGCCAATTTCTGCTCGAAAACAAAAATTCTCACTTCTTGAAAACCAAATCTGACCTCTCCGCAGTCTTTTTAAATGTTGATTTTCCAACGCGCTGGCTTCAGCCAATCATAGGTTCAAAACACTGAAGTTATCGTTCCAGATCTATTACAGTTCAATGGCCATGACTAGCTTGAATGCGAACCCTCCAATCCTTCCAGCTTTAATAATTCTCGGTAAGATCAGTGGCATAAGATGGCGATTTCAGCCATTATGAATATAATAGGCTTGTATTTGTTTTTCGTCATCCATTTTCCACAAACGTGCATACCTGGGGCCGGTTGTGTTAAAGGCGTTTAGCTTAAACGGTGGATAAGAGAATAATGAAGGGTTGCGGGGAAATATGAGATTTATTTGGAGTGTGAACAAGATATTTTCATGTTTAAATACCATTTTTTCTTAGTGGACAAAAACTTTGTATATAATATAACACAGTTGATGTTTATAAGATGAAATACTTTATTTCCAGCTGACATGATATTTATAACACCCCGAACAATTTTATTGCTGCGAACAACTTGAGACCTTGTGCAGTGAAGAGGGTGGTAATGCAGTGTTATGAATAACGTTTCACAGCAAGAGCATAGCAGCTCTACCTTTCTCGAAAAACGTCGATACCGGTGCAAGATTTACATTTGAGTGATGAGACTGTTTGACACACAGCCTCCAAAAGGTCTCCAAAGATATTTTTACTCTTATTTGAAAACGAGTTCACGAGTTTGATATCTATCATTCTCATTTCACGGAACATTTTTATTGCGAATCAGACCTCATGAGAGTAGAAAAAATCACCTAAATCAAGCATTTACGACTCATGAAAATACCCTTTACCAGCCTCTGTGAAATACACAAAATATAAACACCGGCGTGAATTCAAAGCAAGCGGTGGAATCTTTTCACGATACAACAATCCTTGCACCGCCATATTATTACAGCATATCATTATAATCCAAATAATACAGTCACATTTGAGGGGTACTTTACACTTAATTCGTTTCTCGTTCTTTTAGGTTTTTTGACGGTGTATGCATTTCGTAGTTACTACAGCACGGTAAAGTGTAAGATTTCCCATTTAAGAATTGTTCTTAGTCGCCAATCGCCATTTCTGACTATTTTAATTAATAAAGAGAAGCGAATTTACGCACCTACTAGCACCCTTTAATAGCACAGCACTGATTACGATTTTTGAACAACTAGGGAGTTTCTTTTTTCACAGGAACGGATACTTTTTTCCATCTGTTTTTGACTTTGTCGATACAAGCTGCCGTCTTTTTAAACTCCATTCCTTATACGTATACGTACCGTTTCGCAGCGTTCAGATGATATTTATCGCCCAATATGTTCTTAAAAACTGTCCAGATCCGATCCATATACTACGTTATCTATAGTTCCGAGGTATTTTTATCAGTGAAGCATTCTGTTGTGGACTTGTGGTGCTGTTATAACTTTGGTGTTGTTACAGCTGATTCAGGTTGAGCGTTTAACGGAAGTGTTTGTCACTCTTGTTGTGTATGAGGGGTGATTTACGTCATAATTCAAGATGTATATTTTTGCAATTGAAATGAGCATTTTGTTATGCCACATTGCATTTAGTTATTTTATCACGCTTTTCGTTATGCTATATTTTGCATTGTTCTGTTAAAAAACGCACTTTTTGTTAATGACGCACTATTTTGTTATTCACGCTCGTATTTCATTATGCTGACGTAACATTATGCATGACTCTCAGTGCACGAATTTTGGCGTCTAGCGTAGCAATGTCACATGGGAATGAAATCGAATGAAAGCAATATGGCGGAAGAACGCCGATTTGTGCGAGACCGACTTAGGAATTGTATTTTAAACATATTAAGGCAAGTACAAGGAGTGCGGAACGAAGCAGAACGACTGGACAATGTCTATGTATTCGAAAAATCAAATGAACACACTTGAAAAGTATTTAAAGTTTAGATAGATCGCAGTATTGTGGTTGTACACCTTGTAGCACCTCTAAAACAATTTTGATAACTGTTTGAAAGCAAAAAAAGTTCAATTTGTGTCCAGACGTGAGATATTTTGACAGATATTTTGCAAACCCTCGCTGCGAAAAGCCGTTAAAAAGGTGGTTGCTATGCGTTGCTAGGGAAAACCTAAGGTTGAAAAACTCCGATATTTACACAAAAATCTGGCTGTCTGCACCTAAAATTACAAAAACTAGAAAGCTAAAAACATGTTTTCCTAGTATAGTCAGTATCTGTGTGCATACTGGTCATAAAAACAAGCAAAAATTGACAAAAACTGTATGTTTTCATCGATATACATCTGGGACTTAAGTTTGCCCCCCCATTAGATTTGTTCAATTTGTCCCACAATTCGTCTCCGGGTGCTGCCTCTATTCTTTTATAATCTCTATGTTCGCGACCACTTATCGTGATGCACACGCAATTACGCAATGCCACGAGTATCAAAATTCGTGCACTGAGAGTCATGCATAATGTTACGTCAGCATAATGAAATACGAGCGTGAATAACAAAATATAAGGTGTAATAATAATAATAGTGCGTTTTTTAACAAACAATGCAAAATATGGCACAACGAAAAGTGTGGTAAAATAACTAAATGCAATGTGGCATAACAAAATGCTCATTTCAAATGCAAAATATACATCTTGAATTATGACGTAAATCACCCCTCATAGTTGTGGGCGTTGCAATGTGACGTTTCTATGGCGACAAAAATACGTTTCTAAGCAACCACATGTATGTCTTTAGTACAAATCGGTTATATCGTTATGTTACGCGCACGAAATGTATATATATATACGTCATTTATAATATAGATCAATGACGTCATTTATACAGCATATATGCCATATGTGTTATAGACGTATTGGTGTTATAGATGTTGTGGCGTTATTGTTGTTATGGGCGTTATTGGTGTTATGGATGTTATTGGTGTTATGGTGTTATGGACGTTATTGGTGTTATGGCGTTATTGGTGTTATAGACGTTATGGCGTTACAGACGTTATGGTGTTATAGACGTTATTGGTGTTATAGCCGTTATTGATGTTATAGACGTTATTGGTGTTATAGACGTTATGGCGTTATTGGTGTTATGGACGTTATTGGTGTTATGGACGTTATTGGTGTTATAGACGTTATTGGTGTTATAGACGTTATTGGTGTTATAGACGTTATTGGTGTTATAGACGTTATTCGTGTTATAGACGTTATTGGTGTTATAGATGTTATTGGTGTTATAGACGTTGTGGCATTATTGGTGTTATAGACGTTACTGGTGTTATAGACGTTATGGTGTTATTGGTGTTATGGACGTTATGGGTGTTATAGACGTTATTGGTGTTATAGACGTTATGGCGTTATTAGTGTTATGGACGTTATGGCGTTATAGACGTTATTGATGTTATAGTTATATTGGTGTTAGAGCTAGATGCGGCAAAGAACGCCGACGCCTTTGCCGAATTGGTCCAGTGTTTGGACGACCAAAGCCTGTCTCTGATTATTCGAGAAGCGAAAGATAAGGGGCGAAAAGCGTTGAAAGTACTTCGACAGCATTAAAGCAGGTAAAAAGGAGCGTGATTGCGCTTTACACCGAATTGACGTTGCTGCGAAAAGGCGAAAACGAGACCACAACAGGCTATATTATAAGAACTGAAACTGCTGCAACAGCCCTCAAAACCGCCGAGGAAATAATAAGTGATGGGTTGCTGATTGCTATGGTTCTGAAGGGTATAATTTACCACGAAATTATAAAACATTTTCAACCGTTGTTATACAAAGAGCAAATGACCTTCAGTGAATTCAAGACCGCTCTTCGAAACTACGAAGAAAATGAAAAGAGCTGTAACCCAAGCGACAACCAAGATAATGTGATGTTCTCAAAGCAAAGATTCACTGGGAAATGTTTCAAATGCGACAAGCAAGGACACGAAAGTTCTGAATGCCGGATGAAGACAGAAAAATGGTGTGTAAAATGTAGAAGCAAGACACACAATACGAAGGACTGCAGAGCCAACAAGAAAGACGCTGCAAAAGCGGTTGCTGAACCGGAAAAAAATGATACCGAAACGCATACATTCACCTCTACACAGCTAGAAACAAGTGAAAACCTGAAGAAGACTCAAGAGACAAGAAGAAGACATGACGAAGACCCAAGTCTATCGGTAGACACTGGTGCGACAAGCCACATAATTACGTAATATTTCAAATCCGGCTATGAGGACTGGACTAGATTTCAAGTCCGCGCAGTCAACTGCAAGGACTTGAAATCTGCATCCAACTATAAAAGGACTTGAAATCTAGTCCAGTCCGAATTGGAGGATTTGGAATGACATCTCAAACGAATGAATTATTATCCTTGGACTGAATTAATTTTGATCCAGTCCTAGGACTGGATCAACATACTTCGTAAAGTATCCAGTATTATCATGTGAGGAAAATAGACTAACATGATTTGCTAATTGCTTCATGAATTACCAATGAGTTTGAGATAGACCGTTCAAAATTCGTAAGCTTTGAAGACAATCATCACACAAATGCACATATTATTGAGTTAGCTGATGGGAGTAAAACTAGCGTAGTATTGGGTAAGGGAAACGCTAAAGTAAAATTATTTGATGTAATTAATATCACAAATAACCAAAATGGGTAAGATCACAACTTGAGCATACAGTAGGTTTCTGGTGCTACGAATTTTAAAGTCCCATACTTTTGTAAGCAATACAACATTTGAAAAATAAATGTGTGTTGAAATCAGCCTTCTCTTATACTCAGAGAAGACCTTGTAACTTCTGATCAAACATACATTTCCAAATTTAATGACCCAGCTTTAGGCGTTCAATATACATCATTGAACAAAACAGATCACTATTTAAATCTAATGACGCTGAGGCACTACAGAGACGATAAGAATTAAATAAATGGAAATGTCGTTCACTGATTCGATAAATGATCACGCAAATTATATTTTGATGTTTATGATAAAACTTATACAGCACGTTAATAACAGCATCCTATACATCGATGCATGTGCGCATGGCAATAGTGTCTACCCGGTCGTAATTCAACCACAATCACTGCAACAGCAGAGCATGAGGTATATATATACAAATCGGTGATACTGTATCTTGATGGTCTGATTCGAAGATACAGGGTTTTAGCACTTACGGTCTGGGGGCCGCTTCTACCCTCCCCTATATTTCGAACCAGAGGTGGTGGAGTTATGATACAGACGGTTGAGGCAGCCAATTCGATGTCGTTGTCGAAAGGCAACCGCATTTGGTGGGCTGTCGAGGCCAATTGCGCGAAGCCACCCGTGCGCGCCATCCGTGTGCAAACTTTTATTACAATACAACGGTCCTTTTTACCATCGTTATACATTTCCAAGGCTAATCCTTCGAGGGTAGCAGAATTCCTGACATCTTTTGGAACCTTTTAATTTAAATTGATTACGCTGGCGTACAATCTCTTATGACGCTTTTCAATTTTTCAATAGCCCTAATGTAAGTGGTAGAGCGTAATTCTTTTCAATTATTTATTTGGGGTTTTTTCGCCAAAAAAGATGGCTCCCACCGTTAAGAAAAACTATAGCATTTTAAGCACGGTTTTCTGTTCAATTTTTTTCGATGGTTTTTTAGAACTTTTATTTTCTCCATTTACCGAAAATTTTGCCAGTGCGGTTAACAAGGAAATAAAAATTTTTCTTTATCAGACTGTATGATAAAAAGAAGTAATTGTCAAATTGTTACGAATTTTTTTCTAAAAAAATTTGCAAAATAGACGAAAAGATACTTTGGAAAGGGTTATTAATTCTTACACAAGACGAAAACTATTTAATGCATGGCAAGGGCAGGAATTGATCCTACCCACTTTTGTAAGGTAATTTGTATTTGACCACTGCATTACGTTGGTTATGAGGCTTCGGCAAGTTGGTTTAAGTTGTCCATACGTTCTTCTAGCCTATGCTTAATTCTTGAAACTGACGAAATCCAGAACGATTTTTATCAAAGGTAGGTATTGCTCCCGGACTCAGTGATTGATTCTGAAGGGATGCACATTGTCTTTACCACTGGACTATGTTAGTTACCACTTTCTATGTTAGTTACCACTTTGACTGGGTTAAGAATTATTATAGATATACACGCTAGATTAAATCAAAGTTATTCGAAGCCATTCGCGAGCTTTTGTTCGCATTTCATCGATTAATATTTGCTCATACTCTGTCGAGGAAGATCTTGAAGTTGCTTTTGAGTGTAATTACATTTATATGCACAAATTTATTTCTAAATAAATCCAATTGAGTCTTTTGCAATATCACAATAACAAAAATGGGTAAGATCACAACTTGGGCATACAGTAGGTTTCTGGTGCTACGAATTTTAAAATCCCATATGCATATTTTTGTAAGTAGAACATTTGAAAGATAAATGTGTGTTGAAATCAGCCTTCTCTTATACTCGGAGAAGACCATGTAAATTCTGATCAAACATACATTTCCAAATTTAATGACCCAGCTATATGACGTTCAATATATATCATTGAACTAAACAGATCACTATTTAAATCTAATGTCGCAGAACAATTTTATTGGTGAGGCACTACAGACACGATAAGTATTAAATAAATGGAAATGTTTTTCGCTGATTGCATAAATGACCACGCAAATTATATTTTGATGTTTATGATAAAACTTACACAGCACGTTAATAACAGCAGCCTATATATAGATGCATGTGCGCATGGCAATAGTGCCTACCTGGTCGTAATTCAACCACAATCAGTGCAACAGCAAAGCATGACGTATATAAATACAAATCGGTCGTACTGTAGTATCACCGATTTGTATTTATATACGTCATGCTTTGCTGTTGCACTAATTGTGGTTGAATTACGACCAGGTAGGCACTATTGCCATGCGTGATCATTTGCTTTTCTTCTTTTAAAATATCTGCCTGTACTTAGGGGAAACAGGCAGACCCCTGGAAACAAGAAAGGCTGAACACATCAGAAACGTTAAGGAACATGATAATGGTTCAAACATCGAAAAACGTGCAACGCGAAAATCATTGACACAGGGAATTTCCGTAGTCGCCTAACACTAGAAAGTCTAGAATCATGGCATACAGCTGCCAAACACAGCAATGCTGACAACAACTCAAAACCGCTTCCTCGACAATGTACAATCTTAATAAAGAAAACATAGTATCACCTTATCGTATTTCACAGTGCACATGTATACACGTCATATCTAGCTTCATTTCACACTTTCACAGTTTACTGCAATCATTATAAATATACCCGTTGAAGGCTACAGACTGGTGGCCGAAAGCTCGTAAACAAATAAATATATTTCAGTCAGACAACGTCTCACCCTTTTCATTTATGTCTAATTGACACATCTACGATTTTTAGTGGTTTATATTGTTTAACCATTTCTTAAAGCTCATTCAGTTAAAAACGGGTAAAATAGGGCGAGTGTAATAGCCAACGCGGTCTGGTGGTAAGGCAACGTGGCGGTAAATAAACAACGCAGCTGAACGATAATTCCCTTGCTCTGAATTCTTTTCACGTTTTAGAATTAATTATAGGCTAGAGAAAAGCCCGCTTAAACAATTTAAGTGCCAAGCGCGTGATAGCAAACATATATAGTCTAGTGGCCAATGCAAAATGTCTCAAGTCAACGAGTTTTTGGTCAAACCTAATTGCCCTTGTCACAAACCCCATAGGTTTTTGTCTGGGGTAAGAATTATTATAAATATACACGCTAGATTAAATCAAAGTTATTCGAAGCCATTCGCGAGCTTTTGTTCGCATTTCATCGAATAATATTTGCTCATACTCTGTCGAGGAAGATCTTGAAGTTGCTTTTGAGTGTGATTACATTTATATGCACAAATTTATTTCTAAATAAATCCAATTGAGTCTTTTGCAATATCACAATAACAAAAATGGGTAAGATCACAACTTGGGCATACAGTAGGTTTCTGGTGCTACGAATTTTAAAATCCCATATGCATATTTTTGTAAGTAGAACATTTGAAAGATAAATGTGTGTTGAAATCAGCCTTCTCTTATACTCGGAGAAGACCATGTAAATTCTGATCAAACATACATTTCCAAATTTAATGACCCAGCTATATGACGTTCAATATATATCATTGAACTAAACAGATCACTATTTAAATCTAATGTCGCAGAACAATTTTATTGGTGAGGCACTACAGACACGATAAGTATTAAATAAATGGAAATGTTTTTCGCTGATTGCATAAATGACCACGCAAATTATATTTTGATATGATAAAACTTATACAGCACGTTAATAACAGCAGCCTATATATAGATGCATGTGCGCATGGCAATAGTGTCTACCCGGTCGTAATTCAACCACAATCACTGCAACAGCAGAGCATGAGGTATATATATACAAATCGGTGATACTATATCTTGATGGTCTGATTCGAAGATACAGGGTTTTAGCACTTACGGTCTGGGGGCCGCTTCTACCCTCCCCTATGTTTCGAACCAGAGGTGGTGGAGTTATGATACAGACGGTTGAGGCAGTCAATTCGATGTCGTTGTCGAAAGGCAACCGCATTTGGTGGGCTGTCGAGGCCAATTGAGCGAAGCCATCCGCGCGCAAACCTTTATTACAATACCCCGGTCCTTTTTACCATCGTTATACATTTCCAAGGCTAATCCTTCGAAGGTAGCAGAAATCCTGACACCTTTTGGAACCTTTTAATTTAAATTGATTACGCTGGCGTACAATCTCTTATGACGCTTTTAAACAGCCCTAATGTAAGTGGTAGAGCGCAATTCTTTTCAATTATTTATTTGGGGTTTTTTCGCCAAAAAAGATGGCTCCCACCGTTAAGAAAAACTATAGCATTTTGAGCACGGTTTTCTGTTCAATTTTTTTCGATGGTTTTTTAGAACTTTTATTTTCTCCATTTACCGAAAATTTTGCCAGTGCGGTTAACAAGGAAATAAAAATTTTTCTTTATCAGACTGTATGATAAAAAGAAGTAATTGTCAAATAGTTACGAATTTTTTTCTAAAAAAATTTGCAAAATAGACGAAAAGATACTTTGGAAAGGGTTATTAATTCTTACACAAGACGAAAACTATTTAATGCATGGCAAGGGCAGGAATTGATCCTACCCACTTTTGCAGGGTAATTTGTATTTGACCACTGCATTACGTTGGTTATGAGGCTTCGGCAAGTTGGTTTAAGTTGTCTATACGTTCTTCTAGCCTATGCTTAATTCTTGAAACTGACGAAATCCAGAACGATTTTTATCAAAGGTAGGTATTGCTCCCGGACTCAGTGATTGATTCTGAAGGGATGCACATTGTCTTTACCACTGGACTATGTTAGTTACCACTTTCTATGTTAGTTACCACTTTGACTGGGTTAAGAATTATTATAGATATACACGCTAGATTAAATCAAAGTTATTCGAAGCCATTCGCGAGCTTTTGTTCGCATTTCATCGAATAATATTTGCTCATACTCTGTCGAGGAAGATCTTGAAGTTGCTTTTGAGTGTAATTACATTTATATGCACAAATTTATTTCTAAATAAATCCAATTGAGTCTTTTGCAATATCACAATAACAAAAATGGGTAAGATCAAAACTTGGGCATACAGTAGGTTTCTGGTGCTACGAATTTTAAAATCCCATATGCATATTTTTGTAAGTAGAACATTTGAAAGATAAATGTGTGTTGAAATCAGCCTTCTCTTATACTCGGAGAAGACCATGTAAACTCTGATCAAACATACATTTCCAAATTTAATGACCCAGCTATATGACGTTCAATATATATCATTGAACTAAACAGATCACTATTTAAATCTAATGTCGCAGAACAATTTTATTGGTGAGGCACTACAGACACGATAAGTATTAAATAAATGGAAATGTTTTTCGCTGATTGCATAAATGACCACGCAAATTATATTTTGATATGATAAAACTTATACAGCACGTTAATAACAGCAGCCTATATATAGATGCATGTGCGCATGGCAATAGTGTCTACCCGGTCGTAATTCAACCACAATCACTGCAACAGCAGAGCATGAGGTATATATATACAAATCGGTGATACTATATCTTGATGGTCTGATTCGAAGATACAGGGTTTTAGCACTCACGGTCTGGGGGCCGCTTCTACCCTCCCCTATGTTTCGAACCAGAGGTGGTGGGGTTATGATACAGACGGTTGAGGCAGTCAATTCGATGTCGTTGTCGAAAGGCAACCGCATTTGGTGGGCTGTCGAGGCCAATTGTGCGAAGCCACCCGTGCGCGCCATCCGTGTGCAAACTTTTATTACAATACCCCGGTCCTTTTTACCATCGTTATACATTTCCAAGGGTAATCCTTCGAAGGTAGCAGAAATCCTGACACCTTTTGGAACCTTTTAATTTAAATTGATTACGCTGGCGTACAATCTCTTATGACGCTTTTCAATAGCCCTAATGTAAGTGGTAGAGCGTAATTCTTTTCAATTATTTATTTGGGGTTTTTTCGCCAAAAAAGATGGCTCCCACCGTTAAGAAAAACTATAGCATTTTGAGCACGGTTTTCTGTTCAATTTTTTTCGATGGTTTTTTAGAACTTTTATTTTCTCCATTTACCGAAAATTTTGCCAGTGCGGTTAACAAGGAAATAAAAATTTTTCTTTATCAGACTGTATGATAAAAAGAAGTAATTGTCAAATTGTTACGAATTTTTTTCTAAAAAAATTTGCAAAATAGACGAAAAGATACTTTGGAAAGGGTTATTAATTCTTACACAAGACGAAAACTATTTAATGCATGGCAAGGGCAGGAATTGATCCTACCCACTTTTGTAGGGTAATTTGTATTTGACCACTGCATTACGTTGGTTATGAGGCTTCGGCAAGTTGGTTTAAGTTGTCTATACGTTCTTCTAGCCTATGCTTAATTCTTGAAACTGACGAAATCCAGAACGATTTTTATCAAAGGTAGGTATTGCTCCCGGACTCAGTGATTGATTCTGAAGGGATGCACATTGTCTTTACCACTGGACTATGTTAGTTACCACTTTCTATGTTAGTTACCACTTTGACTGGGTTAAGAATTATTATAGATATACACGCTAGATTAAATCAAAGTTATTCGAAGCCATTCGCGAGCTTTTGTTCGCATTTCATCGAATAATATTTAATCATACTCTGTCGAGGAAGACCTTGAAGTTGCTTTTGAGTGTAATTACATTTTTAAATTATGTACAAATTTATTTCTAAATAAATCCAATTGAGTCTTTTGCAATATCACAAATAAGAAAAATGGGTAAGGTCAAAACTTGAGCATATAGTAGGTTTCTGGTGCTACGAATTTTAAAAGCCTATATTTTTGTGAGTAATAAAACATTTGAAAAATAAATGTGTGTTGAAATCAGCCTTCTCTTATACTCGGAGAAGACCATGTAAATTCTGATCAAACATACATTTCCAAATTTAATGACCCAGCTATATGACGTTCAATATATATCATTGAACTAAACAGATCACTATTTAAATCTAATGTCGCAGAACAATTTTATTGGTGAGGCACTACAGACACGATAAGTATTAAATAAATGGAAATGTTTTTCGCTGATGATTGCATAAATGACCACGCAAATTATATTTTGATATGATAAAACTTATACAGCACGTTAATAACAGCAGCCTATATATAGATGCATGTGCGCATGGCAATAGTGTCTACCCGGTCGTAATTCAACCACAATCACTGCAAGAGCAGAGCATGAGGTATATATATACAAATCGGTGATACTATATCTTGATGGTCTGATTCGAAGATACAGGGTTTTAGCACTCACGGTCTGGGGGCCGCTTCTACCCTCCCCTATGTTTCGAACCAGAGGTGGTGGAGTTATGATACAGACGGTTGAGGCAGTCAATTCGATGTCGTTGTCGAAAGGCAACCGCATTTGGTGCGAAGCCACCCGTGCGCGCCATCCGTGTGCAAACTTTTATTACAATACCCCGGTCCTTTTTACCATCGTTATACATTTCCAAGGCTAATCCTTCGAAGGTAGCAGAAATCCTGACACCTTTTGGAACCTTTTAATTTAAATTGATTACGCTGGCGTACAATCTCTTATGACGCTTTTCAATAGCCCTAATGTAAGTGGTAGAGCGTAATTCTTTTCAATTATTTATTTGGGGTTTTTTCGCCAAAAAAGATGGCTCCCACCGTTAAGAAAAACTATAGCATTTTGAGCACGGTTTTCTGTTCAATTTTTTTCGATGGTTTTTTAGAACTTTTATTTTCTCCATTTACCGAAAATTTTGCCAGTGCGGTTAACAAGGAAATAAAAATTTTTCTTTATCAGACTGTATGATAAAAAGAAGTAATTGTCAAATTGTTACGAATTTTTTTCTAAAAAAATTTGCAAAATAGACGAAAAGATACTTTGGAAAGGGTTATTAATTCTTACACAAGACGAAAACTATTTAATGCATGGCAACGGCAGGAATTGATCCTACCCACTTTTGTAGGGTAATTTGTATTTGACCACTGCATTACGTTGGTTATGAGGCTTCGGCAAGTTGGTTTAAGTTGTCTATACGTTCTTCTAGCCTATGCTTAATTCTTGAAACTGACGAAATCCAGAACGAATTTATCAAAGGTAGGTATTGCTCCCGGACTCAGTGATTGATTCTGAAGGGATGCACATTGTCTTTACCACTGGACTATGTTAGTTACCACTTTCTATGTTAGTTACCACTTTGACTGGGTTAAGAATTATTATAGATATACACGCTAGATTAAATCAAAGTTATTCGAAGCCATTCGCGAGCTTTTGTTCGCATTTTATCGAATAATATTTAATCATACTCTGTCGAGGAAGACCTTGAAGTTGCTTTTGAGTGTAATTACATTTTTAAATTATGTACAAATTTATTTCTAAATAAATCCAATTGAGTCTTTTGCAATATCACAAATAACAAAAATGAATAAGGTCAAAACTTGAGCATATAGTAGGTTTCTGGTGCTACGAATTTTAAAAGCCTATATTTTTGTGAGTAATAAAACATTTGAAAAATAAATGTGTGTTGAAATCAGCCTTCTCTTATACTCGGAGAAGACCTTGTAAATTCTGATCAAACATACTTTTCCAAATATAATGACCTAGCTATAGGCGTCCAATATATATATCATTGAACAAAGCAGATCACTATTTAAATCTAATTTCGAAGAACAACATTATTGCTGGAGCACTACAGAGACGATAAGTATTAAATAAATGGAAATTTGTTTCGCAGATTGCATAAATGACCATGCAAATTATATTTTGATGTTTATGATAAAACTTACATAGCACGTTAATAACAGCAGCCTATATATAGATGCATGTGCGCATGGCAATAGTGCCTACCTGGTCGTAATTCAACCACAATCAGTGCAACAGCAAAGCATGACGTATATAAATACAAATCGGTCGTACTATAGTATCTCCGATTTGTATTTATATACGTCATGCTTTGCTGTTGCACTAATTGTGGTTGAATTACGACCAGGTAGGCACTATTGCCATGCGTGATCATTTGCTTTTCTTCTTTTAAAATATCTGCCTGTACTTAGGGGAAACAGGCAGACCCCTGGAAACAAGAAAGGCTGAACACATCAGAAACGTTAAGGAACATGATAATGGTTCAAACATCGAAAAACGTGCAACGCGAAAATCATTGACACAGGGAATTTCCGTAGTCGCCTAACACTAGAAAGTCTAGAATCATGGCATACAGCTGCCAAACACAGAAATGCTGACAACAACTCAAAACCGCTCCCTCGACAATGTACAATCTTAATAAAGAAAACATAGTATCACCTTATCGTATTTCACAGTGCACATGTATACACGTCATATCTAGCTTCATTTCACACTTTCACAGTTTACTGCAATCATTATAAATATACCCGTTGAAGGCTACAGACTGGTGGCCGAAAGCTCGTAAACAAATAAATATATTTTAGTCAGACAACGTCTCACCCTTTTCATTTATGTCTAATTGACACATCTACGATTTTTAGTGGTTTATATTGTTTAACCATTTCTTAAAGCTCATTCAGTTAAAAACGGGTAAAATAGGGCGAGTGTAATAGCCAACGCGGTCTGGTGGTAAGGCAAAGTGGCGGTAAATAAACAACGCAGCTGAACGATAATTCCCTTGCTCTGAATTCTTTTCACGTTTTAGAATTAATTATAGGCTAGAGAAAAGCCCGCTTAAACAATTTAAGTGGCAAGCGCGTGATAGCAAACATATATAGTCTAGTGGCCAATGCAAAATGTCTCAAGTCAACGAGTTTTTGGTCAAACCTAATTGCCCTTGTCACAAACCCCATAGGTTTTTGTCTGGGGTAAGAATTATTATAAATATACACGCTAGATTAAATCAAAGTTATTCGAAGCCATTCGCGAGCTTTTGTTCGCATTTCATCGAATAATATTTGCTCATACTCTGTCGAGAAAGATCTTGAAGTTGCTTTTGAGTGTAATTACATTTATATGCACAAATTTATTTCTAAATAAATCCAATTGAGTCTTTTGCAATATCACAATAACAAAAATGGGTAAGATCACAACTTGGGCATACAGTAGGTTTCTGGTGCTACGAATTTTAAAATCCCATATGCATATTTTTGTAAGTAGAACATTTGAAAGATAAATGTGTGTTGAAATCAGCCTTCTCTTATACACGGAGAAGACCATGTAAATTCTGATCAAACATACATTTCCAAATTTAATGACTCAGCTATATGACGTTCAATATATATCATTGAACTAAACAGATCACTATTTAAATCTAATGTCGCAGAACAATTTTATTGGTGAGGCACTACAGACACGATAAGTATTAAATAAATGGAAATGTTTTTCGCTGATTGCATAAATGACCACGCAAATTATATTTTGATATGATAAAACTTATACAGCACGTTAATAACAGCAGCCTATATATAGATGCATGTGCGCATGGCAATAGTGTCTACCCGGTCGTAATTCAACCACAATCACTGCAACAGCAGAGCATGAGGTATATATATACAAATCGGTGATACTCTATCTTGATGGTCTGATTCGAAGATACAGGGTTTTAGCACTCACGGTCTGGGGGCCGCTTCTACCCTCCCCTATGTTTCGAACCAGAGGTGGTGGAGTTATGATACAGACGGTTGAGGCAGTCAATTCGATGTCGTTGTCGAAAGGCAACCGCATTTGGTGGGCTGTCGAGGCCAATTGTGCGAAGCCACCCGTGCGCGCCATCCGTGTGCAAACTTTTATTACAATACCTCGGTCCTTTTTACCATCGTTATACATTTCCAAGGCTAATCCTACGAAGGTAGCAGAAATCCTGACACCTTTTGGAACCTTTTAATTTAAATTGATTACGCTGGCGTACAATCTCTTATGACGCTTTTCAATAGCCCTAATGTAAGTGGTAGAGCGTAATTCTTTTCAATTATTTATTTGGGGTTTTTTCGCCAAAAAAGATGGCTCCCACCGTTAAGAAAAACTATAGCATTTTGAGCACGGTTTTCTGTTCAATTTTTTTCGATGGTTTTTTAGAACTTTTATTTTCTCCATTTACCGAAAATTTTGCCAGTGCGGTTAACAAGGAAATAAAAATTTTTCTTTATCAGACTGTATGATAAAAAGAAGTAATTGTCAAATTGTTACGAATTTTTTTCTAAAAAAATTTGCAAAATAGACGAAAAGATACTTTGGAAAGGGTTATTAATTCTTACACAAGACGAAAACTATTTAATGCATGGCAAGGGCAGGAATTGATCCTACCCACTTTTGTAGGGTAATTTGTATTTGACCACTGCATTACGTTGGTTATGAGGCTTCGGCAAGGTGGTTTAAGTTGTCCATACGTTCTTCTAGCCTATGCTTAATTCTTGAAACTGACGAAATCCAGAACGATTTTTATCAAAGGTAGGTATTGCTCGCGGACTCAGTGATTGATTCTGAAGGGATGCACATTGTCTTTACCACTGGACTATGTTAGTTACCACTTTCTATGTTAGTTACCACTTTGACTGGGTTAAGAATTATTATAAATATACACGCTAGATTAAATCAAAGTTATTCGAAGCCATTCGCGAGCTTTTGTTCGCATTTCATCGAATAATATTTGCTCATACTCTGTCGAGGAAGATCTTGAAGTTGCTTTTGAGTGTAATTACATTTATATGCACAAATTTATTTCTAAATAAATCCAATTGAGTCTTTTGCAATATCACAATAACAAAAATGGGTAAGATCACAACTTGGGCATACAGTAGGTTTCTGGTGCTACGAATTTTAAAATCCCATATGCATATTTTTGTAAGTAGAACATTTGAAAGATATATGTGTGTTGAAATCAGCCTTCTCTTATACTCGGAGAAGACCATGTAAATTCTGATCAAACATACATTTCCAAATTTAATGACCCAGCTATTTGACGTTCAATATATATCATTGAACTAAACAGATCACTATTTAAATCTAATGTCGCAGAACAATTTTATTGGTGAGGCACTACAGACACGATAAGTATTAAATAAATGGAAATGTTTTTCGCTGATTGCATAAATGACCACGCAAATTATATTTTGATATGATAAAACTTATACAGAACGTTAATAACAGCAGCCTATATATAGATGCATGTGCGCATGGCAATAGTGTCTACCCGGTCGTAATTCTACCACAATCACTGCAACAGCAGAGCATGAGGTATATATATACAAATCGGTGATACTATATCTTGATGGTCTGATTCGAAGATACAGGGTTTTAGCACTTACGGTCTGGGGGCCGCTTCTACCCTCCCCTATATTTCGAACCAGAGGTGGTGGAGTTATGATACAGACGGTTGAGGCAGTCAATTCGATGTCGTTGTCGAAAGGCAACCGCATTTGGTGGGCTGTCGAGGCCAATTGTTCGAAGCCACCCGTGCGCGCCATCCGTGTGCAAACTTTTATTACAATACCCCGGTCCTTTTTACCATCGTTATGCATTTCCAAGGCTAATCCTTCGAAGGTAGCAGAAATCCTGACACCTTTTGGAACCTTTTAATTTAAATTGATTACGCTGGCGTACAATCTCTTATGACGCTTTTCAATAGTCCTAATGTAAGTGGTAGAGCGCAATTCTTTTCAATTATTTATTTGGGGTTTTTTCGCCAAAAAAGATGGCTCCCACCGTTAAGAAAAACTATAGCATTTTGAGCACGGTTTTCTGTTCAATTTTTTTCGATGGTTTTTTAGAACTTTTATTTTCTCCATTTACCGAAAATTTTGCCAGTGCGGTTAACAAGGAAATAAAAATTTTTCTTTATCAGACTGTATGATAAAAAGAAGTAATTGTCAAATAGTTACGAATTTTTTTCTAAAAAAATTTGCAAAATAGACGAAAAGATACTTTGGAAAGGGTTATTAATTCTTACACAAGACGAAAACTATTTAATGCATGGCAAGGGCAGGAATTGATCCTACCCACTTTTGTAGGGTAATTTGTATTTGACCACTGCATTACGTTGGTTATGAGGCTTCGACAAGTTGGTTTAAGTTGTCCATACGTTCTTCTAGCCTATGCTTAATTCTTGAAACTGACGAAATCCAGAACGATTTTTATCAAAGGTAGGTATTGCTCCCGGACTCAGTGATTGATTCTGAAGGGATGCACATTGTCTTTACCACTGGACTATGTTAGTTACCACTTTCTATGTTAGTTACCACTTTGACTGGGTTAAGAATTATTATAGATATACACGCTAGATTAAATCAAAGTTATTCGAAGCCATTCGCGAGCTTTTGTTCGCATTTCATCGAATAATATTTAATCATACTCTGTCGAGGAAGACCTTGAAGTTGCTTTTGAGTGTAATTACATTTTTAAATTATGTACAAATTTATTTCTAAATAAATCCAATTGAGTCTTTTGCAATATCACAAATAACAAAAATGGGTAAGGTCAAAACTTGAGCATATAGTAGGTTTCTGGTGCTACGAATTTTAAAAGCCTATATTTTTGTGAGTAATAAAACATTTGAAAAATAAATGTGTGTTGAAATCAGCCTTCTCTTATACTCGGAGAAGACCATGTAAATTCTGATCAAACATACATTTCCAAATTTAATGACCCAGCTATATGACGTTCAATATATATCATTGAACTAAACAGATCACTATTTAAATCTAATGTCGCAGAACAATTTTATTGGTGAGGCACTACAGACACGATAAGTATTAAATAAATGGAAATGTTTTTCGCTGATGATTGCATAAATGACCACGCAAATTATATTTTGATATGATAAAACTTATACAGCACGTTAATAACAGCAGCCTATATATAGATGCATGTGCGCATGGCAATAGTGTCTACCCGGTCGTAATTCAACCACAATCACTGCAACAGCAGAGCATGAGGTATATATATACAAATCGGTGATACTATATCTTGATGGTCTGATTCGAAGATACAGGGTTTTAGCACTTACGGTCTGGGGGCCGCTTCTACCCTCTCCTATGTTTCGAACCAGAGGTGGTGGAGTTATGACACAGACGGTTGAGGCAGTCAATTCGATGTCGTCGTCGAAAGGCAACCGCATTTGGTGGGCTGTCGAGGCCAATTGTGCGAAGCCACCCGTGCGCGCCATCCGTGTGCAAACTTTTATTACAATACCCCGGTCCTTTTTACCATCGTTATACATTTCCAAGGCTAATCCTTCGAAGGTAGCAGAAATCCTGACACCTTTTGGAACCTTTTAATTTAAATTGATTACGCTGGCGTACAATCTCTTATGACGCTTTTCAATAGCCCTAATGTAAGTGGTAGAGCGCAATTCTTTTCAATTATTTATTTGGGGTTTTTTCGCCAAAAAAGATGGCTCCCACCGTTAAGAAAAACTATAGCATTTTGAGCACGGTTTTCTGTTCAATTTTTTTCGATGGTTTTTTAGAACTTTTATTTTCTCCATTTACCGAAAATTTTGCCAGTGCGGTTAACAAGGAAATAAAAATTTTTCTTTATCAGACTGTATGATAAAAAGAAGTAATTGTCAAATAGTTACGAATTTTTTTCTAAAAAAATTTGCAAAATAGACGAAAAGATACTTTGGAAAGGGTTATTAATTCTTACACAAGACGAAAACTATTTAATGCATGGCAAGGGCAGGAATTGATCCTACCCACTTTTGTAGGGTAATTTGTATTTGACCACTGCATTACGTTGGTTATGAGGCTTCGGCAAGTTGGTTTAAGTTGTCCATACGTTCTTCTAGCCTATGCTTAATTCTTGAAACTGACGAAATCCAGAACGATTTTTATCAAAGATAGGTATTGCTCCCGGACTCAGTGATTGATTCTGAAGGGATGCACATTGTCTTTACCACTGGACTATGTTAGTTACCACTTTCTATGTTAGTTACCACTTTGACTGGGTTAAGAATTATTATAGATATACACGCTAGATTAAATCAAAGTTATTCGAAGCCATTCGCGAGCTTTTGTTCGCATTTCATCGAATAATATTTAATCATACTCTGTCGAGGAAGACCTTGAAGTTGCTTTTGAGTGTAATTACATTTTTAAATTATGTACAAATTTATTTCTAAATAAATCCAATTGAGTCTTTTGCAATATCACAAATAACAAAAATGGGTAAGGTCAAAACTTGAGCATATAGTAGGTTTCTGGTGCTACGAATTTTAAAAGCCTATATTTTTGTGAGTAATAAAACATTTGAAAAATAAATGTGTGTTGAAATCAGCCTTCTCTTATACTCGGAGAAGACCATGTAAATTCTGATCAAACATACATTTCCAAATTTAATGACCCAGCTATATGACGTTCAATATATATCATTGAACTAAACAGATCACTATTTAAATCTAATGTCGCAGAACAATTTTATTGGTGAGGCACTACAGACACGATAAGTATTAAATAAATGGAAATGTTTTTCGCTGATTGCATAAATGACCACGCAAATTATATTTTGATATGATAAAACTTATACAGCACGTTAATAACAGCAGCCTATATATAGATGCATGTGCGCATGGCAATAGTGTCTACCCGGTCGTAATTCAACCACAATCACTGCAACAGCAGAGCATGAGGTATATATATACAAATCGGTGATACTATATCTTGATGGTCTGATTCGAAGATACAGGGTTTTAGCACTTACGGCCTGGGGGCCGCTTCTACACCCTCCCCTATATTTCGAACCAGAGGTGGTGGAGTTATGATACAGACGGTTGAGGCAGTCAATTCGATGTCGTTGTCGAAAGGCAACCGCATTTGGTGGGCTGTCGAGGCCAATTGTGCGAAGCCACCCGTGCGCGCCATCCGTGTGCAAACTTTTATGACAATACCCCGGTCCTTTTTACCATCGTTATACATTTCCAAGGCTAATCCTTCGAAGGTAGCAGAAATCCTGACACCTTTTGGAACCTTTTAATTTAAATTGATTACGCTGGCGTACAATCTCTTATGACGCTTTTCAATAGCCCTAATGTAAGTGGTAGAGCGCAATTCTTTTCAATTATTTATTTGGGGTTTTTTCGCCAAAAAAGATGGCTCCCACCGTTAAGAAAAACTATAGCATTTTGAGCACGGTTTTCTGTTCAATTTTTTTCGATGGTTTTTTAGAACTTTTATTTTCTCCATTTACCGAAAATTTTGCCAGTGCGGTTAACAAGGAAATAAAAATTTTTCTTTATCAGACTGTATGATAAAAAGAAGTAATTGTCAAATAGTTACGAATTTTTTTCTAAAAAAATTTGCAAAATAGACGAAAAGATACTTTGGAAAGGGTTACTAATTCTTACACAAGACGAAAACTATTTAATGCATGGCAAGGGCAGGAATTGATCCTACCCACTTTTGTAGGGTAATTTGTATTTGACCACTGCATTACGTTGGTTATGAGGCTTCGGCAAGTTGGTTTAAGTTGTCTATACGTTCTTCTAGCCTATGCTTAATTCTTGAAACTGACGAAATCCAGAACGATTTTTATCAAAGGTAGGTATTGCTCCCGGACTCAGTGATTGATTCTGAAGGGATGCACATTGTCTTTACCACTGGACTATGTTAGTTACCACTTTCTATGTTAGTTACCACTTTGACTGGGTTAAGAATTATTATAGATATACACGCTAGATTAAATCAAAGTTATTCGAAGCCATTCGCGAGCTTTTGTTCGCATTTCATCGAATAATATTTGCTCATACTCTGTCGAGGAAGATCTTGAAGTTGCTTTTGAGTTTAATTACATTTATATGCACAAATTTATTTCTAAACAAATCCAATTGAGTCTTTTGCAATATCACAATAACAAAAATGGGTAAGATCACAACTTGGGCATACAGTAGGTTTCTGGTGCTACGAATTTTAAAATCCCATATGCATATTTTTGTAAGTAGAACATTTGAAAGATAAATGTGTGTTGAAATCAGCCTTCTCTTATACTCGGAGAAGACCATGTAAATTCTGATCAAACATACATTTCCAAATTTAATGACCCAGCTATATGACGTTCAATATGTATCATTGAACTAAACAGATCACTATTTAAATCTAATGTCGCAGAACAATTTTATTGGTGAGGCACTACAGACACGATAAGTATTAAATAAATGGAAAAGTTTTTCGCTGATTGCATAAATGACCACGCAAATTATATTTTGATATGATAAAACTTATACAGCACGTTAATAACAGCAGCCTATATATAGATGCATGTGCGCATGGCAATAGTGTCTACCCGGTCGTAATTCAACCACAATCACTGCAACAGCAGAGCATGAGGTATATATATACAAATCGGTGATACTATATCTTGATGGTCTGATTCGAAGATACAGGGTTTTAGCACTCACGGTCTGGGGGCCGCTTCTACACTCCCCTATATTTCGAACCAGAGGTGGTGGAGTTATGATACAGACGGTTGAGGCAGTCAATTGGATGTCGTTGTCGAAAGGCAACCGCATTTGGTGGGCTGTCGAGGCCAATTGTGCGAAGCCACCCGTGCGCGCCATCCGTGTGCAAACTTTTATTACAATACCCCGGTCCTTTTTACCATCGTTATACATTTCCAAGGCTAATCCTTCGAAGGTAGCAGAAATCCTGACACCTTTTGGAACCTTTTAACTTAAATTGATTACGCTGGCGTACAATCTCTTATGACGCTTTTCAATAGCCCTAATGTAAGTGGTAGAGCGTAATTCTTTTCAATTATTTATTTGGGGTTTTTTCGCCAAAAAAGATGGCTCCCACCGTTAAGAAAAACTATAGCATTTTGAGCACGGTTTTCTGTTCAATTTTTTTCGATGGTTTTTTAGAACTTTTATTTTCTCCATTTACCGAAAATTTTGCCAGTGCGGTTAACAAGGAAATAAAAATTTTTCTTTATCAGACTGTATGATAAAAAGAAGTAATTGTCAAATAGTTACGAATTTTTTTCTAAAAAAATTTGCAAAATAGACGAAAAGATACTTTGGAAAGGGTTATTAATTCTTACACAAGACGAAAACTATTTAATGCATGGCAAGGGCAGGAATTGATCCTACCCACTTTTGTAGGGTAATTTGTATTTGACCACTGCATTACGTTGGTTATGAGGCTTCGGCAAGTTGGTTTAAGTTGTCCATACGTTCTTCTAGCCTATGCTTAATTCTTGAAACTGATGAAATCCAGAACGATTTTTATCAAAGGTGGGTATTGCTCCCGGACTCAGTGATTGATTCTGAAGGGATGCACATTGTCTTTACCACTGGACTATGTTAGTTACCACTTTCTATGTTAGTTACCACTTTGACTGGGTTAAGAATTATAATAGATATACACGCTAGATTAAATCAAAGTTATTCGAAGCCATTCGCGAGCTTTTGTTCGCATTTCATCGAATAATATTTAATCATACTCTGTCGAGGAAGACCTTGAAGTTGCTTTTGAGTGTAATTACATTTTTAAATTATGTACAAATTTATTTCTAAATAAATCCAATTGAGTCTTTTGCAATATCACAAATAAGAAAAATGGGTAAGGTCAAAACTTGAGCATATAGTAGGTTTCTGGTGCTACGAATTTTAAAAGCCTATATTTTTGTGAGTAATAAAACATTTGAAAAATAAATGTGTGTTGAAATCAGCCTTCTCTTATACTCGGAGAAGACCATGTAAATTCTGATCAAACATACATTTCCAAATTTAATGACCCAGCTATATGACGTTCAATATATATCATTGAACTAAACAGATCACTATTTAAATCTAATGTCGCAGAACAATTTTATTGGTGAGGCACTACAGACACGATAAGTATTAAATAAATGGAAATGTTTTTCGCTGATTGCATAAATGACCACGCAAATTATATTTTGATATGATAAAACTTATACAGCACGTTAATAACAGCAGCCTATATATAGATGCATGTGCGCATGGCAATAGTGCCTACCTGGTCGTAATTCAACCACAATCAGTGCAACAGCAAAGCATGACGTATATAAATACAAATCGGTCGTACTATAGTATCTCCGATTTGTATTTATATACGTCATGCTTTGCTGTTGCACTAATTGTGGTTGAATTACGACCAGGTAGGCACTATTGCCATGCGTGATCATTTGCTTTTCTTCTTTTAAAATATCTGCCCGTACTTAGGGGAAACAGGCAGACCCCTGGAAACAAGAAAGGCTGAACACATCAGAAACGTTAAGGAACATGATAATGGTTCAAACATCGAAAAACGTGCAACGCGAAAATCATTGACACAGGGAATTTCCGTAGTCGCCTAACACTAGAAAGTCTAGAATCATGGCATACAGCTGCCAAACACAGAAATGCTGACAACAACTCAAAACCGCTCCCTCGACAATGTACAATCTTAATAAAGAAAACATAGTATCACCTTATCGTATTTCACAGTGCACATGTATACACGTCATATCTAGCTTCATTTCACACTTTCACAGTTTACTGCAATCATTATAAATATACCCGTTGAAGGCTACAGACTGGTGGCCGAAAGCTCGTAAACAAATAAATATATTTTAGTCAGACAACGTCTCACCCTTTTCATTTATGTCTAATTGACACATCTACATTTTTAGTGGTTTATATTGTTTAACCATTTCTTAAAGCTCATTCAGTTAAAAACGGGTAAAATAGGGCGAGTGTAATAGCCAACGCGGTCTGGTGGTAAGGCAAAGTGGCGGTAAATAAACAACGCAGCTGAACGATAATTCCCTTGCTCTGAATTCTTTTCACGTTTTAGAATTAATTATAGGCTAGAGAAAAGCCCGCTTAAACAATTTAAGTGGCAAGCGCGTGATAGCAAACATATATAGTCTAGTGGCCAATGCAAAATGTCTCAAGTCAACGAGTTTTTGGTCAAACCTAATTGCCCTTGTCACAAACCCCATAGGTTTTTGTCTGGGGTAAGAATTATTATAAATATACACGCTAGATTAAATCAAAGTTATTCGAAGCCATTCGCGAGCTTTTGTTCGCATTTCATCGAATAATATTTGCTCATACTCTGTCGAGAAAGATCTTGAAGTTGCTTTTGAGTGTAATTACATTTATATGCACAAATTTATTTCTAAATAAATCCAATTGAGTCTTTTGCAATATCACAATAACAAAAATGGGTAAGATCACAACTTGGGCATACAGTAGGTTTCTGGTGCTACGAATTTTAAAATCCCATATGCATATTTTTGTAAGTAGAACATTTGAAAGATAAATGTGTGTTGAAATCAGCCTTCTCTTATACACGGAGAAGACCATGTAAATTCTGATCAAACATACATTTCCAAATTTAATGACTCAGCTATATGACGTTCAATATATATCATTGAACTAAACAGATCACTATTTAAATCTAATGTCGCAGAACAATTTTATTGGTGAGGCACTACAGACACGATAAGTATTAAATAAATGGAAATGTTTTTCGCTGATTGCATAAATGACCACGCAAATTATATTTTGATATGATAAAACTTATACAGCACGTTAATAACAGCAGCCTATATATAGATGCATGTGCGCATGGCAATAGTGTCTACCCGGTCGTAATTCAACCACAATCACTGCAACAGCAGAGCATGAGGTATATATATACAAATCGGTGATACTATATCTTGATGGTCTGATTCGAAGATACAGGGTTTTAGCACTCACGGTCAGGGGGCCGCCTCTACACTCCCCTATATTTCGAACCAGAGGTGGTGGAGTTATGATACAGACGGTTGAGGCAGTCAATTCGATGTCGTTGTCGAAAGGCAACCGCATTTGGTGGGCTGTCGAGGCCAATTGTGCGAAGCCACCCGTGCGCGCCATCCGTGTGCAAACTTTTATTACAATACCCCGGTCCTTTTTACCATCGTTATACATTTCCAAGGCTAATCCTTCGAAGGTAGCAGAAATCCTGACACCTTTTGGAACCTTTTAATTTAAATTGATTACGCTTGCGTACAATCTCTTATGACGCTTTTCAATAGCCCTAATGTAAGTGGTAGAGCGTAATTCTTTTCAATTATTTATTTGGGGTTTTTTCGCCAAAAAAGATGGCTCCCACCGTTAAGAAAAACTATAGCATTTTGAGCACGGTTTTCTGTTCAATTTTTTTCGATGGTTTTTTAGAACTTTTATTTTCTCCATTTACCGAAAATTTTGCCAGTGCGGTTAACAAGGAAATAAAAATTTTTCTTTATCAGACTGTATGATAAAAAGAAGTAATTGTCAAATAGTTACGAATTTTTTTCTAAAAAAATTTGCAAAATAGACGAAAAGATACTTTGGAAAGGGTTATTAATTCTTACACAAGACGAAAACTATTTAATGCATGGCAAGGGCAGGAATTGATCCTACCCACTTTTGTAGGGTAATTTGTATTTGACCACTGCATTACGTTGGTTATGAGGCTTCGGCAAGTTGGTTTAAGTTGTCCATACGTTCTTCTAGCCTATGCTTAATTCTTGAAACTGACGAAATCCAGAACGATTTTTATCAAAGGTAGGTATTGCTCCCGGACTCAGTGATTGATTCTGAAGGGATGCACATTGTCTTTACCACTGGACTATGTTAGTTACCACTTTCTATGTTAGTTACCACTTTGACTGGGTTAAGAATTATAATAGATATACACGCTAGATTAAATCAAAGTTATTCGAAGCCATTCGCGAGCTTTTGTTCGCATTTCATCGAATAATATTTAATCATACTCTGTCGAGGAAGACCTTGAAGTTGCTTTTGAGTGTAATTACCTTTTTAAATTATGTACAAATTTATTTCTAAATAAATCCAATTGAGTCTTTTGCAATATCACAAATAACAAAAATGGGTAAGGTCAAAACTTGAGCATATAGTAGGTTTCTGGTGCTACGAATTTTAAAAGCCTATATTTTTGTGAGTAATAAAACATTTGAAAAATAAATGTGTGTTGAAATCAGCCTTCTCTTATACTCGGAGAAGACCATGTAAATTCTGATCAAACATACATTTCCAAATTTAATGACCCAGCTATATGACGTTCAATATATATCATTGAACTAAACAGATCACTATTTAAATCTAATGTCGCAGAACAATTTTATTGGTGAGGCACTACAGACACGATAAGTATTAAATAAATGGAAATGTTTTTCGCTGATGATTGCATAAATGACCACGCAAATTATATTTTGATATGATAAAACTTATACAGCACGTTAATAACAGCAGCCTATATATAGATGCATGTGCGCATGGCAATAGTGTCTACCCGGTCGTAATTCAACCACAATCACTGCAAGAGCAGAGCATGAGGTATATATATACAAATCGGTGATACTATATCTTGATGGTCTGATTCGAAGATACAGGGTTTTAGCACTCACGGTCTGGGGGCCGCTTCTACCCTCCCCTATGTTTCGAACCAGAGGTGGTGGAGTTATGATACAGACGGTTGAGGCAGTCAATTCGATGTCGTTGTCGAAAGGCAACCGCATTTGGTGGGCTGTCGAGGCCAATTGTGCGAAGCCACCCGTGCGCGCCATCCGTGTGCAAACTTTTATTACAATACCCCGGTCCTTTTTACCATCGTTATACATTTCCAAGGCTAATCCTTCGAAGGTAGCAGAAATCCTGACACCTTTTGGAACCTTTTAATTTAAATTGATTACGCTGGCGTACAATCTCTTATGACGCTTTTCAATAGCCCTAATGTAAGTGGTAGAGCGTAATTCTTTTCAATTATTTATTTGGGGTTTTTTCGCCAAAAAAGATGGCTCCCACCGTTAAGAAAAACTATAGCATTTTGAGCACGGTTTTCTGTTCAATTTTTTTCGATGGTTTTTTAGAACTTTTATTTTCTCCATTTACCGAAAATTTTGCCAGTGCGGTTAACAAGGAAATAAAAATTTTTCTTTATCAGACTGTATGATAAAAAGAAGTAATTGTCAAATTGTTACAAATTTTTTTCTAAAAAAATTTGCAAAATAGACGAAAAGATACTTTGGAAAGGGTTATTAATTCTTACACAAGACGAAAACTATTTAATGCATGGCAAGGGCAGGAATTGATCCTACCCACTTTTGTAGGGTAATTTGTATTTGACCACTGCATTACGTTGGTTATGAGGCTTCGGCAAGTTGGTTTAAGTTGTCCATACGTTCTTCTAGCCTATGCTTAATTCTTGAAACTGACGAAATCCAGAACGATTTTTATCAAAGGTAGGTATTGCTCCCGGACTCAGTGATTTATTCTGAAGGGATGCACATTGTCTTTACCACTGGACTATGTTAGTTACCACTTTCTATGTTAGTTACCACTTTGACTGGGTTAAGAATTATTATAGATATACACGCTAGATTAAATCAAAGTTATTCGAAGCCATTCGCGAGCTTTTGTTCGCATTTCATCGAATAATATTTGCTCATACTCTGTCGAGGAAGATCTTGAAGTTGCTTTTGAGTGTAATTACATTTATATGCACAAATTTATTTCTAAATAAATCCAATTGAGTCTTTTGCAATATCACAATAACAAAAATGGGTAAGATCACAACTTGGGCATACAGTAGGTTTCTGGTGCTACGAATTTTAAAATCCCATATGCATATTTTTGTAAGTAGAACATTTGAAAGATAAATGTGTGTTGAAATCAGCCTTCTCTTATACTCGGAGAAGACCATGTAAATTCTGATCAAACATACATTTCCAAATTTAATGACCCAGCTATATGACGTTCAATATGTATCATTGAACTAAACAGATCACTATTTAAATCTAATGTCGCAGAACAATTTTATTGGTGAGGCACTACAGACACGATAAGTATTAAATAAATGGAAAAGTTTTTCGCTGATTGCATAAATGACCACGCAAATTATATTTTGATATGATAAAACTTATACAGCACGTTAATAACAGCAGCCTATATATAGATGCATGTGCGCATGGCAATAGTGTCTACCCGGTCGTAATTCAACCACAATCACTGCAACAGCAGAGCATGAGGTATATATATACAAATCGGTGATACTATATCTTGATGGTCTGATTCGAAGATACAGGGTTTTAGCACTCACGGTCTGGGGGCCGCTTCTACACTCCCCTATATTTCGAACCAGAGGTGGTGGAGTTATGATACAGACGGTTGAGGCAGTCAATTGGATGTCGTTGTCGAAAGGCAACCGCATTTGGTGGGCTGTCGAGGCCAATTGTGCGAAGCCACCCGTGCGCGCCATCCGTGTGCAAACTTTTATTACAATACCCCGGTCCTTTTTACCATCGTTATACATTTCCAAGGCTAATCCTTCGAAGGTAGCAGAAATCCTGACACCTTTTGGAACCTTTTAACTTAAATTGATTACGCTGGCGTACAATCTCTTATGACGCTTTTCAATAGCCCTAATGTAAGTGGTAGAGCGTAATTCTTTTTAATTATTTATTTGGGGTTTTTTCGCCAAAAAAGATGGCTCCCACCGTTAAGAAAAACTATAGCATTTTGAGCACGGTTTTCTGTTCAATTTTTTTCGATGGTTTTTTAGAACTTTTATTTTCTCCATTTACCGAAAATTTTGCCAGTGCGGTTAACAAGGAAATAAAAATTTTTCTTTATCAGACTGTATGATAAAAAGAAGTAATTGTCAAATAGTTACGAATTTTTTTCTAAAAAAATTTGCAAAATAGACGAAAAGATACTTTGGAAAGGGTTATTAATTCTTACACAAGACGAAAACTATTTAATGCATGGCAAGGGCAGGAATTGATCCTACCCACTTTTGTAGGGTAATTTGTATTTGACCACTGCATTACGTTGGTTATGAGGCTTCGGCAAGTTGGTTTAAGTTGTCCATACGTTCTTCTAGCCTATGCTTAATTCTTGAAACTGACGAAATCCAGAACGATTTTTATCAAAGGTGGGTATTGCTCCCGGACTCAGTGATTGATTCTGAAGGGATGCACATTGTCTTTACCACTGGACTATATTAGTTACCACTTTCTATGTTAGTTACCACTTTGACTGGGTTAAGAATTATAATAGATATACACGCTAGATTAAATCAAAGTTATTCGAAGCCATTCGCGAGCTTTTGTTCGCATTTCATCGAATAATATTTAATCATACTCTGTCGAGGAAGACCTTGAAGTTGCTTTTGAGTGTAATTACATTTTTAAATTATGTACAAATTTATTTCTAAATAAATCCAATTGAGTCTTTTGCAATATCACAAATAAGAAAAATGGGTAAGGTCAAAACTTGAGCATATAGTAGGTTTCTGGTGCTACGAATTTTAAAAGCCTATATTTTTGTGAGTAATAAAACATTTGAAAAATAAATGTGTGTTGAAATCAGCCTTCTCTTATACTCGGAGAAGACCATGTAAATTCTGATCAAACATACATTTCCAAATTTAATGACCCAGCTATATGACGTTCAATATATATCATTGAACTAAACAGATCACTATTTAAATCTAATGTCGCAGAACAATTTTATTGGTGAGGCACTACAGACACGATAAGTATTAAATAAATGGAAATGTTTTTCGCTGATGATTGCATAAATGACCACGCAAATTATATTTTGATATGATAAAACTTATACAGCACGTTAATAACAGCAGCCTATATATAGATGCATGTGCGCATGGCAATAGTGTCTACCCGGTCGTAATTCAACCACAATCACTGCAAGAGCAGAGCATGAGGTATATATATACAAATCGGTGATACTATATCTTGATGGTCTGATTCGAAGATACAGGGTTTTAGCACTCACGGTCTGGGGGCCGCTTCTACCCTCCCCTATGTTTCGAACCAGAGGTGGTGGAGTTATGATACAGACGGTTGAGGCAGTCAATTCGATGTCGTTGTCGAAAGGCAACCGCATTTGGTGCGAAGCCACCCGTGCGCGCCATCCGTGTGCAAACTTTTATTACAATACCCCGGTCCTTTTTACCATCGTTATACATTTCCAAGGCTAATCCTTCGAAGGTAGCAGAAATCCTGACACCTTTTGGAACCTTTTAATTTAAATTGATTACGCTGGCGTACAATCTCTTATGACGCTTTTCAATAGCCCTAATGTAAGTGGTAGAGCGTAATTCTTTTCAATTATTTATTTGGGGTTTTTTCGCCAAAAAAGATGGCTCCCACCGTTAAGAAAAACTATAGCATTTTGAGCACGGTTTTCTGTTCAATTTTTTTCGATGGTTTTTTAGAACTTTTATTTTCTCCATTTACCGAAAATTTTGCCAGTGCGGTTAACAAGGAAATAAAAATTTTTCTTTATCAGACTGTATGATAAAAAGAAGTAATTGTCAAATTGTTACGAATTTTTTTCTAAAAAAATTTGCAAAATAGACGAAAAGATACTTTGGAAAGGGTTATTAATTCTTACACAAGACGAAAACTATTTAATGCATGGCAAGGACAGGAATTGATCCTACCCACTTTTGTAGGGTAATTTGTATTTGACCACTGCATTACGTTGGTTATGAGGCTTCGGCAAGTGGGTTTAAGTTGTCCATACGTTCTTCTAGCCTATGCTTAATTCTTGAAACTGACGAAATCCAGAACGATTTTTATCAAAGGTAGGTATTGCTCCCGGACTCAGTGATTGATTCTGAAGGGATGCACATTGTCTTTACCACTGGACTATGTTAGTTACCACTTTCTATGTTAGTTACCACTTTGACTGGGTTAAGAATTATTATAGATATACACGCTAGATTAAATCAAAGTTATTCGAAGCCATTCGCGAGCTTTTGTTCGCATTTTATCGAATAATATTTAATCATACTCTGTCGAGGAAGACCTTGAAGTTGCTTTTGAGTGTAATTACATTTTTAAATTATGTACAAATTTATTTCTAAATAAATCCAATTGAGTCTTTTGCAATATCACAAATAACAAAAATGAATAAGGTCAAAACTTGAGCATATAGTAGGTTTCTGGTGCTACGAATTTTAAAAGCCTATATTTTTGTGAGTAATAAAACATTTGAAAAATAAATGTGTGTTGAAATCAGCCTTCTCTTATACTCGGAGAAGACCTTGTAAATTCTGATCAAACATACTTTTCCAAATATAATGACCTAGCTATAGGCGTCCAATATATATATCATTGAACAAAGCAGATCACTATTTAAATCTAATTTCGAAGAACAACATTATTGCTGGAGCACTACAGAGACGATAAGTATTAAATAAATGGAAATTTGTTTCGCAGATTGCATAAATGACCATGCAAATTATATTTTGATGTTTATGATAAAACTTACATAGCACGTTAATAACAGCAGCCTATATATAGATGCATGTGCGCATGGCAATAGTGCCTACCTGGTCGTAATTCAACCACAATCAGTGCAACAGCAAAGCATGACGTATATAAATACAAATCGGTCGTACTATAGTATCTCCGATTTGTATTTATATACGTCATGCTTTGCTGTTGCACTAATTGTGGTTGAATTACGACCAGGTAGGCACTATTGCCATGCGTGATCATTTGCTTTTCTTCTTTTAAAATATCTGCCTGTACTTAGGGGAAACAGGCAGACCCCTGGAAACAAGAAAGGCTGAACACATCAGAAACGTTAAGGAACATGATAATGGTTCAAACATCGAAAAACGTGCAACGCGAAAATCATTGACACAGGGAATTTCCGTAGTCGCCTAACACTAGAAAGTCTAGAATCATGGCATACAGCTGCCAAACACAGAAATGCTGACAACAACTCAAAACCGCTCCCTCGACAATGTACAATCTTAATAAAGAAAACATAGTATCACCTTATCGTATTTCACAGTGCACATGTATACACGTCATATCTAGCTTCATTTCACACTTTCACAGTTTACTGCAATCATTATAAATATACCCGTTGAAGGCTACAGACTGGTGGCCGAAAGCTCGTAAACAAATAAATATATTTTAGTCAGACAACGTCTCACCCTTTTCATTTATGTCTAATTGACACATCTACGATTTTTAGTGGTTTATATTGTTTAACCATTTCTTAAAGCTCATTCAGTTAAAAACGGGTAAAATAGGGCGAGTGTAATAGCCAACGCGGTCTGGTGGTAAGGCAAAGTGGCGGTAAATAAACAACGCAGCTGAACGATAATTCCCTTGCTCTGAATTCTTTTCACGTTTTAGAATTAATTATAGGCTAGAGAAAAGCCCGCTTAAACAATTTAAGTGGCAAGCGCGTGATAGCAAACATATATAGTCTAGTGGCCAATGCAAAATGTCTCAAGTCAACGAGTTTTTGGTCAAACCTAATTGCCCTTGTCACAAACCCCATAGGTTTTTGTCTGGGGTAAGAATTATTATAAATATACACGCTAGATTAAATCAAAGTTATTCGAAGCCATTCGCGAGCTTTTGTTCGCATTTCATCGAATAATATTTGCTCATACTCTGTCGAGAAAGATCTTGAAGTTGCTTTTGAGTGTAATTACATTTATATGCACAAATTTATTTCTAAATAAATCCAATTGAGTCTTTTGCAATATCACAATAACAAAAATGGGTAAGATCACAACTTGGGCATACAGTAGGTTTCTGGTGCTACGAATTTTAAAATCCCATATGCATATTTTTGTAAGTAGAACATTTGAAAGATAAATGTGTGTTGAAATCAGCCTTCTCTTATACACGGAGAAGACCATGTAAATTCTGATCAAACATACATTTCCAAATTTAATGACTCAGCTATATGACGTTCAATATATATCATTGAACTAAACAGATCACTATTTAAATCTAATGTCGCAGAACAATTTTATTGGTGAGGCACTACAGACACGATAAGTATTAAATAAATGGAAATGTTTTTCGCTGATTGCATAAATGACCACGCAAATTATATTTTGATATGATAAAACTTATACAGCACGTTAATAACAGCAGCCTATATATAGATGCATGTGCGCATGGCAATAGTGTCTACCCGGTCGTAATTCAACCACAATCACTGCAACAGCAGAGCATGAGGTATATATATACAAATCGGTGATACTCTATCTTGATGGTCTGATTCGAAGATACAGGGTTTTAGCACTCACGGTCTGGGGGCCGCTTCTACCCTCCCCTATGTTTCGAACCAGAGGTGGTGGAGTTATGATACAGACGGTTGAGGCAGTCAATTCGATGTCGTTGTCGAAAGGCAACCGCATTTGGTGGGCTGTCGAGGCCAATTGTGCGAAGCCACCCGTGCGCGCCATCCGTGTGCAAACTTTTATTACAATACCCCGGTCCTTTTTACCATCGTTATACATTTCCAAGGCTAATCCTTCGAAGGTAGCAGAAATCCTGACACCTTTTGGAACCTTTTAACTTAAATTGATTACGCTGGCGTACAATCTCTTATGACGCTTTTCAATAGCCCTAATGTAAGTGGTAGAGCGTAATTCTTTTCAATTATTTATTTGGGGTTTTTTCGCCAAAAAAGATGGCTCCCACCGTTAAGAAAAACTATAGCATTTTGAGCACGGTTTTCTGTTCAATTTTTTTCGATGGTTTTTTAGAACTTTTATTTTCTCCATTTACCGAAAATTTTGCCAGTGCGGTTAACAAGGAAATAAAAATTTTTCTTTATCAGACTGTATGATAAAAAGAAGTAATTGTCAAATAGTTACGAATTTTTTTCTAAAAAAATTTGCAAAATAGACGAAAAGATACTTTGGAAAGGGTTATTAATTCTTACACAAGACGAAAACTATTTAATGCATGGCAAGGGCAGGAATTGATCCTACCCACTTTTGTAGGGTAATTTGTATTTGACCACTGCATTACGTTGGTTATGAGGCTTCGGCAAGTTGGTTTAAGTTGTCCATACGTTCTTCTAGCCTATGCTTAATTCTTGAAACTGACGAAATCCAGAACGATTTTTATCAAAGGTGGGTATTGCTCCCGGACTCAGTGATTGATTCTGAAGGGATGCACATTGTCTTTACCACTGGACTATATTAGTTACCACTTTCTATGTTAGTTACCACTTTGACTGGGTTAAGAATTATAATAGATATACACGCTAGATTAAATCAAAGTTATTCGAAGCCATTCGCGAGCTTTTGTTCGCATTTCATCGAATAATATTTAATCATACTCTGTCGAGGAAGACCTTGAAGTTGCTTTTGAGTGTAATTACATTTTTAAATTATGTACAAATTTATTTCTAAATAAATCCAATTGAGTCTTTTGCAATATCACAAATAAGAAAAATGGGTAAGGTCAAAACTTGAGCATATAGTAGGTTTCTGGTGCTACGAATTTTAAAAGCCTATATTTTTGTGAGTAATAAAACATTTGAAAAATAAATGTGTGTTGAAATCAGCCTTCTCTTATACTCGGAGAAGACCATGTAAATTCTGATCAAACATACATTTCCAAATTTAATGACCCAGCTATATGACGTTCAATATATATCATTGAACTAAACAGATCACTATTTAAATCTAATGTCGCAGAACAATTTTATTGGTGAGGCACTACAGACACGATAAGTATTAAATAAATGGAAATGTTTTTCGCTGATGATTGCATAAATGACCACGCAAATTATATTTTGATATGATAAAACTTATACAGCACGTTAATAACAGCAGCCTATATATAGATGCATGTGCGCATGGCAATAGTGTCTACCCGGTCGTAATTCAACCACAATCACTGCAAGAGCAGAGCATGAGGTATATATATACAAATCGGTGATACTATATCTTGATGGTCTGATTCGAAGATACAGGGTTTTAGCACTCACGGTCTGGGGGCCGCTTCTACCCTCCCCTATGTTTCGAACCAGAGGTGGTGGAGTTATGATACAGACGGTTGAGGCAGTCAATTCGATGTCGTTGTCGAAAGGCAACCGCATTTGGTGCGAAGCCACCCGTGCGCGCCATCCGTGTGCAAACTTTTATTACAATACCCCGGTCCTTTTTACCATCGTTATACATTTCCAAGGCTAATCCTTCGAAGGTAGCAGAAATCCTGACACCTTTTGGAACCTTTTAATTTAAATTGATTACGCTGGCGTACAATCTCTTATGACGCTTTTCAATAGCCCTAATGTAAGTGGTAGAGCGTAATTCTTTTCAATTATTTATTTGGGGTTTTTTCGCCAAAAAAGATGGCTCCCACCGTTAAGAAAAACTATAGCATTTTGAGCACGGTTTTCTGTTCAATTTTTTTCGATGGTTTTTTAGAACTTTTATTTTCTCCATTTACCGAAAATTTTGCCAGTGCGGTTAACAAGGAAATAAAAATTTTTCTTTATCAGACTGTATGATAAAAAGAAGTAATTGTCAAATTGTTACGAATTTTTTTCTAAAAAAATTTGCAAAATAGACGAAAAGATACTTTGGAAAGGGTTATTAATTCTTACACAAGACGAAAACTATTTAATGCATGGCAACGGCAGGAATTGATCCTACCCACTTTTGTAGGGTAATTTGTATTTGACCACTGCATTACGTTGGTTATGAGGCTTCGGCAAGTTGGTTTAAGTTGTCTATACGTTCTTCTAGCCTATGCTTAATTCTTGAAACTGACGAAATCCAGAACGATTTTTATCAAAGGTAGGTATTGCTCCCGGACTCAGTGATTGATTCTGAAGGGATGCACATTGTCTTTACCACTGGACTATGTTAGTTACCACTTTCTATGTTAGTTACCACTTTGACTGGGTTAAGAATTATTATAGATATACACGCTAGATTAAATCAAAGTTATTCGAAGCCATTCGCGAGCTTTTGTTCGCATTTTATCGAATAATATTTAATCATACTCTGTCGAGGAAGACCTTGAAGTTGCTTTTGAGTGTAATTACATTTTTAAATTATGTACAAATTTATTTCTAAATAAATCCAATTGAGTCTTTTGCAATATCACAAATAACAAAAATGAATAAGGTCAAAACTTGAGCATATAGTAGGTTTCTGGTGCTACGAATTTTAAAAGCCTATATTTTTGTGAGTAATAAAACATTTGAAAAATAAATGTGTGTTGAAATCAGCCTTCTCTTATACTCGGAGAAGACCTTGTAAATTCTGATCAAACATACTTTTCCAAATATAATGACCTAGCTATAGGCGTCCAATATATATATCATTGAACAAAGCAGATCACTATTTAAATCTAATTTCGAAGAACAACATTATTGCTGGAGCACTACAGAGACGATAAGTATTAAATAAATGGAAATTTGTTTCGCAGATTGCATAAATGACCATGCAAATTATATTTTGATGTTTATGATAAAACTTACATAGCACGTTAATAACAGCAGCCTATATATAGATGCATGTGCGCATGGCAATAGTGCCTACCTGGTCGTAATTCAACCACAATCAGTGCAACAGCAAAGCATGACGTATATAAATACAAATCGGTCGTACTATAGTATCTCCGATTTGTATTTATATACGTCATGCTTTGCTGTTGCACTAATTGTGGTTGAATTACGACCAGGTAGGCACTATTGCCATGCGTGATCATTTGCTTTTCTTCTTTTAAAATATCTGCCTGTACTTAGGGGAAACAGGCAGACCCCTGGAAACAAGAAAGGCTGAACACATCAGAAACGTTAAGGAACATGATAATGGTTCAAACATCGAAAAACGTGCAACGCGAAAATCATTGACACAGGGAATTTCCGTAGTCGCCTAACACTAGAAAGTCTAGAATCATGGCATACAGCTGCCAAACACAGAAATGCTGACAACAACTCAAAACCGCTCCCTCGACAATGTACAATCTTAATAAAGAAAACATAGTATCACCTTATCGTATTTCACAGTGCACATGTATACACGTCATATCTAGCTTCATTTCACACTTTCACAGTTTACTGCAATCATTATAAATATACCCGTTGAAGGCTACAGACTGGTGGCCGAAAGCTCGTAAACAAATAAATATATTTTAGTCAGACAACGTCTCACCCTTTTCATTTATGTCTAATTGACACATCTACGATTTTTAGTGGTTTATATTGTTTAACCATTTCTTAAAGCTCATTCAGTTAAAAACGGGTAAAATAGGGCGAGTGTAATAGCCAACGCGGTCTGGTGGTAAGGCAAAGTGGCGGTAAATAAACAACGCAGCTGAACGATAATTCCCTTGCTCTGAATTCTTTTCACGTTTTAGAATTAATTATAGGCTAGAGAAAAGCCCGCTTAAACAATTTAAGTGGCAAGCGCGTGATAGCAAACATATATAGTCTAGTGGCCAATGCAAAATGTCTCAAGTCAACGAGTTTTTGGTCAAACCTAATTGCCCTTGTCACAAACCCCATAGGTTTTTGTCTGGGGTAAGAATTATTATAAATATACACGCTAGATTAAATCAAAGTTATTCGAAGCCATTCGCGAGCTTTTGTTCGCATTTCATCGAATAATATTTGCTCATACTCTGTCGAGAAAGATCTTGAAGTTGCTTTTGAGTGTAATTACATTTATATGCACAAATTTATTTCTAAATAAATCCAATTGAGTCTTTTGCAATATCACAATAACAAAAATGGGTAAGATCACAACTTGGGCATACAGTAGGTTTCTGGTGCTACGAATTTTAAAATCCCATATGCATATTTTTGTAAGTAGAACATTTGAAAGATAAATGTGTGTTGAAATCAGCCTTCTCTTATACACGGAGAAGACCATGTAAATTCTGATCAAACATACATTTCCAAATTTAATGACTCAGCTATATGACGTTCAATATATATCATTGAACTAAACAGATCACTATTTAAATCTAATGTCGCAGAACAATTTTATTGGTGAGGCACTACAGACACGATAAGTATTAAATAAATGGAAATGTTTTTCGCTGATTGCATAAATGACCACGCAAATTATATTTTGATATGATAAAACTTATACAGCACGTTAATAACAGCAGCCTATATATAGATGCATGTGCGCATGGCAATAGTGTCTACCCGGTCGTAATTCAACCAGAATCACTGCAACAGCAGAGCATGAGGTATATATATACAAATCGGTGATACTCTATCTTGATGGTCTGATTCGAAGATACAGGGTTTTAGCACTCACGGTCTGGGGGCCGCTTCTACCCTCCCCTATGTTTCGAACCAGAGGTGGTGGAGTTATGATACAGACGGTTGAGGCAGTCAATTCGATGTCGTTGTCGAAAGGCAACCGCATTTGGTGGGCTGTCGAGGCCAATTGTGCGAAGCCACCCGTGCGCGCCATCCGTGTGCAAACTTTTATTACAATACCCCGGTCCTTTTTACCATCGTTATACATTTCCAAGGCTAATCCTTCGAAGGTAGCAGAAATCCTGACACCTTTTGGAACCTTTTAACTTAAATTGATTACGCTGGCGTACAATCTCTTATGACGCTTTTCAATAGCCCTAATGTAAGTGGTAGAGCGTAATTCTTTTCAATTATTTATTTGGGGTTTTTTCGCCAAAAAAGATGGCTCCCACCGTTAAGAAAAACTATAGCATTTTGAGCACGGTTTTCTGTTCAATTTTTTTCGATGGTTTTTTAGAACTTTTATTTTCTCCATTTACCGAAAATTTTGCCAGTGCGGTTAACAAGGAAATAAAAATTTTTCTTTATCAGACTGTATGATAAAAAGAAGTAATTGTCAAATAGTTACGAATTTTTTTCTAAAAAAATTTGCAAAATAGACGAAAAGATACTTTGGAAAGGGTTATTAATTCTTACACAAGACGAAAACTATTTAATGCATGGCAAGGGCAGGAATTGATCCTACCCACTTTTGTAGGGTAATTTGTATTTGACCACTGCATTACGTTGGTTATGAGGCTTCGGCAAGTTGGTTTAAGTTGTCCATACGTTCTTCTAGCCTATGCTTAATTCTTGAAACTGACGAAATCCAGAACGATTTTTATCAAAGGTGGGTATTGCTCCCGGACTCAGTGATTGATTCTGAAGGGATGCACATTGTCTTTACCACTGGACTATATTAGTTACCACTTTCTATGTTAGTTACCACTTTGACTGGGTTAAGAATTATAATAGATATACACGCTAGATTAAATCAAAGTTATTCGAAGCCATTCGCGAGCTTTTGTTCGCATTTCATCGAATAATATTTAATCATACTCTGTCGAGGAAGACCTTGAAGTTGCTTTTGAGTGTAATTACATTTTTAAATTATGTACAAATTTATTTCTAAATAAATCCAATTGAGTCTTTTGCAATATCACAAATAAGAAAAATGGGTAAGGTCAAAACTTGAGCATATAGTAGGTTTCTGGTGCTACGAATTTTAAAAGCCTATATTTTTGTGAGTAATAAAACATTTGAAAAATAAATGTGTGTTGAAATCAGCCTTCTCTTATACTCGGAGAAGACCATGTAAATTCTGATCAAACATACATTTCCAAATTTAATGACCCAGCTATATGACGTTCAATATATATCATTGAACTAAACAGATCACTATTTAAATCTAATGTCGCAGAACAATTTTATTGGTGAGGCACTACAGACACGATAAGTATTAAATAAATGGAAATGTTTTTCGCTGATGATTGCATAAATGACCACGCAAATTATATTTTGATATGATAAAACTTATACAGCACGTTAATAACAGCAGCCTATATATAGATGCATGTGCGCATGGCAATAGTGTCTACCCGGTCGTAATTCAACCACAATCACTGCAAGAGCAGAGCATGAGGTATATATATACAAATCGGTGATACTATATCTTGATGGTCTGATTCGAAGATACAGGGTTTTAGCACTCACGGTCTGGGGGCCGCTTCTACCCTCCCCTATGTTTCGAACCAGAGGTGGTGGAGTTATGATACAGACGGTTGAGGCAGTCAATTCGATGTCGTTGTCGAAAGGCAACCGCATTTGGTGCGAAGCCACCCGTGCGCGCCATCCGTGTGCAAACTTTTATTACAATACCCCGGTCCTTTTTACCATCGTTATACATTTCCAAGGCTAATCCTTCGAAGGTAGCAGAAATCCTGACACCTTTTGGAACCTTTTAATTTAAATTGATTACGCTGGCGTACAATCTCTTATGACGCTTTTCAATAGCCCTAATGTAAGTGGTAGAGCGTAATTCTTTTCAATTATTTATTTGGGGTTTTTTCGCCAAAAAAGATGGCTCCCACCGTTAAGAAAAACTATAGCATTTTGAGCACGGTTTTCTGTTCAATTTTTTTCGATGGTTTTTTAGAACTTTTATTTTCTCCATTTACCGAAAATTTTGCCAGTGCGGTTAACAAGGAAATAAAAATTTTTCTTTATCAGACTGTATGATAAAAAGAAGTAATTGTCAAATTGTTACGAATTTTTTTCTAAAAAAATTTGCAAAATAGACGAAAAGATACTTTGGAAAGGGTTATTAATTCTTACACAAGACGAAAACTATTTAATGCATGGCATCGGCAGGAATTGATCCTACCCACTTTTGTAGGGTAATTTGTATTTGACCACTGCATTACGTTGGTTATGAGGCTTCGGCAAGTTGGTTTAAGTTGTCTATACGTTCTTCTAGCCTATGCTTAATTCTTGAAACTGACGAAATCCAGAACGATTTTTATCAAAGGTAGGTATTGCTCCCGGACTCAGTGATTGATTCTGAAGGGATGCACATTGTCTTTACCACTGGACTATGTTAGTTACCACTTTCTATGTTAGTTACCACTTTGACTGGGTTAAGAATTATTATAGATATACACGCTAGATTAAATCAAAGTTATTCGAAGCCATTCGCGAGCTTTTGTTCGCATTTTATCGAATAATATTTAATCATACTCTGTCGAGGAAGACCTTGAAGTTGCTTTTGAGTGTAATTACATTTTTAAATTATGTACAAATTTATTTCTAAATAAATCCAATTGAGTCTTTTGCAATATCACAAATAACAAAAATGAATAAGGTCAAAACTTGAGCATATAGTAGGTTTCTGGTGCTACGAATTTTAAAAGCCTATATTTTTGTGAGTAATAAAACATTTGAAAAATAAATGTGTGTTGAAATCAGCCTTCTCTTATACTCGGAGAAGACCTTGTAAATTCTGATCAAACATACTTTTCCAAATATAATGACCTAGCTATAGGCGTCCAATATATATATCATTGAACAAAGCAGATCACTATTTAAATCTAATTTCGAAGAACAACATTATTGCTGGAGCACTACAGAGACGATAAGTATTAAATAAATGGAAATTTGTTTCGCAGATTGCATAAATGACCATGCAAATTATATTTTGATGTTTATGATAAAACTTACATAGCACGTTAATAACAGCAGCCTATATATAGATGCATGTGCGCATGGCAATAGTGCCTACCTGGTCGTAATTCAACCACAATCAGTGCAACAGCAAAGCATGACGTATATAAATACAAATCGGTCGTACTATAGTATCTCCGATTTGTATTTATATACGTCATGCTTTGCTGTTGCACTAATTGTGGTTGAATTACGACCAGGTAGGCACTATTGCCATGCGTGATCATTTGCTTTTCTTCTTTTAAAATATCTGCCTGTACTTAGGGGAAACAGGCAGACCCCTGGAAACAAGAAAGGCTGAACACATCAGAAACGTTAAGGAACATGATAATGGTTCAAACATCGAAAAACGTGCAACGCGAAAATCATTGACACAGGGAATTTCCGTAGTCGCCTAACACTAGAAAGTCTAGAATCATGGCATACAGCTGCCAAACACAGAAATGCTGACAACAACTCAAAACCGCTCCCTCGACAATGTACAATCTTAATAAAGAAAACATAGTATCACCTTATCGTATTTCACAGTGCACATGTATACACGTCATATCTAGCTTCATTTCACACTTTCACAGTTTACTGCAATCATTATAAATATACCCGTTGAAGGCTACAGACTGGTGGCCGAAAGCTCGTAAACAAATAAATATATTTTAGTCAGACAACGTCTCACCCTTTTCATTTATGTCTAATTGACACATCTACGATTTTTAGTGGTTTATATTGTTTAACCATTTCTTAAAGCTCATTCAGTTAAAAACGGGTAAAATAGGGCGAGTGTAATAGCCAACGCGGTCTGGTGGTAAGGCAAAGTGGCGGTAAATAAACAACGCAGCTGAACGATAATTCCCTTGCTCTGAATTCTTTTCACGTTTTAGAATTAATTATAGGCTAGAGAAAAGCCCGCTTAAACAATTTAAGTGGCAAGCGCGTGATAGCAAACATATATAGTCTAGTGGCCAATGCAAAATGTCTCAAGTCAACGAGTTTTTGGTCAAACCTAATTGCCCTTGTCACAAACCCCATAGGTTTTTGTCTGGGGTAAGAATTATTATAAATATACACGCTAGATTAAATCAAAGTTATTCGAAGCCATTCGCGAGCTTTTGTTCGCATTTCATCGAATAATATTTGCTCATACTCTGTCGAGAAAGATCTTGAAGTTGCTTTTGAGTGTAATTACATTTATATGCACAAATTTATTTCTAAATAAATCCAATTGAGTCTTTTGCAATATCACAATAACAAAAATGGGTAAGATCACAACTTGGGCATACAGTAGGTTTCTGGTGCTACGAATTTTAAAATCCCATATGCATATTTTTGTAAGTAGAACATTTGAAAGATAAATGTGTGTTGAAATCAGCCTTCTCTTATACACGGAGAAGACCATGTAAATTCTGATCAAACATACATTTCCAAATTTAATGACTCAGCTATATGACGTTCAATATATATCATTGAACTAAACAGATCACTATTTAAATCTAATGTCGCAGAACAATTTTATTGGTGAGGCACTACAGACACGATAAGTATTAAATAAATGGAAATGTTTTTCGCTGATTGCATAAATGACCACGCAAATTATATTTTGATATGATAAAACTTATACAGCACGTTAATAACAGCAGCCTATATATAGATGCATGTGCGCATGGCAATAGTGTCTACCCGGTCGTAATTCAACCACAATCACTGCAACAGCAGAGCATGAGGTATATATATACAAATCGGTGATACTCTATCTTGATGGTCTGATTCGAAGATACAGGGTTTTAGCACTCACGGTCTGGGGGCCGCTTCTACCCTCCCCTATGTTTCGAACCAGAGGTGGTGGAGTTATGATACAGACGGTTGAGGCAGTCAATTCGATGTCGTTGTCGAAAGGCAACCGCATTTGGTGGGCTGTCGAGGCCAATTGTGCGAAGCCACCCGTGCGCGCCATCCGTGTGCAAACTTTTATTACAATACCCCGGTCCTTTTTACCATCGTTATACATTTCCAAGGCTAATCCTTCGAAGGTAGCAGAAATCCTGACACCTTTTGGAACCTTTTAACTTAAATTGATTACGCTGGCGTACAATCTCTTATGACGCTTTTCAATAGCCCTAATGTAAGTGGTAGAGCGTAATTCTTTTCAATTATTTATTTGGGGTTTTTTCGCCAAAAAAGATGGCTCCCACCGTTAAGAAAAACTATAGCATTTTGAGCACGGTTTTCTGTTCAATTTTTTTCGATGGTTTTTTAGAACTTTTATTTTCTCCATTTACCGAAAATTTTGCCAGTGCGGTTAACAAGGAAATAAAAATTTTTCTTTATCAGACTGTATGATAAAAAGAAGTAATTGTCAAATTGTTACGAATTTTTTTCTAAAAAAATTTGCAAAATAGACGAAAAGATACTTTGGAAAGGGTTATTAATTCTTACACAAGACGAAAACTATTTAATGCATGGCAAGGGCAGGAATTGATCCTACCCACTTTTGTAGGGTAATTTGTATTTGACCACTGCATTACGTTGGTTATGAGGCTTCGGCAAGGTGGTTTAAGTTGTCCATACGTTCTTCTAGCCTATGCTTAATTCTTGAAACTGACGAAATCCAGAACGATTTTTATCAAAGGTAGGTATTGCTCCCGGACTCAGTGATTGATTCTGAAGGGATGCACATTGTCTTTACCACTGGACTATGTTAGTTACCACTTTCTATGTTAGTTACCACTTTGACTGGGTTAAGAATTATTATAAATATACACGCTAGATTAAATCAAAGTTATTCGAAGCCATTCGCGAGCTTTTGTTCGCATTTCATCGAATAATATTTGCTCATACTCTGTCGAGGAAGATCTTGAAGTTGCTTTTGAGTGTAATTACATTTATATGCACAAATTTATTTCTAAATAAATCCAATTGAGTCTTTTGCAATATCACAATAACAAAAATGGGTAAGATCACAACTTGGGCATACAGTAGGTTTCTGGTGCTACGAATTTTAAAATCCCATATGCATATTTTTGTAAGTAGAACATTTGAAAGATATATGTGTGTTGAAATCAGCCTTCTCTTATACTCGGAGAAGACCATGTAAATTCTGATCAAACATACATTTCCAAATTTAATGACCCAGCTATTTGACGTTCAATATATATCATTGAACTAAACAGATCACTATTTAAATCTAATGTCGCAGAACAATTTTATTGGTGAGGCACTACAGACACGATAAGTATTAAATAAATGGAAATGTTTTTCGCTGATTGCATAAATGACCACGCAAATTATATTTTGATATGATAAAACTTATACAGAACGTTAATAACAGCAGCCTATATATAGATGCATGTGCGCATGGCAATAGTGTCTACCCGGTCGTAATTCTACCACAATCACTGCAACAGCAGAGCATGAGGTATATATATACAAATCGGTGATACTATATCTTGATGGTCTGATTCGAAGATACAGGGTTTTAGCACTTACGGTCTGGGGGCCGCTTCTACCCTCCCCTATATTTCGAACCAGAGGTGGTGGAGTTATGATACAGACGGTTGAGGCAGTCAATTCGATGTCGTTGTCGAAAGGCAACCGCATTTGGTGGGCTGTCGAGGCCAATTGTTCGAAGCCACCCGTGCGCGCCATCCGTGTGCAAACTTTTATTACAATACCCCGGTCCTTTTTACCATCGTTATGCATTTCCAAGGCTAATCCTTCGAAGGTAGCAGAAATCCTGACACCTTTTGGAACCTTTTAATTTAAATTGATTACGCTGGCGTACAATCTCTTATGACGCTTTTCAATAGTCCTAATGTAAGTGGTAGAGCGCAATTCTTTTCAATTATTTATTTGGGGTTTTTTCGCCAAAAAAGATGGCTCCCACCGTTAAGAAAAACTATAGCATTTTGAGCACGGTTTTCTGTTCAATTTTTTTCGATGGTTTTTTAGAACTTTTATTTTCTCCATTTACCGAAAATTTTGCCAGTGCGGTTAACAAGGAAATAAAAATTTTTCTTTATCAGACTGTATGATAAAAAGAAGTAATTGTCAAATAGTTACGAATTTTTTTCTAAAAAAATTTGCAAAATAGACGAAAAGATACTTTGGAAAGGGTTATTAATTCTTACACAAGACGAAAACTATTTAATGCATGGCAAGGGCAGGAATTGATCCTACCCACTTTTGTAGGGTAATTTGTATTTGACCACTGCATTACGTTGGTTATGAGGCTTCGACAAGTTGGTTTAAGTTGTCCATACGTTCTTCTAGCCTATGCTTAATTCTTGAAACTGACGAAATCCAGAACGATTTTTATCAAAGGTAGGTATTGCTCCCGGACTCAGTGATTGATTCTGAAGGGATGCACATTGTCTTTACCACTGGACTATGTTAGTTACCACTTTCTATGTTAGTTACCACTTTGACTGGGTTAAGAATTATTATAGATATACACGCTAGATTAAATCAAAGTTATTCGAAGCCATTCGCGAGCTTTTGTTCGCATTTCATCGAATAATATTTAATCATACTCTGTCGAGGAAGACCTTGAAGTTGCTTTTGAGTGTAATTACATTTTTAAATTATGTACAAATTTATTTCTAAATAAATCCAATTGAGTCTTTTGCAATATCACAAATAACAAAAATGGGTAAGGTCAAAACTTGAGCATATAGTAGGTTTCTGGTGCTACGAATTTTAAAAGCCTATATTTTTGTGAGTAATAAAACATTTGAAAAATAAATGTGTGTTGAAATCAGCCTTCTCTTATACTCGGAGAAGACCATGTAAATTCTGATCAAACATACATTTCCAAATTTAATGACCCAGCTATATGACGTTCAATATATATCATTGAACTAAACAGATCACTATTTAAATCTAATGTCGCAGAACAATTTTATTGGTGAGGCACTACAGACACGATAAGTATTAAATAAATGGAAATGTTTTTCGCTGATGATTGCATAAATGACCACGCAAATTATATTTTGATATGATAAAACTTATACAGCACGTTAATAACAGCAGCCTATATATAGATGCATGTGCGCATGGCAATAGTGTCTACCCGGTCGTAATTCAACCACAATCACTGCAACAGCAGAGCATGAGGTATATATATACAAATCGGTGATACTATATCTTGATGGTCTGATTCGAAGATACAGGGTTTTAGCACTTACGGTCTGGGGGCCGCTTCTACCCTCTCCTATGTTTCGAACCAGAGGTGGTGGAGTTATGATACAGACGGTTGAGGCAGTCAATTCGATGTCGTCGTCGAAAGGCAACCGCATTTGGTGGGCTGTCGAGGCCAATTGTGCGAAGCCACCCGTGCGCGCCATCCGTGTGCAAACTTTTATTACAATACCCCGGTCCTTTTTACCATCGTTATACATTTCCAAGGCTAATCCTTCGAAGGTAGCAGAAATCCTGACACCTTTTGGAACCTTTTAATTTAAATTGATTACGCTGGCGTACAATCTCTTATGACGCTTTTCAATAGCCCTAATGTAAGTGGTAGAGCGCAATTCTTTTCAATTATTTATTTGGGGTTTTTTCGCCAAAAAAGATGGCTCCCACCGTTAAGAAAAACTATAGCATTTTGAGCACGGTTTTCTGTTCAATTTTTTTCGATGGTTTTTTAGAACTTTTATTTTCTCCATTTACCGAAAATTTTGCCAGTGCGGTTAACAAGGAAATAAAAATTTTTCTTTATCAGACTGTATGATAAAAAGAAGTAATTGTCAAATAGTTACGAATTTTTTTCTAAAAAAATTTGCAAAATAGACGAAAAGATACTTTGGAAAGGGTTATTAATTCTTACACAAGACGAAAACTATTTAATGCATGGCAAGGGCAGGAATTGATCCTACCCACTTTTGTAGGGTAATTTGTATTTGACCACTGCATTACGTTGGTTATGAGGCTTCGGCAAGTTGGTTTAAGTTGTCCATACGTTCTTCTAGCCTATGCTTAATTCTTGAAACTGACGAAATCCAGAACGATTTTTATCAAAGATAGGTATTGCTCCCGGACTCAGTGATTGATTCTGAAGGGATGCACATTGTCTTTACCACTGGACTATGTTAGTTACCACTTTCTATGTTAGTTACCACTTTGACTGGGTTAAGAATTATTATAGATATACACGCTAGATTAAATCAAAGTTATTCGAAGCCATTCGCGAGCTTTTGTTCGCATTTCATCGAATAATATTTAATCATACTCTGTCGAGGAAGACCTTGAAGTTGCTTTTGAGTGTAATTACATTTTTAAATTATGTACAAATTTATTTCTAAATAAATCCAATTGAGTCTTTTGCAATATCACAAATAACAAAAATGGGTAAGGTCAAAACTTGAGCATATAGTAGGTTTCTGGTGCTACGAATTTTAAAAGCCTATATTTTTGTGAGTAATAAAACATTTGAAAAATAAATGTGTGTTGAAATCAGCCTTCTCTTATACTCGGAGAAGACCATGTAAATTCTGATCAAACATACATTTCCAAATTTAATGACCCAGCTATATGACGTTCAATATATATCATTGAACTAAACAGATCACTATTTAAATCTAATGTCGCAGAACAATTTTATTGGTGAGGCACTACAGACACGATAAGTATTAAATAAATGGAAATGTTTTTCGCTGATTGCATAAATGACCACGCAAATTATATTTTGATATGATAAAACTTATACAGCACGTTAATAACAGCAGCCTATATATAGATGCATGTGCGCATGGCAATAGTGTCTACCCGGTCGTAATTCAACCACAATCACTGCAACAGCAGAGCATGAGGTATATATATACAAATCGGTGATACTATATCTTGATGGTCTGATTCGAAGATACAGGGTTTTAGCACTTACGGCCTGGGGGCCGCTTCTACACCCTCCCCTATATTTCGAACCAGAGGTGGTGGAGTTATGATACAGACGGTTGAGGCAGTCAATTCGATGTCGTTGTCGAAAGGCAACCGCATTTGGTGGGCTGTCGAGGCCAATTGTGCGAAGCCACCCGTGCGCGCCATCCGTGTGCAAACTTTTATTACAATACCCCGGTCCTTTTTACCATCGTTATACATTTCCAAGGCTAATCCTTCGAAGGTAGCAGAAATCCTGACACCTTTTGGAACCTTTTAATTTAAATTGATTACGCTGGCGTACAATCTCTTATGACGCTTTTCAATAGCCCTAATGTAAGTGGTAGAGCGCAATTCTTTTCAATTATTTATTTGGGGTTTTTTCGCCAAAAAAGATGGCTCCCACCGTTAAGAAAAACTATAGCATTTTGAGCACGGTTTTCTGTTCAATTTTTTTCGATGGTTTTTTAGAACTTTTATTTTCTCCATTTACCGAAAATTTTGCCAGTGCGGTTAACAAGGAAATAAAAATTTTTCTTTATCAGACTGTATGATAAAAAGAAGTAATTGTCAAATAGTTACGAATTTTTTTCTAAAAAAATTTGCAAAATAGACGAAAAGATACTTTGGAAAGGGTTACTAATTCTTACACAAGACGAAAACTATTTAATGCATGGCAAGGGCAGGAATTGATCCTACCCACTTTTGTAGGGTAATTTGTATTTGACCACTGCATTACGTTGGTTATGAGGCTTCGGCAAGTTGGTTTAAGTTGTCTATACGTTCTTCTAGCCTATGCTTAATTCTTGAAACTGACGAAATCCAGAACGATTTTTATCAAAGGTAGGTATTGCTCCCGGACTCAGTGATTGATTCTGAAGGGATGCACATTGTCTTTACCACTGGACTATGTTAGTTACCACTTTCTATGTTAGTTACCACTTTGACTGGGTTAAGAATTATTATAGATATACACGCTAGATTAAATCAAAGTTATTCGAAGCCATTCGCGAGCTTTTGTTCGCATTTCATCGAATAATATTTGCTCATACTCTGTCGAGGAAGATCTTGAAGTTGCTTTTGAGTTTAATTACATTTATATGCACAAATTTATTTCTAAACAAATCCAATTGAGTCTTTTGCAATATCACAATAACAAAAATGGGTAAGATCACAACTTGGGCATACAGTAGGTTTCTGGTGCTACGAATTTTAAAATCCCATATGCATATTTTTGTAAGTAGAACATTTGAAAGATAAATGTGTGTTGAAATCAGCCTTCTCTTATACTCGGAGAAGACCATGTAAATTCTGATCAAACATACATTTCCAAATTTAATGACCCAGCTATATGACGTTCAATATGTATCATTGAACTAAACAGATCACTATTTAAATCTAATGTCGCAGAACAATTTTATTGGTGAGGCACTACAGACACGATAAGTATTAAATAAATGGAAAAGTTTTTCGCTGATTGCATAAATGACCACGCAAATTATATTTTGATATGATAAAACTTATACAGCACGTTAATAACAGCAGCCTATATATAGATGCATGTGCGCATGGCAATAGTGTCTACCCGGTCGTAATTCAACCACAATCACTGCAACAGCAGAGCATGAGGTATATATATACAAATCGGTGATACTATATCTTGATGGTCTGATTCGAAGATACAGGGTTTTAGCACTCACGGTCTGGGGGCCGCTTCTACACTCCCCTATATTTCGAACCAGAGGTGGTGGAGTTATGATACAGACGGTTGAGGCAGTCAATTGGATGTCGTTGTCGAAAGGCAACCGCATTTGGTGGGCTGTCGAGGCCAATTGTGCGAAGCCACCCGTGCGCGCCATCCGTGTGCAAACTTTTATTACAATACCCCGGTCCTTTTTACCATCGTTATACATTTCCAAGGCTAATCCTTCGAAGGTAGCAGAAATCCTGACACCTTTTGGAACCTTTTAACTTAAATTGATTACGCTGGCGTACAATCTCTTATGACGCTTTTCAATAGCCCTAATGTAAGTGGTAGAGCGTAATTCTTTTCAATTATTTATTTGGGGTTTTTTCGCCAAAAAAGATGGCTCCCACCGTTAAGAAAAACTATAGCATTTTGAGCACGGTTTTCTGTTCAATTTTTTTCGATGGTTTTTTAGAACTTTTATTTTCTCCATTTACCGAAAATTTTGCCAGTGCGGTTAACAAGGAAATAAAAATTTTTCTTTATCAGACTGTATGATAAAAAGAAGTAATTGTCAAATAGTTACGAATTTTTTTCTAAAAAAATTTGCAAAATAGACGAAAAGATACTTTGGAAAGGGTTATTAATTCTTACACAAGACGAAAACTATTTAATGCATGGCAAGGGCAGGAATTGATCCTACCCACTTTTGTAGGGTAATTTGTATTTGACCACTGCATTACGTTGGTTATGAGGCTTCGGCAAGTTGGTTTAAGTTGTCCATACGTTCTTCTAGCCTATGCTTAATTCTTGAAACTGATGAAATCCAGAACGATTTTTATCAAAGGTGGGTATTGCTCCCGGACTCAGTGATTGATTCTGAAGGGATGCACATTGTCTTTACCACTGGACTATGTTAGTTACCACTTTCTATGTTAGTTACCACTTTGACTGGGTTAAGAATTATAATAGATATACACGCTAGATTAAATCAAAGTTATTCGAAGCCATTCGCGAGCTTTTGTTCGCATTTCATCGAATAATATTTAATCATACTCTGTCGAGGAAGACCTTGAAGTTGCTTTTGAGTGTAATTACATTTTTAAATTATGTACAAATTTATTTCTAAATAAATCCAATTGAGTCTTTTGCAATATCACAAATAAGAAAAATGGGTAAGGTCAAAACTTGAGCATATAGTAGGTTTCTGGTGCTACGAATTTTAAAAGCCTATATTTTTGTGAGTAATAAAACATTTGAAAAATAAATGTGTGTTGAAATCAGCCTTCTCTTATACTCGGAGAAGACCATGTAAATTCTGATCAAACATACATTTCCAAATTTAATGACCCAGCTATATGACGTTCAATATATATCATTGAACTAAACAGATCACTATTTAAATCTAATGTCGCAGAACAATTTTATTGGTGAGGCACTACAGACACGATAAGTATTAAATAAATGGAAATGTTTTTCGCTGATTGCATAAATGACCACGCAAATTATATTTTGATATGATAAAACTTATACAGCACGTTAATAACAGCAGCCTATATATAGATGCATGTGCGCATGGCAATAGTGCCTACCTGGTCGTAATTCAACCACAATCAGTGCAACAGCAAAGCATGACGTATATAAATACAAATCGGTCGTACTATAGTATCTCCGATTTGTATTTATATACGTCATGCTTTGCTGTTGCACTAATTGTGGTTGAATTACGACCAGGTAGGCACTATTGCCATGCGTGATCATTTGCTTTTCTTCTTTTAAAATATCTGCCCGTACTTAGGGGAAACAGGCAGACCCCTGGAAACAAGAAAGGCTGAACACATCAGAAACGTTAAGGAACATGATAATGGTTCAAACATCGAAAAACGTGCAACGCGAAAATCATTGACACAGGGAATTTCCGTAGTCGCCTAACACTAGAAAGTCTAGAATCATGGCATACAGCTGCCAAACACAGAAATGCTGACAACAACTCAAAACCGCTCCCTCGACAATGTACAATCTTAATAAAGAAAACATAGTATCACCTTATCGTATTTCACAGTGCACATGTATACACGTCATATCTAGCTTCATTTCACACTTTCACAGTTTACTGCAATCATTATAAATATACCCGTTGAAGGCTACAGACTGGTGGCCGAAAGCTCGTAAACAAATAAATATATTTTAGTCAGACAACGTCTCACCCTTTTCATTTATGTCTAATTGACACATCTACATTTTTAGTGGTTTATATTGTTTAACCATTTCTTAAAGCTCATTCAGTTAAAAACGGGTAAAATAGGGCGAGTGTAATAGCCAACGCGGTCTGGTGGTAAGGCAAAGTGGCGGTAAATAAACAACGCAGCTGAACGATAATTCCCTTGCTCTGAATTCTTTTCACGTTTTAGAATTAATTATAGGCTAGAGAAAAGCCCGCTTAAACAATTTAAGTGGCAAGCGCGTGATAGCAAACATATATAGTCTAGTGGCCAATGCAAAATGTCTCAAGTCAACGAGTTTTTGGTCAAACCTAATTGCCCTTGTCACAAACCCCATAGGTTTTTGTCTGGGGTAAGAATTATTATAAATATACACGCTAGATTAAATCAAAGTTATTCGAAGCCATTCGCGAGCTTTTGTTCGCATTTCATCGAATAATATTTGCTCATACTCTGTCGAGAAAGATCTTGAAGTTGCTTTTGAGTGTAATTACATTTATATGCACAAATTTATTTCTAAATAAATCCAATTGAGTCTTTTGCAATATCACAATAACAAAAATGGGTAAGATCACAACTTGGGCATACAGTAGGTTTCTGGTGCTACGAATTTTAAAATCCCATATGCATATTTTTGTAAGTAGAACATTTGAAAGATAAATGTGTGTTGAAATCAGCCTTCTCTTATACACGGAGAAGACCATGTAAATTCTGATCAAACATACATTTCCAAATTTAATGACTCAGCTATATGACGTTCAATATATATCATTGAACTAAACAGATCACTATTTAAATCTAATGTCGCAGAACAATTTTATTGGTGAGGCACTACAGACACGATAAGTATTAAATAAATGGAAATGTTTTTCGCTGATTGCATAAATGACCACGCAAATTATATTTTGATATGATAAAACTTATACAGCACGTTAATAACAGCAGCCTATATATAGATGCATGTGCGCATGGCAATAGTGTCTACCCGGTCGTAATTCAACCACAATCACTGCAACAGCAGAGCATGAGGTATATATATACAAATCGGTGATACTATATCTTGATGGTCTGATTCGAAGATACAGGGTTTTAGCACTCACGGTCAGGGGGCCGCCTCTACACTCCCCTATATTTCGAACCAGAGGTGGTGGAGTTATGATACAAACGGTTGAGGCAGTCAATTCGATGTCGTTGTCGAAAGGCAACCGCATTTGGTGGGCTGTCGAGGCCAATTGTGCGAAGCCACCCGTGCGCGCCATCCGTGTGCAAACTTTTATTACAATACCCCGGTCCTTTTTACCATCGTTATACATTTCCAAGGCTAATCCTTCGAAGGTAGCAGAAATCCTGACACCTTTTGGAACCTTTTAATTTAAATTGATTACGCTTGCGTACAATCTCTTATGACGCTTTTCAATAGCCCTAATGTAAGTGGTAGAGCGTAATTCTTTTCAATTATTTATTTGGGGTTTTTTCGCCAAAAAAGATGGCTCCCACCGTTAAGAAAAACTATAGCATTTTGAGCACGGTTTTCTGTTCAATTTTTTTCGATGGTTTTTTAGAACTTTTATTTTCTCCATTTACCGAAAATTTTGCCAGTGCGGTTAACAAGGAAATAAAAATTTTTCTTTATCAGACTGTATGATAAAAAGAAGTAATTGTCAAATAGTTACGAATTTTTTTCTAAAAAAATTTGCAAAATAGACGAAAAGATACTTTGGAAAGGGTTATTAATTCTTACACAAGACGAAAACTATTTAATGCATGGCAAGGGCAGGAATTGATCCTACCCACTTTTGTAGGGTAATTTGTATTTGACCACTGCATTACGTTGGTTATGAGGCTTCGGCAAGTTGGTTTAAGTTGTCCATACGTTCTTCTAGCCTATGCTTAATTCTTGAAACTGACGAAATCCAGAACGATTTTTATCAAAGGTAGGTATTGCTCCCGGACTCAGTGATTGATTCTGAAGGGATGCACATTGTCTTTACCACTGGACTATGTTAGTTACCACTTTCTATGTTAGTTACCACTTTGACTGGGTTAAGAATTATAATAGATATACACGCTAGATTAAATCAAAGTTATTCGAAGCCATTCGCGAGCTTTTGTTCGCATTTCATCGAATAATATTTAATCATACTCTGTCGAGGAAGACCTTGAAGTTGCTTTTGAGTGTAATTACCTTTTTAAATTATGTACAAATTTATTTCTAAATAAATCCAATTGAGTCTTTTGCAATATCACAAATAACAAAAATGGGTAAGGTCAAAACTTGAGCATATAGTAGGTTTCTGGTGCTACGAATTTTAAAAGCCTATATTTTTGTGAGTAATAAAACATTTGAAAAATAAATGTGTGTTGAAATCAGCCTTCTCTTATACTCGGAGAAGACCATGTAAATTCTGATCAAACATACATTTCCAAATTTAATGACCCAGCTATATGACGTTCAATATATATCATTGAACTAAACAGATCACTATTTAAATCTAATGTCGCAGAACAATTTTATTGGTGAGGCACTACAGACACGATAAGTATTAAATAAATGGAAATGTTTTTCGCTGATGATTGCATAAATGACCACGCAAATTATATTTTGATATGATAAAACTTATACAGCACGTTAATAACAGCAGCCTATATATAGATGCATGTGCGCATGGCAATAGTGTCTACCCGGTCGTAATTCAACCACAATCACTGCAAGAGCAGAGCATGAGGTATATATATACAAATCGGTGATACTATATCTTGATGGTCTGATTCGAAGATACAGGGTTTTAGCACTCACGGTCTGGGGGCCGCTTCTACCCTCCCCTATGTTTCGAACCAGAGGTGGTGGAGTTATGATACAGACGGTTGAGGCAGTCAATTCGATGTCGTTGTCGAAAGGCAACCGCATTTGGTGGGCTGTCGAGGCCAATTGTGCGAAGCCACCCGTGCGCGCCATCCGTGTGCAAACTTTTAATACAATACCCCGGTCCTTTTTACCATCGTTATACATTTCCAAGGCTAATCCTTCGAAGGTAGCAGAAATCCTGACACCTTTTGGAACCTTTTAATTTAAATTGATTACGCTGGCGTACAATCTCTTATGACGCTTTTCAATAGCCCTAATGTAAGTGGTAGAGCGTAATTCTTTTCAATTATTTATTTGGGGTTTTTTCGCCAAAAAAGATGGCTCCCACCGTTAAGAAAAACTATAGCATTTTGAGCACGGTTTTCTGTTCAATTTTTTTCGATGGTTTTTTAGAACTTTTATTTTCTCCATTTACCGAAAATTTTGCCAGTGCGGTTAAAAAGGAAATAAAAATTTTTCTTTATCAGACTGTATGATAAAAAGAAGTAATTGTCAAATTGTTACAAATTTTTTTCTAAAAAAATTTGCAAAATAGACGAAAAGATACTTTGGAAAGGGTTATTAATTCTTACACAAGACGAAAACTATTTAATGCATGGCAAGGGCAGGAATTGATCCTACCCACTTTTGTAGGGTAATTTGTATTTGACCACTGCATTACGTTGGTTATGAGGCTTCGGCAAGTTGGTTTAAGTTGTCCATACGTTCTTCTAGCCTATGCTTAATTCTTGAAACTGACGAAATCCAGAACGATTTTTATCAAAGGTAGGTATTGCTCCCGGACTCAGTGATTTATTCTGAAGGGATGCACATTGTCTTTACCACTGGACTATGTTAGTTACCACTTTCTATGTTAGTTACCACTTTGACTGGGTTAAGAATTATTATAGATATACACGCTAGATTAAATCAAAGTTATTCGAAGCCATTCGCGAGCTTTTGTTCGCATTTCATCGAATAATATTTGCTCATACTCTGTCGAGGAAGATCTTGAAGTTGCTTTTGAGTGTAATTACATTTATATGCACAAATTTATTTCTAAATAAATCCAATTGAGTCTTTTGCAATATCACAATAACAAAAATGGGTAAGATCACAACTTGGGCATACAGTAGGTTTCTGGTGCTACGAATTTTAAAATCCCATATGCATATTTTTGTAAGTAGAACATTTGAAAGATAAATGTGTGTTGAAATCAGCCTTCTCTTATACTCGGAGAAGACCATGTAAATTCTGATCAAACATACATTTCCAAATTTAATGACCCAGCTATATGACGTTCAATATGTATCATTGAACTAAACAGATCACTATTTAAATCTAATGTCGCAGAACAATTTTATTGGTGAGGCACTACAGACACGATAAGTATTAAATAAATGGAAAAGTTTTTCGCTGATTGCATAAATGACCACGCAAATTATATTTTGATATGATAAAACTTATACAGCACGTTAATAACAGCAGCCTATATATAGATGCATGTGCGCATGGCAATAGTGTCTACCCGGTCGTAATTCAACCACAATCACTGCAACAGCAGAGCATGAGGTATATATATACAAATCGGTGATACTATATCTTGATGGTCTGATTCGAAGATACAGGGTTTTAGCACTCACGGTCTGGGGGCCGCTTCTACACTCCCCTATATTTCGAACCAGAGGTGGTGGAGTTATGATACAGACGGTTGAGGCAGTCAATTGGATGTCGTTGTCGAAAGGCAACCGCATTTGGTGGGCTGTCGAGGCCAATTGTGCGAAGCCACCCGTGCGCGCCATCCGTGTGCAAACTTTTATTACAATACCCCGGTCCTTTTTACCATCGTTATACATTTCCAAGGCTAATCCTTCGAAGGTAGCAGAAATCCTGACACCTTTTGGAACCTTTTAACTTAAATTGATTACGCTGGCGTACAATCTCTTATGACGCTTTTCAATAGCCCTAATGTAAGTGGTAGAGCGTAATTCTTTTTAATTATTTATTTGGGGTTTTTTCGCCAAAAAAGATGGCTCCCACCGTTAAGAAAAACTATAGCATTTTGAGCACGGTTTTCTGTTCAATTTTTTTCGATGGTTTTTTAGAACTTTTATTTTCTCCATTTACCGAAAATTTTGCCAGTGCGGTTAACAAGGAAATAAAAATTTTTCTTTATCAGACTGTATGATAAAAAGAAGTAATTGTCAAATAGTTACGAATTTTTTTCTAAAAAAATTTGCAAAATAGACGAAAAGATACTTTGGAAAGGGTTATTAATTCTTACACAAGACGAAAACTATTTAATGCATGGCAAGGGCAGGAATTGATCCTACCCACTTTTGTAGGGTAATTTGTATTTGACCACTGCATTACGTTGGTTATGAGGCTTCGGCAAGTTGGTTTAAGTTGTCCATACGTTCTTCTAGCCTATGCTTAATTCTTGAAACTGACGAAATCCAGAACGATTTTTATCAAAGGTGGGTATTGCTCCCGGACTCAGTGATTGATTCTGAAGGGATGCACATTGTCTTTACCACTGGACTATATTAGTTACCACTTTCTATGTTAGTTACCACTTTGACTGGGTTAAGAATTATAATAGATATACACGCTAGATTAAATCAAAGTTATTCGAAGCCATTCGCGAGCTTTTGTTCGCATTTCATCGAATAATATTTAATCATACTCTGTCGAGGAAGACCTTGAAGTTGCTTTTGAGTGTAATTACATTTTTAAATTATGTACAAATTTATTTCTAAATAAATCCAATTGAGTCTTTTGCAATATCACAAATAAGAAAAATGGGTAAGGTCAAAACTTGAGCATATAGTAGGTTTCTGGTGCTACGAATTTTAAAAGCCTATATTTTTGTGAGTAATAAAACATTTGAAAAATAAATGTGTGTTGAAATCAGCCTTCTCTTATACTCGGAGAAGACCATGTAAATTCTGATCAAACATACATTTCCAAATTTAATGACCCAGCTATATGACGTTCAATATATATCATTGAACTAAACAGATCACTATTTAAATCTAATGTCGCAGAACAATTTTATTTGTGAGGCACTACAGACACGATAAGTATTAAATAAATGGAAATGTTTTTCGCTGATGATTGCATAAATGACCACGCAAATTATATTTTGATATGATAAAACTTATACAGCACGTTAATAACAGCAGCCTATATATAGATGCATGTGCGCATGGCAATAGTGTCTACCCGGTCGTAATTCAACCACAATCACTGCAACAGCAGAGCATGAGGTATATATATACAAATCGGTGATACTATATCTTGATGGTCTGATTCGAAGATACAGGGTTTTAGCACTCACGGTCTGGGGGCCGCTTCTACCCTCCCCTATGTTTCGAACCAGAGGTGGTGGAGTTATGATACAGACGGTTGAGGCAGTCAATTCGATGTCGTTGTCGAAAGGCAACCGCATTTGGTGCGAAGCCACCCGTGCGCGCCATCCGTGTGCAAACTTTTATTACAATACCCCGGTCCTTTTTACCATCGTTATACATTTCCAAGGCTAATCCTTCGAAGGTAGCAGAAATCCTGACACCTTTTGGAACCTTTTAATTTAAATTGATTACGCTGGCGTACAATCTCTTATGACGCTTTTCAATAGCCCTAATGTAAGTGGTAGAGCGTAATTCTTTTCAATTATTTATTTGGGGTTTTTTCGCCAAAAAAGATGGCTCCCACCGTTAAGAAAAACTATAGCATTTTGAGCACGGTTTTCTGTTCAATTTTTTTCGATGGTTTTTTAGAACTTTTATTTTCTCCATTTACCGAAAATTTTGCCAGTGCGGTTAACAAGGAAATAAAAATTTTTCTTTATCAGACTGTATGATAAAAAGAAGTAATTGTCAAATTGTTACGAATTTTTTTCTAAAAAAATTTGCAAAATAGACGAAAAGATACTTTGGAAAGGGTTATTAATTCTTACACAAGACGAAAACTATTTAATGCATGGCAAGGACAGGAATTGATCCTACCCACTTTTGTAGGGTAATTTGTATTTGACCACTGCATTACGTTGGTTATGAGGCTTCGGCAAGTGGGTTTAAGTTGTCCATACGTTCTTCTAGCCTATGCTTAATTCTTGAAACTGACGAAATCCAGAACGATTTTTATCAAAGGTAGGTATTGCTCCCGGACTCAGTGATTGATTCTGAAGGGATGCACATTGTCTTTACCACTGGACTATGTTAGTTACCACTTTCTATGTTAGTTACCACTTTGACTGGGTTAAGAATTATTATAGATATACACGCTAGATTAAATCAAAGTTATTCGAAGCCATTCGCGAGCTTTTGTTCGCATTTTATCGAATAATATTTAATCATACTCTGTCGAGGAAGACCTTGAAGTTGCTTTTGAGTGTAATTACATTTTTAAATTATGTACAAATTTATTTCTAAATAAATCCAATTGAGTCTTTTGCAATATCACAAATAACAAAAATGAATAAGGTCAAAACTTGAGCATATAGTAGGTTTCTGGTGCTACGAATTTTAAAAGCCTATATTTTTGTGAGTAATAAAACATTTGAAAAATAAATGTGTGTTGAAATCAGCCTTCTCTTATACTCGGAGAAGACCTTGTAAATTCTGATCAAACATACTTTTCCAAATATAATGACCTAGCTATAGGCGTCCAATATATATATCATTGAACAAAGCAGATCACTATTTAAATCTAATTTCGAAGAACAACATTATTGCTGGAGCACTACAGAGACGATAAGTATTAAATAAATGGAAATTTGTTTCGCAGATTGCATAAATGACCATGCAAATTATATTTTGATGTTTATGATAAAACTTACATAGCACGTTAATAACAGCAGCCTATATATAGATGCATGTGCGCATGGCAATAGTGCCTACCTGGTCGTAATTCAACCACAATCAGTGCAACAGCAAAGCATGACGTATATAAATACAAATCGGTCGTACTATAGTATCTCCGATTTGTATTTATATACGTCATGCTTTGCTGTTGCACTAATTGTGGTTGAATTACGACCAGGTAGGCACTATTGCCATGCGTGATCATTTGCTTTTCTTCTTTTAAAATATCTGCCTGTACTTAGGGGAAACAGGCAGACCCCTGGAAACAAGAAAGGCTGAACACATCAGAAACGTTAAGGAACATGATAATGGTTCAAACATCGAAAAACGTGCAACGCGAAAATCATTGACACAGGGAATTTCCGTAGTCGCCTAACACTAGAAAGTCTAGAATCATGGCATACAGCTGCCAAACACAGAAATGCTGACAACAACTCAAAACCGCTCCCTCGACAATGTACAATCTTAATAAAGAAAACATAGTATCACCTTATCGTATTTCACAGTGCACATGTATACACGTCATATCTAGCTTCATTTCACACTTTCACAGTTTACTGCAATCATTATAAATATACCCGTTGAAGGCTACAGACTGGTGGCCGAAAGCTCGTAAACAAATAAATATATTTTAGTCAGACAACGTCTCACCCTTTTCATTTATGTCTAATTGACACATCTACGATTTTTAGTGGTTTATATTGTTTAACCATTTCTTAAAGCTCATTCAGTTAAAAACGGGTAAAATAGGGCGAGTGTAATAGCCAACGCGGTCTGGTGGTAAAGCAAAGTGGCGGTAAATAAACAACGCAGCTGAACGATAATTCCCTTGCTCTGAATTCTTTTCACGTTTTAGAATTAATTATAGGCTAGAGAAAAGCCCGCTTAAACAATTTAAGTGGCAAGCGCGTGATAGCAAACATATATAGTCTAGTGGCCAATGCAAAATGTCTCAAGTCAACGAGTTTTTGGTCAAACCTAATTGCCCTTGTCACAAACCCCATAGGTTTTTGTCTGGGGTAAGAATTATTATAAATATACACGCTAGATTAAATCAAAGTTATTCGAAGCCATTCGCGAGCTTTTGTTCGCATTTCATCGAATAATATTTGCTCATACTCTGTCGAGAAAGATCTTGAAGTTGCTTTTGAGTGTAATTACATTTATATGCACAAATTTATTTCTAAATAAATCCAATTGAGTCTTTTGCAATATCACAATAACAAAAATGGGTAAGATCACAACTTGGGCATACAGTAGGTTTCTGGTGCTACGAATTTTAAAATCCCATATGCATATTTTTGTAAGTAGAACATTTGAAAGATAAATGTGTGTTGAAATCAGCCTTCTCTTATACACGGAGAAGACCATGTAAATTCTGATCAAACATACATTTCCAAATTTAATGACTCAGCTATATGACGTTCAATATATATCATTGAACTAAACAGATCACTATTTAAATCTAATGTCGCAGAACAATTTTATTGGTGAGGCACTACAGACACGATAAGTATTAAATAAATGGAAATGTTTTTCGCTGATTGCATAAATGACCACGCAAATTATATTTTGATATGATAAAACTTATACAGCACGTTAATAACAGCAGCCTATATATAGATGCATGTGCGCATGGCAATAGTGTCTACCCGGTCGTAATTCAACCACAATCACTGCAACAGCAGAGCATGAGGTATATATATACAAATCGGTGATACTCTATCTTGATGGTCTGATTCGAAGATACAGGGTTTTAGCACTCACGGTCTGGGGGCCGCTTCTACCCTCCCCTATGTTTCGAACCAGAGGTGGTGGAGTTATGATACAGACGGTTGAGGCAGTCAATTCGATGTCGTTGTCGAAAGGCAACCGCATTTGGTGGGCTGTCGAGGCCAATTGTGCGAAGCCACCCGTGCGCGCCATCCGTGTGCAAACTTTTATTACAATACCCCGGTCCTTTTTACCATCGTTATACATTTCCAAGGCTAATCCTTCGAAGGTAGCAGAAATCCTGACACCTTTTGGAACCTTTTAATTTAAATTGATTACGCTTGCGTACAATCTCTTATGACGCTTTTCAATAGCCCTAATGTAAGTGGTAGAGCGTAATTCTTTTCAATTATTTATTTGGGGTTTTTTCGCCAAAAAAGATGGCTCCCACCGTTAAGAAAAACTATAGCATTTTGAGCACGGTTTTCTGTTCAATTTTTTTCGATGGTTTTTTAGAACTTTTATTTTCTCCATTTACCGAAAATTTTGCCAGTGCGGTTAACAAGGAAATAAAAATTTTTCTTTATCAGACTGTATGATAAAAAGAAGTAATTGTCAAATTGTTACGAATTTTTTTCTAAAAAAATTTGCAAAATAGACGAAAAGATACTTTGGAAAGGGTTATTAATTCTTACACAAGACGAAAACTATTTAATGCATGGCAAGGGCAGGAATTGATCCTACCCACTTTTGTAGGGTAATTTGTATTTGACCACTGCATTACGTTGGTTATGAGGCTTCGGCAAGGTGGTTTAAGTTGTCCATACGTTCTTCTAGCCTATGCTTAATTCTTGAAACTGACGAAATCCAGAACGATTTTTATCAAAGGTAGGTATTGCTCCCGGACTCAGTGATTGATTCTGAAGGGATGCACATTGTCTTTACCACTGGACTATGTTAGTTACCACTTTCTATGTTAGTTACCACTTTGACTGGGTTAAGAATTATTATAAATAAACACGCTAGATTAAATCAAAGTTATTCGAAGCCATTCGCGAGCTTTTGTTCGCATTTCATCGAATAATATTTGCTCATACTCTGTCGAGGAAGATCTTGAAGTTGCTTTTGAGTGTAATTACATTTATATGCACAAATTTATTTCTAAATAAATCCAATTGAGTCTTTTGCAATATCACAATAACAAAAATGGGTAAGATCACAACTTGGGCATACAGTAGGTTTCTGGTGCTACGAATTTTAAAATCCCATATGCATATTTTTGTAAGTAGAACATTTGAAAGATAAATGTGTGTTGAAATCAGCCTTCTCTTATACTCGGAGAAGACCATGTAAATTCTGATCAAACATACATTTCCAAATTTAATGACCCAGCTATTTGACGTTCAATATATATCATTGAACTAAACAGATCACTATTTAAATCTAATGTCGCAGAACAATTTTATTGGTGAGGCACTACAGACACGATAAGTATTAAATAAATGGAAATGTTTTTCGCTGATTGCATAAATGACCACGCAAATTATATTTTGATATGATAAAACTTATACAGAACGTTAATAACAGCAGCCTATATATAGATGCATGTGCGCATGGCAATAGTGTCTACCCGGTCGTAATTCAACCACAATCACTGCAACAGCAGAGCATGAGGTATATATATACAAATCGGTGATACTATATCTTGATGGTCTGATTCGAAGATACAGGGTTTTAGCACTTACGGTCTGGGGGCCGCTTCTACCCTCCCCTATATTTCGAACCAGAGGTGGTGGAGTTATGATACAGACGGTTGAGGCAGTCAATTCGATGTCGTTGTCGAAAGGCAACCGCATTTGGTGGGCTGTCGAGGCCAATTGTTCGAAGCCACCCGTGCGCGCCATCCGTGTGCAAACTTTTATTACAATACCCCGGTCCTTTTTACCATCGTTATACATTTCCAAGGCTAATCCTTCGAAGGTAGCAGAAATCCTGACACCTTTTGGAACCTTTTAATTTAAATTGATTACGCTGGCGTACAATCTCTTATGACGCTTTTCAATAGTCCTAATGTAAGTGGTAGAGCGCAATTCTTTTCAATTATTTATTTGGGGTTTTTTCGCCAAAAAAGATGGCTCCCACCGTTAAGAAAAACTATAGCATTTTGAGCACGGTTTTCTGTTCAATTTTTTTCGATGGTTTTTTAGAACTTTTATTTTCTCCATTTACCGAAAATTTTGCCAGTGCGGTTAACAAGGAAATAAAAATTTTTCTTTATCAGACTGTATGATAAAAAGAAGTAATTGTCAAATAGTTACGAATTTTTTTCTAAAAAAATTTGCAAAATAGACGAAAAGATACTTTGGAAAGGGTTATTAATTCTTACACAAGACGAAAACTATTTAATGCATGGCAAGGGCAGGAATTGATCCTACTCACTTTTGTAGGGTAATTTGTATTTGACCACTGCATTACGTTGGTTATGAGGCTTCGGCAAGTTGGTTTAAGTTGTCCATACGTTCTTCTAGCCTATGCTTAATTCTTGAAACTGACGAAATCCAGAACGATTTTTATCAAAGGTAGGTATTGCTCCCGGACTCAGTGATTGATTCTGAAGGGATGCACATTGTCTTTACCACTGGACTATGTTAGTTACCACTTTCTATGTTAGTTACCACTTTGACTGGGTTAAGAATTATTATAGATATACACGCTAGATTAAATGAAAGTTATTCGAAGCCATTCGCGAGCTTTTGTTCGCATTTCATCGAATAATATTTAATCATACTCTGTCGAGGAAGACGTTGAAGTTGCTTTTGAGTGTAATTACATTTTTAAATTATGTACAAATTTATTTCTAAATAAATCCAATTGAGTCTTTTGCAATATCACAAATAACAAAAATGGGTAAGGTCAAAACTTGAGCATATAGTAGGTTTCTGGTGCTACGAATTTTAAAAGCCTATATTTTTGTGAGTAATAAAACATTTGAAAAATAAATGTGTGTTGAAATCAGCCTTCTCTTATACTCGGAGAAGACCATGTAAATTCTGATCAAACATACATTTCCAAATTTAATGACCCAGCTATATGACGTTCAATATATATCATTGAACTAAACAGATCACTATTTAAATCTAATGTCGCAGAACAATTTTATTGGTGAGGCACTACAGACACGATAAGTATTAAATAAATGGAAATGTTTTTCGCTGATGATTGCATAAATGACCACGCAAATTATATTTTGATATGATAAAACTTATACAGCACGTTAATAACAGCAGCCTATATATAGATGCATGTGCGCATGGCAATAGTGTCTACCCGGTCGTAATTCAACCACAATCACTGCAACAGCAGAGCATGAGGTATATATATACAAATCGGTGATACTATATCTTGATGGTCTGATTCGAAGATACAGGGTTTTAGCACTTACGGTCTGGGGGCCGCTTCTACCCTCCCCTATATTTCGAACCAGAGGTGGTGGAGTTATGATACAGACGGTTGAGGCAGTCAATTCGATGTCGTTGTCGAAAGGCAACCGCATTTGGTGGGCTGTCGAGGCCAATTGTTCGAAGCCACCCGTGCGCGCCATCCGTGTGCAAACTTTTATTACAATACCCCGGTCCTTTTTACCATCGTTATACATTTCCAAGGCTAATCCTTCGAAGGTAGCAGAAATCCTGACACCTTTTGGAACCTTTTAATTTAAATTGATTACGCTGGCGTACAATCTCTTATGACGCTTTTCAATAGTCCTAATGTAAGTGGTAGAGCGCAATTCTTTTCAATTATTTATTTGGGGTTTTTTCGCCAAAAAAGATGGCTCCCACCGTTAAGAAAAACTATAGCATTTTGAGCACGGTTTTCTGTTCAATTTTTTTCGATGGTTTTTTAGAACTTTTATTTTCTCCATTTACCGAAAATTTTGCCAGTGCGGTTAACAAGGAAATAAAAATTTTTCTTTATCAGACTGTATGATAAAAAGAAGTAATTGTCAAATAGTTACGAATTTTTTTCTAAAAAAATTTGCAAAATAGACGAAAAGATACTTTGGAAAGGGTTATTAATTCTTACACAAGACGAAAACTATTTAATGCATGGCAAGGGCAGGAATTGATCCTACTCACTTTTGTAGGGTAATTTGTATTTGACCACTGCATTACGTTGGTTATGAGGCTTCGGCAAGTTGGTTTAAGTTGTCCATACGTTCTTCTAGCCTATGCTTAATTCTTGAAACTGACGAAATCCAGAACGATTTTTATCAAAGGTAGGTATTGCTCCCGGACTCAGTGATTGATTCTGAAGGGATGCACATTGTCTTTACCACTGGACTATGTTAGTTACCACTTTCTATGTTAGTTACCACTTTGACTGGGTTAAGAATTATTATAGATATACACGCTAGATTAAATGAAAGTTATTCGAAGCCATTCGCGAGCTTTTGTTCGCATTTCATCGAATAATATTTAATCATACTCTGTCGAGGAAGACGTTGAAGTTGCTTTTGAGTGTAATTACATTTTTAAATTATGTACAAATTTATTTCTAAATAAATCCAATTGAGTCTTTTGCAATATCACAAATAACAAAAATGGGTAAGGTCAAAACTTGAGCATATAGTAGGTTTCTGGTGCTACGAATTTTAAAAGCCTATATTTTTGTGAGTAATAAAACATTTGAAAAATAAATGTGTGTTGAAATCAGCCTTCTCTTATACTCGGAGAAGACCATGTAAATTCTGATCAAACATACATTTCCAAATTTAATGACCCAGCTATATGACGTTCAATATATATCATTGAACTAAACAGATCACTATTTAAATCTAATGTCGCAGAACAATTTTATTGGTGAGGCACTACAGACACGATAAGTATTAAATAAATGGAAATGTTTTTCGCTGATGATTGCATAAATGACCACGCAAATTATATTTTGATATGATAAAACTTATACAGCACGTTAATAACAGCAGCCTATATATAGATGCATGTGCGCATGGCAATAGTGTCTACCCGGTCGTAATTCAACCACAATCACTGCAACAGCAGAGCATGAGGTATATATATACAAATCGGTGATACTATATCTTGATGGTCTGATTCGAAGATACAGGGTTTTAGCACTTACGGTCTGGGGGCCGCTTCTACCCTCTCCTATGTTTCGAACCAGAGGTGGTGGAGTTATGATACAGACGGTTGAGGCAGTCAATTCGATGTCGTCGTCGAAAGGCAACCGCATTTGGTGGGCTGTCGAGGCCAATTGTGCGAAGCCACCCGTGCGCGCCATCCGTGTGCAAACTTTTATTACAATACCCCGGTCCTTTTTACCATCGTTATACATTTCCAAGGCTAATCCTTCGAAGGTAGCAGAAATCCTGACACCTTTTGGAACCTTTTAATTTAAATTGATTACGCTGGCGTACAATCTCTTATGACGCTTTTCAATAGCCCTAATGTAAGTGGTAGAGCGCAATTCTTTTCAATTATTTATTTGGGGTTTTTTCGCCAAAAAAGATGGCTCCCACCGTTAAGAAAAACTATAGCATTTTGAGCACGGTTTTCTGTTCAATTTTTTTCGATGGTTTTTTAGAACTTTTATTTTCTCCATTTACCGAAAATTTTGCCAGTGCGGTTAACAAGGAAATAAAAATTTTTCTTTATCAGACTGTATGATAAAAAGAAGTAATTGTCAAATAGTTACGAATTTTTTTCTAAAAAAATTTGCAAAATAGACGAAAAGATACTTTGGAAAGGGTTATTAATTCTTACACAAGACGAAAACTATTTAATGCATGGCAAGGGCAGGAATTGATCCTACCCACTTTTGTAGGGTAATTTGTATTTGACCACTGCATTACGTTGGTTATGAGGCTTCGGCAAGTTGGTTTAAGTTGTCCATACGTTCTTCTAGCCTATGCTTAATTCTTGAAACTGACGAAATCCAGAACGATTTTTATCAAAGATAGGTATTGCTCCCGGACTCAGTGATTGATTCTGAAGGGATGCACATTGTCTTTACCACTGGACTATGTTAGTTACCACTTTCTATGTTAGTTACCACTTTGACTGGGTTAAGAATTATTATAGATATACACGCTAGATTAAATCAAAGTTATTCGAAGCCATTCGCGAGCTTTTGTTCGCATTTCATCGAATAATATTTAATCATACTCTGTCGAGGAAGACCTTGAAGTTGCTTTTGAGTGTAATTACATTTTTAAATTATGTACAAATTTATTTCTAAATAAATCCAATTGAGTCTTTTGCAATATCACAAATAACAAAAATGGGTAAGGTCAAAACTTGAGCATATAGTAGGTTTCTGGTGCTACGAATTTTAAAAGCCTATATTTTTGTGAGTAATAAAACATTTGAAAAATAAATGTGTGTTGAAATCAGCCTTCTCTTATACTCGGAGAAGACCATGTAAATTCTGATCAAACATACATTTCCAAATTTAATGACCCAGCTATATGACGTTCAATATATATCATTGAACTAAACAGATCACTATTTAAATCTAATGTCGCAGAACAATTTTATTGGTGAGGCACTACAGACACGATAAGTATTAAATAAATGGAAATGTTTTTCGCTGATTGCATAAATGACCACGCAAATTATATTTTGATATGATAAAACTTATACAGCACGTTAATAACAGCAGCCTATATATAGATGCATGTGCGCATGGCAATAGTGTCTACCCGGTCGTAATTCAACCACAATCACTGCAACAGCAGAGCATGAGGTATATATATATACAAATCGGTGATACTATATCTTGATGGTCTGATTCGAAGATACAGGGTTTTAGCACTTACGGCCTGGGGGCCGCTTCTACACCCTCCCCTATATTTCGAACCAGAGGTGGTGGAGTTATGATACAGACGGTTGAGGCAGTCAATTCGATGTCGTTGTCGAAAGGCAACCGCATTTGGTGGGCTGTCGAGGCCAATTGTGCGAAGCCACCCGTGCGCGCCATCCGTGTGCAAACTTTTATTACAATACCCCGGTCCTTTTTACCATCGTTATACATTTCCAAGGCTAATCCTTCGAAGGTAGCAGAAATCCTGACACCTTTTGGAACCTTTTAATTTAAATTGATTACGCTGGCGTACAATCTCTTATGACGCTTTTCAATAGCCCTAATGTAAGTGGTAGAGCGCAATTCTTTTCAATTATTTATTTGGGGTTTTTTCGCCAAAAAAGATGGCTCCCACCGTTAAGAAAAACTATAGCATTTTGAGCACGGTTTTCTGTTCAATTTTTTTCGATGGTTTTTTAGAACTTTTATTTTCTCCATTTACCGAAAATTTTGCCAGTGCGGTTAACAAGGAAATAAAAATTTTTCTTTATCAGACTGTATGATAAAAAGAAGTAATTGTCAAATAGTTACGAATTTTTTTCTAAAAAAATTTGCAAAATAGACGAAAAGATACTTTGGAAAGGGTTACTAATTCTTACACAGGACGAAAACTATTTAATGCATGGCAAGGGCAGGAATTGATCCTACCCACTTTTGTAGGGTAATTTGTATTTGACCACTGCATTACGTTGGTTATGAGGCTTCGGCAAGTTGGTTTAAGTTGTCTATACGTTCTTCTAGCCTATGCTTAATTCTTGAAACTGACGAAATCCAGAACGATTTTTATCAAAGGTAGGTATTGCTCCCGGACTCAGTGATTGATTCTGAAGGGATGCACATTGTCTTTACCACTGGACTATGTTAGTTACCACTTTCTATGTTAGTTACCACTTTGACTGGGTTAAGAATTATTATAGATATACACGCTAGATTAAATCAAAGTTATTCGAAGCCATTCGCGAGCTTTTGTTCGCATTTCATCGAATAATATTTGCTCATACTCTGTCGAGGAAGATCTTGAAGTTGCTTTTGAGTTTAATTACATTTATATGCACAAATTTATTTCTAAACAAATCCAATTGAGTCTTTTGCAATATCACAATAACAAAAATGGGTAAGATCACAACTTGGGCATACAGTAGGTTTCTGGTGCTACGAATTTTAAAATCCCATATGCATATTTTTGTAAGTAGAACATTTGAAAGATAAATGTGTGTTGAAATCAGCCTTCTCTTATACTCGGAGAAGACCATGTAAATTCTGATCAAACATACATTTCCAAATTTAATGACCCAGCTATATGACGTTCAATATGTATCATTGAACTAAACAGATCACTATTTAAATCTAATGTCGCAGAACAATTTTATTGGTGAGGCACTACAGACACGATAAGTATTAAATAAATGGAAAAGTTTTTCGCTGATTGCATAAATGACCACGCAAATTATATTTTGATATGATAAAACTTATACAGCACGTTAATAACAGCAGCCTATATATAGATGCATGTGCGCATGGCAATAGTGTCTACCCGGTCGTAATTCAACCACAATCACTGCAACAGCAGAGCATGAGGTATATATATACAAATCGGTGATACTATATCTTGATGGTCTGATTCGAAGATACAGGGTTTTAGCACTCACGGTCTGGGGGCCGCTTCTACACTCCCCTATATTTCGAACCAGAGGTGGTGGAGTTATGATACAGACGGTTGAGGCAGTCAATTGAATGTCGTTGTCGAAAGGCAACCGCATTTGGTGGGCTGTCGAGGCCAATTGTGCGAAGCCACCCGTGCGCGCCATCCGTGTGCAAACTTTTATTACATTACCCCGGTCCTTTTTACCATCGTTATACATTTCCAAGGCTAATCCTTCGAAGGTAGCAGAAATCCTGACACCTTTTGGAACCTTTTAACTTAAATTGATTACGCTGGCGTACAATCTTTTATGACGCTTTTCAATAGCCCTAATGTAAGTGGTAGAGCGTAATTCTTTTCAATTATTTATTTGGGGTTTTTTCGCCAAAAAAGATGGCTCCCACCGTTAAGAAAAACTATAGCATTTTGAGCACGGTTTTCTGTTCAATTTTTTTCGATGGTTTTTTAGAACTTTTATTTTCTCCATTTACCGAAAATTTTGCCAGTGCGGTTAACAAGGAAATAAAAATTTTTCTTTATCAGACTGTATGATAAAAAGAAGTAATTGTCAAATAGTTACGAATTTTTTTCTAAAAAAATTTGCAAAATAGACGAAAAGATACTTTGGAAAGGGTTATTAATTCTTACACAAGACGAAAACTATTTAATGCATGGCAAGGGCAGGAATTGATCCTACCCACTTTTGTAGGGTAATTTGTATTTGACCACTGCATTACGTTGGTTATGAGGCTTCGGCAAGTTGGTTTAAGTTGTCCATACGTTCTTCTAGCCTATGCTTAATTCTTGAAACTGACGAAATCCAGAACGATTTTTATCAAAGGTGGGTATTGCTCCCGGACTCAGTGATTGATTCTGAAGGGATGCACATTGTCTTTACCACTGGACTATGTTAGTTACCACTTTCTATGTTAGTTACCACTTTGACTGGGTTAAGAATTATAATAGATATACACGCTAGATTAAATCAAAGTTATTCGAAGCCATTCGCGAGCTTTTGTTCGCATTTCATCGAATAATATTTAATCATACTCTGTCGAGGAAGACCTTGAAGTTGCTTTTGAGTGTAATTACATTTTTAAATTATGTACAAATTTATTTCTAAATAAATCCAATTGAGTCTTTTGCAATATCACAAATAAGAAAAATGGGTAAGGTCAAAACTTGAGCATATAGTAGGTTTCTGGTGCTACGAATTTTAAAAGCCTATATTTTTGTGAGTAATAAAACATTTGAAAAATAAATGTGTGTTGAAATCAGCCTTCTCTTATACTCGGAGAAGACCATGTAAATTCTGATCAAACATACATTTCCAAATTTAATGACCCAGCTATATGACGTTCAATATATATCATTGAACTAAACAGATCACTATTTAAATCTAATGTCGCAGAACAATTTTATTGGTGAGGCACTACAGACACGATAAGTATTAAATAAATGGAAATGTTTTTCGCTGATTGCATAAATGACCACGCAAATTATATTTTGATATGATAAAACTTATACAGCACGTTAATAACAGCAGCCTATATATAGATGCATGTGCGCATGGCAATAGTGCCTACCTGGTCGTAATTCAACCACAATCAGTGCAACAGCAAAGCATGACGTATATAAATACAAATCGGTCGTACTATAGTATCTCCGATTTGTATTTATATACGTCATGCTTTGCTGTTGCACTAATTGTGGTTGAATTACGACCAGGTAGGCACTATTGCCATGCGTGATCATTTGCTTTTCTTCTTTTAAAATATCTGCCCGTACTTAGGGGAAACAGGCAGACCCCTGGAAACAAGAAAGGCTGAACACATCAGAAACGTTAAGGAACATGATAATGGTTCAAACATCGAAAAACGTGCAACGCGAAAATCATTGACACAGGGAATTTCCGTAGTCGCCTAACACTAGAAAGTCTAGAATCATGGCATACAGCTGCCAAACACAGAAATGCTGACAACAACTCAAAACCGCTCCCTCGACAATGTACAATCTTAATAAAGAAAACATAGTATCACCTTATCGTATTTCACAGTGCACATGTATACACGTCATATCTAGCTTCATTTCACACTTTCACAGTTTACTGCAATCATTATAAATATACCCGTTGAAGGCTACAGACTGGTGGCCGAAAGCTCGTAAACAAATAAATATATTTTAGTCAGACAACGTCTCACCCTTTTCATTTATGTCTAATTGACACATCTACATTTTTAGTGGTTTATATTGTTTAACCATTTCTTAAAGCTCATTCAGTTAAAAACGGGTAAAATAGGGCGAGTGTAATAGCCAACGCGGTCTGGTGGTAAAGCAAAGTGGCGGTAAATAAACAACGCAGCTGAACGATAATTCCCTTGCTCTGAATTCTTTTCACGTTTTAGAATTAATTATAGGCTAGAGAAAAGCCCGCTTAAACAATTTAAGTGGCAAGCGCGTGATAGCAAACATATATAGTCTAGTGGCCAATGCAAAATGTCTCAAGTCAACGAGTTTTTGGTCAAACCTAATTGCCCTTGTCACAAACCCCATAGGTTTTTGTCTGGGGTAAGAATTATTATAAATATACACGCTAGATTAAATCAAAGTTATTCGAAGCCATTCGCGAGCTTTTGTTCGCATTTCATCGAATAATATTTGCTCATACTCTGTCGAGAAAGATCTTGAAGTTGCTTTTGAGTGTAATTACATTTATATGCACAAATTTATTTCTAAATAAATCCAATTGAGTCTTTTGCAATATCACAATAACAAAAATGGGTAAGATCACAACTTGGGCATACAGTAGGTTTCTGGTGCTACGAATTTTAAAATCCCATATGCATATTTTTGTAAGTAGAACATTTGAAAGATAAATGTGTGTTGAAATCAGCCTTCTCTTATACACGGAGAAGACCATGTAAATTCTGATCAAACATACATTTCCAAATTTAATGACTCAGCTATATGACGTTCAATATATATCATTGAACTAAACAGATCACTATTTAAATCTAATGTCGCAGAACAATTTTATTGGTGAGGCACTACAGACACGATAAGTATTAAATAAATGGAAATGTTTTTCGCTGATTGCATAAATGACCACGCAAATTATATTTTGATATGATAAAACTTATACAGCACGTTAATAACAGCAGCCTATATATAGATGCATGTGCGCATGGCAATAGTGTCTACCCGGTCGTAATTCAACCACAATCACTGCAACAGCAGAGCATGAGGTATATATATACAAATCGGTGATACTATATCTTGATGGTCTGATTCGAAGATACAGGGTTTTAGCACTCACGGTCAGGGGGCCGCCTCTACACTCCCCTATATTTCGAACCAGAGGTGGTGGAGTTATGATACAGACGGTTGAGGCAGTCAATTCGATGTCGTTGTCGAAAGGCAACCGCATTTGGTGGGCTGTCGAGGCCAATTGTGCGAAGCCACCCGTGCGCGCCATCCGTGTGCAAACTTTTATTACAATACCCCGGTCCTTTTTACCATCGTTATACATTTCCAAGGCTAATCCTTCGAAGGTAGCAGAAATCCTGACACCTTTTGGAACCTTTTAATTTAAATTGATTACGCTTGCGTACAATCTCTTATGACGCTTTTCAATAGCCCTAATGTAAGTGGTAGAGCGTAATTCTTTTCAATTATTTATTTGGGGTTTTTTCGCCAAAAAAGATGGCTCCCACCGTTAAGAAAAACTATAGCATTTTGAGCACGGTTTTCTGTTCAATTTTTTTCGATGGTTTTTTAGAACTTTTATTTTCTCCATTTACCGAAAATTTTGCCAGTGCGGTTAACAAGGAAATAAAAATTTTTCTTTATCAGACTGTATGATAAAAAGAAGTAATTGTCAAATAGTTACGAATTTTTTTCTAAAAAAATTTGCAAAATAGACGAAAAGATACTTTGGAAAGGGTTATTAATTCTTACACAAGACGAAAACTATTTAATGCATGGCAAGGGCAGGAATTGATCCTACCCACTTTTGTAGGGTAATTTGTATTTGACCACTGCATTACGTTGGTTATGAGGCTTCGGCAAGTTGGTTTAAGTTGTCCATACGTTCTTCTAGCCTATGCTTAATTCTTGAAACTGACGAAATCCAGAACGATTTTTATCAAAGGTAGGTATTGCTCCCGGACTCAGTGATTGATTCTGAAGGGATGCACATTGTCTTTACCACTGGACTATGTTAGTTACCACTTTCTATGTTAGTTACCACTTTGACTGGGTTAAGAATTATAATAGATATACACGCTAGATTAAATCAAAGTTATTCGAAGCCATTCGCGAGCTTTTGTTCGCATTTCATCGAATAATATTTAATCATACTCTGTCGAGGAAGACCTTGAAGTTGCTTTTGAGTGTAATTACCTTTTTAAATTATGTACAAATTTATTTCTAAATAAATCCAATTGAGTCTTTTGCAATATCACAAATAACAAAAATGGGTAAGGTCAAAACTTGAGCATATAGTAGGTTTCTGGTGCTACGAATTTTAAAAGCCTATATTTTTGTGAGTAATAAAACATTTGAAAAATAAATGTGTGTTGAAATCAGCCTTCTCTTATACTCGGAGAAGACCATGTAAATTCTGATCAAACATACATTTCCAAATTTAATGACCCAGCTATATGACGTTCAATATATATCATTGAACTAAACAGATCACTATTTAAATCTAATGTCGCAGAACAATTTTATTGGTGAGGCACTACAGACACGATAAGTATTAAATAAATGGAAATGTTTTTCGCTGATGATTGCATAAATGACCACGCAAATTATATTTTGATATGATAAAACTTATACAGCACGTTAATAACAGCAGCCTATATATAGATGCATGTGCGCATGGCAATAGTGTCTACCCGGTCGTAATTCAACCACAATCACTGCAACAGCAGAGCATGAGGTATATATATACAAATCGGTGATACTATATCTTGATGGTCTGATTCGAAGATACAGGGTTTTAGCACTCACGGTCTGGGGGCCGCTTCTACCCTCCCCTATGTTTCGAACCAGAGGTGGTGGAGTTATGATACAGACGGTTGAGGCAGTCAATTCGATGTCGTTGTCGAAAGGCAACCGCATTTGGTGGGCTGTCGAGGCCAATTGTGCGAAGCCACCCGTGCGCGCCATCCGTGTGCAAACTTTTATTACAATACCCCGGTCCTTTTTACCATCGTTATACATTTCCAAGGCTAATCCTTCGAAGGTAGCAGAAATCCTGACACCTTTTGGAACCTTTTAATTTAAATTGATTACGCTGGCGTACAATCTCTTATGACGCTTTTCAATAGCCCTAATGTAAGTGGTAGAGCGTAATTCTTTTCAATTATTTATTTGGGGTTTTTTCGCCAAAAAAGATGGCTCCCACCGTTAAGAAAAACTATAGCATTTTGAGCACGGTTTTCTGTTCAATTTTTTTCGATGGTTTTTTAGAACTTTTATTTTCTCCATTTACCGAAAATTTTTCCAGTGCGGTTAACAAGGAAATAAAAATTTTTCTTTATCAGACTGTATGATAAAAAGAAGTAATTGTCAAATTGTTACGAATTTTTTTCTAAAAAAATTTGCAAAATAGACGAAAAGATACTTTGGAAAGGGTTATTAATTCTTACACAAGACGAAAACTATTTAATGCATGGCAAGGGCAGGAATTGATCCTACCCACTTTTGTAGGGTAATTTGTATTTGACCACTGCATTACGTTGGTTATGAGGCTTCGGCAAGTTGGTTTAAGTTGTCCATACGTTCTTCTAGCCTATGCTTAATTCTTGAAACTGACGAAATCCAGAACGATTTTTATCAAAGGTGGGTATTGCTCCCGGACTCAGTGATTGATTCTGAAGGGATGCACATTGTCTTTACCACTGGACTATATTAGTTACCACTTTCTATGTTAGTTACCACTTTGACTGGGTTAAGAATTATAATAGATATACACGCTAGATTAAATCAAAGTTATTCGAAGCCATTCGCGAGCTTTTGTTCGCATTTCATCGAATAATATTTAATCATACTCTGTCGAGGAAGACCTTGAAGTTGCTTTTGAGTGTAATTACATTTATATGCACAAATTTATTTCTAAATAAATCCAATTGAGTCTTTTGCAATATCACAATAACAAAAATGGGTAAGATCACAACTTGGGCATACAGTAGGTTTCTGGTGCTACGAATTTTAAAATCCCATATGCATATTTTTGTAAGTAGAACATTTGAAAGATAAATGTGTGTTGAAATCAGCCTTCTCTTATACTCGGAGAAGACCATGTAAATTCTGATCAAACATACATTTCCAAATTTAATGACCCAGCTATATGACGTTCAATATGTATCATTGAACTAAACAGATCACTATTTAAATCTAATGTCGCAGAACAATTTTATTGGTGAGGCACTACAGACACGATAAGTATTAAATAAATGGAAAAGTTTTTCGCTGATTGCATAAATGACCACGCAAATTATATTTTGATATGATAAAACTTATACAGCACGTTAATAACAGCAGCCTATATATAGATGCATGTGCGCATGGCAATAGTGTCTACCCGGTCGTAATTCAACCACAATCACTGCAACAGCAGAGCATGAGGTATATATATACAAATCGGTGATACTATATCTTGATGGTCTGATTCGAAGATACAGGGTTTTAGCACTCACGGTCTGGGGGCCGCTTCTACACTCCCCTATATTTCGAACCAGAGGTGGTGGAGTTATGATACAGACGGTTGAGGCAGTCAATTGGATGTCGTTGTCGAAAGGCAACCGCATTTGGTGGGCTGTCGAGGCCAATTGTGCGAAGCCACCCGTGCGCGCCATCCGTGTGCAAACTTTTATTACAATACCCCGGTCCTTTTTACCATCGTTATACATTTCCAAGGCTAATCCTTCGAAGGTAGCAGAAATCCTGACACCTTTTGGAACCTTTTAACTTAAATTGATTACGCTGGCGTACAATCTCTTATGACGCTTTTCAATAGCCCTAATGTAAGTGGTAGAGCGTAATTCTTTTCAATTATTTATTTGGGGTTTTTTCGCCAAAAAAGATGGCTCCCACCGTTAAGAAAAACTATAGCATTTTGAGCACGGTTTTCTGTTCAATTTTTTTCGATGGTTTTTTAGAACTTTTATTTTCTCCATTTACCGAAAATTTTGCCAGTGCGGTTAACAAGGAAATAAAAATTTTTCTTTATCAGACTGTATGATAAAAAGAAGTAATTGTCAAATAGTTACGAATTTTTTTCTAAAAAAATTTGCAAAATAGACGAAAAGATACTTTGGAAAGGGTTATTAATTCTTACACAAGACGAAAACTATTTAATGCATGGCAAGGGCAGGAATTGATCCTACCCACTTTTGTAGGGTAATTTGTATTTGACCACTGCATTACGTTGGTTATGAGGCTTCGGCAAGTTGGTTTAAGTTGTCCATACGTTCTTCTAGCCTATGCTTAATTCTTGAAACTGACGAAATCCAGAACGATTTTTATCAAAGGTGGGTATTGCTCCCGGACTCAGTGATTGATTCTGAAGGGATGCACATTGTCTTTACCACTGGACTATATTAGTTACCACTTTCTATGTTAGTTACCACTTTGACTGGGTTAAGAATTATAATAGATATACACGCTAGATTAAATCAAAGTTATTCGAAGCCATTCGCGAGCTTTTGTTCGCATTTCATCGAATAATATTTAATCATACTCTGTCGAGGAAGACCTTGAAGTTGCTTTTGAGTGTAATTACATTTTTAAATTATGTACAAATTTATTTCTAAATAAATCCAATTGAGTCTTTTGCAATATCACAAATAAGAAAAATGGGTAAGGTCAAAACTTGAGCATATAGTAGGTTTCTGGTGCTACGAATTTTAAAAGCCTATATTTTTGTGAGTAATAAAACATTTGAAAAATAAATGTGTGTTGAAATCAGCCTTCTCTTATACTCGGAGAAGACCATGTAAATTCTGATCAAACATACATTTCCAAATTTAATGACCCAGCTATATGACGTTCAATATATATCATTGAACTAAACAGATCACTATTTAAATCTAATGTCGCAGAACAATTTTATTGGTGAGGCACTACAGACACGATAAGTATTAAATAAATGGAAATGTTTTTCGCTGATGATTGCATAAATGACCACGCAAATTATATTTTGATATGATAAAACTTATACAGCACGTTAATAACAGCAGCCTATATATAGATGCATGTGCGCATGGCAATAGTGTCTACCCGGTCGTAATTCAACCACAATCACTGCAACAGCAGAGCATGAGGTATATATATACAAATCGGTGATACTATATCTTGATGGTCTGATTCGAAGATACAGGGTTTTAGCACTCACGGTCTGGGGGCCGCTTCTACCCTCCCCTATGTTTCGAACCAGAGGTGGTGGAGTTATGATACAGACGGTTGAGGCAGTCAATTCGATGTCGTTGTCGAAAGGCAACCGCATTTGGTGCGAAGCCACCCGTGCGCGCCATCCGTGTGCAAACTTTTATTACAATACCCCGGTCCTTTTTACCATCGTTATACATTTCCAAGGCTAATCCTTCGAAGGTAGCAGAAATCCTGACACCTTTTGGAACCTTTTAATTTAAATTGATTACGCTGGCGTACAATCTCTTATGACGCTTTTCAATAGCCCTAATGTAAGTGGTAGAGCGTAATTCTTTTCAATTATTTATTTGGGGTTTTTTCGCCAAAAAAGATGGCTCCCACCGTTAAGAAAAACTATAGCATTTTGAGCACGGTTTTCTGTTCAATTTTTTTCGATGGTTTTTTAGAACTTTTATTTTCTCCATTTACCGAAAATTTTGCCAGTGCGGTTAACAAGGAAATAAAAATTTTTCTTTATCAGACTGTATGATAAAAAGAAGTAATTGTCAAATTGTTACGAATTTTTTTCTAAAAAAATTTGCAAAATAGACGAAAAGATACTTTGGAAAGGGTTATTAATTCTTACACAAGACGAAAACTATTTAATGCATGGCAAGGGCAGGAATTGATCCTACCCACTTTTGTAGGGTAATTTGTATTTGACCACTGCATTACGTTGGTTATGAGGCTTCGGCAAGTTGGTTTAAGTTGTCCATACGTTCTTCTAGCCTATGCTTAATTCTTGAAACTGACGAAATCCAGAACGATTTTTATCAAAGGTGGGTATTGCTCCCGGACTCAGTGATTGATTCTGAAGGGATGCACATTGTCTTTACCACTGGACTATATTAGTTACCACTTTCTATGTTAGTTACCACTTTGACTGGGTTAAGAATTATAATAGATATACACGCTAGATTAAATCAAAGTTATTCGAAGCCATTCGCGAGCTTTTGTTCGCATTTCATCGAATAATATTTAATCATACTCTGTCGAGGAAGACCTTGAAGTTGCTTTTGAGTGTAATTACATTTATATGCACAAATTTATTTCTAAATAAATCCAATTGAGTCTTTTGCAATATCACAATAACAAAAATGGGTAAGATCACAACTTGGGCATACAGTAGGTTTCTGGTGCTACGAATTTTAAAATCCCATATGCATATTTTTGTAAGTAGAACATTTGAAAGATAAATGTGTGTTGAAATCAGCCTTCTCTTATACTCGGAGAAGACCATGTAAATTCTGATCAAACATACATTTCCAAATTTAATGACTCAGCTATATGACGTTCAATATGTATCATTGAACTAAACAGATCACTATTTAAATCTAATGTCGCAGAACAATTTTATTGGTGAGGCACTACAGACACGATAAGTATTAAATAAATGGAAAAGTTTTTCGCTGATTGCATAAATGACCACGCAAATTATATTTTGATATGATAAAACTTATACAGCACGTTAATAACAGCAGCCTATATATAGATGCATGTGCGCATGGCAATAGTGTCTACCCGGTCGTAATTCAACCACAATCACTGCAACAGCAGAGCATGAGGTATATATATACAAATCGGTGATACTATATCTTGATGGTCTGATTCGAAGATACAGGGTTTTAGCACTCACGGTCTGGGGGCCGCTTCTACACTCCCCTATATTTCGAACCAGAGGTGGTGGAGTTATGATACAGACGGTTGAGGCAGTCAATTCGATGTCGTTGTCGAAAGGCAACCGCATTTGGTGGGCTGTCGAGGCCAATTGTGCGAAGCCACCCGTGCGCGCCATCCGTGTGCAAACTTTTATTACAATACCCCGGTCCTTTTTACCATCGTTATACATTTCCAAGGCTAATCCTTCGAAGGTAGCAGAAATCCTGACACCTTTTGGAACCTTTTAACTTAAATTGATTACGCTGGCGTACAATCTCTTATGACGCTTTTCAATAGCCCTAATGTAAGTGGTAGAGCGTAATTCTTTTCAATTATTTATTTGGGGTTTTTTCGCCAAAAAAGATGGCTCCCACCGTTAAGAAAAACTATAGCATTTTGAGCACGGTTTTCTGTTCAATTTTTTTCGATGGTTTTTTAGAACTTTTATTTTCTCCATTTACCGAAAATTTTGCCAGTGCGGTTAACAAGGAAATAAAAATTTTTCTTTATCAGACTGTATGATAAAAAGAAGTAATTGTCAAATAGTTACGAATTTTTTTCTAAAAAAATTTGCAAAATAGACGAAAAGATACTTTGGAAAGGGTTATTAATTCTTACACAAGACGAAAACTATTTAATGCATGGCAAGGGCAGGAATTGATCCTACCCACTTTTGTAGGGTAATTTGTATTTGACCACTGCATTACGTTGGTTATGAGGCTTCGGCAAGTTGGTTTAAGTTGTCCATACGTTCTTCTAGCCTATGCTTAATTCTTGAAACTGACGAAATCCAGAACGATTTTTATCAAAGGTGGGTATTGCTCCCGGACTCAGTGATTGATTCTGAAGGGATGCACATTGTCTTTACCACTGGACTATATTAGTTACCACTTTCTATGTTAGTTACCACTTTGACTGGGTTAAGAATTATAATAGATATACACGCTAGATTAAATCAAAGTTATTCGAAGCCATTCGCGAGCTTTTGTTCGCATTTCATCGAATAATATTTAATCATACTCTGTCGAGGAAGACCTTGAAGTTGCTTTTGAGTGTAATTACATTTTTAAATTATGTACAAATTTATTTCTAAATAAATCCAATTGAGTCTTTTGCAATATCACAAATAAGAAAAATGGGTAAGGTCAAAACTTGAGCATATAGTAGGTTTCTGGTGCTACGAATTTTAAAAGCCTATATTTTTGTGAGTAATAAAACATTTGAAAAATAAATGTGTGTTGAAATCAGCCTTCTCTTATACTCGGAGAAGACCATGTAAATTCTGATCAAACATACATTTCCAAATTTAATGACCCAGCTATATGACGTTCAATATATATCATTGAACTAAACAGATCACTATTTAAATCTAATGTCGCAGAACAATTTTATTGGTGAGGCACTACAGACACGATAAGTATTAAATAAATGGAAATGTTTTTCGCTGATGATTGCATAAATGACCACGCAAATTATATTTTGATATGATAAAACTTATACAGCACGTTAATAACAGCAGCCTATATATAGATGCATGTGCGCATGGCAATAGTGTCTACCCGGTCGTAATTCAACCACAATCACTGCAACAGCAGAGCATGAGGTATATATATACAAATCGGTGATACTATATCTTGATGGTCTGATTCGAAGATACAGGGTTTTAGCACTCACGGTCTGGGGGCCGCTTCTACCCTCCCCTATGTTTCGAACCAGAGGTGGTGGAGTTATGATACAGACGGTTGAGGCAGTCAATTCGATGTCGTTGTCGAAAGGCAACCGCATTTGGTGCGAAGCCACCCGTGCGCGCCATCCGTGTGCAAACTTTTATTACAATACCCCGGTCCTTTTTACCATCGTTATACATTTCCAAGGCTAATCCTTCGAAGGTAGCAGAAATCCTGACACCTTTTGGAACCTTTTAATTTAAATTGATTACGCTGGCGTACAATCTCTTATGACGCTTTTCAATAGCCCTAATGTAAGTGGTAGAGCGTAATTCTTTTCAATTATTTATTTGGGGTTTTTTCGCCAAAAAAGATGGCTCCCACCGTTAAGAAAAACTATAGCATTTTGAGCACGGTTTTCTGTTCAATTTTTTTCGATGGTTTTTTAGAACTTTTATTTTCTCCATTTACCGAAAATTTTGCCAGTGCGGTTAACAAGAAAATAAAAATTTTTCTTTATCAGACTGTATGATAAAAAGAAGTAATTGTCAAATTGTTACGAATTTTTTTCTAAAAAAATTTGCAAAATAGACGAAAAGATACTTTGGAAAGGGTTATTAATTCTTACACAAGACGAAAACTATTTAATGCATGGCAAGGACAGGAATTGATCCTACCCACTTTTGTAGGGTAATTTGTATTTGACCACTGCATTACGTTGGTTATGAGGCTTCGGCAAGTTGGTTTAAGTTGTCCATACGTTCTTCTAGCCTATGCTTAATTCTTGAAACTGACGAAATCCAGAACGATTTTTATCAAAGGTAGGTATTGCTCCCGGACTCAGTGATTGATTCTGAAGGGATGCACATTGTCTTTACCACTGGACTATGTTAGTTACCACTTTCTATGTTAGTTACCACTTTGACTGGGTTAAGAATTATTATAGATATACACGCTAGATTAAATCAAAGTTATTCGAAGCCATTCGCGAGCTTTTGTTCGCATTTTATCGAATAATATTTAATCATACTCTGTCGAGGAAGACCTTGAAGTTGCTTTTGAGTGTAATTACATTTTTAAATTATGTACAAATTTATTTCTAAATAAATCCAATTGAGTCTTTTGCAATATCACAAATAACAAAAATGAATAAGGTCAAAACTTGAGCATATAGTAGGTTTCTGGTGCTACGAATTTTAAAAGCCTATATTTTTGTGAGTAATAAAACATTTGAAAAATAAATGTGTGTTGAAATCAGCCTTCTCTTATACTCGGAGAAGACCTTGTAAATTCTGATCAAACATACTTTTCCAAATATAATGACCTAGCTATAGGCGTCCAATATATATATCATTGAACAAAGCAGATCACTATTTAAATCTAATTTCGAAGAACAACATTATTGCTGGAGCACTACAGAGACGATAAGTATTAAATAAATGGAAATTTGTTTCGCAGATTGCATAAATGACCATGCAAATTATATTTTGATGTTTATGATAAAACTTACATAGCACGTTAATAACAGCAGCCTATATATAGATGCATGTGCGCATGGCAATAGTGCCTACCTGGTCGTAATTCAACCACAATCAGTGCAACAGCAAAGCATGACGTATATAAATACAAATCGGTCGTACTATAGTATCTCCGATTTGTATTTATATACGTCATGCTTTGCTGTTGCACTAATTGTGGTTGAATTACGACCAGGTAGGCACTATTGCCATGCGTGATCATTTGCTTTTCTTCTTTTAAAATATCTGCCTGTACTTAGGGGAAACAGGCAGACCCCTGGAAACAAGAAAGGCTGAACACATCAGAAACGTTAAGGAACATGATAATGGTTCAAACATCGAAAAACGTGCAACGCGAAAATCATTGACACAGGGAATTTCCGTAGTCGCCTAACACTAGAAAGTCTAGAATCATGGCATACAGCTGCCAAACACAGAAATGCTGACAACAACTCAAAACCGCTCCCTCGACAATGTACAATCTTAATAAAGAAAACATAGTATCACCTTATCGTATTTCACAGTGCACATGTATACACGTCATATCTAGCTTCATTTCACACTTTCACAGTTTACTGCAATCATTATAAATATACCCGTTGAAGGCTACAGACTGGTGGCCGAAAGCTCGTAAACAAATAAATATATTTTAGTCAGACAACGTCTCACCCTTTTCATTTATGTCTAATTGACACATCTACGATTTTTAGTGGTTTATATTGTTTAACCATTTCTTAAAGCTCATTCAGTTAAAAACGGGTAAAATAGGGCGAGTGTAATAGCCAACGCGGTCTGGTGGTAAGGCAAAGTGGCGGTAAATAAACAACGCAGCTGAACGATAATTCCCTTGCTCTGAATTCTTTTCACGTTTTAGAATTAATTATACGCTAGAGAAAAGCCCGCTTAAACAATTTAAGTGGCAAGCGCGTGATAGCAAACATATATAGTCTAGTGGCCAATGCAAAATGTCTCAAGTCAACGAGTTTTTGGTCAAACCTAATTGCCCTTGTCACAAACCCCATAGGTTTTTGTCTGGGGTAAGAATTATTATAAATATACACGCTAGATTAAATCAAAGTTATTCGAAGCCATTCGCGAGCTTTTGTTCGCATTTCATCGAATAATATTTGCTCATACTCTGTCGAGAAAGATCTTGAAGTTGCTTTTGAGTGTAATTACATTTATATGCACAAATTTATTTCTAAATAAATCCAATTGAGTCTTTTGCAATATCACAATAACAAAAATGGGTAAGATCACAACTTGGGCATACAGTAGGTTTCTGGTGCTACGAATTTTAAAATCCCATATGCATATTTTTGTAAGTAGAACATTTGAAAGATAAATGTGTGTTGAAATCAGCCTTCTCTTATACACGGAGAAGACCATGTAAATTCTGATCAAACATACATTTCCAAATTTAATGACTCAGCTATATGACGTTCAATATATATCATTGAACTAAACAGATCACTATTTAAATCTAATGTCGCAGAACAATTTTATTGGTGAGGCACTACAGACACGATAAGTATTAAATAAATGGAAATGTTTTTCGCTGATTGCATAAATGACCACGCAAATTATATTTTGATATGATAAAACTTATACAGCACGTTAATAACAGCAGCCTATATATAGATGCATGTGCGCATGGCAATAGTGTCTACCCGGTCGTAATTCAACCACAATCACTGCAACAGCAGAGCATGAGGTATATATATACAAATCGGTGATACTCTATCTTGATGGTCTGATTCGAAGATACAGGGTTTTAGCACTCACGGTCTGGGGGCCGCTTCTACCCTCCCCTATGTTTCGAACCAGAGGTGGTGGAGTTATGATACAGACGGTTGAGGCAGTCAATTCGATGTCGTTGTCGAAAGGCAACCGCATTTGGTGGGCTGTCGAGGCCAATTGTGCGAAGCCACCCGTGCGCGCCATCCGTGTGCAAACTTTTATTACAATACCCCGGTCCTTTTTACCATCGTTATACATTTCCAAGGCTAATCCTTCGAAGGTAGCAGAAATCCTGACACCTTTTGGAACCTTTTAATTTAAATTGATTACGCTGGCGTACAATCTCTTATGACGCTTTTCAATAGCCCTAATGTAAGTGGTAGAGCGTAATTCTTTTCAATTATTTATTTGGGGTTTTTTCGCCAAAAAAGATGGCTCCCACCGTTAAGAAAAACTATAGCATTTTGAGCACGGTTTTCTGTTCAATTTTTTTCGATGGTTTTTTAGAACTTTTATTTTCTCCATTTACCGAAAATTTTGCCAGTGCGGTTAACAAGGAAATAAAAATTTTTCTTTATCAGACTGTATGATAAAAAGAAGTAATTGTCAAATTGTTACGAATTTTTTTCTAAAAAAATTTGCAAAATAGACGAAAAGATACTTTGGAAAGGGTTATTAATTCTTACACAAGACGAAAACTATTTAATGCATGGCAAGGGCAGGAATTGATCCTACCCACTTTTGTAGAGTAATTTGTATTTGACCACTGCATTACGTTGGTTATGAGGCTTCGGCAAGGTGGTTTAAGTTGTCCATACGTTCTTCTAGCCTATGCTTAATTCTTGAAACTGACGAAATCCAGAACGATTTTTATCAAAGGTAGGTATTGCTCCCGGACTCAGTGATTGATTCTGAAGGGATGCACACTGTCTTTACCACTGGACTATGTTAGTTACCACTTTCTATGTTAGTTACCACTTTGACTGGGTTAAGAATTATTATAAATATACACGCTAGATTAAATCAAAGTTATTCGAAGCCATTCGCGAGCTTTTGTTCGCATTTCATCGAATAATATTTGCTCATACTCTGTCGAGGAAGATCTTGAAGTTGCTTTTGAGTGTAATTACATTTATATGCACAAATTTATTTCTAAATAAATCCAATTGAGTCTTTTGCAATATCACAATAACAAAAATGGGTAAGATCACAACTTGGGCATACAGTAGGTTTCTGGTGCTACGAATTTTAAAATCCCATATGCATATTTTTGTAAGTAGAACATTTGAAAGATAAATGTGTGTTGAAATCAGCCTTCTCTTATACTCGGAGAAGACCATGTAAATTCTGATCAAACATACATTTCCAAATTTAATGACCCAGCTATTTGACGTTCAATATATATCATTGAACTAAACAGATCACTATTTAAATCTAATGTCGCAGAACAATTTTATTGGTGAGGCACTACAGACACGATAAGTATTAAATAAATGGAAATGTTTTTCGCTGATGATTGCATAAATGACCACGCAAATTATATTTTGATATGATAAAACTTATACAGCACGTTAATAACAGCAGCCTATATATAGATGCATGTGCGCATGGCAATAGTGTCTACCCGGTCGTAATTCAACCACAATCACTGCAACAGCAGAGCATGAGGTATATATATACAAATCGGTGATACTATATCTTGATGGTCTGATTCGAAGATACAGGGTTTTAGCACTTACGGTCTGGGGGCCGCTTCTACCCTCTCCTATGTTTCGAACCAGAGGTGGTGGAGTTATGATACAGACGGTTGAGGCAGTCAATTCGATGTCGTCGTCGAAAGGCAACCGCATTTGGTGGGCTGTCGAGGCCAATTGTGCGAAGCCACCCGTGCGCGCCATCCGTGTGCAAACTTTTATTACAATACCCCGGTCCTTTTTACCATCGTTATACATTTCCAAGGCTAATCCTTCGAAGGTAGCAGAAATCCTGACACCTTTTGGAACCTTTTAATTTAAATTGATTACGCTGGCGTACAATCTCTTATGACGCTTTTCAATAGCCCTAATGTAAGTGGTAGAGCGCAATTCTTTTCAATTATTTATTTGGGGTTTTTTCGCCAAAAAAGATGGCTCCCACCGTTAAGAAAAACTATAGCATTTTGAGCACGGTTTTCTGTTCAATTTTTTTCGATGGTTTTTTAGAACTTTTATTTTCTCCATTTACCGAAAATTTTGCCAGTGCGGTTAACAAGGAAATAAAATTTTTTCTTTATCAGACTGTATGATAAAAAGAAGTAATTGTCAAATAGTTACGAATTTTTTTCTAAAAAAATTTGCAAAATAGACGAAAAGATACTTTGGAAAGGGTTATTAATTCTTACACAAGACGAAAACTATTTAATGCATGGCAAGGGCAGGAATTGATCCTACCCACTTTTGTAGGGTAATTTGTATTTGACCACTGCATTACGTTGGTTATGAGGCTTCGGCAAGTTGGTTTAAGTTGTCCATACGTTCTTCTAGCCTATGCTTAATTCTTGAAACTGACGAAATCCAGAACGATTTTTATCAAAGATAGGTATTGCTCCCGGACTCAGTGATTGATTCTGAAGGGATGCACATTGTCTTTACCACTGGACTATGTTAGTTACCACTTTCTATGTTAGTTACCACTTTGACTGGGTTAAGAATTATTATAGATATACACGCTAGATTAAATCAAAGTTATTCGAAGCCATTCGCGAGCTTTTGTTCGCATTTCATCGAATAATATTTAATCATACTCTGTCGAGGAAGACCTTGAAGTTGCTTTTGAGTGTAATTACATTTTTAAATTATGTACAAATTTATTTCTAAATAAATCCAATTGAGTCTTTTGCAATATCACAAATAAGAAAAATGGGTAAGGTCAAAACTTGAGCATATAGTAGGTTTCTGGTGCTACGAATTTTAAAAGCCTATATTTTTGTGAGTAATAAAACATTTGAAAAATAAATGTGTGTTGAAATCAGCCTTCTCTTATACTCGGAGAAGACCATGTAAATTCTGATCAAACATACATTTCCAAATTTAATGACCCAGCTATATGACGTTCAATATATATCATTGAACTAAACAGATCACTATTTAAATCTAATGTCGCAGAACAATTTTATTGGTGAGGCACTACAGACACGATAAGTATTAAATAAATGGAAATGTTTTTCGCTGATTGCATAAATGACCACGCAAATTATATTTTGATATGATAAAACTTATACAGCACGTTAATAACAGCAGCCTATATATAGATGCATGTGCGCATGGCAATAGTGTCTACCCGGTCGTAATTCAACCACAATCACTGCAACAGCAGAGCATGAGGTATATATATATACAAATCGGTGATACTATATCTTGATGGTCTGATTCGAAGATACAGGGTTTTAGCACTTACGGCCTGGGGGCCGCTTCTACACCCTCCCCTATATTTCGAACCAGAGGTGGTGGAGTTATGATACAGACGGTTGAGGCAGTCAATTCGATGTCGTTGTCGAAAGGCAACCGCATTTGGTGGGCTGTCGAGGCCAATTGTGCGAAGCCACCCGTGCGCGCCATCCGTGTGCAAACTTTTATTACAATACCCCGGTCCTTTTTACCATCGTTATACATTTCCAAGGCTAATCCTTCGAAGGTAGCAGAAATCCTGACACCTTTTGGAACCTTTTAATTTAAATTGATTACGCTGGCGTACAATCTCTTATGACGCTTTTCAATAGCCCTAATGTAAGTGGTAGAGCGCAATTCTTTTCAATTATTTATTTGGGGTTTTTTCGCCAAAAAAGATGGCTCCCACCGTTAAGAAAAACTATAGCATTTTGAGCACGGTTTTCTGTTCAATTTTTTTCGATGGTTTTTTAGAACTTTTATTTTCTCCATTTACCGAAAATTTTGCCAGTGCGGTTAACAAGGAAATAAAAATTTTTCTTTATCAGACTGTATGATAAAAAGAAGTAATTGTCAAATAGTTACGAATTTTTTTCTAAAAAAATTTGCAAAATAGACGAAAAGATACTTTGGAAAGGGTTACTAATTCTTACACAAGACGAAAACTATTTAATGCATGGCAAGGGCAGGAATTGATCCTACCCACTTTTGTAGGGTAATTTGTATTTGACCACTGCATTACGTTGGTTATGAGGCTTCGGCAAGTTGGTTTAAGTTGTCTATACGTTCTTCTAGCCTATGCTTAATTCTTGAAACTGACGAAATCCAGAACGATTTTTATCAAAGGTAGGTATTGCTCCCGGACTCAGTGATTGATTCTGAAGGGATGCACATTGTCTTTACCACTGGACTATGTTAGTTACCACTTTCTATGTTAGTTACCACTTTGACTGGGTTAAGAATTATTATAGATATACACGCTAGATTAAATCAAAGTTATTCGAAGCCATTCGCGAGCTTTTGTTCGCATTTCATCGAATAATATTTGCTCATACTCTGTCGAGGAAGATCTTGAAGTTGCTTTTGAGTTTAATTACATTTATATGCACAAATTTATTTCTAAACAAATCCAATTGAGTCTTTTGCAATATCACAATAACAAAAATGGGTAAGGTCAAAACTTGAGCATACAGTAGGTTTCTGGTGCTACGAATTTTAAAATCCCATATGCATATTTTTGTAAGTAGAACATTTGAAAGATAAATGTGTGTTGAAATCAGCCTTCTCTTATACTCGGAGAAGACCATGTAAATTCTGATCAAACATACATTTCCAAATTTAATGACCCAGCTATATGACGTTCAATATGTATCATTGAACTAAACAGATCACTATTTAAATCTAATGTCGCAGAACAATTTTATTGGTGAGGCACTACAGACACGATAAGTATTAAATAAATGGAAATGTTTTTCGCTGATTGCATAAATGACCACGCAAATTATATTTTGATATGATAAAACTTATACAGCACGTTAATAACAGCAGCCTATATATAGATGCATGTGCGCATGGCAATAGTGCCTACCTGGTCGTAATTCAACCACAATCAGTGCAACAGCAAAGCATGACGTATATAAATACAAATCGGTCGTACTATAGTATCTCCGATTTGTATTTATATACGTCATGCTTTGCTGTTGCACTAATTGTGGTTGAATTACGACCAGGTAGGCACTATTGCCATGCGTGATCATTTGCTTTTCTTCTTTTAAAATATCTGCCCGTACTTAGGGGAAACAGGCAGACCCCTGGAAACAAGAAAGGCTGAACACATCAGAAACGTTAAGGAACATGATAATGGTTCAAACATCGAAAAACGTGCAACGCGAAAATCATTGACACAGGGAATTTCCGTAGTCGCCTAACACTAGAAAGTCTAGAATCATGGCATACAGCTGCCAAACACAGAAATGCTGACAACAACTCAAAACCGCTCCCTCGACAATGTACAATCTTAATAAAGAAAACATAGTATCACCTTATCGTATTTCACAGTGCACATGTATACACGTCATATCTAGCTTCATTTCACACTTTCACAGTTTACTGCAATCATTATAAATATACCCGTTGAAGGCTACAGACTGGTGGCCGAAAGCTCGTAAACAAATAAATATATTTTAGTCAGACAACGTCTCACCCTTTTCATTTATGTCTAATTGACACATCTACATTTTTAGTGGTTTATATTGTTTAACCATTTCTTAAAGCTCATTCAGTTAAAAACGGGTAAAATAGGGCGAGTGTAATAGCCAACGCGGTCTGGTGGTAAGGCAAAGTGGCGGTAAATAAACAACGCAGCTGAACGATAATTCTCTTGCTCTGAATTCTTTTCACGTTTTAGAATTAATTATAGGCTAGAGAAAAGCCCGCTTAAACAATTTAAGGGGCAAGCGCGTGATAGCAAACATATATAGTCTAGTGGCCAATGCAAAATGTCTCAAGTCAACGAGTTTTTGGTCAAACCTAATTGCCCTTGTCACAAACCCCATAGGTTTTTGTCTTGGGGTAAGAATTATTATAAATATACACGCTAGATTAAATCAAAGTTATTCGAAGCCATTCGCGAGCTTTTGTTCGCATTTCATCGAATAATATTTGCTCATACTCTGTCGAGAAAGATCTTGAAGTTGCTTTTGAGTGTAATTACATTTATATGCACAAATTTATTTCTAAATAAATCCAATTGAGTCTTTTGCAATATCACAATAACAAAAATGGGTAAGATCACAACTTGGGCATACAGTAGGTTTCTGGTGCTACGAATTTTAAAATCCCATATGCATATTTTTGTAAGTAGAACATTTGAAAGATAAATGTGTGTTGAAATCAGCCTTCTCTTATACACGGAGAAGACCATGTAAATTCTGATCAAACATACATTTCCAAATTTAATGACTCAGCTATATGACGTTCAATATATATCATTGAACTAAACAGATCACTATTTAAATCAAATGTCGCAGAACAATTTTATTGGTGAGGCACTACAGACACGATAAGTATTAAATAAATGGAAATGTTTTTCGCTGATTGCATAAATGACCACGCAAATTATATTTTGATATGATAAAACTTATACAGCACGTTAATAACAGCAGCCTATATATAGATGCATGTGCGCATGGCAATAGTGTCTACCCGGTCGTAATTCAACCACAATCACTGCAACAGCAGAGCATGAGGTATATATATACAAATCGGTGATACTATATCTTGATGGTCTGATTCGAAGATACAGGGTTTTAGCACTCACGGTCAGGGGGCCGCCTCTACACTCCCCTATATTTCGAACCAGAGGTGGTGGAGTTATGATACAGACGGTTGAAGCAGTCAATTCGATGTCGTTGTCGAAAGGCAACCGCATTTGGTGGGCTGTCGAGGCCAATTGTGCGAAGCCACCCGTGCGCGCCATCCGTGTGCAAACTTTTATTACAATACCCCGGTCCTTTTTACCATCGTTATACATTTCCAAGGCTAATCCTTCGAAGGTAGCAGAAATCCTGACACCTTTTGGAACCTTTTAATTTAAATTGATTACGCTTGCGTACAATCTCTTATGACGCTTTTCAATAGCCCTAATGTAAGTGGTAGAGCGTAATTCTTTTCAATTATTTATTTGGGGTTTTTTCGCCAAAAAAGATGGCTCCCACCGTTAAGAAAAACTATAGCATTTTGAGCACGGTTTTCTGTTCAATTTTTTTCGATGGTTTTTTAGAACTTTTATTTTCTCCATTTACCGAAAATTTTGCCAGTGCGGTTAACAAGGAAATAAAAATTTTTCTTTATCAGACTGTATGATAAAAAGAAGTAATTGTCAAATAGTTACGAATTTTTTTCTAAAAAAATTTGCAAAATAGACGAAAAGATACTTTGGAAAGGGTTATTAATTCTTACACAAGACGAAAACTATTTAATGCATGGCAAGGGCAGGAATTGATCCTACCCACTTTTGTAGGGTAATTTGTATTTGACCACTGCATTACGTTGGTTATGAGGCTTCGGCAAGTTGGTTTAAGTTGTCCATACGTTCTTCTAGCCTATGCTTAATTCTTGAAACTGACGAAATCCAGAACGATTTTTATCAAAGGTAGGTATTGCTCCCGGACTCAGTGATTGATTCTGAAGGGATGCACATTGTCTTTACCACTGGACTATGTTAGTTACCACTTTCTATGTTAGTTACCACTTTGATTGGGTTAAGAATTAAAATAGATATACACGCTAGATTAAATCAAAGTTATTCGAAGCCATTCGCGAGCTTTTGTTCGCATTTCATCGAATAATATTTAATCATACTCTGTCGAGGAAGACCTTGAAGTTGCTTTTGAGTGTAATTACCTTTTTAAATTATGTACAAATTTATTTCTAAATAAATCCAATTGAGTCTTTTGCAATATCACAAATAAGAAAAATGGGTAATAAGGTCAAAACTTGAACATATAGTAGGTTTCTGGTGCTACGAATTTTAAAAGCCTATATTTTTGTGAGTAATAAAACATTTGAAAAATAAATGTGTGTTGAAATCAGCCTTCTCTTATACTCGGAGAAGACCATGTAAATTCTGATCAAACATACATTTCCAAATTTAATGACCCAGCTATATGACGTTCAATATATATCATTGAACTAAACAGATCACTATTTAAATCTAATGTCGCAGAACAATTTTATTGGTGAGGCACTACAGACACGATAAGTATTAAATAAATGGAAATGTTTTTCGCTGATGATTGCATAAATGACCACGCAAATTATATTTTGATATGATAAAACTTATACAGCACGTTAATAACAGCAGCCTATATATAGATGCATGTGCGCATGGCAATAGTGTCTACCCGGTCGTAATTCAACCACAATCACTGCAACAGCAGAGCATGAGGTATATATATACAAATCAATGATACTATATCTTGATGGTCTGATTCGAAGATACAGGGTTTTAGCACTCACGGTCTGGGGGCCGCTTCTACCCTCCCCTATGTTTCGAACCAGAGGTGGTGGAGTTATGATACAGACGGTTGAGGCAGTCAATTCGATGTCGTTGTCGAAAGGCAACCGCATTTGGTGGGCTGTCGAGGCCAATTGTGCGAAGCCACCCGTGCGCGCCATCCGTGTGCAAACTTTTATTACAATACCCCGGTCCTTTTTACCATCGTTATACATTTCCAAGGCTAATCCTTCGAAGGTAGCAGAAATCCTGACACCTTTTGGAACCTTTTAATTTAAATTGATTACGCTGGCGTACAATCTCTTATGACGCTTTTCAATAGCCCTAATGTAAGTGGTAGAGCGTAATTCTTTTCAATTATTTATTTGGGGTTTTTTCGCCAAAAAAGATGGCTCCCACCGTTAAGAAAAACTATAGCATTTTGAGCACGGTTTTCTGTTCAATTTTTTTCGATGGTTTTTTAGAACTTTTATTTTCTCCATTTACCGAAAATTTTGCCAGTGCGGTTAACAAGGAAATAAAAATTTTTCTTTATCAGACTGTATGATAAAAAGAAGTAATTGTCAAATTGTTACGAATTTTTTTCTAAAAAAGTTTGCAAAATAGACGAAAAGATACTTTGGAAAGGGTTATTAATTCTTACACAAGACGAAAACTATTTAATGCATGGCAAGGGCAGGAATTGATCCTACCCACTTTTGTAGGGTAATTTGTATTTGACCACTGCATTACGTTGGTTATGAGGCTTCGGCAAGTTGGTTTAAGTTGTCCATACGTTCTTCTAGCCTATGCTTAATTCTTGAAACTGACGAAATCCAGAACGATTTTTATCAAAGGTAGGTATTGCTCCCGGACTCAGTGATTTATTCTGAAGGGATGCACATTGTCTTTACCACTGGACTATGTTAGTTACCACTTTCTATGTTAGTTACCACTTTGACTGGGTTAAGAATTATTATAGATATACACGCTAGATTAAATCAAAGTTATTCGAAGCCATTCGCGAGCTTTTGTTCGCATTTCATCGAATAATATTTGCTCATACTCTGTCGAGGAAGATCTTGAAGTTGCTTTTGAGTGTAATTACATTTATATGCACAAATTTATTTCTAAATAAATCCAATTGAGTCTTTTGCAATATCACAATAACAAAAATGGGTAAGATCACAACTTGGGCATACAGTAGGTTTCTGGTGCTACGAATTTTAAAATCCCATATGCATATTTTTGTAAGTAGAACATTTGAAAGATAAATGTGTGTTGAAATCAGCCTTCTCTTATACTCGGAGAAGACCATGTAAATTCTGATCAAACATACATTTCCAAATTTAATGACCCAGCTATATGACGTTCAATATGTATCATTGAACTAAACAGATCACTATTTAAATCTAATGTCGCAGAACAATTTTATTGGTGAGGCACTACAGACACGATAAGTATTAAATAAATGGAAAAGTTTTTCGCTGATTGCATAAATGACCACGCAAATTATATTTTGATATGATAAAACTTATACAGCACGTTAATAACAGCAGCCTATATATAGATGCATGTGCGCATGGCAATAGTGTCTACCCGGTCGTAATTCAACCACAATCACTGCAACAGCAGAGCATGAGGTATATATATACAAATCGGTGATACTATATCTTGATGGTCTGATTCGAAGATACAGGGTTTTAGCACTCACGGTCTGGGGGCCGCTTCTACACTCCCCTATATTTCGAACCAGAGGTGGTGGAGTCATGATACAGACGGTTGAGGCAGTCAATTGGATGTCGTTGTCGAAAGGCAACCGCATTTGGTGGGCTGTCGAGGCCAATTGTGCGAAGCCACCCGTGCGCGCCATCCGTGTGCAAACTTTTATTACAATACCCCGGTCCTTTTTACCATCGTTATACATTTCCAAGGCTAATCCTTCGAAGGTAGCAGAAATCCTGACACCTTTTGGAACCTTTTAACTTAAATTGATTACGCTGGCGTACAATCTCTTATGACGCTTTTCAATAGCCCTAATGTAAGTGGTAGAGCGTAATTCTTTTCAATTATTTATTTGGGGTTTTTTCGCCAAAAAAGATGGCTCCCACCGTTAAGAAAAACTATAGCATTTTGAGCACGGTTTTCTGTTCAATTTTTTTCGATGGTTTTTTAGAACTTTTATTTTCTCCATTTACCGAAAATTTTGCCAGTGCGGTTAACAAGGAAATAAAAATTTTTCTTTATCAGACTGTATGATAAAAAGAAGTAATTGTCAAATAGTTACGAATTTTTTTCTAAAAAAATTTGCAAAATAGACGAAAAGATACTTTGGAAAGGGTTATTAATTCTTACACAAGACGAAAACTATTTAATGCATGGCAAGGGCAGGAATTGATCCTACCCACTTTTGTAGGGTAATTTGTATTTGACCACTGCATTACGTTGGTTATGAGGCTTCGGCAAGTTGGTTTAAGTTGTCCATACGTTCTTCTAGCCTATGCTTAATTCTTGAAACTGACGAAATCCAGAACGATTTTTATCAAAGGTGGGTATTGCTCCCGGACTCAGTGATTGATTCTGAAGGGATGCACATTGTCTTTACCACTGGACTATGTTAGTTACCACTTTCTATGTTAGTTACCACTTTGACTGGGTTAAGAATTATAATAGATATACACGCTAGATTAAATCAAAGTTATTCGAAGCCATTCGCGAGCTTTTGTTCGCATTTCATCGAATAATATTTAATCATACTCTGTCGAGGAAGACCTTGAAGTTGCTTTTGAGTGTAATTACATTTTTAAATTATGTACAAATTTATTTCTAAATAAATCCAATTGAGTCTTTTGCAATATCACAAATAAGAAAAATGGGTAAGGTCAAAACTTGAGCATATAGTAGGTTTCTGGTGCTACGAATTTTAAAAGCCTATATTTTTGTGAGTAATAAAACATTTGAAAAATAAATGTGTGTTGAAATCAGCCTTCTCTTATACTCGGAGAAGACCATGTAAATTCTGATCAAACATACATTTCCAAATTTAATGACCCAGCTATATGACGTTCAATATATATCATTGAACTAAACAGATCACTATTTAAATCTAATGTCGCAGAACAATTTTATTGGTGAGGCACTACAGACACGATAAGTATTAAATAAATGGAAATGTTTTTCGCTGATGATTGCATAAATGACCACGCAAATTATATTTTGATATGATAAAACTTATACAGCACGTTAATAACAGCAGCCTATATATAGATGCATGTGCGCATGGCAATAGTGTCTACCCGGTCGTAATTCAACCACAATCACTGCAAGAGCAGAGCATGAGGTATATATATACAAATCGGTGATACTATATCTTGATGGTCTGATTCGAAGATACAGGGTTTTAGCACTCACGGTCTGGGGGCCGCTTCTACCCTCCCCTATGTTTCGAACCAGAGGTGGTGGAGTTATGATACAGACGGTTGAGGCAGTCAATTCGATGTCGTTGTCGAAAGGCAACCGCATTTGGTGCGAAGCCACCCGTGCGCGCCATCCGTGTGCAAACTTTTATTACAATACCCCGGTCCTTTTTACCATCGTTATACATTTCCAAGGCTAATCCTTCGAAGGTAGCAGAAATCCTGACACCTTTTGGAACCTTTTAATTTAAATTGATTACGCTGGCGTACAATCTCTTATGACGCTTTTCAATAGCCCTAATGTAAGTGGTAGAGCGTAATTCTTTTCAATTATTTATTTGGGGTTTTTTCGCCAAAAAAGATGGCTCCCACCGTTAAGAAAAACTATAGCATTTTGAGCACGGTTTTCTGTTCAATTTTTTTCGATGATTTTTTAGAACTTTTATTTTCTCCATTTACCGAAAATTTTGCCAGTGCGGTTAACAAGGAAATAAAAATTTTTCTTTATCAGACTGTATGATAAAAAGAAGTAATTGTCAAATTGTTACGAATTTTTTTCTAAAAAAATTTGCAAAATAGACGAAAAGATACTTTGGAAAGGGTTATTAATTCTTACACAAGACGAAAACTATTTAATGCATGGCAAGGGCAGGAATTGATCCTACCCACTTTTGTAGGGTAATTTGTATTTGACCACTGCATTACGTTGGTTATGAGGCTTCGGCAAGTTGGTTTAAGTTGTCCATACGTTCTTCTAGCCTATGCTTAATTCTTGAAACTGACGAAATCCAGAACGATTTTTATCAAAGGTAGGTATTGCTCCCGGACTCAGTGATTGATTCTGAAGGGATGCACATTGTCTTTACCACTGGACTATGTTAGTTACCACTTTCTATGTTAGTTACCACTTTGACTGGGTTAAGAATTATTATAGATATACACGCTAGATTAAATCAAAGTTATTCGAAGCCATTCGCGAGCTTTTGTTCGCATTTCATCGAATAATATTTGCTCATACTCTGTCGAGGAAGATCTTGAAGTTGCTTTTGAGTGTAATTACATTTATATGCACAAATTTATTTCTAAATAAATCCAATTGAGTCTTTTGCAATATCACAATAACAAAAATGGGTAAGATCACAACTTGGGCATACAGTAGGTTTCTGGTGCTACGAATTTTAAAATCCCATATGCATATTTTTGTAAGTAGAACATTTGAAAGATAAATGTGTGTTGAAATCAGCCTTCTCTTATACTCGGAGAAGACCATGTAAATTCTGATCAAACATACATTTCCAAATTTAATGACCCAGCTATATGACGTTCAATATATATCATTGAACTAAACAGATCACTATTTAAATCTAATGTCGCAGAACAATTTTATTGGTGAGGCACTACAGACACGATAAGTATTAAATAAATGGAAATGTTTTTCGCTGATTGCATAAATGACCACGCAAATTATATTTTGATATGATAAAACTTATACAGCACGTTAATAACAGCAGCCTATATATAGATGCATGTGCGCATGGCAATAGTGTCTACCCGGTCGTAATTCAACCACAATCACTGCAACAGCAGAGCATGAGGTATATATATACAAATCGGTGATACTATATCTTGATGGTCTGACTCGAAGATACAGGGTTTTAGCACTTACGGTCTGGGGGCCGCTTCTACCCTCCCCTATATTTCGAACCAGAGGTGGTGGAGTTATGATACAGACGGTTGAGGCAGTCAAGTCGATGTCGTTGTCGAAAGGCAACCGCATTTGGTGGGCTGTCGAGGCCAATTGTTCGAAGCCACCCGTGCGCTATCCGTGTGCAAACTTTTATTTTAATACCCCGGTCCTTTTTACCATCGTTATACATTTCCAAGGCTAACCCTTCGAAGGTAGCAGAAATCCTGACACCTTTTGGAACCTTTTAATTTAAATTGATTACGCTGGCGTACAATCTCTTATGACGCTTTTCAATAGCCCTAATGTAAGTGGTAGAGCGCAATTCTTTTCAGTTATTTATTTGGGGTTTTTTCGCCAAAAAAGATGGCTCCCACCGTTAAGAAAAACTATAGCATTTTGAGCACGGTTTTCTGTTCAATTTTTTTCGATGGTTTTTTAGAACTTATATTTTCTCCATTTACCGAAAATTTTGCCAGTGCGGTTAACAAGGAAATAAAAATTTTTCTTTATCAGACTGTATGATAAAAAGAAGTAATTGTCAAATAGTTACGAATTTTTTTCTAAAAAAATTTGCTAAATAGACGAAAAGATACTTTGGAAAGGGTTATTAATTCTTACACAAGACGAAAACTATTTAATGCATGGCAAGGGCACGAATTGATCCTACCCACTTTTGTAGGGTAATTTGTATTTGACCAATGCATTACGTTGGTTATGAGGCTTCGGCAAGTTGGTTTAAGTTGTCCATACGTTCTTCTAGCCTATGCTTAATTCTTGAAACTGACGAAATCCAGAACGATTTTTATCAAAGGTAGGTATTGCTCCCGGACTCAGTGATTGATTCTGAAGGGATGCACATTGTCTTTACCACTGGACTATGTTAGTTACCACTTTCTATGTTAGTTACCACTTTGACTGGGTTAAGAATTATTATAGATATACACGCTAGATTAAATCAAAGTTATTCGAAGCCATTCGCGAGCTTTTGTTCGCATTTCATCGAATAATATTTAATCATACTCTGTCGAGGAAGACCTTGAAGTTGCTTTTGAGTGTAATTACATTTTTAAATTATGTACAAATTTATTTCTAAATAAATCCAATTGAGTCTTTTGCAATATCACAAATAACAAAAATGGGTAAGGTCAAAACTTGAGCATATAGTAGGTTTCTGGTGCTACGAATTTTAAAAGCCTATATTTTTGTGAGTAATAAAACATTTGAAAATTAAATGTGTGTTGAAATCAGCCTTCTCTTATACTCGGAGAAGACCATGTAAATTCTGATCAAACATACATTTCCAAATTTAATGACCCAGCTATATGACGTTCAATATATATCATTGAACTAAACAGATCACTATTTAAATCTAATGTCGCAGAACAATTTTATTGGTGAGGCACTACAGACACGATAAGTATTAAATAAATGGAAATGTTTTTCGCTGATGATTGCATAAATGACCACGCAAATTATATTTTGATATGATAAAACTTATACAGCACGTTAATAACAGCAGCCTATATATAGATGCATGTGCGCATGGCAATAGTGTCTACCCGGTCGTAATTCAACCACAATCACTGCAACAGCAGAGCATGAGGTATATATATACAAATCGGTGATACTATATCTTGATGGTCTGATTCGAAGATACAGGGTTTTAGCACTTACGGTCTGGGGGCCGCTTCTACCCTCCCCTATGTTTCGAACCAGAGGTGGTGGAGTTATGATACAGACGGTTGAGGCAGTCAATTCGATGTCGTTGTCGAAAGGCAACCGCATTTGGTGGGCTGTCGAGGCCAATTGTGCGAAGCCACCCGTGCGCGCCATCCGTGTGCAAACTTTTATTACAATACCCCGGTCCTTTTTACCATCGTTATACATTTCCAAGGCTAATCCTTCGAAGGTAGCAGAAATCCTGACACCTTTTGGAACCTTTTAATTTAAATTGATTACGCTGGCGTACAATCTCTTATGACGCTTTTCAATAGCCCTAATGTAAGTGGTAGAGCGTAATTCTTTTCAATTATTTATTTGGGGTTTTTTCGCCAAAAAAGATGGCTCCCACCGTTAAAAAAAACTATAGCATTTTGAGCACGGTTTTCTGTTCAATTTTTTTCGATGATTTTTTAGAACTTTTATTTTCTCCATTTACCGAAAATTTTGCCAGTGCGGTTAACAAGGAAATAAAAATTTTTCTTTATCAGACTGTATGATAAAAAGAAGTAATTGTCAAATTGTTACGAATTTTTTTCTAAAAAAATTTGCAAAATAGACGAAAAGATACTTTGGAAAGGGTTATTAATTCTTACACAAGACGAAAACTATTTAATGCATGGCAAGGGCAGGAATTGATCCTACCCACTTTTGTAGGGTAATTTGTATTTGACCACTGCATTACGTTGGTTATGAGGCTTCGGCAAGTTGGTTTAAGTTGTCCATACGTTCTTCTAGCCTATGCTTAATTCTTGAAACTGACGAAATCCAGAACGATTTTTATCAAAGGTAGGTATTGCTCCCGGACTCAGTGATTTATTCTGAAGGGATGCACATTGTCTTTACCACTGGACTATGTTAGTTACCACTTTCTATGTTAGTTACCACTTTGACTGGGTTAAGAATTATTATAGATATACACGCTAGATTAAATCAAAGTTATTCGAAGCCATTCGCGAGCTTTTGTTCGCATTTCATCGAATAATATTTAATCATACTCTGTCGAGGAAGATCTTGAAGTTGCTTTTGAGTGTAATTACATTTATATGCACAAATTTATTTCTAAATAAATCCAATTGAGTCTTTTGCAATATCACAATAACAAAAATGGGTAAGATCACAACTTGGGCATACAGTAGGTTTCTGGTGCTACGAATTTTAAAATCCCATATGCATATTTTTGTAAGTAGAACATTTGAAAGATAAATGTGTGTTGAAATCAGCCTTCTCTTATACTCGGAGAAGACCATGTAAATTCTGATCAAACATACATTTCCAAATTTAATGACCCAGCTATATGACGTTCAATATATATCATTGAACTAAACAGATCACTATTTAAATCTAATGTCGCAGAACAATTTTATTGGTGAGGCACTACAGACACGATAAGTATTAAATAAATGGAAATGTTTTTCGCTGATTGCATAAATGACCACGCAAATTATATTTTGATATGATAAAACTTATACAGCACGTTAATAACAGCAGCCTATATATAGATGCATGTGCGCATGGCAATAGTGTCTACCCGGTCGTAATTCAACCACAATCACTGCAACAGCAGAGCATGAGGTATATATATACAAATCGGTGATACTATATCTTGATGGTCTGATTCGAAGATACAGGGTTTTAGCACTCACGGTCTGGGGGCCGCTTCTACCCTCCCCTATATTTCGAACCAGAGGTGGTGGAGTTATGATACAGACGGTTGAGGCAGTCAATTCGATGTCGTTGTCGAAAGGCAACCGAATTTGGTGGGCTGTCGAGGCCAATTGTGCGAAGCCACCCGTGCGCGCCATCCGTGTGCAAACTTTTATTACAATACCCCGGTCCTTTTTACCATCGTTATACATTTCCAAGGCTAATCCTTCGAAGGTAGCAGAAATCCTGACACCTTTTGGAACCTTTTAATTTAAATTGATTACGCTGGCGTACAATCTCTTATGACGCTTTTCAATAGCCCTAATGTAAGTGGTAGAGCGCAATTCTTTTCAATTATTTATTTGGGGTTTTTTCGCCAAAAAAGATGGCTCCCACAGTTAAGAAAAACTATAGCATTTTGAGCACAGTTTTCTGTTCAATTTTTTTCGATGGTTTTTTAGAATTTTTATTTTCTCCATTTACCGAAAATTTTGCCAGTGCGGTTAACAAGGAAATAAAAATTTTTCTTTATCAGACTGTATGATAAAAAGAAGTAATTGTCAAATAGTTACGAATTTTTTTCTAAAAAAATTTGCAAAATAGACGAAAAGATACTTTGGAAAGGGTTATTAATTCTTACACAAGACGAAAACTATTTAATTCATGGCAAGGGCAGGAATTGATCCTACCCACTTTTGTAGGGTAATTTGTATTTGACCACTGCATTACGTTGGTTATGAGGCTTCGGCAAGTTGGTTTAAGTTGTCTATACGTTCTTCTAGCCTATGCTTAATTCTTGAAACTGACGAAATCCAGAACGATTTTTATCAAAGGTAGGTATTGCTCCCGGACTCAGTGATTGATTCTGAAGGGATGCACATTGTCTTTACCACTGGACTATGTTAGTTACCACTTTCTATGTTAGTTACCACTTTGACTGGGTTAAGAATTATTATAGATATACACGCTAGATTAAATCAAAGTTATTCGAAGCCATTCGCGAGCTTTTGTTCGCATTTCATCGAATAATATTTGCTCATACTCTGTCGAGGAAGATCTTGAAGTTGCTTTTGAGTGTAATTACATTTATATGCACAAATTTATTTCTAAATAAATCCAATTGAGTCTTTTGCAATATCACAATAACAAAAATGGGTAAGATCACAACGTGGGCATACAGTAGGTTTCTGGTGCTACGAATTTTAAAATCCCATATGCATATTTTTGTAAGTAGAACATTTGAAAGATAAATGTGTGTTGAAATCAGCCTTCTCTTATACTCGGAGAAGACCATGTAAATTCTGATCAAACATACATTTCCAAATTTAATGACCCAGCTATATGACGTTCAATATATATCATTGAACTAAACAGATCACTATTTAAATCTAATGTCGCAGAACAATTTTATTGGTGAGGCACTACAGACACGATAAGTATTAAATAAATGGAAATGTTTTTCGCTGATTGCATAAATGACCACGCAAATTATATTTTGATATGATAAAACTTATACAGCACGTTAATAACAGCAGCCTATATATAGATGCATGTGCGCATGGCAATAGTGTCTACCCGGTCGTAATTCAACCACAATCACTGCAACAGCAGTGTATGAGGTATATATATACAAATCGGTGATACTATATCTTGATGGTCTGATTCGAAGATACAGGGTCTTAGCACTCACGGTCTGGGGGCCGCTTCTACCCTCCCCTATGTTTCGAACCAGAGGTGGTGGAGTTATGATACAGACGGTTGAGGCAGTCAATTCGATGTCGTTGTCGAAAGGCAACCGCATTTGGTGGGCTGTCGAGGCCAATTGTGCGAAGCCACCCGTGCGCGCCATCCGTGTGCAAACTTTTATTACAATACCCCGGTTCTTTTTACCATCGTTATACATTTCCAAGGCTAATCCTTCGAAGGTAGCAGAAATCCTGACACCTTTTGGAACCTTTTAATTTAAATTGATTACGCTGGCGTACAATCTCTTATGACGCTTTTCAATAGCCCTAATGTAAGTGGTAGAGCGTAATTCTTTTCAATTATTTATTTGGGGTTTTTTCGCCAAAAAAGATGGCTCCCACCGTTAAAAAAAACTATAGCATTTTGAGCACGGTTTTCTGTTCAATTTTTTTCGATGGTTTTTTAGAACTTTTATTTTCTCAATTACCGAAAATTTTGCCAGTGCGGTTAACAAGGAAATAAAAATTTTTCTTTATCAGACTGTATGATAAAAAGAAGTAATTGTCAAATTGTTACGAATTTTTTTCTAAAAAAATTTGCAAAATAAACGAAAAGATACTTTGGAAAGGGTTATTAATTCTTACACTAGACGAAAACTATTTAATGCATAGCAAGGGCAGGAATTGATCCTACCCACTTTTGTAGGGTAATTTGTATTTGACCACTGCATTACGTTGGTTATGAGGCTTCGGCAAGTTGGTTTAAGTTGTCCATACGTTCTTCTAGCCTATGCTTAATTCTTGAAACTGACGAAATCCAGAACGATTTTTATCAAAGGTAGGTATTGCTCCCGGACTCAGTGATTGATTCTGAAGGGATGCACATTGTCTTTACCACTGGACTATGTTAGTTACCACTTTCTATGTTAGTTACCACTTTGACTGGGTTAAGAATTATTATAGATATACACGCTAGATTAAACCAAAGTTATTCGAAGCCATTCGCGAGCTTTTGTTCGCATTTCATCGAATAATATTTGCTCATACTCTGTCGAGGAAGATCTTGAAGTTGCTTTTGAGTGTAATTACATTTATATGCACAAATTTATTTCTAAATAAATCCAATTGAGTCTTTTGCAATATCACAATAACAAAAATGGGTAAGATCAAAACTTGGGCATACAGTAGGTTTCTCGTGCTACGAATTTTAAAATCCCATATGCATATTTTTGTAAGTAGAACATTTGAAAGATAAATGTGTGTTGAAATCAGCCTTCTCTTATACTCGGAGAAGACCATGTAAATTCTGATCAAACATACATTTCCAAATTTAATGACCCAGCTATATGACGTTCAATATATATCATTGAACTAAACAGATCACTATTTAAATCTAATGTCGCAGAACAATTTTATTGGTGAGGCACTACAGACACGATAAGTATTAAATAAATGGAAATGTTTTTCGCTGATTGCATAAATGACCACGCAAATTATATTTTGATATGATAAAACTTATACAGCACGTTAATAACAGCAGCCTATATATAGATGCATGTGCGCATGGCAATAGTGTCTACCCGGTCGTAATTCAACCACAATCACTGCAACAGCAGAGCATGAGGTATATATATACAAATCGGTGATACGATATCTTGATGGTCTGATTCGAAGATACAGGGTTTTAGCACTTACGGTCTGGGGGCCGCTTCTACCCTCCCCTATGTTTCGAACCAGAGGTGGTGGAGTTATGATACAGACGGTTGAGGCAGTCAATTCGATGTCGTTGTCGAAAGGCAACCGCATTTGGTGGGCTGTCGAGGCCAACTGTGCGAAGCCACCCGTGCGCGCCATCCGTGTGCAAACTTTTATTACAATACCCCGGTCCTTTTTACCATCGTTATACATTTCCAAGGCTAATCCTTCGAAGGTAGCAGAAATCCTGACACCTTTTGGAACCTTTTAATTTAAATTGATTACGCTGGCGTACAATCTCTTATGACGCTTTTCAATAGCCCTAATGTAAGTGGTAGAGCGTAATTCTTTTCAATTATTTATTTGGGGTTTTTTCGCCAAAAAAGATGGCTCCCACCGTTAAAAAAAACTATAGCATTTTGAGCACGGTTTTCTGTTCAATTTTTTTCGATGGTTTTTTAGAACTTTTATTTTCTCCATTTACCGAAAATTTTGCCAGTGCGGTTAACAAGGAAATAAAAATTTTTCTTTATCAGACTGTATGATAAAAAGAAGTAATTGTCAAATTGTTACGAATTTTTTTCTAAAAAAATTTGCAAAATAGACGAAAAGATACTTTGGAAAGGGTTATTAATTCTTACACAAGACGAAAACTATTTAATGCATGGCAAGGGCAGGAATTGATCCTACCCACTTTTGTAGGGTAATTTGTATTTGACCACTGCATTACGTTGGTTATGAGGCTTCGGCAAGTTGGTTTAAGTTGTCCATACGTTCTTCTAGCCTATGCTTAATTCTTGAAACTGACGAAATCCAGAACGATTTTTATCAAAGGTAGGTATTGCTCCCGGACTCAGTGATTGACTCTGAAGGGAAGCACATTGTCTTTACCACTGGATTATGTTAGTTACCACTTTCTATGTTAGTTACCACTTTGACTGGGTTAAGAATTATTATAGATATACACGCTAGATTAAATCAAAGTTATTCGAAGCCATTCGCGAGCTTTTGTTCGCATTTCATCGAATAATATTTAATCATACTCTGTCGAGGAAGACCTTGAAGTTGCTTTTGAGTGTAATTACATTTTTAAATTATGTACAAATTTATTTCTAAATAAATCCAATTGAGTCTTTTGCAATATCACAAATAACAAAAATGGGTAAGGTCAAAACTTGAGCATATAGTAGGTTTCTGGTGCTAAGAATTTTAAAAGCCTATATTTTTGTGAGTAATAAAACATTTGAAAAATAAATGTGTGTTGAAATCAGCCTTCTCTTATACTCGGAGAAGACCATGTAAATTCTGATCAAACATACATTTCCAAATTTAATGACCCAGCTATATGACGTTCAATATATATCATTGAACTAAACAGATCACTATTTAAATCTAATGTCGCAGAACAATTTTATTGGTGAGGCACTACAGACACGATAAGTATTAAATAAATGGAAATGTTTTTCGCTGATTGCATAAATGACCACGCAAATTATATTTTGATATGATAAAACTTATACAGCACGTTAATAACAGCAGCCTATATATAGATGCATGTGCGCATGGCAATAGTGTCTACCCGGTCGTAATTCAACCACAATCACTGCAACAGCAGAGCATGAGGTATATATATACAAATCGGTGATACTATATCTTGATGGTCTGATTCGAAGATACAGGGTTTTAGCACTTACGGTCTGGGGGCCGCTTCTACCCTCCCCTATGTTTCGAACCAGAGGTGGTGGAGTTATGATACAGACGGTTGAGGCAGTCAATTCGATGTCGTTGTCGAAAGGCAACCGCATTTGGTGGGCTGTCGAGGCCAATTGTGCGAAGCCACCCGTGCGCGCCATCCGTGTGCAAACTTTTATTACAATACCCCGGTCCTTTTTACCATCGTTATACATTTCCAAGGCTAATCCTTCGAAGGTAGCAGAAATCCTGACACCTTTTGGAACCTTTTAATTTAAATTGATTACGCTGGCGTACAATCTCTTATGACGCTTTTCAATAGCCCTAATGTAAGTGGTAGAGCGTAATTCTTTTCAATTATTTATTTGGGCTTTTTTCGCAAAAAACATGGCTCCCACCGTTAAAAAAAACTATAGCATTTTGAGCACGGTTTTCTGTTCAATTTTTTTCGATGGTTTTTTAGAACTTTTATTTTCTCCATTTACCGAAAATTTTGCCAGTGCGGTTAACAAGGAAATAAAAATTTTTCTTTATCAGACTGTATGATAAAAAGAAGTAATTGTCAAATTGTTACGAATTTTTTTCTAAAAAAATTTGCAAAATAGACGAAAAGATACTTTGGAAAGGGTTATTAATTCTTACACAAGACGAAAACTATTTAATGCATGGCAAGGGCAGGAATTGATCCTACCCACTTTTGTAGGGTAATTTGTATTTGACCACTGCATTACGTTGGTTATGAGGCTTCGGCAAGTTGGTTTAAGTTGTCCATACGTTCTTCTAGCCTATGCTTAATTCTTGAAACTGACGAAATCCAGAACGATTTTTATCAAAGGTAGGTATTGCTCCCGGACTCAGTGATTGATTCTGAAGGGATGCACATTGTCTTTACCACTGGACTATGTTAGTTACCACTTTCTATGTTAGTTACCACTTTGACTGGGTTAAGAATTATTATAGATATACACGCTAGATTAAATCAAAGTTATTCGAAGCCATTCGCGAGCTTTTGTTCGCATTTCATCGAATAATATTTGCTCATACTCTGTCGAGGAAGATCTTGAAGTTGCTTTTGAGTGTAATTACATTTATATGCACAAATTTATTTCTAAATAAATCCAATTGAGTCTTTTGCAATATCACAATAACAAAAATGGGTAAGATCACAACTTGGGCATACAGTAGGTTTCTGGTGCTACGAATTTTAAAATCCCATATGCATATTTTTGTAAGTAGAACATTTGAAAGATAAATGTGTGTTGAAATCAGCCTTCTCTTATACTCGGAGAAGACCATGTAAATTCTGATCAAACATACATTTCCAAATTTAATGACCCAGCTATATGACGTTCAATATATATCATTGAACTAAACAGATCACTATTTAAATCTAATGTCGCAGAACAATTTTATTGGTGAGGCACTACAGACACGATAAGTATTAAATAAATGGAAATGTTTTTCGCTGATTGCATAAATGACCACGCAAATTATATTTTGATATGATAAAACTTATACAGCACGTTAATAACAGCAGCCTATATATAGATGCATGTGCGCATGGCAATAGTGTCTACCCGGTCGTAATTCAACCACAATCACTGCAACAGCAGAGCATGAGGTATATATATACAAATCGGTGATACTATATCTTGATGGTCTGATTCGAAGATACAGGGTTTTAGCACTTACGGTCTGGGGGCCGCTTCTACCCTCCCCTATATTTCGAACCAGAGGTGGTGGAGTTATGATACAGACGGTTGAGGCAGTCAATTCGATGTCGTTGTCGAAAGGCAACCGCATTTGGTGGGCTGTCGAGGCCAATTGTGCGAAGCCACCCGTGCGCGCCATCCGTGTGCAAACTTTTATTACAATACCCCGGTCCTTTTTACCATCGTTATACATTTCCAAGGGTAATCCTTCGAAGGTAGCAGAAATCCTGACACCTTTTGGAACCTTTTAATTTAAATTGATTACGCTGGCGTACAATCTCTTATGACGCTTTTCAAAAGCCCTAATGTAAGTGGTAGAGCGCAATTCTTTTCAATTATTTATTTGGGGTTTTTTCGCCAAAAAAGATGGCTCCCACCGTTAAGAAAAACTATAGCATTTTGAGCACGGTTTTCTGTTCAATTTTTTTCGATGGTTTTTTAGAACTTTTATTTTCTCCATTTACCGAAAATTTTGCCAGTGCGGTTAACAAGGAAATAAAAATTTTTCTTTATCAGACTGTATGATAAAAAGAAGTAATTGTCAAATAGTTACGAATTTTTTTCTAAAAAAATTTGCAAAATAGACGAAAAGATACTTTGGAAAGGGTTATTAATTCTTACACAAGACGAAAACTATTTAATGCATGGCAAGGGCAGGAATTGATCCTACCCACTTTTGTAGGATAATTTGTATTTGACCACTGCATTACGTTTGTTATGAGGCTTCGGCAAGTTGGTTTAAGTTGTCCATACGTTCTTCTAGCCTATGCTTAATTCTTGAAACTGACGAAATCCAGAACGATTTTTATCAAAGGTAGGTATTGCTCCCGGACTCAGTGATTGATTCTGAAGGGATGCACATTGTCTTTACCACTGGACTATGTTAGTTACCACTTTCTATGTTAGTTACCACTTTGACTGGGTTAAGAATTATTATAGATATACACGCTAGATTAAATCAAAGTTATTCGAAGCCATTCGCGAGCTTTTGTTCGCATTTCATCGAATAATATTTGCTCATACTCTGTCGAGGAAGACCTTGAAGTTTCTTTTGAGTGTAATTACATTTTTAAATTATGTACAAATTTATTTCTAAATAAATCCAATTGAGTCTTTTGCAATATCACAAATAACAAAAATGGGTAAGGTCAAAACTTGAGCATATAGTAGGTTTCTGGTGCTACGAATTTTAAAAGCCTATATTTTTGTGAGTAATAAAACATTTGAAAAATAAATGTGTGTTGAAATCAACCTTCTCTTATACTCGGCGAAGACCATGTAAATTCTGATCAAACATACATTTCCAAATTTAATGACCCAGCTATATGACGTTCAATATATATCATTGAACTAAACAGATCACTATTTAAATCTAATGTCGCAGAACAATTTTATTGGTGAGGCACTACAGACACGATAAGTATTAAATAAATGGAAATGTTTTTCGCTGATTGCATAAATGACCACGCAAATTATGTTTTGATATGATAAAACTTATACAGCACGTTAATAACAGCAGCCTATATATAGATGCATGTGCGCATGGCAATAGTGTCTACCCGGTCGTAATTCAACCACAATCACTGCAACAGCAGAGTATGAGGTATATATATACAAATCGGTGATACTATATCTTGATGGTCTGATTCGAAGATACAGGGTCTTAGCACTTACGGTCTGGGGGCCGCTTCTACCCTCCCCTATGTTTCGAACCAGAGGTGGTGGAGTTATGATACAGACGGTTGAGGCAGTCAATTCGATGTCGTTGTCGAAAGGCAACCGCATTTGGTGGGCTGTCGAGGCCAATTGTGCGAAGCCACCCGTGCGCGCCATCCGTGTGCAAACTTTTATTACAATACCCCGGTCCTTTTTACCATCGTTATACATTTCCAAGGCTAATCCTTCGAAGGTAGCAGAAATCCTGACACCTTTTGGAACCTTTTAATTTAAATTGATTACGCTGGCGTACAATCTCTTATGACGCTTTTCAATAGCCCTAATGTAAGTGGTAGAGCGTAATTCTTTTCAATTATTTATTTGGGGTTTTTTCGCCAAAAAAGATGGCTCCCACCGTTAAAAAAAACTATAGCATTTTGAGCACGGTTTTCTGTTCAATTTTTTTCGATGGTTTTTTAGAACTTTTATTTTCTCCATTTACCGAAAATTTTGCCAGTGCGGTAAACAAGGAAATAAAAATTTTTCTTTATCAGACTGTATGATAAAAAGAAGTAATTGTCAAATTGTTACGAATTTTTTTCTAAAAAAATTTGCAAAATAAACGAAAAGATACTTTGGAAAGGGTTATTAATTCTTACACAAGACGAAAACTATTTAATGCATGGCAAGGGCAGGAATTGATCCTACCCACTTTTGTAGGGTAATTTGTATTTGACCACTGCATTACGTTGGTTATGAGGCTTCGGCAAGTTGGTTTAAGTTGTCCATACGTTCTTCTAGCCTATGCTTAATTCTTGAAACTGACGAAATCCAGAACGATTTTTATCAAAGGTAGGTATTGCTCCCGGACTCAGTGATTGATTCTGAAGGGATGCACATTGTCTTTACCACTGGACTATGTTAGTTACCACTTTCTATGTTAGTTACCACTTTGACTGGGTTAAGAATTATTATAGATATACACGCTAGATTAAACCAAAGTTATTCGAAGCCATTCGCGAGCTTTTGTTCGCATTTCATCGAATAATATTTGCTCATACTCTGTCGAGGAAGATCTTGAAGTTGCTTTTGAGTGTAATTACATTTATATGCACAAATTTATTTCTAAATAAATCCAATTGAGTCTTTTGCAATATCACAATAACAAAAATGGGTAAGATCACAACTTGGGCATACAGTAGGTTTCTGGTGCTACGAATTTTAAAATCCCATATGCATATTTTTGTAAGTAGAACATTTGAAAGATAAATGTGTGTTGAAATCAGCCTTCTCTTATACTCGGAGAAGACCATGTAAATTCTGATCAAACATACATTTCCAAATTTAATGACCCAGCTATATGACGTTCAATATATATCATTGAACTAAACAGATCACTATTTAAATCTAATGTCGCAGAACAATTTTATTGGTGAGGCACTACAGACACGATAAGTATTAAATAAATGGAAATGTTTTTCGCTGATTGCATAAATGACCACGCAAATTATATTTTGATATGATAAAACTTATACAGCACGTTAATAACAGCAGCCTATATATAGATGCATGTGCGCATGGCAATAGTGTCTACAAGGTCGTAATTCAACCACAATCACTGCAACAGCAGAGCATGAGGTATATATATACAAATCGGTGATACTATATCTTGATGGTCTGATTCGAAGATACAGGGTTTTAGCACTTACGGTCTGGGGGCCGCTTCTACCCTCCCTATGTTTCGAACCAGAGGTGGTGGAGTTATGATACAGACGGTTGAGGCAGTCAATTCGATGTCGTTGTCGAAAGGCAACCGCATTTGGTGGGCTGTCGAGGCCAACTGTGCGAAGCCACCCGTGCGCGCCATCCGTGTGCAAACTTTTATTACAATACCCCGGTCCTTTTTACCATCGTTATACATTTCCAAGGCTAATCCTTCGAAGGTAGCAGAAATCCTGACACCTTTTGGAACCTTTTAATTTAAATTGATTACGCTGGCGTACAATCTCTTATGACGCTTTTCAATAGCCCTAATGTAAGTGGTAGAGCGTAATTCTTTTCAATTATTTATTTGGGGTTTTTTCGCCAAAAAAGATGGCTCCCACCGTTAAAAAAAACTATAGCATTTTGAGCACGGTTTTCTGTTCAATTTTTTTCGATGGTTTTTTAGAACTTTTATTTTCTCCATTTACCGAAAATTTTGCCAGTGCGGTTAACAAGGAAATAAAAATTTTTCTTTATCAGACTGTATGATAAAAAGAAGTAATTGTCAAATTGTTACGAATTTTTTTCTAAAAAAATTTGCAAAATAGACGAAAAGATACTTTGGAAAGGGTTATTAATTCTTACACAAGACGAAAACTATTTAATGCATGGCAAGGGCAGGAATTGATCCTACCCACTTTTGTAGGGTAATTTGTATTTGACCACTGCATTACGTTGGTTATGAGGCTTCGGCAAGTTGGTTTAAGTTGTCCATACGTTCTTCTAGCCTATGCTTAATTCTTGAAACTGACGAAATCCAGAACGATTTTTATCAAAGGTAGGTATTGCTCCCGGACTCAGTGATTGACTCTGAAGGGAAGCACATTGTCTTTACCACTGGATTATGTTAGTTACCACTTTCTATGTTAGTTACCACTTTGACTGGGTTAAGAATTATTATAGATATACACGCTAGATTAAATCAAAGTTATTCGAAGCCATTCGCGAGCTTTTGTTCGCATTTCATCGAATAATATTTAATCATACTCTGTCGAGGAAGACCTTGAAGTTGCTTTTGAGTGTAATTACATTTTTAAATTATGTACAAATTTATTTCTAAATAAATCCAATTGAGTCTTTTGCAATATCACAAATAACAAAAATGGGTAAGGTCAAAACTTGAGCATATAGTAGGTTTCTGGTGCTAAGAATTTTAAAAGCCTATATTTTTGTGAGTAATAAAACATTTGAAAAATAAATGTGTGTTGAAATCAGCCTTCTCTTATACTCGGAGAAGACCATGTAAATTCTGATCAAACATACATTTCCAAATTTAATGACCCAGCTATATGACGTTCAATATATATCATTGAACTAAACAGATCACTATTTAAATCTAATGTCGCAGAACAATTTTATTGGTGAGGCACTACAGACACGATAAGTATTAAATAAATGGAAATGTTTTTCGCTGATTGCATAAATGACCACGCAAATTATATTTTGATATGATAAAACTTATACAGCACGTTAATAACAGCAGCCTATATATAGATGCATGTGCGCATGGCAATAGTGTCTACCCGGTCGTAATTCAACCACAATCACTGCAACAGCAGAGCATGAGGTATATATATACAAATCGGTGATACTATATCTTGATGGTCTGATTCGAAGATACAGGGTTTTAGCACTTACGGTCTGGGGGCCGCTTCTACCCTCCCCTATGTTTCGAACCAGAGGTGGTGGAGTTATGATACAGACGGTTGAGGCAGTCAATTCGATGTCGTTGTCGAAAGGCAACCGCATTTGGTGGGCTGTCGAGGCCAATTGTGCGAAGCCACCCGTGCGCGCCATCCGTGTGCAAACTTTTATTACAATACCCCGGTCCTTTTTACCATCGTTATACATTTCCAAGGCTAATCCTTCGAAGGTAGCAGAAATCCTGACACCTTTTGGAACCTTTTAATTTAAATTGATTACGCTGGCGTACAATCTCTTATGACGCTTTTCAATAGCCCTAATGTAAGTGGTAGAGCGTAATTCTTTTCAATTATTTATTTGGGGTTTTTTCGCAAAAAACATGGCTCCCACCGTTAAAAAAAACTATAGCATTTTGAGCACGGTTTTCTGTTCAATTTTTTTCGATGGTTTTTTAGAACTTTTATTTTCTCCATTTACCGAAAATTTTGCCAGTGCGGTTAACAAGGAAATAAAAATTTTTCTTTATCAGACTGTATGATAAAAAGAAGTAATTGTCAAATTGTTACGAATTTTTTTCTAAAAAAATTTGCAAAATAGACGAAAAGATACTTTGGAAAGGGTTATTAATTCTTACACAAGACGAAAACTATTTAATGCATGGCAAGGGCAGGAATTGATCCTACCCACTTTTGTAGGGTAATTTGTATTTGACCACTGCATTACGTTGGTTATGAGGCTTCGGCAAGTTGGTTTAAGTTGTCCATACGTTCTTCTAGCCTATGCTTAATTCTTGAAACTGACGAAATCCAGAACGATTTTTATCAAAGGTAGGTATTGCTCCCGGACTCAGTGATTGATTCTGAAGGGATGCACATTGTCTTTACCACTGGACTATGTTAGTTACCACTTTCTATGTTAGTTACCACTTTGACTGGGTTAAGAATTATTATAGATATACACGCTAGATTAAATCAAAGTTATTCGAAGCCATTCGCGAGCTTTTGTTCGCATTTCATCGAATAATATTTGCTCATACTCTGTCGAGGAAGATCTTGAAGTTGCTTTTGAGTGTAATTACATTTATATGCACAAATTTATTTCTAAATAAATCCAATTGAGTCTTTTGCAATATCACAATAACAAAAATGGGTAAGATCACAACTTGGGCATACAGTAGGTTTCTGGTGCTACGAATTTTAAAATCCCATATGCATATTTTTGTAAGTAGAACATTTGAAAGATAAATGTGTGTTGAAATCAGCCTTCTCTTATACTCGGAGAAGACCATGTAAATTCTGATCAAACATACATTTCCAAATTTAATGACCCAGCTATATGACGTTCAATATATATCATTGAACTAAACAGATCACTATTTAAATCTAATGTCGCAGAACAATTTTATTGGTGAGGCACTACAGACACGATAAGTATTAAATAAATGGAAATGTTTTTCGCTGATTGCATAAATGACCACGCAAATTATATTTTGATATGATAAAACTTATACAGCACGTTAATAACAGCAGCCTATATAGAGATGCATGTGCGCATGGCAATAGTGTCTACCCGGTCGTAATTCAACCACAATCACTGCAACAGCAGAGCATGAGGTATATATATACAAATCGGTGATACTATATCTTGATGGTCTGATTCGAAGATACAGGGTTTTAGCACTTACGGTCTGGGGGCCGCTTCTACCCTCCCCTATATTTCGAACCAGAGGTGGTGGAGTTATGATACAGACGGTTGAGGCAGTCAATTCGATGTCGTTGTCGAAAGGCAACCGCATTTGGTGGGCTGTCGAGGCCAATTGTGCGAAGCCACCCGTGCGCGCCATCCGTGTGCAAACTTTTATTACAATACCCCGGTCCTTTTTACCATCGTTATACATTTCCAAGGGTAATCCTTCGAAGGTAGCAGAAATCCTGACACCTTTTGGAACCTTTTAATTTAAATTGATTACGCTGGCGTACAATCTCTTATGACGCTTTTCAAAAGCCCTAATGTAAGTGGTAGAGCGCAATTCTTTTCAATTATTTATTTGGGGTTTTTTCGCCAAAAAAGATGGCTCCCACCGTTAAGAAAAACTATAGCATTTTGAGCACGGTTTTCTGTTCAATTTTTTTCGATGGTTTTTTAGAACTTTTATTTTCTCCATTTACCGAAAATTTTGCCAGTGCGGTTAACAAGGAAATAAAAATTTTTCTTTATCAGACTGTATGATAAAAAGAAGTAATTGTCAAATAGTTACGAATTTTTTTCTAAAAAAATTTGCAAAATAGACGAAAAGATACTTTGGAAAGGGTTATTAATTCTTACACAAGACGAAAACTATTTAATGCATGGCAAGGGCAGAAATTGATCCTACCCACTTTTGTAGGATAATTTGTATTTGACCACTGCATTACGTTTGTTATGAGGCTTCGGCAAGTTGGTTTAAGTTGTCCATACGTTCTTCTAGCCTATGCTTAATTCTTGAAACTGACGAAATCCAGAACGATTTTTATCAAAGGTAGGTATTGCTCCCGGACTCAGTGATTGATTCTGAAGGGATGCACATTGTCTTTACCACTGGACTATGTTAGTTACCACTTTCTATGTTAGTTACCACTTTGACTGGGTTAAGAATTATTATAGATATACACGCTAGATTAAATCAAAGTTATTCGAAGCCATTCGCGAGCTTTTGTTCGCATTTCATCGAATAATATTTGCTCATACTCTGTCGAGGAAGACCTTGAAGTTTCTTTTGAGTGTAATTACATTTTTAAATTATGTACAAATTTATTTCTAAATAAATCCAATTGAGTCTTTTGCAATATCACAAATAACAAAAATGGGTAAGGTCAAAACTTGAGCATATAGTAGGTTTCTGGTGCTACGAATTTTAAAAGCCTATATTTTTGTGAGTAATAAAACATTTGAAAAATAAATGTGTGTTGAAATCAACCTTCTCTTATACTCGGCGAAGACCATGTAAATTCTGATCAAACATACATTTCCAAATTTAATGACCCAGCTATATGACGTTCAATATATATCATTGAACTAAACAGATCACTATTTAAATCTAATGTCGCAGAACAATTTTATTGGTGAGGCACTACAGACACGATAAGTATTAAATAAATGGAAATGTTTTTCGCTGATTGCATAAATGACCACGCAAATTATGTTTTGATATGATAAAACTTATACAGCACGTTAATAACAGCAGCCTATATATAGATGCATGTGCGCATGGCAATAGTGTCTACCCGGTCGTAATTCAACCACAATCACTGCAACAGCAGAGTATGAGGTATATATATACAAATCGGTGATACTATATCTTGATGGTCTGATTCGAAGATACAGGGTCTTAGCACTTACGGTCTGGGGGCCGCTTCTACCCTCCCCTATGTTTCGAACCAGAGGTGGTGGAGTTATGATACAGACGGTTGAGGCAGTCAATTCGATGTCGTTGTCGAAAGGCAACCGCATTTGGTGGGCTGTCGAGGCCAATTGTGCGAAGCCACCCGTGCGCGCCATCCGTGTGCAAACTTTTATTACAATACCCCGGTCCTTTTTACCATCGTTATACATTTCCAAGGCTAATCCTTCGAAGGTAGCAGAAATCCTGACACCTTTTGGAACCTTTTAATTTAAATTGATTACGCTGGCGTACAATCTCTTATGACGCTTTTCAATAGCCCTAATGTAAGTGGTAGAGCGTAATTCTTTTCAATTATTTATTTGGGGTTTTTTCGCAAAAAAAGATGGCTCCCACCGTTAAAAAAAACTATAGCATTTTGAGCACGGTTTTCTGTTCAATTTTTTTCGATGGTTTTTTAGAACTTTTATTTTCTCCATTTACCGAAAATTTTGCCAGTGCGGTAAACAAGGAAATAAAAATTTTTCTTTATCAGACTGTATGATAAAAAGAAGTAATTGTCAAATTGTTAGGAATTTTTTTCTAAAAAAATTTGCAAAATAAACGAAAAGATACTTTGGAAAGGGTTATTAATTCTTACACAAGACGAAAACTATTTAATGCATGGCAAGGGCAGGAATTGATCCTACCCACTTTTGTAGGGTAATTTGTATTTGACCACTGCATTACGTTGGTTATGAGGCTTCGGCAAGTTGGTTTAAGTTGTCCATACGTTCTTCTAGCCTATGCTTAATTCTTGAAACTGACGAAATCCAGAACGATTTTTATCAAAGGTAGGTATTGCTCCCGGACTCAGTGATTGATTCTGAAGGGATGCACATTGTCTTTACCACTGGACTATGTTAGTTACCACTTTCTATGTTAGTTACCACTTTGACTGGGTTAAGAATTATTATAGATATACACGCTAGATTAAACCAAAGTTATTCGAAGCCATTCGCGAGCTTTTGTTCGCATTTCATCGAATAATATTTGCTCATACTCTGTCGAGGAAGATCTTGAAGTTGCTTTTGAGTGTAATTACATTTATATGCACAAATTTATTTCTAAATAAATCCAATTGAGTCTTTTGCAATATCACAATAACAAAAATGGGTAAGATCACAACTTGGGCATACAGTAGGTTTCTGGTGCTACGAATTTTAAAATCCCATATGCATATTTTTGTCAGTAGAACATTTGAAAGATAAATGTGTGTTGAAATCAGCCTTCTCTTATACTCGGAGAAGACCATGTAAATTCTGATCAAACATACATTTCCAAATTTAATGACCCAGCTATATGACGTTCAATATATATCATTGAACTAAACAGATCACTATTTAAATCTAATGTCGCAGAACAATTTTATTGGTGAGGCACTACAGACACGATAAGTATTAAATAAATGGAAATGTTTTTCGCTGATTGCATAAATGACCACGCAAATTATATTTTGATATGATAAAACTTATACAGCACGTTAATAACAGCAGCCTATATATAGATGCATGTGCGCATGGCAATAGTGTCTACAAGGTCGTAATTCAACCACAATCACTGCAACAGCAGAGCATGAGGTATATATATACAAATCGGTGATACTATATCTTGATGGTCTGATTCGAAGATACAGGGTTTTAGCACTTACGGTCTGGGGGCCGCTTCTACCCTCCCTATGTTTCGAACCAGAGGTGGTGGAGTTATGATACAGACGGTTGAGGCAGTCAATTCGATGTCGTTGTCGAAAGGCAACCGCATTTGGTGGGCTGTCGAGGCCAACTGTGCGAAGCCACCCGTGCGCGCCATCCGTGTGCAAACTTTTATTACAATACCCCGGTCCTTTTTACCATCGTTATACATTTCCAAGGCTAATCCTTCGAAGGTAGCAGAAATCCTGACACCTTTTGAAACCTTTTAATTTAAATTGATTACGCTGGCGTACAATCTCTTATGACGCTTTTCAATAGCCCTAATGTAAGTGGTAGAGCGTAATTCTTTTCAATTATTTATTTGGGGTTTTTTTGCCAAAAAAGATGGCTCCCACCGTTAAAAAAAACTATAGCATTTTGAGCACGGTTTTCTGTTGAATTTTTTTCGACGGTTTTTTAGAACTTTTATTTTCTCCATTTACCGAAAATTTTGCCAGTGCGGTTAACAAGGAAATAAAAATTTTTCTTTATCAGACTGTATGATAAAAAGAAGTAAGTGTCAAATAGTTACGAATTTTTTTCTAAAAAAATTTGCAAAATAGACGAAAAGATACTTTGGAAAGGGTTATTAATTCTTACACAAGACGAAAACTATTTAATGCATGGCAAGGGCAGGAATTGATCCTACCCACTTTTGTAGGGTAATTTGTATTTGACCAGTGCATTACGTTGGTTATGAGGCTTCGGCAAGTTGGTTTAAGTTGTCTATACGTTCTTCTAGCCTATGCTTAATTCTTGAAACTGACGAAATCCAGAACGATTTTTATCAAAGGTAGGTATTGCTCCCGGACTCAGTGATTGATTCTGAAGGGATGCACATTGTCTTTACCACTGGACTATGTTAGTTACCACTTTCTATGTTAGTTACCACTTTGACTGGGTTAAGAATTATTATAGATATACACGCTAGATTAAATCAAAGTTATTCGAAGCCATTCGCGAGCTTTTGTTCGCATTTCATCGAATAATATTTGCTCATACTCTGTCGAGGAAGATCTTGAAGTTGCTTTTGAGTGTAATTACATTTATATGCACAAATTTATTTCTAAATAAATCCAATTGAGTCTTTTGCAATATCACAATAACAAAAATGGGTAAGATCACAACTTGGGCATACAGTAGGTTTCTGGTGCTACGAATTTTAAAATCCCATATGCATATTTTTGTAAGTAGAACATTTGAAAGATAAATGTGTGTTGAAATCAGCCTTCTCTTATACTCGGAGAAGACCATGTAAATTCTTATCAAACATACATTTCCAAATTTAATGACCCAGCTATATGACGTTCAATATATATCATTGAACTAAACAGATCACTATTTAAATCTAATGTCGCAGAACAATTTTATTGGTGAGGCACTACAGACACGATAAGTATTAAATAAATGGAAATGTTTTTCGCTGATTGCATAAATGACCACGCAAATTATATTTTGATATGATAAAACTTATACAGCACGTTAATAACAGCAGCCTATATATAGATGCATGTGCGCATGGCAATAGTGTCTACCCGGTCGTAATTCAACCACAATCACTGCAACAGCAGAGTATGAGGTATATATATACAAATCGGTGATACTATATCTTAATGGTCTGATTCGAAGATACAGGGTCTTAGCACTTACGGTCTGGGGGCCGCTTCTACCCTCCCCTATGTTTCGAACCAGAGGTGTGGTGGAGTTATGATACACACGGTTGAGGCAGTCAATTCGATGTCGTTGTCGAAAGGCAACCGCATTTGGTGGGCTGTCGAGGCCAATTGTGCGAAGCCACCCGTGCGCGCCATCCGTGTGCAAACTTTTATTACAATACCCCGGTCCTTTTTACCATCGTTATACATTTCCAAGGCTAATCCTTCGAAGGTAGCAGAAATCCTGACACCTTTTGGAACCTTTTAATTTAAATTGATTACGCTGGCGTACAATCTCTTATGACGCTTTTCAATAGCCCTAATGTAAGTGGTAGAGCGTAATTCTTTTCAATTATTTATTTGGGGTTTTTTCGCCAAAAAACATGGCTCCCACCGTTAAAAAAAACTATAGCATTTTGAGCACGGTTTTCTGTTCAATTTTTTTCGATGGTTTTTTAGAACTTTTATTTTCTCCATTTACCGAAAATTTTGCCAGTGCGGTTAACAAGGAAATAAAAATTTTTCTTTATCAGACTGTATGATAAAAAGAAGTAATTGTCAAATTGTTACGAATTTTTTTCTAAAAAAATTTGCAAAATAAACGAAAAGATACTTTGGAAAGGGTTATTAATTCTTACACTAGACGAAAACTATTTAATGCATGGCAAGGGCAGGAATTGATCCTACCCACTTTTGTAGGGTAATTTGTATTTGACCACTGCATTGCGTTGGTTATGAGGCTTCGGCAAGTTGGTTTAAGTTGTCCATACGTTCTTCTAGCCTATGCTTAATTCTTGAAACTGACGAAATCCAGAACGATTTTTATCAAAGGTAGGTATTGCTCCCGGACTCTGTGATTGATTCTGAAGGGATGCACATTGTCTTTAATACTGGACTATGTTAGTTACCACTTTCTATGTTAGTTACCACTTTGACTGGGTTAAGAATTATTATAGATATACACGCTAGATTAAACCAAAGTTATTCGAAGCCATTCGCGAGCTTTTGTTCGAATTTCATCGAATAATATTTGCTCATACTCTGTCGAGGAAGATCTTGAAGTTGCTTTTGAGTGTAATTACATTTATATGAACAAATTTATTTCTAAATAAATCCAATTGAGTCTTTTGCAATATCACAATAACAAAAATGGGTAAGATCACAACTTGGGCATACAGTAGGTTTCTGGTGCTACGAATTTTAAAATCCCATATGCATATTTTTGTAAGTAGAACATTTGAAAGATAAATGTGTGTTGAAATCAGCCTTCTCTTATACTCGGAGAAGACCATGTAAATTCTTATCAAACATACATTTCCAAATTTAATGACCCAGCTATATGACGTTCAATATATATCATTGAACTAAACAGATCACTATTTAAATCTAATGTCGCAGAACAATTTTATTGGTGAGGCACTACAGACACGATAAGTATTAAATAAATGGAAATGTTTTTCGCTGATTGCATAAATGACCACGCAAATTATATTTTGATATGATAAAACTTATACAGCACGTTAATAACAGCAGCCTATATATAGATGCATGTGCGCATGGCAATAGTGTCTAACCGGTCGTAATTCAACCTTAATCACTGCAACAGCAGAGCATGAGGTATATATATACAAATCGGTGATACTATATCTTGATGGTCTGATTCGAAGATACAGGGTTTTAGCACTTACGGTCTGGGGGCCGCTTCTACCCTCCCCTATGTTTCGAACCAGAGGTGGTGGAGTTATGATACAGACGGTTGAGGCAGTCAATTCGATGTCGTTGTCGAAAGGCAACCGCATTTGGTGGGCTTTCGAGGCCAACTGTGCGAAGCCACTCGTGCGCGCCATCCGTGTGCAAACTTTTATTACAATACCCCGGTCCTTTTTACCATCGTTATACATTTCCAAGGCTAATCCTTCGAAGGTAGCAGAAATCCTGACACCTTTTGAAACCTTGTAATTTAAATTGATTACGCTGGCGTACAATCTCTTATGACGCTTTTCAATTGCCCTAATGTAAGTGGTAGAGCGTAATTCTTTTCAATTATTTATTTGGGGTTTTTTTGCCAAAAAAGATGGCTCCCACCGTTAAAAAAAACTATAGCATTTTGAGCACGGTTTTCTGTTCAATTTTTTTCGATGGTTTTTTAGAACTTTTATTTTCTCCATTTACCGAAAATTTTGCCAGTGCGGTTAATAAGGAAATAAAAATTTTTCTTTATCAGACTGTATGATAAAAAGAAGTAATTGTCAAATAGTTACGAATTTTTTTCTAAAAAAATTTGCAAAATAGACGAAAAGATACTTTGGAAAGGGTTATTAATTCTTACACAAGACGAAAACTATTTAATGCATGGCAAGGGCAGGAATTGATCCTACCCACTTTTGTAGGGTAATTTGTATTTGACCACTGCATTACGTTGGTTATGAGGCTTCGGCAAGTTGGTTTAAGTTGTCTATACGTTCTTCTAGCCTATGCTTAATTCTTGAAACTGACGAAATCCAGAACGATTTTTATCAAAGGTAGGTATTGCTCCCGGACTCAGTGATTGATTCTGAAGGGATGCACATTGTCTTTACCACTGGACTATGTTAGTTACCACTTTCTATGTTAGTTACCACTTTGACTGGGTTAAGAATTATTATAGATATACACGCTAGATTAAATCAAAGTTATTCGAAGCCATTCGCGAGCTTTTGTTCGCATTTCATCGAATAATATTTGCTCATACTCTGTCGAGGAAGATCTTGAAGTTGCTTTTGAGTGTAATTACATTTATATGCACAAATTTATTTCTAAATAAATCCAATTGAGTCTTTTGCAATATCACAATAACAAAAATGGGTAAGATCACAACTTGGGCATACAGTAGGTTTCTGGTGCTACGAATTTTAAAATCCCATATGCATATTTTTGTAAGTAGAACATTTGAAAGATAAATGTGTGTTGAAATCAGCCTTCTCTTATACTCGGAGAAGACCATGTAAATTCTTATCAAACATACATTTCCAAATTTAATGACCCAGCTATATGACGTTCAATATATATCATTGAACTAAACAGATCACTATTTAAATCTAATGTCGCAGAACAATTTTATTGGTGAGGCACTACAGACACGATAAGTATTAAATAAATGGAAATGTTTTTCGCTGATTGCATAAATGACCACGCAAATTATATTTTGATATGATAAAACTTATACAGCACGTTAATAACAGCAGCCTATATATAGATGCATGTGCGCATGGCAATAGTGTCTACCCGGTCGTAATTCAACCACAATCACTGCAACAGCAGAGTATGAGGTATATATATACAAATCGGTGATACTATATCTTAATGGTCTGATTCGAAGATACAGGGTCTTAGCACTTACGGTCTGGGGGCCGCTTCTACCCTCCCCTATGTTTCGAACCAGAGGTGTGGTGGAGTTATGATACACACGGTTGAGGCAGTCAATTCGATGTCGTTGTCGAAAGGCAACCGCATTTGGTGGGCTGTCGAGGCCAATTGTGCGAAGCCACCCGTGCGCGCCATTCGTGTGCAAACTTTTATTACAATACCCCGGTCCTTTTTACCATCGTTATACATTTCCAAGGCTAATCCTTCGAAGGTAGCAGAAATCCTGACACCTTTTGGAACCTTTTAATTTAAATTGATTACGCTGGCGTACAATCTCTTATGACGCTTTTCAATAGCCCTAATGTAAGTGGTAGAGCGTAATTCTTTTCAATTATTTATTTGGGGTTTTTTCGCCAAAAAAGATGGCTCCCACCGTTAAAAAAAACTATAGCATTTTGAGCACGGTTTTCTGTTCAATTTTTTTCGATGGTTTTTTAGAACTTTTATTTTCTCCATTTACCGAAAATTTTGCCAGTGCGGTTAACAAGGAAATAAAAATTTTTCTTTATCAGACTGTATGATAAAAAGAAGTAATTGTCAAATTGTTACGAATTTTTTTCTAAAAAAATTTGCAAAATAAACGAAAAGATACTTTGGAAAGGGTTATTAATTCTTACACAAGACGAAAACTATTTAATGCATGGCAAGGGCAGGAATTGATCCTACCCACTTTTGTAGGGTAATTTGTATTTGACCACTGCATTACGTTGGTTATGAGGCTTCGGCAAGTTGGTTTAAGTTGTCCATACGTTCTTCTAGCCTATGCTTAATTCTTGAAACTGACGAAATCCAGAACGATTTTTATCAAAGGTAGGTATTGCTCCCGGACTCAGTGATTGATTCTGAAGGGATGCACATTGTCTTTACCACTGGACTATGTTAGTTACCACTTTCTATGTTAGTTACCACTTTGACTGGGTTAAGAATTATTATAGATATACACGCTAGATTAAACCAAAGTTATTCGAAGCCATTCGCGAGCTTTTGTTCGAATTTCATCGAATAATATTTGCTCATACTCTGTCGAGGAAGATCTTGAAGTTGCTTTTGAGTGTAATTACATTTATATGAACAAATTTATTTCTAAATAAATCCAATTGAGTCTTTTGCAATATCACAATAACAAAAATGGGTAAGATCACAACTTGGGCATACAGTAGGTTTCTGGTGCTACGAATTTTAAAATTCCATATGCATATTTTTGTAAGTAGAACATTTGAAAGATAAATGTGTGTTGAAATCAGCCTTCTCTTATACTCGGAGAAGACCATGTAAATTCTGATCAAACATACATTTCCAAATTTAATGACCCAGCTATATGACGTTCAATATATATCATTGAACTAAACAGATCACTATTTAAATCTAATGTCGCAGAACAATTTTATTGGTAAGGCACTACAGACACGATAAGTATTAAATAAATGGAAATGTTTTTCGCTGATTGCATAAATGACCACGCAAATTATATTTTGATATGATAAAACTTATACAGCACGTTAATAACAGCAGCCTATATATAAATGCATGTGCGCATGGCAATAGTGTCTACCCGGTCGTAATTCAACCACAATCACTGCAACAGCAGAGCATGAGGTATATATATACAAATCGGTGATACTATATCTTGATGGTCTGATTCGAAGATACAGGGTTTTAGCACTCACGGTCTGGGGGCCGCTTCTACCCTCCCTTATGTTTCGAACCAGAGGTGGTGGAGTTATGATACAGACGGTTGAGGCAGTCAATTCGATGTCGTTGTCGAAAGGCGACCGCATTTGGTGGGCTGTCGAGGCCAATTGTGCGAAGCCACCCGTGCGCGCCATCCGTGTGCAAACTTTTATTACAATACCCCGGTCCTTTTTACCATCGTTATACATTTCCAAGGCTAATCCTTCGAAGGTAGCAGAAATCCTGACACCTTTTGGGACCTTTTAATTTAAATTGATTACGCTGGCGTACAATCTCTTATGACGCTTTTCAATAGCCCTAATGTAAGTGGTAGAGCGCAATTCTTTTCAATTATTTATTTGGGGTTTTTTCGCCAAAAAAGATGGCTCCCACCGTTAAGAAAAACTATAGCATTTTGAGCACGGTTTTCTGTTCAATTTTTTTCGATGGTTTTTTAGAACTTTTATTTTCTCCATTTACCGAAAATTTTGCCAGTGCGGTTAACAAGGAAATAAAAATTTTTCTTTATCAGACTGTATGATAAAAAGAAGTAATTGTCAAATAGTTACGAATTTTTTTCTAAAAAAATTTGCAAAATAGACGAAAAGATACTTTGGAAAGGGTTATTAATTCTTACACAAGACGAAAACTATTTAATGCATGGCAAGGGCAGGAATTGATCCTACCCACTTTTGTAGGGTAATTTGTATTTGACCACTGCATTACGTTGGTTATGAGGCTTCGGCAAGTTGGTTTAAGTTGTCCATACGTTCTTCTAGCCTATGCTTAATTCTTGAAACTGACGAAATCCAGAACGATTTTTATCAAAGGTAGGTATTGCTCCCGGACTCAGTGATTGATTCTGAAGGGATGCACATTGTCTTTACCACTGGACTATGTTAGTTACCACTTTCTATGTTAGTTACCACTTTGACTGGGTTAAGAATTATTATAGATATACACGCTAGATTAAATCAAAGTTATTCGAAGCCATTCGCGAGCTTTTGTTCGCATTTCATCGAATAATATTTAATCATACTCTGTCGAGGAAGACCTTGAAGTTGCTTTTGAGTGTAATTACATTTTTAAATTATGTACAAATTTATTTCTAAATAAATCCAATTGAGTCTTTTGCAATATCACAAATAACAAAAATGGGTAAGGTCAAATCTTGAGCATATAGTAGGTTTCTGGTGCTACGAATTTTAAAAGCCTATATTTTTGTGAGTAATAAAACATTTGAAAAATAAATGTGTGTTGAAATCAGCCTTCTCTTATACTCGGAGAAGACCATGTAAATTCTGATCAAACATACATTTCCAAATTTAATGACCCAGCTATATGACGTTCAATATATATCATTGAACTAAACAGATCACTATTTAAATCTAATGTCGCAGAACAATTTTATTGGTGAGGCACTACAGACACGATAAGTATTAAATAAATGGAAAAGTTTTTCGCTGATGATTGCATAAATGACCACGCAAATTATATTTTGATATGATAAAACTTATACAGCACGTTAATAACAGCAGCCTATATATAGATGCATGTGCGCATGGCAATAGTGTCTACCCGGTCGTAATTCAACCACAATCACTGCAACAGCAGAGCATGAGGTATATATATACAAATCGGTGATACTATATCTTGATGGTCTGATTCGAAGATACAGGGTTTTAGCACTCACGGTCTGGGGGCCGCTTCTACACTCCCCTATATTTCGAACCAGAGGTGGTGGAGTTATGATACAGACGGTTGAGGCAGTCAATTGGATGTCGTTGTCGAAAGGCAACCGCATTTGGTGGGCTGTCGAGGCCAATTGTGCGAAGCCACCCGTGCGCGCCATCCGTGTGCAAACTTTTATTACAATACCCCGGTCCTTTTTACCATCGTTATACATTTCCAAGGCTAATCCTTCGAAGGTAGCAGAAATCCTGACACCTTTTGGAACCTTTTAACTTAAATTGATTACGCTGGCGTACAATCTCTTATGACGCTTTTCAATAGCCCTAATGTAAGTGGTAGAGCGTAATTCTTTTCAATTATTTATTTGGGGTTTTTTCGCCAAAAAAGATGGCTCCCACCGTTAAGAAAAACTATAGCATTTTGAGCACGGTTTTCTGTTCAATTTTTTTCGATGGTTTTTTAGAACTTTTATTTTCTCCATTTACCGAAAATTTTGCCAGTGCGGTTAACAAGGAAATAAAAATTTTTCTTTATCAGACTGTATGATAAAAAGAAGTAATTGTCAAATAGTTACAAATTTTTTTCTAAAAAAATTTGCAAAATAGACGAAAAGATACTTTGGAAAGGGTTATTAATTCTTACACAAGACGAAAACTATTTAATGCATGGCAAGGGCAGGAATTGATCCTACCCACTTTTGTAGGGTAATTTGTATTTGACCACTGCATTACGTTGGTTATGAGGCTTCGGCAAGTTGGTTTAAGTTGTCCATACGTTCTTCTAGCCTATGCTTAATTCTTGAAACTGACGAAATCCAGAACGATTTTTATCAAAGGTGGGTATTGCTCCCGGACTCAGTGATTGATTCTGAAGGGATGCACATTGTCTTTACCACTGGACTATGTTAGTTACCACTTTCTATGTTAGTTACCACTTTGACTGGGTTAAGAATTATAATAGATATACACGCTAGATTAAATCAAAGTTATTCGAAGCCATTCGCGAGCTTTTGTTCGCATTTCATCGAATAATATTTAATCATACTCTGTCGAGGAAGACCTTGAAGTTGCTTTTGAGTGTAATTACATTTTTAAATTATGTACAAATTTATTTCTAAATAAATCCAATTGAGTCTTTTGCAATATCACAAATAAGAAAAATGGGTAAGGTCAAAACTTGAGCATATAGTAGGTTTCTGGTGCTACGAATTTTAAAAGCCTATATTTTTGTGAGTAATAAAACATTTGAAAAATAAATGTGTGTTGAAATCAGCCTTCTCTTATACTCGGAGAAGACCATGTAAATTCTGATCAAACATACATTTCCAAATTTAATGACCCAGCTATATGACGTTCAATATATATCATTGAACTAAACAGATCACTATTTAAATCTAATGTCGCAGAACAATTTTATTGGTGAGGCACTACAGACACGATAAGTATTAAATAAATGGAAATGTTTTTCGCTGATTGCATAAATGACCACGCAAATTATATTTTGATATGATAAAACTTATACAGCACGTTAATAACAGCAGCCTATATATAGATGCATGTGCGCATGGCAATAGTGCCTACCTGGTCGTAATTCAACCACAATCAGTGCAACAGCAAAGCATGACGTATATAAATACAAATCGGTCGTACTATAGTATCTCCGATTTGTATTTATATACGTCATGCTTTGCTGTTGCACTAATTGTGGTTGAATTATGACCAGGTAGGCACTATTGCCATGCGTGATCATTTGCTTTTCTTCTTTGAAAATATCTGCCCGTACTTAGGGGAAACAGGCAGACCCCTGGAAACAAGAAAGGCTGAACACATCAGAAACGTTAAGGAACATGATAATGGTTCAAACATCGAAAAACGTGCAACGCGAAAATCATTGACACAGGGAATTTCCGTAGTCGCCTAACACTAGAAAGTCTAGAATCATGGCATACAGCTGCCAAACACAGAAATGCTGACAACAACTCAAAACCGCTCCCTCGACAATGTACAATCTTAATAAAGAAAACATAGTATCACCTTATCGTATTTCACAGTGCACATGTATACACGTCATATCTAGCTTCATTTCACACTTTCACAGTTTACTGCAATCATTATAAATATACCCGTTGAAGGCTACAGACTGGTGGCCGAAAGCTCGTAAACAAATAAATATATTTTAGTCAGACAACGTCTCACCCTTTTCATTTATGTCTAATTGACACATCTACATTTTTAGTGGTTTATATTGTTTAACCATTTCTTAAAGCTCATTCAGTTAAAAACGGGTAAAATAGGGCGAGTGTAATAGCCAACGCGGTCTGGTGGTAAGGCAAAGTGGCGGTAAATAAACAACGCAGCTGAACGATAATTCCCTTGCTCTGAATTCTTTTCACGTTTTAGAATTAATTATAGGCTAGAGAAAAGCCCGCTTAAACAATTTAAGTGGCAAGCGCGTGATAGCAAACATATATAGTCTAGTGGCCAATGCAAAATGTCTCAAGTCAACGAGTTTTTGGTCAAACCTAATTGCCCTTGTCACAAACCCCATAGGTTTTTGTCTGGGGTAAGAATTATTATAAATATACACGCTAGATTAAATCAAAGTTATTCGAAGCCATTCGCGAGCTTTTGTTCGCATTTCATCGAATAATATTTGCTCATACTCTGTCGAGAAAGATCTTGAAGTTGCTTTTGAGTGTAATTACATTTATATGCACAAATTTATTTCTAAATAAATCCAATTGAGTCTTTTGCAATATCACAATAACAAAAATGGGTAAGATCACAACTTGGGCATACAGTAGGTTTCTGGTGCTACGAATTTTAAAATCCCATATGCATATTTTTGTAAGTAGAACATTTGAAAGATAAATGTGTGTTGAAATCAGCCTTCTCTTATACACGGAGAAGACCATGTAAATTCTGATCAAACATACATTTCCAAATTTAATGACTCAGCTATATGACGTTCAATATATATCATTGAACTAAACAGATCACTATTTAAATCTAATGTCGCAGAACAATTTTATTGGTGAGGCACTACAGACACGATAAGTATTAAATAAATGGAAATGTTTTTCGCTGATTGCATAAATGACCACGCAAATTATATTTTGATATGATAAAACTTATACAGCACGTTAATAACAGCAGCCTATATATAGATGCATGTGCGCATGGCAATAGTGTCTACCCGGTCGTAATTCAACCACAATCACTGCAACAGCAGAGCATGAGGTATATATATACAAATCGGTGATACTATATCTTGATGGTCTGATTCGAAGATACAGGGTTTTAGCACTCACGGTCAGGGGGCCGCCTCTACACTCCCCTATATTTCGAACCAGAGGTGGTGGAGTTATGATACAGACGGTTGAGGCAGTCAATTCGATGTCGTTGTCGAAAGGCAACCGCATTTGGTGGGCTGTCGAGGCCAATTGTGCGAAGCCACCCGTGCGCGCCATCCGTGTGCAAACTTTTATTACAATACCCCGGTCCTTTTTACCATCGTTATACATTTCCAAGGCTAATCCTTCGAAGGTAGCAGAAATCCTGACACCTTTTGGAACCTTTTAATTTAAATTGATTACGCTTGCGTACAATCTCTTATGACGCTTTTCAATAGCCCTAATGTAAGTGGTAGAGCGTAATTCTTTTCAATTATTTATTTGGGGTTTTTTCGCCAAAAAAGATGGCTCCCACCGTTAAGAAAAACTATAGCATTTTGAGCACGGTTTTCTGTTCAATTTTTTTCGATGGTTTTTTAGAACTTTTATTTTCTCCATTTACCGAAAATTTTGCCAGTGCGGTTAACAAGGAAATAAAAATTTTTCTTTATCAGACTGTATGATAAAAAGAAGTAATTGTCAAATAGTTACGAATTTTTTTCTAAAAAAATTTGCAAAATAGACGAAAAGATACTTTGGAAAGGGTTATTAATTCTTACACAAGACGAAAACTATTTAATGCATGGCAAGGGCAGGAATTGATCCTACCCACTTTTGTAGGGTAATTTGTATTTGACCACTGCATTACGTTGGTTATGAGGCTTCGGCAAGTTGGTTTAAGTTGTCCATACGTTCTTCTAGCCTATGCTTAATTCTTGAAACTGACGAAATCCAGAACGATTTTTATCAAAGGTAGGTATTGCTCCCGGACTCAGTGATTGATTCTGAAGGGATGCACATTGTCTTTACCACTGGACTATGTTAGTTACCACTTTCTATGTTAGTTACCACTTTGACTGGGTTAAGAATTATAATAGATATACACGCTAGATTAAATCAAAGTTATTCGAAGCCATTCGCGAGCTTTTGTTCGCATTTCATCGAATAATATTTAATCATACTCTGTCGAGGAAGACCTTGAAGTTGCTTTTGAGTGTAATTACCTTTTTAAATTATGTACAAATTTATTTCTAAATAAATCCAATTGAGTCTTTTGCAATATCACAAATAACAAAAATGGGTAAGGTCAAAACTTGAGCATATAGTAGGTTTCTGGTGCTACGAATTTTAAAAGCCTATATTTTTGTGAGTAATAAAACATTTGAAAAATAAATGTGTGTTGAAATCAGCCTTCTCTTATACTCGGAGAAGACCATGTAAATTCTGATCAAACATACATTTCCAAATTTAATGACCCAGCTATATGACGTTCAATATATATCATTGAACTAAACAGATCACTATTTAAATCTAATGTCGCAGAACAATTTTATTGGTGAGGCACTACAGACACGATAAGTATTAAATAAATGGAAATGTTTTTCGCTGATGATTGCATAAATGACCACGCAAATTATATTTTGATATGATAAAACTTATACAGCACGTTAATAACAGCAGCCTATATACAGATGCATGTGCGCATGGCAATAGTGTCTACCCGGTCGTAATTCAACCACAATCACTGCAACAGCAGAGCATGAGGTATATATATACAAATCGGTGATACTATATCTTGATGGTCTGATTCGAAGATACAGGGTTTTAGCACTCACGGTCTGGGGGCCGCTTCTACCCTCCCCTATGTTTCGAACCAGAGGTGGTGGAGTTATGATACAGACGGTTGAGGCAGTCAATTCGATGTCGTTGTCGAAAGGCAACCGCATTTGGTGGGCTGTCGAGGCCAATTGTGCGAAGCCACCCGTGCGCGCCATCCGTGTGCAAACTTTTATTACAATACCCCGGTCCTTTTTACCATCGTTATACATTTCCAAGGCTAATCCTTCGAAGGTAGCAGAAATCCTGACACCTTTTGGAACCTTTTAATTTAAATTGATTACGCTGGCGTACAATCTCTTATGACGCTTTTCAATAGCCCTAATGTAAGTGGTAGAGCGTAATTCTTTTCAATTATTTATTTGGGGTTTTTTCGCCAAAAAAGATGGCTCCCACCGTTAAGAAAAACTATAGCATTTTGAGCACGGTTTTCTGTTCAATTTTTTTCGATGGTTTTTTAGAACTTTTATTTTCTCCATTTACCGAAAATTTTGCCAGTGCGGTTAACAAGGAAATAAAAATTTTTCTTTATCAGACTGTATGATAAAAAGAAGTAATTGTCAAATTGTTACGAATTTTTTTCTAAAAAAATTTGCAAAATAGACGAAAAGATACTTTGGAAAGGGTTATTAATTCTTACACAAGACGAAAACTATTTAATGCATGGCAAGGGCAGGAATTGATCCTACCCACTTTTGTAGGGTAATTTGTATTTGACCACTGCATTACGTTGGTTATGAGGCTTCGGCAAGTTGGTTTAAGTTGTCCATACGTTCTTCTAGCCTATGCTTAATTCTTGAAACTGACGAAATCCAGAACGATTTTTATCAAAGGTAGGTATTGCTCCCGGACTCAGTGATTTATTCTGAAGGGATGCACATTGTCTTTACCACTGGACTATGTTAGTTACCACTTTCTATGTTAGTTACCACTTTGACTGGGTTAAGAATTATTATAGATATACACGCTAGATTAAATCAAAGTTATTCGAAGCCATTCGCGAGCTTTTGTTCGCATTTCATCGAATAATATTTGCTCATACTCTGTCGAGGAAGATCTTGAAGTTGCTTTTGAGTGTAATTACATTTATATGCACAAATTTATTTCTAAATAAATCCAATTGAGTCTTTTGCAATATCACAATAACAAAAATGGGTAAGATCACAACTTGGGCATACAGTAGGTTTCTGGTGCTACGAATTTTAAAATCCTATATGCATATTTTTGTAAGTAGAACATTTGAAAGATAAATGTGTGTTGAAATCAGCCTTCTCTTATACCCGGAGAAGACCATGTAAATTCTGATCAAACATACATTTCCAAATTTAATGACCCAGCTATATGACGTTCAATATGTATCATTGAACTAAACAGATCACTATTTAAATCTAATGTCGCAGAACAATTTTATTGGTGAGGCACTACAGACACGATAAGTATTAAATAAATGGAAAAGTTTTTCGCTGATTGCATAAATGACCACGCAAATTATATTTTGATATGATAAAACTTATACAGCACGTTAATAACAGCAGCCTATATATAGATGCATGTGCGCATGGCAATAGTGTCTACCCGGTCGTAATTCAACCACAATCACTGCAACAGCAGAGCATGAGGTATATATATACAAATCGGTGATACTATATCTTGATGGTCTGATTCGAAGATACAGGGTTTTAGCACTCACGGTCTGGGGGCCGCTTCTACACTCCCCTATATTTCGAACCAGAGGTGGTGGAGTTATGATACAGACGGTTGAGGCAGTCAATTGGATGTCGTTGTCGAAAGGCAACCGCATTTGGTGGGCTGTCGAGGCCAATTGTGCGAAGCCACCCGTGCGCGCCATCCGTGTGCAAACTTTTATTACAATACCCCGGTCCTTTTTACCATCGTTATACATTTCCAAGGCTAATCCTTCGAAGGTAGCAGAAATCCTGACACCTTTTGGAACCTTTTAACTTAAATTGATTACGCTGGCGTACAATCTCTTATGACGCTTTTCAATAGCCCTAATGTAAGTGGTAGAGCGTAATTCTTTTCAATTATTTATTTGGGGTTTTTTCGCCAAAAAAGATGGCTCCCACCGTTAAGAAAAACTATAGCATTTTGAGCACGGTTTTCTGTTCAATTTTTTTCGATGGTTTTTTAGAACTTTTATTTTCTCCATTTACCGAAAATTTTGCCAGTGCGGTTAACAAGGAAATAAAAATTTTTCTTTATCAGACTGTATGATAAAAAGAAGTAATTGTCAAATAGTTACGAATTTTTTTCTAAAAAAATTTGCAAAATAGACGAAAAGATACTTTGGAAAGGGTTATTAATTCTTACACAAGACGAAAACTATTTAATGCATGGCAAGGGCAGGAATTGATCCTACCCACTTTTGTAGGGTAATTTGTATTTGACCACTGCATTACGTTGGTTATGAGGCTTCGGCAAGTTGGTTTAAGTTGTCCATACGTTCTTCTAGCCTATGCTTAATTCTTGAAACTGACGAAATCCAGAACGATTTTTATCAAAGGTGGGTATTGCTCCCGGACTCAGTGATTGATTCTGAAGGGATGCACATTGTCTTTACCACTGGACTATGTTAGTTACCACTTTCTATGTTAGTTACCACTTTGACTGGGTTAAGAATTATAATAGATATACACGCTAGATTAAATCAAAGTTATTCGAAGCCATTCGCGAGCTTTTGTTCGCATTTCATCGAATAATATTTAATCATACTCTGTCGAGGAAGACCTTGAAGTTGCTTTTGAGTGTAATTACATTTTTAAATTATGTACAAATTTATTTCTAAATAAATCCAATTGAGTCTTTTGCAATATCACAAATAAGAAAAATGGGTAAGGTCAAAACTTGAGCATATAGTAGGTTTCTGGTGCTACGAATTTTAAAAGCCTATATTTTTGTGAGTAATAAAACATTTGAAAAATAAATGTGTGTTGAAATCAGCCTTCTCTTATACTCGGAGAAGACCATGTAAATTCTGATCAAACATACATTTCCAAATTTAATGACCCAGCTATATGACGTTCAATATATATCATTGAACTAAACAGATCACTATTTAAATCTAATGTCGCAGAACAATTTTATTGGTGAGGCACTACAGACACGATAAGTATTAAATAAATGGAAATGTTTTTCGCTGATGATTGCATAAATGACCACGCAAATTATATTTTGATATGATAAAACTTATACAGCACGTTAATAACAGCAGCCTATATATAGATGCATGTGCGCATGGCAATAGTGTCTACCCGGTCGTAATTCAACCACAATCACTGCAAGAGCAGAGCATGAGGTATATATATACAAATCGGTGATACTATATCTTGATGTTCTGATTCGAAGATACAGGGTTTTAGCACTCACGGTCTGGGGGCCGCTTCTACCCTCCCCTATGTTTCGAACCAGAGGTGGTGGAGTTATGATACAGACGGTTGAGGCAGTCAATTCGATGTCGTTGTCGAAAGGCAACCGCATTTGGTGCGAAGCCACCCGTGCGCGCCATCCGTGTGCAAACTTTTATTACAATACCCCGGTCCTTTTTACCATCGTTATACATTTCCAAGGCTAATCCTTCGAAGGTAGCAGAAATCCTGACACCTTTTGGAACCTTTTAATTTAAATTGATTACGCTGGCGTACAATCTCTTATGACGCTTTTCAATAGCCCTAATGTAAGTGGTAGAGCGTAATTCTTTTCAATTATTTATTTGGGGTTTTTTCGCCAAAAAAGATGGCTCCCACCGTTAAGAAAAACTATAGCATTTTGAGCACGGTTTTCTGTTCAATTTTTTTCGATGATTTTTTAGAACTTTTATTTTCTCCATTTACCGAAAATTTTGCCAGTGCGGTTAACAAGGAAATAAAAATTTTTCTTTATCAGACTGTATGATAAAAAGAAGTAATTGTCAAATTGTTACGAATTTTTTTCTAAAAAAATTTGCAAAATAGACGAAAAGATACTTTGGAAAGGGTTATTAATTCTTACACAAGACGAAAACTATTTAATGCATGGCAAGGACAGGAATTGATCCTACCCACTTTTGTAGGGTAATTTGTATTTGACCACTGCATTACGTTGGTTATGAGGCTTCGGCAAGTGGGTTTAAGTTGTCCATACGTTCTTCTAGCCTATGCTTAATTCTTGAAACTGACGAAATCCAGAACGATTTTTATCAAAGGTAGGTATTGCTCCCGGACTCAGTGATTGATTCTGAAGGGATGCACATTGTCTTTACCACTGGACTATGTTAGTTACCACTTTCTATGTTAGTTACCACTTTGACTGGGTTAAGAATTATTATAGATATACACGCTAGATTAAATCAAAGTTATTCGAAGCCATTCGCGAGCTTTTGTTCGCATTTTATCGAATAATATTTAATCATACTCTGTCGAGGAAGACCTTGAAGTTGCTTTTGAGTGTAATTACATTTTTAAATTATGTACAAATTTATTTCTAAATAAATCCAATTGAGTCTTTTGCAATATCACAAATAACAAAAATGAATAAGGTCAAAACTTGAGCATATAGTAGGTTTCTGGTGCTACGAATTTTAAAAGCCTATATTTTTGTGAGTAATAAAACATTTGAAAAATAAATGTGTGTTGAAATCAGCCTTCTCTTATACTCGGAGAAGACCTTGTAAATTCTGATCAAACATACTTTTCCAAATATAATGACCTAGCTATAGGCGTCCAATATATATATCATTGAACAAAGCAGATCACTATTTAAATCTAATTTCGAAGAACAACATTATTGCTGGAGCACTACAGAGACGATAAGTATTAAATAAATGGAAATTTGTTTCGCAGATTGCATAAATGACCATGCAAATTATATTTTGATGTTTATGATAAAACTTACATAGCACGTTAATAACAGCAGCCTATATATAGATGCATGTGCGCATGGCAATAGTGCCTACCTGGTCGTAATTCAACCACAATCAGTGCAACAGCAAAGCATGACGTATATAAATACAAATCGGTCGTACTATAGTATCTCCGATTTGTATTTATATACGTCATGCTTTGCTGTTGCACTAATTGTGGTTGAATTACGACCAGGTAGGCACTATTGCCATGCGTGATCATTTGCTTTTCTTCTTTTAAAATATCTGCCTGTACTTAGGGGAAACAGGCAGACCCCTGGAAACAAGAAAGGCTGAACACATCAGAAACGTTAAGGAACATGATAATGGTTCAAACATCGAAAAACGTGCAACGCGAAAATCATTGACACAGGGAATTTCCGTAGTCGCCTAACACTAGAAAGTCTAGAATCATGGCATACAGCTGCCAAACACAGAAATGCTGACAACAACTCAAAACCGCTCCCTCGACAATGTACAATCTTAATAAAGAAAACATAGTATCACCTTATCGTATTTCACAGTGCACATGTATACACGTCATATCTAGCTTCATTTCACACTTTCACAGTTTACTGCAATCATTATAAATATACCCGTTGAAGGCTACAGACTGGTGGCCGAAAGCTCGTAAACAAATAAATATATTTTAGTCAGACAACGTCTCACCCTTTTCATTTATGTCTAATTGACACATCTACGATTTTTAGTGGTTTATATTGTTTAACCATTTCTTAAAGCTCATTCAGTTAAAAACGGGTAAAATAGGGCGAGTGTAATAGCCAACGCGGTCTGGTGGTAAGGCAAAGTGGCGGTAAATAAACAACGCAGCTGAACGATAATTCCCTTGCTCTGAATTCTTTTCACGTTTTAGAATTAATTATAGGCTAGAGAAAAGCCCGCTTAAACAATTTAAGTGGCAAGCGCGTGATAGCAAACATATATAGTCTAGTGGCCAATGCAAAATGTCTCAAGTCAACGAGTTTTTGGTCAAACCTAATTGCCCTTGTCACAAACCCCATAGGTTTTTGTCTGGGGTAAGAATTATTATAAATATACACGCTAGATTAAATCAAAGTTATTCGAAGCCATTCGCGAGCTTTTGTTCGCATTTCATCGAATAATATTTGCTCATACTCTGTCGAGAAAGATCTTGAAGTTGCTTTTGAGTGTAATTACATTTATATGCACAAATTTATTTCTAAATAAATCCAATTGAGTCTTTTGCAATATCACAATAACAAAAATGGGTAAGATCACAACTTGGGCATACAGTAGGTTTCTGGTGCTACGAATTTTAAAATCCCATATGCATATTTTTGTAAGTAGAACATTTGAAAGATAAATGTGTGTTGAAATCAGCCTTCTCTTATACACGGAGAAGACCATGTAAATTCTGATCAAACATACATTTCCAAATTTAATGACTCAGCTATATGACGTTCAATATATATCATTGAACTAAACAGATCACTATTTAAATCTAATGTCGCAGAACAATTTTATTGGTGAGGCACTACAGACACGATAAGTATTAAATAAATGGAAATGTTTTTCGCTGATTGCATAAATGACCACGCAAATTATATTTTGATATGATAAAACTTATACAGCACGTTAATAACAGCAGCCTATATATAGATGCATGTGCGCATGGCAATAGTGTCTACCCGGTCGTAATTCAACCACAATCACTGCAACAGCAGAGCATGAGGTATATATATACAAATCGGTGATACTCTATCTTGATGGTCTGATTCGAAGATACAGGGTTTTAGCACTCACGGTCTGGGGGCCGCTTCTACCCTCCCCTATGTTTCGAACCAGAGGTGGTGGAGTTATGATACAGACGGTTGAGGCAGTCAATTCGATGTCGTTGTCGAAAGGCAACCGCATTTGGTGCGAAGCCACCCGTGCGCGCCATCCGTGTGCAAACTTTTATTACAATACCCCGGTCCTTTTTACCATCGTTATACATTTCCAAGGCTAATCCTTCGAAGGTAGCAGAAATCCTGACACCTTTTGGAACCTTTTAATTTAAATTGATTACGCTGGCGTACAATCTCTTATGACGCTTTTCAATAGCCCTAATGTAAGTGGTAGAGCGTAATTCTTTTCAATTATTTATTTGGGGTTTTTTCGCCAAAAAAGATGGCTCCCACCGTTAAGAAAAACTATAGCATTTTGAGCACGGTTTTCTGTTCAATTTTTTTCGATGATTTTTTAGAACTTTTATTTTCTCCATTTACCGAAAATTTTGCCAGTGCGGTTAACAAGGAAATAAAAATTTTTCTTTATCAGACTGTATGATAAAAAGAAGTAATTGTCAAATTGTTACGAATTTTTTTCTAAAAAAATTTGCAAAATAGACGAAAAGATACTTTGGAAAGGGTTATTAATTCTTACACAAGACGAAAACTATTTAATGCATGGCAAGGACAGGAATTGATCCTACCCACTTTTGTAGGGTAATTTGTATTTGACCACTGCATTACGTTGGTTATGAGGCTTCGGCAAGTGGGTTTAAGTTGTCCATACGTTCTTCTAGCCTATGCTTAATTCTTGAAACTGACGAAATCCAGAACGATTTTTATCAAAGGTAGGTATTGCTCCCGGACTCAGTGATTGATTCTGAAGGGATGCACATTGTCTTTACCACTGGACTATGTTAGTTACCACTTTCTATGTTAGTTACCACTTTGACTGGGTTAAGAATTATTATAGATATACACGCTAGATTAAATCAAAGTTATTCGAAGCCATTCGCGAGCTTTTGTTCGCATTTTATCGAATAATATTTAATCATACTCTGTCGAGGAAGACCTTGAAGTTGCTTTTGAGTGTAATTACATTTTTAAATTATGTACAAATTTATTTCTAAATAAATCCAATTGAGTCTTTTGCAATATCACAAATAACAAAAATGAATAAGGTCAAAACTTGAGCATATAGTAGGTTTCTGGTGCTACGAATTTTAAAAGCCTATATTTTTGTGAGTAATAAAACATTTGAAAAATAAATGTGTGTTGAAATCAGCCTTCTCTTATACTCGGAGAAGACCTTGTAAATTCTGATCAAACATACTTTTCCAAATATAATGACCTAGCTATAGGCGTCCAATATATATATCATTGAACAAAGCAGATCACTATTTAAATCTAATTTCGAAGAACAACATTATTGCTGGAGCACTACAGAGACGATAAGTATTAAATAAATGGAAATTTGTTTCGCAGATTGCATAAATGACCATGCAAATTATATTTTGATGTTTATGATAAAACTTACATAGCACGTTAATAACAGCAGCCTATATATAGATGCATGTGCGCATGGCAATAGTGCCTACCTGGTCGTAATTCAACCACAATCAGTGCAACAGCAAAGCATGACGTATATAAATACAAATCGGTCGTACTATAGTATCTCCGATTTGTATTTATATACGTCATGCTTTGCTGTTGCACTAATTGTGGTTGAATTACGACCAGGTAGGCACTATTGCCATGCGTGATCATTTGCTTTTCTTCTTTTAAAATATCTGCCTGTACTTAGGGGAAACAGGCAGACCCCTGGAAACAAGAAAGGCTGAACACATCAGAAACGTTAAGGAACATGATAATGGTTCAAACATCGAAAAACGTGCAACGCGAAAATCATTGACACAGGGAATTTCCGTAGTCGCCTAACACTAGAAAGTCTAGAATCATGGCATACAGCTGCCAAACACAGAAATGCTGACAACAACTCAAAACCGCTCCCTCGACAATGTACAATCTTAATAAAGAAAACATAGTATCACCTTATCGTATTTCACAGTGCACATGTATACACGTCATATCTAGCTTCATTTCACACTTTCACAGTTTACTGCAATCATTATAAATATACCCGTTGAAGGCTACAGACTGGTGGCCGAAAGCTCGTAAACAAATAAATATATTTTAGTCAGACAACGTCTCACCCTTTTCATTTATGTCTAATTGACACATCTACGATTTTTAGTGGTTTATATTGTTTAACCATTTCTTAAAGCTCATTCAGTTAAAAACGGGTAAAATAGGGCGAGTGTAATAGCCAACGCGGTCTGGTGGTAAGGCAAAGTGGCGGTAAATAAACAACGCAGCTGAACGATAATTCCCTTGCTCTGAATTCTTTTCACGTTTTAGAATTAATTATAGGCTAGAGAAAAGCCCGCTTAAACAATTTAAGTGGCAAGCGCGTGATAGCAAACATATATAGTCTAGTGGCCAATGCAAAATGTCTCAAGTCAACGAGTTTTTGGTCAAACCTAATTGCCCTTGTCACAAACCCCATAGGTTTTTGTCTGGGGTAAGAATTATTATAAATATACACGCTAGATTAAATCAAAGTTATTCGAAGCCATTCGCGAGCTTTTGTTCGCATTTCATCGAATAATATTTGCTCATACTCTGTCGAGAAAGATCTTGAAGTTGCTTTTGAGTGTAATTACATTTATATGCACAAATTTATTTCTAAATAAATCCAATTGAGTCTTTTGCAATATCACAATAACAAAAATGGGTAAGATCACAACTTGGGCATACAGTAGGTTTCTGGTGCTACGAATTTTAAAATCCCATATGCATATTTTTGTAAGTAGAACATTTGAAAGATAAATGTGTGTTGAAATCAGCCTTCTCTTATACACGGAGAAGACCATGTAAATTCTGATCAAACATACATTTCCAAATTTAATGACTCAGCTATATGACGTTCAATATATATCATTGAACTAAACAGATCACTATTTAAATCTAATGTCGCAGAACAATTTTATTGGTGAGGCACTACAGACACGATAAGTATTAAATAAATGGAAATGTTTTTCGCTGATTGCATAAATGACCACGCAAATTATATTTTGATATGATAAAACTTATACAGCACGTTAATAACAGCAGCCTATATATAGATGCATGTGCGCATGGCAATAGTGTCTACCCGGTCGTAATTCAACCACAATCACTGCAACAGCAGAGCATGAGGTATATATATACAAATCGGTGATACTCTATCTTGATGGTCTGATTCGAAGATACAGGGTTTTAGCACTCACGGTCTGGGGGCCGCTTCTACCCTCCCCTATGTTTCGAACCAGAGGTGGTGGAGTTATGATACAGACGGTTGAGGCAGTCAATTCGATGTCGTTGTCGAAAGGCAACCGCATTTGGTGGGCTGTCGAGGCCAATTGTGCGAAGCCACCCGTGCGCGCCATCCGTGTGCAAACTTTTATTACAATACCCCGGTCCTTTTTACCATCGTTATACATTTCCAAGGCTAATCCTTCGAAGGTAGCAGAAATCCTGACACCTTTTGGAACCTTTTAATTTAAATTGATTACGCTTGCGTACAATCTCTTATGACGCTTTTCAATAGCCCTAATGTAAGTGGTAGAGCGTAATTCTTTTCAATTATTTATTTGGGGTTTTTTCGCCAAAAAAGATGGCTCCCACCGTTAAGAAAAACTATAGCATTTTGAGCACGGTTTTCTGTTCAATTTTTTTCGATGGTTTTTTAGAACTTTTATTTTCTCCATTTACCGAAAATTTTGCCAGTGCGGTTAACAAGGAAATAAAAATTTTTCTTTATCAGACTGTATGATAAAAAGAAGTAATTGTCAAATTGTTACGAATTTTTTTCTAAAAAAATTTGCAAAATAGACGAAAAGATACTTTGGAAAGGGTTATTAATTCTTACACAAGACGAAAACTATTTAATGCATGGCAAGGGCAGGAATTGATCCTACCCACTTTTGTAGGGTAATTTGTATTTGACCACTGCATTACGTTGGTTATGAGGCTTCGGCAAGGTGGTTTAAGTTGTCCATACGTTCTTCTAGCCTATGCTTAATTCTTGAAACTGACGAAATCCAGAACGATTTTTATCAAAGGTAGGTATTGCTCCCGGACTCAGTGATTGATTCTGAAGGGATGCACATTGTCTTTACCACTGGACTATGTTAGTTACCACTTTCTATGTTAGTTACCACTTTGACTGGGTTAAGAATTATTATAAATATACACGCTAGATTAAATCAAAGTTATTCGAAGCCATTCGCGAGCTTTTGTTCGCATTTCATCGAATAATATTTGCTCATACTCTGTCGAGGAAGATCTTGAAGTTGCTTTTGAGTGTAATTACATTTATATGCACAAATTTATTTCTAAATAAATCCAATTGAGTCTTTTGCAATATCACAATAACAAAAATGGGTAAGATCACAACTTGGGCATACAGTAGGTTTCTGGTGCTACGAATTTTAAAATCCCATATGCATATTTTTGTAAGTAGAACATTTGAAAGATAAATGTGTGTTGAAATCAGCCTTCTCTTATACTCGGAGAAGACCATGTAAATTCTGATCAAACATACATTTCCAAATTTAATGACCCAGCTATTTGACGTTCAATATATATCATTGAACTAAACAGATCACTATTTAAATCTAATGTCGCAGAACAATTTTATTGGTGAGGCACTACAGACACGATAAGTATTAAATAAATGGAAATGTTTTTCGCTGATTGCATAAATGACCACGCAAATTATATTTTGATATGATAAAACTTATACAGAACGTTAATAACAGCAGCCTATATATAGATGCATGTGCGCATGGCAATAGTGTCTACCCGGTCGTAATTCAACCACAATCACTGCAACAGCAGAGCATGAGGTATATATATACAAATCGGTGATACTATATCTTGATGGTCTGATTCGAAGATACAGGGTTTTAGCACTTACGGTCTGGGGGCCGCTTCTACCCTCCCCTATATTTCGAACCAGAGGTGGTGGAGTTATGATACAGACGGTTGAGGCAGTCAATTCGATGTCGTTGTCGAAAGGCAACCGCATTTGGTGGGCTGTCGAGGCCAATTGTTCGAAGCCACCCGTGCGCGCCATCCGTGTGCAAACTTTTATTACAATACCCCGGTCCTTTTTACCATCGTTATACATTTCCAAGGCTAATCCTTCGAAGGTAGCAGAAATCCTGACACCTTTTGGAACCTTTTAATTTAAATTGATTACGCTGGCGTACAATCTCTTATGACGCTTTTCAATAGTCCTAATGTAAGTGGTAGAGCGCAATTCTTTTCAATTATTTATTTGGGGTTTTTTCGCCAAAAAAGATGGCTCCCACCGTTAAGAAAAACTATAGCATTTTGAGCACGGTTTTCTGTTCAATTTTTTTCGATGGTTTTTTAGAACTTTTATTTTCTCCATTTACCGAAAATTTTGCCAGTGCGGTTAACAAGGAAATAAAAATTTTTCTTTATCAGACTGTATGATAAAAAGAAGTAATTGTCAAATAGTTACGAATTTTTTTCTAAAAAAATTTGCAAAATAGACGAAAAGATACTTTGGAAAGGGTTATTAATTCTTACACAAGACGAAAACTATTTAATGCATGGCAAGGGCAGGAATTGATCCTACCCACTTTTGTAGGGTAATTTGTATTTGACCACTGCATTACGTTGGTTATGAGGCTTCGGCAAGTTGGTTTAAGTTGTCCATACGTTCTTCTAGCCTATGCTTAATTCTTGAAACTGACGAAATCCAGAACGATTTTTATCAAAGGTAGGTATTGCTCCCGGACTCAGTGATTGATTCTGAAGGGATGCACATTGTCTTTACCACTGGACTATGTTAGTTACCACTTTCTATGTTAGTTACCACTTTGACTGGGTTAAGAATTATTATAGATATACACGCTAGATTAAATGAAAGTTATTCGAAGCCATTCGCGAGCTTTTGTTCGCATTTCATCGAATAATATTTAATCATACTCTGTCGAGGAAGACGTTGAAGTTGCTTTTGAGTGTAATTACATTTTTAAATTATGTACAAATTTATTTCTAAATAAATCCAATTGAGTCTTTTGCAATATCACAAATAACAAAAATGGGTAAGGTCAAAACTTGAGCATATAGTAGGTTTCTGGTGCTACGAATTTTAAAAGCCTATATTTTTGTGAGTAATAAAACATTTGAAAAATAAATGTGTGTTGAAATCAGCCTTCTCTTATACTCGGAGAAGACCATGTAAATTCTGATCAAACATACATTTCCAAATTTAATGACCCAGCTATATGACGTTCAATATATATCATTGAACTAAACAGATCACTATTTAAATCTAATGTCGCAGAACAATTTTATTGGTGAGGCACTACAGACACGATAAGTATTAAATAAATGGAAATGTTTTTCGCTGATGATTGCATAAATGACCACGCAAATTATATTTTGATATGATAAAACTTATACAGCACGTTAATAACAGCAGCCTATATATAGATGCATGTGCGCATGGCAATAGTGTCTACCCGGTCGTAATTCAACCACAATCACTGCAACAGCAGAGCATGAGGTATATATATACAAATCGGTGATACTATATCTTGATGGTCTGATTCGAAGATACAGGGTTTTAGCACTTACGGTCTGGGGGCCGCTTCTACCCTCTCCTATGTTTCGAACCAGAGGTGGTGGAGTTATGATACAGACGGTTGAGGCAGTCAATTCGATGTCGTCGTCGAAAGGCAACCGCATTTGGTGGGCTGTCGAGGCCAATTGTGCGAAGCCACCCGTGCGCGCCATCCGTGTGCAAACTTTTATTACAATACCCCGGTCCTTTTTACCATCGTTATACATTTCCAAGGCTAATCCTTCGAAGGTAGCAGAAATCCTGACACCTTTTGGAACCTTTTAATTTAAATTGATTACGCTGGCGTACAATCTCTTATGACGCTTTTCAATAGCCCTAATGTAAGTGGTAGAGCGCAATTCTTTTCAATTATTTATTTGGGGTTTTTTCGCCAAAAAAGATGGCTCCCACCGTTAAGAAAAACTATAGCATTTTGAGCACGGTTTTCTGTTCAATTTTTTTCGATGGTTTTTTAGAACTTTTATTTTCTCCATTTACCGAAAATTTTGCCAGTGCGGTTAACAAGGAAATAAAAATTTTTCTTTATCAGACTGTATGATAAAAAGAAGTAATTGTCAAATAGTTACGAATTTTTTTCTAAAAAAATTTGCAAAATAGACGAAAAGATACTTTGGAAAGGGTTATTAATTCTTACACAAGACGAAAACTATTTAATGCATGGCAAGGGCAGGAATTGATCCTACCCACTTTTGTAGGGTAATTTGTATTTGACCACTGCATTACGTTGGTTATGAGGCTTCGGCAAGTTGGTTTAAGTTGTCCATACGTTCTTCTAGCCTATGCTTAATTCTTGAAACTGACGAAATCCAGAACGATTTTTATCAAAGATAGGTATTGCTCCCGGACTCAGTGATTGATTCTGAAGGGATGCACATTGTCTTTACCACTGGACTATGTTAGTTACCACTTTCTATGTTAGTTACCACTTTGACTGGGTTAAGAATTATTATAGATATACACGCTAGATTAAATCAAAGTTATTCGAAGCCATTCGCGAGCTTTTGTTCGCATTTCATCGAATAATATTTAATCATACTCTGTCGAGGAAGACCTTGAAGTTGCTTTTGAGTGTAATTACATTTTTAAATTATGTACAAATTTATTTCTAAATAAATCCAATTGAGTCTTTTGCAATATCACAAATAACAAAAATGGGTAAGGTCAAAACTTGAGCATATAGTAGGTTTCTGGTGCTACGAATTTTAAAAGCCTATATTTTTGTGAGTAATAAAACATTTGAAAAATAAATGTGTGTTGAAATCAGCCTTCTCTTATACTCGGAGAAGACCATGTAAATTCTGATCAAACATACATTTCCAAATTTAATGACCCAGCTATATGACGTTCAATATGTATCATTGAACTAAACAGATCACTATTTAAATCTAATGTCGCAGAACAATTTTATTGGTGAGGCACTACAGACACGATAAGTATTAAATAAATGGAAAAGTTTTTCGCTGATTGCATAAATGACCACGCAAATTATATTTTGATATGATAAAACTTATACAGCACGTTAATAACAGCAGCCTATATATAGATGCATGTGCGCATGGCAATAGTGTCTACCCGGTCGTAATTCAACCACAATCACTGCAACAGCAGAGCATGAGGTATATATATACAAATCGGTGATACTATATCTTGATGGTCTGATTCGAAGATACAGGGTTTTAGCACTCACGGTCTGGGGGCCGCTTCTACACTCCCCTATATTTCGAACCAGAGGTGGTGGAGTTATGATACAGACGGTTGAGGCAGTCAATTGAATGTCGTTGTCGAAAGGCAACCGCATTTGGTGGGCTGTCGACGCCAATTGTGCGAAGCCACCCGTGCGCGCCATCCGTGTGCAAACTTTTATTACAATACCCCGGTCCTTTTTACCATCGTTATACATTTCCAAGGCTAATCCTTCGAAGGTAGCAGAAATCCTGACACCTTTTGGAACCTTTTAACTTAAATTGATTACGCTGGCGTACAATCTCTTATGACGCTTTTCAATAGCCCTAATGTAAGTGGTAGAGCGTAATTCTTTTCAATTATTTATTTGGGGTTTTTTCGCCAAAAAAGATGGCTCCCACCGTTAAGAAAAACTATAGCATTTTGAGCACGGTTTTCTGTTCAATTTTTTTCGATGGTTTTTTAGAACTTTTATTTTCTCCATTTACCGAAAATTTTGCCAGTGCGGTTAACAAGGAAATAAAAATTTTTCTTTATCAGACTGTATGATAAAAAGAAGTAATTGTCAAATAGTTACGAATTTTTTTCTAAAAAAATTTGCAAAATAGACGAAAAGATACTTTGGAAAGGGTTATTAATTCTTACACAAGACGAAAACTATTTAATGCATGGCAAGGGCAGGAATTGATCCTACCCACTTTTGTAGGGTAATTTGTATTTGACCACTGCATTACGTTGGTTATGAGGCTTCGGCAAGTTGGTTTAAGTTGTCCATACGTTCTTCTAGCCTATGCTTAATTCTTGAAACTGACGAAATCCAGAACGATTTTTATCAAAGGTGGGTATTGCTCCCGGACTCAGTGATTGATTCTGAAGGGATGCACATTGTCTTTACCACTGGACTATGTTAGTTACCACTTTCTATGTTAGTTACCACTTTGACTGGGTTAAGAATTATAATAGATATACACGCTAGATTAAATCAAAGTTATTCGAAGCCATTCGCGAGCTTTTGTTCGCATTTCATCGAATAATATTTAATCATACTCTGTCGAGGAAGACCTTGAAGTTGCTTTTGAGTGTAATTACATTTTTAAATTATGTACAAATTTATTTCTAAATAAATCCAATTGAGTCTTTTGCAATATCACAAATAAGAAAAATGGGTAAGGTCAAAACTTGAGCATATAGTAGGTTTCTGGTGCTACGAATTTTAAAAGCCTATATTTTTGTGAGTAATAAAACATTTGAAAAATAAATGTGTGTTGAAATCAGCCTTCTCTTATACTCGGAGAAGACCATGTAAATTCTGATCAAACATACATTTCCAAATTTAATGACCCAGCTATATGACGTTCAATATATATCATTGAACTAAACAGATCACTATTTAAATCTAATGTCGCAGAACAATTTTATTGGTGAGGCACTACAGACACGATAAGTATTAAATAAATGGAAATGTTTTTCGCTGATTGCATAAATGACCACGCAAATTATATTTTGATATGATAAAACTTATACAGCACGTTAATAACAGCAGCCTATATATAGATGCATGTGCGCATGGCAATAGTGCCTACCTGGTCGTAATTCAACCACAATCAGTGCAACAGCAAAGCATGACGTATATAAATACAAATCGGTCGTACTATAGTATCTCCGATTTGTATTTATATACGTCATGCTTTGCTGTTGCACTAATTGTGGTTGAATTACGACCAGGTAGGCACTATTGCCATGCGTGATCATTTGCTTTTCTTCTTTTAAAATATCTGCCCGTACTTAGGGGAAACAGGCAGACCCCTGGAAACAAGAAAGGCTGAACACATCAGAAACGTTAAGGAACATGATAATGGTTCAAACATCGAAAAACGTGCAACGCGAAAATCATTGACACAGGGAATTTCCGTAGTCGCCTAACACTAGAAAGTCTAGAATCATGGCATACAGCTGCCAAACACAGAAATGCTGACAACAACTCAAAACCGCTCCCTCGACAATGTACAATCTTAATAAAGAAAACATAGTATCACCTTATCGTATTTCACAGTGCACATGTATACACGTCATATCTAGCTTCATTTCACACTTTCACAGTTTACTGCAATCATTATAAATATACCCGTTGAAGGCTACAGACTGGTGGCCGAAAGCTCGTAAACAAATAAATATATTTTAGTCAGACAACGTCTCACCCTTTTCATTTATGTCTAATTGACACATCTACATTTTTAGTGGTTTATATTGTTTAACCATTTCTTAAAGCTCATTCAGTTAAAAACGGGTAAAATAGGGCGAGTGTAATAGCCAACGCGGTCTGGTGGTAAGGCAAAGTGGCGGTAAATAAACAACGCAGCTGAACGATAATTCCCTTGCTCTGAATTCTTTTCACGTTTTAGAATTAATTATAGGCTAGAGAAAAGCCCGCTTAAACAATTTAAGTGGCAAGCGCGTGATAGCAAACATATATAGTCTAGTGGCCAATGCAAAATGTCTCAAGTCAACGAGTTTTTGGTCAAACCTAATTGCCCTTGTCACAAACCCCATAGGTTTTTGTCTGGGGTAAGAATTATTATAAATATACACGCTAGATTAAATCAAAGTTATTCGAAGCCATTCGCGAGCTTTTGTTCGCATTTCATCGAATAATATTTGCTCATACTCTGTCGAGAAAGATCTTGAAGTTGCTTTTGAGTGTAATTACATTTATATGCACAAATTTATTTCTAAATAAATCCAATTGAGTCTTTTGCAATATCACAATAACAAAAATGGGTAAGATCACAACTTGGGCATACAGTAGGTTTCTGGTGCTACGAATTTTAAAATCCCATATGCATATTTTTGTAAGTAGAACATTTGAAAGATAAATGTGTGTTGAAATCAGCCTTCTCTTATACACGGAGAAGACCATGTAAATTCTGATCAAACATACATTTCCAAATTTAATGACTCAGCTATATGACGTTCAATATATATCATTGAACTAAACAGATCACTATTTAAATCTAATGTCGCAGAACAATTTTATTGGTGAGGCACTACAGACACGATAAGTATTAAATAAATGGAAATGTTTTTCGCTGATTGCATAAATGACCACGCAAATTATATTTTGATATGATAAAACTTATACAGCACGTTAATAACAGCAGCCTATATATAGATGCATGTGCGCATGGCAATAGTGTCTACCCGGTCGTAATTCAACCACAATCACTGCAACAGCAGAGCATGAGGTATATATATACAAATCGGTGATACTCTATCTTGATGGTCTGATTCGAAGATACAGGGTTTTAGCACTCACGGTCTGGGGGCCGCTTCTACCCTCCCCTATGTTTCGAACCAGAGGTGGTGGAGTTATGATACAGACGGTTGAGGCAGTCAATTCGATGTCGTTGTCGAAAGGCAACCGCATTTGGTGGGCTGTCGAGGCCAATTGTGCGAAGCCACCCGTGCGCGCCATCCGTGTGCAAACTTTTATTACAATACCCCGGTCCTTTTTACCATCGTTATACATTTCCAAGGCTAATCCTTCGAAGGTAGCAGAAATCCTGACACCTTTTGGAACCTTTTAATTTAAATTGATTACGCTGGCGTACAATCTCTTATGACGCTTTTCAATAGCCCTAATGTAAGTGGTAGAGCGCAATTCTTTTCAATTATTTATTTGGGGTTTTTTCGCCAAAAAAGATGGCTCCCACCGTTAAGAAAAACTATAGCATTTTGAGCACGGTTTTCTGTTCAATTTTTTTCGATGGTTTTTTAGAACTTTTATTTTCTCCATTTACCGAAAATTTTGCCAGTGCGGTTAACAAGGAAATAAAAATTTTTCTTTATCAGACTGTATGATAAAAAGAAGTAATTGTCAAATAGTTACGAATTTTTTTCTAAAAAAATTTGCAAAATAGACGAAAAGATACTTTGGAAAGGGTTACTAATTCTTACACAAGACGAAAACTATTTAATGCATGGCAAAGGCAGGAATTGATCCTACCCACTTTTGTAGGGTAATTTGTATTTGACCACTGCATTACGTTGGTTATGAGGCTTCGGCAAGTTGGTTTAAGTTGTCTATACGTTCTTCTAGCCTATGCTTAATTCTTGAAACTGACGAAATCCAGAACGATTTTTATCAAAGGTAGGTATTGCTCCCGGACTCAGTGATTGATTCTGAAGGGATGCACATTGTCTTTACCACTGGACTATGTTAGTTACCACTTTCTATGTTAGTTACCACTTTGACTGGGTTAAGAATTATTATAGATATACACGCTAGATTAAATCAAAGTTATTCGAAGCCATTCGCGAGCTTTTGTTCGCATTTCATCGAATAATATTTGCTCATACTCTGTCGAGGAAGATCTTGAAGTTGCTTTTGAGTTTAATTACATTTATATGCACAAATTTATTTCTAAACAAATCCAATTGAGTCTTTTGCAATATCACAATAACAAAAATGGGTAAGATCACAACTTGGGCATACAGTAGGTTTCTGGTGCTACGAATTTTAAAATCCCATATGCATATTTTTGTAAGTAGAACATTTGAAAGATAAATGTGTGTTGAAATCAGCCTTCTCTTATACTCGGAGAAGACCATGTAAATTCTGATCAAACATACATTTCCAAATTTAATGACCCAGCTATATGACGTTCAATATGTATCATTGAACTAAACAGATCACTATTTAAATCTAATGTCGCAGAACAATTTTATTGGTGAGGCACTACAGACACGATAAGTATTAAATAAATGGAAAAGTTTTTCGCTGATTGCATAAATGACCACGCAAATTATATTTTGATATGATAAAACTTATACAGCACGTTAATAACAGCAGCCTATATATAGATGCATGTGCGCATGGCAATAGTGTCTACCCGGTCGTAATTCAACCACAATCACTGCAACAGCAGAGCATGAGGTATATATATACAAATCGGTGATACTATATCTTGATGGTCTGATTCGAAGATACAGGGTTTTAGCACTCACGGTCTGGGGGCCGCTTCTACACTCCCCTATATTTCGAACCAGAGGTGGTGGAGTTATGATACAGACGGTTGAGGCAGTCAATTGAATGTCGTTGTCGAAAGGCAACCGCATTTGGTGGGCTGTCGAGGCCAATTGTGCGAAGCCACCCGTGCGCGCCATCCGTGTGCAAACTTTTATTACAATACCCCGGTCCTTTTTACCATCGTTATACATTTCCAAGGCTAATCCTTCGAAGGTAGCAGAAATCCTGACACCTTTTGGAACCTTTTAACTTAAATTGATTACGCTGGCGTACAATCTCTTATGACGCTTTTCAATAGCCCTAATGTAAGTGGTAGAGCGTAATTCTTTTCAATTATTTATTTGGGGTTTTTTCGCCAAAAAAGATGGCTCCCACCGTTAAGAAAAACTATAGCATTTTGAGCACGGTTTTCTGTTCAATTTTTTTCGATGGTTTTTTAGAACTTTTATTTTCTCCATTTACCGAAAATTTTGCCAGTGCGGTTAACAAGGAAATAAAAATTTTTCTTTATCAGACTGTATGATAAAAAGAAGTAATTGTCAAATAGTTACGAATTTTTTTCTAAAAAAATTTGCAAAATAGACGAAAAGATACTTTGGAAAGGGTTATTAATTCTTACACAAGACGAAAACTATTTAATGCATGGCAAGGGCAGGAATTGATCCTACCCACTTTTGTAGGGTAATTTGTATTTGACCACTGCATTACGTTGGTTATGAGGCTTCGGCAAGTTGGTTTAAGTTGTCCATACGTTCTTCTAGCCTATGCTTAATTCTTGAAACTGACGAAATCCAGAACGATTTTTATCAAAGGTGGGTATTGCTCCCGGACTCAGTGATTGATTCTGAAGGGATGCACATTGTCTTTACCACTGGACTATGTTAGTTACCACTTTCTATGTTAGTTACCACTTTGACTGGGTTAAGAATTATAATAGATATACACGCTAGATTAAATCAAAGTTATTCGAAGCCATTCGCGAGCTTTTGTTCGCATTTCATCGAATAATATTTAATCATACTCTGTCGAGGAAGACCTTGAAGTTGCTTTTGAGTGTAATTACATTTTTAAATTATGTACAAATTTATTTCTAAATAAATCCAATTGAGTCTTTTGCAATATCACAAATAAGAAAAATGGGTAAGGTCAAAACTTGAGCATATAGTAGGTTTCTGGTGCTACGAATTTTAAAAGCCTATATTTTTGTGAGTAATAAAACATTTGAAAAATAAATGTGTGTTGAAATCAGCCTTCTCTTATACTCGGAGAAGACCATGTAAATTCTGATCAAACATACATTTCCAAATTTAATGACCCAGCTATATGACGTTCAATATATATCATTGAACTAAACAGATCACTATTTAAATCTAATGTCGCAGAACAATTTTATTGGTGAGGCACTACAGACACGATAAGTATTAAATAAATGGAAATGTTTTTCGCTGATTGCATAAATGACCACGCAAATTATATTTTGATATGATAAAACTTATACAGCACGTTAATAACAGCAGCCTATATATAGATGCATGTGCGCATGGCAATAGTGCCTACCTGGTCGTAATTCAACCACAATCAGTGCAACAGCAAAGCATGACGTATATAAATACAAATCGGTCGTACTATAGTATCTCCGATTTGTATTTATATACGTCATGCTTTGCTGTTGCACTAATTGTGGTTGAATTACGACCAGGTAGGCACTATTGCCATGCGTGATCATTTGCTTTTCTTCTTTTAAAATATCTGCCCGTACTTAGGGGAAACAGGCAGACCCCTGGAAACAAGAAAGGCTGAACACATCAGAAACGTTAAGGAACATGATAATGGTTCAAACATCGAAAAACGTGCAACGCGAAAATCATTGACACAGGGAATTTCCGTAGTCGCCTAACACTAGAAAGTCTAGAATCATGGCATACAGCTGCCAAACACAGAAATGCTGACAACAACTCAAAACCGCTCCCTCGACAATGTACAATCTTAATAAAGAAAACATAGTATCACCTTATCGTATTTCACAGTGCACATGTATACACGTCATATCTAGCTTCATTTCACACTTTCACAGTTTACTGCAATCATTATAAATATACCCGTTGAAGGCTACAGACTGGTGGCCGAAAGCTCGTAAACAAATAAATATATTTTAGTCAGACAACGTCTCACCCTTTTCATTTATGTCTAATTGACACATCTACATTTTTAGTGGTTTATATTGTTTAACCATTTCTTAAAGCTCATTCAGTTAAAAACGGGTAAAATAGGGCGAGTGTAATAGCCAACGCGGTCTGGTGGTAAGGCAAAGTGGCGGTAAATAAACAACGCAGCTGAACGATAATTCCCTTGCTCTGAATTCTTTTCACGTTTTAGAATTAATTATAGGCTAGAGAAAAGCCCGCTTAAACAATTTAAGTGGCAAGCGCGTGATAGCAAACATATATAGTCTAGTGGCCAATGCAAAATGTCTCAAGTCAACGAGTTTTTGGTCAAACCTAATTGCCCTTGTCACAAACCCCATAGGTTTTTGTCTGGGGTAAGAATTATTATAAATATACACGCTAGATTAAATCAAAGTTATTCGAAGCCATTCGCGAGCTTTTGTTCGCATTTCATCGAATAATATTTGCTCATACTCTGTCGAGAAAGATCTTGAAGTTGCTTTTGAGTGTAATTACATTTATATGCACAAATTTATTTCTAAATAAATCCAATTGAGTCTTTTGCAATATCACAAATAAGAAAAATGGGTAAGGTCAAAACTTGAACATATAGTAGGTTTCTGGTGCTACGAATTTTAAAAGCCTATATTTTTGTGAGTAATAAAACATTTGAAAAATAAATGTGTGTTGAAATCAGCCTTCTCTTATACTCGGAGAAGACCATGTAAATTCTGATCAAACATACATTTCCAAATTTAATGACCCAGCTATATGACGTTCAATATATATCATTGAACTAAACAGATCACTATTTAAATCTAATGTCGCAGAACAATTTTATTGGTGAGGCACTACAGACACGATAAGTATTAAATAAATGGAAATGTTTTTCGCTGATGATTGCATAAATGACCACGCAAATTATATTTTGATATGATAAAACTTATACAGCACGTTAATAACAGCAGCCTATATATAGATGCATGTGCGCATGGCAATAGTGTCTACCCGGTCGTAATTCAACCACAATCACTGCAAGAGCAGAGCATGAGGTATATATATACAAATCGGTGATACTATATCTTGATGGTCTGATTCGAAGATACAGGGTTTTAGCACTCACGGTCTGGGGGCCGCTTCTACCCTCCCCTATGTTTCGAACCAGAGGTGGTGGAGTTATGATACAGACGGTTGAGGCAGTCAATTCGATGTCGTTGTCGAAAGGCAACCGCATTTGGTGCGAAGCCACCCGTGCGCGCCATCCGTGTGCAAACTTTTATTACAATACCCCAGTCCTTTTTACCATCGTTATACATTTCCAAGGCTAATCCTTCGAAGGTAGCAGAAATCCTGACACCTTTTGGAACCTTTTAATTTAAATTGATTACGCTGGCGTACAATCTCTTATGACGCTTTTCAATAGCCCTAATGTAAGTGGTAGAGCGTAATTCTTTTCAATTATTTATTTGGGGTTTTTTCGCCAAAAAAGATGGCTCCCACCGTTAAGAAAAACTATAGCATTTTGAGCACGGTTTTCTGTTCAATTTTTTTCGATGATTTTTTAGAACTTTTATTTTCTCCATTTACCGAAAATTTTGCCAGTGCGGTTAACAAGGAAATAAAAATTTTTCTTTATCAGACTGTATGATAAAAAGAAGTAATTGTCAAATTGTTACGAATTTTTTTCTAAAAAAATTTGCAAAATAGACGAAAAGATACTTTGGAAAGGGTTATTAATTCTTACACAAGACGAAAACTATTTAATGCATGGCAAGGACAGGAATTGATCCTACCCACTTTTGTAGGGTAATTTGTATTTGACCACTGCATTACGTTGGTTATGAGGCTTCGGCAAGTTGGTTTAAGTTGTCCATACGTTCTTCTAGCCTATGCTTAATTCTTGAAACTGACGAAATCCAGAACGATTTTTATCAAAGGTAGGTATTGCTCCCGGACTCAGTGATTGATTCTGAAGGGATGCACATTGTCTTTACCACTGGACTATGTTAGTTACCACTTTCTATGTTAGTTACCACTTTGACTGGGTTAAGAATTATTATAGATATACACGCTAGATTAAATCAAAGTTATTCGAAGCCATTCGCGAGCTTTTGTTCGCATTTCATCGAATAATATTTGCTCATACTCTGTCGAGGAAGATCTTGAAGTTTCTTTTGAGTGTAATTACATTTATATGCACAAATTTATTTCTAAATAAATCCAATTGAGTCTTTTGCAATATCACAATAACAAAAATGGGTAAGATCACAACTTGGGCATACAGTAGGTTTCTGGTGCTACGAATTTTAAAATCCCATATGCATATTTTTGTAAGTAGAACATTTGAAAGATAAATGTGTGTTGAAATCAGCCTTCTCTTATACTCGGAGAAGACCATGTAAATTCTGATCAAACATACATTTCCAAATTTAATGACCCAGCTATATGACGTTCAATATATATCATTGAACTAAACAGATCACTATTTAAATCTAATGTCGCAGAACAATTTTATTGGTGAGGCACTACAGACACGATAAGTATTAAATAAATGGAAATGTTTTTCGCTGATTGCATAAATGACCACGCAAATTATATTTTGATATGATAAAACTTATACAGCACGTTAATAACAGCAGCCTATATATAGATGCATGTGCGCATGGCAATAGTGTCTACCCGGTCGTAATTCAACCACAATCACTGCAACAGCAGAGCATGAGGTATATATATACAAATCGGTGATACTATATCTTGATGGTCTGACTCGAAGATACAGGGTTTTAGCACTTACGGTCTGGGGGCCGCTTCTACCCTCCCCTATATTTCGAACCAGAGGTGGTGGAGTTATGATACAGACGGTTGAGGCAGTCAAGTCGATGTCGTTGTCGAAAGGCAACCGCATTTGGTGGGCTGTCGAGGCCAATTGTTCGAAGCCACCCGTGCGCTATCCGTGTGCAAACTTTTATTTTAATACCCCGGTCCTTTTTACCATCGTTATACATTTCCAAGGCTAATCCTTCGAAGGTAGCAGAAATCCTGACACCTTTTGGAACCTTTTAATTTAAATTGATTACGCTGGCGTACAATCTCTTATGACGCTTTTCAATAGCCCTAATGTAAGTGGTAGAGCGCAATTCTTTTCAATTATTTATTTGGGGTTTTTTCGCCAAAAAAGATGGCTCCCACCGTTAAGAAAAACTATAGCATTTTGAGCACGGTTTTCTGTTCAATTTTTTTCGATGGTTTTTTAGAACTTATATTTTCTCCATTTACCGAAAATTTTGCCAGTGCGGTTAACAAGGAAATAAAAATTTTTCTTTATCAGACTGTATGATAAAAAGAAGTAATTGTCAAATAGTTACGAATTTTTTTCTAAAAAAATTTGCAAAATAGACGAAAAGATACTTTGGAAAGGGTTATTAATTCTTACACAAGACGAAAACTATTTAATGCATGGCAAGGGCAGGAATTGATCCTACCCACTTTTGTAGGGTAATTTGTATTTGACCAATGCATTACGTTGGTTATGAGGCTTCGGCAAGTTGGTTTAAGTTGTCCATACGTTCTTCTAGCCTATGCTTAATTCTTGAAACTGACGAAATCCAGAACGATTTTTATCAAAGGTAGGTATTGCTCCCGGACTCAGTGATTGATTCTGAAGGGATGCACATTGTCTTTACCACTGGACTATGTTAGTTACCACTTTCTATGTTAGTTACCACTTTGACTGGGTTAAGAATTATTATAGATATACACGCTAGATTAAATCAAAGTTATTCGAAGCCATTCGCGAGCTTTTGTTCGCATTTCATCGAATAATATTTAATCATACTCTGTCGAGGAAGACCTTGAAGTTGCTTTTGAGTGTAATTACATTTTTAAATTATGTACAAATTTATTTCTAAATAAATCCAATTGAGTCTTTTGCAATATCACAAATAACAAAAATGGGTAAGGTCAAAACTTGAGCATATAGTAGGTTTCTGGTGCTACGAATTTTAAAAGCCTATATTTTTGTGAGTAATAAAACATTTGAAATTTAAATGTGTGTTGAAATCAGCCTTCTCTTATACTCGGAGAAGACCATGTAAATTCTGATCAAACATACATTTCCAAATTTAATGACCCAGCTATATGACGTTCAATATATATCATTGAACTAAACAGATCACTATTTAAATCTAATGCCGCAGAACAATTTTATTGGTGAGGCACTACAGACACGATAAGTATTAAATAAATGGAAATGTTTTTCGCTGATGATTGCATAAATGACCACGCAAATTATATTTTGATATGATAAAACTTATACAGCACGTTAATAACAGCAGCCTATATATAGATGCATGTGCGCATGGCAATAGTGTCTACCCGGTCGTAATTCAACCACAATCACTGCAACAGCAGAGCATGAGGTATATATATACAAATCGGTGATACTATATCTTGATGGTCTGATTCGAAGATACAGGGTTTTAGCACTTACGGTCTGGGGGCCGCTTCTACCCTCCCCTATGTTTCGAACCAGAGGTGGTGGAGTTATGATACAGACGGTTGAGGCAGTCAATTCGATGTCGTTGTCGAAAGGCAACCGCATTTGGTGGGCTGTCGAGGCCAATTGTGCGAAGCCACCCGTGCGCGCCATCCGTGTGCAAACTTTTATTACAATACCCCGGTCCTTTTTACCATCGTTATACATTTCCAAGGCTAATCCTTCGAAGGTAGCAGAAATCCTGACACCTTTTGGAACCTTTTAATTTAAATTGATTACGCTGGCGTACAATCTCTTATGACGCTTTTCAATAGCCCTAATGTAAGTGGTAGAGCGTAATTCTTTTCAATTATTTATTTGGGGTTTTTTCGCCAAAAAAGATGGCTCCCACCGTTAAAAAAAACTATAGCATTTTGAGCACGGTTTTCTGTTCAATTTTTTTCGATGATTTTTTAGAACTTTTATTTTCTCCATTTACCGAAAATTTTGCCAGTGCGGTTAACAAGGAAATAAAAATTTTTCTTTATCAGACTGTATGATAAAAAGAAGTAATTGTCAAATTGTTACGAATTTTTTTCTAAAAAAATTTGCAAAATAGACGAAAAGATACTTTGGAAAGGGTTATTAATTCTTACACAAGACGAAAACTATTTAATGCATGGCAAGGGCAGGAATTGATCCTACCCACTTTTGTAGGGTAATTTGTATTTGACCACTGCATTACGTTGGTTATGAGGCTTCGGCAAGTTGGTTTAAGTTGTCCATACGTTCTTCTAGCCTATGCTTAATTCTTGAAACTGACGAAATCCAGAACGATTTTTATCAAAGGTAGGTATTGCTCCCGGACTCAGTGATTTATTCTGAAGGGATGCACATTGTCTTTACCACTGGACTATGTTAGTTACCACTTTCTATGTTAGTTACCACTTTGACTGGGTTAAGAATTATTATAGATATACACGCTAGATTAAATCAAAGTTATTCGAAGCCATTCGCGAGCTTTTGTTCGCATTTCATCGAATAATATTTAATCATACTCTGTCGAGGAAGATCTTGAATTTGCTTTTGAGTGTAATTACATTTATATGCACAAATTTATTTCTAAATAAATCCAATTGAGTCTTTTGCAATATCACAATAACAAAAATGGGTAAGATCACAACTTGGGCATACAGTAGGTTTCTGGTGCTACGAATTTTAAAATCCCATATGCATATTTTTGTAAGTAGAACATTTGAAAGATAAATGTGTGTTGAAATCAGCCTTCTCTTATACTCGGAGAAGACCATGTAAATTCTGATCAAACATACATTTCCAAATTTAATGACCCAGCTATATGACGTTCAATATATATCATTGAACTAAACAGATCACTATTTAAATCTAATGTCGCAGAACAATTTTATTGGTGAGGCACTACAGACACGATAAGTATTAAATAAATGGAAATGTTTTTCGCTGATTGCATAAATGACCACGCAAATTATATTTTGATATGATAAAACTTATACAGCACGTTAATAACAGCAGCCTATATATAGATGCATGTGCGCATGGCAATAGTGTCTACCCGGTCGTAATTCAACCACAATCACTGCAACAGCAGAGCATGAGGTATATATATACAAATCGGTGATACTATATCTTGATGGTCTGATTCGAAGATACAGGGTTTTAGCACTCACGGTCTGGGGGCCGCTTCTACCCTCCCCTATATTTCGAACCAGAGGTGGTGGAGTTATGATACAGACGGTTGAGGCAGTCAATTCGATGTCGTTGTCGAAAGGCAACCGCATTTGGTGGGCTGTCGAGGCCAATTGTGCGAAGCCACCAGTGCGCGCCATCCGTGTGCAAACTTTTATTACAATACCCCGGTCCTTTTTACCATCGTTATACATTTCCAAGGCTAATCCTTCGAAGGTAGCAGAAATCCTGACACCTTTTGGAACCTTTTAATTTAAATTGATTACGCTGGCGTACAATCTCTTATGACGCTTTTCAATAGCCCTAATGTAAGTGGTAGAGCGCAATTCTTTTCAATTATTTATTTGGGGTTTTTTCGCCAAAAAAGATGGCTCCCACAGTTAAGAAAAACTATAGCATTTTGAGCACAGTTTTCTGTTCAATTTTTTTCGATGGTTTTTTAGAATTTTTATTTTCTCCATTTACCGAAAATTTTGCCAGTGCGGTTAACAAGGAAATAAAAATTTTTCTTTATCAGACTGTATGATAAAAAGAAGTAATTGTCAAATAGTTACGAATTTTTTTCTAAAAAAATTTGCAAAATAGACGAAAAGATACTTTGGAAAGGGTTATTAATTCTTACACAAGACGAAAACTATTTAATTCATGGCAAGGGCAGGAATTGATCCTACCCACTTTTGTAGGGTAATTTGTATTTGACCACTGCATTACGTTGGTTATGAGGCTTCGGCAAGTTGGTTTAAGTTGTCTATACGTTCTTCTAGCCTATGCTTAATTCTTGAAACTGACGAAATCCAGAACGATTTTTATCAAAGGTAGGTATTGCTCCCGGACTCAGTGATTTATTCTGAAGGGATGCACATTGTCTTTACCACTGGACTATGTTAGTTACCACTTTCTATGTTAGTTACCACTTTGACTGGGTTAAGAATTATTATAGATATACACGCTAGATTAAATCAAAGTTATTCGAAGCCATTCGCGAGCTTTTGTTCGCATTTCATCGAATAATATTTGCTCATACTCTGTCGAGGAAGATCTTGAAGTTGCTTTTGAGTGTAATTACATTTATATGCACAAATTTATTTCTAAATAAATCCAATTGAGTCTTTTGCAATATCACAATAACAAAAATGGGTAAGATCACAACTTGGGCATACAGTAGGTTTCTGGTGCTACGAATTTTAAAATCCCATATGCATATTTTTGTAAGTAGAACATTTGAAAGATAAATGTGTGTTGAAATCAGCCTTCTCTTATACTCGGAGAAGACCATGTAAATTCTGATCAAACATACATTTCCAAATTTAATGACCCAGCTATATGACGTTCAATATATATCATTGAACTAAACAGATCACTATTTAAATCTAATGTCGCAGAACAATTTTATTGGTGAGGCACTACAGACACGATAAGTATTAAATAAATGGAAATGTTTTTCGCTGATTGCATAAATGACCACGCAAATTATATTTTGATATGATAAAACTTATACAGCACGTTAATAACAGCAGCCTATATATAGATGCATGTGCGCATGGCAATAGTGTCTACCCGGTCGTAATTCAACCACAATCACTGCAACAGCAGTGTATGAGGTATATATATACAAATCGGTGATACTATATCTTGATGGTCTGATTCGAAGATACAGGGTCTTAGCACTTACGGTCTGGGGGCCGCTTCTACCCTCCCCTATGTTTCGAACCAGAGGTGGTGGAGTTATGATACAGACGGTTGAGGCAGTCAATTCGATGTCGTTGTCGAAAGGCAACCGCATTTGGTGGGCTGTCGAGGCCAATTGTGCGAAGCCACCCGTGCGCGCCATCCGTGTGCAAACTTTTATTACAATACCCCGGTCCTTTTTACCATCGTTATACATTTCCAAGGCTAATCCTTCGAAGGTAGCAGAAATCCTGACACCTTTTGGAACCTTTTAATTTAAATTGATTACGCTGGCGTACAATCTCTTATGACGCTTTTCAATAGCCCTAATGTAAGTGGTAGAGCGTAATTCTTTTCAATTATTTATTTGGGGTTTTTTCGCCAAAAAAGATGGCTCCCACCGTTAAAAAAAACTATAGCATTTTGAGCACGGTTTTCTGTTCAATTTTTTTCGATGGTTTTTTAGAACTTTTATTTTCTCAATTACCGAAAATTTTGCCAGTGCGGTTAACAAGGAAATAAAAATTTTTCTTTATCAGACTGTATGATAAAAAGAAGTAATTGTCAAATTGTTACGAATTTTTTTCTAAAAAAATTTGCAAAATAAACGAAAAGATACTTTGGAAAGGGTTATTAATTCTTACACTAGACGAAAACTATTTAATGCATAGCAAGGGCAGGAATTGATCCTACCCACTTTTGTAGGGTAATTTGTATTTGACCACTGCATTACGTTGGTTATGAGGCTTCGGCAAGTTGGTTTAAGTTGTCCATACGTTCTTCTAGCCTATGCTTAATTCTTGAAACTGACGAAATCCAGAACGATTTTTATCAAAGGTAGGTATTGCTCCCGGACTCAGTGATTGATTCTGAAGGGATGCACATTGTCTTTACCACTGGACTATGTTAGTTAAAACTTTCTATGTTAGTTACCACTTTGACTGGGTTAAGAATTATTATAGATATACACGCTAGATTAAACCAAAGTTATTCGAAGCCATTCGCGAGCTTTTGTTCGCATTTCATCGAATAATATTTGCTCATACTCTGTCGAGGAAGATCTTGAAGTTGCTTTTGAGTGTAATTACATTTATATGCACAAATTTATTTCTAAATAAATCCAATTGAGTCTTTTGCAATATCACAATAACAAAAATGGGTAAGATCACAACTTGGGCATACAGTAGGTTTCTCGTGCTACGAATTTTAAAATCCCATATGCATATTTTTGTAAGTAGAACATTTGAAAGATAAATGTGTGTTGAAATCAGCCTTCTCTTATACTCGGAGAAGACCATGTAAATTCTGATCAAACATACATTTCCAAATTTAATGACCCAGCTATATGACGTTCAATATATATCATTGAACTAAACAGATCACTATTTAAATCTAATGTCGCAGAACAATTTTATTGGTGAGGCACTACAGACACGATAAGTATTAAATAAATGGAAATGTTTTTCGCTGATTGCATAAATGACCACGCAAATTATATTTTGATATGATAAAACTTATACAGCACGTTAATAACAGCAGCCTATATATAGATGCATGTGCGCATGGCAATAGTGTCTACCCGGTCGTAATTCAACCACAATCACTGCAACAGCAGAGCATGAGGTATATATATACAAATCGGTGATACGATATCTTGATGGTCTGATTCGAAGATACAGGGTTTTAGCACTTACGGTCTGGGGGCCGCTTCTACCCTCCCCTATGTTTCGAACCAGAGGTGGTGGAGTTATGATACAGACGGTTGAGGCAGTCAATTCGATGTCGTTGTCGAAAGGCAACCGCATTTGGTGGGCTGTCGAGGCCAACTGTGCGAAGCCACCCGTGCGCGCCATTCGTGTGCAAACTTTTATTACAATACCCCGGTCCTTTTTACCATCGTTATACATTTCCAAGGCTAATCCTTCGAAGGTAGCAGAAATCCTGACACCTTTTGGAACCTTTTAATTTAAATTGATTACGCTGGCGTACAATCTCTTATGACGCTTTTCAATAGCCCTAATGTAAGTGGTAGAGCGTAATTCTTTTCAATTATTTATTTGGGGTTTTTTCGCCAAAAAAGATGGCTCCCACCGTTAAAAAAAACTATAGCATTTTGAGCACGGTTTTCTGTTCAATTTTTTTCGATGGTTTTTTAGAACTTTTATTTTCTCCATTTACCGAAAATTTTGCCAGTGCGGTTAACAAGGAAATAAAAATTTTTCTTTATCAGACTGTATGATAAAAAGAAGTAATTGTCAAATTGTTACGAATTTTTTTCTAAAAAAATTTGCAAAATAGACGAAAAGATACTTTGGAAAGGGTTATTAATTCTTACACAAGACGAAAACTATTTAATGCATGGCAAGGGCAGGAATTGATCCTACCCACTTTTGTAGGGTAATTTGTATTTGACCACTGCATTACGTTGGTTATGAGGCTTCGGCAAGTTGGTTTAAGTTGTCCATACGTTCTTCTAGCCTATGCTTAATTCTTGAAACTGACGAAATCCAGAACGATTTTTATCAAAGGTAGGTATTGCTCCCGGACTCAGTGATTGACTCTGAAGGGATGCACATTGTCTTTACCACTGGATTATGTTAGTTACCACTTTCTATGTTAGTTACCACTTTGACTGGGTTAAGAATTATTATAGATATACACGCTAGATTAAATCAAAGTTATTCGAAGCCATTCGCGAGCTTTTGTTCGCATTTCATCGAATAATATTTAATCATACTCTGTCGAGGAAGACCTTGAAGTTGCTTTTGAGTGTAATTACATTTTTAAATTATGTACAAATTTATTTCTAAATAAATCCAATTGAGTCTTTTGCAATATCACAAATAACAAAAATGGGTAAGGTCAAAACTTGAGCATATAGTAGGTTTCTGGTGCTAAGAATTTTAAAAGCCTATATTTTTGTGAGTAATAAAACATTTGAAAAATAAATGTGTGTTGAAATCAGCCTTCTCTTATACTCGGAGAAGACCATGTAAATTCTGATCAAACATACATTTTCAAATTTAATGACCCAGCTATATGACGTTCAATATATATCATTGAACTAAACAGATCACTATTTAAATCTAATGTCGCAGAACAATTTTATTGGTGAGGCACTACAGACACGATAAGTATTAAATAAATGGAAATGTTTTTCGCTGATTGCATAAATGACCACGCAAATTATATTTTGATATGATAAAACTTATACAGCACGTTAATAACAGCAGCCTATATATAGATGCATGTGCGCATGGCAATAGTGTCTACCCGGTCGTAATTCAACCACAATCACTGCAACAGCAGAGCATGAGGTATATATATACAAATCGGTGATACTATATCTTGATGGTCTGATTCGTAGATACAGGGTTTTAGCACTTACGGTCTGGGGGCCGCTTCTACCCTCCCCTATGTTTCGAACCAGAGGTGGTGGAGTTATGATACAGACGGTTGAGGCAGTCAATTCGATGTCGTTGTCGAAAGGCAACCGCATTTGGTGGGCTGTCGAGGCCAATTGTGCGAAGCCACCCGTGCGCGCCATCCGTGTGCAAACTTTTATTACAATACCCCGGTCCTTTTTACCATCGTTATACATTTCCAAGGCTAATCCTTCGAAGGTAGCAGAAATCCTGACACCTTTTGGAACCTTTTAATTTAAATTGATTACGCTGGCGTACAATCTCTTATGACGCTTTTCAATAGCCCTAATGTAAGTGGTAGAGCGTAATTCTTTTCAATTATTTATTTGGGGTTTTTTCGCAAAAAACATGGCTCCCACCGTTAAAAAAAACTATAGCATTTTGAGCACGGTTTTCTGTTCAATTTTTTTCGATGGTTTTTTAGAACTTTTATTTTCTCCATTTACCGAAAATTTTGCCAGTGCGGTTAACAAGGAAATAAAAATTTTTCTTTATCAGACTGTATGATAAAAAGAAGTAATTGTCAAATAGTTACGAATTTTTTTCTAAAAAAATTTGCAAAATAGACGAAAAGATACTTTGGAAAGGGTTATTAATTCTTACACAAGACGAAAACTATTTAATGCATGGCAAGGGCAGGAATTGATCCTACCCACTTTTGTAGGGTAATTTGTATTTGACCACTGCATTACGTTGGTTATGAGGCTTCGGCAAGTTGGTTTAAGTTGTCCATACGTTCTTCTAGCCTATGCTTAATTCTTGAAACTGACGAAATCCAGAACGATTTTTATCAAAGGTAGGTATTGCTCCCGGACTCAGTGATTGATTCTGAAGGGATGCACATTGTCTTTACCACTGGACTATGTTAGTTACCACTTTCTATGTTAGTTACCACTTTGACTGGGTTAAGAATTATTATAGATATACACGCTAGATTAAATCAAAGTTTTTCGAAGCCATTCGCGAGCTTTTGTTCGCATTTCATCGAATAATATTTGCTCATACTCTGTCGAGGAAGATCTTGAAGTTGCTTTTGAGTGTAATTACATTTATATGCACAAATTTATTTCTAAATAAATCCAATTGAGTCTTTTGCAATATCACAATAACAAAAATGGGTAAGATCACAACTTGGGCATACAGTAGGTTTCTGGTGCTACGAATTTTAAAATCCCATATGCATATTTTTGTAAGTAGAACATTTGAAAGATAAATGTGTGTTGAAATCAGCCTTCTCTTATACTCGGAGAAGACCATGTAAATTCTGATCAAACATACATTTCCAAATTTAATGACCCAGCTATATGACGTTCAATATATATCATTGAACTAAACAGATCACTATTTAAATCTAATGTCGCAGAACAATTTTATTGGTGAGGCACTACAGACACGATAAGTATTAAATAAATGGAAATGTTTTTCGCTGATTGCATAAATGACCACGCAAATTATATTTTGATATGATAAAACTTATACAGCACGTTAATAACAGCAGCCTATATATAGATGCATGTGCGCATGGCAATAGTGTCTACCCGGTCGTAATTCAACCACAATCACTGCAACAGCAGAGCATGAGGTATATATATACAAATCGGTGATACTATATCTTGATGGTCTGATTCGAAGATACAGGGTTTTAGCACTTACGGTCTGGGGGCCGCTTCTACCCTCCCCTATATTTCGAACCAGAGGTGGTGGAGTTATGATACAGACGGTTGAGGCAGTCAATTCGATGTCGTTGTCGAAAGGCAACCGCATTTGGTGGGCTGTCGAGGCCAATTGTGCGAAGCCACCCGTGCGCGCCATCCGTGTGCAAACTTTTATTACAATACCCCGGTCCTTTTTACCATCGTTATACATTTCCAAGGGTAATCCTTCGAAGGTAGAAAAAATCCTGACACCTTTTGGAACCTTTTAATTTAAATTGATTACGCTGGCGTACAATCTCTTATGACGCTTTTCAAAAGCCCTAATGTAAGTGGTAGAGCGCAATTCTTTTCAATTATTTATTTGGGGTTTTTTCGCCAAAAAAGATGGCTCCCACCGTTAAGAAAAACTATAGCATTTTGAGCACGGTTTTCTGTTCAATTTTTTTCGATGGTTTTTTAGAACTTTTATTTTCTCCATTTACCGAAAATTTTGCCAGTGCGGTTAACAAGGAAATAAAAATTTTTCTTTATCAGACTGTATGATAAAAAGAAGTAATTGTCAAATAGTTACGAATTTTTTTCTAAAAAAATTTGCAAAATAGACGAAAAGATACTTTGGAAAGGGTTATTAATTCTTACACAAGACGAAAACTATTTAATGCATGGCAAGGGCAGGAATTGATCCTACCCACTTTTGTAGGATAATTTGTATTTGACCACTGCATTACGTTTGTTATGAGGCTTCGGCAAGTTGGTTTAAGTTGTCCATACGTTCTTCTAGCCTATGCTTAATTCTTGAAACTGACGAAATCCAGAACGATTTTTATCAAAGGTAGGTATTGCTCCCGGACTCAGTGATTGATTCTGAAGGGATGCACATTGTCTTTACCACTGGACTATGTTAGTTACCACTTTCTATGTTAGTTACCACTTTGACTGGGTTAAGAATTATTATAGATATACACGCTAGATTAAATCAAAGTTATTCGAAGCCATTCGCGAGCTTTTGTTCGCATTTCATCGAATAATATTTGCTCATACTCTGTCGAGGAAGACCTTGAAGTTTCTTTTGAGTGTAATTACATTTTTAAATTATGTACAAATTTATTTCTAAATAAATCCAATTGAGTCTTTTGCAATATCACAAATAACAAAAATGGGTAAGGTCAAAACTTGAGCATATAGTAGGTTTCTGGTGCTACGAATTTTAAAAGCCTATATTTTTGTGAGTAATAAAACATTTGAAAAATAAATGTGTGTTGAAATCAACCTTCTCTTATACTCGGCGAAGACCATGTAAATTCTGATCAAACATACATTTCCAAATTTAATGACCCAGCTATATGACGTTCAATATATATCATTGAACTAAACAGATCACTATTTAAATCTAATGTCGCAGAACAATTTTATTGGTGAGGCACTACAGACACGATAAGTATTAAATAAATGGAAATGTTTTTCGCTGATTGCATAAATGACCACGCAAATTATGTTTTGATATGATAAAACTTATACAGCACGTTAATAACAGCAGCCTATATATAGATGCATGTGCGCATGGCAATAGTGTCTACCCGGTCGTAATTCAACCACAATCACTGCAACAGCAGAGTATGAGGTATATATATACAAATCGGTGATACTATATCTTGATGGTCTGATTCGAAGATACAGGGTCTTAGCACTTACGGTCTGGGGGCCGCTTCTACCCTCCCCTATGTTTCGAACCAGAGGTGGTGGAGTTATGATGCAGACGGTTGAGGCAGTCAATTCGATGTCGTTGTCGAAAGGCAACCGCATTTGGTGGGCTGTCGAGGCCAATTGTGCGAAGCCACCCGTGCGCGCCATCCGTGTGCAAACTTTTATTACAATACCCCGGTCCTTTTTACCATCGTTATACATTTCCAAGGCTAATCCTTCGAAGGTAGCAGAAATCCTGACACCTTTTGGAACCTTTTAATTTAAATTGATTACGCTGGCGTACAATCTCTTATGACGCTTTTCAATAGCCCTAATGTAAGTGGTAGAGCGTAATTCTTTTCAATTATTTATTTGGGGTTTTTTCGCCAAAAAAGATGGCTCCCACCGTTAAAAAAAACTATAGCATTTTGAGCACGGTTTTCTGTTCAATTTTTTTCGATGGTTTTTTAGAACTTTTATTTTCTCCATTTACCGAAAATTTTGCCTGTGCGGTAAACAAGGAAATAAAAATTTTTCTTTATCAGACTGTATGATAAAAAGAAGTAATTGTCAAATTGTTACGAATTTTTTTCTAAAAAAATTTGCAAAATAAACGAAAAGATACTTTGGAAAGGGTTATTAATTCTTACACAAGACGAAAACTATTTAATGCATGGCAAGGGCAGGAATTGATCCTACCCACTTTTGTAGGGTAATTTGTATTTGACCACTGCATTACGTTGGTTATGAGGCTTCGGCAAGTTGGTTTAAGTTGTCCATACGTTCTTCTAGCCTATGCTTAATTCTTGAAACTGACGAAATCCAGAACGATTTTTATCAAAGGTAGGTATTGCTCCCGGACTCAGTGATTGATTCTGAAGGGATGCACATTGTCTTTACCACTGGACTATGTTAGTTACCACTTTCTATGTTAGTTACCACTTTGACTGGGTTAAGAATTATTATAGATATACACGCTAGATTAAACCAAAGTTATTCGAAGCCATTCGCGAGCTTTTGTTCGCATTTCATCGAATAATATTTGCTCATACTCTGTCGAGGAAGATCTTGAAGTTGCTTTTGAGTGTAATTACATTTATATGCACAAATTTATTTCTAAATAAATCCAATTGAGTCTTTTGCAATATCACAATAACAAAAATGGGTAAGATCACAACTTGGGCATACAGTAGGTTTCTGGTGCTACGAATTTTAAAATCCCATATGCATATTTTTGTAAGTAGAACATTTGAAAGATAAATGTGTGTTGAAATCAGCCTTCTCTTATACTCGGAGAAGACCATGTAAATTCTGATCAAACATACATTTCCAAATTTAATGACCCAGCTATATGACGTTCAATATATATCATTGAACTAAACAGATCACTATTTAAATCTAATGTCGCAGAACAATTTTATTGGTGAGGCACTACAGACACGATAAGTATTAAATAAATGGAAATGTTTTTCGCTGATTGCATAAATGACCACGCAAATTATATTTTGATATGATAAAACTTATACAGCACGTTAATAACAGCAGCCTATATATAGATGCATGTGCGCATGGCAATAGTGTCTACCCGGTCGTAATTCAACCACAATCACTGCAACAGCAGAGCATGAGGTATATATATACAAATCGGTGATACTATATCTTGATGGTCTGATTCGAAGATACAGGGTTTTAGCACTTACGGTCTGGGGGCCGCTTCTACCCTCCCTATGTTTCGAACCAGAGGTGGTGGAGTTATGATACAGACGGTTGAGGCAGTCAATTCGATGTCGTTGTCGAAAGGCAACCGCATTTGGTGGGCTGTCGAGGCCAACTGTGCGAAGCCACCCGTGCGCGCCATCCGTGTGCAAACTTTTATTACAATACCCCGGTCCTTTTTACCATCGTTATACATTTCCAAGGCTAATCCTTCGAAGGTAGCAGAAATCCTGACACCTTTTGAAACCTTTTAATTTAAATTGATTACGCTGGCGTACAATCTCTTATGACGCTTTTCAATAGCCCTAATGTAAGTGGTAGAGCGTAATTCTTTTCAATTATTTATTTGGGGTTTTTTTGCCAAAAAAGATGGCTCCCACCGTTAAAAAAAACTATAGCATTTTGAGCACGGGTTTCTGTTGAATTTTTTTCGACGGTTTTTTAGAACTTTTATTTTCTCCATTTACCGAAAATTTTGCCAGTGCGGTTAACAAGGAAATAAAAATTTTTCTTTATCAGACTGTATGATAAAAAGAAGTAATTGTCAAATAGTTACGAATTTTTTTCTAAAAAAATTTGCAAAATAGACGAAAAGATACTTTGGAAAGGGTTATTAATTCTTACACAAGACGAAAACTATTTAATGCATGGCAAGGGCAGGAATTGATCCTACCCACTTTTGTAGGGTAATTTGTATTTGACCAGTGCATTACGTTGGTTATGAGGCTTCGGCAAGTTGGTTTAAGTTGTCTATACGTTCTTCTAGCCTATGCTTAATTCTTGAAACTGACGAAATCCAGAACGATTTTTATCAAAGGTAGGTATTGCTCCCGGACTCAGTGATTGATTCTGAAGGGATGCACATTGTCTTTACCACTGGACTATGTTAGTTACCACTTTCTATGTTAGTTACCACTTTGACTGGGTTAAGAATTATTATAGATATACACGCTAGATTAAATCAAAGTTATTCGAAGCCATTCGCGAGCTTTTGTTCGCATTTCATCGAATAATATTTGCTCATACTCTGTCGAGGAAGATCTTGAAGTTGCTTTTGAGTGTAATTACATTTATATGCACAAATTTATTTCTAAATAAATCCAATTGAGTCTTTTGCAATATCACAATAACAAAAATGGGTAAGATCACAACTTGGGCATACAGTAGGTTTCTGGTGCTACGAATTTTAAAATCCCATATGCATATTTTTGTAAGTAGAACATTTGAAAGATAAATGTGTGTTGAAATCAGCCTTCTCTTATACTCGGAGAAGACCATGTAAATTCTTATCAAACATACATTTCCAAATTTAATGACCCAGCTATATGACGTTCAATATATATCATTGAACTAAACAGATCACTATTTAAATCTAATGTCGCAGAACAATTTTATTGGTGAGGCACTACAGACACGATAAGTATTAAATAAATGGAAATGTTTTTCGCTGATTGCATAAATGACCACGCAAATTATATTTTGATATGATAAAACTTATACAGCACGTTAATAACAGCAGCCTATATATAGATGCATGTGCGCATGGCAATAGTGTCTACCCGGTCGTATATCAACCACAATCACTGCAACAGCAGAGTATGAGGTTTATATATACAAATCGGTGATACTATATCTTAATGGTCTGATTCGAAGATACAGGGTCTTAGCACTTACGGTCTGGGGGCCGCTTCTACCCTCCCCTATGTTTCGAACCAGAGGTGTGGTGGAGTTATGATACACACGGTTGAGGCAGTCAATTCGATGTCGTTGTCGAAAGGCAACCGCATTTGGTGGGCTGTCGAGGCCAATTGTGCGAAGCCACCCGTGCGCGCCATCCGTGTGCAAACTTTTATTACAATACCCCGGTCCTTTTTACCATCGTTATACATTTCCAAGGCTAATCCTTCGAAGGTAGCAGAAATCCTGACACCTTTTGGAACCTTTTAATTTAAATTGATTACGCTGGCGTACAATCTCTTATGACGCTTTTCAATAGCCCTAATGTAAGTGGTAGAGCGTAATTCTTTTCAATTATTTATTTGGGGTTTTTTCGCCAAAAAAGATGGCTCCCACCGTTAAAAAAAACTATAGCGTTTTTAGCACGGTTTTCTGTTCAATTTTTTTCGATGGTTTTTTAGAACTTTTATTTTCTCCATTTACCGAAAATTTTGCCAGTGCGGTTAACAAGGAAATAAAAATTTTTCTTTATCAGACTGTATGATAAAAAGAAGTAATTGTCAAATTGTTACGAATTTTTTTCTAAAAAAATTTGCAAAATAAACGAAAAGATACTTTGGAAAGGGTTATTAATTCTTACACTAGACGAAAACTATTTAATGCATGGCAAGGGCAGGAATTGATCCTACCCACTTTTGTAGGGTAATTTGTATTTGACCACTGCATTGCGTTGGTTATGAGGCTTCGGCAAGTTGGTTTAAGTTGTCCATACGTTCTTCTAGCCTATGCTTAATTCTTGAAACTGACGAAATCCAGAACGATTTTTATCAAAGGTAGGTATTGCTCCCGGACTCAGTGATTGATTCTGAAGGGATGCACATTGTCTTTACCACTGGACTATGTTAGTTACCACTTTCTATGTTAGTTACCACTTTGACTGGGTTAAGAATTATTATAGATATACACGCTAGATTAAACCAAAGTTATTCGAAGCCATTCGCGAGCTTTTGTTCGAATTTCATCGAATAATATTTGCTCATACTCTGTCGAGGAAGATCTTGAAGTTGCTTTTGAGTGTAATTACATTTATATGAACAAATTTATTTCTAAATAAATCCAATTGAGTCTTTTGCAATATCACAATAACAAAAATGGGTAAGATCACAACTTGGGCATACAGTAGGTTTCTGGTGCTACGAATTTTAAAATCCCATATGCATATTTTTGTAAGTAGAACATTTGAAAGATAAATGTGTGTTGAAATCAGCCTTCTCTTATACTCGGAGAAGACCATGTAAATTCTGATCAAACATACATTTCCAAATTTAATGACCCAGCTATATGACGTTCAATATATATCATTGAACTAAACAGATCACTATTTAAATCTAATGTCGCAGAACAATTTTATTGGTGAGGCACTACAGACACGATAAGTATTAAATAAATGGAAATGTTTTTCGCTGATTGCATAAATGACCACGCAAATTATATTTTGATATGATAAAACTTATACAGCACGTTAATAACAGCAGCCTATATATAGATGCATGTGCGCATGGCAATAGTGTCTAACCGGTCGTAATTCAACCACAATCACTGCAACAGCAGAGCATGAGGTATATATATACAAATCGGTGATACTATATCTTGATGGTCTGATTCGAAGATACAGGGTTTTAGCACTTACGGTCTGGGGGCCGCTTCTACCCTCCCCTATGTTTCGAACCAGAGGTGGTGGAGTTATGATACAGACGGTTGAGGCAGTCAATTCGATGTCGTTGTCGAAAGGCAACCGCATTTGGTGGGCTGTCGAGGCCAACTGTGCGAAGCCACTCGTGCGCGCCATCCGTGTGCAAACTTTTATTACAATACCCCGGTCCTTTTTACCATCGTTATACATTTCCAAGGCTAATCCTTCGAAGGTAGCAGAAATCCTGACACCTTTTGAAACCTTTTAATTTAAATTGATTACGCTGGCGTACAATCTCTTATGACGCTTTTCAATAGCCTTAATGTAAGTGGTAGAGCGTAATTCTTTTCAATTATTTATTTGGGGTTTTTTTGCCAAAAAAGATGGCTCCCACCGTTAAAAAAAACTATAGCATTTTGAGCACGGTTTTCTGTTCAATTTTTTTCGATGGTTTTTTAGAACTTTTATTTTCTCCATTTACGAAAATTTTGCCAGTGCGGTTAACAAGGAAATAAAAATTTTTCTTTATCAGACTGTATGATAAAAAGAAGTAATTGTCAAATTGTTACGAATTTTTTTCTAAAAAAATTTGCAAAATAGACGAAAAGATACTTTGGAAAGGGTTATTAATTCTTACACAAGACGAAAACTATTTAATGCATGGCAAGGGCAGGAATTGATCCTACCCACTTTTGTAGGGTAATTTGTATTTGACCACTGCATTACGTTGGTTATGAGGCTTCGGCAAGTTGGTTTAAGTTGTCCATACGTTCTTCTAGCCTATGCTTAATTCTTGAAACTGACGAAATCCAGAACGATTTTTATCAAAGGTAGGTATTGCTCCCGGACTCAGTGATTGATTCTGAAGGGATGCACATTGTCTTTACCACTGGACTATGTTAGTTACCACTTTCTATGTTAGTTACCACTTTGACTGGGTTAAGAATTATTATAGATATACACGCTAGATTAAATCAAAGTTATTCGAAGCCATTCGCGAGCTTTTGTTCGCATTTCATCGAATAATATTTGCTCATACTCTGTCGAGGAAGATCTTGAAGTTGCTTTTGAGTGTAATTACATTTATATGCACAAATTTATTTCTAAATAAATCTAATTGAGTCTTTTGCAATATCACAATAACAAAAATGGGTAAGATCACAACTTGGGCATACAGTAGGTTTCTGGTGCTACGAATTTTAAAATCCCATATGCATATTTTTGTAAGTAGAACATTTGAAAGATAAATGTGTGTTGAAATCAGCCTTCTCTTATACTCGGAGAAGACCATGTAAATTCTGATCAAACATACATTTCCAAATTTAATGACCCAGCTATATGACGTTCAATATATATCATTGAACTAAACAGATCACTATTTAAATCTAATGTCGCAGAACAATTTTATTGGTGAGGCACTACAGACACGATAAGTATTAAATAAATGGAAATGTTTTTCGCTGATTGCATAAATGACCACGCAAATTATATTTTGATATGATAAAACTTATACAGCACGTTAATAACAGCAGCCTATATATAGATGCATGTGCGCATGGCAATAGTGTCTACCCGGTCGTAATTCAACCACAATCACTGCAACAGCAGAGCATGAGGTATATATATACAAATCGGTGATACTATATCTTGATGGTCTGATTCGAAGATACAGGGTCTTAGCACTTACGGTCTGGGGGCCGCTTCTACCCTCCCCTATGTTTCGAACCAGAGGTGGTGGAGTTATGATACAGACGGTTGAGGCAGTCAATTCGATGTCGTTGTCGAAAGGCAACCGCATTTGGTGGGCTGTCGAGGCCAACTGTGCGAAGCCACCCGTGCGCGCCATCCGTGTGCAAACTTTTATTACAATACCCCGGTCCTTTTTACCATCGTTATACATTTCCAAGGCTAATCCTTCGAAGGTAGCAGAAATCCTGACACCTTTTGAAACCTTTTAATTTAAATTGATTACGCTGGCGTACAATCTCTTATGACGCTTTTCAATTGCCCTAATGTAAGTGGTAGAGCGTAATTCTTTTCAATTATTTATTTGGGGTTTTTTTGCCAAAAAAGATGGCTCCCACCGTTAAAAAAAACTATAGCATTTTGAGCACGGTTTTCTGTTCAATTTTTTTCGATGATTTTTAGAACTTTTATTTTCTCCATTTACCGAAAATTTTGCCAGTGCGGTTAATAAGGAAATAAAAATTTTTCTTTATCAGACTGTATGATAAAAAGAAGTAATTGTCAAATAGTTACGAATTTTTTTCTAAAAAAATTTGCAAAATAGACGAAAAGATACTTTGGAAAGGGTTATTAATTCTTACACAAGACGAAAACTATTTAATGCATGGCAAGGGCAGGAATTGATCCTACCCACTTTTGTAGGGTAATTTGTATTTGACCACTGCATTACGTTGGTTATGAGGCTTCGGCAAGTTGGTTTAAGTTGTCTATACGTTCTTCTAGCCTATGCTTAATTCTTGAAACTGACGAAATCCAGAACGATTTTTATCAAAGGTAGGTATTGCTCCCGGACTCAGTGATTGATTCTGAAGGGATGCACATTGTCTTTACCACTGGACTATGTTAGTTACCACTTTCTATGTTAGTTACCACTTTGACTGGGTTAAGAATTATTATAGATATACACGCTAGATTAAATCAAAGTTATTCGAAGCCATTCGCGAGCTTTTGTTCGCATTTCATCGAATAATATTTGCTCATACTCTGTCGAGGAAGATCTTGAAGTTGCTTTTGAGTGTAACTACATTTATATGCACAAATTTATTTCTAAATAAATCCAATTGAGTCTTTTGCAATATCACAATAACAAAAATGGGTAAGATCACAACTTGGGCATACAGTAGGTTTCTGGTGCTACGAATTTTAAAATCCCATATGCATATTTTTGTAAGTAGAACATTTGAAAGATAAATGTGTGTTGAAATCAGCCTTCTCTTATACTCGGAGAAGACCATGTAAATTCTTATCAAACATACATTTCCAAATTTAATGACCCAGCTATATGACGTTCAATATATATCATTGAACTAAACAGATCACTATTTAAATCTAATGTCGCAGAACAATTTTATTGGTGAGGCACTACAGACACGATAAGTATTAAATAAATGGAAATGTTTTTCGCTGATTGCATAAATGACCACGCAAATTATATTTTGATATGATAAAACTTATACAGCACGTTAATAACAGCAGCCTATACATAGATGCATGTGCGCATGGCAATAGTGTCTACCCGGTCGTAATTCAACCACAATCACTGCAACAGCAGAGTATGAGGTATATATATACAAATCGGTGATACTATATCTTCATGGTCTGATTCGAAGATACAGGGTCTTAGCACTTACGGTCTGGGGGCCGCTTCTACCCTCCCCTATGTTTCGAACCAGAGGTGTGGTGGAGTTATGATACACACGGTTGAGGCAGTCAATTCGATGTCGTTGTCGAAAGGCAACCGCATTTGGTGGGCTGTCGAGGCCAATTGTGCGAAGCCACCCGTGCGCGCCATTCGTGTGCAAACTTTTATTACAATACCCCGGTCCTTTTTACCATCGTTATACATTTCCAAGGCTAATCCTTCGAAGGTAGCAGAAATCCTGACACCTTTTGGAACCTTTTAATTTAAATTGATTACGCTGGCGTACAATCTCTTATGACGCTTTTCAGTAGCCCTAATGTAAGTGGTAGAGCGTAATTCTTTTCAATTATTTATTTGGGGTTTTTTCGCCAAAAAAGATGGCTCCCACCGTTAAAAAAAACTATAGCATTTTGAGCACGGTTTTCTGTTCAATTTTTTTCGATGGTTTTTTAGAACTTTTATTTTCTCCATTTACCGAAAATTTTGCCAGTGCGGTTAACAAGGAAATAAAAATTTTTCTTTATCAGACTGTATGATAAAAAGAAGTAATTGTCAAATTGTTACGAATTTTTTTCTAAAAAAATTTGCAAAATAAACGAAAAGATACTTTGGAAAGGGTTATTAATTCTTACACTAGACGAAAACTATTTAATGCATGGCAAGGGCAGGAATTGATCCTACCCACTTTTGTAGGGTAATTTGTATTTGACCACTGCATTACGTTGGTTATGAGGCTTCGGCAAGTTGGTTTAAGTTGTCCATACGTTCTTCTAGCCTATGCTTAATTCTTGAAACTGACGAAATCCAGAACGATTTTTATCAAAGGTAGGTATTGCTCCCGGACTCAGTGATTGATTCTGAAGGGATGCACATTGTCTTTACCACTGGACTATGTTAGTTACCACTTTCTATGTTAGTTACCACTTTGACTGGGTTAAGAATTATTATAGATATACACGCTAGATTAAACCAAAGTTATTCGAAGCCATTCGCGAGCTTTTGTTCGAATTTCATCGAATAATATTTGCTCATACTCTGTCGAGGAAGATCTTGAAGTTGCTTTTGAGTGTAATTACATTTATATGAACAAATTTATTTCTAAATAAATCCAATTGAGTCTTTTGCAATATCACAATAACAAAAATGGGTAAGATCACAACTTGGGCATACAGTAGGTTTCTGGTGCTACGAATTTTAAAATTCCATATGCATATTTTTGTAAGTAGAACATTTGAAAGATAAATGTGTGTTGAAATCAGCCTTCTCTTATACTCGGAGAAGACCATGTAAATTCTGATCAAACATACATTTCCAAATTTAATGACCCAGCTATATGACGTTCAATATATATCATTGAACTAAACAGATCACTATTTAAATCTAATGTCGCAGAACAATTTTATTGGTAAGGCACTACAGACACGATAAGTATTAAATAAATGGAAATGTTTTTCGCTGATTGCATAAATGACCACGCAAATTATATTTTGATATGATAAAACTTATACAGCACGTTAATAACAGCAGCCTATATATAGATGCATGTGCGCATGGCAATAGTGTCTACCCGGTCGTAATTCAACCACAATCACTGCAACAGCAGAGCATGAGGTATATATATACAAATCGGTGATACTATATCTTGATGGTCTGATTCGAAGATACAGGGTTTTAGCACTCACGGTCTGGGGGCCGCTTCTACCCTCCCCTATGTTTCGAACCAGAGGTGGTGGAGTTATGATACAGACGGTTGAGGCAGTCAATTCGATGTCGTTGTCGAAAGGCGACCGCATTTGGTGGGCTGTCGAGGCCAATTGTGCGAAGCCACCCGTGCGCGCCATCCGTGTGCAAACTTTTATTACAATACCCCGGTCCTTTTTACCATCGTTATACATTTCCAAGGCTAATCCTTCGAAGGTAGCAGAAATCCTGACACCTTTTGGGACCTTTTAATTTAAATTGATTACGCTGGCGTACAATCTCTTATGACGCTTTTCAATAGCCCTAATGTAAGTGGTAGAGCGCAATTCTTTTCAATTATTTATTTGGGGTTTTTTCGCCAAAAAAGATGGCTCCCACCGTTAAGAAAAACTATAGCATTTTGAGCACGGTTTTCTGTTCAATTTTTTTCGATGGTTTTTTAGAACTTTTATTTTCTCCATTTACCGAAAATTTTGCCAGTGCGGTTAACAAGGAAATAAAAATTTTTCTTTATCAGACTGTATGATAAAAAGAAGTAATTGTCAAATAGTTACGAATTTTTTTCTAAAAAAATTTGCAAAATAGACGAAAAGATACTTTGGAAAGGGTTATTAATTCTTACACAAGACGAAAACTATTTAATGCATGGCAAGGGCAGGAATTGATCCTACCCACTTTTGTAGGGTAATTTGTATTTGACCACTGCATTACGTTGGTTATGAGGCTTCGGCAAGTTGGTTTAAGTTGTCCATACGTTCTTCTAGCCTATGCTTAATTCTTGAAACTGACGAAATCCAGAACGATTTTTATCAAAGGTAGGTATTGCTCCCGGACTCAGTAATTGATTCTGAAGGGATGCACATTGTCTTTACCACTGGACTATGTTAGTTACCACTTTCTATGTTAGTTACCACTTTGACTGGGTTAAGAATTATTATAGATATACACGCTAGATTAAATCAAAGTTATTCGAAGCCATTCGCGAGCTTTTGTTCGCATTTCATCGAATAATATTTAATCATACTCTTTCGAGGAAGACCTTGAAGTTGCTTTTGAGTGTAATTACATTTTTAAATTATGTACAAATTTATTTCTAAATAAATCCAATTGAGTCTTTTGCAATATCACAAATAACAAAAATGGGTAAGGTCAAATCTTGAGCATATAGTAGGTTTCTGGTGCTACGAATTTTAAAAGCCTATATTTTTGTGAGTAATAAAACATTTGAAAAATAAATGTGTGTTGAAATCAGCCTTCTCTTATACTCGGAGAAGACCATGTAAATTCTGATCAAACATACATTTCCAAATTTAATGACCCAGCTATATGACGTTCAATATATATCATTGAACTAAACAGATCACTATTTAAATCTAATGTCGCAGAACAATTTTATTGGTGAGGCACTACAGACACGATAAGTATTAAATAAATGGAAATGTTTTTCGCTGACGATTGCATAAATGACCACGCAAATTATATTTTGATATGATAAAACTTATACAGCACGTTAATAACAGCAGCCTATATATAGATGCATGTGCGCATGGCAATAGTGTCTACCCGGTCGTAATTCAACCACAATCACTGCAACAGCAGAGCATGAGGTATATATATACAAATCGGTGATACTATATCTTGATGGTCTGATTCGAAGATACAGGGTTTTAGCACTTACGGTCTGGGGGCCGCTTCTACCCTCCCCTATATTTCGAACCAGAGGTGGTGGAGTTATGATACAGACGGTTGAGGCAGTCAATTCGATGTCGTTATCGAAAGGCAACCGCATTTGGTGGGCTGTCGAGGCCAATTGTGCGAAGCCACCCGTGCGCGCCATCCGTGTGCAAACTTTTATTACAATACCCCGGTCCTTTTTACCATCGTTATACATTTCCAAGGCTAATCCTTCGAAGGTAGCAGAAATCCTGACACCTTTTGGAACCTTTTAATTTAAATTGATTACGCTGGCGTACAATCTCTTATGACGCTTTTCAATAGCCCTAATGTAAGTGGTAGAGCGTAATTCTTTTCAATTATTTATTTGGGGTTTTTTCGCCAAAAAAGATGGCTCCCACCGTTAAGAAAAACTATAGCATTTTGAGCACGGTTTTCTGTTCAATTTTTTTCGATGGTTTTTTAGAACTTTTATTTTCTCCATTTACCGAAAATTTTGCCAGTGCGGTTAACAAGGAAATAAAAATTTTTCTTTATCAGACTGTATGATAAAAAGAAGTAATTGTCAAATAGTTACGAATTTTTTTCTAAAAAAATTTGCAAAATAGACGAAAAGATACTTTGGAAAGGGTTATTAATTTTTACACAAGACGAAAACTATTTAATGCATGGCAAGGGCAGGAATTGATCCTACCCACTTTTGTAGGGTAATTTGTATTTGACCACTGCATTACGTTGGTTATGAGGCTTCGGCAAGTTGGTTTAAGTTGTCCATACGTTCTTCTAGCCTATGCTTAATTCTTGAAACTGACGAAATCCAGAACGATTTTTATCAAAGGTAGGTATTGCTCCCGGACTCAGTGATTGATTCTGAAGGGATGCACATTGTCTTTACCACTGGACTATGTTAGTTACCACTTTCTATGTTAGTTACCACTTTGACTGGGTTAAGAATTATTATAGATATACACGCTAGATTAAATCAAAGTTATTCGAAGCCATTCGCGAGCTTTTGTTCGCATTTTATCGAATAATATTTAATCATACTCTGTCGAGGAAGACCTTGAAGTTGCTTTTGAGTGTAATTACATTTTTAAATTATGTACAAATTTATTTCTAAATAAATCCAATTGAGTCTTTTGCAATATCACAAATAACAAAAATGGGTAAGGTCAAAACTTGAGCATATAGTAGGTTTCTGGTGCTACGAATTTTAAAAGCCTATATTTTTGTGAGTAATAAAACATTTGAAAAATAAATGTGTGTTGAAATCAGCCTTCTCTTATACTCGGAGAAGACCTTGTAAATTCTGATCAAACATACTTTTCCAAATATAATGACCTAGCTATAGGCGTCCAATATATATATATCATTGAACAAAGCAGATCACTATTTAAATCTAATTTCGAAAAACAACATTATTGCTGGAGCACTACAGAGACGATAAGTATTAAACAAATGGAAATTTGTTTCGCAGATTGCATAAATGACCATGCAAATTATATTTTGATGTTTATGATAAAACTTACACAGCACGTTAATAACAGCAGCCTATATATAGATGCATGTGCGCATGGCAATAGTGTCTACCCGGTCGATATTCAACCACAATCACTGCAACAGCAGAGCATGAGGTATATATATACAAATCGGTGATACTATGTCTTGATAGTCTGATTCGAAGATACAGGGTTTTAGCACTTACGGTCTGGGGGCCGCTTCTACCCTCCCCTATATTTCGAACCAGAGGTGGTGGAGTTATGATACAGACGGTTGAGGCAGTCAATTCGATGTCGTTGTCGAAAGGCAACCGCATTTGGTGGGCTGTCGAGGCCAATTGTGCGAAGCCACCCGTGCGCGCCATCCGTGTGCAAACTTTTATTACAATACCCCGGTCCTTTTTACCATCGTTATACATTTCCAAGGCTAATCCTTCGAAGGTAGCAGAAATCCTGACACCTTTTGGAACCTTTTAATTTAAATTGATTACGCTGGCGTACAATCTCTTATGACGCTTTTCAATAGCCCTAATGTAAGTGGTAGAGCGTAATTCTTTTCAATTATTTATTTGGGGTTTTTTCGCCAAAAAAGATGGCTTTCACCGTTAAGAAAAACTATAGCATTTTGAGCACGGTTTTCTGTTCAATTTTTTTCGATGGTTTTTTAGAACTTTTATTTTCTCCATTTACCGAAAACTTTTCCAGTGCGGTTAACAAGGAAATAAAAATTTTTCTTTATCAGACTGTATGATAAAAAGAAGTAATTGTCAAATTGTTACGAATTTTTTTCTAAAAAAATTTGCAAAATAGACGAAAAGATACTTTGGAAAGGGTTATTAATTCTTACACAAGACGAAAACTATTTAATGCATGGCAAGGGCAGGAATTGATCCTACCCACTTTTGTAGGGTAATTTGTATTTGACCACTGCATTACGTTGGTTATAAGGCTTCGGCAAGTTGGTTTAAGTTGTCCATACGTTCTTCTAGCCTATGCTTAATTCTTGAAACTGACGAAATCCAGAACGATTTTTATCAAAGGTAGGTATTGCTCCCGGACTCAGTGATTGATTCTGAAGGGATGCACATTGTCTTTACCACTGGACTATGTTAGTTACCACTTTCTATGTTAGTTACCACTTTGACTGGGTTAAGAATTATTATAGATATACACGCTAGATTAAATCAAAGTTATTCGAAGCCATTCGCGAGCTTTTGTTCGCATTTCATCGAATAATATTTGCTCATACTCTGTCGAGGAAGATCTTGAAGTTGCTTTTGAGTGTAATTACCTTTATATGCACAAATTTATTTCTAAATAAATCCAATTGAGTCTTTTTCAATATCACAATTAACAAAAATGGGTAAGATCACAACTTGGGCATACAGTAGGTTTCTGGTGCTACGAATTTTAAAATCCCATATGCATATTTTTGTAAGTAGAACATTTGAAAGATAAATGTGTGTTGAAATCAGCCTTCTCTTATACTCGGAGAAGACCATGTAAATTCTGATCAAACATACATTTCCAAATTTAATGACCCAGCTATATGACGTTCAATATATATCATTGAACTAAACAGATCACTATTTAAATCTAATGTCGCAGAACAATTTTATTGGTGAGGCACTACAGACACGATAAGTATTAAATAAATGGAAATGTTTTTCGCTGATTGCATAAATGACCACGCAAATTATATTTTGATATGATAAAACTTATACAGCACGTTAATAACAGCAGCCTATATATAGATGCATGTGCGCATGGCAATAGTGTCTACCCGGTCGTAATTCAACCACAATCACTGCAACAGCAGAGCATGAGGTATATATATACAAATCGGTGATACTATATCTTGATGGTCTGATTCGAAGATACAGGGTTTTAGCACTTACGGTCTGGGGGCCGCTTCTACCCTCCCCTATATTTCGAACCAGAGGTGGTGGAGTTATGATACAGACGGTTGAGGCAGTCAATTCGATGTCGTTGTCGAAAGGCAACCGCATTTGGTGGGCTGTCGAGGCCAATTGTGCGAAGCCACCCGTGCGCGCCATCCGTGTGCAAACTTTTATTACAATACCCCGGTCCTTTTTACCATCGTTATACATTTCCAAGGCTAATCCTTCGAAGGTAGCAGAAATCCTGACACCTTTTGGAACCTTTTAATTTAAATTGATTACGCTGGCGTACAATCTCTTATGACGCTTTTCAATAGCCCTAATGTAAGTGGTAGAGCGTAATTCTTTTCAATTATTTATTTGGGGTTTTTTCGCCAAAAAAGATGGCTCCCACCGTTAAGAAAAACTATAGCATTTTGAGCACGGTTTTCTGTTCAATTTTTTTCGATGGTTTTTTAGAACTTTTATTTTCTCCATTTACCGAAAATTTTGCCAGTGCGGTTAACAAGGAAATAAAAATTTTTCTTTATCAGACTGTATGATAAAAAGAAGTAATTGTCAAATAGTTACGAATTTTTTTCTAAAAAAATTTGCAAAATAGACGAAAAGATACTTTGGAAAGGGTTATTAATTCTTACACAAGACGAAAACTATTTAATGCATGGCAAGGGCAGGAATTGATCCTACCCACTTTTGTAGGGTAATTTGTATTTGACCACTGCATTACGTTGGTTATGAGGCTTCGGCAAGTTGGTTTAAGTTGTCCATACGTTCTTCTAGCCTATGCTTAATTCTTGAAACTGACGAAATCCAGAACGATTTTTATCAAAGATAGGTATTGCTCCCGGACTCAGTGATTGATTCTGAAGGGATGCACATTGTCTTTACCACTGGACTATGTTAGTTACCACTTTCTATGTTAGTTACCACTTTGACTGGGTTAAGAATTATTATAGATATACACGCTAGATTAAATCAAAGTTATTCGAAGCCATTCGCGAGCTTTTGTTCGCATTTCATCGAATAATATTTAATCATACTCTGTCGAGGAAGACCTTGAAGTTGCTTTTGAGTGTAATTACATTTTTAAATTATGTACAAATTTATTTCTAAATAAATCCAATTGAGTCTTTTGCAATATCACAAATAACAAAAATGGGTAAGGTCAAAACTTGAGCATATAGTAGGTTTCTGGTGCTACGAATTTTAAAAGCCTATATTTTTGTGAGTAATAAAACATTTGAAAAATAAATGTGTGTTGAAATCAGCCTTCTCTTATACTCGGAGAAGACCATGTAAATTCTGATCAAACATACATTTCCAAATTTAATGACCCAGCTATATGACGTTCAATATATATCATTGAACTAAACAGATCACTATTTAAATCTAATATCGCAGAACAATTTTATTGGTGAGGCACTACAGACACGATAAGTATTAAATAAATGGAAATGTTTTTCGCTGATTGCGTAAATGACCACGCAAATTATATTTTGATATGATAAAACTTATACAGCACGTTAATAACAGCAGCCTATATATAGATGCATGTGCGCATGGCAATAGTGTCTACCCGGTCGTAATTCAACCACAATCACTGCAACAGCAGAGCATGAGGTATATATATACAAATCGGTGATACTATATCTTGATAGTCTGATTCGAAGATACAGGGTTTTAGCACTTACGGTCTGGGGGCCGCTTCTACCCTCCCCTATATTTCGAACCAGAGGTGGTGGAGTTATGATACAGACGGTTGAGGCAGTCAATTCGATGTCGTTGTCGAAAGGCAACCGCATTTGGTGGGCTGTCGAGGCCAATTGTGCGAAGCCACCCGTGCGCGCCATCCGTGTGCAAACTTTTATTACAATACCCCGGTCCTTTTTACCATCGTTATACATTTCCAAGGCTAATCCTTCGAAGGTAGCAGAAATCCTGACACCTTTTGGAACCTTTTAATTTAAATTGATTACGCTGGCGTACAATCTCTTATGACGCTTTTCAATAGCCCTAATGTAAGTGGTAGAGCGTAATTCTTTTCAATTATTTATTTGGGGTTTTTTCGCCAAAAAAGATGGCTCCCACCGTTAAGAAAAACTATAGCATTTTGAGCACGGTTTTCTGTTCAATTTTTTTCGATGGTTTTTTAGAACTTTTATTTTCTCCATTTACCGAAAATTTTGCCAGTGCGGTTAACAAGGAAATAAAAATTTTTCTTTATCAGACTGTATGATAAAAAGAAGTAATTGTCAAATTGTTACGAATTTTTTTCTAAAAAAATTTGCAAAATAGACGAAAAGATACTTTGGAAAGGGTTATTAATTCTTACACAAGACGAAAACTATTTAATGCATGGCAAGGGCAGGAATTGATCCTACCCACTTTTGTAGGGTAATTTGTATTTGACCACTGCATTACGTTGGTTATGAGGCTTCGGCAAGTTGGTTTAAGTTGTCCATACGTTCTTCTAGCCTATGCTTAATTCTTGAAACTGACGAAATCCAGAACGATTTTTATCAAAGGTAGGTATTGCTCCCGGACTCAGTGATTGATTCTGAAGGGATGCACATTGTCTTTACCACTGGACTATGTTAGTTACCACTTTCTATGTTAGTTACCACTTTGACTGGGTTAAGAATTATTATAGATATACACGCTAGATTAAATCAAAGTTATTCGAAGCCATTCGCGAGCTTTTGTTCGCATTTCATCGAATAATATTTGCTCATACTCTGTCGAGGAAGATCTTGAAGTTGCTTTTGAGTGTAATTACATTTATATGCACAAATTTATTTCTAAATAAATCCAATTGAGTCTTTTTCAATATCACAATTAACAAAAATGGGTAAGATCACAACTTGGGCATACAGTAGGTTTCTGGTGCTACGAATTTTAAAATCCCATATGCATATTTTTGTAAGTAGAACATTTGAAAGATAAATGTGTGTTGAAATCAGCCTTCTCTTATACTCGGAGAAGACCATGTAAATTCTGATCAAACATACATTTCCAAATTTAATGACCCAGCTATATGACGTTCAATATATATCATTGAACTAAACAGATCACTATTTAAATCTAATGTCGCAGAACAATTTTATTGGTGAGGCACTACAGACACGATAAGTATTAAATAAATGGAAATGTTTTTCGCTGATTGCATAAATGACCACGCAAATTATATTTTGATATGATAAAACTTATACAGCACGTTAATAACAGCAGCCTATATATAGATCCATGTGCGCATGGCAATAGTGTCTACCCGGTCGTAATTCAACCACAATCACTGCAACAGCAGAGCATGAGGTATATATATACAAATCGGTGATACTATATCTTGATGGTCTGATTCGAAGATACAGGGTTTTAGCACTTACGGTCTGGGGGCCGCTTCTACCCTCCCCTATATTTCGAACCAGAGGTGGTGGAGTTATGATACAGACGGTTGAGGCAGTCAATTCGATGTCGTTGTCGAAAGGCAACCGCATTTGGTGGGCTGTCGAGGCCAATTGTGCGAAGCCACCCGTGCGCGCCATCCGTGTGCAAACTTTTATTACAATACCCCGGTCCTTTTTACCATCGTTATACATTTCCAAGGCTAATCCTTCGAAGGTAGCAGAAATCCTGACACCTTTTGGAACCTTTTAATTTAAATTGATTACGCTGGCGTACAATCTCTTATGACGCTTTTCAATAGCCCTAATGTAAGTGGTAGAGCGTAATTCTTTTCAATTATTTATTTGGGGTTTTTTCGCCAAAAAAGATGGCTCCCACCGTTAAGAAAAACTATAGCATTTTGAGCACGGTTTTCTGTTCAATTTTTTTCGATGGTTTTTTAGAACTTTTATTTTCTCCATTTACCGAAAATTTTGCCAGTGCGGTTAACAAGGAAATAAAAATTTTTCTTTATCAGACTGTATGATAAAAAGAAGTAATTGTCAAATAGTTACGAATTTTTTTCTAAAAAAATTTGCAAAATAGACGAAAAGATACTTTGGAAAGGGTTATTAATTCTTACACAAGACGAAAACTATTTAATGCATGGCAAGGGCAGGAATTGATCCTACCCACTTTTGTAGGGTAATTTGTATTTGACCACTGCATTACGTTGGTTATGAGGCTTCGGCAAGTTGGTTTAAGTTGTCCATACGTTCTTCTAGCCTATGCTTAATTCTTGAAACTGACGAAATCCAGAACGATTTTTATCAAAGATAGGTATTGCTCCCGGACTCAGTGATTGATTCTGAAGGGATGCACATTGTCTTTACCACTGGACTATGTTAGTTACCACTTTCTATGTTAGTTACCACTTTGACTGGGTTAAGAATTATTATAGATATACACGCTAAATTAAATCAAAGTTATTCGAAGCCCTTCGCGAGCTTTTGTTCGCATTTCATCGAATAATATTTAATCATACTCTGTCGAGGAAGACCTTGAAGTTGCTTTTGAGTGTAATTACATTTTTAAATTATGTACAAATTTATTTCTAAATAAATCCAATTGAGTCTTTTGCAATATCACAAATAACAAAAATGGGTAAGGTCAAAACTTGAGCATATAGTAGGTTTCTGGTGCTACGAATTTTAAAAGCCTATATTTTTGTGAGTAATAAAACATTTGAAAAATAAATGTGTGTTGAAATCAGCCTTCTCTTATACTCGGAGAAGACCATGTAAGTTCTGATCAAACATACATTTCCAAATTTAATGACCCAGCTATATGACGTTCAATATATATCATTGAACTAAACAGATCACTATTTAAATCTAATGTCGCAGAACAATTTTATTGGTGAGGCACTACAGACACGATAAGTATTAAATAAATGGAAATGTTTTTCGCTGATTGCATAAATGACCACGCAAATTATATTTTGATATGATAAAACTTATACAGCACGTTAATAACAGCAGCCTATATATAGATGCATGTGCGCATGGCAATAGTGTCTACCCGGTCGTAATTCAACCACAATCACTGCAACAGCAGAGCATGAGGTATATATATACAAATCGGTGATACTATATCTTGATGGTCTGATTCGAAGATACAGGGTTTTAGCACTTACGGTCTGGGGGCCGCTTCTACCCTCCCCTATATTTCGAACCAGAGGTGGTGGAGTTATGATACAGACGGTTGAGGCAGTCAATTCGATGTCGTTGTCGAAAGGCAACCGCATTTGGTGGGCTGTCGAGGCCAATTGTTCGAAGCCACCCGTGCGCGCCATCCGTGTGCAAACTTTTATTACAATACCCCGGTCCTTTTTACCATCGTTATACATTTCCAAGGCTAATCCTTCGAAGGTAGCAGAAATCCTGACACCTTTTGGAACCTTTTAATTTAAATTGATTACGCTGGCGTACAATCTCTTATGACGCTTTTCAATAGCCCTAATGTAAGTGGTAGAGCGCAATTCTTTTCAATTATTTATTTGGGGTTTTTTCGCCAAAAAAGATGGCTCCCACCGTTAAGAAAAACTATAGCATTTTGAGCACGGTTTTCTGTTCAATTTTTTTCGATGGTGTTTTAGAACTTTTATTTTCTCCATTTACCGAAAATTTTGCCAGTGCGGTTAACAAGGAAATAAAAATTTTTCTTTATCAGACTGTATGATAAAAAGAAGTAATTGTCAAATAGTTACGAATTTTTTTCTAAAAAAATTTGCAAAATAGACGAAAAGATACTTTGGAAAGGGTTATTAATTCTTACACAAGACGAAAACTATTTAATGCATGGCAAGGGCAGGAATTGATCCTACCCACTTTTGTAGGGTAATTTGTATTTGACCACTGCATTACGTTGGTTATGAGGCTTCGGCAAGTTGGTTTAACATTTCCATACGTTCTTCTAGCCTATGCTTAATTCTTGAAACTGACGAAATCCAGAACGATTTTTATCAAAGGTAGGTATTGCTCCCGGACTCAGTGATTGATTCTGAAGGGATGCACATTGTCTTTACCACTGGACTATGTTAGTTACCACTTTCTATGTTAGTTACCACTTTGACTGGGTTAAGAATTATTATAGATATACACGCTAGATTAAATCAAAGTTATTCGAAGCCATTCGCGAGCTTTTGTTCGCATTTCATCGAATAATATTTAATCATACTCTGTCGAGGAAGATCTTGAAGTTGCTTTTGAGTGTAATTACATTTATATGCACAAATTTATTTCTAAATAAATCCAATTGAGTCTTTTGCAATATCACAATAACAAAAATGGGTAAGATCACAACTTGGGCATACAGTAGGTTTCTGGTGCTACGAATTTTAAAATCCCATATGCATATTTTTGTAAGTAGAACATTTGAAAGATAAATGTGTGTTGAAATCAGCCTTCTCTTATACTCGGAGAAGACCATGTAAATTCTGATCAAACATACATTTCCAAATTTAATGACCCAGCTATATGACGTTCAATATATATCATTGAACTAAACAGATCACTATTTAAATCTAATGTCGCAGAACAATTTTATTGGTGAGGCACTACAGACACGATAAGTATTAAATAAATGGAAAAGTTTTTCGCTGATTGCATAAATGACCACGCAAATTATATTTTGATATGATAAAACTTATACAGCACGTTAATAACAGCAGCCTATATATAGATGCATGTGCGCATGGCAATAGTGTCTACCCGGTCGTAATTCAACCACAATCACTGCAACAGCAGAGCATGAGGTATATATATACAAATCGGTGATACTATATCTTGATGGTCTGATTCGAAGATACAGGGTTTTAGCACTCACGGTCTGGGGGCCGCTTCTACCCTCCCCTATATTTCGAACCAGAGGTGGTGGAGTTATGATACAGACGGTTGAGGCAGTCAATTCGATGTCGTCGTCGAAAGGCAACCGCATTTGGTGGGCTGTCGAGGCCAATTGTGCGAAGCCACCCGTGCGCGCCATCCGTGTGCAAACTTTTATTACAATACCCCGGTCCTTTTTACCATCGTTATACATTTCCAAGGCTAATCCTTCGAAGGTAGCAGAAATCCTGACACCTTTTGGAACCTTTTAATTTAAATTGATTACGCTGGCGTACAATCTCTTATGACGCTTTTCAATAGCCCTAATGTAAGTGGTAGAGCGTAATTCTTTTCAATTATTTATTTGGGGTTTTTTCGCCAAAAAAGATGGCTCCCACCGTTAAGAAAAACTATAGCATTTTGAGCACGGTTTTCTGTTCAATTTTTTTCGATGGTTTTTTAGAACTTTTATTTTCTCCATTTACCGAAAATTTTGCCAGTGCGGTTAACAAGGAAATAAAAATTTTTCTTTGTCAGACTGTATGATAAAAAGAAGTAATTGTCAAATAGTTACGAATTTTTTTCTAAAAAAATTTGCAAAATAGACGAAAAGATACTTTGGAAAGGGTTATTAATTTTTACACAAGACGAAAACTATTTAATGCATGGCAAGGGCAGGAATTGATCCTACCCACTTTTGTAGGGTAATTTGTATTTGACCACTGCATTACGTTGGTTATGAGGCTTCGGCAAGTTGGTTTAAGTTGTCTATACGTTCTTCTAGCCTATGCTTAATTCTTGAAACTGACGAAATCCAGAACGATTTTTATCAAAGGTAGGTATTGCTCCCGGACTCAGTGATTGATTCTGAAGGGATGCACATTGTCTTTACCACTGGACTATGTTAGTTACTACTTTCTATGTTAGTTACCACTTTGACTGGGTTAAGAATTATTATAGATATACACGCTAGATTAAATCAAAGTTATTCGAAGCCATTCGCGAGCTTTTGTTCGCATTTCATCGAATAATATTTGCTCATACTCTGTCGAGGAAGATCTTGAAGTTGCTTTTGAGTGTAATTACATTTATATGCACAAATTTATTTCTAAATAAATCCAATTGAGTCTTTTGCAATATCACAATAACAAAAATGGGTAAGATCACAACTTGGGCATACAGTAGGTTTCTGGTGCTACGAATTTTAAAATCCCATATGCATATTTTTGTAAGTAGAACATTTGAAAGATAAATGTGTGTTGAAATCAGCCTTCTCTTATACTCGGAGAAGACCATGTAAATTCTGATCAAACATACATTTCCAAATTTAATGACCCAGCTATATGACGTTCAATATATATCATTGAACTAAACAGATCACTATTTAAATCTAATGTCGCAGAACAATTTTATTGGTGAGGCACTACAGACACGATAAGTATTAAATAAATGGAAATGTTTTTCGCTGATTGCATAAATGACCACGCAAATTATATTTTGATATGATAAAACTTATACAGCACGTTAATAACAGCAGCCTATATATAGATGCATGTGCGCATGGCAATAGTGTCTACCCGGTCGTAATTCAACCACAATCACTGCAACAGCAGAGCATGAGGTATATATATACAAATCGGTGATACTATATCTTGATGGTCTGATTCGAAGATACAGGGTTTTAGCACTCACGGTCTGGGGGCCGCTTCTACCCTCCCCTATGTTTCGAACCAGAGGTGGTGGAGTTATGATACAGACGGTTGAGGCAGTCAATTCGATGTCGTTATCGAAAGGCAACCGCATTTGGTGGGCTGTCGAGGCCAATTGTGCGAAGCCACCCGTGCGCGCCATCCGTGTGCAAACTTTTATTACAATACCCCGGTCCTTTTTACCATCGTTATACATTTCCAAGGCTAATCCTTCGAAGGTAGCAGAAATCCTGACACCTTTTGGAACCTTTTAATTTAAATTGATTACGCTGGCGTACAATCTCTTATGACGCTTTTCAATAGCCCTAATGTAAGTGGTAGAGCGTAATTCTTTTCAATTATTTATTTGGGGTTTTTTCGCCAAAAAAGATGGCTCCCACCGTTAAGAAAAACTATAGCATTTTGAGCACGGTTTTCTGTTCAATTTTTTTCGATGGTTTTTTAGAACTTTTATTTTCTCCATTTACCGAAAATTTTTCCAGTGCGGTTAACAAGGAAATAAAAATTTTTCTTTATCAGACTGTATGATAAAAAGAAGTAATTGTCAAATTGTTACGAATTTTTTTCTAAAAAAATTTGCAAAATAGACGAAAAGATACTTTGGAAAGGGTTATTAATTCTTACACAAGACGAAAACTATTTAATGCATGGCAAGGGCAGGAATTGATCCTACCCACTTTTGTAGGGTAATTTGTATTTGACCACTGCATTACGTTGGTTATGAGGCTTCGGCAAGTTGGTTTAAGTTGTCCATACGTTCTTCTAGCCTATGCTTAATTCTTGAAACTGACGAAATCCAGAACGATTTTTATCAAAGGTAGGTATTGCTCCCGGACTCAGTGATTTATTCTGAAGGGATGCACATTGTCTTTACCACTGGACTATGTTAGTTACCACTTTCTATGTTAGTTACCACTTTGACTGGGTTAAGAATTATTATAGATATACACGCTAGATTAAATCAAAGTTATTCGAAGCCATTCGCGAGCTTTTGTTCGCATTTCATCGAATAATATTTAATCATACTCTGTCGAGGAAGATCTTGAAGTTGCTTTTGAGTGTAATTACATTTTTATGCATAAATTTATTTCTAAATAAATCCAATTGAGTCTTTTGCAATATCACAATAACAAAAATGGGTAAGATCACAACTTGGGCATACAGTAGGTTTCTGGTGCTACGAATTTTAAAATCCCATATGCATATTTTTGTAAGTAGAACATTTGAAAGATAAATGTGTGTTGAAATCAGCCTTCTCTTATACTCGGAGAAGACCATGTAAATTCTGATCAAACATACATTTCCAAATTTAATGACCCAGCTATATGACGTTCAATATATATCATTGAACTAAACAGATCACTATTTAAATCTAATGTCGCAGAACAATTTTATTGGTGAGGCACTACAGACACGATAAGTATTAAATAAATGGAAATGTTTTTCGCTGATTGCGTAAATGACCACGCAAATTATATTTTGATATGATAAAACTTATACAGCACGTTAATAACAGCAGCCTATATATAGATGCATGTGCGCATGGCAATAGTGTCTACCCGGTCGATATTCAACCACAATCACTGCAACAGCAGAGCATGAGGTATATATATACAAATCGGTGATACTATGTCTTGATAGTCTGATTCGAAGATACAGGGTTTTAGCACTTACGGTCTGGGGGCCGCTTCTACCCTCCCCTATATTTCGAACCAGAGGTGGTGGAGTTATGATACAGACGGTTGAGGCAGTCAATTCGATGTCGTTGTCGAAAGGCAACCGCATTTGGTGGGCTGTCGAGGCCAATTGTGCGAAGCCACCCGTGCGCGCCATCCGTGTGCAAACTTTTATTACAATACCCCGGTCCTTTTTACCATCGTTATACATTTCCAAGGCTAATCCTTCGAAGGTAGCAGAAATCCTGACACCTTTTGGAACCTTTTAATTTAAATTGATTACGCTGGCGTACAATCTCTTATGACGCTTTTCAATAGCCCTAATGTAAGTGGTAGAGCGTAATTCTTTTCAATTATTTATTTGGGGTTTTTTCGCCAAAAAAGATGGCTTCCACCGTTAAGAAAAACTATAGCATTTTGAGCACGGTTTTCTGTTCAATTTTTTTCGATGGTTTTTTAGAACTTTTATTTTCTCCATTTACCGAAAATTTTTCCAGTGCGGTTAACAAGGAAATAAAAATTTTTCTTTATCAGACTGTATGATAAAAAGAAGTAATTGTCAAATTGTTACGAATTTTTTTCTAAAAAAATTTGCAAAATAGACGAAAAGATACTTTGGAAAGGGTTATTAATTCTTACACAAGACGAAAACTATTTAATGCATGGCAAGGGCAGGAATTGATCCTACCCACTTTTGTAGGGTAATTTGTATTTGACCACTGCATTACGTTGGTTATGAGGCTTCGGCAAGTTGGTTTAAGTTGTCCATACGTTCTTCTAACCTATGCTTAATTCTTGAAACTGACGAAATCCAGAACGATTTTTATCAAAGGTAGGTATTGCTCCCGGACTCAGTGATTGATTCTGAAGGGATGCACATTGTCTTTACCACTGGACTATGTTAGTTACCACTTTCTATGTTAGTTACCACTTTGACTGGGTTAAGAATTATTATAGATATACACGCTAGATTAAATCAAAGTTATTCGAAGCCATTCGCGAGCTTTTGTTCGCATTTCATCGAATAATATTTGCTCATACTCTGTCGAGGAAGATCTTGAAGTTGCTTTTGAGTGTAATTACCTTTATATGCACAAATTTATTTCTAAATAAATCCAATTGAGTCTTTTTCAATATCACAATTAACAAAAATGGGTAAGATCACAACTTGGGCATACAGTAGGTTTCTGGTGCTACGAATTTTAAAATCCCATATGCATATTTTTGTAAGTAGAACATTTGAAAGATAAATGTGTGTTGAAATCAGCCTTCTCTTATACTCGGAGAAGACCATGTAAATTCTGATCAAACATACATTTCCAAATTTAATGACCCAGCTATATGACGTTCAATATATATCATTGAACTAAACAGATCACTATTTAAATCTAATGTCGCAGAACAATTTTATTGGTGAGGCACTACAGACACGATAAGTATTAAATAAATGGAAATGTTTTTCGCTGATTGCATAAATGACCACGCAAATTATATTTTGATATGATAAAACTTATACAGCACGTTAATAACAGCAGCCTATATATAGATTCATGTGCGCATGGCAATAGTGTCTACCCGGTCGTAATTCAACCACAATCACTGCAACAGCAGAGCATGAGGTATATATATACAAATCGGTGATACTATATCTTGATGGTCTGATTCGAAGATACAGGGTTTTAGCACTTACGGTCTGGGGGCCGCTTCTACCCTCCCCTATATTTCGAACCAGAGGTGGTGGAGTTATGATACAGACGGTTGAGGCAGTCAATTCGATGTCGTTGTCGAAAGGCAACCGCATTTGGTGGGCTGTCGAGGCCAATTGTGCGAAGCCACCCGTGCGCGCCATCCGTGTGCAAACTTTTATTACAATACCCCGGTCCTTTTTACCATCGTTATACATTTCCAAGGCTAATCCTTCGAAGGTAGCAGAAATCCTGACACCTTTTGGAACCTTTTAATTTAAATTGATTACGCTGGCGTACAATCTCTTATGACGCTTTTCAATAGCCCTAATGTAAGTGGTAGAGCGTAATTCTTTTCAATTATTTATTTGGGGTTTTTTCGCCAAAAAAGATGGCTCCCACCGTTAAGAAAAACTATAGCATTTTGAGCACGGTTTTCTGTTCAATTTTTTTCGATGGTTTTTTAGAACTTTTATTTTCTCCATTTACCGAAAATTTTGCCAGTGCGGTTAACAAGGAAATAAAAATTTTTCTTTATCAGACTGTATGATAAAAAGAAGTAATTGTCAAATAGTTACGAATTTTTTTCTAAAAAAATTTGCAAAATAGACGAAAAGATACTTTGGAAAGGGTTATTAATTCTTACACAAGACGAAAACTATTTAATGCATGGCAAGGGCAGGAATTGATCCTACCCACTTTTGTAGGGTAATTTGTATTTGACCACTGCATTACGTTGGTTATGAGGCTTCGGCAAGTTGGTTTAAGTTGTCCATACGTTCTTCTAGCCTATGCTTAATTCTTGAAACTGACGAAATCCAGAACGATTTTTATCAAAGATAGGTATTGCTCCCGGACTCAGTGATTGATTCTGAAGGGATGCACATTGTCTTTACCACTGGACTATGTTAGTTACCACTTTCTATGTTAGTTACCACTTTGACTGGGTTAAGAATTATTATAGATATACACGCTAGATTAAATCAAAGTTATTCGAAGCCATTCGCGAGCTTTTGTTCGCATTTCATCGAATAATATTTAATCATATTCTGTCGAGGAAGACCTTGAAGTTGCTTTTGAGTGTAATTACATTTTTAAATTATGTACAAATTTATTTCTAAATAAATCCAATTGAGTCTTTTGCAATATCACAAATAACAAAAATGGGTAACGTCAAAACTTGAGCATATAGTAGGTTTCTGGTGCTACGAATTTTAAAAGCCTATATTTTTGTGAGTAATAAAACATTTGAAAAATAAATGTGTGTTGAAATCAGCCTTCTCTTATACTCGGAGAAGACCATGTAAATTCTGATCAAACATACATTTCCAAATTTAATGACCCAGCTATATGACGTTCAATATATATCATTGAACTAAACAGATCACTATTTAAATCTAATGTCGCAGAACAATTTTATTGGTGAGGCACTACAGACACGATAAGTATTAAATAAATGGAAATGTTTTTCGCTGATTGCATAAATGACCACGCAAATTATATTTTGATATGATAAAACTTATACAGCACGTTAATAACAGCAGCCTATATATAGATGCATGTGCGCATGGCAATAGTGTCTACCCGGTCGTAATTCAACCACAATCACTGCAACAGCAGAGCATGAGGTATATATATACAAATCGGTGATACTATATCTTGATGGTCTGATTCGAAGATACAGGGTTTTAGCACTCACGGTCTGGGGGCCGCTTCTACCCTCCCCTATGTTTCGAACCAGAGGTGGTGGAGTTATGATACAGACGGTTGAGGCAGTCAATTCGATGTCGTTGTCGAAAGGCAACCGCATTTGGTGGGCTGTCGAGGCCAATTGTGCGAAGCCACCCGTGCGCGCCATCCGTGTGCAAACTTTTATTACAATACCCCGGTCCTTTTTACCATCGTTATACATTTCCAAGGGTAATCCTTCGAAGGTAGCAGAAATCCTGACACCTTTTGGAACCTTTTAATTTAAATTGATTACGCTGGCGTACAATCTCTTATGACGCTTTTCAATAGCCCTAATGTAAGTGGTAGAGCGTAATTCTTTTCAATTTTTTATTTGGGGTTTTTTCGCCAAAAAAGATGGCTCCCACCGTTAAGAAAAACTATAGCATTTTGAGCACGGTTTTCTGTTCAATTTTTTTCGATGGTTTTTTAGAACTTTTATTTTCTCCATTTACCGAAAATTTTGCCAGTGCGGTTAACAAGGAAATAAAAATTTTTCTTTATCAGACTGTATGATAAAAAGAAGTAATTGTCAAATTGTTACGAATTTTTTTCTAAAAAAATTTGCAAAATAGACGAAAAGATACTTTGGAAAGGGTTATTAATTCTTACACAAGACGAAAACTATTTAATGCATGGCAAGGGCAGGAATTGATCCTACCCACTTTTGTAGGGTAATTTGTATTTGACCACTGCATTACGTTGGTTATGAGGCTTCGGCAAGTTGGTTTAAGTTGTCCATACGTTCTTCTAGCCTATGCTTAATTCTTGAAACTGACGAAATCCAGAACGATTTTTATCAAAGGTAGGTATTGCTCCCGGACTCAGTGATTGATTCTGAAGGGATGCACATTGTCTTTACCACTGGACTATGTTAGTTACCACTTTCTATGTTAGTTACCACTTTGACTGGGTTAAGAATTATTATAGATATACACGCTAGATTAAATCAAAGTTATTCGAAGCCATTCGCGAGCTTTTGTTCGCATTTCATCGAATAATATTTGCTCATACTCTGTCGAGGAAGATCTTGAAGTTGCTTTTGAGTGTAATTACATTTATATGCACAAATTTATTTCTAAATAAATCCAATTGAGTCTTTTGCAATATCACAATAACAAAAACGGGTAAGATCACAACTTGGGCATACAGTAGGTTTCTGGTGCTACGAATTTTAAAATCCCATATGCATATTTTTGTAAGTAGAACATTTGAAAGATAAATGTGTGTTGAAATCAGCCTTCTCTTATACTCGGAGAAGACCATGTAAATTCTGATCAAACATACATTTCCAAATTTAATGACCCAGCTATATGACGTTCAATATATATCATTGAACTAAACAGATCACTATTTAAATCTAATGTCGCAGAACAATTTTATTGGTGAGGCACTACAGACACGATAAGTATTAAATAAATGGAAATGTTTTTCGCTGATTGCGTAAATGACCACGCAAATTATATTTTGATATGATAAAACTTATACAGCACGTTAATAACAGCAGCCTATATATAGATGCATGTGCGCATGGCAATAGTGTCTACCCGGTCGTAATTCAACCACAATCACTGCAACAGCAGAGCATGAGGTATATATATACAAATCGGTGATACTATATCTTGATAGTCTGATTCGAAGATACAGGGTTTTAGCACTTACGGTCTGGGGGCCGCTTCTACCCTCCCCTATATTTCGAACCAGAGGTGGTGGAGTTATGATACAGACGGTTGAGGCAGTCAATTCGATGTCGTTGTCGAAAGGCAACCGCATTTGGTGGGCTGTCGAGGCCAATTGTGCGAAGCCACCCGTGCGCGCCATCCGTGTGCAAACTTTTATTACAATACCCCGGTCCTTTTTACCATCGTTATACATTTCCAAGGCTAATCCTTCGAAGGTAGCAGAAATCCTGACACCTTTTGGAACCTTTTAATTTAAATTGATTACGCTGGCGTACAATCTCTTATGACGCTTTTCAATAGCCCTAATGTAAGTGGTAGAGCGTAATTCTTTTCAATTATTTATTTGGGGTTTTTTCGCCAAAAAAGATGGCTCCCACCGTTAAGAAAAACTATAGCATTTTGAGCACGGTTTTCTGTTCAATTTTTTTCGATGGTTTTTTAGAACTTTTATTTTCTCCATTTACCGAAAATTTTGCCAGTGCGGTTAACAAGGAAATAAAAATTTTTCTTTATCAGACTGTATGATAAAAAGAAGTAATTGTCAAATTGTTACGAATTTTTTTCTAAAAAAATTTGCAAAATAGACGAAAAGATACTTTGGAAAGGGTTATTAATTCTTACACAAGACGAAAACTATTTAATGCATGGCAAGGGCAGGAATTGATCCTACCCACTTTTGTAGGGTAATTTGTATTTGACCACTGCATTACGTTGGTTATGAGGCTTCGGCAAGTTGGTTTAAGTTGTCCATACCTTCTTCTAGCCTATGCTTAATTCTTGAAACTGACGAAATCCAGAACGATTTTTATCAAAGGTAGGTATTGCTCCCGGACTCAGTGATTGATTCTGAAGGGATGCACATTGTCTTTACCACTGGACTATGTTAGTTACCACTTTCTATGTTAGTTACCACTTTGACTGGGTTAAGAATTATTATAGATATACACGCTAGATTAAATCAAAGTTATTCGAAGCCATTCGCGAGCTTTTGTTCGCATTTCATCGAATAATATTTGCTCATACTCTGTCGAGGAAGATCTTGAAGTTGCTTTTGAGTGTAATTACATTTATATGCACAAATTTATTTCTAAATAAATCCAATTGAGTCTTTTTCAATATCACAATTAACAAAAATGGGTAAGATCACAACTTGGGCATACAGTAGGTTTCTGGTGCTACGAATTTTAAAATCCCATATGCATATTTTTGTAAGTAGAACATTTGAAAGATAAATGTGTGTTGAAATCAGCCTTCTCTTATACTCGGAGAAGACCATGTAAATTCTGATCAAACATACATTTCCAAATTTAATGACCCAGCTATATGACGTTCAATATATATCATTGAACTAAACAGATCACTATTTAAATCTAATGTCGCAGAACAATTTTATTGGTGAGGCACTACAGACACGATAAGTATTAAATAAATGGAAATGTTTTTCGCTGATTGCATAAATGACCACGCAAATTATATTTTGATATGATAAAACTTATACAGCACGTTAATAACAGCAGCCTATATATAGATCCATGTGCGCATGGCAATAGTGTCTACCCGGTCGTAATTCAACCACAATCACTGCAACAGCAGAGCATGAGGTATATATATACAAATCGGTGATACTATATCTTGATGGTCTGATTCGAAGATACAGGGTTTTAGCACTTACGGTCTGGGGGCCGCTTCTACCCTCCCCTATATTTCGAACCAGAGGTGGTGGAGTTATGATACAGACGGTTGAGGCAGTCAATTCGATGTCGTTGTCGAAAGGCAACCGCATTTGGTGGGCTGTCGAGGCCAATTGTGCGAAGCCACCCGTGCGCGCCATCCGTGTGCAAACTTTTATTACAATACCCCGGTCCTTTTTACCATCGTTATACATTTCCAAGGCTAATCCTTCGAAGGTAGCAGAAATCCTGACACCTTTTGGAACCTTTTAATTTAAATTGATTACGCTGGCGTACAATCTCTTATGACGCTTTTCAATAGCCCTAATGTAAGTGGTAGAGCGTAATTCTTTTCAATTATTTATTTGGGGTTTTTTCGCCAAAAAAGATGGCTCCCACCGTTAAGAAAAACTATAGCATTTTGAGCACGGTTTTCTGTTCAATTTTTTTCGATGGTTTTTTAGAACTTTTATTTTCTCCATTTACCGAAAATTTTGCCAGTGCGGTTAACAAGGAAATAAAAATTTTTCTTTATCAGACTGTATGATAAAAAGAAGTAATTGTCAAATAGTTACGAATTTTTTTCTAAAAAAATTTGCAAAATAGACGAAAAGATACTTTGGAAAGGGTTATTAATTCTTACACAAGACGAAAACTATTTAATGCATGGCAAGGGCAGGAATTGATCCTACCCACTTTTGTAGGGTAATTTGTATTTGACCACTGCATTACGTTGGTTATGAGGCTTCGGCAAGTTGGTTTAAGTTGTCCATACGTTCTTCTAGCCTATGCTTAATTCTTGAAACTGACGAAATCCAGAACGATTTTTATCAAAGATAGGTATTGCTCCCGGACTCAGTGATTGATTCTGAAGGGATGCACATTGTCTTTACCACTGGACTATGTTAGTTACCACTTTCTATGTTAGTTACCACTTTGACTGGGTTAAGAATTATTATAGATATACACGCTAGATTAAATCAAAGTTATTCGAAGCCATTCGCGAGCTTTTGTTCGCATTTCATCGAATAATATTTAATCATACTCTGTCGAGGAAGACCTTGAAGTTGCTTTTGAGTGTAATTACATTTTTAAATTATGTACAAATTTATTTCTAAATAAATCCAATTGAGTCTTTTGCAATATCACAAATAAGAAAAATGGGTAAGGTCAAAACTTGAGCATATAGTAGGTTTCTGGTGCTACGAATTTTAAAAGCCTATATTTTTGTGAGTAATAAAACATTTGAAAAATAAATGTGTGTTGAAATCAGCCTTCTCTTATACTCGGAGAAGACCATGTAAATTCTGATCAAACATACATTTCCAAATTTAATGACCCAGCTATATGACGTTCAATATATATCATTGAACTAAACAGATCACTATTTAAATCTAATGTCGCAGAACAATTTTATTGGTGAGGCACTACAGACACGATAAGTATTAAATAAATGGAAATGTTTTTCGCTGATTGCATAAATGACCACGCAAATTATATTTTGATATGATAAAACTTATACAGCACGTTAATAACAGCAGCCTATATATAGATGCATGTGCGCATGGCAATAGTGTCTACCCGGTCGTAATTCAACCACAATCACTGCAACAGCAGAGCATGAGGTATATATATACAAATCGGTGATACTATATCTTGATGGTCTGATTCGAAGATACAGGGTTTTAGCACTTACGGTCTGGGGGCCGCTTCTACCCTCCCCTATATTTCGAACCAGAGGTGGTGGAGTTATGATACAGACGGTTGAGGCAGTCAATTCGATGTCGTTGTCGAAAGGCAACCGCATTTGGTGGGCTGTCGAGGCCAATTGTTCGAAGCCACCCGTGCGCGCCATCCGTGTGCAAACTTTTATTACAATACCCCGGTCCTTTTTACCATCGTTATACATTTCCAAGGCTAATCCTTCGAAGGTAGCAGAAATCCTGACACCTTTTGGAACCTTTTAATTTAAATTGATTACGCTGGCGTACAATCTCTTATGACGCTTTTCAATAGCCCTAATGTAAGTGGTAGAGCGCAATTCTTTTCAATTATTTATTTGGGGTTTTTTCGCCAAAAAAGATGGCTCCCACCGTTAAGAAAAACTATAGCATTTTGAGCACGGTTTTCTGTTCAATTTTTTTCGATGGTTTTTTAGAACTTTTATTTTCTCCATTTACCGAAAATTTTGCCAGTGCGGTTAACAAGGAAATAAAAATTTTTCTTTATCAGACTGTATGATAAAAAGAAGTAATTGTCAAATAGTTACGAATTTTTTTCTAAAAAAATTTGCAAAATAGACGAAAAGATACTTTGGAAAGGGTTATTAATTCTTACACAAGACGAAAACTATTTAATGCATGGCAAGGGCAGGAATTGATCCTACCCACTTTTGTAGGGTAATTTGTATTTGACCACTGCATTACGTTGGTTATGAGGCTTCGGCAAGTTGGTTTAAGTTGTCCATACGTTCTTCTAGCCTATGCTTAATTCTTGAAACTGACGAAATCCAGAACGATTTTTATCAAAGGTAGGTATTGCTCCCGGACTCAGTGATTGATTCTGAAGGGATGCACATTGTCTTTACCACTGGACTATGTTAGTTACCACTTTCTATGTTAGTTACCACTTTGACTGGGTTAAGAATTATTATAGATATACACGCTAGATTAAATCAAAGTTATTCGAAGCCATTCGCGAGCTTTTGTTCGCATTTCATCGAATAATATTTAATCATACTCTGTCGAGGAAGACCTTGAAGTTGCTTTTGAGTGTAATTACATTTTTAAATTATGTACAAATTTATTTCTAAATAAATCCAATTGAGTCTTTTGCAATATCACAAATAACAAAAATGGGTAAGGTCAAAACTTGAGCATATAGTAGGTTTCTGGTGCTACGAATTTTAAAAGCCTATATTTTTGTGAGTAATAAAACATTTGAAAAATAAATGTGTGTTGAAATCAGCCTTCTCTTATACTCGGAGAAGACCATGTAAATTCTGATCAAACATACATTTCCAAATTTAATGACCCAGCTATATGACGTTCAATATATATCATTGAACTAAACAGATCACTATTTAAATCTAATGTCGCAGAACAATTTTATTGGTGAGGCACTACGGACACGATAAGTATTAAATAAATGGAAAAGTTTTTCGCTGATTGCATAAATGACCACGCAAATTATATTTTGATATGATAAAACTTATACAGCACGTTAATAACAACAGCCTATATATAGATGCATGTGCGCATGGCAATAGTGTCTACCCGGTCGTAATTCAACCACAATCACTGCAACAGCAGAGCATGAGGTATATATATACAAATCGGTGATACTATATCTTGATGGTCTGATTCGAAGATACAGGGTTTTAGCACTCACGGTCTGGGGGCCGCTTCTACCCTCCCCTATATTTCGAACCAGAGGTGGTGGAGTTATGATAGAGACGGTTGAGGCAGTCAATTCGATGTCGTTTTCGAAAGGCAACCGCATTTGGTGGGCTGTCGAGGCCAATTGTGCGAAGCCACCCGTGCGCGCCATCCGTGTGCAAACTTTTATTACAATACCCCGGTCCTTTTTACCATCGTTATACATTTCCAAGGCTAATCCTTCGAAGGTAGCAGAAATCCTGACACCTTTTGGAACCTTTTAATTTAAATTGATTACGCTGGCGTACAATCTCTTATGACGCTTTTCAATAGCCCTAATGTAAGTGGTAGAGCGCAATTCTTTTCAATTATTTATTTGGGGTTTTTTCGCCAAAAAAGATGGCTCCCACCGTTAAGAAAAACTATAGCATTTTGAGCACGGTTTTCTGTTCAATTTTTTTCGATGGTTTTTTAGAACTTTTATTTTCTCCATTTACCGAAAATTTTGCCAGTGCGGTTAACAAGGAAATAAAAATTTTTCTTTATCAGACTGTATGATAAAAAGAAGTAATTGTCAAATAGTTACGAATTTTTTTCTAAAAAAATTTGCAAAATAGACGAAAAGATACTTTGGAAAGGGTTATTAATTCTTACACAAGACGAAAACTATTTAATGCATGGCAAGGGCAGGATTTGATCCTACCCACTTTTGTAGGGTAATTTGTATTTGACCACTGCATTACGTTGGTTATGAGGCTTCGGCAAGTTGGTTTAAGTTGTCCATACGTTCTTCTAGCCTATGCTTAATTCTTGAAACTGACGAAATCCAGAACGATTTTTATCAAAGGTAGGTATTGCTCCCGGACTCAGTGATTGATTCTGAAGGGATGCACATTGTCTTTACCACTGGACTATGTTAGTTACCACTTTCTATGTTAGTTACCACTTTGACTGGGTTAAGAATTATTATAGATATACACGCTAGATTAAATCAAAGTTATTCGAAGCCATTCGCGAGCTTTTGTTCGCATTTCATCGAATAATATTTAATCATACTCTGTCGAGGAAGATCTTGAAGTTGCTTTTGAGTGTAATTACATTTTTAAATTATGTACAAATTTATTTCTAAATAAATCCAATTGAGTCTTTTGCAATATCACAAATAAAAAAAATGGGTAAGGTCAAAACTTGAGCATATAGTAGGTTTCTGGTGCTACGAATTTTAGAAGCCTATATTTTTGTGAGTAATAAAACATTTGAAAAATAAATGTGTGTTGAAATCAGCCTTCTCTTATACTCGGAGAAGACCATGTAAATTCTGATCAAACATACATTTCCAAATTTAATGACCCAGCTATATGACGTTCAATATATATCATTGAACTAAACAGATCACTATTTAAATCTAATGTCGCAGAACAATTTTATTGGTGAGGCACTACAGACACGATAAGTATTAAATAAATGGAAATGTTTTTCGCTGATGATTGCATAAATGACCAGGCAAATTATATTTTGATATGATAAAACTTATACAGCACGTTAATAACAGCAGCCTATATATAGATGCATGTGCGCATGGCAATAGTGTCTACCCGGTCGTAATTCAACCACAATCACTGCAACAGCAGAGCATGAGGTATATATATACAAATCGGTGATACTATATCTTGATGGTCTGATTCGAAGATACAGGGTTTTAGCGCTCACGGTCTGGGGGCCGCTTCTACCCTCCCCTATGTTTCGAACCAGAGGTGGTGGAGTTATGATACAGACGGTTGAGGCAGTCAATTCGATGTCGTTGTCGAAAGGCAACCGCATTTGGTGGGCTGTCGAGGCCAATTGTGCGAAGCCACCCGTGCGCGCCATCCGTGTGCAAACTTTTATTACAATACCCCGGTCCTTTTTACCATCGTTATACATTTCCAAGGCTAATCCTTCGAAGGTAGCAGAAATCCTGACACCTTTTGGAACCTTTTAATTTAAATTGATTACGCTGGCGTACAATCTCTTATGACGCTTTTCAATAGCCCTAATGTAAGTGGTAGAGCGTAATTCTTTTCAATTATTTATTTGGGGTTTTTTCGCCAAAAAAGATGGCTCCCACCGTTAAGAAAAACTATAGCATTTTGAGCACGGTTTTCTGTTCAATTTTTTTCGATGGTTTTTTAGAACTTTTATTTTCTCCATTTACCGACAATTTTGCCAGTGCGGTTAACAAGGAAATAAAAATTTTTCTTTATCAGACTGTATGATAAAAAGAAGTAATTGTCAAATTGTTACGAATTTTTTTCTAAAAAAATTTGCAAAATAGACGAAAAGATACTTTGGAAAGGGTTATTAATTCTTACACAAGACGAAAACTATTTAATGCATGGCAAGGGCAGGAATTGATCCTACCCACTTTTGTAGGGTAATTTGTATTTGACCACTGCATTAGGTTGGTTATGAGGCTTCGGCAAGTTGGTTTAAGTTGTCCATACGTTCTTCTAGCCTATGCTTAATTCTTGAAACTGACGAAATCCAGAACGATTTTTATCAAAGGTAGGTATTGCTCCCGGACTCAGTGATTGATTCTGAAGGGATGCACATTGTCTTTACCACTGGACTATGTTAGTTACCACTTTCTATGTTAGTTACCACTTTGACTGGGTTAAGAATTATTATAGATATACACGCTAGATTAAATCAAAGTTATTCGAAGCCATTCGCGAGCTTTTGTTCGCATTTCATCGAATAATATTTAATCATACTCTGTCGAGGAAGACCTTGAAGTTGCTTTTGAGTGTAATTACATTTTTAAATTATGTACAAATTTATTTCTAAATAAATCCAATTGAGTCTTTTGCAATATCACAAATAACAAAAATGGGTAAGGTCAAAACTTGAGCATATAGTAGGTTTCTGGTGCTACGAATTTTAAAAGCCTATATTTTTGTGAGTAATAAAACATTTGAAAAATAAATGTGTGTTGAAATCAGCCTTCTCTTATACTCGGAGAAGACCATGTAAATTCTGATCAAGCATACATTTCCAAATTTAATGACCCAGCTATATGACGTTCAATATATATCATTGAACTAAACAGATCACTATTTAAATCTAATGTCGCAGAACAATTTTATTGGTGAGGCATTACAGACACGATAAGTATTAAATAAATGGAAATGTTTTTCGCTGATTGCATAAATGACCACGCAAATTATATTTTGATATGATAAAACTTATACAGCACGTTAATAACAGCAGCCTATATATAGATGCATGTGCGCATGGCAATAGTGTCTACCCGGTCGTAATTCAACCACAATCACTGCAACAGCAGAGCATGAGGTATATATATACAAATCGGTGATACTATATCTTGGTGGTCTGATTCGAAGATACAGGGTTTTAGCGCTCACGGTCTGGGGGCCGCTCCTACCCTCCCCTATGTTTCGAACCAGAGGTGGTGGAGTTATGATACAGACGGTTGAGGCAGTCAATTCGATGTCGTTGTCGAAAGGCAACCGCATTTGGTGGGCTGTCGAGGCCAATTGTGCGAAGCCACCCGTGCGCGCCATCCGTGTGCAAACTTTTATTACAATACCCCGGTCCTTTTTACCATCGTTATACATTTCCAAGGCTAATCCTTCGAAGGTAGCAGAAATCCTGACACCTTTTGGAACCTTTTAATTTAAATTGATTACGCTGGCGTACAATCTCTTATGACGCTTTTCAATAGCCCTAATGTAAGTGGTAGAGCGTAATTCTTTTCAATTATTTATTTGGGGTTTTTTCGCCAAAAAAGATGGCTCCCACCGTTAAGAAAAACTATAGCATTTTGAGCACGGTTTTCTGTTCAATTTTTTTCGATGGTTTTTTAGAACTTTTATTTTCTCCATTTACCGAAAATTTTGCCAGTGCGGTTAACAAGGAAATAAAAATTTTTCTTTATCAGACTGTATGATAAAAAGAAGTAATTGTCAAATTGTTACGAATTTTTTTCTAAAAAAATTTGCAAAATAGACGAAAAGATACTTTGGAAAGGGTTATTAATTCTTACACAAGACGAAAACTATTTAATGCATGGCAAGGGCAGGAATTGATCCTACCCACTTTTGTAGGGTAATTTGTATTTGACCACTGCATTACGTTGGTTATGAGGCTTCGGCAAGTTGGTTTAAGTTGTCCATACGTTCTTCTAGCCTATGCTTAATTCTTGAAACTGACGAAATCCAGAACGATTTTTATCAAAGGTAGGTATTGCTCCCGGACTCAGTGATTTATTCTGAAGGGATGCACATTGTCTTTACCACTGGACTATGTTAGTTACCACTTTCTATGTTAGTTACCACTTTGACTGGGTTAAGAATTATTATAGATATACACGCTAGATTAAATCAAAGTTATTCGAAGCCATTCGCGAGCTTTTGTTCGCATTTCATCGAATAATATTTAATCATACTCTGTCGAGGAAGATCTTGAAGTTGCTTTTGAGTGTAATTACATTTATATGCACAAATTTATTTCTAAATAAATCCAATTGAGTCTTTTGCAATATCACAATAACAAAAATGGGTAAGATCACAACTTGGGCATACAGTAGGTTTCTGGTGCTACGAATTTTAAAATCCCATATGCATATTTTTGTAAGTAGAACATTTGAAAGATAAATGTGTGTTGAAATCAGCCTTCTCTTATACTCGGAGAAGACCATGTAAATTCTGATCAAACATACATTTCCAAATTTAATGACCCAGCTATATGACGTTCAATATATATCATTGAACTAAACAGATCACTATTTAAATCTAATGTCGCAGAACAATTTTATTGGTGAGGCACTACAGACACGATAAGTATTAAATAAATGGAAAAGTTTTTCGCTGATTGCATAAATGACCACGCAAATTATATTTTGATATGATAAAACTTATACAGCACGTTAATAACAGCAGCCTATATATAGATGCATGTGCCCATGGCAATAGTGTCTACCCGGTCGTAATTCAACCACAATCACTGCAACAGCAGAGCATGAGGTATATATATACAAATCGGTGATACTATATCTTGATGGTCTGATTCGAAGATACAGGGTTTTAGCACTCACGGTCTGGGGGCCGCTTCTACCCTCCCCTATATTTCGAACCAGAGGTGGTGGAGTTATGATACAGACGGTTGAGGCAGTCAATTCGATGTCGTCGTCGAAAGGCAACCGCATTTGGTGGGCTGTCGAGGCCAATTGTGCGAAGCCACCCGTGCGCGCCATCCGTGTGCAAACTTTTATTACAATACCCCGGTCCTTTTTACCATCGTTATACATTTCCAAGGCTAATCCTTCGAAGGTAGCAGAAATCCTGACACCTTTTGGAACCTTTTAATTTAAATTGATTACGCTGGCGTACAATCTCTTATGACGCTTTTCAATAGCCCTAATGTAAGTGGTAGAGCGTAATTCTTTTCAATTATTTATTTGGGGTTTTTTCGCCAAAAAAGATGGCTCCCACCGTTAAGAAAAACTATAGCATTTTGAGCACGGTTTTCTGTTCAATTTTTTTCGATGGTTTTTTAGAACTTTTATTTTCTCCATTTACCGAAAATTTTGCCAGTGCGGTTAACAAGGAAATAAAAATTTTTCTTTATCAGACTGTATGATAAAAAGAAGTAATTGTCAAATAGTTACGAATTTTTTTCTAAAAAAATTTGCAAAATAGACGAAAAGATACTTTGGAAAGGGTTATTAATTTTTACACAAGACGAAAACTATTTAATGCATGGCAAGGGCAGGAATTGATCCTACCCACTTTTGTAGGGTAATTTGTATTTGACCACTGCATTACGTTGGTTATGAGGCTTCGGCAAGTTGGTTTAAGTTGTCCATACGTTCTTTTAGCCTATGCTTAATTCTTGAAACTGACGAAATCCAGAACGATTTTTATCAAAGGTAGGTATTGCTCCCGGACTCAGTGATTGATTCTGAAGGGATGCACATTGTCTTTACCACTGGACTATGTTAGTTACCACTTTCTATGTTAGTTACCACTTTGACTGGGTTAAGAATTATTATAGATATACACGCTAGATTAAATCAAAGTTATTCGAAGCCATTCGCGAGCTTTTGTTCGCATTTTATCGAATAATATTTAATCATACTCTGTCGAGGAAGACCTTGAAGTTGCTTTTGAGTGTAATTACATTTTTAAATTATGTACAAATTTATTTCTAAATAAATCCAATTGAGTCTTTTGCAATATCACAAATAACAAAAATGGGTAAGGTCAAAACTTGAGCATATAGTAGGTTTCTGGTGCTACGAATTTTAAAAGCCTATATTTTTGTGAGTAATAAAACATTTGAAAAATAAATGTGTGTTGAAATCAGCCTTCTCTTATACTCGGAGAAGACCTTGTAAATTCTGATCAAACATACTTTTCCAAATATAATGACCTAGCTATAGGCGTCCAATATATATATCATTGAACAAAGCAGATCACTATTTAAATCTAATTTCGAAAAACAACATTATTGCTGGAGCACTACAGAGACGATAAGTATTAAACAAATGGAAATTTGTTTCGCAGATTGCATAAATGACCATGCAAATTATATTTTGATGTTTATGATAAAACTTACACAGCACGTTAATAACAGCAGCCTATATATAGATGCATGTGCGCATGGCAATAGTGCCTACCTGGTCGTAATTCAACCACAATCAGTGCAACAGCAAAGCATGACGTATATAAATACAAATCGGTCGTACTATAGTATCACCGATTTGTATTTATATACGTCATGCTTTGCTGTTGCACTAATTGTGGTTGAATTACGACCAGGTAGGCACTATTGCCATGCGTGATCATTTGATTTTCTTCTTTTAAAAGATCTGCCTGTACTTAGGGGAAACAGGCAGACCCCTGGAAACAAGAAAGGCTGAACACATCAGAAACGTTAAGGAACATGATAATGGTTCAAACATCGAAAAACGTGCAACGCGAAAATCATTGACACAGGGAATTTCCGTAGTCGCCTAACACTAGAAAGTCTAGAATCATGGCATACAGCTGCCAAACACAGAAATGCTGACAACAACTCAAAACCGCTTCCTCGACAATGTACAATCTTAATAAAGAAAACATAGTATCACCTTATCGTATTTCACAGTGCACATGTATACACGTCATATCTAGCTTCATTTCACACTTTCACAGTTTACTGCAATCATTATAAATATACCCGTTGAAGGCTACAGACTGGTGGCCGAAAGCTCGTAAACAAATAAATATATTTTAGTCAGACAACGTCTCACCCTTTTCATTTATGTCTAATTGACACATCTACGATTTTTAGTGGTTTATATTGTTTAACCATTTCTTAAAGCTCATTCAGTTAAAAACGGGTAAAATAGGGCGAGTGTAATAGCCAACGCGGTCTGGTGGTAAGGCAAAGTGGCGGTAAATAAACAACGCAGCTGAACGATAATTCCCTTGCTCTGAATTCTTTTCACGTTTTAGAATTAAATATAGGCTAGAGAAAAGCCCGCTTAAACAATTTAAGTGGCAAGCGCGTGATAGCAAACATATATAGTCTAGTGGCCAATGCAAAATGTCTCAAGTCAACGAGTTTTTGGTCAAACCTAATTGCCCTTGTCACAAACCCCATAGGTTTTTGTCTGGGGTAAGAATTATTATAAATATACACGCTAGATTAAATGAAAGTTATTCGAAGCCATTCGCGAGCTTTTGTTCGCATTTCATCGAATAATATTTGCTCATACTCTGTCGAGGAAGATCTTGAAGTTGCTTTTGAGTGTAATTACATTTATATGCACAAATTTATTTCTAAATAAATCCAATTGAGTCTTTTGCAATATCACAATAACAAAAATGGGTAAGATCACAACTTGGGCATACAGTAGGTTTCTGGTGCTACGAATTTTAAAATCCCATATGCATATTTTTGTAAGTAGAACATTTGAAAGATAAATGTGTGTTGAAATCAGCCTTCTCTTATACTCGGAGAAGACCATGTAAATTCTGATCAAACATACATTTCCAAATTTAATGACCCAGCTATATGACGTTCAATATATATCATTGAACTAAACAGATCACTATTTAAATCTAATGTCGCAGAACAATTTTATTGGTGAGGCACTACAGACACGATAAGTATTAAATAAATGGAAATGTTTTTCGCTGATTGCATAAATGACCACGCAAATTATATTTTGATATGATAAAACTTATACAGCACGTTAATAACAGCAGCCTATATATAGATGCATGTGCGCATGGCAATAGTGTCTACCCGGTCGTAATTCAACCACAATCACTGCAACAGCAGAGCATGAGGTATATATATACAAATCGGTGATACTATATCTTGATGGTCTGATTCGAAGACACAGGGTTTTAGCACTCACGGTCTGGGGGCCGCTTCTACCCTCCCCTATGTTTCGAACCAGAGGTGGTGGAGTTATGATACAGACGGTTGAGGCAATCAATTCGATGTCGTTGTCGAAAGGCAACCGCATTTGGTGGGCTGTCGAGGCCAATTGTGCGAAGCCACCCGTGCGCGCCATCCGTGTGCAAACTTTTATTACAATGCCCCGGTCCTTTTTACCATCGTTATACATTTCCAAGGCTAATCCTTCGAAGGTAGCAGAAATCCTGACACCTTTTGGAACCTTTTAATTTAAATTGATTACGCTGGCGTACAATCTCTTATGACGCTTTTCAATAGCCCTAATGTAAGTGGTAGAGCGTAATTCTTTTCAATTATTTATTTGGGGTTTTTTCGCCAAAAAAGATGGCTCCCACCGTTAAGAAAAACTATAGCATTTTGAGCACGGTTTTCTGTTCAATTTTTTTCGATGGTTTTTTAGAACTTTTATTTTCTCCATTTACCGAAAATTTTGCCAGTGCGGTTAACAAGGAAATAAAAATTTTTCTTTATCAGACTGTATGATAAAAAGAAGTAATTGTCAAATAGTTACGAATTTTTTTCTAAAAAAATTTGCAAAATAGACGAAAAGATACTTTGGAAAGGGTTATTAATTCTTACACAAGACGAAAACTATTTAATGCATGGCAAGGGCAGGAATTGATCCTACCCACTTTTGTAGGGTAATTTGTATTTGACCACTGCATTACGTTGGTTATGAGGCTTCGGCAAGTTGGTTTAAGTTGTCTATACGTTCTTCTAGCCTATGCTTAATTCTTGAAACTGACGAAATCCAGAACGATTTTTATCAAAGGTAGGTATTGCTCCCGGACTCAGTGATTGATTCTGAAGGGATGCACATTGTCTTTACCACTGGACTATGTTAGTTACTACTTTCTATGTTAGTTACCACTTTGACTGGGTTAAGAATTATTATAGATATACACGCTAGATTAAATCAAAGTTATTCGAAGCCATTCGCGAGCTTTTGTTCGCATTTCATCGAATAATATTTGCTCATACTCTGTCGAGGAAGATCTTGAAGTTGCTTTTGAGTGTAATTACATTTATATGCACAAATTTATTTCTAAATAAATCCAATTGAGTCTTTTGCAATATCACAATAACAAAAATGGGTAAGATCACAACTTGGGCATACAGTAGGTTTCTGGTGCTACGAATTTTAAAATCCCATATGCATATTTTTGTAAGTAGAACATTTGAAAGATAAATGTGTGTTGAAATCAGCCTTCTCTTATACTCGGAGAAGACCATGTAAATTCTGATCAAACATACATTTCCAAATTTAATGACCCAGCTATATGACGTTCAATATATATCATTGAACTAAACAGATCACTATTTAAATCTAATGTCGCAGAACAATTTTATTGGTGAGGCACTACAGACACGATAAGTATTAAATAAATGGAAATGTTTTTCGCTGATTGCATAAATGACCACGCAAATTATATTTTGATATGATAAAACTTATACAGCACGTTAATAACAGCAGCCTATATATAGATGCATGTGCGCATGGCAATAGTGTCTACCCGGTCGATATTCAACCACAATCACTGCAACAGCAGAGCATGAGGTATATATATACAAATCGGTGATACTATGTCTTGATAGTCTGATTCGAAGATACAGGGTTTTAGCACTTACGGTCTGGGGGCCGCTTCTACCCTCCCCTATATTTCGAACCAGAGGTGGTGGAGTTATGATACAGACGGTTGAGGCAGTCAATTCGATGTCGTTGTCGAAAGGCAACCGCATTTGGTGGGCTGTCGAGGCCAATTGTGCGAAGCCACCCGTGCGCGCCATCCGTGTGCAAACTTTTTTTACAATACCCCGGTCCTTTTTACCATCGTTATACATTTCCAAGGCTAATCCTTCGAAGGTAGCAGAAATCCTGACACCTTTTGGAACCTTTTAATTTAAATTGATTACGCTGGCGTACAATCTCTTATGACGCTTTTCAATAGCCCTAATGTAAGTGGTAGAGCGTAATTCTTTTCAATTATTTATTTGGGGTTTTTTCGCCAAAAAAGATGGCTCCCACCGTTAAGAAAAACTATAGCATTTTGAGCACGGTTTTCTGTTCAATTTTTTTCGATGGTTTTTTAGAACTTTTATTTTCTCCATTTACCGAAAATTTTGCCAGTGCGGTTAACAAGGAAATAAAAATTTTTCTTTATCAGACTGTATGATAAAAAGAAGTAATTGTCAAATAGTTACGAATTTTTTTCTAAAAAAATTTGCAAAATAGACGAAAAGATACTTTGGAAAGGGTTATTAATTCTTACACAAGACGAAAACTATTTAATGCATGGCAAGGGCAGGAATTGATCCTACCCACTTTTGTAGGGTAATTTGTATTTGACCACTGCATTACGTTGGTTATGAGGCTTCGGCAAGTTGGTTTAAGTTGTCCATACGTTCTTCTAGCCTATGCTTAATTCTTGAAACTGACGAAATCCAGAACGATTTTTATCAAAGATAGGTATTGCTCCCGGACTCAGTGATTGATTCTGAAGGGATGCACATTGTCTTTACCACTGGACTATGTTAGTTACCACTTTCTATGTTAGTTACCACTTTGACTGGGTTAAGAATTATTATAGATATACACGCTAGATTAAATCAAAGTTATTCGAAGCCATTCGCGAGCTTTTGTTCGCATTTCATCGAATAATATTTAATCATACTCTGTCGAGGAAGACCTTGAAGTTGCTTTTGAGTGTAATTACATTTTTAAATTATGTACAAATTTATTTCTAAATAAATCCAATTGAGTCTTTTGCAATATCACAAATAACAAAAATGGGTAAGGTCAAAACTTGAGCATATAGTAGGTTTCTGGTGCTACGAATTTTAAAAGCCTATATTTTTGTGAGTAATAAAACATTTGAAAAATAAATGTGTGTTGAAATCAGCCTTCTCTTATACTCGGAGAAGACCATGTAAATTCTGATCAAACATACATTTCCAAATTTAATGACCCAGCTATATGACGTTCAATATATATCATTGAACTAAACAGATCACTATTTAAATCTAATGTCGCAGAACAATTTTATTGGTGAGGCACTACAGACACGATAAGTATTAAATAAATGGAAATGTTTTTCGCTGATTGCATAAATGACCATGCAAATTATATTTTGATATGATAAAACTTATACAGCACGTTAATAACAGCAGCCTATATATAGATCCATGTGCGCATGGCAATAGTGTCTACCCGGTCGTAATTCAACCACAATCACTGCAACAGCAGAGCATGAGGTATATATATACAAATCGGTGATACTATATCTTGATGGTCTGATTCGAAGATACAGGGTTTTAGCACTTACGGTCTGGGGGCCGCTTCTACCCTCCCCTATATTTCGAACCAGAGGTGGTGGAGTTATGATACAGACGGTTGAGGCAGTCAATTCGATGTCGTTGTCGAAAGGCAACCGCATTTGGTGGGCTGTCGAGGCCAATTGTTCGAAGCCACCCGTGCGCGCCATCCGTGTGCAAACTTTTATTACAATACCCCGGTCCTTTTTACCATCGTTATACATTTCCAAGGCTAATCCTTCGAAGGTAGCAGAAATCCTGACACCTTTTGGAACCTTTTAATTTAAATTGATTACGCTGGCGTACAATCTCTTATGACGCTTTTCAATAGCCCTAATGTAAGTGGTAGAGCGCAATTCTTTTCAATTATTTATTTGGGGTTTTTTCGCCAAAAAAGATGGCTCCCACCGTTAAGAAAAACTATAGCATTTTGAGCACGGTTTTCTGTTCAATTTTTTTCGATGGTTTTTTAGAACTTTTATTTTCTCCATTTACCGAAAATTTTGCCAGTGCGGTTAACAAGGAAATAAAAATTTTTCTTTATCAGACTGTATGATAAAAAGAAGTAATTGTCAATTAGTTACGAATTTTTTTCTAAAAAAATTTGCAAAATAGACGAAAAGATACTTTGGAAAGGGTTATTAATTCTTACACAAGACGAAAACTATTTAATGCATGGCAAGGGCAGGAATTGATCCTACCCACTTTTGTAGGGTAATTTGTATTTGACCACTGCATTACGTTGGTTATGAGGCTTCGGCAAGTTGGTTTAAGTTGTCCATACGTTCTTCTAGCCTATGCTTAATTCTTGAAACTGACGAAATCCAGAACGATTTTTATCAAAGGTAGGTATTGCTCCCGGACTCAGTGATTGATTCTGAAGGGATGCACATTGTCTTTACCACTGGACTATGTTAGTTACCACTTTCTATGTTAGTTACCATTTTGACTGGGTTAAGAATTATTATAGATATACACGCTAGATTAAATCAAAGTTATTCGAAGCCATTCGCGAGCTTTTGTTCGCATTTCATCGAATAATATTTAATCATACTCTGTCGAGGAAGACCTTGAAGTTGCTTTTGAGTGTAATTACATTTTTAAATTATGTACAAATTTATTTCTAAATAAATCCAATTGAGTCTTTTGCAATATCACAAATAACAAAAATGGGTAAGATCAAAACTTGAGCATATAGTAGGTTTCTGGTGCTACGAATTTTAAAAGCCTATATTTTTGTGAGTAATAAAACATTTGAAAAATAAATGTGTGTTGAAATCAGCCTTCTCTTATACTCGGAGAAGACCATGTAAATTCTGATCAAACATACATTTCCAAATTTAATGACCCAGCTATATGACGTTCAATATATATCATTGAACTAAACAGATCACTATTTAAATCTAATGTCGCAGAACAATTTTATTGGTGAGGCACTACAGACACGATAAGTATTAAATAAATGGAAATGTTTTTCGCTGATTGCATAAATGACCACGCAAATTATATTTTGATATGATAAAACTTATACAGCACGTTAATAACAGCAGCCTATATATAGATGCATGTGCGCATGGCAATAGTGTCTACCCGGTCGTAATTCAACCACAATCACTGCAACAGCAGAGCATGAGGTATATATATACAAATCGGTGATACTATATCTTGATGGTCTGATTCGAAGATACAGGGTTTTAGCACTCACGGTCTGGGGGCCGCTTCTACCCTCCCCCATGTTTCGAACCAGAGGTGGTGGAGTTATGATACAGACGGTTGAGGCAGTCAATTCGATGTCGTTGTCGAAAGGCAACCGCATTTGGTGGGCTGTCGAGGCCAATTGTGCGAAGCCACCCGTGCGCGCCATCCGTGTGCAAACTTTTATTACAATACCCCGGTCCTTTTTACCATCGTTATACATTTCCAAGGGTAATCCTTCGAAGGTAGCTGAAATCCTGACACCTTTTGGAACCTTTTAATTTAAATTGATTACGCTGGCGTACAATCTCTTATGACGCTTTTCAATAGCCCTAATGTAAGTGGTAGAGCGTAATTCTTTTCAATTTTTTATTTGGGGTTTTTTCGCCAAAAAAGATGGCTCCCACCGTTAAGAAAAACTATAGCATTTTGAGCACGGTTTTCTGTTCAATTTTTTTCGATGGTTTTTTAGAACTTTTATTTTCTCCATTTACCGAAAATTTTGCCAGTGCGGTTAACAAGGAAATAAAAATTTTTCTTTATCAGACTGTATGATAAAAAGAAGTAATTGTCAAATTGTTACGAATTTTTTTCTAAAAAAATTTGCAAAATAGACGAAAAGATACTTTGGAAAGGGTTATTAATTCTTACACAAGACGAAAACTATTTAATGCATGGCAAGGGCAGGAATTGATCCTACCCACTTTTGTAGGGTAATTTGTATTTGACCACTGCATTACGTTGGTTATGAGGCTTCGGCAAGTTGGTTTAAGTTGTCCATACGTTCTTCTAGCCTATGCTTAATTCTTGAAACTGACGAAATCCAGAACGATTTTTATCAAAGGTAGGTATTGCTCCCGGACTCAGTGATTGATTCTGAAGGGATGCACATTGTCTTTACCACTGGACTATGTTAGTTACCACTTTCTATGTTAGTTACCACTTTGACTGGGTTAAGAATTATTATAGATATACACGCTAGATTAAATCAAAGTTATTCGAAGCCATTCGCGAGCTTTTGTTCGCATTTCATCGAATAATATTTGCTCATACTCTGTCGAGGAAGATCTTGAAGTTGCTTTTGAGTGTAATTACATTTATATGCACAAATTTATTTCTAAATAAATCCAATTGAGTCTTTTGCAATATCACAATAACAAAAACGGGTAAGATCACAACTTGGGCATACAGTAGGTTTCTGGTGCTACGAATTTTAAAATCCCATATGCATATTTTTGTAAGTAGAACATTTGAAAGATAAATGTGTGTTGAAATCAGCCTTCTCTTATACTCGGAGAAGACCATGTAAATTCTGATCAAACATACATTTCCAAATTTAATGACCCAGCTATATGACGTTCAATATATATCATTGAACTAAACAGATCACTATTTAAATCTAATGTCGCAGAACAATTTTATTGGTGAGGCACTACAGACACGATAAGTATTAAATAAATGGAAATGTTTTTCGCTGATTGCGTAAATGACCACGCAAATTATATTTTGATATGATAAAACTTATACAGCACGTTAATAACAGCAGCCTATATATAGATGCATGTGCGCATGGCAATAGTGTCTACCCGGTCGTAATTCAACCACAATCACTGCAACAGCAGAGCATGAGGTATATATATACAAATCGGTGATACTATATCTTGATAGTCTGATTCGAAGATACAGGGTTTTAGCACTTACGGTCTGGGGGCCGCTTCTACCCTCCCCTATATTTCGAACCAGAGGTGGTGGAGTTATGATACAGACGGTTGAGGCAGTCAATTCGATGTCGTTGTCGAAAGGCAACCGCATTTGGTGGGCTGTCGAGGCCAATTGTGCGAAGCCACCCGTGCGCGCCATCCGTGTGCAAACTTTTATTACAATACCCCGGTCCTTTTTACCATCGTTATACATTTCCAAGGCTAATCCTTCGAAGGTAGCAGAAATCCTGACACCTTTTGGAACCTTTTAATTTAAATTGATTACGCTGGCGTACAATCTCTTATGACGCTTTTCAATAGCCCTAATGTAAGTGGTAGAGCGTAATTCTTTTCAATTATTTATTTGGGGTTTTTTCGCCAAAAAAGATGGCTCCCACCGTTAAGAAAAACTATAGCATTTTGAGCACGGTTTTCTGTTCAATTTTTTTCGATGGTTTTTTAGAACTTTTATTTTCTCCATTTACCGAAAATTTTTCCAGTGCGGTTAACAAGGAAATAAAAATTTTTCTTTATCAGACTGTATGATAAAAAGAAGTAATTGTCAAATTGTTACGAATTTTTTTCTAAAAAAATTTGCAAAATAGACGAAAAGATACTTTGGAAAGGGTTATTAATTCTTACACAAGACGAAAACTATTTAATGCATGGCAAGGGCAGGAATTGATCCTACCCACTTTTGTAGGGTAATTTGTATTTGACCACTGCATTACGTTGGTTATGAGGCTTCGGCAAGTTGGTTTAAGTTGTCCATACGTTCTTCTAGCCTATGCTTAATTCTTGAAACTGACGAAATCCAGAACGATTTTTATCAAAGGTAGGTATTGCTCCCGGACTCAGTGATTGATTCTGAAGGGATGCACATTGTCTTTACCACTGGACTATGTTAGTTACCACTTTCTATGTTAGTTACCACTTTGACTGGGTTAAGAATTATTATAGATATACACGCTAGATTAAATCAAAGTTATTCGAAGCCATTCGCGAGCTTTTGTTCGCATTTCATCGAATAATATTTAATCATACTCTGTCGAGGAAGACCTTGAAGTTGCTTTTGAGTGTAATTACATTTTTAAATTATGTACAAATTTATTTCTAAATAAATCCAATTGAGTCTTTTGCAATATCACAAATAACAAAAATGGGTAAGGTCAAAACTTGAGCATATAGTAGGTTTCTGGTGCTACGAATTTTAAAAGCCTATATTTTTGTGAGTAATAAAACATTTGAAAAATAAATGTGTGTTGAAATCAGCCTTCTCTTATACTCGGAGAAGACCATGTAAATTCTGATCAAACATACATTTCCAAATTTAATGACCCAGCTATATGACGTTCAATATATATCATTGAACTAAACAGATCACTATTTAAATCTAATGTCGCAGAACAATTTTATTGGTGAGGCACTACAGACACGATAAGTATTAAATAAATGGAAATGTTTTTCGCTGATTGCATAAATGACCACGCAAATTATATTTTGATATGATAAAACTTATACAGCACGTTAATAACAGCAGCCTATATATAGATGCATGTGCGCATGGCAATAGTGTCTACCCGGTCGTAATTCAACCACAATCACTGCAACAGCAGAGCATGAGGTATATATATACAAATCGGTGATACTATATCTTGATGGTCTGATTCGAAGATACAGGGTTTTAGCACTTACGGTCTGGGGGCCGCTTCTACCCTCCCCTATATTTCGAACCAGAGGTGGTGGAGTTATGATACAGACGGTTGAGGCAGTCAATTCGATGTCGTTGTCGAAAGGCAACCGCATTTGGTGGGCTGTCGAGGCCAATTGTTCGAAGCCACCCGTGCGCGCCATCCGTGTGCAAACTTTTATTACAATACCCCGGTCCTTTTTACCATCGTTATACATTTCCAAGGCTAATCCTTCGAAGGTAGCAGAAATCCTGACACCTTTTGGAACCTTTTAATTTAAATTGATTACGCTGGCGTACAATCTCTTATGACGCTTTTCAATAGCCCTAATGTAAGTGGTAGAGCGCAATTCTTTTCAATTATTTATTTGGGGTTTTTTCGCCAAAAAAGATGGCTCCCACCGTTAAGAAAAACTATAGCATTTTGAGCACGGTTTTCTGTTCAATTTTTTTCGATGGTTTTTTAGAACTTTTATTTTCTCCATTTACCGAAAATTTTGCCAGTGCGGTTAACAAGGAAATAAAAATTTTTCTTTATCAGACTGTATGATAAAAAGAAGTAATTGTCAAATAGTTACGAATTTTTTTCTAAAAAAATTTGCAAAATAGACGAAAAGATACTTTGGAAAGGGTTATTAATTCTTACACAAGACGAAAACTATTTAATGCATGGCAAGGGCAGGAATTGATCCTACCCACTTTTGTAGGGTAATTTGTATTTGACCACTGCATTACGTTGGTTATGAGGCTTCGGCAAGTTGGTTTAAGTTGTCCATACGTTCTTCTAGCCTATGCTTAATTCTTGAAACTGACGAAATCCAGAACGATTTTTATCAAAGGTAGGTATTGCTCCCGGACTCAGTGATTGATTCTGAAGGGATGCACATTGTCTTTACCACTGGACTATGTTAGTTACCACTTTCTATGTTAGTTACCACTTTGACTGGGTTAAGAATTATTATAGATATACACGCTAGATTAAATCAAAGTTATTCGAAGCCATTCGCGAGCTTTTGTTCGCATTTCATCGAATAATATTTAATCATACTCTGTCGAGGAAGACCTTGAAGTTGCTTTTGAGTGTAATTACATTTTTAAATTATGTACAAATTTATTTCTAAATAAATCCAATTGAGTCTTTTGCAATATCACAAATAACAAAAATGGGTAAGGTCAAAACTTGAGCATATAGTAGGTTTCTGGTGCTACGAATTTTAAAAGCCTATATTTTTGTGAGTAATAAAACATTTGAAAAATAAATGTGTGTTGAAATCAGCCTTCTCTTATACTCGGAGAAGACCATGTAAATTCTGATCAAACATACATTTCCAAATTTAATGACCCAGCTATATGACGTTCAATATATATCATTGAACTAAACAGATCACTATTTAAATCTAATGTCGCAGAACAATTTTATTGGTGAGGCACTACAGACACGATAAGTATTAAATAAATGGAAAAGTTTTTCGCTGATTGCATAAATGACCACGCAAATTATATTTTGATATGATAAAACTTATACAGCACGTTAATAACAGCAGCCTATATATAGATGCATGTGCGCATGGCAATAGTGTCTACCCGGTCGTAATTCAACCACAATCACTGCAACAGCAGAGCATGAGGTATATATATACAAATCGGTGATACTATATCTTGATGGTCTGATTCGAAGATACAGGGTTTTAGCACTTACGGTCTGGGGGCCGCTTCTACCCTCCCCTATATTTCGAACCAGAGGTGGTGGAGTTATGATACAGACGGTTGAGGCAGTCAATTCGATGTCGTTGTCGAAAGGCAACCGCATTTGGTGGGCTGTCGAGGCCAATTGTTCGAAGCCACCCGTGCGCGCCATCCGTGTGCAAACTTTTATTACAATACCCCGGTCCTTTTTACCATCGTTATACATTTCCAAGGCTAATCCTTCGAAGGTAGCAGAAATCCTGACACCTTTTGGAACCTTTTAATTTAAATTGATTACGCTGGCGTACAATCTCTTATGACGCTTTTCAATAGCCCTAATGTAAGTGGTAGAGCGCAATTCTTTTCAATTATTTATTTGGGGTTTTTTCGCCAAAAAAGATGGCTCCCACCGTTAAGAAAAACTATAGCATTTTGAGCACGGTTTTCTGTTCAATTTTTTTCGATGGTTTTTTAGAACTTTTATTTTCTCCATTTACCGAAAATTTTGCCAGTGCGGTTAACAAGGAAATAAAAATTTTTCTTTATCAGACTGTATGATAAAAAGAAGTAATTGTCAAATAGTTACGAATTTTTTTCTAAAAAAATTTGCAAAATAGACGAAAAGATACTTTGGAAAGGGTTATTAATTCTTACACAAGACGAAAACTATTTAATGCATGGCAAGGGCAGGAATTGATCCTACCCACTTTTGTAGGGTAATTTGTATTTGACCACTGCATTACGTTGGTTATGAGGCTTCGGCAAGTTGGTTTAAGTTGTCCATACGTTCTTCTAGCCTATGCTTAATTCTTGAAACTGACGAAATCCAGAACGATTTTTATCAAAGGTAGGTATTGCTCCCGGACTCAGTGATTGATTCTGAAGGGATGCACATTGTCTTTACCACTGGACTATGTTAGTTACCACTTTCTATGTTAGTTACCACTTTGACTGGGTTAAGAATTATTATAGATATACACGCTAGATTAAATCAAAGTTATTCGAAGCCATTCGCGAGCTTTTGTTCGCATTTCATCGAATAATATTTAATCATACTCTGTCGAGGAAGACCTTGAAGTTGCTTTTGAGTGTAATTACATTTTTAAATTATGTACAAATTTATTTCTAAATAAATCCAATTGAGTCTTTTGCAATATCACAAATAACAAAAATGGGTAAGGTCAAAACTTGAGCATATAGTAGGTTTCTGGTGCTACGAATTTTAAAAGCCTATATTTTTGTGAGTAATAAAACATTTGAAAAATAAATGTGTGTTGAAATCAGCCTTCTCTTATACTCGGAGAAGACCATGTAAATTCTGATCAAACATACATTTCCAAATTTAATGACCCAGCTATATGACGTTCAATATATATCATTGAACTAAACAGATCACTATTTAAATCTAATGTCGCAGAACAATTTTATTGGTGAGGCACTACAGACACGATAAGTATTAAATAAATGGAAAAGTTTTTCGCTGATTGCATAAATGACCACGCAAATTATATTTTGATATGATAAAACTTATACAGCACGTTAATAACAGCAGCCTATATATAGATGCATGTGCGCATGGCAATAGTGTCTACCCGGTCGTAATTCAACCACAATCACTGCAACAGCAGAGCATGAGGTATATATATACAAATCGGTGATACTATATCTTGATGGTCTGATTCGAAGATACAGGGTTTTAGCACTCACGGTCTGGGGGCCGCTTCTACCCTCCCCTATATTTCGAACCAGAGGTGGTGGAGTCATGATAGAGACGGTTGAGGCAGTCAATTCGATGTCGTTTTCGAAAGGCAACCGCATTTGGTGGGCTGTCGAGGCCAATTGTGCGAAGCCACCCGTGCGCGCCATCCGTGTGCAAACTTTTATTACAATACCCCGGTCCTTTTTACCATCGTTATACATTTCCAAGGCTAATCCTTCGAAGGTAGCAGAAATCCTGACACCTTTTGGAACCTTTTAATTTAAATTGATTACGCTGGCGTACAATCTCTTATGACGCTTTTCAATAGCCCTAATGTAAGTGGTAGAGCGCAATTCTTTTCAATTATTTATTTGGGGTTTTTTCGCCAAAAAAGATGGCTTCCACCGTTAAGAAAAACTATAGCATTTTGAGCACGGTTTTCTGTTCAATTTTTTTCGATGGTTTTTTAGAACTTTTATTTTCTCCATTTACCGAAAATTTTGCCAGTGCGGTTAACAAGGAAATAAAAATTTTTCTTTATCAGACTGTATGATAAAAAGAAGTAATTGTCAAATAGTTACGAATTTTTTTCTAAAAAAATTTGCAAAATAGACGAAAAGATACTTTGGAAAGGGTTATTAATTCTTACACAAGACGAAAACTATTTAATGCATGGCAAGGGCAGGAATTGATCCTACCCACTTTTGTAGGGTAATTTGTATTTGACCACTGCATTACGTTGGTTATGAGGCTTCGGCAAGTTGGTTTAAGTTGTCCATACGTTCTTCTAGCCTATGCTTAATTCTTGAAACTGACGAAATCCAGAACGATTTTTATCAAAGGTAGGTATTGCTCCCGGACTCAGTGATTGATTCTGAAGGGATGCACATTGTCTTTACCACTGGACTATGTTAGTTACCACTTTCTATGTTAGTTACCACTTTGACTGGGTTAAGAATTATTATAGATATACACGCTAGATTAAATCAAAGTTATTCGAAGCCATTCGCGAGCTTTTGTTCGCATTTCATCGAATAATATTTAATCATACTCTGTCGAGGAAGATCTTGAAGTTGCTTTTGAGTGTAATTACATTTTTAAATTATGTACAAATTTATTTCTAAATAAATCCAATTGAGTCTTTTGCAATATCACAAATAACAAAAATGGGTAAGGTCAAAACTTGAACATATAGTAGGTTTCTGGTGCTACGAATTTTAGAAGCCTATATTTTTGTGAGTAATAAAACATTTGAAAAATAAATGTGTGTTGAAATCAGCCTTCTCTTATACTCGGAGAAGACCATGTAAAATCTGATCAAACATACATTTCCAAATTTAATGACCCAGCTATATGACGTTCAATATATATCATTGAACTAAACAGATCACTATTTAAATCTAATGTCGCAGAACAATTTTATTGGTGAGGCACTACAGACACGATAAGTAATAAATAAATGGAAATGTTTTTCGCTGATGATTGCATAAATGACCAGGCAAATTATATTTTGATATGATAAAACTTATACAGCACGTTAATAACAGCAGCCTATATATAGATGCATGTGCGCATGGCAATAGTGTCTACCCGGTCGTAATTCAACCACAATCACTGCAACAGCAGAGCATGAGGTATATATATACAAATCGGTGATACTATATCTTGATGGTCTGATTCGAAGATACAGGGTTTTAGCGCTCACGGTCTGGGGGCCGCTTCTACCCTCCCCTATGTTTCGAACCAGAGGTGGTGGAGTTATGATACAGACGGTTGAGGCAGTCAATTCGATGTCGTTGTCGAAAGGCAACCGCATTTGGTGGGCTGTCGAGGCCAATTGTGCGAAGCCACCCGTGCGCGCCATCCGTGTGCAAACTTTTATTACAATACCCCGGTCCTTTTTACCATCGTTATACATTTCCAAGGCTAATCCTTCGAAGGTAGCAGAAATCCTGACACCTTTTGGAACCTTTTAATTTAAATTGATTACGCTGGCGTACAATCTCTTATGACGCTTTTCAATAGCCCTAATGTAAGTGGTAGAGCGTAATTCTTTTCAATTATTTATTTGGGGTTTTTTCGCCAAAAAAGATGGCTCCCACCGTTAAGAAAAACTATAGCATTTTGAGCACGGTTTTCTGTTCAATTTTTTTCGATGGTTTTTTAGAACTTTTATTTTCTCCATTTACCGACAATTTTGCCAGTGCGGTTAACAAGGAAATAAAAATTTTTCTTTATCAGACTGTATGATAAAAAGAAGTAATTGTCAAATTGTTACGAATTTTTTTCTAAAAAAATTTGCAAAATAGACGAAAAGATACTTTGGAAAGGGTTATTAATTCTTACACAAGACGAAAACTATTTAATGCATGGCAAGGGCAGGAATTGATCCTACCCACTTTTGTAGGGTAATTTGTATTTGACCACTGCATTAGGTTGGTTATGAGGCTTCGGCAAGTTGGTTTAAGTTGTCCATACGTTCTTCTAGCCTATGCTTAATTCTTGAAACTGACGAAATCCAGAACGATTTTTATCAAAGGTAGGTATTGCTCCCGGACTCAGTGATTGATTCTGAAGGGATGCACATTGTCTTTACCACTGGACTATGTTAGTTACCACTTTCTATGTTAGTTACCACTTTGACTGGGTTAAGAATTATTATAAATATACACGCTAGATTAAATCAAAGTTATTCGAAGCCATTCGCGAGCTTTTGTTCGCATTTCATCGAATAATATTTAATCATACTCTGTCGAGGAAGATCTTGAAGTTGCTTTTGAGTGTAATTACATTTTTAAATTATGTACAAATTTATTTCTAAATAAATCCAATTGAGTCTTTTGCAATATCACAAATAACAAAAATGGGTAAGGTCAAAACTTGAGCATATAGTAGGTTTCTGGTGCTACGAATTTTAGAAGCCTATATTTTATTGAGTAATAAAACATTTGAAAAATAAATGTGTGTTGAAATCAGCCTTCTCTTATACTCGGAGAAGACCATGTAAATTCTGATCAAACATACATTTCCAAATTTAATGACCCAGCTATATGACGTTCAATATATATCATTGAACTAAACAGATCACTATTTAAATCTAATGTCGCAGAACAATTTTATTGGTGAGGCACTACAGACACGATAAGTATTAAATAAATGGAAATGCTTTTCGCTGATTGCATAAATGACCACGCAAATTATATTTTGATATGATAAAACTTATACAGCACGTTAATAACAGCAGCCTATATATAGATGCATGTGCGCATGGCAATAGTGTCTACCCGGTCGTAATTCAACCACAATCACTGCAACAGCAGAGCATGAGGTATATATATACAAATCGGTGATACTATATCTTGGTGGTCTGATTCGAAGATACAGGGTTTTAGCGCTCACGGTCTGGGGGCCGCTCCTACCCTCCCCTATGTTTCGAACCAGAGGTGGTGGAGTTATGATACAGACGGTTGAGGCAGTCAATTCGATGTCGTTGTCGAAAGGCAACCGCATTTGGTGGGCTGTCGAGGCCAATTGTGCGAAGCCACCCGTGCGCGCCATCCGTGTGCAAACTTTTATTACAATACCCCGGTCCTTTTTACCATCGTTATACATTTCCAAGGCTAATCCTTCGAAGGTAGCAGAAATCCTGACACCTTTTGGAACCTTTTAATTTAAATTGATTACGCTGGCGTACAATCTCTTATGACGCTTTTCAATAGCCCTAATGTAAGTGGTAGAGCGTAATTCTTTTCAATTATTTATTTGGGGTTTTTTCGCCAAAAAAGATGGCTCCCACCGTTAAGAAAAACTATAGCATTTTGAGCACGGTTTTCTGTTCAATTTTTTTCGATGGTTTTTTAGAACTTTTATTTTCTCCATTTACCGACAATTTTGCCAGTGCGGTTAACAAGGAAATAAAAATTTTTCTTCATCAGACTGTATGATAAAAAGAAGTAATTGTCAAATTGTTACGAATTTTTTTCTAAAAAAATTTGCAAAATAGACGAAAAGATACTTTGGAAAGGGTTATTAATTCTTACACAAGACGAAAACTATTTAATGCATGGCAAGGGCAGGAATTGATCCTACCCACTTTTGTAGGGTAATTTGTATTTGACCACTGCATTAGGTTGGTTATGAGGCTTCGGCAAGTTGGTTTAAGTTGTCCATACGTTCTTCTAGCCTATGCTTAATTCTTGAAACTGACGAAATCCAGAACGATTTTTATCAAAGGTAGGTATTGCTCCCGGACTCAGTGATTGATTCTGAAGGGATGCACATTGTCTTTACCACTGGACTATGTTAGTTACCACTTTCTATGTTAGTTACCACTTTGACTGGGTTAAGAATTATTATAAATATACACGCTAGATTAAATCAAAGTTATTCGAAGCCATTCGCGAGCTTTTGTTCGCATTTCATCGAATAATATTTAATCATACTCTGTCGAGGAAGATCTTGAAGTTGCTTTTGAGTGTAATTACATTTTTAAATTATGTACAAATTTATTTCTAAATAAATCCAATTGAGTCTTTTGCAATATCACAAATAACAAAAATGGGTAAGGTCAAAACTTGAGCATATAGTAGGTTTCTGGTGCTACGAATTTTAGAAGCCTATATTTTATTGAGTAATAAAACATTTGAAAAATAAATGTGTGTTGAAATCAGCCTTCTCTTATACTCGGAGAAGACCATGTAAATTCTGATCAAACATACATTTCCAAATTTAATGACCCAGCTATATGACGTTCAATATATATCATTGAACTAAACAGATCACTATTTAAATCTAATGTCGCAGAACAATTTTATTGGTGAGGCACTACAGACACGATAAGTATTAAATAAATGGAAATGTTTTTCGCTGATTGCATAAATGACCACGCAAATTATATTTTGATATGATAAAACTTATACAGCACGTTAATAACAGCAGCCTATATATAGATGCATGTGCGCATGGCAATAGTGTCTACCCGGTCGTAATTCAACCACAATCACTGCAACAGCAGAGCATGAGGTATATATATACAAATCGGTGATACTATATCTTGGTGGTCTGATTCGAAGATACAGGGTTTTAGCGCTCACGGTCTGGGGGCCGCTCCTACCCTCCCCTATGTTTCGAACCAGAGGTGGTGGAGTTATGATACAGACGGTTGAGGCAGTCAATTCGATGTCGTTGTCGAAAGGCAACCGCATTTGGTGGGCTGTCGAGGCCAATTGTGCGAAGCCACCCGTGCGCGCCATCCGTGTGCAAACTTTTATTACAATACCCCGGTCCTTTTTACCATCGTTATACATTTCCAAGGCTAATCCTTCGAAGGTAGCAGAAATCCTGACACCTTTTGGAACCTTTTAATTTAAATTGATTACGCTGGCGTACAATCTCTTATGACGCTTTTCAATAGCCCTAATGTAAGTGGTAGAGCGTAATTCTTTTCAATTATTTATTTGGGGTTTTTTCGCCAAAAAAGATGGCTCCCACCGTTAAGAAAAACTATAGCATTTTGAGCACGGTTTTCTGTTCAATTTTTTTCGATGGTGTTTTAGAACTTTTATTTTCTCCATTTACCGAAAATTTTGCCAGTGCGGTTAACAAGGAAATAAAAATTTTTCTTTATCAGACTGTATGATAAAAAGAAGTAATTGTCAAATAGTTACGAATTTTTTTCTAAAAAAATTTGCAAAATAGACGAAAAGATACTTTGGAAAGGGTTATTAATTCTTACACAAGACGAAAACTATTTAATGCATGGCAAGGGCAGGAATTGATCCTACCCACTTTTGTAGGGTAATTTGTATTTGACCACTGCATTACGTTGGTTATGAGGCTTCGGCAAGTTGGTTTAAGTTGTCCATACGTTCTTCTAGCCTATGCTTAATTCTTGAAACTGACGAAATCCAGAACGATTTTTATCAAAGGTAGGTATTGCTCCCGGACTCAGTGATTGATTCTGAAGGGATGCACATTGTCTTTACCACTGGACTATGTTAGTTACCACTTCTATGTTAGTTACCACTTTGACTGGGTTAAGAATTATTATAGATATACACGCTAGATTAAATCAAAGTTATTCGAAGCCATTCGCGAGCTTTTGTTCGCATTTCATCGAATAATATTTAATCATACTCTGTCGAGGAAGACCTTGAAGTTGCTTTTGAGTGTAATTACATTTTTAAATTATGTACAAATTTATTTCTAAATAAATCCAATTGAGTCTTTTGCAATATCACAAATAACAAAAATGGGTAAGGTCAAAACTTGAGCATATAGTAGGTTTCTGGTGCTACGAATTTTAAAAGCCTATATTTTTGTGAGTAATAAAACATTTGAAAAATAAATGTGTGTTGAAATCAGCCTTCTCTTATACTCGGAGAAGACCATGTAAATTCTGATCAAACATACATTTCCAAATTTAATGACCCAGCTATATGACGTTCAATATATATCATTGAACTAAACAGATCACTATTTAAATCTAATGTCGCAGAACAATTTTATTGGTGAGGCACTACAGACACGATAAGTATTAAATAAATGGAAAAGTTTTTCGCTGATTGCATAAATGACCACGCAAATTATATTTTGATATGATAAAACTTATACAGCACGTTAATAACAGCAGCCTATATATAGATGCATGTGCGCATGGCAATAGTGTCTACCCGGTCGTAATTCAACCCCAATCACTGCAACAGCAGAGCATGAGGTATATATATACAAATCGGTGATACTATATCTTGATGGTCTGATTCGAAGATACAGGGTTTTAGCACTCACGGTCTGGGGGCCGCTTCTACCCTCCCCTATATTTCGAACCAGAGGTGGTGGAGTTATGATAGAGACGGTTGAGGCAGTCAATTCGATGTCGTTTTCGAAAGGCAACCGCATTTGGTGGGCTGTCGAGGCCAATTGTGCGAAGCCACCCGTGCGCGCCATCCGTGTGCAAACTTTTATTACAATACCCCGGTCCTTTTTACCATCGTTATACATTTCCAAGGCTAATCCTTCGAAGGTAGCAGAAATCCTGACACCTTTTGGAACGTTTTAATTTAAATTGATTACGCTGGCGTACAATCTCTTATGACGCTTTTCAATAGCCCTAATGTAAGTGGTAGAGCGCAATTCTTTTCAATTATTTATTTGGGGTTTTTTCGCCAAAAAAGATGGCTCCCACCGTTAAGAAAAACTATAGCATTTTGAGCACGGTTTTCTGTTCAATTTTTTTCGATGGTTTTTTAGAACTTTTATTTTCTCCATTTACCGAAAATTTTGCCAGTGCGGTTAACAAGGAAATAAAAATTTTTCTTTATCAGACTGTATGATAAAAAGAAGTAATTGTCAAATAGTTACGAATTTTTTTCTAAAAAAATTTGCAAAATAGACGAAAAGATACTTTGGAAAGGGTTATTAATTCTTACACAAGACGAAAACTATTTAATGCATGGCAAGGGCAGGAATTGATCCTACCCACTTTTGTAGGGTAATTTGTATTTGACCACTGCATTACGTTGGTTATGAGGCTTCGGCAAGTTGGTTTAAGTTGTCCATACGTTCTTCTAGCCTATGCTTAATTCTTGAAACTGACGAAATCCAGAACGATTTTTATCAAAGGTAGGTATTGCTCCCGGACTCAGTGATTGATTCTGAAGGGATGCACATTGTCTTTACCACTGGACTATGTTAGTTACCACTTTCTATGTTAGTTACCACTTTGACGGGGTTAAGAATTATTATAGATATACACGCTAGATTAAATCAAAGTTATTCGAAGCCATTCGCGAGCTTTTGTTCGCATTTCATCGAATAATATTTAATCATACTCTGTCGAGGAAGATCTTGAAGTTGCTTTTGAGTGTAATTACATTTTTAAATTATGTACAAATTTATTTCTAAATAAATCCAATTGAGTCTTTTGCAATATCACAAATAACAAAAATGGGTAAGGTCAAAACTTGAGCATATAGTAGGTTTCTGGTGCTACGAATTTTAGAAGCCTATATTTTTGTGAGTAATAAAACATTTGAAAAATAAATGTGTGTTGAAATCAGCCTTCTCTTATACTCGGAGAAGACCATGTAAATTCTGATCAAACATACATTTCCAAATTTAATGACCCAGCTATATGACGTTCAATATATATCATTGAACTAAACAGATCACTATTTAAATCTAATGTCGCAGAACAATTTTATTGGTGAGGCACTACAGATACGATAAGTATTAAATAAATGGAAATGTTTTTCGCTGATGATTGCATAAATGACCAGGCAAATTATATTTTGATATGATAAAACTTATACAGCACGTTAATAACAGCAGCCTATATATAGATGCATGTGCGCATGGCAATAGTGTCTACCCGGTCGTAATTCAACCACAATCACTGCAACAGCAGAGCATGAGGTATATATATACAAATCGGTGATACTATATCTTGATGGTCTGATTCGAAGATACAGGGTTTTAGCGCTCACGGTCTGGGGGCCGCTTCTACCCTCCCCTATGTTTCGAACCAGAGGTGGTGGAGTTATGATACAGACGGTTGAGGCAGTCAATTCGATGTCGTTGTCGAAAGGCAACCGCATTTGGTGGGCTGTCGAGGCCAATTGTGCGAAGCCACCCGTGCGCGCCATCCGTGTGCAAACTTTTATTACAATACCCCGGTCCTTTTTACCATCGTTATACATTTCCAAGGCTAATCCTTCGAAGGTAGCAGAAATCCTGACACCTTTTGGAACCTTTTAATTTAAATTGATTACGCTGGCGTACAATCTCTTATGACGCTTTTCAATAGCCCTAATGTAAGTGGTAGAGCGTAATTCTTTTCAATTATTTATTTGGGGTTTTTTCGCCAAAAAAGATGGCTCCCACCGTTAAGAAAAACTATAGCATTTTGAGCACGGTTTTCTGTTCAATTTTTTTCGATGGTTTTTTAGAACTTTTATTTTCTCCATTTACCGACAATTTTGCCAGTGCGGTTAACAAGGAAATAAAAATTTTTCTTTATCAGACTGTATGATAAAAAGAAGTAATTGTCAAATTGTTACGAATTTTTTTCTAAAAAAATTTGCAAAATAGACGAAAAGATACTTTGGAAAGGGTTATTAATTCTTACACAAGACGAAAACTATTTAATGCATGGCAAGGGCAGGAATTGATCCTACCCACTTTTGTAGGGTAATTTGTATTTGACCACTGCATTAGGTTGGTTATGAGGCTTCGGCAAGTTGGTTTAAGTTGTCCATACGTTCTTCTAGCCTATGCTTAATTCTTGAAACTGACGAAATCCAGAACGATTTTTATCAAAGGTAGGTATTGCTCCCGGACTCAGTGATTGATTCTGAAGGGATGCACATTGTCTTTACCACTGGACTATGTTAGTTACCACTTTCTATGTTAGTTACCACTTTGACTGGGTTAAGAATTATTATAAATATACACGCTAGATTAAATCAAAGTTATTCGAAGCCATTCGCGAGCTTTTGTTCGCATTTCATCGAATAATATTTAATCATACTCTGTCGAGGAAGATCTTGAAGTTGCTTTTGAGTGTAATTACATTTTTAAATTATGTACAAATTTATTTCTAAATAAATCCAATTGAGTCTTTTGCAATATCACAAATAACAAAAATGGGTAAGGTCAAAACTTGAGCATATAGTAGGTTTCTGGTGCTACGAATTTTAGAAGCCTATATTTTTGTGAGTAATAAAACATTTGAAAAATAAATGTGTGTTGAAATCAGCCTTCTCTTATACTCGGAGAAGACCATGTAAATTCTGATCAAACATACATTTCCAAATTTAATGACCCAGCTATATGACGTTCAATATATATCATTGAACTAAACAGATCACTATTTAAATCTAATGTCGCAGAACAATTTTATTGGTGAGGCACTACAGACACGATAAGTATTAAATAAATGGAAATGTTTTTCGCTGATTGCATAAATGACCACGCAAATTATATTTTGATATGATAAAACTTATACAGCACGTTAATAACAGCAGCCTATATATAGATGCATGTGCGCATGGCAATAGTGTCTACCCGGTCGTAATTCAACCACAATCACTGCAACAGCAGAGCATGAGGTATATATATACAAATCGGTGATACTATATCTTGGTGGTCTGATTCGAAGATACAGGGTTTTAGCGCTCACGGTCTGGGGGCCGCTCCTACCCTCCCCTATGTTTCGAACCAGAGGTGGTGGAGTTATGATACAGACGGTTGAGGCAGTCAATTCGATGTCGTTGTCGAAAGGCAACCGCATTTGGTGGGCTGTCGAGGCCAATTGTGCGAAGCCACCCGTGCGCGCCATCCGTGTGCAAACTTTTATTACAATACCCCGGTCCTTTTTACCATCGTTATACATTTCCAAGGCTAATCCTTCGAAGGTAGCAGAAATCCTGACACCTTTTGGAACCTTTTAATTTAAATTGATTACGCTGGCGTACAATCTCTTATGACGCTTTTCAATAGCCCTAATGTAAGTGGTAGAGCGTAATTCTTTTCAATTATTTATTTGGGGTTTTTTCGCCAAAAAAGATGGCTCCCACCGTTAAGAAAAACTATAGCATTTTGAGCACGGTTTTCTGTTCAATTTTTTTCGATGGTGTTTTAGAACTTTTATTTTCTCCATTTACCGAAAATTTTGCCAGTGCGGTTAACAAGGAAATAAAAATTTTTCTTTATCAGACTGTATGATAAAAAGAAGTAATTGTCAAATAGTTACGAATTTTTTTCTAAAAAAATTTGCAAAATAGACGAAAAGATACTTTGGAAAGGGTTATTAATTCTTACACAAGACGAAAACTATTTAATGCATGGCAAGGGCAGGAATTGATCCTACCCACTTTTGTAGGGTAATTTGTATTTGACCACTGCATTACGTTGGTTATGAGGCTTCGGCAAGTTGGTTTAAGTTGTCCATACGTTCTTCTAGCCTATGCTTAATTCTTGAAACTGACGAAATCCAGAACGATTTTTATCAAAGGTAGGTATTGCTCCCGGACTCAGTGATTGATTCTGAAGGGATGCACATTGTCTTTACCACTGGACTATGTTAGTTACCACTTTCTATGTTAGTTACCACTTTGACTGGGTTAAGAATTATTATAGATATACACGCTAGATTAAATCAAAGTTATTCGAAGCCATTCGCGAGCTTTTGTTCGCATTTCATCGAATAATATTTAATCATACTCTGTCGAGGAAGACCTTGAAGTTGCTTTTGAGTGTAATTACATTTTTAAATTATGTACAAATTTATTTCTAAATAAATCCAATTGAGTCTTTTGCAATATCACAAATAACAAAAATGGGTAAGGTCAAAACTTGAGCATATAGTAGGTTTCTGGTGCTACGAATTTTAAAAGCCTATATTTTTGTGAGTAATAAAACATTTGAAAAATAAATGTGTGTTGAAATCAGCCTTCTCTTATACTCGGAGAAGACCATGTAAATTCTGATCAAACATACATTTCCAAATTTAATGACCCAGCTATATGACGTTCAATATATATCATTGAACTAAACAGATCACTATTTAAATCTAATGTCGCAGAACAATTTTATTGGTGAGGCACTACAGACACGATAAGTATTAAATAAATGGAAAAGTTTTTCGCTGATTGCATAAATGACCACGCAAATTATATTTTGATATGATAAAACTTATACAGCACGTTAATAACAGCAGCCTATATATAGATGCATGTGCGCATGGCAATAGTGTCTACCCGGTCGTAATTCAACCACAATCACTGCAACAGCAGAGCATGAGGTATATATATACAAATCGGTGATACTATATCTTGATGGTCTGATTCGAAGATACAGGGTTTTAGCACTCACGGTCTGGGGGCCGCTTCTACCCTCCCCTATATTTCGAACCAGAGGTGGTGGAGTTATGATAGAGACGGTTGAGGCAGTCAATTCGATGTCGTTTTCGAAAGGCAACCGCATTTGGTGGGCTGTCGAGGCCAATTGTGCGAAGCCACCCGTGCGCGCCATCCGTGTGCAAACTTTTATTACAATACCCCGGTCCTTTTTACCATCGTTATACATTTCCAAGGCTAATCCTTCGAAGGTAGCAGAAATCCTGACACCTTTTGGAACCTTTTAATTTAAATTGATTACGCTGGCGTACAATCTCTTATGACGCTTTTCAATAGCCCTAATGTAAGTGGTAGAGCGCAATTCTTTTCAATTATTTATTTGGGGTTTTTTCGCCAAAAAAGATGGCTCCCACCGTTAAGAAAAACTATAGCATTTTGAGCACGGTTTTCTGTTCAATTTTTTTCGATGGTTTTTTAGAACTTTTATTTTCTCCATTTACCGAAAATTTTGCCAGTGCGGTTAACAAGGAAATAAAAATTTTTCTTTATCAGACTGTATGATAAAAAGAAGTAATTGTCAAATAGTTACGAATTTTTTTCTAAAAAAATTTGCAAAATAGACGAAAAGATACTTTGGAAAGGGTTATTAATTCTTACACAAGACGAAAACTATTTAATGCATGGCAAGGGCAGGAATTGATCCTACCCACTTTTGTAGGGTAATTTGTATTTGACCACTGCATTACGTTGGTTATGAGGCTTCGGCAAGTTGGTTTAAGTTGTCCATACGTTCTTCTAGCCTATGCTTAATTCTTGAAACTGACGAAATCCAGAACGATTTTTATCAAAGGTAGGTATTGCTCCCGGACTCAGTGATTGATTCTGAAGGGATGCACATTGTCTTTACCACTGGACTATGTTAGTTACCACTTTCTATGTTAGTTACCACTTTGACTGGGTTAAGAATTATTATAGATATACACGCTAGATTAAATCAAAGTTATTCGAAGCCATTCGCGAGCTTTTGTTCGCATTTCATCGAATAATATTTAATCATACTCTGTCGAGGAAGATCTTGAAGTTGCTTTTGAGTGTAATTACATTTTTAAATTATGTACAAATTTATTTCTAAATAAATCCAATTGAGTCTTTTGCAATATCACAAATAACAAAAATGGGTAAGGTCAAAACTTGAGCATATAGTAGGTTTCTGGTGCTACGAATTTTAGAAGCCTATATTTTTGTGAGTAATAAAACATTTGAAAAATAAATGTGTGTTGAAATCAGCCTTCTCTTATACTCGGAGAAGACCATGTAAATTCTGATCAAACATACATTTCCAAATTTAATGACCCAGCTATATGACGTTCAATATATATCATTGAACTAAACAGATCACTATTTAAATCTAATGTCGCAGAACAATTTTATTGGTGAGGCACTACAGATACGATAAGTATTAAATAAATGGAAATGTTTTTCGCTGATGATTGCATAAATGACCAGGCAAATTATATTTTGATATGATAAAACTTATACAGCACGTTAATAACAGCAGCCTATATATAGATGCATGTGCGCATGGCAATAGTGTCTACCCGGTCGTAATTCAACCACAATCACTGCAACAGCAGAGCATGAGGTATATATATACAAATCGGTGATACTATATCTTGATGGTCTGATTCGAAGATACAGGGTTTTAGCGCTCACGGTCTGGGGGCCGCTTCTACCCTCCCCTATGTTTCGAACCAGAGGTGGTGGAGTTATGATACAGACGGTTGAGGCAGTCAATTCGATGTCGTTGTCGAAAGGCAACCGCATTTGGTGGGCTGTCGAGGCCAATTGTGCGAAGCCACCCGTGCGCGCCATCCGTGTGCAAACTTTTATTACAATACCCCGGTCCTTTTTACCATCGTTATACATTTCCAAGGCTAATCCTTCGAAGGTAGCAGAAATCCTGACACCTTTTGGAACCTTTTAATTTAAATTGATTACGCTGGCGTACAATCTCTTATGACGCTTTTCAATAGCCCTAATGTAAGTGGTAGAGCGTAATTCTTTTCAATTATTTATTTGGGGTTTTTTCGCCAAAAAAGATGGCTCCCACCGTTAAGAAAAACTATAGCATTTTGAGCACGGTTTTCTGTTCAATTTTTTTCGATGGTTTTTTAGAACTTTTATTTTCTCCATTTACCGACAATTTTGCCAGTGCGGTTAACAAGGAAATAAAAATTTTTCTTTATCAGACTGTATGATAAAAAGAAGTAATTGTCAAATTGTTACGAATTTTTTTCTAAAAAAATTTGCAAAATAGACGAAAAGATACTTTGGAAAGGGTTATTAATTCTTACACAAGACGAAAACTATTTAATGCATGGCAAGGGCAGGAATTGATCCTACCCACTTTTGTAGGGTAATTTGTATTTGACCACTGCATTAGGTTGGTTATGAGGCTTCGGCAAGTTGGTTTAAGTTGTCCATACGTTCTTCTAGCCTATGCTTAATTCTTGAAACTGACGAAATCCAGAACGATTTTTATCAAAGGTAGGTATTGCTCCCGGACTCAGTGATTGATTCTGAAGGGATGCACATTGTCTTTACCACTGGACTATGTTAGTTACCACTTTCTATGTTAGTTACCACTTTGACTGGGTTAAGAATTATTATAAATATACACGCTAGATTAAATCAAAGTTATTCGAAGCCATTCGCGAGCTTTTGTTCGCATTTCATCGAATAATATTTAATCATACTCTGTCGAGGAAGATCTTGAAGTTGCTTTTGAGTGTAATTACATTTTTAAATTATGTACAAATTTATTTCTAAATAAATCCAATTGAGTCTTTTGCAATATCACAAATAACAAAAATGGGTAAGGTCAAAACTTGAGCATATAGTAGGTTTCTGGTGCTACGAATTTTAGAAGCCTATATTTTTGTGAGTAATAAAACATTTGAAAAATAAATGTGTGTTGAAATCAGCCTTCTCTTATACTCGGAGAAGACCATGTAAATTCTGATCAAACATACATTTCCAAATTTAATGACCCAGCTATATGACGTTCAATATATATCATTGAACTAAACAGATCACTATTTAAATCTAATGTCGCAGAACAATTTTATTGGTGAGGCACTACAGACACGATAAGTATTAAATAAATGGAAATGTTTTTCGCTGATTGCATAAATGACCACGCAAATTATATTTTGATATGATAAAACTTATACAGCACGTTAATAACAGCAGCCTATATATAGATGCATGTGCGCATGGCAATAGTGTCTACCCGGTCGTAATTCAACCACAATCACTGCAACAGCAGAGCATGAGGTATATATATACAAATCGGTGATACTATATCTTGGTGGTCTGATTCGAAGATACAGGGTTTTAGCGCTCACGGTCTGGGGGCCGCTCCTACCCTCCCCTATGTTTCGAACCAGAGGTGGTGGAGTTATGATACAGACGGTTGAGGCAGTCAATTCGATGTCGTTGTCGAAAGGCAACCGCATTTGGTGGGCTGTCGAGGCCAATTGTGCGAAGCCACCCGTGCGCGCCATCCGTGTGCAAACTTTTATTACAATACCCCGGTCCTTTTTACCATCGTTATACATTTCCAAGGCTAATCCTTCGAAGGTAGCAGAAATCCTGACACCTTTTGGAACCTTTTAATTTAAATTGATTACGCTGGCGTACAATCTCTTATGACGCTTTTCAATAGCCCTAATGTAAGTGGTAGAGCGTAATTCTTTTCAATTATTTATTTGGGGTTTTTTCGCCAAAAAAGATGGCTCCCACCGTTAAGAAAAACTATAGCATTTTGAGCACGGTTTTCTGTTCAATTTTTTTCGATGGTTTTTTAGAACTTTTATTTTCTCCATTTACCGACAATTTTGCCAGTGCGGTTAACAAGGAAATAAAAATTTTTCTTTATCAGACTGTATGATAAAAAGAAGTAATTGTCAAATTGTTACGAATTTTTTTCTAAAAAAATTTGCAAAATAGACGAAAAGATACTTTGGAAAGGGTTATTAATTCTTACACAAGACGAAAACTATTTAATGCATGGCAAGGGCAGGAATTGATTCTACCCACTTTTGTAGGGTAATTTGTATTTGACCACTGCATTAGGTTGGTTATGAGGCTTCGGCAAGTTGGTTTAAGTTGTCCATACGTTCTTCTAGCCTATGCTTAATTCTTGAAACTGACGAAATCCAGAACGATTTTTATCAAAGGTAGGTATTGCTCCCGGACTCAGTGATTGATTCTGAAGGGATGCACATTGTCTTTACCACTGGACTATGTTAGTTACCACTTTCTATGTTAGTTACCACTTTGACTGGGTTAAGAATTATTATAGATATACACGCTAGATTAAATCAAAGTTATTCGAAGCCATTCGCGAGCTTTTGTTCGCATTTCATCGAATAATATTTGCTCATACTCTGTCGAGGAAGATCTTGAAGTTGCTTTTGAGTGTAATTACATTTATATGCACAAATTTATTTCTAAATAAATCCAATTGAGTCTTTTGCAATATCACAATAACAAAAATGGGTAAGATCACAACTTGGGCATACAGTAGGTTTCTGGTGCTACGAATTTTAAAATCCCATATGCATATTTTTGTAAGTAGAACATTTGAAAGATAAATGTGTGTTGAAATCAGCCTTCTCTTATACTCGGAGAAGACCATGTAAATTCTGATCAAACATACATTTCCAAATTTAATGACCCAGCTATATGACGTTCAATATATATCATTGAACTAAACAGATCACTATTTAAATCTAATGTCGCAGAACAATTTTATTGGTGAGGCATTACAGACACGATAAGTATTAAATAAATGGAAATGTTTTTCGCTGATTGCATAAATGACCACGCAAATTATATTTTGATATGATAAAACTTATACAGCACGTTAATAACAGCAGTATATATATATAGATGCATGTGCGCATGGCAATAGTGTCTACCCGGTCGTAATTCAACCACAATCACTGCAACAGCAGAGCATGAGGTATATATATACAAATCGGTGATACTATATCTTGATGGTCTGATTCGAAGATACAGGGTTTTAGCACTCACGGTCTGGGGGCCGCTTCTACCCTCCCCTATGTTTCGAACCAGAGGTGGTGGAGTTATGATACAGACGGTTGAGGCAGTCAATTCGATGTCGTTGTCGAAAGGCAACCGCATTTGGTGGGCTGTCGAGGCCAATTGTGCGAAGCCACCCGTGCGCGCCATCCGTGTGCAAACTTTTATTACAATACCCCGGTCCTTTTTACCATCGTTATACATTTCCAAGGCTAATCCTTCGAAGGTAGCAGAAATCCTGACACCTTTTGGAACCTTTTAATTTAAATTGATTACGCTGGCGTACAATCTCTTATGACGCTTTTCAATAGCCCTAATGTAAGTGGTAGAGCGTAATTCTTTTCAATTATTTATTTGGGGTTTTTTCGCCAAAAAAGATGGCTCCCACCGTTAAGAAAAACTATAGCATTTTGAGCACGGTTTTCTGTTCAATTTTTTTCGATGGTTTTTTAGAACTTTTATTTTCTCCATTTACCGAAAATTTTGCCAGTGCGGTTAACAAGGAAATAAAAATTTTTCTTTATCAGACTGTATGATAAAAAGAAGTAATTGTCAAATTGTTACGAATTTTTTTCTAAAAAAATTTGCAAAATAGACGAAAAGATACTTTGGAAAGGGTTATTAATTCTTACACAAGACGAAAACTATTTAATGCATGGCAAGGGCAGGAATTGATCCTACCCACTTTTGTAGGGTAATTTGTATTTGACCACTGCATTACGTTGGTTATGAGGCTTCGGCAAGTTGGTTTAAGTTGTCCATACGTTCTTCTAGCCTATGCTTAATTCTTGAAACTGACGAAATCCAGAACGATTTTTATCAAAGGTAGGTATTGCTCCCGGACTCAGTGATTTATTCTGAAGGGATGCACATTGTCTTTACCACTGGACTATGTTAGTTACCACTTTCTATGTTAGTTACCACTTTGACTGGGTTAAGAATTATTATAGATATACACGCTAGATTAAATCAAAGTTATTCGAAGCCATTCGCGAGCTTTTGTTCGCATTTCATCGAATAATATTTAATCATACTCTGTCGAGGAAGATCTTGAAGTTGCTTTTGAGTGTAATTACATTTATATGCACAAATTTATTTCTAAATAAATCCAATTGAGTCTTTTGCAATATCACAATAACAAAAATGGGTAAGATCACAACTTGGGCATACAGTAGGTTTCTGGTGCTACGAATTTTAAAATCCCATATGCATATTTTTGTAAGTAGAACATTTGAAAGATAAATGTGTGTTGAAATCAGCCTTCTCTTATACTCGGAGAAGACCATGTAAATTCTGATCAAACATACATTTCCAAATTTAATGACCCAGCTATATGACGTTCAATATATATCATTGAACTAAACAGATCACTATTTAAATCTAATGTCGCAGAACAATTTTATTGGTGAGGCACTACAGACACGATAAGTATTAAATAAATGGAAAAGTTTTTCGCTGATTGCATAAATGACCACGCAAATTATATTTTGATATGATAAAACTTATACAGCACGTTAATAACAGCAGCCTATATATAGATGCATGTGCGCATGGCAATAGTGTCTACCCGGTCGTAATTCAACCACAATCACTGCAACAGCAGAGCATGAGGTATATATATACAAATCGGTGATACTATATCTTGATGGTCTGATTCGAAGATACAGGGTTTTAGCACTCACGGTCTGGGGGCCGCTTCTACCCTCCCCTATATTTCGAACCAGAGGTGGTGGAGTTATGATACAGACGGTTGAGGCAGTCAATTCGATGTCGTCGTCGAAAGGCAACCGCATTTGGTGGGCTGTCGAGGCCAATTGTGCGAAGCCACCCGTGCGCGCCATCCGTGTGCAAACTTTTATTACAATACCCCGGTTCTTTTTACCATCGTTATACATTTCCAAGGCTAATCCTTCGAAGGTAGCAGAAATCCTGACACCTTTTGGAACCTTTTAATTTAAATTGATTACGCTGGCGTACAATCTCTTATGACGCTTTTCAATAGCCCTAATGTAAGTGGTAGAGCGCAATTCTTTTCAATTATTTATTTGGGGTTTTTTCGCCAAAAAAGATGGCTCCCACCGTTAAGAAAAACTATAGCATTTTGAGCACGGTTTTCTGTTCAATTTTTTTCGATGGTTTTTTAGAACTTTTATTTTCTCCATTTACCGAAAATTTTGCCAGTGCGGTTAACAAAGAAATAAAAATTTTTCTTTATCAGACTGTATGATAAAAAGAAGTAATTGTCAAATAGTTACGAATTTTTTTCTAAAAAAATTTGCAAAATAGACGAAAAGATACTTTGGAAAGGGTTATTAATTCTTACACAAGACGAAAACTATTTAATGCATGGCAAGGGCAGGAATTGATCCTACCCACTTTTGTAGGGTAATTTGTATTTGACCACTGCATTACGTTGGTTATGAGGCTTCGGCAAGTTGGTTTAAGTTGTCCATACGTTCTTCTAGCCTATGCTTAATTCTTGAAACTGACGAAATCCAGAACGATTTTTATCAAAGGTAGGTATTGCTCCCGGACTCAGTGATTGATTCTGAAGGGATGCACATTGTCTTTACCACTGGACTATGTTAGTTACCACTTTCTATGTTAGTTACCACTTTGACTGGGTTAAGAATTATTATAGATATACACGCTAGATTAAATCAAAGTTATTCGAAGCCATTCGCGAGCTTTTGTTCGCATTTCATCGAATAATATTTAATCATACTCTGTCGAGGAAGACCTTGAAGTTGCTTTTGAGTGTAATTACTTTTTTAAATTATGTACAAATTTATTTCTAAATAAATCCAATTGAGTCTTTTGCAATATCACAAATAACAAAAATGGGTAAGGTCAAAACTTGAGCATATAGTAGGTTTCTGGTGCTACGAATTTTAAAAGCCTATATTTTTGTGAGTAATAAAACATTTGAAAAATAAATGTGTGTTGAAATCAGCCTTCTCTTATACTCGGAGAAGACCATGTAAATTCTGATCAAACATACATTTCCAAATTTAATGACCCAGCTATATGACGTTCAATATATATCATTGAACTAAACAGATCACTATTTAAATCTAATGTCGCAGAACAATTTTATTGGTGAGGCACTACAGACACGATAAGTATTAAATAAATGGAAATGTTTTTCGCTGATTGCATAAATGACCACGCAAGTTATATTTTGATATGATAAAACTTATACAGCACGTTAATAACAGCAGCCTATATATAGATGCATGTGCGCATGGCAATAGTGTCTACCCGGTCGTAATTCAACCACAATCACTGCAACAGCAGAGCATGAGGTATATATATACAAATCGGTGATACTATATCTTGATGGTCTGATTCGAAGATACAGGGTTTTAGCACTCACGGTCTGGGGGCCGCTTCTACCCTCCCCTATGTTTCGAACCAGGGGTGGTGGAGTTATGATACAGACGGTTGAGGCAGTCAATTCGATGTCGTTGTCGAAAGGCAACCGCATTTGGTGGGCTGTCGAGGCCAATTGTGCGAAGCCACCCGTGCGCGCCATCCGTGTGCAAACTTTTATTACAATACCCCGGTCCTTTTTACCATCGTTATACATTTCCAAGGCTAATCCTTCGAAGGTAGCAGAAATCCTGACACCTTTTGGAACCTTTTAATTTAAATTGATTACGCTGGCGTACAATCTCTTATGACGCTTTTCAATAGCCCTAATGTAAGTGGTAGAGCGTAATTCTTTTCAATTATTTATTTGGGGTTTTTTCGCCAAAAAAGATGGCTCCCACCGTTAAGAAAAACTATAGCATTTTGAGCACGGTTTTCTGTTCAATTTTTTTCGATGGTTTTTTAGAACTTTTATTTTCTCCATTTACCGAAAATTTTTCCAGTGCGGTTAACAAGGAAATAAAAATTTTTCTTTATCAGACTGTATGATAAAAAGAAGTAATTGTCAAATTGTTACGAATTTTTTTCTAAAAAAATTTGCAAAATAGACGAAAAGATACTTTGGAAAGGGTTATTAATTCTTACACAAGACGAAAACTATTTAATGCATGGCAAGGGCAGGAATTGATCCTACCCACTTTTGTAGGGTAATTTGTATTTGACCACTGCATTACGTTGGTTATGAGGCTTCGGCAAGTTGGTTTAAGTTGTCCATACGTTCTTCTAGCCTATGCTTAATTCTTGAAACTGACGAAATCCAGAACGATTTTTATCAAAGGTAGGTATTGCTCCCGGACTCAGTGATTGATTCTGAAGGGATGCACATTGTCTTTACCACTGGACTATGTTAGTTACCACTTTCTATGTTAGTTACCACTTTGACTGGGTTAAGAATTATTATAGATATACACGCTAGATTAAATCAAAGTTATTCGAAGCCATTCGCGAGCTTTTGTTCGCATTTCATCGAATAATATTTGCTCATACTCTGTCGAGGAAGATCTTGAAGTTGCTTTTGAGTGTAATTACATTTATATGCACAAATTTATTTCTAAATAAATCCAATTGAGTCTTTTGCAATATCACAATAACAAAAATGGGTAAGATCACAACTTGGGCATACAGTAGGTTTCTGGTGCTACGAATTTTAAAATCCCATATGCATATTTTTGTAAGTAGAACATTTGAAAGATAAATGTGTGTTGAAATCAGCCTTCTCTTATACTCGGAGAAGACCATGTAAATTCTGATCAAACATACATTTCCAAATTTAATGACCCAGCTATATGACGTTCAATATATATCATTGAACTAAACAGATCACTATTTAAATCTAATGTCGCAGAACAATTTTATTGGTGAGGCACTACAGACACGATAAGTATTAAATAAATGGAAATGTTTTTCGCTGATTGCATAAATGACCACGCAAATTATATTTTGATATGATAAAACTTATACAGCACGTTAATAACAGCAGCCTATATATAGATGCATGTGCGCATGGCAATAGTGTCTACCCGGTCGTAATTCAACCACAATCACTGCAACAGCAGAGCATGAGGTATATATATACAAATCGGTGATACTATATCTTGATGGTCTGATTCGAAGATACAGGGTTTTAGCACTTACGGTCTGGGGGCCGCTTCTACCCTCCCCTATATTTCGAACCAGAGGTGGTGGAGTTATGATACAGACGGTTGAGGCAGTCAATTCGATGTCGTTGTCGAAAGGCAACCGCATTTGGTGGGCTGTCGAGGCCAATTGTGCGAAGCCACCCGTGCGCGCCATCCGTGTGCAAACTTTTATTACAATACCCCGGTCCTTTTTACCATCGTTATACATTTCCAAGGGTAATCCTTCGAAGGTAGCAGAAATCCTGACACCTTTTGGAACCTTTTAATTTAAATTGATTACGCTGGCGTACAATCTCTTATGACGCTTTTCAATAGCCCTAATGTAAGTGGTAGAGCGTAATTCTTTTCAATTATTTATTTGGGGTTTTTCATTTATTTTTGGGTAAACCAGCCTTAAGACCCAAAACGTCTAGTCGACAAAGTTTTTTATAGTCCACACTCGAGGTCTGCGTGAGAAGAACACTCCTAAGATCAATTTCCTTACCAGGTGACATCATTGTTTAACCAAACTGCGCTGGTTCAGCGCGGACTGGTTTCTCAGGATGGCCAACTCTCGGCTTTGCCTCGGTCTTAACCTGTGCATGTTCACTCGCTCCTAAGATGATGTGGACGGGTAACTCTGGTTTTGTGTCATCATCATTCATTGAAATTCCTTGTAAATAAGGATATTGATTGATGATGTTGAGGGTTATCCAGTGACAACAACTTGTCTCGATAAACTTTAGTGACTACTGTATTGATCTTGAAATCGTTTTCTAAGCTAGAGATTGTTACTTTGTGGATTTCAGTTCGTTTGTTGCAGGACTCCCTCATCATTTCGATTCGCTTATTCTCTCGTCTAGCTGGTCGGTTGTTAATTTTCTGCAGCAGCACAGATGAGGCATATGAGCCTGCTCCTGTGTCAAGTAGAGCCCTACATTTGATGCCATTGACTTGAACCACCACCACTGGGTATACAACTTTCCCGGCCACTTTTGCTACGCCAAGGAGCTCTCCTTCTTTCTTTTCTGCTCCTTGTGGTTTACCATTGGAATCGTATATTGACCTATGATGACGCCGTCTACACTTTTGACATGAGTTATGGCTACGACAGGCCGATGCTCTGTGCCTGGACCCAGTGCAGTTAAAACATAACGCTTTATTAAATAGAATTCTCTTTCGATCAGCTACTTGAGACACCTTCGTACATTCGGTTGATTTGTGGTTGATTGCTCATTGCTCCACAGTAGGGACATGCTTTCGGTTTCCAATCATGATCTTGCGCAGTGAAGAAGTTTTCTAGATTCCTACGCCTTAGATTCCGCTCTGTGTCTTGATCATCTTTGCTCTCCACTGGATTTTTCTCAATCCACTTCCTTAATTGCTCCAGCAACGGCGTGAACCCCCAATCTTGCCAGTCATATCATCCATTCTCAATAGGTCTGCTCGGATCCCTTCAAGGTTGTCTAACGTTAGTCGTGCATATCCTGCACCAATTTTCAGTTTGCCCAGGGCCTCCAATGCCTGCACACTTAAAGCTGACTTTGTGTAGAAATCATGAATTTGGTTCGCATTTGTACCAAGGATATGGGGAAGAGACATAATGTTCTGTACATAAGCTTTCACAACCTCACTTGGCTTGCCATATTTAGATTTCAGGATTTGTTTTGCTCTTTTATATCCTTCACTTATTAGGGGTAGAGCATCGACAGTGGCACGCACAGATGGTATTAGTAATTCTTTTAGGTAAGAGAATTTAGAAACAGAGCTAATATAGGACTTTTCAATTTCAGCCTCGTACTGGTTCCAAAATCGCATCTAATCCATAAATGTCCCATTAAATTTAGTTATGAAACGTTCTGGCAACTTTACCTTTGATGCCCTTTGGACAGGGTTTTTGGAGCTCTCAAAATCCCAGATTTTCTAATTTTTTCTCATAATTTACTTTCTCTTCAAACTTAATCTTCTCGATTTCTTTCTCCAAATTAATTCTTTGTTGTTGTTTAATTCTGTCCTCTCTTTCAGCTTCTTCATTTCATTTACAATCCTTTTTAGCTCTGCACCCGTCCCCTGGAATTGTTCTACATTCTTCTCGACATCCTCACTCCTGTTAGGTATAGTGGTCTCATATCTTCTCCCTCTTGGAGTTTCAACTCTAGAATTCCAAGTTTTAGGTCTTGTACTTCGCTTATTATTTTCCGAATTGTATTCAAATGTCTCTCGATAGTGTCTGAATCACGTTGTTCCACTACGGTTTTATTATTGCCGTCTAGTAGTTTTAATGATTTAAGTTTACTCTGCAATTTCTTGTCCAATGTGGTCAAGTCCATGCTCACTTCTGGGTTCGATATTTTCCTGTTTTTGCTCATTTCCCCCAAGTTACTTTGTTCAGAATTACCTTTAAAAAAACCTTCACAAAGTCACGAATCTCGCATGAACGTTTCTTAGTATCTCACTCGGAGCCTTTCGGGTATCTCCGAGCAGTTCTAATACTTCATGTACCGATAATTTTCGACAGTCATTGTATATGAATTTTTCCGGCAGGTCAGAGTGATTGTTGTGCCTCAAACCCATTTTCAAACTGGGCAGTGTACCAGTAAACGACATTTCAATTGCTAAACTAAAATAAGCACATTATTATCCAGCAGAGGCGTAGAAACGAATTAATAGTTGGGGGGGGCTGAACATACGAGCGCCGAAGGCGCGAGCTCTGTTGAGGGGTCCGGGGGCATCCTCCCCCGGGAAATTTTGAAAACTAGAGCCCCGGAAATGCCATTTCCAGCGATTTGGGCACTTAATTTGGAGTTTATTTTGATTGCAAAAATGAGCTAAATTTGGCACATTTTTTACAAAAAATGTGAATAATGTATAACGATCTCAAAAAAAAATGCATCAGTTGAAGTTTGGATATTGATTAATGAATGTGGATTTCTGATATCTATACTAAATGCTTATTGAAGTCAAATACTGATTTTATGTGTCCTATAACAATGTAATTAGATATTGACACGAGAACAGGGAAATTGTGAAACTATCTGGTTAATCTTGGTGTATTCTTCCAGGGAAAAATGTAAATTTTTAGGCTCTAAATTGCTCTAAGAACCGATCTGGGAACCAATCTAACATTCTAAGATTTAAATCTTTCCCAAGAAAGATTTCGAAGAGACAAATAATCAAACGTACTTTCCCTGGAAAGACGGCAGAAGAGATTAAATCTGAGATTAACACCATCTCCCCTGAAACTGCTCCGTCGCATATCATAATTCATGCGGAAACGAACAACCTTCCAACGAACTCAGTGCGGGGAAACTGTAAATCACATAGAAGAGTTGGCAAACTGTGTTAAACAAAGATTTCCTAGTGCACAAATTGGACTGTCTAGCATTACTAATCGAAATGACAGGGGCGGGTCCAGGGTAAGTCAAAATAAATTACAGCAGCTCAAGTTTAAATTCAAAATAGCTTTATAACAATGTCATAGGTTATGAATTTCAAAAGAATAAAATCTAACCAATGAAGTTGCTTTGAAGGTATTTTAAAATGTAAATATATCCTAGAATGAGCTGTGGTAATTTCTTTTGACTTACGCTAGATCCACCACTGCGAAATGACATTGAACTAAGTACAAAAATCATGGATGTTAACAAAAAATTGAAGAGTTCTGCGACAAAAGGGGCTTTGAATTTATAGATGATCAGAATATAGACAATTCATGCTTAAATGGCAGTAATATACATCTAAATTCGAAAGGTTCTGCTTACTTAGCCGTGAATTTTATTACTTTATAAGAGGTAAGGATGTTCAATCGAATTATCATCACCATACAAGCAAGGATTTTCGTTTTCCATCCCACCAATTGCATCTGCTGGAGAACATAGTCAAAATACTAACACCTCCAAGAGGAAGCAGCCTGAGAGCGAGGACTTATTAGCAGAATCTAGGTGTGTAAACAGGTGTGACCCTATGCAAAACAACTTAAGTAATCAAGGTAATCCACTTAATTTTTTGAATAATATTAAAGGTTTGAGAATAGCTAGCCTTAATGTGAACAGCATAGTCAAACATATTGATGAAATGCGAATTTTATTGGAAAGTAAATCTATCGATATCTTATTAATGAATCTAAAATTGACGATACGGTTTTAGATAATGAGATACATATTAGTGGCTATAATATAATTCGAAATGATCGCAAGAGAAATGGTGGTGGTGTGATAATGTATCTCAAACAAGTATTATCATTCACTGAACGAAATTATTTGGTAGTTGATTCACTAGAAATGATATGTGTTGAGATTAAAAAACCCTACAAGAAGCCATTTTCTAGTATGTGCATGCATGGTATAGACCACCAAATTCGAATACCAATCTGCTTGATGATTTTGAAGTTTTTCTTCACAAATGTGATCTTGCAAATCAAGAGCTAATAATAATGAGAGATTTAAACTGTGACGTTTCTAAGACCCCTCCAGAGTCTAATACACGGAAGTTACAATTTCTTTCTTTACTGTATCAGCTTGATCAATTAATTAGTGAACCAACAAGAGTTACGGGAACGTCAGCCACCTTGATTGACTTATTTTTTACTAATAAACTAGAGAACATAATACAGTCGTGTGTGGTTCATATTGGAATATCCGACCATAGCCTAATGTATGCTGTTAGAAAATTTACACTTCCAAAATTGCGCGAAAGAGTAAAAATTGCTCGTAATTTCAAAAACTTCAATGCAAATGATTTTCTTAGTGACATATCTCAGATTCCATGGGAATGTATAACTTCCCATGACAACCCCAATATATGCTGGAAGATCTGGCAATCCCTCTATTTAAAAGTACTAGATACACATACACCTCTCCGCCACATAAGAATTCGGACAAACTCTCTTCCTTAGATTAATAAAAAAATTAAGGAACAAATGCGATTGAGAGATTATTATAAGAAGCAAACTGTAAAACATAGTTCACAAACTCAATGGGAAATGTACAGAAAAACACGCAATAACGTCAATTCGGAAATACGATTAGCAAAAAAGAAATATTTCTGTGACAAAATTAATGAGTGTGCACAAATCAACAACCCTAGGAAAAGTTGGTCCTTAATAAATGATCTCCTTGGAAAGAAAAGAAAATCTAGTAATATTACTGAACTTCATGTCGATGATGTTATTATTTCCGAAGATAACTTAATAGCAGAAACGTTTAAAGTGCATATGACACGAAATGTTATGTTTCAGAATCATAGAATACATTGTGCAGTGATTATCACACTGTAATTTATTTTTTAAAAACATGATGTTAAGGCGACTATTTAAACGTTTTAATAAATGACCGTGAGGCAAAAACTATCCCATGCATGGGAACGAGTTTGCACCAAAATGACATCATAATGACGTTAGTAGTTTTACCCAGAGTCAAATTGAGTCAATGAACAGAAAATACATCTCATCAGTGACGTCATTTTGGTGCAATTTCGTTCCCAGTCATAGGACAGTTTTTTGCCTCACGGCCACGTATAAAAACGTTCAAATAATTCCCTTGGCATCATGTTTTTTAAAAATAAATTACTCTGCGTAAATCACCGCAGTAAGAAGTCTGTAATTCTAAAACATAAAATTCGTGTCATATGCACTTTAATGATTTCTTCATTCATATCGGTCCTGAATTAGCATCTGAAATTGACTTTCAATTACCGAATGAAAACGATACCGAAGGTAATATTAATAATAATATCTCTCCTCTGAGCACATTTCAGTTTTCTGCAATTAGTGAAGAAGAAGTTTACACCGAGCTATGTAATCTCAAAGAAACAAAATCAACTGGTATTGATACGATACCCGCTCGTATTCTCAAAATATCTGGTAACATCATTGCACCATCGATAACTTGGATCTTCAATCTCTCGTTAAAAAAAGGAATATTTGTGGATGAATAGAAAAAGGCTTGGGTCTTACCAAATTATAAATCAGGCAATCGATATAATTGCGAAAATTATAGTCCTATTTCAATATTACCTGTCATAAGCAAGATTCAACCAATTATATAACTTTCTCAATGAAAATTCTTTGTTATCTAAACGTCAGTTTGGATTTCGTCCGAAAAATTCAACTTTGACGGCACTAATACAAATGTGCGATGAATTCTATCAAAACTTAGATAATGGTAAATTAAACGGAGTTGTTTTCCTAGACATTCGGAAGACATTTGACTCAGTGGATCACAAAATCATACTATGTAAAATGAAAACACAATTTGGGCTGAGAAATGTTGAACTTGACTGGTTTGCATCATATTTAGATAACAGAGTCTGTGATATTAATGGCAGTATTTCATCTCCGAAAATTATCAAAACTGGTGTTCCGCAGGGTTCTATTCTTGGACCATGCACTTCTTTTTTTACTCTATAAAATGATCTGCCCGATTGCCTTCATTACGCCACTCCCTGTCTATATGCGGATGATACTCAGATACTTGTTTCTTCAAATGATTATGCGGAACTTATTGATAGCCTTAATTTTGATCTAAAAATATCAGCGAATTTCTTGCAAAAAATAAATTACAACATCACCCCACTAAGACAAAAGTAATGATTATTGGATCATCTTATAACCTTAATAATAAGGTTTATGACTATCCCGTAATGTTAAATAGTAAAGTGATCTCCCGGACAGATTTCTTTGAGTGTTTAGGAGTATTGATTGATGAAAAAATGAGTTGGGATTTACATGTCGAAAAGACGTGCAAAAAGGTTGGGGGTAGCATTGCTGTTATGAAACGAATTAAGCCATTTGTTCCCAATGGTATTCTGCAATCAATCTATAATGCCATGGTACAACCATGTTTTGGTTGCTCCTCCCCCTTGTGGGGAAATTGTTCTGCCTATTTGAAAAAAATTAAAACTTCAAAGATTTCAAAATCGAGCGGGAAGGATAATTTCCGGTGCTAATTATGAAATTAATTCTGCTGATGTTCTCGAATCTCTTGGGTGGCAAACATTAGAGGAAAGACGTAAACGTAACAAGTCGATATTAATGTACAGAATCTTAAATAATCGTGCTGCTCTTATTTTGAAAGAGCAGTTTACTAGGAGTGGCGACTTACCAGAAAATTATAATCTGAGAAGCAGAAGAACTGATTTGATTCTTCCAAACCCAAAAAGAGACTATCTTAAAAAAGCTTTAAGTATAGTGGGGCAAAATTATGGAATAGCCTCTCCGCAGAAGCAAAACTAGCCACATCCGAATATGCATTTATAACATCAATAAATCGATAATTATATATATACGAATATTTTGGTTGTCTTTAATAGTTTAACTTGGGTCACACCTATTCTTTTGTAAATAATTTTGTAGTTAGTTTTTCAGACTTACTCCTGTAAATAGTTGGTTTTTATTATGCCGACGCCCCTCATGGAAACCAACAGTATGTTGATGAGGCTAGCGTGGGTAAATTTGCTTGTAAATAAAGGTTACATACATATACATACATACATACATACTATCTAACAGAACATTCACGTGATTAAAATCACGCCAGACAGATTTTTTTTTGGGGGGGGGTTTAGCCCCTCCTTAAAAAATTTTGGGGGGCTCGAGCCCCCCCCCCCTCCCCCACTGTTCCTACGCCACTGTTATCCAGAAACCATGCGATAACTGCATGAAACAACTACAAGAAATGTACATGGTCTTCAGTGCTGTCACAACCAAATTTTGGAATTCCTCTGCAAAAGCACTAAATTTTTCAAAATTTCTAGAATTCCTTAAAAACTTGCTTATCCTACTTTATCCCAAATTTTCCGTTGTTTATGTAGGCTGATTTACATACTATTCGTATGCGATTGTCATTTTGACACATTGGCTATAGTTATTGCAATAGATGTTGACACATGCATAAAGAAATTGTACAGTCTGGAGCTGAGCTTACAGGGGCATCATTGAAACTCAAATTTAAATAATAACATGCGATAGTGATAGCATAAGCGATGTGAGCGATCAATCATCCGATGTGTTGGAGCCGGAGGCTTTACCAGACCAGAAGCTAGACACTGACTGCGAATCACGATCACTTCCAACAGTAAATTCAAAGCCAAAAGGAGACCCTCAAAGAGCGATATGCTCAACAGTTAAGACATCATTGGTTACAAGATCCAAACTTTAAGATTGGTTAGTTGGTCCTTCTCCAGAAAAATCAAGCGCTACATGCAAGGCATGTCAAAAATCAGTTTCTTGTTTAAAGTGGTTCCTATTGAGACATTCCAAATCCGAAATTCACAAGAAGGCAATGAAATCTCAAAAGCCTGGCCAACAACAGGGAAATCTTGTACAATGTTTCAGACGGCAAGAGGAAAACGGCGGCTTGTTCAAGGAAACATTCGAAGTCCGAGTATGTGCCTTCCTCGGTGGACACAACCATCCGTTAAGTCTCATTAGTCCGTTGGTAAGTTTGTTAAAGTCCACGGCGCCTGTTAATAGCAAAAAGGTCGACATTCACTTGTCAACGCTTCGATGAACCAATATTTTAGGACAAGGACTGAGACTGTATTTTTCAAAAGAGCTTGTGCAGATATTAAGGCCGGTTTCCTCTCAGGAAAATAATCCTCGGGTCGGACCGGATCGGAACAAATTTAACCTGCACATGCGTCTTTGGTGCCAATTCTTTCCCACTTTGAAGCAATTTTATACGTATGAACAGCCTACTTCAAACCGACACAAAATTGGCTCTAAAGGCACATGAGCAGGTTAAATTTTGTTCCGATCCGGTCCGATCCGAGGACTATTTTCCTGAGTGGAAACCGGTCTTTACCCAACACCTACTTCAGCATAATCCCTGATGAAACTACAGACGTTTCCACGCAAAAACAGTTGGGAATATGTGTGATGTGTTTTGATGAACCAACTGTGCAACCAGTGACACGATTTCTCGACATGGTGGAAGTGGAAACAGTGACTGCAGTAGGCCTTTATAACGCGATTAAAAGTTCATTTGAAGAAAAAAATATTCCTATCAAGAATATTATTGGATTTTCATTGGACGCGACAAATGTAATGTTTGGTGAGCACCAAAGTGTTGTTTCACTGTTGAAGAAAGAAGCATCATATGTTTTGGCTGCATTTGAAATGTAGTTGCCACATGATTCACTTGTGTGCCTCCTATGCTTGTCTGAAGATGTCGACAACATTAGAAGATCTCTGCATGAATATTTATTCTTACTTCAGCAGATCCAGTCTAAGACAGGACGAATTCTACGAGTTTCAAAAGTTTGTTGAAACTAAACCACACAGGGTTCTGGAAATTGGTCAAACAAGATGGTTATCTTTGGAGTCTTGAGTTAAAAGGGTCCTCGAACAATGGGAAGCTCTCTGCCTATATTTTACTTCGGTTGTAAATGAGAAGAAAGATCCTTCATACACAACCGAGTGACCGAGTCCATACTTCAAGGTCTTTCTAAGAAGTATTTGAAAGCGCGATTAGAGTTTCTAAGTTTCCAATTGTATCGCCTAAGCGGCTTCAACACATTGTTCCAATCCTCCAATCATGTCCTTCATCGTGTTCGCGACGAAGTACATAAGCTGTTGAAGTACATGTCATGTCTGAAGTTCATGACGGAAGCAGTAAATCAAATTAGATCGCGTTTTGACCTCAGTGATTCAGCTTATAAACTTGTTGAGTTTGTTCTTGCTGAGAATGCTGTGAAGTGTTGCCCTCCCCCCGTCTCTACAAGAGCTTTTCGCTAAATTTCCATATTTAACTGGTGTAACAGATAAGATGTCCGTTCAATTAATGTAGAATGGCCAAAACAGGCGCTGGAGGAAACTTCAGAGATAAATAAAGACCACTCGTCATTGCAATTTTGGCAGAATCGTTTAAGCACGTGCACGTTTGATGGGAAATTGAAATACCCTAATTTACAGGGATCGCGGAGCAATTTTTGGATTGAGGGAGCCGAACTTTAGCTTCCCAGGGGTGGGAAGGGGGCCGGGGCAACAATCGAGTCCCCATTCTTGCTTCGTTCTTTTTCAACTTTTTTAATTTACTAACTCCGTTTTTTTACTTTTTTAAGTTTTTTTCTTAAACTATCTTGCGGTTGCGACGTGTTCATGTTTCTTGTTGGGGGTTTTTTCGTTCTTTATTAGTAAATACTGGAAAAAATATATATGTATGTTATTTCGACGCCAATCCTTTTGCTTCCTTTTGCTGGATGTCAGAGTGTGTTTTCCCAAAATCACAGCCAAAATGTTAATGTGTGCTCTTGACCTGAGCTGTAACGCTACTTATTGGAAAAACGTCAAGTAGCACTGGTTATAATTAACTGCCATTCAATCAATCACAGGAAAATTATTGGGGGGGCCAAGGCCTCCCCCCTCCTCCGCGGTCCCTGATTTAATGAAAGTCATTGATTCATCATGTCCGTACCTTCGTCAAATGCTGCAGTGGAAAGGCTGTTTAGCCTTTTAAAGCTCGTGAAAACTGAATCAAGAAATTCTTTAAAGAAAAAGAGTCTTCGTCGGACTTCTTCGCACCAAAGAAGGCCTCAGAGTGGAGTCTTGTCATGCTCGTGATCTGAAGATGAATCCCAAGCTTTCAACTATATTCTAAGGGCTGTCAAAAGCAGTGCAACAGGTGCCGTAGTGAACCAGTTGATCATGCAGCAATTATCAAGCCAGTAAGATCGCGGATCTTCAGTAAACGCTTTTTTAGTTCAACGCGTACGTGGTGACTTTTGTTAATGTTTTATAAATATTATTCTATGAACACTGTGATTCTACATTGAAGTATAAGCATAAGCGCCCAGACCACGTGATTTCGAATTTGGCAACACGGCCGATTTGTTATTTCACTGTTTAAAGAAAACTGAAAAGATCTTGCTGCGTTGGCACACCAAATGTTTGGTATACCTAGGTGTTTAGTCTTTTAGGAGACAATTAAAGATATGAGGTGTAACGACACCAACAGTTCTCTGGTACATTACATATACTGACTTCAGGTTATGTTATTATTTGTATTTGTAAATACATTTCATTGTTTGAACCAATGTATTCGTTCAAATTTTTGAAATCTTAAAACTCTTTAGACAAATCCTTAAAAAGTTTAATTCCTTAGATAATTCCTTAAAAATATGCAAAGTTCCTGTTTCTACGGGGGGGCTTAGACGTGAGAGCACTGATGGTCTCAGGTAAAAGGCTGACAGCGACAACGAGGTGCCAATGGCATGTGGAACACCCATGGGTAGTTTATACTTCCGCTTTTGTAGTCTGGATATTGGACATTTGTAAAACAGTGTCAGTGACGAAATAAGTTTTTTTGCAAAATTGCAGGTTACAAGATCTAGACGAATATCAGCCAGAGTTAGTTATATGCAATACTCAGCCTCGTCTCCGGCGCTTTGACTGGCTTTGATGTTCTGCGTGGCGCGCGCGCGAAACATTGCGTGGGGAAATTTGGCCGTAGAAAATCAAAGCGCTGGGGACGAGGCTGTGCAATACTTGGAATTGTTTATCAGTTTGAATTTTGGACTTTGACCTGAACGTTCTAGCTACATACCGTAAAAATCGTAAGCATTTTTTGGCGGCTTAACTACAGGTGGCATGGTTTGTGATCGGTGGTTTACGGGTAGGTGGCGTATAACTGCCTGGGTTTTCTGGCAGACGTTCCGTCTAAATATTTAACTAGCTATAGTGTGTTAACTGCCTTTGTTTCAAAGACCCTGCGGTAATGTGAGATCTTGACGAAACTGATGCAGTGATAGATTAAAAACATCCTACATGAAATACGCGTAAATTTCACAGTTTGTGGTACCGTCTTCAAAATTCTCTTTTAAGTTAGTTATCTGAAAGAATATGGATACATAATGTTATCCGGTATCCATATCCGTATCCGGCTTCCGCGTTTTCCACCATGCCATTAAGTAAGGTTTGATTTTCTCTTTCTTGGCTACAGATGACAGCCCCGTCGTCTGCAAACTGCATTCAGTGAATTGGATTACATGGGACACCAGGTTTATCAAATTTCCAAAATCCCAGTTGTGTGCATGATTCCGATTAATGTGCTGTATAAAGGTATTAAAAGACATATTTGATAATTTGAACAAGAGAGAGCTGAGACAATCTCCTTGTAAAACACCACGGCCGACTGTAATTAAAGGGGTGCTGAACTGATCAGTTATAATTGAAGTTTGCACACTGATCGTTTTAGAGTTTTAGCCTTAAATTGTTGAAAAAAAAATTAACTAAGAAACCTTTAAAGCAGAAACTATGTGCTAAGACAAATAGGAGCCATCATCGATACATTGAATTTTCAGAATAGCTAGCCATGGTTAAAACCGGTACTATTTTGTATTTTTGTCGCAACTGTCCCAAGTGGGTAAACAAAGTCCTCCACGCGACGATGCAATGAAGACTAATCAACTTTTGTATAGCCTGAGTAGCACTTTCGCATGAGAGTTGCATTCAAAGCAGTCATCCTTATAATGTCTCGATAGCAAGAATTCATTACAAATGTTATCACTCCACCATAAAATGTCAAACAGTGAGAGAATAGCACTTTTCCAATTATAAAGACCACTAGTATAGCTATGGAATGACCTAAAATAAGCTTTACATGTGTATCATAAGGGATTCTATGGCGAAAGTACAAAAGAAATACAAGTGTTTTTCGTTGGAAGAACCTTTCACCCGATGTGGGAGGACTTGATCCTTCGGGGGTAAAACATTTTTCAGCGTTCCAGGAATCGAACCTAGAGACGAATGTAGTACTGTTGATTCTTAACATAGTTGGAGCAGCGTAGTCAGTGGTGGGCTTTCTCCGGGTACTCCAGGTTCGAATGCGCAGACTCATTTGTAGTCGGTTTGTAGTTCTAGAGTAATTAAAACCCTTGGTAATTTGTGAAACAGTACTAAATTTGTCCCGACCACGGCTGCTGTTTTTTATTTTTTTATTTTCATAAGAAAAGCCAAAGGAAAATCACCGAAGAAAAAACCAGATCCTTGCAATGAAGAAATGTTCTTAGCAAGGCAAAGATCTGGAAAAAAACTCCGGTGATTTTGTACAACCGAATTTCCGCACCCTGGGGGAATAACCCTGCGTCACTTAGCCGAAACAAAATAAAAAAAATACCGAAATAAAATACCGAAAATAAAAACAAGAACAACGACAAAACCAGACGTTTATTTCCTAACTAAATACAACACAAAAATATAGATGGTACCATAACCTAACTGAAACAAGAATGGCAAGAAAAAAGTAAGCAAGAATGAAAATGTTCAAAAATTTCTCGGCCGCCATATTTTTGTTCGTTCAGCAGCGCAAAAAAATCTTCTACTAACAACTTGTTAGGATCAGGAATAAATCTGGAAAAAAATGTTCAAAAATGCTCAGCCGCCATATTTTTGTTTGTTCAGCAGCGCAAAAAAATCTTCTTTTAACAGCTTGTTAGGATCCGGAATTAATCTGGAAAAAAAACTCCAGTTATTTTTGTACACCGAATTTCCGCACCCCGGGGGAATCACCCTGCGCAATATAGCCGAAAGCGAAACCGAAATATAAAAACAACAACAGCAACAACAACAGCAACAACAACAACAACAACAACAACAACAACAACAACAACAACAACAACAACAACAACAACAACAACAACAACAACAACAACAACAACAACAACAACAACAACAACAACAACAACAACAACAACAACAACAACAACAACAACAACAAAGCAATCAAAAGTTTATTTCATAACTAAATACAACTTAGTATATATATTACACATGAACTCACATCAAGCAAGAATTGCAAGAAAAATGTTACAAAAGAAAACGAACAAAAATCATTTCTTAGACGCCATATTTTTTCCGCGATTTCTCAGTCGCCATATTTTAGGGTTAGTAATTAATCTTCTGATTTGTTAAAAAGACACTTTGATGTTAGAATCATGTTTCCGAAAATAATTTAGAAAATGGATCCAACTTCTGAACATATTCCACAATGCAGAAGACGTAAAGACACTTGGATATATTTATGATGTGTGCACTTACGCGTTTTACATGTCTACGCGCTTCCTTTTCGCTCCTAGCCTTAGGCCCTAATTTGTCTCTACCCTATCGCTACCCTAACGCGGCTTATCTGGGCGCAGCGCAGTACTAGGCGCAGTCGAAAAGCCTATTAGCACACATCTGTTTGGGTACTCGAAAGTAGCCAAACATGGCGTTGCATTTTAATTTTAAAGTCTGATTTACACTGACAAAGTCTCTGTAACACAGTAAAAACTTTGCATATATATAGACAAATTCTAAGTTACGAAAAATTTAAAAAGTCTTTAAAAGGAAAAAAGTCTGGGATTAACACCAAACCAATGTCCTCGAGGATTCCATCCAAAACATAAAATTCATTCAGCAAAATTCTTTCATGCTGTGATCACACAAACGTTTATAGTGTCAACCAGACTTATCTATGTTAACGTTTAAGTACTTCACTTGACGTTTGACCGAGCTGATGCATGATCAGTTAGGAACGTCGGGAACGAAACATGGAAACATTCTACGTTTCTACGACAACCATACGTGAGCTTGATCGATGGAGTGCTTTCGTGGCAGCCATGTTGAAAAGTAAACATACAACTGAACTGACCATTAAATTTTTGTCATTCAAAGATTAACTTGTCCACAAAGCAAGTCAAGAAAACTCTCCATGAGGCAGAGTAACTGTTTATATTTAAATAGAAAAATTCTGATGCAGCAAAGAATTAAGTCGGTCCCCTGTCAGGAGACAGGACACTTCCTACGTTAACAGATGGCTCGTGTCTTGATAACTGTTAACGTCTTAACAAATTGAACCAGAAGGCTTCAGTCGACGGAAAATAGAAAAACCTATATTCCAAACCAAGCTACTTCTGAGTCAATTTATCGGATTAAAATGGCTTATTTTATCGACGTTTTTTTCTTTTTCTTTTTTTTTATAACTCGCCATATTGTTTCGTCATTTTAAGCCATTCTATTTAATTAGTAAATGTGGTGTGTCGCGCAACTGAACTATCTACAATACTCTAACTACACATGCACTGTTCGCCGCGGCCCTAGCCGCTGCGCGTTATGATACCCCTGAATATGGCGTCTCGTCATGCCCCTAGCTTAACCTAACCTAGTGCGTGTCGCACCTATGAGCCACCATAGACAGGGGTGTACTCACATCTTTCGTTGATTGTCTGCGTTGTCCCACACCAAGAGAAACCTAGACACTGGTAGCGGACTTCGTCATGAAGCTAGCCCAGCTAACCAATGTGCATGCTTTTACCTGCTGCGGATGATTCATTGAAAGGGCCCCCTCTTCTTCTTGTATTTTACACAGCATCTCTCTTCTAACCTCCTAACCCCAAGGAAAACATTGCCAGTTCTTATGATGTGCCTTCCACCTCTGGTAAATTATTTTTGGCACGGTTTTCATACAATGAACTTATCAAATGCATTAAGATGAATCTACTTTAAAAGTCTGGCAAAGATTTACTTGCACACATCCTAGGTCTCAAAATCCTGTCTAAACTAGGGCCGACGCGCGTCGCTCCTAACGCTAAAGCCTGTTTTCCTTCAGACAAATCTGTTCGTGCGAAGCAAAAACGAGAAGCGATTTGCTGTCAATAACCATGCGTCACCAAATTTCTGTTTCCGCTTTACACAAATAGGGTTCGTCTAATGCAGAACCGACTTTACGCACTTAAGCAAATATATTCAGAGAGGGGATAGGAAAACAAAATGCTGACATGCAAAACACAACATTAACTCATAAACTCACTCAATACTGCAGGTCTGTCGTAGCTGTTATCGTAGGTATCCATTGTACGCCACCAATTATTTTTAATCTTAATTTTGCCAAATCATTCAGCTCAAAAAAAGTTCATTTAAAACATGTCTGCGTTAAAAACCTCAAAATCTGCATCAAAATACCGCTGGGTAAAACGCTAGGCAAAACCAGGCAAACGAAAAACTGACCACAAATCAAAGTTTGGTCTCATTCCAAATTAATATTTCCAGGCTTGCTGAAGAATAATTCCAATCTCATACCGCGGACAACAAGCACAAACGTAGGTTGGCCAGACCTAAACCTGCGCTGGCTGTTTAACGAGAATCAATCTAAAGGACTCGTCAACAAGTCGGGAAATCTCGATTCGAAATGATACCACACCTTGACGAATGACCAACCGGTCATCTGCGAAAGTTGTATCTAGCGTTTTTCAAAATGGTGTAAATTTCAAAATTTTACGGATAACATATTTTTAAAAAAAATTTTGAGAAGAAACCTGAAAAAAATAGTTTTTAGAAGAAAATTCCATGTTTTGTTCGAAAATTTTAACCGAAATATAATCTTTAATTGGGGTGACCGTCGTGCTGCTGGCCGGCTGGCTGGCTGGTTGGCTGGCTGTTAGGCTGGCTGGATTTGACTTGACTTGACTTGGCTTGGATACTGGCTCGCTAGGCTTGGCTCTTGGCTGAATTAGTTGCCTTGGCTTTGCTGGCTTGGCTTCACGTTGACATGTGTTAGCTTGCGTTTTCTTGATGCGTTTGCTTTATATGGACCGGGCATGACATGGCTGAAGTTTGATCATGGGCGAAGCTTGACTATGGCTGAAGCTGAATAATGGCTGAATCTTGACCATGGCCGAAGCTTGACCATGGCTTGATATAGCTTGTGAGATCGCGTGGCTTGGTGTGCTCGAGAACTGGAAAATTCTCAGGATGAGTATATAATAATAGTTCTGGCCCGTTCACATGGCTTTTTGCGTATTTTATCACGCTTGTCTGTTCGTCTTCGAAACGACCTTATCGTATCGCCTCTTTCTTTCTCGCGAAGTCTAAAGAAAAATACACATAATATTAAAACATAGAACTAATTGCATTGAATTAAACATCAAACAAGAACATTCAAACCGCCAAACGCCTACCTCGTGGTTGCAACTTCGCCAAGCACGAGGCGATTCTCTGCACGAATTTTCTTCTAATTTCTCAGCTAGAACAAAAGATAAAGTAAATGTAAGTCAATGACTTCAAAGCAAACACGCAAGCAAAGTAAAATTTAGTTGAAAAATCAAGGAACAGTTCGAACAGAGCGATTTCAAGTCCTCGAAAATTCCGTACTCAAATTTCAATCCAACTTGTTCTTCAAACAATTGACTACATGATTCATACTCAAATTCATTCAACATTTATTGTTAATCAAACAGCCAGCGATAGACAAAGTAATTCATAGTTACCTATAGTTCACTTCTTGTCAAGGCATACTTAGACGTTTTCTGGGCGTTTTAAAAAGCTTCTTTCTTCTTGCGTTCACAGAGCAAATGCGATCCAGCCTTCGAGTCCTCGTGGTTAAGTTTGCTGCAAATTTGCATTCTCTTCTACTCCTACTCCTACTCCGCGGCTCGTGATTAGTTGCGACTAAAAGCATTAATTGGTATGAGTACACAAGGAAATAACGTTTAGGCCTGTGGAATTAATCCAATCAATAGTTAATGAATGCATTTCATTACCTATTGTTTGAATTGCATTCCATAAGGTCTGTTTATATCACAGTTTTTAGTCCAAAGCAACTCAAATTGTACAGGGTGTCCAACAAAAAGCGGACGCTATTGAATTCAACTATTGTTCGAATTTGAATGGCCTAGCAGTACAGGGTGAGTAAAAAAAAACTGATGCTCTTTCAAATTCAAATTAGCTGCGAATTTCATTACGGTGTATTCCCATGGGTATACAAAGAACAGATCCTGATTTAGTACACAGTACGTAAACCACAGAGCCTCTTTTTTCCGTTGTCAATTGCACCATGTTGTCGAGTTTCTGACTTTGTCTTGTTTCTGACAATTCTTGCACGGCTAAAATTATGCATTTTAACCTCCACTGGGAATTAGATTTTGTTTTAGATCAACGTCCGTCAAATTGCAAGAATACAATGCTGCTAGTTTGAATTTCAATAGTATCAGTTTTTTTACTCATCCTGTACTGTGTGCTTTGTCACGATCTGTTCTCTGTATACCTATGGGAATACTTAAAGTTCCGTAATGAATTCGTGGCTAATTTGAATTTGAAAGGGCATCAGTTTTTTTTTACTCACCCTGTATAATTGAAATAACTTATTGTTAGAACTTTGAATGGCTTAGCACTAACTTCTATAGGCCATTCACTAACAATAAGTGATTTCACTAGCGTCATTTTTCAGGTGGTACCCTGGAGCAATGATACTGCTAGGCTATTCAAATTCTAACAATAGTTGTATTCAATAGCGTCTGCTTTTTGTGGGACACCCTGTCACAGTATAAGAAATGAACAGTAGGGCCATCAGCAGTGCAACAAGGCGCCCTATTATTATTATGCAGTTTACTTGCTGCCACCAGCCAGTTCAGCGCGCGTTCTTATTGGCTACAAAGTGCAATTGACTGGCTGGCAAAATGGTAATGAGGTACGTAATGCGTGGACACACAAACTTCAATTGAGTGGCTCTGCTGTCTATTCCCTATACTGTGACCCTGTAGATAAAGGCTACTAGTAAAACACGGGGCACGGAGTACCGAACACCATTTACGGAGCAGTAGAAAAACCTAAATCCTTTATGATAAACTATACGTACATTTATGTAATTTCAGGCTTTGCATGGTGAATTATATTATTTTATATAAGAAATTTGTGGAACACCGTGTGTTCACATATTTATAATCATCACATGGTGTTCTACAAGTTTCTTATATAAAATAATATAAAATAATTATACGTACATTGTTTAATCTCATTATTATTGCAAGTTTTATTATTATTATTAGTAAAGACTTTGGGCGTATTCGTTTTAAATAGCATGCAGTTTTTTATATAAAAGTAGATAAAGTTTCTACAAACTAAACTTAGAGTGTTAGGACAACAATTGACAATTATTATTCATTGCAGTATATTCTCGCATTCTCATTGGTTCAGAGCCTTCGATGAATTTTTCGTATTTTGCTGGTAGCGTGAGCATATGAAAAATAATTATCGTATTTGTCTTGTGCTCACGCCATCAGAGACAAATACGAGATTTATTTGTCATGTGCTCACGTCATCAGAGTTATTTGTCAACGTTTACAACGTACAGAATAGAAAATATACGTTTGACTTGAGGTTTGTCTGTTTTAATTTTTATTTACATGGCTGACTTTTCTTGCAAAATGAATAATAAAAGAATTATTGAATTCGGCTTTCGCAGGATATCGGAATTATTCAGACCTCGGTCAGCATTATTTGCCTCAGCTTCGCTTCGGCAGATACCGCTGACCTCGGTCTGAATAATTCCGATATCCTGCTCAGCCTCATCCAATAATTCTTAAATGTTGTGCTCGATATTTAATAGCTTCGGGCACATTTTGCGTTTATATGGAATAAACTAAATATGAGGCGACGTACGAAAACTGTCGAGAATTTCTTAATGCAGCCAATCGTAGGTACGAAAACAACAATAAAAACCTAAAATTCGGAGTACGTGAAGTATTGAATATCACCTTCTAGCTGGTATCGCGGTAAAATCGCTTCAAATTGCACTGTTGTGTCAATCTGAGTTCCAGATATTGAAGAAATCTGGGAGTCTGATATTTTTAGTTTCTGCGAAATAATAATGATGTTCTGCGTCTCGCACGAAAAAAATAAAGCCTGAAACTCTGGTTAAGCGATGCCTGTTTAATATTCTGTTTGTCTCGATTTCATAGTATTATAAGTTTACACTTTGCCAAAACGTTGCGTTTGAAACATCATTGGTACAACGCTGGAGACTATGAGAAATGTTTATATTTGCAGATAATTATTATTTTGCAGAAACTAAAAAATATAATACGTTGATCTTATGGCAATGGACATCATTTTTCTCGTACAATGTTGTTGATCATTTGACCTAAACCCAACGTATCTAGCATTCTAAACAATGTCGAGCATTCTTTATCCAAGACACCGAAAGAACTTATTGAAATATTTATAAATTTAATAATAATAAAAATAATGATAATAATAATAATGAAAACTATATTCAATTTTTCTGAACATTTACATTCGTAAATCACACTTTAAAAAGATAATTTACAGTCGGCTATTTGAGTGTGGTAATATATTTTTAACATACCAAACATTTGTTACAAATTTATATTTTTTAAGAGTAGAATTGTGTTTGCAAGTTGCAAGAAAAATTGCACCGTGTGACATGCCTTAAGATAAAAGATCAGAGTTTTTCCATTCTTTGCTTCTGCTACAAAATATAGAATAAGTTGTTCGGATTGCGATCGTCGTCACATGTTTTACACAGAAATCTTGCTCCTTTTTGTCGAAACCTAGCTATCAAACATAGATAGTAAGGATATACTGTCATTAGCAAAAACACCTAAACAAATAATGAAAACTTTATTCAATTTTTCTAACATTTACAACAGTAACTCTCTCATTAAAAAGGTAATTTACAGTTGGCTACTTGATATATTAGGTAAAATAGCAATTATAAAAACACACATAATATACATTACAATACAATCCACGACTATATACAAATACGATATGGCTTTAGAATCTCAATAAATCTGGTTTCGTCCATTCCTTATTTCTACAACAGAAAATGTAATACGTCGATCTTATAGCAATATTGGTTATTCTTTTAATTGGATATTTAGTATGAGTCTTGTCTAAATTCATGTCTTCCAGCATCTTCAGGAAAGCAGCAGAATCATTGTCGAAGACGCCAAGTGCACTGATGGAAAGGTTGATAAATTTTACACATTTGAATTTCTCCCTTTGATCCACAATTAGTTTCTCATATTTCAAACGTTTGCGGTTTATGTTATTTCTGAAATTAGTTTCATATCCAACGGTAAGCTCCAAGATATACAGACAATTGTCTTCAGTCAAGATTAGTAGGTCAGGACGATAATCATCACCAGTAATAACGGAAGGATCAGGGAATAATGGCAAATCAGCGTAAATGTTCTAAATATGTTGTGATGGTAGGTTATTGGCGATAAATTGTAAGATTAAATCGTGCCTTCAAGTGAAACGGTCTAAGTAGGAACTGCAACCAGCAACAACGTGTAACAGAGACTCAGTGCTAAGACAGAATGAGCATTCAGAAAACGATGCGAGTCCCCATTTCTGCAAGTTTCTACGGGCTGGTAGCGAATTGTTTATATATCGTATGGTGAAGTTGAAATGTTTTTAGGGAGTTTGGATTGTCAAGTTGACCAGATCGTGTTTACTTGAGGCAGAGAGAATCTTGGTATACTGGTGAAGAATGAGCCTTGAGACGTCAGGTGGTTGTTTAATGTATTTTCTTGATTGTCACGGAAGCTGCCACAAAATGAAAGTAATAAACGACCGACACAGCAAACAGTACGAAGATGAGCACCGATTCTGTCGTTTGAAGTAGAGAAAGATAAATGGAAGGTCAAGTCCGAAGATGGAACGCGAAGTTACAGTATAACCAAACAGTGCGAATCCTATACAGATGCCAGGTGTATGTTACGATGTCATTGATGTAACATTTGCATGCACATTTTCTTGTATACAGCTAATTCAATTAAGGTTGACCTTGACAATAGTCAAATGTACAATATGGTCGATCAAGTGCCAAAAGAAAGATTCTTTACATGCATGCGGATGTTAAAAAATATCATACTAGATACTATCTTTAATCTTTAATACAATTATTTAAACACGGTAGCCTATTCAGTAAAATATTTCCAATCTGATTTTCAAAGGGCCGTGTAACTACACTATAATAAAAATACAAAATACAATAATAATGGAAGTAGATATTAGATTCGTCGCTTGAACGCAGATAAGGAAAGTTCGTCAAAGTTCTCAGTTATGCTATTTGGTAATTCGTTCCACCCTTGTGCTGCCCTATACGAAAAGCTTCTTTCGAGAAAGTTAGTTTTTGGCTTTGGCAGAGCTAATTTAGAGTTATTACTCCTAAGGTGATAATTGTCATTATTGCATTTAATAAATAATTCTTAAAGATAAGTAGGAAGCCTATCTGTTAGAGCTTTAAATGACATAATAATCTCCCTTCTTTTTAAAGTGTCTTCAATAGGTATCCATGAGAGATCGGCAAGTATTTGGGTGGAACGAACATCATACGTTTGACCAGTAATTACTCGTGCTGCTCTCCTTTGCAATTTTGAGAATTTACTAAGGATGGTACTAGAACCATCATTCCACACGGTTGAGCAATATGTAAAGTAAGGTAATACTAACGCATTATACATCTTAACAAGAATATGCTGGAGAACAAATGGTTTAGCTCTTCTTAATAGTGCAATACTTTTCGAGATTTTTTTACTTTGCGCCTCTATGTGCATTTTCCAGTTTAACTGGCAGTCAAGAATGACTCCTAGTGACTTTTTACTGGTCACACGCTTAATGTTGTGTTCGCCTAACTTAATTTCAAGATTATCTTCAAGATTAGCTAGCCGGTACCTGGAACCTATTATCATAAATTCAGTTTTACTGTTGTTTAATGTAAGTTTATTAGCCGAAAGCCACTTGTCAACACTCACAAGATCTGTATTAAGTTTTGCCTCAATCTCTCGAGAGGTCAGTCCGTCACATGAAAGATTTGTGTCATCGGCGAACAACTTTGACTTAGTTGTTTTTAGACAATGCGGTAAATCATTTATGTACAAGAGGAATAGCATAGGGCCAAGGTTACTTCCTTGTGGTACCCCACACTTTATTTCTCTTTGTCGTGATATTGTGCCATTAACTGAGCAAGCTTGTTTTCTATTTCTAAGGTACGATCTAAACCAATCAAGACTATTACCCTTGATACCATATAGTTCAAGTTTTGATAACAGTATGTCATGATTGACAGTATCAAAGGCTTTTTTAAGATCCAAAAATAGGACTCCGTTTACAAAACCTTTATCCATATTAAGCAACCACTCATTGGTCGAGCTAATGAGTGCTGTTTCAGTTGAGTGTTTTGGGCGGAAACCTGATTGTTGATCTATCAGAATATTATTTGCCGCTATGAATGATCTCAATTGGTGGTATACTATCCCCTCAAACAGCTTAGCAACAGTAGAGATTACAGAAATTGGTCTGTAATTTCCGCATTCATTTTTAGTACCATCTTTAAAAATTGGTGAAATTTTCGCGAATTTCCAATCGTCTGGGAAAATTGCTGTCCGAAGAGATAGATTAAAGATATTGGCAAGTGGCTCGGCAATAACGTCAATAGTATCCCTTAATAGTTTAATACTTATGCCATCTATTCCAGGCGCCTTTTTTGGGTTTAGTTGACTTAGTGCCTCTATCACTTCCTCAGTTGTGATTGGACTAAAGTTAAATGTATTGGCCACAGGAGTCACAAAGCTTAGGGGATCAGTACCATTGTCTCTAATATTATAAGACAGCTTACATCCAATTGATGAAAAATACTGATTGAAAGAATTTGCAATATCTTCATTGTTTGTAATTATTTTGTCATCTTCGATGATTTGATTTACCCGAGTAGGTTTGGGTTTTCTGTTTAAGAGTTCATTAATAGCTTGCCAACTTTCTTTACTATTACTAGAGTTGGTCAGCCTTTTTTTAAAGTAGTCTTTCTTAGTAGACTCAATCAATTTGTTCACTCTATTTTTGCACCTTTTATAGGCTGCGTGATAATCAGTAGACGATACCCGAACAGATTTCCTTTTAAGATAATCTCTGTGAAAAATCAGTTGTTTAATTTCATTTGTAAGCCAAGGTTTATGCTCATGTTTTACTCTGCGTTGCCTAAGTGGTGCATGCTTCTGAGCAATTGCCAAGAAGTTGGTCTTAAAATTGTTCCATAGTACATTAGGATCATCAGATGTTACGTATGAACTGAGATAGTAACTTAGTTCTTGTTTAAACAAGCTAGCCTGGTAATTTTTGAATTGCCTCGTGAAGATTATTCTTGGAGGCTCCTTAGGGATGCTAATCGTACGACACAGATATACAAGACTATGGTCACTGATTCCCAGCTGAATAGCCCCAGTTTCCAATGTTTTACTATCCCCAATTTGGTTGATTTTCACATCAATTAATGACGAGGTTGTGGGTGTAATTCTGGTTGGTGTTTGTATGTGTTGCTGCAGTTGGAAAATATCCATAACATCGAGCAACCTAGAAGTTACTTGACTTCTAGTTTGTTCGAGAAGGTTGCAGTTGAGGTCCCCAGTTACGATAATCTCCTTATTTTCATCATCAACTAGCTGTAAGAATTTCTCAAAATCACTAAATAATTCAATACTTGAATTTGGTGGCCTATACCACGTTGCAATTAGCAGTGGTTTACTTTTAGGTTTTTTGACCTCGATACAAATTAGTTCAATATTTTCAACTGCAAGGTCTTCACGATTGCTATAAGGTATATTTTTCCTAATGTACATTGAAACTCCCCCTCCATTTCTGTTACGATCACGCCGTAAAATATCATAGCCTGGGATCTCAACCTCGCAGTCCAACACACTATCATCCAACCGGGTTTCATTCAATGTTAAAATATCAAAAGGTTTATTCTGCATATATACTAAAAGTTCGCTGTCATGCCTCATTAAACTAGCAATATTGAGATGGGCTATTTTAAAGCCTCTAAGCTTAGAAAAAGGAGAATCATCGAATTGATTCGATGATGTACAAGAATTATTGTTGCTATCCTTTGTTGGATTGATACTTGGAAGTAGTCAATCACTCTTTAGAAAATTTATAAAGTTTTATATTTGTAACTATATTTGTAATCCAGCAAGGCTGCTGATGTGTTGATCTTATTTAAAACTATATTATTACCATCATTTTTTTACGTTCATGCATATTGCACATTTGCCATTTGACTATTGTTGATGTCAACCTTAATTGAATTAGCTGTATGTGTAATAGTCCAGACAGTTTAATTCAAAGCACAATTTGCAAACACGTCCACCTACTTCAAAGAGTTTTACAACTGGAAGAAAACAAGGAAAATTGTGATGCCCCGCACAATCCTTTGTCAGATGGTACAGAAAGAAAGAAATATGCGAAGGAAGAGGTTTTAGTACTGGCAAGCAATATGCCAAATCAACTAGAGAAAAATGATGCCAGCTAAGTAGTACAAACAAACTACTGTAATCATGTAAGATTTAAAAAACCAACTGATGAAGATACAAAGAGGTTGTTTGGAATTGGGCAAAACCCCCCTACCCCTTCCTGGATGGAAGGAATTACCTCTGTTGTGGGGTGTGGGTTTTTTGGAACAACCCAAAACCAATTAACACATTTATTAATAAAGAGTACTAAAAGGGTGGCATCATACTGTTTATTTTTGAGTAAATATGACAAAATATATAATATCAATAAAAGACATTTTAGCTAATTAAAGTGGTAACATTAACAGTGCAAGACCAATTAGTCACTGTAAAATATTTGTATTTGTTATCAACATGTTATCATGGCATGTATTGTGCTCATGAAATACATATTGCAACTTTGGAAATCAAAAAGGGCCCTTTTTTAAGTGTGCAAAGCATGATGGAAGCAGCAGTTTATAAGCATAACTCATTCACCATGGGCCACAGAAGGGGGCACTGTGTCGCCATCCCACTTTCTCAAAACAAGAAAATGAACCCCTTTTTTCATTGAGTGCGCACATGCCCTACTTTGAGCATGATATCGAGAATTATGAACGACAAGATTTGTGTTCCAAGCGCAAAAAACTTAAATACAGTATGTTGTGGCAGGTACATGCCCTTTTTTGGCTGTGCCCCCCCCCCCCTTTTGCTTCTGCAGCCAATGTCATAATGATTATTATTATGATATCTTTAACCCGGGTAAACCCGTCAGCAAAGCTGTTATTAACGTGTGCCCTTATTCACAAATACCAACAAAATTTAAATATTTAACTTAAACCTTTCTTCCATTAAGCTTTGCGCACATAGTTTGTAGTTTACAAAGACAAGTTTTTGTAATAGCTGTGCGTAGAGCAATAACAGTGTAAAAATGATTTAACAATTATTCGCCGAATGCGAAGTGATTATTGGTAAATATTCCGGCACCGAAACGAATCGAGGTGAATATTTACCATAATCGCTTTGCCTTCGGCGAGTAATTGTTTTAGTATAATTTCTTTAGTAAAATTTACGTGTATAGAATGCACTGTCGTCTTTTATGAATACAGTTTACTTCTGAAAATTCTTAAGTAAAGACTAAAGTTTACTTGTAATTTTTAAATAGTGAAAAAAGTATTTAATAAGGTATTTGCAGACCATCTATTACCTTAAGATAGTTTAACATCAAAGTTTTTTTGTATACTTTGAGTTTATATAGAGAATAATACATGGGTGCGCGGAAATACCAGATTTATTTCGAGCATTGAACATGATATCTCACGAGTGAGCGCAGCGAACGATTTTATAAATAATCTCACATTTAAGATTATCAGTTTTATCAGTGCCCGAAATCTATATAAAGCACTGTACTTTATATAAATTAATGCAATTTTTCTCCATTTGCTAATTTTGGCAAAAGTATAATACATCAAAACGACTCTCATTGGCAGCCATTTTTAAAAATGCCAGCTAGTAAATAGATTTACTAGTCAGTCAACCAATCAAAATGCTTGAAAACATTTACTAAAAAAATTATACTAAATATACATAACATATGTTACATATGGCAATAAATGATGTTGCTATTTTGTGGTATTTAAAGTTAACCCCAATGACTGACATACGTACGTGGAATTTCCATTACTAAGCTGCAATTAAGGCCTCGTCTTCCCGCAAATGGCTGCAACACACTGTCAATTGCACAATTTCACACAATAATTTATTCAATAAATCACAGGGATAATTGCATGTTATTTTATACTAACGTAATGTATTACGTGCGAAGGCAGCCGATTCGATGTCGTTGTCGAAAGGCAACCGCATTTGGTTGGCTCTCGGAGCCAAATGTGCAAAGCCATCCGTGTACCATCTTTTATAACAATACTTGGTCCTTTTCACCATCGTCATGCTCTCTTTTTTACCATCCCTAGGCTAATCCTTCGAAGGCAGCAAAATCCCTGACACCTTTTGAAACCTGCTAATTTAAATTGATTACGCAAGCATGCAATCTCATATGATACTTCTCAATGTCTCTAATATAAGTGGTATGGCGTATTTTTTTCCCACCCTTAAGAAAAATTATAGAATTCTGCGCTGTTTTTTCTTAAAAATTTTTCGATGACTTTCGAGAACCGTTATTTTCTCCGTTCACCAAAAATTTTGCCCGTGTGGCTAACAGAGAAATAAAAAGGTTTCAGTATCAGACTGTATGATATAAAGAAATTATCAATTTTTGAGGAACTTTTCTAAAAAAAATCTGCAAAATAGACCAAGATACTTTGGAAACGGTTATAATTCTTACACTAGACGAAAACTATTTAAGGCAAGGGCAGGAATTGATCCTAGCCACGTTTGTCGAGACATTTGTACTTAACGACAGGACTACGTTGGTTATGAGGCTCTGGCACGGAGGTTTAAGTTGGTCTAAGCGTTCTAGCCTATGCTTAATTCTCAAAAGTGGCCAAAGCCAAAACGATTTTTGGCGAAGTATTGATCTCGTGATTGATTCTGATTGATACACCACATTGTCTTTACCACTAGACTATGTTAACGACCACTTTCTTCCAACGTGGTTTAAATTGTTTAACCATTTTTTGTAGATCATACAGTTAAAAACGGGTAAATAATTTAAACCACATTGAACTGGTGTAATAGCTAACGTGGTCTGGTGGTCAGGCAAAGTGGTGTAAGTAAACAACGCAGCACGATAATTCCCTTGCTCTGCATTATTTTCGTTTTGGCCATGTTTAAGAATTAATTATAGGCTAGAGAAAACCCCGCTTAGACAATTTAAACTAGGAGGCAAGTGCGTTATAGCAAACATATAGTCTAGTGGCCAATGCAAAATGTCTCAAGTTAACGAGTTTTGGGTCAATTCCTGCCTTTGTCACAAACCCAATAAGTTTTTGTCTGGGGTAAGAATTATTGTAAATATATAGGCCAAAATAGTCCAAAAGATACTTAATTGGAAAGGGTTATAATTCTTACACTAGACGAAAACTTCAATCGCAACATTGGATGGGGGAAAGGGGGATAAGTCTTACAAAATCATGATGGCACGTTTTATTTTGCAAGGGATTGTAGTTCATCGTATGTTTTTTCTTCATTTTTTCATCGGTAGAGGTACGCCCGCGTACCATAGTTTAAGGATCACCAGTCGTTCGCCACAGATCGTATGTTATTGTCCTCCTAGAAATTACAGATCCTACATGGTCATAGAGATTTCTTCACCCTTAAAAGATAGCGCAAGTTTTCGCATGGCTTTGAGTTGCATGTGCCTCGTTTGACTGCTAATTTGCTTTGTCTCGCGTTGCGAATGTTTGAGCTGGTTAAGACAGTTGCAACAAAAAGTTGGCTTATTCTCCATGTTACGCGCACGAATGTACCGTTCTTGCATCCCAGTCCCAAATGCGTGATCAAATCAAAGGCGGTTTATCTATGACTCATAATGTAAAGGAATAACAAAAGAATGCAAGCTCGAGCAAATTTTCGTGATGAGTTTACATGGAAACCGTTGTCCGAATTACCCGAACATATGCAGGCAGAAGGCCTCGCAATGTCCTCGTTCATGACACGTTAACGCAAGTTAAATTACTTGTGATGCCTTGCGTCTCGTTTGATCAGGGCTACAAACCCTATAAAGTTGATGCAATGAGCTAACCCAACAATTTGGTCATAGCATGAAAAATTTAAATTCTTACTCATTGCGGTGCATTTATGTACAGTGTGTTGTAGGTTCCCAGCGCAGACCGCCAGTCCACGTAGCGCAAGTCAATACTTCACGTAAAATAGTTTGATTTAATATGATTCATTTGTAATTGTAACGTGAGACGGTTATACGTCATAATAATTCATTGTAAATAGCGAATAATATGTGATTTAATTGGGAAAAATAAAACAGAATATACAGTCCCTTTGAGTGTGAACGTTTATGAACCAGAATGGCAGAATCAACGACGGGTTCTGCGAAATAGTGATCCAATCGAACCGGATTTGTATGGGAATAGGGAAACGTTAGGTTTATGGGTGCGCGGCGGTCGAAAGAATGTGAAACGTAGGAATACTGTTAATAAAATTCCGATTTAAAACATGGAGGATTTGACAAAAAAGCGGCGAATAAGAGGAGGTCAAAGATCGTCCGCGAAAAAGCTTGTGGCCAAGATCGTCGAGGCGATTCCTCAGTTAAGTAAGGAGAGCCCTGACAAAGATATAGTGTGGTTAAAACAGAGCCAAAGAACCTTGAAAGAAAAGATAAAGATTCTAAAAGAACTTGACGAGAAAATTATTGACGCTCTGAGTGAGTCGAAAAAAGAAAATGCCGACGATTCAATGGCCAAGGAAATCGAAAAGACAGACGAAGTAATTGCAGAGTTAGAGCGCACTTTAATTCAAACGGACGACGCGCTGAGCAAAATCGCAGAACAAAGCGTGTATTCAACACCAACGGATCTTGCTGAAATGAATGGCGCACTTAACAACAGCCAAGTATCGTCAGACAGTACGGGTAAAATCGTAAGAGCGAAACTGCCAAAGTTACGGATGAAAAACTTTGGGGGGAAATTTTGCGAATGGCCAGAGTTTTGGGACAGTTTCTCGAGCTCGATTGACAACAACGATCAATTGTCGGATGTTGATAAATTTGCATATTTGCGCGGGTATTTGGACAAGCGAAATCAGGACAAGGACAAGCGAAATCGACTATCGCCGGTCTTTCACTTACAGCAACGAATTGCCAGTGCGCTATAGATTTGCTACAGAAACGGTTTGAGAAGAAAAGTGCAATCCAACGCACGCATGTGAACGACCTTATTCAATTACCGGCAGTCTTCAAAGAAAGAGATACACAAAGACTGCGGAAATTGTATGACAGCTGCGAAGCTCACAACCGCGCTTTGAAATCTTGGGTGTAAATGAGGAATCGTATTCAACAATTGTTGTTCCGGTTGCGTGTTGGACCATCACTCAACCCATTACTTTATAGCATATTGATACGGTTTAGAGAAAACAAGATAGCATTAGTTGCAGACATTGAAAAGGCGTTTTTGAATGTGGAGGTGAACAAAGAAGATCGAGACTGTTTATGGTTTTTGTGGGTGAATGACATTCTAAATGATGATCATTAGAAATTAAAGGATCAGATTCTAAATGTCATAAAGTGTTGGGAGGGCAGGTATGGGACAACCATAAGGATGAGTTTAAATTTGAGGTTTCCAAGACAGGCGAAAAGGCAAAAATGTTGTCGCCAAGAAAGAGAAATTTGTTGAGTGTCTTAGCCAGTCTGTTTGACCCTTTGGGGATAATTAGCCCTTTAATTGTATATGTCAAAGTATTATTTCAAGAAGTGTACAAAGCAAAAATCGATTGGGATGAGGAATTTTCCGGAGAAACATGTAGGAAATGGGAGGTTTGGTGTAAGGATCTAATAGAAGTAAATGAATTAGTTGTTCCCCGTTGTATATATGCCAGTCCAACAGAAGAAGTTTTAGAATGTTCTCTGCATGGGTTTGGGGATGCAAGTCAGAAGTCATACTGTGCAGTTATATACTTTGTTTACCGAACGAGTGTTGGGGTATAAGTCCGGCTATTAACCTCTAAGGCTAGGGTAGCACCATTGAAACCCACGAGCATACCTAGATTAGAGTTGATGTCAGCACGACTCCTTGCACAGGTCATGAAATCAGTTAAAGAGGCTTTTGAAAATCAAGTTTGCGTAGGTTCCACTTACTATTGGCTCGATAGCATGACTGCTCTTTACTGGATAAAGAATAGAGGTGAATGGAAGCAATTTGTGTCTCACCGTGTAAACAAAGTTTTAAAACTAACGACAAGGGGAGAGTGGGAGCACTGCCCAGGTAAAGAGAATCCTGCAGATATAGGTTCCAGGGGTGAGTTAGGTACACAGTTGAAGAGCAACAAGCTGTGGTGGGTGGGGCCAGAGTGGCTTAAAAAACCGAAAGAGGAATGGCCAAAGTTTGAAGACGTCAGTAAAAGTCAGAAAGTAGTAGAAGAAGAGCGTAAATCAGCAACACTGATTGTGCAGGTTGAACGACAAAATAGTCCAGAACGTGGGATTGATCTAGAGAAATTTAGTAATTTGGAGAAGCTTTTTAGAGTGACGGCGTGGGTATTGAGGTCCATACAAAACTTGAGGACAGGAAAAGAGGATGAGGATAAACAGTTTGGGGAGCTTACTGTTCACGAGTTAGTTGAATCTGAAAGAATTTGGATAAAAGAAGTTGAATCTGAAAGAATTTGGATAAAAGAAGCCCAAGCAAAATTGAGAGCAGAAGAGAAGTATGCGCAGTTTAGTGTTAGTTTGAGGTTAAAAGAAGAGGAAGGAATTCTTAGATGTCAAGGTAGATTGAAGAATTCAAACTTAGAATTTGATAAACGGTACCCAATTATCCTTCCGAAGGATCATAGATTGACAGAGCTGATTGTTCGAAAATGCCATGAGGACGTACATCACTCATGCATGCGTGCAACACTGTGCAGATTACGAACGAAATATTGGGTAGTCAGAGAGCGACAAATGGTAAAACGGATAGTGGGCAAATGCGTTACGTGTAAACGGCTGGAGGGAAAGTCGTATGGTGGAGCATCACAACCAGACTTGCCAGAGTTTAGAGTCAGACAGGCAGCGCCGTTTTCACAAGTAGGAATTGACTTTGCTGGTCCACTTTTTGTCACACAGGATCAGGGCGGCAATTGTTCCAGCAAAGTGTATATAGCATTGTTTTCGTGCTGTGTTACACGGGCGATTCACTTGGAATTAGTACGTAATTTGTCGCCTGAAACATTTTTACGCTGCTTGAGAAGATTTGCCGCTAGGAGAGGGGTTCCCAATCTCATAGTATCAGATAATGCTAAAACCTTCAAGGCAGCAGAGAAAGCTTTGAGGAAACTATACAATCAGACAAGAGTAAAGTCAGAGTTAGAAACCAAACGAATAACTTTAAAGCCTTAAAATACATCCTTGACCTGCCTTTCATCACCAACACAACATTGTACTGGCATGAGGAGATTTAATTTGGAGAGAGCACCATGGTGGGGAGGTTCCTTTGAAAGGATGGTGCGCAGTGTGAAAAGATGTCTTAGGAAGGTGTTAGGTAATGCAAAGTTGACCCTTGATGAATTAAATACAGTTTTAGTTGAAGTGGGAGGAACGCTGAATTCGAGACCGTTAACAGATCCGTTTGAAGAATTCGAGGGCGAAGTGTTAACTCCGTCACACTTGATATATGGTGAAGCAATTCACTTTATTCCACAGAAAGAGACAGTTCAGGGAGAGATTAGTTGTGGGGAGAGATTTAGGTATGTACATAACGTTAAAGTTGCAGCACTGGTCTATATAATAATATATTAATAATGTATTTCTGGCAATTTTTTCCAACGCAACATGAAAATATCTAAACATGAACAAACAGTAATGTTACGTATACTCTGCTAAATCATGGTACTCTTCTACGCACTTAATTTTATCATTTACGCATGATAATGGTCGTTATAAATAATTTGCATCGTCAACATCTATTCATTTAGGCCTGTGTAGGAACCTTAACGAACAATACCCAGCCGCTCTGAATACAACAATAAATACCAATAAAATTGCAAGGTTTTCACCATACGTTCTCGAAACACCTAAATGTTCCAATATTTCACTACCTGTGATAACGGTAGCGTTATTTTTACACTGGTCGAAGTTAGTTCTTTCAGCGCAACTACAATGATAAAATAAATCAGTGTTAGTCATCTTGTCGCGAATTAAGAAGAATCAAGACTCTTTTCCACTCATCACTGATACCAACACGCGAGCTCGCTGCGAGCGATTTCATCAAATCACAATGCTTGGCATTCTATTTTAATTAGATGCAATGAGCGTGGGAAAGAGCCTTAAGATTTCAACAAAGAGAAAGAATTATATTTTCTCTCACTGCTACCTGTAGAATCCCGGCCAAAAGCCTTTGCGACATCGCAATATTCTAATTTGTTTTTAGTGTTTCCATAAAACAGGCAAGATTAAAACAAAAATAACTTTAACCCCTTCCCTCCTCCATTCAATGTTGAAGTTAGGGTAACGAACAGGCAATATGGAGAGACGGAGGTCCATCAAATAAGGCCTATAAATGTATAAAGTCTCCCAATAATTTGGTGCAGGATTGTAGTGCGCCAACAGTGGTAATTTGTTTGTTGAGTTGTTATCTTTAATACTTCCCCTGATGACGTTTCTCTTTGCGAGGAGGTGTGTATCAATTGCAGACCTGTTTGTTGCCAATTTATTACACAACTTACGTACGGTGTGCACCGTCCTGGAAAAGGTGTGTGTTCTTACTGTTAGTCATGTTGTTATTGAATTGTTATAACGTTGTAGCTGTTTCTTGTTATTAATATTAATGAATATAATTACTTCCAACCTGTGATCTTTAATGCCGGTGAATTCTGTAATAACTGTATTCTCATAGGCGTAGCCCAGAAACGAGAGATAACGAATCCACTTTAACCAGGATGGTACTCTCCTTGTATAGAACCCCCCAAGAAGCATGCAGGTTAACATGGACACAGCAGCTACCACAATTCCTTTGTTAAATGACATCACTGTCGCACCAATAGCTAGACCCATAGACTAAGTGAAAAAAACGTGTCGAATTTATTAGAATCTTGGTCCAGGTCATTCGGTCACTCGCACAAGAACTATTTTAAAGGTTCACTCTCTGTAAAGCCTAATTAATTTCCATTAGGTCGTAACTATCGTTGCAAAGTCTAGATCTACCTTTTCTTTTGTAGGTTGTGTTCAAATTAATCATATAATTAAGTGTAGATCGGTGTACATACTCCAGTACATCGGTCACATTGATATATTCACGACATTCACGACTAAATGGAACTAGGCTTAAGAACCCTCTAAAAGGGCGTTTTCCACTTCAACCGTATCCTAACCGTTCCCTGGGGACCCAGGAAACAATGAAACATCATACGTTTCGCTACGATTAAAGTGAAAAACAGGCCTAAGAAAAACCCAAGAAACTCCTTTTATCTGGAGTAAGAACTCAGATTCAAAAGGTGAAGGCAAATATGGCAGAAATTAACATCCTTTTTAAAAAATAAGCAATTAGTTAGAAACGCATACTATGAAATCGGTCAATGATATATGTATGGAGCGCAGGGTATGAAATAGAAAATCATTCTCATTCAGAAGGGATGATCTTAAGGTGCAGTGATAGCCAAATGTGACTTGTCCACAAATAGATGAAATTATCATTTTCCTAATATTCATTCTTAACTCTGATCGGTCAATTTACGTACAAAAAAATCAAATAATAGTTTGAGCACGCGCATTTATTAAAAACACTGTTGATTTACATACAAATAATATTCTAAGCATGTGCATTGCTTTCAATTTGTAAACCGTGCCATGACTGCTGGCTCTGTTACACTTTTAGAAAGCTTGTGTGAAAAGCTTTTAAGCTTGTTGTTCCCAGTTATATGACCATTGTAAGGGGATGAGAAAACGATTAGCTATTGTACTTGGTTCTCGCAAAACATGGTGATTTGTCGGCATTGGCAAATACAAAGTTCAAACATGATGCTAAACATTTAGCAGAGTTGACCTTGTTTACCGATGAGGTATGGTGTACTAACAACAGAGAAGCTGCAGTTCTAAGTAGAGGAGTTATATGAGTCTACTGAACGCCCTCCCAACTCTAAAATTAGTTATTGCAAGTCTCTCGACCGGTTTTTCTGCTTGTGTAGCGATGAACGTTTTTAAAGGGATTTATATCTCATTGGGCCCATCAATAAGAGCCTTTATTCAAGGCAAATGACACTAGCCGCGTCGGTAATCTTGTTTTAGAAAAAGGTCTATTTAAATGACGTCACAACAGGGTAGACTGTATAAAACGTACTGTCAGTTGGTTAAATCTCAATGAAATTTTCTTGCAAGCGTTGCGTAAGAAGTTTATACGTGTATAATCTAGATGAATTATATAATTAAACAATTATGCTTCATAAATGTTTTCTTAATATTTCAGATACGAAGCAAGTTATCAAAAGTCTAACAACAAACATTATAGTTCAAACGTTCTTATCAATAAGCCAAAATGAAAATATATTGCCATATCCCTTCATAAAATAATACCTGAAGTAAAGATGCGTTCTTGAGACTATCTAGGTTTACAGGTTTCTACTCTAAGACGTAACTAGAACTATAATAATTGGGAGGGTGTTTATTTATATAATCGCGTTCTGCCAGAGAAATCCGGGCAGAACGCGAATATAAGAATAAACAGCCTCCCAATTAGCGCTCTAATTACGCCCCTGTTTTTACTCGAAACATTAGAGCAAATGTCATTAGATGGTAACACATTATTTACAGATTTATGTTTACCTGAGACAAGATTGCATTGACGACCAGAGTCAAAGCTTGTGCAAGAAAAGCAACGGATGGATTAAGACCACACAGCCAATAGAACAGACACAGAAACATGATGGGATAACAGATAACTAATGGAACCTCGCTCATACATTTACCAAAATAATAAGCGGATAGTCTGTAGCTTCCTGCAGCACGTTCTTTACGAATAACCACTTCTTCAGATGGAACTACAAGGAATCACAAGTGCACGTGTCTTTAAACCTTTGCAACCTTAGGATATTCTTATAATAAGTTGACTCTAGTAGCGGGTACACGGACTAACATTATAAGTGTAGTTAAAACAGATGGAGGCATAACAAGAAATGGCTTTTCCTGCATCAATTTCAAAATGTTTAGGTAAGAACGTTAACCGCTGAGAGACAGGTGAAACTCCTCAACACAAACGTTTGTACAGTCAAGCTGAGGGTACGTAAAATCACACTTACAAGTGAGTAATGAGTGAAACAGTGGGTTAAAACTCCAGTATGTTATGAAGAAGAAAAGCTGAAATAGAAAAAAATTATAAATAATATTTAAAGCGTTTGGCTACGTGCACACGGTGTCGTTTCCGAGCGTTTCCATTCTGAATTATTTAAAAAAGCTCATGACTTGTTCACAAAATTTGATGGAAACCAGCATGAACCTCGTCTGGCTATAAACACTTCATGCGATGAGAATTTTCAACGTTGATTTTGACTGTTGTGAAAACGCTCGGAAACCATCTCATGTGCACGTAGTCTTTAAACACACATGCAAGCAAACGTTTCCCTAAACGAGTATTCAACTCAGCAAGGCCTCTTAAATAGACCACATGTTAGTCGAAAGAGAACTTGGACGCTATGTCATTTTCGAACGGTCAAAAGCAAATTTAAATATATTGTTTTTGTTTGTTGTTTTTTTATATACGAAGAATAGTTAAGTCAATCAATAGTTCATGTATGGTGGCTTAACCTAACTAATTTTGAAATATATAGTCATATCCACCATACACAAGGCATTTTCCTGTCTGACTGGAGCAGGACAAGATCCGTCCGTCCATAAAACTGTTGGGGCCGGTTGTTCGAAGCCCATTTAGCTTAAACGGTGGTTAAGCTCAAAATAGAACCCAAGTTTATAGGTTCATTCAACAACCAAACTAAAAATTTTCAACCTTAATAGAATGATTATGCTTACAACTAAATATTTACTGCAAAATATTTAAGTTAACTGTTTAACGAGTGATGTAAGAGTGTTATTTAATTTTGACTTATCCACCGTTTACGCTAAACGGGCTTCGAACAATCGGCCCCTGATTGAATCTAATGTAAGTCGTGAAACTGACAGTTTAAAATGCCTTGTAGACTACATACCAAGCCTCTCCTGTCATTGATGGATTCTTCTTCAAATGGCACTTGAAACCAGATTAAACCAATAATGAGAGCCAACAAGATGTTCTAGCACAGTACAAATAGCAAAAAATTAGATGTGAAAGGTAAACCGTTATGACCTAAATTTCGGAAGATTACCCATGTTAATTCATCCTATGTGCACTGTATGGAGCTTTATTGAAAGTAGAATGGATTTTGATTTTCAACTTTCAATTTTCAATGATGATAAACTTTTATACCAAGGAAACGTCTAGATTGTAGAAAATCCGCACCCTCAAATTAGGCATATCCATAGTATGAGATAGACTTTTTGTATTCAATTTTTTTTTTGTACATACCTGTACTAAGTTTAATTTCGACAAAATTATAGGTAACGATTGTTTGAACGTTCTATGACTTAAAACACAAAACTGCGTCCAAAACGACGTAGGCCACCTATCACCATGATCTAAATTAGATCCATTTTCGTCACCATCGTCAACGTTATCATCCATTCTTCTATTGATCTCTTCCATGGAGCTCCTGCGTAAAGAATGCTCCTGCGTATACAAAGTTATATCCTGTTTCGATGTTGTGCTACTATTTTGTAGTTCGGTCGCTTTGTTTGAATAAATTACGATTTTTTCACCGTTAGCATCCCTTTCGGTCCCTGACTTCAGGGATTCGTTGTCGCGATCATCTCGAAAGCTAGCTCCGTTTTGCAAGCAGTAGTCCAGTGGTATTACAGTAAAGTCGTTTTTCCGTCCGCCACTGGTAGCAGTTAAACTTCTGTCAACACACACAGGAGTTGGAAGAGTACCTTTCACCCTGCAGTGCAAATCACAAAGGAAAACAATTTACAAGCTGAAACACACCGCAAACATGGATAGATTGTTTGAAGGCACAATGCAATAGAAAGCACCAGTCTTGAGGCATGCAAAATAAGTTCAAACAACCTTAAATGAGGCGTCTCTTATACTTTTATATTATAATTTTAACTATTAAAGTTTCCTGCGAATTTAGATTGTCCCTCCAAATAATCAATCGATGATGCTTTTTTTGCGGTCCCCAATTGTAAAATGGCCAATTGACACCCACCATTCACGACAACAAGACACAATTTTTTCTTCGACTTCAAGGCCTCTTGATAAAACTTCCACTAAAATAAATAAAAATTCCCTGTGGTCTTGATTTGACTAAACATAGACAATCAAAGGAATATATGCCAAGGTGTGTACGTATATATTCTTAATTTTTTCTATAAACAATCATCATAACATCGGGTTTTTCACCAAAAATATATACGTACACACAATGCTATATATTCTTTTCTTATGACCCACCAGAAAATGAAATATTTTGTCTTTCCGTCTGTTATTAACAACAAGAAAAAGATAAAAAAATCTACATTTTTATTCTTTTTAAAGGCCGGTTTCACAACCGGAGGCGGACAGCATATAAATATGGAGTAAAAATACTTGTGCAAAGCAAAAGGGTATTTAGTTTTCTACACTATTTTTTCTGCGGCTTATGATCTCTAGACTATACTTACGTATAAAATCCGCAGGATTATAATGTTCCTCACAATGAAAACCAGACCTTTCAAAGAAGTCGAGAACATTTGACGAATGACCATAATATGCAACCTTTGAATAGAAAAAGATTACATTTTATCAATTATATATATCGCAGATTAAATTAATTTACTTTAGATTTTTTTAAATTTGTATAGACCAGATTTGCGATCGAAATTACCTTGCCGTTTACGAGCAACAATAATTTATCAAACAAGTGAAAGATCTGGCTTGAGGGTTGATGAATGGTCATTACGATGGTCTTTGCTTCGTTTTCAGCTAGATTTTCCAGAGTCTTGATGAGATTATAGGCATTACTTGAGTCAAGACCAGACGTTGGTTCCTAGAGTAAACAAAGAAATACTAGACATTACATATTCAAAACGTTTTCTTGAAGCTAGTAAAGCCAATTAAAATGCTTCGTTGTCTCTTTTTATTAAATATTTTCCAAGACAATAGCTGGGTTTCAGTCACGTGATACGTTTAGCGCTAGCCGGACATTACTACAGTTCGCTTACTAAATGTAAATCATATAATCATTCTAAAAATATTTCAATAAAGATATCGATAATGACAAGAGTTCTTTCTTATTTAAAGACAGCATTCAGGACTCAAACAAGAGAAGATTAATTTACTGCTTACATCAAGAAAAATGAGTGAAGGATTCGTGATGAGTTCACAACCAATATTTGCTCTTTTCTTTTCACCTGAAGAAATAAGCGTTTCGCAAAGTTTGTACTATGATTTTACAGGTCGATAAAGGGGACTTTAGGCCGAGCAAGTTCATAACAATGGCATATTTTCCCCAGAACTCTTCTGTCAAAAAAGATGTTGACATAAACGAGATGAATCTCTAACTCACCTATCCCATCTACCTTTCAGATGCAAAGTAGGGATATTTAGAGGCGTTTTAAGGTTACTTCCATGCACAAGGGAATTTTTATCACTTTTAAAGAAAGTTGATCTTGACTACACTACGCTTGCAGCAGTAGGAACAATATGGCTTTAGTAAACTATGTCAGGACACAGTCGTCTGCGACTTTCACAATAAAGCTCAACTATCCCGTAACGCGATACAGATAATTAGTGAGTACATGCAGCCCTACTCACGAGAGGTTAATTAAGATTATATAAATATAGAATACTTAATTCTAGAACTTCTCGTCAAGGATTACCTCCAGAGAGACCTCTTTTAAGAGAGTTGCCCATTTCTGAAAGAAAAATTATCATTATGTAATTAACCACTATTTCTCTCAAAAATAATTTGAATCTTATTAGTAATCACGTTTGAGAAAATTCTTACTGGTATCAGAACATTTTTCTAAATCCAGCATTTCAATAATCTCATCAACCTTTGAAGGAGAAACAAAGATTAAATAGAGAATAATACATGGGTGCGCAGAAATACCAGATCTATTTCGAGTGTTGAACATGATATCATGTAAAGAAATATCATGTTTAATTTTCCTTTCACTAATATAAACTACACAAAATAGACACATAAAATATCCATAAGCTATGATCGTCGATTGTTTGAAAAGCGATAATTTTCACATGTCAAATTATGATCACATGTGAGATAATCAGTTTTATCAGTGCCCGAAATCCCTTTTAAGCATGTTAGTACCTCATATAATAATTAAATTTATACACCTTGTGGTCACTACTAAGAAATTAATAATGCATGAGTTTTACCTTTTTTAATTTTTCAGCCTTTGGCATTATATCTGGCAGTCTTAGTAGCGCTGAATACTAAAAGTAAAAATAACAACTCAGTATAAGAGCGTTCGGTGTTCTTAATTAAACAATCGTAACTGACGCACGAATTAAACAACTGACGCATGATACTTGTGGGAATGTATGTTGTAACCCTGGGAACCCAAAATCCTATTTAATAGTACAAAAAACAATTTGAATTAAATACAGATACATTTCAAAACATGGTTGGGTCATATTTAGCCCACTTATATGGGTCATATATGGGTCACCTAACTTTTTGACGAATTAAGGACCTTCACTTGTAATGTTCACGTTCTGTTTGTACCAGACATTGAAATATTGTGGTTTTGTGTGCATTGTCTAATGTAGTGGGTCATGCCTGACTCCACGGGGCTCCCAGGGTAAGGTAAACGGCATATATTTTTTGGCTTATCAATAAGAACCTTTGAAGTCATTGTAATATCGGCTGTTAAATTGTTTGAGGAAAATGACACTAGACGTGCACCATCTCATTTTATAATCAACGTCTGGTTAATGACGTCACAACAGGGTAGACTGCATAAATTACAGTAAATCTCAATGAAAATTTCTAGAACACTCTACAACTATAGTGTTTATACACAATATATACAAGTTTTCTTTACGGGTGTTTTCCACAAGACGGAATTTTGCTGTGTTCGTGAGCTCTCGGGCAGAAAAATACGATAAAAAAATTCCGTTCACAAAATTCCGTCTAGTGGAAAACGGCCTTTAAAAAACAATTTTACCCTGTTGTGACCTCATTGGTTTGTTTTGACATCATATACGTTTGTTTTGAATACTGTCCTTCAGAAGTTGAACATGTTATCAAAAATTACACAAACGAAGATTACAGTTACCGTAAGTTCTTATCGATAAGCTAAAAAAATACATTGCCATTTAAAATTAAAATATGAGCAGGCAGAATTTTGTATTATTTATAATACAAGAAATTTTAATGAAAGGTAAAAGGTCACACCTAGCAGTTTCAGTATACTCAACAGTCAGTTGAAAACATATTACACAGACAAAGTTTATTCCAGTGATTAGGACACATACTCAAAATACTTTGCAGTTAAGGTACTTGGCTATAGTTCCTGCTTTTCTAACATCGTACAATGACGTGCATTATTCAGGAAACGATAACTTACAGTCAAAGTTTCTTTTAATGTTAAATTATCAAAGAAGATGTCTTCTTGTAAAACGTAACATATTTTTCTCTTAAGTTTCTTATTCACGTGACGACCATTTAGTAAGACATCACCAAATTTTGAATCACCAACTTGGCGGCCAGCAAGAAAGTTCAGTAAGGTCGTCTTTCCAGAGCCTGCAATACAAATTATCAGTGATATTATAGAATATGAATACAACATTTTATATGATAGGATATCAGCACAATCTGAGATATGATAAGCTATCAATACGAAATAGTCTAATTTTCGCGCCTCGCGCCTCTTCTTCGCGCCTCGCGCCTTTTCTTCGCGCCTCGCGCCTTTTCTTCGCGCCTCGCGCCTTTTCTTCGCGTCTTTTCTTCGCGCCTCGCGCCTTTTCTTCGCGCCTCGCGCCTTTTCTTCGCGTCTTTTCTTCGCGCCTCGCGCCTTTTCTTCGCGCCTCGCGCCTTTTCTTCGCGCCTCGCGCCTTTTCTTCGCGCCTCGCGCCTTTTCTTCGCGCCTCGCGCCTCTTCTTCGCGCCTCGCGCCTTTTCTTCGCGTCTTTTCTTCGCGCCTCGCGCCTTTTCTTCGCGTCTTTTCTTCGCGCCTCGCACCTGTTTTCGCGCCTTTTTTTCGCGCCTTTTTTTTTCGTGCCTTTTTTCATGGTCATGGCTTTATAGGATACCCTAAAGGTGGAAATGTTGAGAGAGCACTGGGACCGAGTTGCCCCTGTGTTTTGTGTATTTCTCACTCACTGGGGCTGTATCTACTTCACCACTTCATTACTCGCCCTTCGGGCTCGCGCTTTAGCTAAATTTGGTGAAGTAGATACAGTCCCAGTGAGTGAGAAATACACAAAACACAGGGGCAACTCGGTCCCAGTGCTCTCTCGACATTTCGACCTTTAGGGTATTCTATAAAGCCATGAACGAAAAATAAGGCGCGAAAAAAAAAGGCGCGAAAAAAAGGCGCGAAAAAAAAGGCGCGAAAAAAGGCGCGAAAAAAAGGCGCGAAGCGCGAAGATTAGATTATCTCTATCAATACAATTACAAGCAGTTGCGTGATAGGCTATCGTTTTCTTTTAAGGGATCTCATAATTCTTCCTAAACGTTTGTAATGGGAATATTTAGATGATTCTTTATGATCTTAAGGCCCAATGGGAATATTTATAAGGATCTACGGAAATATTTAGATGATTCTTCATGATCTTAGGATCGATACAGTAACTCTCACAAATACCTTAAACAAAGACGGCATTCGCCAAATTTAATGTTTTTACACAAATCGTACGTGTATGACGTAAACGTTCCGTTTACAACAATTAGTTAAATAAAACATCGTATATTGCATGTCATGTGAGATGCTAACGCTATTTCGCACGTAAAAACTGGTAAACTACATGCGAATTTTCCAATTGCCGACGTTATTGAAAAATTCAATTTTTTAAAACTGAATGTGCTATATCTTTTTATTTTGCACGGTGACCTATCTTCAAAATTTGCATGCAATGTTTTAACACAAAAATCTGGCATTATACAAAAAACAAAAAAATTCCATTATCCCAAAAAAATGTTTTTGAAGAAAAAAGCATTTTTGCAGTTTAAGGGGGTCCAATACTAAATAAAAATTTTTGTGTGTTTTAATGCTATGCAGTTCATCTTTGGTCAGGTGTTAGGACATGGTACCACAAACATAAAAATAAGTTTTTCAAAGTTACCATTGCCATGGTTACCATTTTAATTACTCCCTGATGGTGAAAAATCCATATATATGTAAACATGATATCTCAACAACTATGAATGATAAAAATCTAAAATAACTTTATTTTAATAGTATATCACATGCTCTTGGAGATGAACCAGAAGTATGGTGATTGAGGCAAAAATAATTTTTTCGGACAAAATATTGAAACTAGATATTATCGAGATGATACTGACTATCATAACTTGCATGCTATTGCAAATATTTTTATGATTCTGGTTCATCTCCAAGAGAATGTAACACAGAACACACACTGAAAGTTTGAAGTCAATAGCTTACATCCTTCTTGAGATATTGCGGATGCAATAATGGCGATTGGTGGTTTTCGGCAATTTGAGAAAAACTGCTTTAAAGTTTTTGCATGCATTGGAATAACATTAATCGAACAATGCTATGGAAAAGGACACAATAGAGTAAACCAATTGCATACCATTATTTGCTCCGGGTAAAATCATGGTTTTACCCTAACACGGTGTAGAATTTGCTGAATTTCTCCGTTTATAATTCATTTTGTTGTTTGAAATTTTGGATATGATGTTTAGAGAACGCCGTCAACAATATTTGTAAAATTTTTGAAAAACTATTGACCCCCTTAAAAACAATTGGTTATTCGGATCCTTTCAAATTTCGCACATTGTTAGTCTATGGTGTTTATAATGTAATGCGTAGAAAAAATTGTGGGTCACCGTGCTTCTTTTTGACTAACACAGCATAATACATCATTCCAGAGTGAATTTTATACGCAAGTGTTAGCATAGTAACGAAGTATTGGTCATTAAACTTGTGATAATTTGAAGACTTTTCCTGTCATGATTACGTTGGATCTCTCACAGCGCATATCACGTTATTTCGTTGCATCTTTCTTTGTAGTTTGTGACGAAGTTTGACACAAAGTTTGTGTCAAACTTCTTCTTTGTTAATAGTGGTTCAAATTAGGTTGTCGTCTGTCTATTGTTAGTTGAGCGTTTTAAAATGATGATTGACTGTCTGTACGGTGCTATGAGAGCTTCTTCTGGGTTGCTATGTTAACTAAGTAACCTTTATCGTTGTCAATTACCTACTTATAATAATTCCTTCTAGATGTAGTTTTTCTTGTCATCAGTGAATGGCTTTGTATGTTTTTGAGAAGAGTAATGTTCAGTGGTCAATATCTAGTAATATTTCAAATGCGAGCAGGAGTGCTTTAGAAGGTGTAGCCGAGCGTTTTATATCTGATAAAACACAAACTGCGAGTATTTTAAATTTCAGATTTTCAGTATAGTATTATAGGTGTCAATTAAGCCGAGAAAAGCAAGGCAAAGGTTTCGTGTACATCAACGTGGATCTTTATCACATATAAGACTCCTTTGCGGCCACAATTTCTCCTCGTGAGTTATTAAAACACTGACCCTTGACAAGTGTGCGCGCGTGATCTTACATTTTGAGTTGAACTCAATAATCTGTAGAGACTAGAGAGGACGTGAAAGGATACTCTTTTAGCCGCAAGGTCACAAACTATTGCGTGAGTGCTTCGAATTAATGATCCGAGAAAATACGAGGTCTTGTAGTAGCAACATGCCGATGTTGATATTAGATATTTCTTCACGTTCACAGTAAGCTAATGGTAACCTTAAGGTAGCTTGATACAGTTTTCAAAAAAATGAGCTATAGTTTGCTTACAATATTTACTTAAGGAAGTATTATGTATTCATACTGTCTGGATTACTACACACTGGACAGACACAAAGCCTTCATAAACGACAGGCCATAGGGGCAATTTTTGCTCCCATTTTCTCTTTTGGTTCTTTTTTGGTACATGTGAATGACGCAGTGGCAAACTCGACAATGGGGGGGGGGGGAGGGGCACATATTAATACATTCGATTTCGAATGAACCAAGCCTGAATACAATATTTTAGAAATGCAGTAATGAGATAACCTCAAGAATATTGATGTTAATAAGATTAAAATCATATGTATATAATCGTAATTAATCGTAAACCAATTAACCAACATGGTAAATTAAATTGCACGTAATGTAAATTAATCAGATTTAATGAATTAAATCTTAAATTATATTGTGCTTGGAATCGTGCTTACTTGCCGGTTATTCATTAATAATGATACCAGTCACGAATGTACCACCCTTGATCTCATGACGATTCCGGCTTGGAATGGAATCAAACAAGAAAACACTCATGCCTGTAATATGAAAGAGTAACTGATATGTCCCAAGCGGAGAAGGTGTGATAGTGTCAAATCATTGAAACCTGATACAATTTCCTTGAAGCATGCATGAAGCATTGGCCTTTATGCTTGCAGATTACTACAAGGATTAACCTGCTCTCTGGTGATGCCAATCCAGCAAGTGCTAGAATTAAGCATGCATGTCACAGTCAATTATACTGCACTTAAAACTGTATGTGAAAATATATAAATACAATATAGTATTAATAAATGGAAACAGTTGGTCAAACTCTATTTCAGGGTTGGATGTAACCTAGCTTTAAATCACTTGTCCCATGGATACTGCTTGGGGGAGGGGGAGTTGGTAGTATTTAAGTCATAAACCACCTTGGTATACACCCGTTGTAAACTTCTGACATAAAATCCAATTCCTCTGTACTAAAATTTCTAATTTGATGAAAGTAAAAGGAATATTGTTTGGTTACAATAAGATAAACTATTAAATATCTTGTATGCTCTACTTGGATTTGGCTTGCTTGCTGGTTAACCTTCTATACCCTTTGTCATCAGTATCCTGCTTTTTAATTTTTCATAAATATGGTTGGAGGTAATGGAGGCCATGAATGGCTGACCATTATGCCACCGACTATGCCCTACAGCAAACCCTGGCGATTTGCTTTGCTGACCAACAAGCCAACATCACAATGTGTTTGCATGTATTGAAATATGTCTTATATGAAATATGTATTGCATGTCTTGATGATGACAGGTCTGTTGCAAGTTGTCAACAAACTTGTTGCAAGTTGATTGTCAAAGCTTGTTATCAAGTTATCCACAGGTTTGCTGCAAGTGGTTTTAACAAGTTGTAACAAGTCTGCAAATGACAAGTTGCAACAAGCCTGACTTTGGCTACAGAATAGAAAATTAAACAGAAGGTTCACTCTATATAAATAACTAGTCATGCTTTACACAGTTTGGCGAGCTCGTTCCAGTGCCCAGCCAGCCTAAACAAGTGTATTGTTATTTTCCATCTGCCACACTGACGTTGCATCGTTTTCACAATTTTTAATTTGTAGAATTTGTGCAGGTAATTGCTATGGTTACAATTACGATCAGAGAGAATTTAGAATCTATTTCAAAGAATCTTTCTTGTAGAAAAATAGCATTACATCTGTTTGAATGATGGGAATGAGTTGCAAACTGCACTGCACTTGTTTAGCAAAATATGAAAAGGTCACAGGTTTCAATGAGTAGGAGTAAGAGTAGGAGTTCTACTGATAAATACATTCAAGGTATATTTAATGACTGTACATGTTGACATTTGCATCTAAAGCTTATCGCCATTTTGTACTTTCAATGTTTTTCTTGCAAAATAGTAGCATGTATGTTGTATAATTTGCACTGATATATAAAAAAGTCTGGGGAGAAAATCTTTTCCACACACAGCAAGCTTAGCATCTGGAAGCTGCATGAACACAGCTGGTTGACAGCCAGTGAAAACTGAAGACTTTTCACAACTTCTTTGCAAACTTGTAACATAGTGTGTTTTATTATGTGTGTAAAAACACAGTGCATCGACATTTAAAAACATGTTTTAAAAAAATTTCTGCATGCTTCTATACTGCCATAGATCATAGATGATGTCACATTATACCATTGAACGATTAACTGTGTCACTGTGCAAGTGTACTATATAAAATGAACGCCATTCGGCCATTATCATTTAATTTGGTAACCAAATTATTATTACAGTTATATGATGAACCATTCATTCATAAGCTTTCCTAATTAAAAAACACAGATATGTTAAAAAGCTGCGTTGTCTGTCGTTTCGGAATATTTCACACAGTAGTCTGCGACTTCTGTTCAAATGTACAATACAGTAACATGCACAAATATTGTAATATATCCTATTAGTATTTTTACACAAGTGAACATATGAAATCCGACGTTGTGATTGGTCCAATATGACGTGACATTCCTTTATATTCACCTACAGGTGAATATAACAGTAAAAACAAGTTTACAAAATGGGGACTAGCTGCCGTTTTGCACAAATTACGGACAAAGAAATACACAAAATTAAAATAACTTGTGTAAAAATACTAAAACAATTTTTCGCCTCGACTTCGTCTCGCCGGTCTCGGTGAATATTCCCTTATAATCACCTCGCCTTGGGCGACTAATTGTTAATTGTTTTATATTATTATGTGTGCTTACCGCTCGGCCCCATTACAGCTAAAACCTCTCCTGGCTTTACAAAACCGCTAACATTATCGAGAATCTTTCGATTGTCAACAAACACCCGTAAATTATTAAATGTTAGCGTGATAGGATTGCACTCAGAAGGCATATCGACGCTCGTTTCTTCAGCCGTACTTCCCCCACCTTCCTTATCGCTAACCATGAGTGATACTTGTACGTCATTCTCGGCCCTTTTCATTTAGCCAGATCAGATTAACTTATTTTCTTTTCTGACAAATGACAATACGTAGGTATCAAATAGCATTGAACTATCAACACTTCTAAATTGAAATGGTGCAATCCTGGGGCAATCGTACGGGGAATACTTCGAAACCCGGACTCGACCGCGCACTTGAGGAAAACCCGGACTCGAGAAAACCTCGATCCGGTTTGGCTGTAGGGTAGGACCACTGAGCTCTACTAATATATCTGGAGATCGGGCTCTAATACCTCGCCAGTCAAAAAAGTGTCCCCAAAAACATGGCGGCTTTTGGCCAAAAATACGTCATTTTTACGTCACAAATTTATGGTATAGACCACTGACCAGCTATGAATGTGGAAAAAGGGGTTAAAAATAAAATATTTTCACCCCCCTGGCGTTTTTTATACAATATTTTGCATGATTTGAGAAAAAACAAAATGCCCAATTCTTGCTCCGTCTTTTGCTGTTGGAAGACTGGAAAAGGAAAATATTTATCTCTTCATCGGTAAGTATAAATGCTGAATAGTTTTGACAGCTATTTGTATAATGTAAAAAGTAATCACGCATTCACGACTTTTTTTAATCGCTTGACAGTTGACGACTTGACATCAAAGTTTCTACGCATGCAATATCCATTTGTACTTTCCAGATTCTGTGAAAAATCCAGAGTTGTACACTGTGTGAGTAAAAAATGGAAACAAAGGTGGACCAGCCAAATTTGTTCCGGTGAAAGATAGCCGTATGTGTTCAGAGCACTGACATGTTTGAATAAGATGGCCCTGGTGGAAAAGCAGTATTGAAGCCATATGCTGTACACACAATCTTTAAGTGGCTTGCTGAGGTTGGTGCTGTACCTTGTTCTCGTGTCCTATTACATTTACTATATCCAATAAAATGCCAATGAATGGCATATAAACATTGAGAATTCCATAGGTCACATATGACCCACTAGATTAGATAATACACACATGATATTTCCATCGGTTATTTCACTATATAAAAACAATATTTACAAACAGGACATCAAGGTTACACGTGAAGGTTGTTTGTCAGGAAGGTCACTTTGTTAGACATATTAAAAATATCAGTTTGCAACCCCAAATCCTGTTCATGGCCCATTATCGATTGGGGTCAAATATAACCCAAAATTTGTAGTTTTTCAATCATGTTTTCAAAAGTGTCTGTACTGAAACTAACTACCTAGGGTTAATACAGCAGATAAAGGAACAACTTAAAACAATTCTGACGACTAATTGAAAGGGACAATTCCATTTTGCCTTTTATTTGTGCATTTCCGATTTTATTAAATATACCTAAAAATTTGTTATGCTGTCAAGAATGTGATATTTCAGGTTACAGTAATTAGTACAGAAACAAAACATGCATTATCAGAAAATTCATTAATAACTATTTCATGTTAGACAATTAAACAGCAATCTTGATTTTTTAAGTTCTTGTTGAATTAAGAGCCTTTGAAAGTTATGTATATCTAGGTTAGTCCACAGAAATTTTGCAAGATTTTATTCTTTTTGCATGTTTCGGATTTGTGTTTATAGTTGGTAGAACTGTTTTATGTACCAATGTTTTAAAATTGCCTGAAAGATTAATTTAGCACTGTTGAATACTGAGTAGGTTGGTCAATTTTAAAATAATCTACAGTAATTATAATAAACAATTATTGTCACTGTCCAGCTGAAACAAATAAATATCTATTGTTTAGGTAGAAAAACAAAAGGTGCCTAGTGGTTTGAAGGAAACAGTTCTTGTGATTGAGGAATTTGAAGCTGCATCCACAGAACCAGGTTGTGTTGAAGTTGTTACTGCATGATGGCAATGACAACTTAGGAATGAAGGTTTTCAATATTGTAAGTAGCCAGCCAGGAAAAAAAAGCAAACAACCTGATGAGTGTCAAAGTAAAGTGAGTGGTAATGAGGCAAATGACTAAGACCATTCTTACTTTATAAGAGCTCCTTGTAGATTAAGAAGAAAAGTTTGTGATCTTATGGACCAGGTTGAAAGTTTGAAGAAGAAATTGAATATATCTCAGAAAAAAAAAACATGTAGGTTAAATAAAAAGGTAAGCTCCTTGATGACAGTGTGAGTTAAAAAAAAACCTTGTCAGTAGTGATTGTGCTAATATTCTGGAAAAAACTTTTTATGGAGTTACTAGAGGGTGCTAAAGGGGGGGAGGGGGGTCGGATCACGTTTCATGAGAGGAAAAACAGCCATTTCACATTTCACAGGTAAAAAATTAGCAATTTCACGAAATTTAATGAACTCGTATTTAACTGTGTAAATTTAACCCCTTTCTTAACCTGTCAGCCTATTTTCATGCTGTAGAAAGTAAAAAGCGCCATTGAAAGCTCAAATTCGGATTAATTTTTGTAAAAGCAGCCAATATATGTAGAAAAGAATGAAGAAAATAAATGCATTTAGTAAAATTGTTGTAACCAATGCATTGTACTTTGTTCTTTAGCACTTATCCCTACTCGTCCAGCTGCCAATCACGGCTCAGATATAGGCATGTAAATCACATTTCATGACACAAAAATTTGTCAAATCTCATTTCACAACAACAAATATTGGCAATTCATGGCTCACGAAAAAACCCTTTGCCACCCTCTTACTAAGGAACTTATGAAAAGGTTAGTCACATAGAAGAAGAAAAATCCAGGTGCATATCCAGGATGATATGTCTATACACAAGCATGTCTAGTGGGATGGTATGGCAGGGAAGTATTGCGTAGTTTGTTGACTATGGCATTGATGACGACGATGACTCGTTGCCAGAAGCTTCAGACGCACTAATGTTTATGGTAGTCTCCTTAAATTCCAACTGGAAAGTACCATGTGGATATTTTCCGGTGAATGTTCTCACAGGGGACGAGAAAGCAAACCTGAACATTGTAAAATTGAATATTGAATTGTAAATTTTTTAGGCTATTACCAGTATTTATTAATTTCATATTAATAGCAAGTCTATTTTCTATTAACAATGTCTATTTCTATTAAGTCAATTTTTAATTAAGTCTTCATCTATTAACAGCAACTGAATTTTCACTTTACTCTACATTTTAATTGGATAATTACAGTTTGACAGTTTCTGGCTGTCCTGAATTTTTGGGCATCTAGAGGCCTGAATCTATAAAAGTGAAGTATGTATTCAATTATTAGAGGCAGATCAATTCTCAGCTGATAGGAGAGGTGCAGATGTTCCTGAGGGGAGGGGTATTAGTACACACCCCTACCAACCCCCATCCACCCCCTTCTCCCCTCCCCTAAAACTGCCCAGTGTCAATTATCATGTTTTTTTTCACTAAACAGGAATGAAATGTTGGTGCTGCATAATTCAAATCTTATAAATTTATATATGTATATAATAATTATATATGTTAATACTGGTATTGTTTTGATTAATAAAATCATTGTTCATTAATATAGTTGTTTTTTATTGTATACCAAGTATTATACGTATACATACATATGACAACAATTGTTATGACCCTTTAAGTGTTAATAGCATGACACTGCTCTGGATAGCCCAAATATATATTGTTCAGGTAAGGACACTATCTTGCTGAAATGGTCTAGGTATGCAATTTGTAACTCAGGCAAATGTTCCTTGGGATCCCAATCCATTGAGAACACACTAATTTAAATTTATACGTGTAGATTGAGAGAGTACTTTGATTTATGTTGATGAAAATATAAAAAAAATTCTTACCTTCCTGGCCTTGTCCTTGTCATATTGACTGCCATGTGGGCTAACATTTATCTGGTGCAATGTGCATTAGCAATGTTCAGTACAATTCCCCGGAAAAGTGAAAAGCATTCACTATGACATGTACAAAATTTATTACCACTCATATTAAACTAAACAGAAATTTAAGAAAAAAGTGGTAAAAACGAATTTGTGAAACAGTTTTATTGAATTAAGATGTACATTTTTTTGTACGTTAAACTTGATGCAAGTTTGTGTTTACAATTTACAATTGTTGAGCAAAACCAAACAAAGGTTCTTTCAGCCCAAGAAAACTGAAATGCTGTTTTAAATAAGGCATGGACATATGTATAAATTTTGTTGTAATGATATGATGGTATCATCGCATTTGAGTACTAAATAGTAAAGTATTCATGGGTCACTGGGTCAGGTTTTATGTTGTTCAAGTTTACTGGCCATGTAAAATATAAAACTTTACCTAAGTCCTTTCATATCTTTCGTCCTGTTTCCCGCTGTTGACTGCAGAGGCTATCATATTCGCAGGCGGTTTAAAGTTCTTGACCATAAATCCACAATAATTTCAAACGACGATACGATTTTTTTAATACACGATGTAGATTGTAGAAATAAAACAACATTTTCAATCGCTAAACCAGGGGGGGAATTTTGTGTCGCCCGCAAGTGAATGAGCCCTGGTCAGTGGTAAACCGCATTAACGGCGTACCCCAGCTGTACCCCAGTGACGTCAAATCCGCCATGTTTTTGGGGACACTTTGAAGTCGAGAGCCCGATCTCCAGATATATTAGTAGAGCTCAGTGGGTAGGACTGGATGCCAGAATGCCTCTCTTGTCAGGCTAGGTCGTCTCGTAGGATTTATTTCTGGCACTATCCAATTTTTATTGGATCTTTCTGTGAATCGCAGTCCGAGTGCATGAAATCTCCTTACAGCTGCATAAGAGATTGGATGTACGAGAACCCTAGTTTTGACTCCAGTCTACGTCAAAGCTTTCCGGTCAGGTTTACTCCGAGTCCAGCTGGGTACGAGGTTGAGAGTCCAGTTTTAAGTTTCAATGTCTGCTATAATTTCATGCACGTGATTATCATGCAAGTACCAGTATGATGAGTACAGTACCCGTCAGAGTACCCGTACGCAAATGCGTAAGTTGCAAAAGGCACCGATCTCAAGCGAACCTATAGTTGCACACTCATATACAGCATAAAAGTTACTAATACGTCAAATTACGCGAACCACACAGTATTTTGATAAAATACAAAAGTTGCTTCGATTAAACTGGTTACTAAATGTTTTCGCCGAAAACAATTTTTGTCTTTCGACTGAACTAAACTTTCCAAAAAAGCCCGTTGACTATCTTTCACCCACTCACACTGTACCCATGCATGGTTTACGCTATTTCGTTCAAACTACAAACTAATTTTTTGAGTTGCGTTGGATTCGTGGATTACATAATAAAGAGGCGGTCAAGTCCATTCTGCGCATGCGCTTTGTGAGGGCCCTTAGACCCCGTTCACTACCGGTATGAAACTCTGCCGGTTAAAAATCATTACGTTTTCAACTATTCACACGGTACCGGTAGAGTTATACTTGTTACAACTTTTGTTCATTTCATTATTGAAATTCGCACGCTAAAATGTTTTGCATAACCGTAATAAAACTCTTACGGTTAGGCGTTCACACGGTAGACGGTTTTCAATTTCATACCGGCATCGTGTGAACGCAACCCCTAAACGTAAGAATTTCGTACCGTTTTAAACTCTGCCGGTATCGTGCGAACGGGGTCTTAGAAGAAATAATTTGAGCCAGACAATTAGCCTTTCTCACGACCTGCGAACAGGTGCATGTCCGCCATGTTTGGGGTACCGAGTAGCGCGAAGAGCGATCATAGTGGAAAGAAAGGCGTTTAAGCGGGATATCTCCTGCGGAAGGCAAAGACAAGAAATCTATATGGCGGAAATTTTTTGCGGAAGAAAAACGTAAAATCAGAACTTGCGGAAATATCATGCGGAAAAAAAGGAAAATAAAACTTGCGAAAGAATATAAAATTATAATTTACCAATCGGGAAAATACACTTAGACACTTGAGCTTTATTCATAAGTCATATCCTGGTCATATCACCATATATACTGTAGCTTCTCTGTAGCTTTGGCTGCAATGTTGAACGTTTACACGAAGTAGTAAATCCTGTTTACGTTTATGAAACTGTTCGCAGGATTCGCGGGCTCGTTACGATGCTTCTGTAGACTATAGACACAGATCAGGTATAGAACCAGATGTCTCACTAAGCAAAATTTATGTCCGCGATTTTGAAGAGCTCGCGTCAGCCTTGCTCGCGTCAGGTCGCTCGCGTCAGATCGCTCGCGTCAGATTTGCTCGCGTGGCGTGAATCTTTCTTGCTAAAAAGAAGCAGCGTAACATTTATCAGTAAAATTCGTCAAGGAAATAAAGATCAATAGGTAGTGGCGCCTAAAATCGCCGTTTCACTGCCAAAATTCTGCACTTCCCTATCTTTTTTTTCTGATAAAAAATGTGCATTACACTTGCCAGAGGTGTTGCGTGTCCAATTCGTGCTCTCACGTAAGCAGTACACGTCAGCGTGGCAAGTGCCATTGCGTGAGCAATTCGTGCTCTCTGGTTGCGTCATCTCGCGTGTGCAATTCGTGATCAGCCGAAAAATCGTGGACACGAAAACATTAGGAATAGATAGGAAGTGAGACATCTGGTTCTATACCTGTGCTATAGTTCTGCTTTTCCAAAAAGACAAAAACATTTTTTTAAGTATTAAAAAGTCAATAGTCATGACAGTCTGAGAGATGAGTGATCAGGTTGAAGCAGAGCTACTACAGCAAGGTGTGTTTTTTAACTGATACTGTAATAGTATAAAGTTAGTATCGCGTTCGCAATGAAATACTGCAAGGAGTGCAAGCGCCAGGACAAAGGCTACGGCGGAAACGTTCGACATAGTCGCAAGTTTTGCGGAAATATCCTGTGACAAATAAGCTGGAATTGCGGAAATATCCTGCGGAAGCATACACCTACTTTCCACTATGGATTAGAGCGAGATGGAAAACACGACAAAAGTTGTTTTTCAAAAGCAAACTACAATGTTGGAGTTGAAGTTTTAAATGGTTAAAAATAAGCAGGCAGTTTGATCTTTCGTTGGTCAGTAAAAAGTATAGTTACTTTCATCCTGGAGAAATTCAACCAATCCGAACGTTGTATTCCAATAAAATCACTGGTTACAACGTTTGATAATTCCAATAGTTACTGGAATTGTCATTTCATGCATACAAAATGAACCCTGACCCAAACCCCAACCCTAATCCTAACCGAGATAATCCCAATAATTTATTGGATACAATAATTTTATTGGGATACAACGTTCAGATTGGGTGAGAAATTTTGGTGTCAAACTTGCAAAATATAAAGAGAAAAATGATTTTGAACGAGCGAGGAGCCAACTCAAGGTGAGAACATTCTTGTACTCAATTGCTGGGTTTTCAAATCCGAGCTATGTCAATTCTACTGCACCTAAGGTCATATCATTTGGTACATGTTATCATGGACCGTTTCTGCATCTGGATTCGGTAAAAACAAGACACTAGTACAAAAATTTAAAGGTTTTTTTGTTGTTTTTAAAACATGATCGCGATATTGACTCGATGATTTAAGCCCCATACAGACGAGCAAGTTTTCCTTGACAAGTTTTATTTGCCCGTGGGTACGCGAAAAAATTGACAATTTTTCCTTGACAAGGAGCCTGGTTTAAAAGCTAGTCGTACCACCTTTTCGCCAATGAAACTTGCTCCTGTGTACGTGCAACAAGGAAAACTTGACAAGGGAATTTTTGTTTACGTACTTAATTCGTGCGGCCTCGTAAAAGTTGTCAGGAAAAAAATATTATCAAATTTCGCGTACACAGGAACAAATAAATCCTGTCAAGGACAACTTGTCAAGGAAAACTTGTTCGTCGTACAGACGCGTAAGTGAACTTGTTAAGAAACTTGTCAAGGAAAACTTGCTCGTCTGTACGGGGCTTTAAATAGGGGTTACAGTCCGTTCTGCGCATCGGTTCTGCTCATAACAAAGGTGGGCCACCAAATATAAACATTGTCCAAATTTCACATTTTTCGAACTCTTTTTGAATTGAAACTCTGGTTTGCATTCATGTACAAGCATAGCAAACCAGAAAAGTGTCAGATATTCATTTAGTAAGTCATATTTTATGAATATAGAATTTCAAAATGTAAACAAAGCGTTTGTTTACATTACGGACTGTAACCCCTCTTTAAGGTTTTGTTCCTCGTGCAGTAATATTTTCTGAACCCAAGCAAAATAAACACCAAAAAAGGTTGTAAGTGGTTATATAAAATTTCTATAAATTTTTAAATGTGAGCTACTGCACGTACATCAAATTTGAGCACTTTTAAAAGCAGTACATGCACCGCCTACTGCAAAGGTTTGCTGGCGTTATTAGGGACCTTACGATTTACAGAACGACAACGTGACGGCAACGTTTTAAGACAAACAGTCAATTGAAAAGAAGTGAATAATTATAGTTGTGAACAATGCATTTGAATATTTGAAAAGCGGCTCTCGTATTGCTGACGACGGCAAATCAAATATTTTCACGTATTGTATTAACGCAGGCGTATTGAATTTAGCCGGTGGAGTTTTAAATTCGATCTAGTTAAGAACTCTTCTCAAACATATAGCTCATGTCTTCAACCAAAGTGTTGTTAACATGTGTTAACTCAACTTATGCGATTGATGATAAACAACTTCTATGCTTTACTAAGCTACATCATAAAGTGTTTTCTCGCCGTTGCCGTCCTATAAATCGTAAGGTCCCTATTACTACAAAAGCCCGTTTTCGAACGTCTAAAATTTCGTACACTTACTCCTAAAAATGCAGATTTATGACTAAGTAAGCAGGTAATTTATAGTATTTTAGCGAAGGAAAGTCAGCAGCCTTGTTTATTTTTAATTTAGTTTTGTTTTTGTTACGTGTTAGCTAATATTTACTGTAGCCAGAGTCAAATCATCATGAAACTTGTTGAGTCAATGCTGCCGTGTCGAGTGTATCTAAAAGTCGAGGGTCGAGAGTCGAGAGTAAACGTCGAGAGTCGAGAGTAAAAAGTCGAGAGTCGAGAGGAAATGTCGAGAGTCGAGAGGAAAAAGTCGAGAGTAAAAAGTCGAGAGTAAAAAGTCGGGAGTCGAGAGTAAAAAATCGAGAGTAATTGTCGAGAGTGGACAAATGTCTCAGGAACAACAAAGTAGATATATTTTTAACAAAATATGCAGAAGAATCCGCTTTTTACTGGGCTCGTATATATAAACTCAGAATTGTATGGTTCGTTAGATTGTGCTCAACGTACAAAACTGCATGAACTTTGGTTTAAAATAGACGTACGTTAAATGAAAAAAGTGAGGTTTTTCAATGCTTCATGTTCATCGCATAATTATTCTTTTATTCGGAGCAGCTATGGAATCTAAATTTGCGAAATAGATAAACTTGAAATTCAGGGGATCGCGGAGGCGTTTATATGTTAGTTTTAGGTTCCCCTTTATTTGGTAAATCTATAAAAAGGAAATTTATATTTAGCTTATACCAGCGTTATTATGGTTGACTGCGTGATATCTATTTTCATGTGAAAGATTGTGTTTCAATTAAATTGTACTGTTTCAAATATTGTACGGATATTGTTTCCTTGATTGTTTACGCTTTATTTTCTCGTGCATGTATATCCAGGAAGTGAAATTATTTCCGTAGTCGTGGATATTTTGTTAAAAATATATCTACTTTGTTGTTCCTGAGACATTTGTCCACTCTCGACAATTACACTCCATTTTTTACTCTCGACTTTTTACTCTCGCCTTTCGACGTTTACTCTCGACTTTTTACTCTCGACATTTACTCTCGACTCTCGACCCTCGACTTTTAGATACACTCAGAGGAAAAAGTCGAGAGTTGAGAGTAAAAAGTCGAGAGTCGAGAGTAAAAAGTCGAGAGTAAAAAATCGAGAGTTATTGTTGAGAGTGGACAAATGTCTCAGGAACAACAAAGTAGATATATTTTTAACAAAATATGCAGAAGAATCCGCTTTTTACTGGGCTTGTATATATAAACTCAGAATTGTATGGTTCGTTAGATTGTGCTCAACGTACAAAACTGCATGAACTTTCGTTTGAAATAGACGTACGTTAAAAGAAAAAAGTGAGGTTTTTCAATGCTTCATGTTCTACCCATAATTATTCTTTTATTTTGAGCAGCTATGGAATCTAAATTTGCGAAATAGATAAACTTGAAATTCAGGGGATCGCGGAGGCGTTTATATGTTAGTTTTGGGTTCCCCTTTATTTGGTAAATCTATAAAAAGGAAATTTATATTTAGCTTATACCAGCGTTATTATGGTTGACTGCGTGATAACTATTTTCATGTGAAAGATTGTGTTTCAATTAAATTGTACTGTTTCAAATATTGTACGGATATTGTTTCCTTGATTGTTTACGCTTTATTTTCTCGTGCATGTATATCCAGGAAGTGAAATTATTTCCGTAGTCGTGCATATTTTGTTAAAAATATATTTACTTTGTTGTTCCTGAGACATTTGTCCACTCTCGACTTTTTACTCTCGATTTTTTACTCTCGACTCTCGACTTTTTACTCTCCACTATCGACTTTTTACTCTCGACTCTCGACGTTGACTCTCGACTCTCGACATTTACTCTCGACTCTCGACCCTCAACTTTTAGATACACTCTTTTCCTCTCGACTCTCGACATTTACTCTCGACTCTCGACTTTTTACTCTCGACTCTCGACGTTTACTCTCGACTCTCGACCCTCGACTTTTAGATACACTCCGCGATCCTGGCGTACAAATGTATGAATAGCCACGCTCCATCTTACTTGTCTAGTCAGTTTATTAAACGATGTGACGTGAGTAAGCGGCCTACCAGAAGCTCGCAGTTACTGAATATTCCACTGTTCAAGACTGCTAGCGGCCAAAGATCCTTTTATTACCGTACAGTAAGCTTATGGAACTTATTAGAAAACCTCTTTAAAATTAAGTAACTCTGTGCATATTTTTAGGAAAAAAATGAAAACTCAATTACTAAACCAGTTTATATTATCTTAGGACTAGCATTTCGTCTTGTACATAATTAGTTTATTATTTTTTGTAAATGATCACTGAAAAGCCTCCTTGGGGAGTGTTCATTAAATTATTGTATTATTGTATTGTATTGTGACAAGATGTCGGTTAGGCTTTTGGCTTGTTGACAAGATGTCGGTAAGGCTTTTGGCTTGTTGACAAGATGGTGGTTAGGCTTTTGGCTTGTTGACAAGATGCCAGTAAGGCTTTTGGCTTGTTGACAAGATGTCAGTTAGGCTTTTGGCTTGGTGACAAGATGTCAATTAGGCTTTTGGCTTGTTGACAAGATGTCGGTAAGGCTTTTGGCTTGTTGACAAGATGTCGGTTAGACTTTGACCTGTACATGCCCACAAGTTGTCAGTTAGACTTTCGACATGCTGACAAAGTATTTACTTCCAGAAAGCTTCAGGTGTCAGTTAAAACATTGTATATAGGCAGGGTGTCTGATAAAGTTTTGGCAAATTGAGAAAGTGCCAGTTGAAATTTTACTAAATTTAAGTTAGAATTTAAGTTAAATTTTGTTCCTTTTTTATTTTGCATTTTTGAGTTTTTATCTTGCTATATTAATAATTATAGCAACAATCTCTACAGTAATTGACTTAAAAGTATTTCTGTGATCTGTATTTTCTGTGATATCCAATTTGAAATCCTTTCTCTGAGTCAACTATTCAACAATAAACATGTCAATTTTTTTATAAACAAAGTTATTTTATTATATAGATACTGATATTTACGCACGATTTTTCTGGTATGAAAAGCCGTTTCGTGATTTGTTCTTAACGAGCGTTATCCAATCAGAATCATGAAACGATTTTTTCAAACGTGAAAAAACCGTTTCGTCCAATCAGTGCGAGCCTGTGTTTACATAGCAGTGAATTCGTTCACAGCCGGCAAACTTTTCGGCGAGATTTTTTTCAAGTTGCTGGCTGTGTCTGCTGGTTGAAAGTCTATTTTAGGTTTAAAGTCGACACGTTGGGCAATTTCCTATGTTTACAAAGATTTACAATTTTATAAAAAACCGAAAATATATTTTTGAAAGAGAAATATGCAAGCAAAAGACACGGCAGTTATACCAAAACAAACAGCTAGGTAAGTTGCATTTACATTATATTAACTTTTTGAGATTTTGAAAAGATAGGCTTCTATTCTTTGCTTATTTAAAGGAAAAATTAAAAACTGCTGGTTTATTAGGGTTTATATTATTAGATCTGGCTTCAAAAAGCAAAGTAATTTTCATATACTGTACATACGGTATCGTACACGATGACGTTTTGTTTTGGGTTTTTGCAAAAGTAAAGTGCTCTTTGCCAGGCGCTTGACGTTTAAGTGAGCCAAATTTAGGTTGGGTAAAGGCAATCTTTTGAATAGAAAATATCAGTTTCTATAAAATAAACAAATTTCTTAATGGGAAGTGCTTGTGTACGGTATTTACGCACTTGTTAATTTGTTTTCGCCAGTGGCGAAGCCAGCCCGACTGTTTACTCCTGCTATGTTAATTTTTCCGAGTTAATGGTCTGTAAAAACAATCAATTTCTAAAGAAATGAATTATGATAGAATTATCGCTAACAATTGAAATTTACATAGCAGGAGTAAAAAGTCGGGCTGGCTTCGCCACTGGTTTTCGCCAAACTCACTCGCTTGTTCGTTTTGCGAAAACAAATTAACGCGTGTGTAAATACCATACGTCTGCACTTCCCATTAAGAAATCTATATATAAATACTATTTAACAAATAGATTTCATTTTTGCGTGCGTCTGTACTGTAATAGATCACAGATGACGTCATAGCGTGTGAAGAACAAAAAAGTACGCACGAGACGCAGTCGAGTGCGTGACTTTTTGTTCTTCACACGCTATGACGTCATCTGTGATCTATTACAGTACAGAAGCACAAAAAAATGAAATCTATTTGTTTTATATTATAATAAAGTTGACAAAAATCATGCGAAGACCCGCGAAATAAATTAACTAAATTAGATCACGCCATCAGTTGACGTCATCCGTGCGTGTGTACTTTAATAACACACAGCTCGCGACCAATGAAAATGCAGAATGGACACGTATTATTATATAAAGATTAATAGATAACGACTAAAATGCCACACTCAGCTATGACTGTTGACGTTCTAACAAAGCAAGTAAATCGCTTATAAAAACAACAAAAATTAGACTAAGCTATTAAGTCTGAAGTCTCCACGATATAATTTGTTGGGAACTTTAGGCTAACATATGTACTTCTGGAATTGGAATGTAAAATATCTCTTACCTTTTATAATTATATGAGATCCCACAAGCAAATAAATCATTTTACACGAAATATTAGCATCTCAACATAGGTAGAAATAGAAAACCAAGGAAAGAAATCACAACGTGTTTAAAATTAGGAACACATTTCCTAGACTCACTCCTTAAACATGGAATGATGGAGTCTATCAAAATTTGCCGTTTTAAAACATTTCTGGAGCAATGTTTTGATAAAGAACCTTCCTGTCCCTTTTTGTTAACTATTACATGTTAAAAATTGTGTTTTGTATGTAGATATTTCAGCAGAATTTGCGTTTGATTCTTGTGTAGAAATTTCTAAATTTCCTTAAAAGTAGGAATACAACAGAAAATGACGGAAGCACACTCTCAAAACTTCACCGCGATACATCGCTCCTCGCTAAAGTTTCGCGGTGGAATTTGTCGTTTTAAAACATTTTGCATGAGAATCTTTGCACGTAAAACCTTCTTGCGGTTTAGATGTTCTAGCATACATGTTAAAATGCGTGTTTCGTTGACATATTTTGCTAGAAATTGAGTTTAAACCATAGAATTAATAGATATAGAATGCGTACTTGATGACGAATCATGTCTCCACTTTTTTTCGCAAGTGCCCTTTTAAATCCGCCATATTGAATTTGACCAGGAGTTGAACTGCAGAGTGTATGTACAAAGTTCATCATGAATAAATCACTTAAAAGTATCACATTTACAGTTTAGAATATAGTGCTCTTGAAGAAACAAAATGAAATAAAGATAGTTCTTCATATGGTCGTGTATTTAACACAAAAAACTGTTGTAGTTTTGCGTAAACATGATTTAATTTTGAAACATTTTGCATTCCCGAAGCATGACTGAAAATTTCGCTATAAACAAAGCCAAAGTGGCCAAATAATCGAGTTTTGAAGCTTAATAATATATCTTTAAGTTTCCGTTTCAAAAAACAGCAGCTATGTAAACTATAATGTTGAGTGTAAAATGTAATTGTATGAGCAAATATCGATTACTTGAAATTGTCATTGCCAAATTGCATGCCTTTTAAATATATTTTCTTAAGAAACACAGACAAAAACCAACAAAGGTAACCATTTCGTTCTTTGTAACTATCAATCATCTTTACTGTTTTCATATATATGTATTTTAAAACGCTAAAACACACCTGTTGAGATTGTTTTTCATCCTCTGACTCTGTTTTTGAGTTTTATCTTTTTCGGCTTTTGCAGCAATCTTGAAAACTTGTATTTTGTAACTCCAATTTCTTTGTATTATCTGCTCAGGACTAATCCTTTCTCGTAAAAAACTCATAAAATACGTTTTCCTTTGTTTAAAAGTTTTTATGAACCATTTTTCCATGTAAAGTCACGAATTTTTATCTTTCTGTAATGCCTCAGTCATTTGTAACCACGGCCCCCAACCCCCGGGACATAGCGGGGAACAAGTGTTAAAAACTGTTAATTTCCCCACCCCTGGTGCAAAGTTACTTGTTAAACCCCCAGTATGGCAGGGCCTCAAAACATCCAAATCGACCAGATCACACATTAATTTAAAACCTTATGAAGTGTTAAAAATATTACGCCAATATAACAAAAAAATAGTAATAGTTAATATAACAAATATATAAAGCTCGTGTTCATAAATTGCGTTCAATCATGCATATCAAATTTCAAATAGATCTTTTAATATTGCTGAAATAAATAAGGTAAAACCTGATTTAATGTATACCTACTGTAAGTTTATGAATTGCTAAGGATACATAAACATATTAAAAATCATACTTTCTACAAGTTGTTTTGTGGGACGCCATTTTAAGACCGGCTGTTAAATCCCGGTTTGATTCCCCGGTGTTAAAATTCGTAGTTAATTCCACGGCACTACGGGGCATATTGCGCTGTTAAATGGCGTTAAATCCCCGTTATATTTTTGAACGTTCCCGCTATGTCCCGGGGGTGGGGGGGGGTGCGTGGTTACAAATGACTGAGGCATAAACTTTGCTTGACAAAAAAAACAATCACACTCCTCGCAACCGCGCGAAATTCTCTGCGTAAGAGTCTGGGACTAGCCAAAATGCCCTTATAAATCCGCCATTTTGTTAAGACAAAATTTTTACTGAGAAAAGATAGGAGTACGCATTCTATATCTATTATTTCTATGGTTTAAACGCCGTGTTTAGGCCGGCTCACGGCTTGTGCCAGCGGTATCACCCATGAGCGCTACGCCTACTTGCGACACCGAAAAAAAATAAAAATAAAAAAATACAGAAACGGGGCGAATTTAAAACTCCGCCTCGCCTACGGCAGGCGGAGTAATTATGAAAATACACGGGAATTCCCCCGAATTGCACCACTATGTTGCAATACTCAATCACAGATATTACACAAGGGGCAGGGCTTCCTATTAGAACAGGTTGACTGTTCTACTTATGTGATTCTATTCGTCCACGAAGATTGCACCATCCATAGTCAATCGAATATGGTTTACGCTGCGCGGTGAAGACAATGAATTTTTTGGCATAATGAAAGTATGAAACAATCTTCCAATAGCGATATACATGTTAAAGTATTGATAAGCAAAATTTCAAAACATTTGTGCACGGTGAAGCTCATAATAAAATAAAAGCTTGTTATAAAATCTTTGAAGTTCACTGAGATTCCAGACCATATCGCCATTGACGATATGTCGATATATGCACCATCATATTTGCGAGAATCAGATTACAAAGTAGTAAATACAGAACGGCCTTTTATTTTTGTGCAGTTCACTGGGCAGATTGCAGAAAACACCTGAACAATGTCTGGTCTATATAATGATATATCAATAATTCCCAATAATGTATTTCTTGTATTTCTGGCAGTTTTTTCAAACGCAACATAAAAATATCTAAATATGAACAAACAGTAATGTTACGTATATTCTAAATCATGGTACTCTTCTACGTACTTAATTTTATCATTTACGTATGATAACGCTCGTTATAAATAATTTGCATCGTCAACATCTATTCATTTAGGCCTGTGTAGGAACCTTAACGAACAATACCCAGCCGCTCTGAATACAACAATAAATACCAATAAAATTGCAAGGTTTTCACCATACGTTCTCGAAACACCTAAATGTTCCAATATTTCACTACCTGTGATAACGGTAGCGTTCTTTTTACACTGGTCGAAGTTAGTTCTTTCAGCGCAACTACAATGATGACATAAACTAGTGTTAGTGATCTTGTCGCGAATTAAGAAGAGTCAAGACTCTTTTCCACTTATCACTGATACCAACACGCTAGCTCGCTGCGAGCGATTTCATCAAATCACAATGCTTGGCATTCTATTTTAATTAGATGCCATGACAGTGAGGAAGAGCCTTAATAAGATTTCAACAAAGAGAAAGAATTATATTTTCTCTCACTGCTACCTATAGAATCCCGGCCAAAAGCCTTTGGGACATCGCAATATTCTAATTTGTTTTTAGTATTTCCATAAAACAGGCAAGATTTGAACAAAAAAATTTAACCCCTTCCCTCCTCTATTCAATGTTAAAGTTAGGGTAACGAACAGGCAATATGGAGAGACGGAGGTCCATCAAATAAGGCCTATAAATGTATAAAGTCTCCCAATAATTTGGTCCAGGATTGTAGTGCGCCAACAGTGGTAATTTGTTTGTTGAGTTGTTATCTTTAATACTTCCCCTGATGACGTTTCTCTTTGCGAGGAGGTGTGTATCAACTGCAGACCTGTTTGTTGCCAATTTATTACACAACTTACGGTGTGCACCGTCCTGGAAAAGGTGTGTGTTCTTACTGTTAGTCATGTTGTTATTGAATTGTTATAACGTTGTTGCTGTTTCTTGTTATTAATATTAATGAATATAATTACTTCCAACCTGTGATCTTTAATGCCGGTGAATTCTGTAATAACTGTATTCTCATAGGCGTAGCCCAGAAACGAGAGATAACGAATCCATTTTAACCAGGATGGTACTCTCCTTGTATAGAACCCCCCAAGAAGCATGCAGGTTAACATGGACACAGCAGCTACCACAATTCCTTTGTTAAATGACATCACTGTCGCACCAATAGCTAGACCCATAGACTAAGTGAAAAAAACGTGTCGAATTTATTAGAATCTTGGTCCAGGTCATTCGGTCACTCGCACAAGAACTATTCTTAAGGTTCACTCTCTGTAAAGCCTAATTAATTTCTATTAGGTCGTCTAGATCTACCTTTTCTTTTGTGAGTTGTGTTCAAATTAGTCATATAATTAAGTGTAGATCGGTGTGCATACTCCAGTACATCGATCACATTGATATATTCACGACTAAATGGAACTAGGCTTAAGAACCCTCTAAAAGGGCGTTTTCCACTTCAACCGTATCCTAACCGTTCCCTGGGGACCCAGGAAACAATGAAACATCATACGTTTCGCTACGATTAAAGTGAAAAACAGGACTAAGAAAAAGCCAAGAGACTCCTTTTATCTGGAGTAAGAACTCAGATTCAAAAGGTGAAGGCAAATATGGCAGAAATTATCATCTTTTTTAAAAAATAGGCAATTAGGTAGAAACGCATACTATGAAATCTGTCAATAAAATATGTATGGAGCGCGGGGTATGAAATAGAAAATCACATTCAGAAGGGTTTATCTTATGGTGCAGTGATAGCCAAATGTGACTTGTCCACTAAAAGATGAAATTATCATTAATTATCAATTCTTTTTATATTCATTCTCAACAACTCTGATAAGTCAATTTACCTAGTACAAAGAAAAACTGCGTGCAAATAATAGTTTGAGCACGTCCATTTATTAAAAAAATTGGTGACTTGCATACAAATAATATTCTGAGCATGCGCATTGCTTTCAATTTGTAAACCGTACTTGTTTACCGATGAGGTATAGTGTGCTAACAATAGAGAAGCTGCAGTTCTAAGTAGAGAAGTTCTGGTATGAGTCTACTGAACGCCCTCCCAACTTTAAAATTACTTATTGCAAGTCTCTCGATCGTTTTTTCTGCTTGTGTAGCGATCAACGTTTTTAAAGGGATTTTGGCAAGTTATATCTCATTTGGCCATAGATATTAGAAAAAGGGATGGATTGGCAACTCTTTTGTTATCTACACTTTATCTTCAGTTGAGCACATCGAAAGCAAACATTGCCCAACTTGTATGGTAATTATGCTCATGAACTCAATTTCGTTTATGCGCATAATTACCATAGCGAGTTGTGCAATGTTCGTTTCCGGTTTATTCAAAATAACTGAACCAAAGATCGTGTATAGTATTGAATAGTGTTGCCAATCTATTCCCCTTTCTAATATCTCTGATTTGGCCCATCGATAAGAACCTTTAAAGTAATTGGAATAACGGTTGTTAAATTTTTAGTGGCATTCTTAATTTCTTACATATTCAAGGACAAATGAAACTAGCTGTCCGGAATCTTGTTTTGAAAAAAGGTCTATTTAAATGACGTCACAACAGGGTAGACTGTATAAAACGTACTGTCAATTGGTTAAATCTCAATGAAATTTTCTTGCAAGCGTTGCGTATGAAGTTTATACATGTACAATCTAGATGAATTATATAATTAAACAATTATGCTTCATAAATGCTTTCTTAATATTTCAGAAACTAAGCAAGTTATCAAAAGTTTAACAGCGGATATTATAGTTACTTCAAACGTTCCTATCAAGAAGCCAAAAAATATATTGCCATATCCCTGTATAAAATAATCCTTGAAGCAAAGATGCGTTCTTGACACTATCCAGGAATAAAGGTTTTTGCTCTCTAAGACATAACTAGAACTGTAATTGGGAGGGTGTTTATTTATATAATCGCCTTCTGCCAGACGAGTTTCTTTTAAAATCCGGGCAGAACGCGAATATATGAATAACACCCTCCCAATTAGCGCTCTAATTACGTCCCTGTTCTTACTCGAAACATTAGAGCAAATGTCATTAGCTAGTAAAACGTTATTTACAGATTTATATTCACCTGAGACAAGATTGCATTGGTGACCAGAGTCAAAGCTTGTGCAAGAAAAGCAACGGATGGATTAAGACCACACAGCCAATAGAACAGACACAGAAACATGATGGGATAACAGATAACTAATGGAACCTCGCTCATACATTTACCAAAATAATAAGCGGATAGTCTGTAGCTTCCTGCAGCACGTTCTTTACGAATAACCACTTCTTCAGATGGAACTACAAGGAATCACAAGTGCACGTGTCTTTAAACCTTTGCAACCTTAAGATATTCTTATAATAAGTTGACTCTAGTAGCGAATACATACATGCCTGCAGAGGTTTCTTCAAGAATGGACTAACATTACAAGTGAAGTTAAAACAGATGGAGGTATAACAAGAAATGGCTTTTCCTGAATTAACTTCAAAATGTTTAGGGTAACGTAAAATCACACTTACAAGTGAGTAATGACTGAAACAGTGGGGTAAAACTCCAGTATGTTATGAAGAAGAAAAGCTGAAATAGAATAAAAAACAAAAATAATATATGAAGTCTTTGGCTATACGTGTACACTGTGTCGTTTCCGTTTTTTATTCTGAATTATTTCAAAAAGCTCCCGACTTGTTCACAAGATTTGATGGAAACCAGGATGAACCTCGTCTATCGGCAATAACTAAACACTTCATGCGATGAGAATTTTCATAGTTGTTGGAAACCATCTCATGTGCACGTAGTCTTTAAACACACATACAAGCAAACGTTTCTCTAAACGAGTACTCAACTCATCAAGGCCCCTTAAATAGACCACATGTTAGCAATTTTGAAAAGCTAGTCGCCTATAAAGTTTATAAAAGACATTTTAAAATACCATATTTTTTGACAGTGTTATAGTTCCTACATTAGATTTGCAATGGGAAATTAGGGTTTTTTAAGTGTGTCGAAAGAGAATTTTTAAGTGTGTCGAAAGAGAAATTGGATACTATGTCATTTTCGAACGGTCAAATATATTGTTTTTGTTTGGCTTTTTTATATGCAAAGAGTATCAAATCAATCAAATTGCATAATTGAAATATATAGCCATATCCACCAAACACAAGGCATTCTTCTAATGTCTGACTGGAGCAGGACAAGATCCGTCCGTCCGTCCATAAAGCTGCTGATTGAATCCAATGTAAGTCGTGAAACTGACAGTTTAAAATGTCTTGTAGACTACATACCAAGCCTCTCCTGTCATTGATGGATTCTTCTTCAAATGGCACTTGAAACCAGATTAAACCAATAATGAGAGCCAACAAGATGTTCTAGCACAGTAGAAACAGTAAAAAATTAGATGTGAAAGGTAAACCGTTATGATCTAAATTTCGAAAGATTACCCATGTTAATGCACGAAGGACCATTAGAAAAGTTGAAAATTCATCCTATGTGCACTGTATGGAGCTTTATTGAAGGTAGAATGGAGCTTGATTTTCAACTTTCAATTGTCAACGATGATAAACTTTCATACCATGGAAACGTCTGGATTGTAGAAAATCCGCACCCTCAAATTGGGCATATTCATAGTATGAGATAGACTTTTTGTATTCAATTTTTTTTGTACATACCTGTACTAAGTTTAATTTCGACAAAATTGCAGGCAGCGATTGTTTGAACGTTCTATGACTTAAAACACAAAACTGCGTCCAAAACGACGTAGGCCACCTATCACCATGATCTAAATTAGATCCATTTTCGTCACCATCGTCAACGTTATCATCCATTCTTCTATTGATCTCTTCCATGGAGCTCCTGCGTAAAGAATGCTCCTGCGTATACAAAGTTATATCCTGTTTCGATGTTGTGCTACTATTTTGTAGTTCGGTCGCTTTGTTTGAATAAATTACGATTTTTTCACCGTTAGCATCCCTTTCGGTCCCTGACTTCAGGGATTCGTTGTCGCGATCATCTCGAAAGCTAGCTCCGTTTTGCAAGCAGTAGTCCAGTGGTATTACAGTAAAGTCGTTTTTCCGTCCGCCACTGGTAGCAGTTAAACTTCTGTCAACACACACAGGAGTTGGAAGAGTACCTTTCACCCTGCAGTGCAAATCACAAAGGAAAACAATTTACAAGCTGAAACAGACTCCTAAACGACACCGCAAACATGGATAGATTGTTTGAAGGCACAATTCAATAGAAAGCACCAGTCTTGAGTAATGCAAAATAAGTTCAAACAACCTTCAAGGCTTCTCCTTAGAAAAAATGAGGCGTCTCTTCTACTTTTATATTATAATTTTAACTATTAAAGTTTCCTGCGAATTTAGATTGTCCCTCCAAATAATCAATCGATGATGCTTTTTTTGCGGTCCCCAATTGTAAAATGGCCAATTGACACCCACCATTCACGACAACAAGACACAATTTTTTCTTCGACTTCAAGGCCTCTTGATAAAACTTCCACTAAAACAAATAAAAATTCCCCGTGGTCTTGATTTGACTAAACATAGACAATCAAAGGAATATATGCCAAGGTGTGTACGTATATATTTTTAATTTTTTCTATAAACAATCATCATAACATCGGGTTTTTCACCAAAAATATATACGTACACACGATGCCATATGACCCACCAGAAAATGAAATATTTTATCTTTGCGTCCGTTATTAACAACAAGAAAAAGGTATAAAAAATCTACATTTTTATTCTTTTTAAAGGCCGGTTTCACAACCGGAGGCGGAAAGCATGCAAATATGGAGTAAAAATACTTGTGTAAAGCAAAAGTGTATTTAGTTTTCTACACTATTTTTTCTGCGGCTTATGATCTCTAGACTATACTTACGTATAAAATCCGCAGGATTATAATGTTCCTCGCAATGAAAACCAGACCTTTCAAAGAAGTCGAGAACATTTGACGAATGACCATAATATGCAACCTTTGAATAGAAAAAGATTACATTTTATCAATTATATATATATATCGCAGATTAAATTAATTTACTTTAGATTTTTCTTAATTTGTATAGACCAGATTTGCGATCGAAATTACCTTGCCGTTTACGAGCAACAATAATTTATCAAACAAGTGAAAGATCTGGCTTGAGGGTTGATGAATGGTCATTACGATGGTCTTTGCTTCGTTTTCAGCCAGATTTTCCAGAGTCTTGATGAGATTATAGGCATTACTTGAGTCAAGACCAGACGTTGGTTCCTAGAGTAAACGAAGAAATACTAGACATTACATATTCAAAACGTTTTCTTGAAGTCTCTTTTATTAGCTAGTAAAGCCAAAACGCTTCGTTGTCTCTTTTTATTAAATATTTTCCAAGACAATAGCTGGGTTTCAGTCACGTGATACGTTTAGCGCTAGCCGGACATTACTACAGTTCGCTTACTAAATGTAAATCATATAATCATTCTAAAAATATTTCAATAAAGATATCGATAATGACAAGAATTCTTTCTTATTTAAAAACACTCACAACATTCAGGACTCAAAATAACGAACTGCAAATAGCATGCTAAAATTTTTTTTCTGGTTGCTTGTATAGTTACATAAAACAACAAGAGAAGATTAATTTACTGCTTACATCAAGAAAAATGAGTGAAGGATTCGTGATGAGTTCACAACCAATATTTGCTCTTTTCTTTTCACCTGAAGAAATAAACGTTTCGCAAAGTTTGTACTATGATTTTATAGGTCGATAAAGGGGACTTTAGGCCGAGCAAGTTCATAACAATGGCATATTTTCCCCAGAACTCTTCTGTCAAAAAAGATGTTGACATAAACGAGATGAATCTCTAACTCACCTATCTTTTCAGATGCAAAGTAGGGATATTTAGAGGCGTTTTAAGGTTACTTCCATGCACAAGGGAATTTTTATCACTTTTAAAGAAAGTTGATCTTTACTACACTACGCTTGCAGCAGTAGGAACAATATGGCTTTAGTAAACTATGTCAGGACACAGTCGTCTGCGACTTTCACAATAGCGAGCTTAAGATCACGCGACGCGGACGTCGATGACGTCGTGAAAAATGGTTGCTGTGCCCATTTATGGACATGCACGTCATTTTGACGCCATTTTCACGGCGTCATCGACGTCCGCGTCGCGTGATCTTAAGCTCGCTAATAAAGCTCAACTATCCCGTAACGCGATACAGATAATTAGTGAGTACATGCAGCCCTACTCACGAGAGGTTAATTAAGATTATATAAATATAGGATACTTAATTCTAGAACTTCTCGTCAAGGATTACCTCCAGAGAGACCTCTTTTAAGAGAGTCGCCCATTTCTGAAAGAAAAATTATCATTATGTAATTAACCACTATTTCTCTCAAAAATAATTGGAATCTTATTAGTAATCACGTTTAAGAAAATTCTTACTGGTATCAGCACATTTTTTTAAATCCAGCATTTCAATAATCTCATCAACCTTTGAAGGAGAAACAAAGATTAAATAGAGAATAATACATGAGTGCGCAGAAATACCAGATCTATTTCGAGTGTTGAACATGATATCATGTAAAGAAATATCATGTTTAATTTTCCGTTTACTATATAAACTACGCAAAATAGACACATAAAATATCCATAAGCTATGATCGTCGATTGTTTAAAAAGCGATAATTTTCACATGTCAAATTATGATCACATGTGAGATAATCAGTTTTATCAGAGTCCGAAATCCCTATAAAGCATGTACTTTATATAATATTCAAATGTATACACCTTGTGGTCACCACTAAGTAATTAATAATGCTTGAGTTCTACCTTTTTTAATTTTTCAGCCTTCGGCATTGTATCTGGCAGTCTTAGTAGCGCTGAATACTAAAAGTAAAAATAACAACTCAGTATAAGAGCATTCGGTGTTCATAGTTAAACAATCTTGACTGACGCACGAATTTAACAACTGACGCATGATACTTGTGAGAATGTATTTTGTAACCCTGGGAACCCAAAATGTCATTTAATAGTACAAAAACTATTTAAATAATCAATAAAATACAGATACATTTGAGAACATGGTTGGGTCATATTTAGCCCCACTTTCATGGGTCATACATGGGACTTTGTAAAATTGTCAACCAAAGCGAGCATCTGACTTTTTGACGAATTAAGGACCTTCACTTGTAATGTTCACGTTCTGTTTGTACCAGACATTGAAATATTATGGTTTTGTGTGCATTATCGAATGTAGTGGGTCATGCCTGACTCCACGGCGCACCCAGGGTAAGGTAAACGGCATATATTTTTTGGCTTATCAATAAGAACCTTTGAAGTCATTGTAATATCGGCTGTTACATTGTTTGAGGAAAATGACACTAGACGTGCACCATCTCATTTTATAATCAACGTCTGGTTAATGACGTCACAACAGGGTAGGCTGCATAAAACTTAGTGTCAGTTAGAGTAAATCTCAATGAAAATTTCTAGAACACCCCACAATTATAGCGCCCACACACAATATATACAAATTTTCTTTACGGCTGTTTTCCACTAGACGGAATTTTGCTCGCAGAGCGGAATTTTTCTTTTTTTTTGTGAGCTTTAAAAAACAATTTTACCCTGTAGTGACCTAATTGGTTTGATTTGACATCATATAGGTTTAACATGTAATCAACAATTGCACAAACGGTTACCGTAAGTTCTTATCGATAAGCTAAAAAAATACATTGCCATTTAAAATTAAAATATGAGTAAGCAGAATTTTGTATTATTTATAATACAAGAAATCTTAGTGAAAGGTAAAAGGTCACACCTAGCAGTTTCAGTATACTCAACAGTCAGTTGAAAACATATTACACAGACAAAGTTTATTCCAGTGATTAGGACACATACTCAAAATACTTTGCAGTTAAGGTACTTAGCTATAGTTCCTGCTTTTCTAACATCGTACAATGACGTGCATTATTCAGGAAACGATAACTTACAGTCAAAGTTTCTTTTAATGTTAAATTATCAAAGAAGATGTCTTCTTGTAAAACGTAACATATTTTTCTCTTAAGTTTCTTATTCACGTGACGACCATTTAGTAAGACATCGCCAAATTTTGAATCACCAACTTGGCGGCCAGCAAGAAAGTTCAGTAAGGTCGTCTTTCCAGAGCCTGCAACACAATCAGTGATATGATAGAATATGAATATTTTATATGATAGGCTATCAACACAATCTGTGATATGATAAGCTATCAATACAATCTGTGATATGATAAGCTATCAATACAATTACAAGCATTGGCATGATAGGGTATCGTTTTCTTTTCAGGGATCTCATAATTCTTTCTTAACGTTTGTAATGGGAATATTTAGATGATTCTTTATGATCTTAAGGCTCTATGGGAATATTTATAACGATCTATGGAAATATTTAGATAATTCTTCATGATCTTAGGATCGATACAGTAATTCTCACAAATACCTTAAACAAAGACGGCATTCGCCAAATTTAATGTTTTTACACAAATCGTACGTGTATGACGTAGATGTTACGTTAACAACAAATAGTTACGTAAAACATCGTATATTGCATGTCACGAGAGATGCTAACGCCATTTCCCACGTAAAAACTGGTAAACTATACATGCGAATTTTCTAATTGCTTAAGTTATTGAAAAATTCAATTTTCAAAACTGAATGAGCTATATCTCCTTATTTTGCGCAGTGAATTGTGTTCAAATTTTCTATGCAGTATTGTACCACAAAAATCTCGCATTATAAAAAAAAACAACAAGAAATCTATAATCCCAAAAAAATCTTTTTCAAGAAAAAAGCATTTTCGCAGTCTAGTAACAATTGGTTATTGGAATCCTTTTAAATTTTGCACATTGTTAGTCTATGGTGTTTATAATTTAATGCGTAGAAAAAAATTGTGGGTCACTGGTGCTTCTTTTTGACTGACACAGCATAATACATCATTCCAGAGTGAATTTTATACGCAAGTGCTACCATAGCAACAAAGTATTGGTCATCAAACTTGTGATAATTTGAAAGACCAAATGTTAAAATACATAAACAATTCAATACGAACTTACAGAAATTTAACAGTGTGAAAATTAAAGATGCTAAGCAAACTATAGCTCATTTTTTTGAAAACTGTATCAAGCTACCTTAAGGTTACCATCAGCTTACTGCCAACGTGGGGAAATATCTAATATCAACATCGGCATGTTGCTACAAGGCCTTGTATTTTTTCGGATCATTAACTCGAAGCACTCACACAATAGTTTGTGTGACTCACTACAGAGTATTGAGTTTAACTCAATAAGATCACGCGCACACACTTGTCAAAGGTCAGTGTTTTAATATCTCACGAGGAGAAATTGTGGCCGCAAAGGAGTCTTATATGTGATAAAGATCCACGTTGATCTACACGAGACTTTTGCCTTGCTTTTGTCGGCTTAACTAACACCTATATCACTATACTGAAAATCTGAAATTTAAAATACTCGCAGTTTGTGTTTTATCAGATATAAAACGCTCGGCTACACCTTCTAAACCACTCCTGCTCGCATTTTAAATATTACTAGATATTGACCACTGAACATTACTCTTCTCAAAAACATACAAAGCCATTCACTGATGACAAGAAAAACTACATCTAGAAGGAATTATTATAAGCAACTAATTGACAAAGATAAAGGTTACCTAGTTAACATAGCAACCAAGAAGAAGCTCTCATAGCACCGTACACTCAATCATCATTTTAAAACGCTCAACTAACAATAGACAGACGACAACCTAATTTGAACCACTATTAACAAAGAAGAAGTTTGACACAAGCTACAAAGAAAGAGGCCACGAAACACCGTGAGATGCGAATCATGCGATGTGAGAGATCCAACGTAATCATAACAGGAAACTGTTTATTAATTCCTGAAAAGGTGCACCATAAAATCTGGACAAATACAGTATTTACTAATGTCATTATTAACTTATTATGTATTCATACTGTCAGGATTACTAAACATTGGACAGACACAAAACCTTCATAAACAACAGGTCATAGGGGCAATTTTTGCTCCCATCTTTTCGTTCTTTTTTGGTACATGTGAGCGACGCAGTGGCGCACAAACTCGATAATTGAGGGGGGGGGGAGGAGCACACATTAATATATTCGATTTCGAATGAACCAAGCCTGAACACAATATTTTAGAAATGCAGCAATGACGTAACCTCAGGAATATTAATGTTAATAAGATTAAAATCATATGTATATAATCGTAGTTAATCGTAAACCAATTAACCAAAATGGTAAATTAAATTGCACGTACATAATGTAAATTAATCGGCTTTAATTAATTAAATCTTAAATCAAATTGTGCTTCGAATCGTGCTTACTTGCCGGTTATTCATTAATAATGATACGTGTCACGAATGTACCGCTCTTGGTCTCATGAGGATTCTTGGAATGGAATCAAACAAGAAAACACTCATGCCTGTAATATGAAAGAGTAACCGATATGTCCCAAGCGGAGAAGGTGTGATAGTGTCAAATCATTGAAACCTGATACAATTTCCTTGAAGCGTGCATGAAGCATAGGCCTTTATGCTTGCAGATTACTACAAGGATTAACCTGCTCTCTGGTGATGCCAATCCAGCAAGTGCTAGAATTAAGCATGCATGTCACAGTCAATTATACTGCACTTAAAACTGTATGTGAAAATATATAAATACAATATAGTATTAATAAATGGAAACAGTTGGTCAAACTCTATTTCAGGGTTGGATGTAACCTAGCTTTAAATCACTTGTCCCATGGATACTGCTTGGGGGAGGGGGAGTTGGTAGTATTTAAGTCATAAACCACCTTGGTATGCACCCTTTGTAAACTTCTGACATAAAATCCAATTCCTTTGTACCAAAATTTCTAATTTGATGAAAGTAAAAGGAATATTGTTGGGTTACAATACAATAAACTATTAAATATCTTGTATGCTCTATTTGGATTTGACTTGTTTGCAAGTTAACCTTCTGTACCCCTTGTCATCAGTACCCTGCTACTTTAATTTTTCATAAATTTAATGGTTGGAGGTAATGGAGGCCATGAATGGCTGACCATTAGGCCTACAGCAAACCTTGGAGATTTGCTTTGCTGACCAACAAGCCAACATCACAATGTGTTTGCATGTCTTGAAATATGTCTTATATGAAATATGTATTGCATGTCTTGATGATGACAGGTCTGTTGCAAGTTATCAACAAACTTGTTGCAAGTTGGTCATCAAAGCTTGTTATCCAGTTATCTACATGTTTGCTGCAAGTGGTTTTAACAAGTTGTAACAAGTCTGCAAATGACAAGTTGCAACAAGCCTGACTTTGTCTACAGAATAGAAAATTAAACAGAAGGTTCACTCTATATAAATCACTAGTCACGCTTTACAAAGTTTGGCGAGCTCGTTCCAGTGCCCTAAACAACAGTTTTTCCATCTGCCACACTGACGTTGCATCGATTTCACAATTTTCAATTTGCAGAATTTGTGCAGGTAGTCGTTTCTTATTGCTATGGTTAAAATTACGATTAGGATTAGAGACAATTTAGAATATTTCAAAGGATCTTGTTGAAAATAGCATTACATCTGTTTGAATGATGGGAACAATAGCGGACTGCACTGCACTGCACTTGTTTAGCTCAATATGAAAAGGTGACAGGTTTCAACAAGAGTGAACCTTCTGGTTAATTTCTATTTTGGGCTGTGGCAGACTTGTGGCAAAGTTCTGGCAACAAGTTTAGTGTTTTTGGCTTTGTAGAGTTACACCTATGAAAATCTCACAACTTGTGGCATGTTGGAAAACAAACTTGTGTTCACATGGCTTGTTACCAGTTGTCAACTTGTAACTACCTTGTAACAAATATCTTGTCACTAAATTGTTCTAACAAGGCTGATACAGGCTGACAGTCATGTATAACTTACAATACAGTCATGATATAACTTACAATACAGATTGCATAGTTTGCTAAGTGCATGGGGAGGACAATTCATATGACCATTAACGCACACATTTGTGCAATGAAAGACTAAGAAACCTAACCAAAACGACATTTTCTCATGACAAAATTTCTATCCAAAGCACATTGCCATTTTGAATGTTTTTCTTGCAAAATAGTAGTATGTATGTTGTATAATTTGCATTGATATATACAGAAGTGCAGGGAGAGAATCTCTTCCATGCACAGCAAACTTTGCAATCTGGAAGCTACATGAGCATAACTGGTTGACAACCAGTGAAAAGCAAGGTTGACAATTCTTCTTTTATTATTTTTTCTTTTACTTTCTTTTATAATAAAAGAAGATTTCTTTTTAAGCCTAAATTTTTCTTTTATTATTTTTAAAATTCTATTATTATAAAATTAATATTTGATAATTGATAATTTTACAATTTACATTTTACACAAACTTCTGAAATGTCCTCAAAAGATTCCCTTGTAACTTAGGATTACTGGTGGAACAAAATGATGTCATACTGTGATGTCATTGTAATTTTTCTGATATTTGGCTTCTTTTATTACCGAAAATCTTCTTTTATTAATAAAAGAAAAAAGAATTTTTTTTCATAAAAATCTTCTTTTATCCAAGTCTGGTGAAAAGACTTCTCACAACTTCTTTGCAAACTTGTAACGTACTGTGGGTTATTATGTGGGTAAAATATGTTTCAAAAAAAATTCTGTATGCTTCTATACTGCCATAGATCATGGATGATGTCATATTACACAAAAATACCATTAGAACGACGAACTGTGTGTGCAACTGTACTCTATAAAGTGAACGCCATTCGGCCGTTATCATCTAATTTGGTTACCAAACTATTACTACAGTCATATGATGAACCCATTCGTTCATAAGCTTTCCCAGTAATTAAAAAAAACACAGATATGTTAAAAAGCTGCGTTGTCTGTCGTTTCGGAGTTTCTCACACGGTAGTCTGCGAGTTCAGTTCAAAGTACAGTAACACGCACAAATATTGTAATATATCCTATTGTTTTATATTATTATGTGTGCTTACCGCTCGGTCCCATCACAGCTAAGACCTCTCCTGGCTTTACAAAACCGCTAACATTATCGAGAATCTTTCGATTGTCAACAAACACACGTAAATTATTAAATGTTAGCGTGATAGGATTGCACTCAGAAGGCATATTGACCCTCGTTTCTTCAGCCGTGCTTCTCCCAATTTCCTTATCGCTAACCATGAGTGATACTTGTACGTCATTTTCGATCCTCTTCATTTTAGCCAGATCGGGTTACCTTATTTTCTTTTGAATCTTTTCTGACAAATGACAATATGCAGGAAGCAAACAGCTCGAACGATATA